>OU974039.1:12752500-14127500 GCA_918843915.1 Notodonta ziczac | reverse complement strand
GTACACTCCCCACAGTACGAGCGCGCGCTGGCCTACGCGGAGGCGGCGGCGCGCGCCGTCACGCGCGACCCGCGCGCCTACTCGCCGCAGCTCGTGCGCCGCCTCGCCGAGCTCGCGGACAGGTACACTCCCCACAGTACGAGCGCGCGCTGGCCTACGCGGAGGCGGCGGCGCGCGCCTACTCGCCGCAGCTCGTGCGCCGCCTCGCCGAGCTCGCGGACAGGTACACTCCCCACAGTACGAGCGCGCGCTGGCCTACGCGGAGGCGGCGGCGCGCGCCGTCACGCGCGACCCGCGCGCCTACTCGCCGCAGCTCGTGCGCCGCCTCGCCGAGCTCGCGGACAGGTACACTCCCCACAGTACGAGCGCGCGCTGGCCTACGCGGAGGCG
Source organism: Notodonta ziczac (assembly GCA_918843915.1). Classification (NCBI taxonomy): domain Eukaryota; kingdom Metazoa; phylum Arthropoda; class Insecta; order Lepidoptera; family Notodontidae; genus Notodonta; species Notodonta ziczac. The sequence continues at coordinate 14,127,110 of OU974039.1, read as the reverse complement.
GCGGCGCGCGCCGTCACGCGCGACCCGCGCGCCTACTCGCCGCAGCTCGTGCGCCGCCTCGCCGAGCTCGCGGACAGGTACACTCCCCACAGTACGAGCGCGCGCTGGCCTACGCGGAGGCGGCGGCGCGCGCCGTCACGCGCGACCCGCGCGCCTACTCGCCGCAGCTCGTGCGCCGCCTCGCCGAGCTCGCGGACAGGTACACTCCCCACAGTACGAGCGCGCGCTGGCCTACGCGGAGGCGGCGGCGCGCGCCGTCACGCGCGACCCGCGCGCCTACTCGCCGCAGCTCGTGCGCCGCCTCGCCGAGCTCGCGGACAGGTACACTCCCCACAGTACGAGCGCGCGCTGGCCTACGCGGAGGCGGCGGCGCGCGCCGTCACGCGCGACCCGCGCGCCTACTCGCCGCAGCTCGTGCGCCGCCTCGCCGAGCTCGCGGACAGGTACACTCCCCACAGTACGAGCGCGCGCTGGCCTACGCGGAGGCGGCGGCGCGCGCCGTCACGCGCGACCCGCGCGCCTACTCGCCGCAGCTCGTGCGCCGCCTCGCCGAGCTCGCGGACAGGTACACTCCCCACAGTACGAGCGCGCGCTGGCCTACGCGGAGGCGGCGGCGCGCGCCGTCACGCGCGACCCGCGCGCCTACTCGCCGCAGCTCGTGCGCCGCCTCGCCGAGCTCGCGGACAGGTACACTCCCCACAGTACGAGCGCGCGCTGGCCTACGCGGAGGCGGCGGCGCGCGAAACCGTCAGAGCGCAAGAGGAATAACATTTTACTTTCACGCTCGCATATTAGCATCATGTATTCATCCATCACTTTCAATCCAAAGCGACACTGCGATAGCTGGACGACGTAGCGCCTGTATTGAGAAGTGTGTGTGTTGCGTGTGCGCAGGCTGAAGTACCACGACCCGGCGCTGGCGGAGGGCGCGGCGCCGGACGAGGCGGACAGCGCCGAGCCCTCGCCGCGCCACCAGCAGTGGCTGCTGGACGTGCAGGCCGTCGCGCACGCGCTCGCGGTACGTCGCCCTCCCCGCTCCCTCTAGCCGCACTCCCCCGCTGCATGACCACTGGAGTCGATGCCGGCGCATCCCCTCAGGGAATATTTTAAAAGGCCTTATCCGGAATTTGCCTTGCCAAGAATCGAACCCGCAACCTAGGTCAATTATTTTTAATCGACGGGACCGCGGTAGTATGTCCAAACTATAGATCAAAATAAAGGTCCCCCTTGATAGACATTAATCCTACTAATATTATAAATGCTAAATTTTGTGAGTGTGGATGTTTGTTACTCTTTCAGGCAAAAACTACTGAACGGATTGGGATCAAATTTGGAACACAGATAGTTTATAACTGGGATTAACACATAGGCTACTTTTTATCCCGATAATCCCCAAACTTTTGTTAAGTTAAATACAACGTGGACGAAGTCGGTGGGCACAGCTAGTAATTATTAAGTGTATGAATGATTGAGGGTAAAGATGGAAACACTGCATTATGGACTCATGAAGAAAATTTGTTGTAAATTATAAAATTATTAAAAAGATGCAATGAAATCATTCTTCTGGAGGATTCGCATTAACATTACCGCATGGATGTTGGGTCGTGCGAGTGGGTAACTTGTTGAAAGTTGATATTGGTGTAATCTAATCGCGAGGCGGACAGGAGGAGGCTAGCGCGACGACGTGGCAGAGCTCGGCGCCGTGGCAGGGCTCGCCGCCGGGGCAGGGCTCGCCGCCGGAGCAGGGCTCGCCACACGCCGACCACCACAGCACGCCGCACCAGAACGCCTGGCCCGACCAGGTCGGTGCCGCGTTTTCCCACGCTACCTGACCCGTGCTCTCCCAATACTCCACATTACATAACACTAAACTTTTTATATGATTGCTTTAAAATGTGTTTCGAGAGTATAGTTATTCCAGCTCTCTATTATTAAATCAATATCAAGTCGGAGAGCGGTTTTGAGTACGTTTTTGACCTAAATATAGAGCTATTTAACCTAGATATAGTATAAAAATTACGTTTCTGTTCGGTTCGTTTGAAATAGACCGGTCAGCCACCTCCGTTACTCCTGTAAGCCGAGGGAAATTAAAACTAAAATGTGCACTCAGACGCAACCGTACCAGCAACAACCGGCGCCTGCGTTCGCCGAGCCCGCGGAGGAGAGCCCCGACTACAGCGTGCAGTACTACGCGCCGCCCGCCCCCGCGCCCGCGCCCCCGCCCGCCCTCGCGCCCGCCCCCGCCCCTGTGCCGCCCTACGCGCACGAGGAGTGGCCGCGGGCGGAAGAGCATGCGCAGACCTACGCCGACCCCTACTGGCACTCCGACCAGAACTACGGATACGGAGAGGTAAGTGCCGCGCAGGAGAGCGTGCTCTTGAGGGCATGTGAAAGAATTTATTACCAAGCTAGTCAAGACTTACGATGATAATTATATTATATAATATAATTTTGTAATATGAGGTATACATTTTTAAAATATTTAAATATATCAACAGATTCCGATAACTGTATTTTGTAATAAATTCTTTGACAAAATTAGTTTTGTCTAAATCCGTCAAACATATTTTATACTTAAGTGGGATAAGTACTCGTTCTTTAAATATTTCGAGGCGGGTTTCAAGCTAGCCACATTTCACGCGAATCGAATCATTCACGTGCTGTATCGTACGGTATCTGCTTAACACCGCGCTCCGTCGTCCATCGCCCCCTCGCGGGGCACCGGGCTGCCGGCGCCGCCCAGCCCTCGCGGGCCGCTCGTGTCTATGGACCCGGCCGCGAAACGTATTCGATTCTGTCGCGAGAGGCGAGCGGCGGGCGGCGCGGTGCGGCGCGGGCTCGACAGAAGGGTTAACCGTGTTGTGTGGGCGGCGCTGTGCAGCGCGGCGCCGCCCGCCCGCGCCCGCCGCCGCCCACGGCGCGCGTGGCGCCCACCAGCGCCGCCGCCCCCGCCGGCCCCGCCGCCCCCGCGCTGCGGCGCCGCCTGCGTCCCAAGCCGGGGCCGCCCGCCGAGCCGCCGCCCCGGCCCGCGCCCCGCGCCCCGCCCCGCTCCGTGTCGCGCGCCGGCAGCGCCGACTCCGACGCCGGCGAGCGGTGCCGCGCGAGGAAGCTCCGGCTCTCCGATCTCGACATACAGATAGCGCACGGTCCCCGGGCGGGCCCGCGGCTGGGCCCGGGCCCGACGCCGGCGGCGGGCGCGGGCCGGCGCTGCGGCCGCGTCATCTACAACACGGTGGACTCGTGGGCGCGGCGGGCCGAGTGCGCGCGCGCCGGCGCCTACAAGCCGCTCGTATTCGGCGGCACCTTCCCCATCGACGCGCCCGCCTCGCCGCCCGCCCCGCCCGCCCCGCCCGCCCCGCCGCTGGACCCCGCCGCCCACAAGCTACAACTGAGGAAGACCATCGAGCGGAGCTTGGACAAGTTCGAGGCGATCCTCGCCAAGCGCGAGATGAGTGATGACGCTCGGAGGAAGATGTTCTCCAGGAGGGTGGTGGAAACCTTCGACATCGACGAGCCCGCGGCGCCCGGGGAGCCGCCCCGCGAGCCGATGGTCAGGGACACGGATGCTAAATATTACGTGTCGGGCCCGAAGACGTTCGACATAGACGAGCCGGTCTCGTTCATTTAGTTAGACGTATTATTAAGTGGTTGTTAATTGTAGTCTTTAAATAAGGGCCTATATGCGCTGATCTTAACGATCTTGTCGGTTATTAAGTTAAAAGTCCCATCAGAGTCTCGAGCGATTAGAAAGACCAAACATCCGCAACCTTTGCCACGGGTCTACATTTTTCTAATCCACGCGCAGGTACAACTAATCTGAGAATACGGTAATGGGTCGAGAACTACATTCTCCAGCAATGTTTCCTTATAAAGCGTAATATAATCTGCTAACTGATCAGTACCTGCAATTTCTCTTATTGAAAAATCATATGAATAGTGCACACATAGGCTGAAGTGGACAGTGTATTAGTTCTGTATTTAAAACCTGTCACCGAGTGATCCACATGACGTGTCATGATCTGAATTAGATCAGCGTGTACAAGCACTTTAATAACGCGTGTACCACTATGCACAAAGTATGCATATTATGATTAATGATTATTGTACGTCAACTTGCTAACGCTTCTGAAGTATTATCCTAAATTCGCACTGTGATACATCGATCTGAATGTAAAACGCATTGTTTTATTATAATTTATCAATTGTTGCAACTAAATTATATTAACCGACCATTATTCCATGTCGAATGTATATCCAACTCGTGTTAGTGTAAGTTACCACTTAGGATCAAAGTCATAAGATCGGATGTAGGTAAGGTACGTATGCGTGGTTCTTCAGAGATACGTGTTTGCATTAGCCTGACTTGTTGGTTACATACTTCCTCTAGGGCCAACATAGTTTACTGATTTGTTTCGAGATATTGTTTTAAAAAATATTATCCTCTCTTTTTTGGATGTCCACTTTATATTAGTAAATGGGCGCTTTCGATACCAGTTATAAATTGAACCGAGCATTCTAACCTTATGGCTTTGGTGCGTATATAATATAGCTCTATATATCTTCACGAACTTGTATTGTATCGTTCGTTGCGTATTCGCGTGTTATACTGTAGTGTAGTAGATATATTGTCGCACCGTTCGTGTTATGTAGACCAGTTGTTTCATATTAAATGTTCCGTCACAGATCCGCGTTTTTCTTAGTGCAGTCCAATGTTTAGCTTGCTGTATACATATTGGTTAGATCAATAGGACTACATTATAATTTTATATTTGTAACAAAAATACAAATATGGGTAGGTAACATGCGATATGTACGCGTGAGCAGCAGGTATGAGCATTTGTTATAATTGTTGGTTGTTTTGTGCATCGCCCCATCCGCGCGTATGCGAGTATTGCGTGTGCGCACGCTTCATCGTGACCTGAATGTGCGCTCCGTTATTGACGAAGCTGAAATCATTTTGTTGATATAATTTATAAATTAATAACATTTCTGCCCCTCAATTACCACTTACTATTGGACGGTAAAGTTTTAGCTCTGCTAAATGATCGTAGCTTCGTATTATTAAGGCCGGTTTTATAGTTACTGTTTATTAGAATTGTCCTCACCTTTAATTCTTTAGAAACATTATAAAAAATACTGAAAATACACGATGTGATGCGCCGATTAACAGTGTATAATAGAAGCGTGTATTATGCTGAAGATCCAAATGTCATATAATATAAACTAATTCCCGTCATCAATAAAATTAATCGGAAAATTTAAACTGAAAGGGAAACTCCAATTATTCAGATAAATTGTACACATAATAATAATGTTAATTGCGCTCGCCCTCTGTCCGGGTGAAGTTGTTATGGCCACTCTGGCCAGCAACAATTAGGCCAGATCAAAAAATAAAATTTAAAAAAATAATATTTTACATAATATCGGTAACTATAAAGCCGGGTTCCCTCGGCGCGCCCCCCGCGGCGGCTCGGCGGCTCGGGGCGGCGCGTGCGTAACGTTGCGTGCCGGCAGGCGGGCGAGGGCGGCGCGGCGGCGGCGGGGGGGCAGCGGCCCGCCATCAGCATGCCCGGCGCCGCGCGCGCGCGCACCGGCTACCCCGACTACGACGACGACAGGCCGCCCAGCGCCGACGTGAGTACGCACACACGCCAACCTACTTTCACTTTGCTTTAGGTGAGGGGGCTCGGATCTCGGGGGGGCAATACGGCGTTCTTTCGTCATCTTATCCCTGGTACACTAGATGTTCGGCTGCCACTGACGACGCAGTATCTGAGGCGAAGTTCCATGGACAGCGGGAGCCGATTCCACATGAGCCTGACTGGCTCACAGATTTACGACTGTAACACGACTCTGTGTTGCCTTCTTAAGCTTATAAATTAACAGTGTAAAACATACATTTGCAGCTACTTCTGGCCGCTGAATTCTATTAAGCATAACTATGTCTTTTACACTGGCCTCATAAAGTCTACAATCGCATTCGCTGCCATCATAGAGCGAATTGACCCTGAAGGGAAAATTTTTCCGACAGCAACCGACGGACCGCGAGACGGACACGCCCAAGTCCACCGGCGCGGGCGGTAGCAAGCAGGAGAAGGGGAAGCAGGAGCAGAAGGGCGACGGAAAGGGCAAGGGCGGCGGCTGGCTGGGCGGCATCCTCACCAAGCTGTCGCTGCGCCCGCCCAACCAGATGATCCTGCCCGACGACAAGAACCCTACCGTGAGTGACGTCACACGACACAATACACACAAGGCCGCACAAGTCACCACACTGTTGTAACGATATATTGTTTGTGTGTCAAGTATACACACATTTGATATTTTTATCCTATTTTCTTTTCTTACCCTGTGTGTTTTCTGGTTTAATTATTTTATTTTCTTGTAGTAGGGTTGTGTTGTTTTGTTATATATTTTGGGCATTGGTGCATATATATTTACTCCAGTGTAGTTTTCAGTCGTTTTAAAATCTTGTGTTATGTCCATTTGCAAAGATGTTCCCTTTTTTTAGGATTTAGGTCTCTTTATGTCCATCTCTCATGTTGGGGAGAAGGCAATAACTAAAATATAAAATGCTGTGTTAAAATATTATTTGAATTGCTATAACTATCTATTATATGTATGTCTATGTATCTATTCAATAAATAATATATTTACAGTATCTGTCTTTTATTGTCACTTCACATACTTTTTCACTAAAGTATTTAATCATACTTGTAGTATATAATATTAATAATATTAGACATGGGTATAGGTAAGTAGGTGGTGTAATTATTGACATGAGATAAGGTTGATATTATTATTGTTGATATTATTTGAATGTGTGTTCGACAAGTAACAGCCGTCCGTTGCGCAGATCGTGTGGGACGCGGAGAACAAGCGCTGGCGCAACACGGACGGCGACGGCGACGCGGCGGAGCAGCCGCCGCCGCCGCCGCCCAGGGCCACCGGCCTGCCGCCCGCGCAGCCGTACGTACACACCGCTCAAATACTGTTTGTGAACTTGCCAGAGACGAGAAAACGGCAAGCGACTGCGTGACCGTGAAATAACCGTTTTGTTTCATTGTTCATGGGCGACAATCATGACACCGTGTTTGTTTTATTATAATAATCAGGTTGTATTTGTGTTTACCGTGTGGTGCGTATGCGCAGGGGCGCGGCACCAGCGCAGACGACGGCGCTGCCGGCTGCGGGCGCGGCGCCGCCCGTCTCCAACATATTCAAGATGCAGAAGGGACGACGTAAGTACATCAACCAATGTTACAAACAATTGGCATTGAACTGGCCGGCTTTTGAATCTGATGCTGTTATATTACATAGAAGCAGCAGCGACGGTTGGTTGGTCAAACTCGAATTCTATAATGATTATCACTCGTTGAACACCTTGAGATAACCCAGGCCGGAGGAATTATTTTCACGGCCGTGATCGGATCAATTTTATTTAGTATTCTCGACGTGAGTACACGGATACCTCACGTTCACTGAACGGCGGGAGTGACTGGGAAATAAGTGTTTATAATATAGGTACTCCGGGGGTACCTATATATACCTTCGTCTTGTCCGTCCCGGCGCTCGTCCGGCGTGCGTACAAGCACGGGCGCGTGTAGTGTGAGCTGTGTGACGGACGGGCACTGTGTTGTTGCGCAGACATAAAGAAGTCGTACGTGGACGTGTTCAACCCGCCCGGCGCGGCGCCGCGCCCGCCGCCCGGCGCCGAGCCGCCCGCCCCGCCCGCGCCGCCCGCCCCGCCCGCCCCGCCCGCCACCTACTTCGTGCCGGCGCCGGCGCCGCTCCACGCCGCGCAGGTACACACACCTAGCCCCTGCCTGTGCTATCCTCTCTATTTGTTGCTTGTCCATTGTCAATCATCACTCCTGCACCTCTAGCCAAGTTGCTTCGCCTGCTTTCGTTTCAACAAATCGCTACGCTTCATGTATTGAAATGACATAAGTCACGTGATCTACTTATCGACTTGTAATGTCATTTCCATACATTTAAGCGTAGCGTTTCTACAAAACGCTACTCTTGTAGACGAAGCCACTTGGCTAGGGGGGCTGATCCTTTAATTAGTACTTGACACATAATAATGCAATAGAAGCTGTCTCCCCCCGGCACAATAGTGAAACGCCGAGCTCACACTCGGTGCGACGGACTACAGTTTGGGACGCAATTTGTTTAACTAGCTAGTTTCTCCGAAACAGATTTATATGGCAAATAGTACCTCGGGTGAACAATTTAACTTCGGAAGTTGTACAATTTGCCAGACCAATATTTTGCCTGTTCAAAATAGAATAGAAAAGAGGCTATACTCTAGGGACTAGCAAACGTACAACTAGAGCCGTCGTGGTCGGCACCATGCGACACCAACTGCTCCCGTTGCCCCCGCCAGCACTCGACCCAAGTGTCGATCCCGTCCTCGTCTAATGCCACCACCCCCCGCCCCTCCCCGACGCCGCCGCCCGATGAGGTACCCCCCCCCCCCTTACATCATAATGTAGTTAATGTAAATATTTCTCTCTGTCCCGCGCTCTCAGGACGCCGACAATTTGCCAAATGGACACTAACAGGTGAGGACAAATATTTATGGACGCCTGTTAGAAGGCGTCGCGAATACTGTTATAGCATCGTCGCGACTCCTGTTATAGTGGCGCCGTGACACTTGTTATAGTGGCGTCCCGACCACTGTTAAAGTGGATCCGCGACACCTGTTATAGTGGCGTCCCGACGTCTGTTATAGTGGCATCGCGACGCCTGTTATAGTGGCGTCCCGACCACTGTTAAAGTGGATCCGCGACACCTGTTATAGTGGCGTCCCGACGTCTGTTATAGTGGCATCGCGACGCCTGTTATAGTGGCGTCCCGACGTCTGTTATAGTGGCATCGCGACGCCTGTTATAGTGGCGTCCCGACGTCTGTTATAGTGGCATCGCGACGCCTGTTATAGTGGCGTCCCGACGTCTGTTATAGTGGCATCGCGACGCCTGTTATAGTGGCGTCCCGACGTCTGTTATAGTGGCATCGCGACGCCTGTTATAGTGGCGTCCCGACGTCTGTTATAGTGACATCGCGACGCCTGTTATAGTGGCGTCCCGACGTCTGTTATAGTGGCATCGCGACGCCTGTTATAGTGGCGTCCCGACGTCTGTTATAGTGGCATCGCGACGCCTGTTATAGTGGCGTCCCGACGTCTGTTATAGTGGCATCGCGACGCCTGTTATAGTGGCGTCCCGACGTCTGTTATAGTGGCATCGCGACGCCTGTTATAGTGGCGTCCCGACGTCTGTTATAGTGACATCGCGACGCCTGTTATAGTGGCATCGCGGCTCCTGTTATAGTGGCGTCCCGACGTCTGTTATAGTGGCATCGCGACGCCTGTTATAGTGGCGTCCCGACGTCTGTTATAGTGACATCGCGACGCCTGTTATAGTGGCATCGCGACGCTTGTTATAGTGGCGCCGCGACGCCTGTTATAGTGGCGTCCCGACGTCTGTTATAGTGACATCGCGACGCCTGTTATAGTGGCGCCGCGACGCCTGTTAAAGTGGCGTCCCGACGTCTGTAATAGTGGCATCGCGACGCTAGTTATAGTAACGTCGCGACGCCTGTTATAGTAACGTCGCGACGCCTGTTATAGTGGCGTCCCGACGTCTGTTATAGTGGCATCGCGACGCCTGTTATAGTGGCATCGCGACGCTTGTTATAGTGGCGCCGCGACGCCTGTTATAGTGGCGTCCCGACGTCTGTTATAGTGACATCGCGACGCCTGTTATAGTGGCGCCGCGACGCCTGTTAAAGTGGCGTCCCGACGTCTGTAATAGTGGCATCGCGACGCTAGTTATAGTAACGTCGCGACGCCTGTTATAGTAACGTCGCGACGCCTGTTATAGTGGCGTCCCGACGTCTGTTATAGTGGCATCGCGACGCCTGTTATAGTGGCGTCCCGACGTCTGTTATAGTGGCATCGCGACGCCTGTTATAGTGGCGCCGCGACGCCTGTTATAGTGGCGTCCCGACGTCTGTTATAGTGACATCGCGACGCCTGTTATAGTGGCGCCGCGACGCCTGTTAAAGTGGCGTCCCGACGTCTGTAATAGTGGCATCGCGACGCTAGTTATAGTAACGTCGCGACGCCTGTTATAGTAACGTCGCGACGCCTGTTATAGTGGCGTCCCGACGTCTGTTATAGTGGCATCGCGACGCCTGTTATAGTGGCGTCCCGACGTCTGTTATAGTGGCATCGCGACGCCTGTTATAGTGGCGCCGCGACGCCTGTTAAAGTGGCGTCCCGACGTCTGTAATAGTGGCATCACGACGCCTGTTATATTAACGTCGCGACGCTAGTTATGGTTACGTCGGGACGCCTGTTATAGAGGCGTTGCTGTATCACTCAACGTTTATAAAATGTAGAACTCTATGTATTTTCGCTTTGCCTTTTGGCATGAATTAATCGTGATGGCACTTTTCCAGAGCGGCATGTACGATCCGTCGCAGATGTCTGGCACCGACGACGAACCGTTCCGGAGCGGCATATAGCCTGCTCGGGGCTCGGGGCCGGCGGCGGCGCCAGTGGCGCGGCTGGCGTTCTCATACAGCGGAGATCTTTTGCCGTGCTATTCAGAAATCATTCTTTCAAAATCTATTGTATGTATTTAAATTATTTTCTTCGACCGATGGTTGAAAAGAGTTAATGGATGAGTGACGTTATTGCAATTGTAATCTGCAAGAATTCATAAGATATAATTCCATTGTTATTTGTAACTCAGTATAATTTAATAGTTGTAATTTATCCTTTGAGTCCTTGATACGTTATTTCGACCAACTTCGTGTTAGATAATTCTCTTAAGACGGAGTCCCAACACTGGGACGGCCTCAAGCTTAACAACGGAGTTAGTTTTTTTTGTAACGGGCTGGTCGCGAACATACATTCTGTAGCACTACCATGATGTTGTACGTTCCCTAGAAATCGCTAGTCGCTAGCGTCTACGTAAAATATATGTATGGCGAATAGTATGTTCCTCGGGTGACGCGCTGTACGATTTGCTTTACGAGTGCTTCATGTAAACGTTAGCGAACACATTACTTGGCAGATCTGTAGCCACAGACAGTGACACTACGGCGCGGCGGGGTCGAGCGTGGTAGGTATTGACGCCAATTCTGTTGTTACCAAATCACGACCAAACTAAATCTGACACATCAAAAAGACTTACGTCTTAGTCCTACGTTTCGACCAAAATAAGAACGGCTATAGGATTAGGAAAGTGTAGTTTGTGTGTGATTGGTGCTCGTACTAGTTGGCGGTAATTCGCTGTCATAACATCACGCGGCGTGTATAACAAGTTGGGTCGCGCCCGCCGCCCCGCGCCCGCGCCCGCCCCGCGCGGCTGGTCACCGATACTAATGTGATCGATAGTTTGCTCAGTTTTAATGTTAGACTTTACTTTATGACTCGACTCTTTATTCAATTTTAATTTTTAGTTTTCCACTCTTTGTACCCTGAGGATTACTTTAGGACTGTTTACTTATTAGAACGGGCGGTATTTTGATTCAATAGAATGTGAATAATGTATGATTTAATTAAATTCAATTATTATTATCTATTATAATATTTTTTTGTTAATTTAGATAATGGACGGTTGTAGATGAATACTTGTATTTCGTTTTCGCTTTATACTGGTGTAATAGACTTATTTTCTTCTCTACCGTCACAGATAGACAATAAATGATTTCCCCGATCACCAATCGTATATTTTCCATGTGTTTATGTAATAAGCATGATGTATAGATAGAGATGAGATGTTTTGTAAAGAGCGGAGCTGGGCGGAAAGGTTGTATAAAATGCTAAATGCCTTAGTAAAAGTTATAACTCAGACTCCCTATAGTTCGTGTATTGTATAAAAGCATCGTAATATATGTATATTCGGGAGACAGGCGTGAGACGGCGCAGGTGAGCGCGCGCCCTTCGCAATGTATTATAATGATTCAGAACTTATGGAAAATATTTAAATAAAATGTTTATGTTATGCTTACAATGGTTTTTATTCATGAAAGACTGTACATTATATACATACATGCGCATAGGGCATTGTTACGTGCATAACTACAGCCACGTAGCGGGAAACACGCACGTGCGGGACTATGCGGCGCTGGCAAACTGACGCGGTTACAACAAGCCACAGAAACATATTTGAACGAGCTGGGAGAAGAAACACATAGTGGCGTCCACGGAGGCGGAGCTCTTGATCTTTTTCTGAAACTATGATACAACATTTCTACAAGTTAATATTTACTTATAGCCAGGAAATCAGTACCTCAAGTTCGGGTTAGTCGATTTGACGTCAGTCGACGGCGGCGTGGTTCCTGTAACAGTCGCTGTTGTTAATGGAAGGTCAGCTGGGATCTACTGGATCTTGAAATGGGCGCGATTGTTGCCGAGGCTGTTTGCCTTGAGTCGTGAGCTACCTTGAATACCTACGGAAAGCATTTCTGTTGATCCGAGACTGAAAGTTTATTTATGTAGACAAATAATATACCTACCAAAATGATTGTGGAAAACTTTTAATAAACCTGTTACTAGCATGGATGTCGAGGCACGCAGGGCACCGAAAGGGAGTGTTTTATTAAGGACCGAATATAAGCGTTATGTTAGTAAATATTAACCTTCTACGTCTTTGGTATCTTCGATGACGGCCAGCATTTGCAAGATGGCGGTGCCGATGGTGCCCACCACGAACGCCGCCATCAGGATAGAACACACCAGAATCATTTTATTCATTGATGCTTTTATTAAACCCTATATAAGTAGAAATTGTCAAAATGTGATCACCGAGATTTTGACTATGGTGCCATTAATCAAAGAGAATATAATACCATCACTAGACCCCTGTCAAAACTTCTGTAATAGGCAAGGAGGTTATATCTATACAAATAAATAAAATTGGAGTGTCTGTTTGTAATATCAAAATAGCACATTTTCACTAAATGCATATGAAAGTACATACGACACCTATAACAAAAACGCGATAAAAAAAAAATTGTCTGTCTGTTCCGGGTAATCTCCGAAACGGCTGGACCGATTTTGACGGGACTTTCACTGGTAGATAGCTGATATTATAGGCAGTAACTTAGTAACTTTTATTTTAGAAAAACAAATTTTTTAAAAATGGGTCCTGTCGCGCGGTCTCAGAACGCGGGAGCGGGCTTTTTTGTTAAGTTAAATTCCATGCGGACGAAGTCGCGGGCTCAGCTAGTATAATATATTATTATAATATATTATTAGTATTGTTATTATTTGTGTTTGTTTTTGCTTTTCGTCACTCGACATTTCCAGAATGGCCATTAATATATATATAAAAAAAATATTATAGGTATGCATGGAATCACAAGTGCTACGGCTCTTATGTAATTTTACTAAACAACGAAGGAAGAAGGAAGCCGTACAGAGAACTGGGTTTACACACGTGTGCAGTGGTTAAATATACAATATAGGTATACACATATAGGTAGGTACCTACATTGTGCATTTTCGAGTAATTATGGCTACTGCGCAGGCAGTTATTATTGATAAACCGAACCTTTTGTGATTTTTGTCGCGCGTAACTTGCGAGTGCTTTAAAGATATTGTCACGGGTTGACTTAGTTGGCTTCCATGGGTGGACATATAAAGTTGTTTGGTGATACGTCACACACAGCAGTTCCTGTATTAGTGTCCGCCGTCCGGCCACCATGCGATGGACGGCTGGCGTTCGGACCACTGGACCGGATATCTCAACATTCTCGCATCCCCGTAAATTCACCTCTTATCCAATTTAAACTCCAAGTAGGCACCCCTCTTCCCAACGAAGACTGACTGGGACTCTGTAACGACAACCTAGTTATCTATACGCCACACGATATTTCAATATTAATCGCGAGGGGTCTGTGTCGTCTGGCTACCGATCTAGGGGTGTTTGCGATACAGCGATGATAATAGGCGACTAGTGGTATTACAGTCACGAGAGCAAAGACAAGTACTTATTCAAAATTAATAATTTATTCATCAAGTATGGAATCCAGCCAGTCGCTCATGACAGCGAGATTGACATACAACTGGGGCTCACAGGTGACCCCGCACTGGCGGTTGTCGCTCATGAGACCATAGAGCGTGCGCGCGCGCAGCAGCGGCGTGCCGGCGCAGTGCGAGCAGGGCGTGCCGCGCGAGAACCGCGCGCCCGCGCACAGCGGCGCCGCGCCGCACGCGCCCACCGCTCCCGCCCCGCCCGCCGCCCCCGCCGCCTCCAGGTGGCGCGGCGCCCACGCCCCCGCCGCCCCCGCCCCCGCCCCGCCCGCGCACTGCGACGACGGCAGCGTGAACACCGACACCTGCCGGAGCCTGCGCCCCGTTGGACTCTTGTCTATCGTTCTGTAACCGGTTGCAAAACCGTATCGAAATTAGCTAGGTCTATTTAAAAAATATGTTATTAGGCTCAAATTGTATACCAGATTCCTACTTTACTTACTATAACGGCCGCTAGCACCGACCGATGCGTGGCTCGTGACGTCTCGTCGCACATTATGGAGTTACCCATCACCGAGCGGTACCGTACCCGCTTCGCTTTACTAAATCCTACTTCCTACTAATATTATAAATGTGAAAGTTTGTGAGTGTGGATGTATATATGTATGTATGTTTGTTACTCCTTCACGCAAAAACTACTGAACGGATTTGGATGAAATTTGGAACACAGATAGTTTATAACCGGGATTAACATATAGGATACTTTTTATCCCGATAATCCCGATTTTTTTGTTACGTTAAATACTACGCGGACGAAGTGGGTAGGCACAGCTAGTTAATTTATAATATTGATATTACAAATGCTCACCTGAAGCCTCCATAGCCCAGCGCGACGAATCTCTCCCCGATAGCGACCAAGAAATAATCAACTACGTCAGGCAGTTCCGCCGCGCCCTTGGCCCCCCGCGTGAGCTCGTCCCCGCTGCGCAGCGCCGCCAGGTCGTAGCTCCTGTTGGCGCCCTGGTACAGCGGGTGGATCCGCACGTCGGACAGCGCGTGGCTCCGGCCCTGCTTCTCCTCGCCGTACTCCTCGATCATGAAGAAAGAGTCGAGAGTGTCCACCTCCTCGATTGCTTCTATGCAGCTCGCCGCGGTCAGGGTCCAATGCTGCGTTATTATAGTCAGAATACATCCGAATGTCAGCTCACCCGGAGGTTTTAATTTGACTAAAGCTAAAACGTATTTCTTGTGCGCGCCGTCGGCATATACGCCGTCGGATTCCTCTATAAATACATCTTCGTATTCGAGGGCGAGCTGCATGCCACCTGTAACATCCGGAGATTCTGTGTCTATGATGTAGTCGCTCTCCGTGAACGTGGCCGCGGCTTCAGCCCGAGTGGCAGCATCCGATATGTAGTAACGAGTGTTTGCACTAGTTGCCTCTGACGGTTTCCAGGTGCATTCAAGTTGTGAAGGGAACGTTGCAGGCTTCAGACTTTGCTGAATCGGAACCGAGTGGGTTGTGACTGCCGGTCTATCGGACTCGGGAGTCTCTAGCGCTGTTTTGGGGCACACCATCAAGTGCAATATGAGAAACACCAGGCAGGAGATCAGCACGACGAGGAGTACAGCTTCCAGCACGGACAAGGCCGCCTCAATACGCGTGAATGACTTGCACCATCCCTTGAATTCCTTCCAGCACACATAACACATTATTTTACGTGACTTTTCATTGTTGACTTATTTTGAGCGGCACCATTGACATGCAGAGCCAATTAGATTTGATATTCTTTAAAGTGTTGTGGAGTTTAGTTTTGTGTTAAGTTTCCTAGTTAATGGTGTCAGATTCTCTTACAATTTTATTACCTAACATTTTGTTTGACCAATGGATGGCTCCTATATGCCTACTGTACCACAGGTATTACCTGAAAAAATTTTTTATTACAAACAAGTCTTGGCAAGGCGCAAATTATGGACTGGCAACATTGCAGCTATTTTAGGTACCTCAAAAAAAAAAACTGGAACTCTTATAGGATCACTTCGTTATACGTCTGTCTGTCTAGACCCTTTTTCCGAGAAACGGATATAGTTATCAAGTTATAATTAATATCAAATGCTATAGTCCTTTGGAGGTGTAAATTATACGCCCATTTCACAAATTTTGTCACACATATGCATATTATGTTGATACTTGTCGCTTACACCAAAGTCAGTGCAATGCAACAAATGACTGATGACTACAAGCCTACATAGATTACGTACTTATAAATTTCTGCTAAAGAATTACAACAGTTTTGCTAATAAAATAATATATAAGGGGGCCCTACCCAAACGTGCGCGATGCCTGATCTATAAATGACTTTTACCATGAAATATATACCTTCTCTCCTGGTCATTTACTTTGGCAATTAGAAGTGGTCTCTTAAATGGCCGATCTTGACAGCCAAACCTCAGCTGTCCAGATTCCTTGCGCCCTCCGAAACCCCCCCCTAAGCGGCGGGGCTTCCACCCCGGCAGCCTCCTCTCCGCCTCCCGTTCCACTATGACCTCCGTTCCATCTATGAACTCCTTGTGCATGCCCCTCAGGGCCCGCTCAGCGCAGCCGAAGCTCTCGAACTCGATAAAGGCATACTGCTTAGATTTACCCGTGACAATATCTCTGACTAGACGGCAGTGGAGGATTGTGCCAAATTTTTCAAATTCTTGCTGAACTGTGTCCTGTAATAATAAGTAGTGATAAGCTAATAGGTAGTGATAAGCTTTGGTGTACTCGTAAATGTAGTGTTATCATTACATGACTTGTAAATTTTTTGAGAAAAAAACATTGAATTCCGTATAGATGTATTCTAAATAAGAAAAATTGTGAAAGCAATTTTCTTTTTATTAATCCAACGTATTTACACTAGAAAAACATTTAAGAGACATGTCAAGATTCAACAAATTAGTTAAAAACACTTAAAATGAAAAGGATTTTTCAGGAGGTAATATGGAAGTGTACAAACTTGTGCAGTCCGGGGATTAAGTCTCCCAACGAATATGGTGTTATGTGGATTCCCTTTTACAAGTCGGTTTGGTCTGTATTCAGAGTGCATGGCCCGCAAGATAGCGCGGTCATGGGGCTCAGTGTCTGTTCCTGCAAACAGTTGAGTCCAATGTTATATACTTATAGTATAGAGAGGGACTAATAGCAGTGGGCTCGCCCCATATTACATTGGCTCCAAAACAATGACAGCAAAGTGGGTACACTACATGCAGTACACCTCTGGCCAGTGCAGGCTGTGCCTATAGAGCAGGGTGCGTGGCGCACAGGGGCGCAGGGTCTAGGGGCGCTTCTAGCAAGTGTACCACAAGTAAAAATCACGCACCATGGGCATCCCATTTTCTGATCACTGGGGAAAATATAACAATGTATTCCATTTTGATTGTGTGCGAGCGCTAGGGTATTGATTCCATCCGGGCTCCACATGAGCTAAAGCTGGCTCTGCCTCAAACCGGCCCTTCAGGCAATCTAGGCGTGATGGTGTATTCGGGTACTTACAATAGGTATACTTTAATCATTACTATTAGGTACGGACTTTGATAGGTAATTACAATGTATGATTATTATTTGTTCATGGTGAAGGAAAACGTGAAGAAACGTGTATGTCTTGGAAAATTCTACCAATTTTGGAAAAACACGTAAAATGGGGAGGTCGAGTTCAGGAGTAGGACATGCAGGGGGCTATTTTGTTTTTGTAGTCAACTTACCGTCGATGGAACCTATCTTGATGGGATCGTATTCTGTTGCATATTTCTTGAAATCTATGTTGTCCCGAGACATATTGATTATACTTTCATGGACTTAATCGTAGTATTGTATTCTCTTTGGACTTAATATCAAAATAAAAAATAAAAAAATATCACTTCACAAAAATTATATGGCTTTCATTGCATAGTCGATTCTTCTTCTTCTTTCTTTAAATATATGGGAAACCCAAATGAATAGGAGAATTCTGTTTTTGTTTGGTCGTGTTTTGAACTGATGAGTTTACACGCAACCTGAAAATAAGAATTGTACTATGCGAATCAAATGAGAATAGGATTGACTTTGCGCCATATTGTGACGTCATAGCTGTCAATTCTAACCAGTTAGGTAGGGTGAGCAAAACGACATATTTTTTAAATAAAATATATTTGCAAAGTTTGCGTGTAAAAAGTGGCTTGTTCCTTTCTATTAATTGAAAAAGTTCTGATTTTGTGAAGCAATCGTCGTATTCAATATTTTTTTCTGTTAGCCATGACTGCATTTCTGCTTTTTTATTGGCCTTTGCGCCAAAAATGCAAATAAAAAAGGTTATGGTATGGTTTTATAAAAAGAATTATGACTTTAAATAATTATATATTATATTAAGACAATTTATTACTAATTTAGCCTTTGCTACCGCATGGGTCAAATTTTGTACATTTTTTAAATAATTAGTAAGTTTGTAATCTTTTATCAATAAATACATCTTTAGCCTTTTATGTAAATTTGATGTAAGACTATTCTTATTGATATGCAAATAAGTTTTTTGCATACCATACTTTTCCAAGGACATTTGACAGATAGAGGTTATTGACATTCCTATTCTTATTTGAATCGCATAAATAACAATAGAGTTGGGCTTACCGGAAAAAATAAATAATTATTTTAAAAATAAACGGTTTTCATTAGGTGCAATCAGAGAGGTGTAATTATATTATTTTTATTTTAGAGAGACCACTAGCCGGCACTTATACCTATTTTTTTTTTAATCTTACCGGCTCCATGATCAGGCCCTGACTACACGATATCTCTTAGACCTAACACCTCTCTGCTTAGACCATTTGATATCTCTGCTATAATGTGGTGAGGATTTGGGTATCCGGCTGATTTCAAGTAACGTTGCAGCATCAAGTCATAGTAACCATGTCCTTGCAATATCATTGAAGTAACAGGCTAGGTACCTACCAAATCGATCCTACCTGTGAAAGTTGCTAATATCCCTACATTAACCAGTAAGGAGCTCATAATCTTCATACGACTGAACAGATTTTCTTGAATCATAGCTGAGAACACTCTCGACCAAGATACCATACCTTTCATGCAAAGAAAACCAAAATATCGGTTCATCCGCTTGAGCGCTACGATGCCACAGGCAGACACACTTAAACTTATAACACCCTCTTTTTTTGTTGGGGCTTAAAACAGCCTCTCCTTCTCTCACAAGGAAAAACGTGTGTATCCTACTTTTTTTTTGTTATAAATGCGAAAGTTTGTGATTGTGTATGTATGTTAGTTACTCTTTCAGGCAAAAACTACTCTATTATATTCTCTATGAAAACTACTGAACGGATTTGGATGAAATTTGGAACACAGATAGTTTATAACCGGGATTAACACATAGGATACTTTTTATCACGACTGCGTGGGCGGCGCACAAAATCCATTCACCGAAAGGAATATACTTGCCACAAGTTTGTGGTAGATTATTTATTATCCTGATGAAAATGATTAATATTTAACGACACTCAGCAAGCACTAGGTCGGAACTCAGAAATTAGGTTTAAGGCCAAAGTCACTCGATCTAATTAAAGCATCCCATTAAAAACAAAATTAAACCCAATGATATAATTTAAAAAGCATTTTACACTATTATTGACTAACTGAGAAATATATTTTAATAATATACTCTTTATAATGTGGCATAAAGTGTACAACTATTTTACAAGAATAGATGTCTGAAAAATAAATTTCGGCAATAAATACCAGTAAGTAATTAATGACAATAATAATTAGTCTTGTTACTACGTAATAATAATCATTATTATATATATATATTTTTAAATGTAATTAATATTTTTGAAAGAGAACATTGTATCCTAATTAGGTCCTTATAGTAGGTATGTAATATTAATTACTCAAGACTAGCATTTTTACAGATTTCGCAATTACGTAAGTTCCAGTTAGGTAAATTATATAGATACTATATCTTCTGGTCTTTGCTAACAATATAAGCACCACTGGGTACTTAAAATTTAGGACAAGGGTGTTTTGTAATTAAAGTACAAAATTTGTCTAGTAATTATAATCATAATGTACATAAACAGTTTGTCGAGATACAATAAAAAAAGATAAACACATAGTTTAACAAACTGTCTCTTATTACAATCAGTAGGTATATTATAGTGCAAGAGTGTGCCCCACCGGATGAGCGCGGCGCGTAGCCCCGTCCGTACGGGGCGAGTAGAGCGCCGCCGCCCGGGCCCTCCGCGCCGCCGCGACCAGCCCGGCGCAGGTCTGCCTGGCATACCACGCATAAGGGTAATAAGAACATGACCTAGCTTAAATTTCGTCACAGATATACGAAAATAGATTCGTATTTCGGAACACAATCCAAAATCACAACTAAATTCAAACTTGAACACAAAAATAGAGCACTGTAAAATTATATTTTACAAATATTTATTATTTTCCAATAAAGCTTATTGCTTAATTTATCAGATCACTCATATACACAGGTAGGTAGGTAGTTTGGAGCTGTTCCCACGACTTGTTGGTCATTGAAAGGACTGGCACACGGGTGAAGGAGGCGCGAGCAGCACGCGTTCAGCCGCAAGCAGTCCTCGCGGTCGCCAAATTAATGAAAAATAGCTGCCTATACCAGTGCGAGAATCATCCGTGCGGAGCTTAGACGCGATCCATCTGATTCAATTTTTTATACATAAGTTAATACAATAAAGTAATGGAATTTTTCAGCGACATTTTTAAACATATCTTGGGTATGTTCGACGCGTTCCTCACTGTGTCACAGTACAAGTTCCGAGCAAGGGGTCATTGGTAGGGGTCAGCTCATGCTAATTGAGCGAAGGCGAGTGACCATCATCCCACACCACGTCGATGCTGGGCCACTTGGTCTGCAGACATGTGAGCATGGCGTCGGTACTCGCGGCGTGCATGGGGCACTCGAGCAGCGCGGCGCGCCCGGCGCGATAGGCTACGCGGGCACCGGGGTTGCTGCGCACCAGCCCATTGTAGTGGTGTAGTGTGAACGTGTCGGGCGCCCCGCGCTCGCACCCCGGGAAGAACTCGTCCATGAATGCACTCAGCAGAATAATACCAAGATTCTCTGAATCTAATTTCCTTCTCATCAATTCCACATATTCCGGCTCGCTGACTAGGTCAGCGGCGCACAATACGTCTTGTAATGCCGCGGATGGAATAAAATTATTGCCCTCCGGGTCGAATGAACGAAAAATGCGCTCAGCAGACTCGCCTACGGTTTCTGGTGCTGCAAGTCGTCGCTCAAGGGAAAACAACACAGTGAGATGTGTATCAGATGCGAGCACCCACACAGGGTGCTTAGGGTTTTTGTAAAATGATCCAACGGTACAATATTGCATGTGCTCCATTATTGTGAGGAATCCAATGTCATTTTGCCTCTCTATTCCTCGAAGCCGCAGTCCTCCCACAACCTGATCATGGTCCCACACATGGGCTACAGCCTGTCCGGTCAACATTAAGTTAATCAATCCCTGGGAGCCGTAGCCATATGTAGAATGTATGAGCGGGTCAGACAGCTCCGCGAGCTCTGCCTCCACGGTGGCGACCCCCTTGCTTAGAATAACACTATACAATAAAAGTAGTACACCATACTTGTCCTTCAATATTCTAATGTTCCTTGTGTAGAATGATTCCACTTCGGATAAAGTTTGAAATGAATGGACTTGGATCCGCCGATGGAAATGTTCGATGGTATCATGCACCACATTGGACTGTTCCTCCACACTGACATTATTGCCACCACTGGTCTCCGCCTCGGACTCATTCTTCCGGTACACAGCAACATTGTACTTAGGTGCTATACACTGGCTCAATATAGTACACACAGCCCTAACCAGCAGAGAATTGCACTTCTCAGATGTCAAGTCCTGAAAACTATGTCCTGGAGTCTCCGACAGGAGTATTTTGAGCAGAAAGCCTTGGACGGGCGCAATGGCCGCGCACGGCCCACCTTCCTGTTGGATGAGCGCGCTCGGTTCCTCCGGGCTGAACTGGAAGCCCTGCGCCCATCTCCGAAACACGTCATCTTTGACTTGGTCGCCCCACAGCAAGCGGCGCGTGCTCACCAGCTCGCAGTCGAACGTCACGCTGCCGGCGCTCATGTTATCTTTGTTTCGAACGGTCACTGAACTGCTAGTCTCGATGAGAGTCCGATCCGTTTAGCATTCGCTTATGCCCGATGTTTACACCGCCTACAACAATAATATTATACAGAAAATACACATATGCGCGATCTGAATAGACATACGGATGCTTGAAGATTCTGGAATTTTATGTAGGTATAAATTAATTGAAGCAAATTTACAACTATAGTAAGAACCATAACCACGTAGTACTCACAGCCAATATGAAGTACATGACTCACTACTTTTAACAACTAAACATTTATATTAGAAAACTGATTGACCATTCGGTATTCTTCATATAGCATTATAAATCTTCCGTAAACTGATTTAAAAACTTTTTAATGGGCAGAAAAGAAAAGAAAAGCTTACGACATAAAGGCTGCCATTTTTTTAATGAACAATAGCAACATTTCTAAAATGTCATCTCCAAGAATATGAAATCCTTGGTCATGTCATGTCACTTAGTCGTTCACTCCACAGCACAGATATAAAAGAATGAACATAATATATTATATATTATGACAGTAGCAAAGGGTTTGAGCAGAACGGCAACACATTTTCTCAATTTAATTTTTATTAACTTTAGTTTTCCTAATATATCCCCTATACTGGGGAGAGGGGGGTGCTGTCTGGGGTTGAGAAGCCAAAATATTATGATGCTGTATGATAATTTTCACGATGACTTGCGATAATTACAACTTTTGGATCTGGCAACATTACTTGGCTTGGCCGCCTAGGCTCAAAGGGTTTGTACCCAAGGCCGTTAAACTAACTATAAAAAAAAATGGCAGCACAGTCAGTTGAGTCAGTCAGTCACTTTGTCAGTCTGTCTTAGGGATGTGACATTCATCATAAAAAAACAAGTATTTATTAATCGAAAATTTGTTTAGCATGAATAATCGATGTATAAATAATCGATTTAACTTAAAAAAAAACGATTATCTATATAAACCGTTTTTTTTAATTTTTTCAATAAATTTCTAAATAAACGCCAAAATATTCTATTAGTCACAGTTAAAAATAAAACATAGAAATAAGAAGTTTTAAAATTACCTGCACAAATTAAAGCTTTGGAATTTATAATCAACATAACACCAAACTTTTTTTTATTTTATTTTTTTATATGACTATAGTTGTTGGCCAGAGTGGCCATAACAACTTCACCCGGACAGAGGGCGAGCGCAAGTGCTCTCCAGCCAGAGGGGCAGGGGGGCAGCTAGCTCAAGGGCGTCACAAGGGACACGACCTCGGCTTGGGCCACTGCCAGGAGAGGTGGCGAGGGTAAATCTACCACCGGATCGGAACGCGACCACGACTGAGAAGATCAACACCAAACTAAACTATTCTAATAATAAGTAACTTCGTTCCAAAAAAAAACCTGAAAATCGATAGGCAATGAGTTTAGAAAAAGCGTAAGCGTTTGGATAATATTCGGCTCCTGGCCTTAGTTAATATGGCGCCAGATTTCGATAACAATCTCTCTGCTGGAGCCAAAGAACGCTGTACCAAAAGGTGCTTGCACGCCAACTGTGTCAGTATGGGATAAGCTCCCTCATTCTCCAGGATTCTAATGCGTAGAATGCGCTATGTACAATTTTAATTCGGATGTGAAATCGGTTAATGTACCTAATAGTAATTCGACCTAATAGAAATTTGCGCTCCGCTTAGACTTAAATGTCAGGGTGTGGCAGATAAAAATGATAAAAAAAAAAGATTTATAAACAATTATTTCCAATTTTAAAATCACTCATTAAAATCGATTTTTATAACAATCGATAATTTTTTCACATCCCTAGTCTGTATTCTCTTTACAAGGTACTCTGTGGTCAGTCACAAGCCGATCACTGTCGTCGGGGCATGTTATTTTTTTTTGGTGTAACAAACCATTTTGTTTATTCGTATGATTTCGTTTTATTTAGTTATCGTTGTTGTTAATTTGAACAAGTGAAACATGAATTAGTTGTAATCTGCGCATAAGTGAATAGTTTTATGTGTTTTGTTGTTCCGACATAATGAAGGTGGACGATGTTTGGAGGCAACGCGGCGCTGTGAAAATAGCAGGTTGGTGGAAACCCTTGGCTCTGTACATGCACTCTGACATTTGTAGGTATTTAGTTTATCTATTAGCTAAACGGTTCCCTATCTATCACTTGGGTCAGGTAGAATAATTAATTTGAAACTATGTAGGTTTGTAACCAACTATCTTCTAAAACGGGGCGTATGTGAAAGGATATTATATACAAGTATATAATGAAATGAGTGAAGGGTGCTTTAGAAAAAATTAAATCCTACTTATATACCTAATTATTTAAAGTATGTCGCCCCAAAAACGCCTTGAAATTAAATATACTACCATTCTAAAATCCAATTTTAAAATAATTTCTTACTTATTACTGGGTAGCGCGAAATTGTCTGAAAAACGACAGCACTATTTCATTCAAGAATTGCTTGGCCCTGTGCTTTGTAGGCCACTCTGCTCAATGCATTGGGTGGTTGCAGGTTTGATTCCCGTTGGGGCAAATTTAGGAAAAGGTATTGGTATTGGGTTTGTAAAAAAAGTTTCCTTGGGACTTTGGTTATGGTGCTAGGAGTTTGTTTTTGTAAAAAAAAATTTTATATACCTATCTAATAATTTTTTTATTGAACTAACATAATATAAAAAGTATTGGAACACTAGCTACAGCTGGCCTGCGGCAGACCAACAGCTGTCTTGATGGAAAGCACCTTTATTATATTTAAAATTTTCTATGCTAATTTTTATACAGAAAGTATTTTTGGATTTAAGGTGAAGACACCGGTCTAGCCTGCGAAATTCAAAATTTTCGTTTTTTTTTATAGTTTCCAAAATCTGAAAACATTATAGACAACATTTTGTGATTTGCGACAAACACAGTATGAAGTGCATTTATTATAATACATTTATTTTACTCTAAATATTATCACGGTGGATATGATACTAAATCACTAAATATACAAAAATTGCCAGATTATCTGGATAGCTGTCGTTCTTGAAATGTTTTAGAGTAAGTTGGATATATTAATAAATGCACTGCGCATGGTTTTTGTCGCGAATTACAAAATGTGCCCTTTATTATTGTCAGATTTTGAAAAAAATCTAAAAAAACCTCAAAAAATTTGCACTTCGCGGGCTAGATGGGCGCTTTAGCCTTAAAGGAAACATAAACATGTGATAGGACATTAAACATCCTTCTAATGGCTTTTCTTGTAAAATCTGGGCAGGGTAAGTACTACTAATGAGTTAAGCCTCTAATTGGTAAAAGGAATATTACCTACATAGCATTTTAAACATATTCCATTATCTGTTGCCAGTCTACTTACCACTCAAAATGTTTTATTGACTGAAACATGTGGGTACATTTTCAGTAAACAGTAGAAACTGCTTTTCATATCAATACTTTAGTAGGATTCATTTGGGTTCATTAGATACCTAAAAAGTTGCTGTATGTTGTACACCCATCCCCTACCATAAAACCATCGTTTTGTTATGTGATCTGTATTGAGTAGGGGGTACATCTGTCAAGGAATGATTTTCAGACAACATTATTTTCTGCTGTTAGTTCACAGCTGGGTGTTGAGTCAGGTTTAGTTTAGTTTTCGTCACTGGAAACACATTCACAACTTGTCTATCATAGTATTGAGTCAGCATTGAAAGGATTCCATAGAGGTTAATTAGTGTCTGGTATTTGTAGATACGTAATCGCCGCGAAGACCGCCCAAAACAAATTGTAGGTAATGGCGTAAGAGAAACCCGTCTCGTTTCGGCCTCTCACTGAAATGAAAGCAGCTCACACGTTCATTGTCCGGGTGCCGTACGCCGAACAAGTGCCGCACTCGCGTTGCGAGTGGAAAGCGCGCTTTGTTTGCGCACTTTCATATTGTTTCGGTAAAATTAACATGGCTTTTGGACTATAAGTAAAACGGTCTTCTTTCCAGACGTTGAAGATTGTTTTGGTAACCATTAAATTGAGTTACCGAAATAAAAACGCTTAAGATCGACTGCAACGGTTATTAAATAATGGTTCAATCATCATTTAGCATTTTATATTGTCATTAGCCGTTAAGTAGATGCCGATCTCATTTATTAATTGGTATATGTAATTGGTTATAATAAATT
Organism: Notodonta ziczac; assembly: GCA_918843915.1. Taxonomy (NCBI): domain Eukaryota; kingdom Metazoa; phylum Arthropoda; class Insecta; order Lepidoptera; family Notodontidae; genus Notodonta; species Notodonta ziczac. The sequence goes on along the minus strand of OU974039.1, from coordinate 14,100,798 downwards.
GGAATTTCAAATATTATAATGTGTAATGTTATTGAAACTACACATTTTATAGATAACTTCGTAATGTGTCGTCGTAATTGTTGCTGGAAAGGTCTCTGAGATGTCTATGTCTGCATTAGTAGTTTGGGTGATTTTTGTAGCATATAATCTAAATGTGGTGGTAGATAAGTGTTTAATGGCATATCCGAGAAACAATGAGCAACCGTTAATGAAGAAACGCCGTTAGTAGCAATGACTGTTGCGTACCTATGATGCAAATATGTGCAAAAAAATAACGGCACGCCCCTGAGTTAGTCATTATGCCGCAAGAAATTTATTGAGAGCGTCCATATAGGACTTCATTGTAGTATCGTTTTGATCAGGTAGACTGGCTTACCCACAGTACTTTTTGTTTTGTGGGCTTGATTAGAAGGTGCAATTGAGATAGGCAGAGCCGTGATCCTGAGGTGAGCTTTCAACTAAGCTGAAACGTAAACAGTTACACTAAGGTCCTGCTTCAGGCAGTGCGGCTATATTGAAGTCGTTCTAATAGCTCCAGATGATCGTAATACCAATCGCTTCTCGTTCCGCCGCCGCGCCGGCGTCTGTACCAGTTAGAGGTCACACTGGTGCAGCTTCGCGAGCTCGTGCTTTTGAGTATTGGGTTAGAGTGTAGCCTTAGGGGCGCTATGACTTAGGTTTAGGTTAGGTTAGGTTAGAACAGTGACCAAAACGCGCGAGCCGAGCGAGCGAAGCGAGCGTGCCGCGGCAGCGGCCGGCGAAGCGCCAGAATCCGAATGTGTCATTAGGTTATGTTAGTTCCCAGTTAGGGGGGCTATGGAGCCAGGACTTAGACGAATTTCCGAGATTTGTTTTTCTTTTTGATCATTTTTCTTACCTAACCTAAACCTAAACCTAACCTAACCTAAGCCATAGCGCCCCTAAGGCTACACAATGACCGAGTATTGCGCCAGGCTCTGATTTTGAGCTTTGTCGCAATCACGACCCGACTGGAGTTTAACAAAGAATAGGTATATTAGTTTTTTACGTGGTTATTTTAATTGTGAACCTGTTCCGAACAATTTTTAGTTTTCCCAGTAAACATTGGCACGTGCATAGAATCTGACACAGCTATCGGTGTCTTGCGTACCGCTGGGTGCAGGTAGAAATGTGGGACAGCATGTGTGGCAGGTGGCAGCTTGGTTAGGGCGGAGGCGCCGGCGCGGCGGCGGCCGTGCGTGACGCCCCGAACACTGGTACAGAAATTGTTATTGGACAGGGTGTCTGGTACACTTACCAAATTGTTAATTAGAATCCTTGCAGCGAGCGATAACAGTAATTGTCGGAAAATTTATAAAACTACAACCAAATAATTTCATATTGTATGGTATTGTACCCGAAAGGAACTTGTAGCCTCAACTGGCACTGCAGTAAGCGTAGCATTTTCAACAAAAGAGAGAGTTGCGACCACAGAAAACTTTTATTTGCGATTCAATTTGAATTAACATGGTAGAAGACATGGAGTCATTAATTAGTGATGACCAATGATGACCAATCTTTAAACTACCTGCATTTTAATAATGAATTCTCATTCTATAGTTTTTAGCTGTAAGATGAAGAGTCAGCTCTTTAGTTAGTAAGTTTATTACCGAGACAAACCTGTAAGTTTGATCGTTAGATACTATAGTCAATGATCATTCAAAGTAGCCGCAAATCTAATGTATTATAGGAAATGATGTATTCCCGTCCAGGTACTTAAGTCCTGGTATATTGAACTCGATACGGCGTCTTGGAGCGTTAACCTGCCGCACCCACTGTCGCACACGCGACGTATGTACCTACTCATTATGCATTATATCATTCATTACCTTATCTAGGTGCTGGTCCCGCGAGACACGCCAGACTACGTCGAGGATCGTTTACTAAAGTATCGTATAGTCAATAGTACAAGATGAGTCTGACAGAAGGATAGAATTTGGTTTTTAAAGTCATCATAGTGTAAGGAAAAGGAAATAGTTTAAACACAAAAAGCTTATGGCACAAGAGGCGCGTCACCAAATTGCAACTGCAAAACAGGCAGTTGTATTAGCAACAAATGAATCACAAAGATGCTTAAGGACAAGGCTCGAGATGAAGAACTCATGATTGATATTCAGTCTCGTCCGCACGACCATACGCGGAAAGAAAATGATTTAATACTTTTTGATACATAATTTATACAGGCATCTTGTTTGCTGCTTATATTAAAGGATTAAAAATATTGAGAGGCCCCATCTCTTTCATGTAACAAAAAAAATTGAGATGCTGAGTGGAGACCTCGTTGCAACTATATAAACACTTAACTATACTATACATACATCGTTGCAACGACGGTCTTACGTTTCTGATACGTCTCTAATTTGCTCTTATCTCCCCCGAACACGCCTGAACACCACACCCTTTATCCAGTCTTCCTGCATGAAAGTGGATTTTTTTTCAATGGGTACCCTAACCACTAACGCCTTGAAACTAGGGTTGTGAATAGAGTCCAACAGCTGAACTCTCAACGAGACATTGCACTTCACTTGGATGTACTCCGCAATGTCCCCCGCCTTGCTGGCATAGTGGAGGGGGGACAGGTAGACGGGGGTGGTCGGGACTGCTGCACGCACAAGGAAGTTATACCCTCTTGACGCCGTGCCGTAGCGATTTCTGTTAACCCGCTGCGTGCGTCTCTTCTTGTGCACCGTTATGAAGCCCTCTTCATCTCTGTAGTAGTAGTAGTGCTCTCCACCTTGAAAACATAGTATTTTATTTACCAATTCCAAATACAAGGATACTGAATTCATTTTTAGGTAGGTACTTTATTAGTGAGGAAAAGCGTTAGGTCTGGATTCCTTGTATAACTTTCAAAAATATTTTTTGAAGTAGGTACGGATCGCAGTAGATTTTTATAACGATAACCGACGTTCCCACACCAGGGTAGATTTTTTAAAGCTGAAGCAGCCCTTTAAGTGCTGATAAGGATTAGGCCGCTTCAAGTGCTTGGAAATCAGATTTAACATGACCTCCAAATTGTTTACGTGAAACCATTAACTGGTTTTGATATGACAGATTAAAGTGAGGGTTTAGCACTGTTTCTCGGATGGAGGAATATCTAAATATATATTGACTGATTGACTGACTGACTGACATAGGGATCTATCATCGCACAGCCCAAACCACTGGACGGATCGGGCTGAAATTCGGCATTCAGGTAGATGTTATGACGTAGGCATCCACTAAGAAAGGATTTTGATTAATTCTACCCCCAAGGGGATAAAATAGGCGATGAAAGTTTGTATGAAACTTTGTCAATTTTAAACCGATCGGGCTGAGACTTTGCATGCATAAAGCTACTATGACGTAGACATCCCCTAAGAAAGGATCAAAATTCCACGCGGACGAAGTCGCGGGCTCAGCTAGTAGATTATAAAAATGTGATCTTTGAGCGTTTTTTTCTCAGCCATACCTATTCAGAGAATTATCCGCAAATTTATTGTCTCATTGATTTGACTTTTCCTTAAGACAAGATGAGTATTTACCAATTCCAAATACAAGGATACTGAATTCATTTTTAGGTAGGTACTTTATTAGTGAGGAAAAGTGTTAGGCTGGATTCCTTGTATAACTTGTAATTAATATTTTTTGAAGTAGGTACGGATAGCAGTAGATTTTTGCATGAGGAGCATGTGCTCAATATCTGCACCAGATATCCTACTAATATTATAAATGTGAAAGTTTGTGAGTGTGGATGTATGTTTGTTACTCCTTCACGCAAAAACTACTGAACGGATTTGGATGAAATTTGGAACACAGATAGTTTATAACCGGGATTAACATATAGGATACTTTTTATCCCGATAATCCCGTATTTTTTGTTACGTTAAATACTACGCGGACGAAGTCGGCGGGCACAGTTAGTGGAAAAATAAAAGGTAACGCACTTTCTATGAGAGGATGCAGGAAAGTCAATTTACGAGAACACAATCAATATTTATAGTACGCAATGGAATAATAACATTACTTACAAACAAACTCTCGAGAAAAGGCTATTTTCAGTGACAAGTTACTTAGAAAGTTTGCCACGTTAACGACAACTCGTGGCCTCACGTGGGACTGTGTCACGCAATGACCTTTGAAAAATGTTCGCTTCTCCTAAATGTATGGTGTCACGCCATAGTCCCGGATAACCGACGTTCCCACACCAGGTTAGATTTTTTAAAGCTGAAGCAGCCCTCTAAGTGCCGATAAGGATTAGGCCGCTTCAAGTGCTTGGAAATCGGATTTAACATTATCTCCAAATTGCTGACGTGAAAGCATTAGCTGGTTTTGATATGACAGATTCAAGTGAGGGTTTAGCACTATATCTCGGATGGAGAAAATAGATTAAAAAATTGTGATCTTTGATCGTTTTTTTCTCAGCCATACCTATTCAGAAAATTATCCGCAAATTTATTGTCTCATTGATTTGAGTTTTCCTTAAGACAAGATGAGTCTTTCGCCTTCACTATGTCAGCGAGAGAACCGGTATAAAGGTATCTTAACATAATAAAAGTATCTTGTGTTATATCTCCTAGCCCAAGCGGTTTTCATATTGTTTGAGATAGTGGTATAAAGGTTGAAACAGAAAGGGTATACTTTTTTTTCCAAAACTTAACTTTGTAATTCTAAAACATAAGCTTTGGAGGAAACTTGAAAGACAAAAGGTGTTATATATACAGCTGTTGACATATTTCACAAGTCTACAAAACCTTTAGTACTTCAACTGTCCCAAAAAGCCGATAGTATGAGATTAACAAAGTTAAGTTGCAAAAAAAATAGTATACCCTTTTGTTTCACCTAGCATAATTCCATATAGGTATACATTATTTCTAAACACCTGGACGATACAGTTGACCAACTCGCCATCGAGTAATATGCGAGTTTAACACAATGCTTCACTAATTTACAATCAGTAATGTATAAAACATGCACGTGCTCATTGAAGCGCTAATAAATCATGTGATTAAAGAATTTTATGGATAAGTATAACATTATCGCAGTGTACGTTACAGTGACTAGATACTATAATGTGTACTTTCGCTATGTAAATAAGTTATCGTCAACATCAACAACACATTCCCTTTCGATGTCACATATCACTTGGATTAGTTCATAACATAATAATAACGTGTGCGAATCCAACCATTTGTTGCATCTACCACACTTGTGTCAATATTTCATTACTTTCAATATATATTAGTTTATTCACCCATAATACATAGAAATGTGTTTATTGTGAACCGATTTGTACTTTACAAACCTTATTATGCTGTACTGGCATATGTATCTCTGGGTACAAATCTATAGTGTTCACGATTAAGAAAATTGTTATGTGTTACTTTTAACCGACTGAGTTTATTATCCTTATAAAACTTGAGTCTTAACTTGTTCAGTCTATACTTATCATATCACATTGCTAGGTAGGTATAAGCCTTTTGTGTGTTGACAAGTTGATAAGTTCTTGTGGTAAACTGTTCCAACAATTATTTGAGCAAGCTTCTTTATTGGTATAGTTGAAAGTGGCTATTGTGCTTGTCATAATATGACGAGACATATTGAGCATCTAAGTAGGTATACGGTTTGTTAAACATAAACGCTTTATTTATATTCAGACGCATTGTCCGCTGGTCGGTACGGTCCAGGGTACTGAATCAGCGATATGTTTCGGCTAATTTGAATGGCAACTGGCTGAAAGCGTAACGTTTTCACGGTCGACAGCCGATACTTGGACTAATCAGTCGCGCTCCGTGTGTGACGTCACCAAGCATGTCACCGACTATTGGCTACCGGAGTTCCGATGCCTGCAGTGGAGCCTTTTATGTTTTTGTTGTTGTGTTTATATAAGTTTCGTGAAAATTTACAGAGTGTGAAGAATATATCGTCGTGGTTTCTTTATGGCGGCGTATAATACACTTCTCATCAGAAAAATCGAAACACCTTGCAAATTTATGAATTAGAAAAAATGTGTATATTTAGGAATATATGTCAAATGTCGTTTAATAGTTAGCTAAATGTTATTTTGTCCAAGTCTGGCACAAAGGAAATGAAATTTTCTTCTACAAAACTAACTTTTGTACAGTATACCTATGCATATGTTGGTCGTGCAACCGTACACCAAAATAAAGCCCTGTCTGACAATACTGGTTGCTTTGCCACAGCCAAGTAATATTTTATTGAGTGTTGCAACTTAGCATGCATCCCACTCTCCACCTTGACGTGGTTGCGTGCGTGTGCGCATCTTACACGATATTGATCTGGTGTCTCTGTAGTGGGTTAAACATTCATAATGACTTAGTAGGAAACATATCGCAGATTTTAATAACAGCGGGCCCAGTAGATAATATGAAATTTGAAAGTAAAGTTGTTTGCTGCATAGGATTTCTTTTGTACAATTTACAAGTTGTCATTAGTGAAACTCAGGGCTTAACTTTTGATCAAACACAGAGAGAGATATAACAAACTTATTGAATACCTTGTATCAAAGGCAGGATTCGAAAATTTGTAGGTACGAAACAATTTTTATCGCATGAATTTCGTCAAACAATGGTACCTTTCTAAGGGCAGGAACTAAACACTATTTTATTTATCGTTGATTTGGTAAGTATGTAGCTTCATTTACAATACAATGCGAAAACTAATTCCTGCAGATTAGAGTCGTGTTTTTGTGCCTAAATAAAACCTTTAATAATCACGTGGTGGTGTGGCACAGTGTTTTAAGAAGACCATTTTTCGGACATTGCGTTTTTATTGCAAAAGCTGATAGATATAATCATTTAAAAGCTATGAGTCGAATACCCATTTGTCTAGCATGTCTAGTTTCTGAGATAAAAAATTTTGAAAATCGTCAAATTTTCATCCGGACGTTTGAAAAAAAATTATATCTCTTAAACATGGCAAGATACGTAATTATGATGTTCGGTGCATTGATGGTGTATGTTATGCTGCACCTTTTAAAGCATAAACGAATCTCGTAGCTTTGATAGATTCCGATATATACGCGTTTTTTGGTTTTTAGATTTTCTTATTTTTTTCGAGTATTCCGCCGTATTGGGAAAAGTTATTTATACACAAATAATGTTCTTTACTTCCCCAATACACCACATAAATTTCACATCCCAACTCCATGGAATCTAGAAGTTATTCCAAATTAACTATTTTTGCTAGGGTTGTCACATTATTCATCCGAATTTTATCGAGTCAATTTTCATTTAACATTAATTATTACAACATAATTAAACTTATACTACTAATGATACTTATGTATTTTTTATGTTCCGTAGTCACAATGACAGACCAACATACCAAAACATTTACCCTTTTACTTGCAGTCCACCGCTGAAAAGGCCTCTAAAAATATAGTTATATGTACCCTTCATACTAAAGTAGAAACTATGAAACAAATGACAAACTAAGGGCGACTACAAGTTTGAAATTACTAATATACTACAATGAATATAAAATGATACGAAATTTGGAGCATAGGGTTCCGTAGACTACAGAATTTTCAGTTTAATATTGTAGACTCGGTCACCCTCTTAATGTCGCTTTTAAGGCGCTGTGTGCAGAAAAATGAATATCAGTTTTGGCCTATCTGACACTCGCGCTCGCTAGCCACGTCATTACGTCGGCACTACGGAAATCTATGGAGCAGTCTAAATAGTTATTTTTTAACAGAAATAAAAATATGGATGAAGTTCTCAGTTCAGTTGTTTTTTATGTATGTTAGATCACGTCACTACCTCAGATCTCCGTCATTTATAAACCAATTTGAAATAATATTTATTTATTTGATATTTTTTATTGTTTATATTATTATTTATTGATACTTGTAGGACCCATATAAATTTCACCAAAATCGGTTCAGTAGTTTGGGAGATGGACTATTTACGGTTACTAGCAATTCAATACGTAGTTTACCATTAAAAACATGACCAAAACTTTAAAAAAAAAATCGATTCCAATAAAACTGGGTGCGCTAAATAAAACGCTAGAAATTTGGAGGTCCCTAATTTGGAGTCAGTGTCAATTCAAGTAAGTAGGAGTTGGTAGGTACCTAAGAAGCTGTCCTAACGTAAAGATTCCACCAGCGCAGCGACTCCATATGACATAAATTGTCATTTCTAGCTTTTTAATGCAGGTTTTATTGAAGTCAGTTCAATTTTTTTATCATTCCTTAGTCGCCCATTACACCAAAAATTTGGGCGTCAAGTATACTGATTCCATGTGCCCGCGACATAGTCGAAGTAAAGATGTTCCGTTTAAAAAAACCAGGTAATAAGTCTTAAAACACAAAGGCAATTGCAAATTGAATTATGCCGAAAAATTGTATTTTCTTAAATTCGGTAGTTAGCTAGATTATAAACCGATAGTAAGGTCGGTCGTCTGTCATCTTGGAATCCAAAATTTACGTCATAATCGTAATCGGCACGCCAAGAACCTAGAAAATTATACCCATATGCCAGATTTTCCAAAATATTATATAATAGTCTTAGTCAACTTGGGATTAAAAAATTCTCATAATTATACTTCATAGAATATAGCTTGATCTCTGCGACAACTGTCAGTAAAATCACGCCTATGAAGTCTTGAATTTCATAATAGTACAAACAGTACCTGTCAATGTCATACTTTATGGGCATGCCGATCTAATTAGTGATGGGCGATGAATCATCGTGACCACAGACGATATTTGAAATAAAACTTAATTTATCTTTTAATTTTATTGTATATTTTAATATCATAACATTATTTACATTTGTGCATACTGGATCTAAAATAATAGTGAGTAAATAAAATCTAATTTCGGGAGCGGGACGTCCGATTTGATAATATTTGCGAACAAGAGTTTATAATTAATTTACAAGATTGTTTTAGCGATTCAGAAACTGATCCAGACATGGATTTGGGTTGTACTCCTTTAAGAGAATAAATGTCATTTTATATTAAAATATTAGTTTTTAGCATTGATGATAGCAAGAAACGTCCATAATTTCTATCGACATTTTTTTATATCCTCACAACCCTATAAATATCACTTTGACTTAAGTCGCAGATATCAATATTAGTCATGGCATCTCTTTATGACTCATTATTGCAGAGCTCAGTGGGATGGAAATGAAATCTATACAAAGAAATAAAATTGGAGTGTCTGTTTGTAATATCAAAATAACACCTTTTCACTAAATGCATATGAAAGTACATACGACACCCATAACAAAAACGTGTTTTAAAAAAAAATTGTCTGTCTGTCTGTCTGTCTGTGTGTTTGTTCCCGGTAATCTCCGAAACGGCTGGACCGATTTTGACGGGACTTTCACTGGCAGATAGCTTATAAGGAGTAACTTAGGCTACTTTAATTTTAGAAAAACAATTAGGGTTCAGCGTATAAAAATAAAAACACATGAAATCACAAATAAAAATAACATGAAATCAAAGAGTATCTCCGAAAGGGCTGGACCAATTTTGACGGGACTTTCACTGGTAGATAGCTGATGTTATAAGCAGGTTAATTAATTTTAGAAAAAAAATGGGTCCTGTCACGCGGGCTCAGAACGCGGGAGCGGGCTTTTTGTTAAGTTAAATTCCACGCGGACGAAGTCGCGGGCTCAGCTAGTATATAATAAATTTAGTTAGTAAATTTATTTGACACATAAAGGAACGAAAAATTACAAGAGAGTGACAATTGATCTTCTTAAACAATTGACAGAGAATAAATCCAGAAAAAGAAATCAAATATGAAATTTAAATAAAACCTTATTTTATTTCTAACAATCAAGCTATGTTTTATGAAGTATAGTACTCCTAGTTTTCGCTTCTTCCTATATCTATGGTTCCCCAGATAATTTGGTCATGTCACTCTGTCCGAGCGCCCGACGTCACAGTCCTTTTATTCAGAGGCTAGAAGGCTGCAAACTGGCGCTAAAATGGATTTTTGGTACCGCTACAAAACTGTGTTTAAATATTGAAAGCAATATAATTATAGGGTAGGTTACCAGTTTTAAAAAATAAATCCCATTTAATACTAAATATTAAATGGGTCTCGGGTTCAAACCCCGGCTCGAACCTCTGGATTTTTCGAAATCTATGTGCGAATCATAATTTCTATATTATGATTATCACTTGCTTACGGTGAAGGAATACATCGTGATGAAACCTGCATGTCTTAGAGGATTTAACCAATTTTCGAAAAACATGTGAACCCCGCCAACCCGCACTGGGCCAGCGTGGTGGATTATGGCCTGAATCCCTCTCGTGTTGAGGGGAGGCAAGTGCCCAGAAGTGGGACGTCAAAAGGGCTAAAACTATTATTTATATTACTAAATATTGAGCTCCGCAATGGCCTTTTTCACGTAATCCCCTCTAACTGGTGGTATTTTAAATTATTCGAATTGATATCGGACACGGATAAGATCACTTACACGTCTGTGTTAGTGCCAAACTAAAATTTATTTTGAATATTTTTTCATGTCATTTTATTGTTGTATGTTATGACATATTCGATTACGTCATACGAATATGTCATACGATTATTAACATACAAATAAATAAATATCGCCAGACGAACACACCAACTGTATGGTCCCAAACTAAGCAACGCTTGTACTATGGGTACCGTACAATGGACTGGGGATGATCCCAGTGTCACCCAGACTAGGGAAAATTACGAAGAGGCCATTTTCGAAATTTACCCTGTCGGGAATCCAACCCGCAACCACACGATGCAGTGAACCCAGCGGCCTACGCTTGAACCACTGCGCCAAGCGGCGGCCAAATTATATTTTTTAGTACATTTTAAATAGTCAAAAATATAAGTTGACTTTTAAAATACCCCTTCCCCCTGAACGACGTTATAAATAAACAATGATTATAATATAAAATATAATTAATAAATCATTAATAAAATAACCATTTCGTTAAGTAATATTCAAAAGCAATGTCTACTGAAATACATGTCTTTAAATAAACGTATGTTTTCTCATAATGTCTCCCATCGCCGTTCAGCAAGTGAAAATTTACGTTGGAAATTATATGGAAATAGAATAATGAACTTTAAAAAAAAGACTGAAAATCTGTCAAATTACTACGATATACAAGTACATAATATAGTATCGGACTCGCACTTGAAATATTTTTTATTTGACCAAAGGAGTTTCCACTCTCTCCGTTTACGTATTGGTTACGAGGAATTTATTTAAATTCGGATCTGAAAAAAATCGGCATAGGTCCGACCTCGATGACGTCCGCAGACGACTGAGCTAGTTAGAATATGACAGTGATGCAATGACTTCATGTATAGAAAATATGAGATGACACTAGTGACCGCGCGCTCGGAAGTAAACCACATAAGCGCTAAACAATATTTCTTTGGTTATTAACAAAACTAGGGAATGGATTAATTTTTTTCTTATAAGCGATCCTAGATATTATCATTTACTATGTTTTAAAAAAATATCGTCATCTAATTCGTAATAATATCGTGGATGAAATGAAAATAAAAAGCAATAACAGCCAACTTTGGTTTTTTTTTCTATCGAGGAAATTTCACTTAATCGTGTTTTCCTATATATGTAATCCTAGTTAATGTTCTTGAATAACACATATCTGAAAATAAGCTTCTTAATCTATAAAATTATAGAAATATTTCGAATTAAAAACCCAAAATAACCGAATGCCTCGACTTAACTCATGCCTAGCGCGGGCGCTGCATGCGGGGTTTGGTCCACTCACTTTCCTCTTAACAGCATTGTTGTTATACTCTATTCATGTATATAGCATAGAAGGTATTACAACAAAACACATTATTTATTACTCTGCACTATTGGTTATAGACATTAATGGGAGTTTTAGCCAGTAAAAACTGTTACCGCCTTCACCGCGTGGAGGTACTCCCAGCTTATGTTACTACTATTGTCATGTAGGAAGTGCTATGAACATACATAGATAACACTCATACAATTGTTAACTTTGCCCTTAAATTATATCGCTAAGTATAACTTTTGCATTTCCGTTTATATAAGAACTAGCGACCCGCCCCGACTTCGCACGGGTGCAAAAACCCTCTAAAATTATGAGTGTTTCTCTACTATATTATGCATGTATTATATATATAAACCATCCTCTTGAATCGCTCTATTTATGAAAAAAACCGCATCGAAATCTGTTGCGTAGTTTTAAATATATAAGCATACATAGGGAAAGACAGACATCGGGAAGCGACTTTGTTTTAAACTATGTATTGATGGTTAAGCTGGTCTCTTAGAGACCTCAGACATAAGATAATCCAAACCACTGGTTGTATATATCAACAAAAATGCTATTAAGTAAGTATATTTTTTGCCAAAGAAAAATTAGATCCGGATATAAATTATTATCTTTGAGCGTGACAACCCTAACGACAAAAAATCGGGATAAAACTTAAAAAAATTGCGGTGTCTAGATTCCATGGAATTGGGGTGTGAAATTTATGTCGTGCATTGGGAAAGTAAAGAGGATAATTTTAGTATAAATAACTTTTCCCAATACGGCGGAATACTCGAGAAAAATACCAAAATATAAAAACCAAAAAACGCGTATATATCGGAATCCAACAAAGCTACGAGATTCGTTTATGCTTTAAAAGGTGCAGCATAACATACACCATCAATGCACCCAACATCATAATTGCGTATCTTGCCTTGTTTAAGAGATATAATTTTTTTTCGAAAAATCCGGATGAAAATTTGACGATTTTCAAAAATTTTTATCTCAGAAACTAGACATGCTAGACAAATGGGTATTCGACTCATAGCATTTAAATGATTATATCTATCAGTTTTTGCGATAAAAACGCGATGTCCGAAAAATGGTCTTCATAAAACACTGTGTGTGGGTTCAAGCACCACAGCTAGTACGTGCACGCGCCCACTCGCGTCGCCGACCACCAGGTTATTAAAGATAAAGACTGAAGTAGTAGGTAACAAGTTTGTCGCAGCCGCAGACGAGCGCGCGGCAACGGCACCACTACCGTTATTGCGAGCCGAACCATGAAATAGTTGGGGAATTACAGATGTTACCCATAAAACGAATCACAGTTATTAGACGGAAATTAAAAACGCTACCTACCCATGTAATAATACAAGCATTTCGTTACTCTTTCTCACTTAAATTCTATTTTCTTTTTCTAATATCAGAGTAAACTTGCCATCAGAAAGCTAGATTACTCCGTCAACAACAAAACTAAATGCCGAGTGCAATTAGTCACACAACAGCGTCGGTTATCTGGCCAGACTCGGTCTGTGTGAGCACCAAGGTCGTTTTGTCGATCGCTCAATGATTAGTTACAACAGCTAGATACTTTTATTGGTAGGTATTTACCATACCAAATAGATTAGAAAGTGTATTGTCTCGGAATCAGCGTGGACATGGTTGCTGATTTTGAATCGATACACTATTCTACTTGTTGGTACATACTCAAAATCCTTGTCTGTATTTAGTATCACGAAATTCATAGATTAATCAGATTCTTCGTCAAAGTAGACTGGTTAAAATCATTACAACCACTTATTTGTGTGTATCATGCATTCATTAATGAAAGCACATTTACAACTCTTTGAGTCATCTAACATCGTTCACATGAAACCTCTGTTTCCGGAAGGCAAAGACCCATGAGTCACCAATCGATCTTTGTCGTTACCTGTGCCGGCCGGCTGATTACGTCACCACACCGCTATGCGTGCGCGCATTGATTTACTGAGGTGCACGCCCCGTGGCCACAATGTTTATGGTGTGTTATGATTTATGAATTGCGTACCGATGTCTCATTTTGTGTTTTGTCGTAAAATTTCAAGTTCTCATTGTTTTAGAAACAGTTACAATACAGCAGCTAGTACCTGTATGCTTTATTAAAACTTAAAGCGCCCTGTCTGACGGTAATAAAATAGGTATCGCAAGATGGACTTCATTAGTCTTTATTACCAACTATATTATTGGGACTATTTGTGGATTTTGAGATAGTGAATTTGTAATAAGTTTCTAAGGGTTTTAGCGTTATTTAATACTGTTGACTGGGGTCAAGGGAAAAATTTACTGGCTGAAATACACAATTTTATGTTTCCGTGGGAATTCCTAAAATGTTTGCGATATAAACTATTTCGGTCGGTAGATTGTGTAATTTAGAATATTATTGATACACGTGCTAACCTAGATGTAGGAAAGTACTATTTGGTGTTTTATTTGATATTCCAAGAACTAAGTTAATTGAAACAAACTAGTAAGCTAAAGACCATGGTCGCTGAGGATATAGGATGGCCATTGAAGCCACACGTGTGACGGGCCATTGTTTAGTTGTTGCTTATCGAATCTGCACTCTCCTACGTCGCAGTGGGTTCTCATTTAGTTTGGCAAATGTCATGTGAATCTCAGGTAGTGGGACAGTGTTGCAAGTACCTATAACCTCGACGGCAACGCACTGTTTCTACGATGTTAACGGGGATTAGAGTAGGTAATAATATTATATTTACGAATACTTATAAAGCATGTTTTTTTCTTTATGCCGCTTGTATTTCAAGATAAAAAGTCAACTTGATCGCTCTATCTGTTTCCGAGAAAAAGGGTCTTGACAGACAGGCAGACAGACGGACAACAAATTGATCCTGTAGGGGTTCAGTTTTACCTTTGGAGGTACGGAATCCTAAAAAAGAAAAGTGTTCTTTATCAGACGATAATTCCGAAACATAAGAACCCTAAGTATTTTTGAATATAGGTCTAGAACTGTTCCTACATCTTCGGTTGGATAATAGAAACCAGAACCGTCTGTAAAAAAAATAAAAATAACCGACTTCAAAAACCTGGGTGCACTAAAAAGCCAGTTATATAACTTATAACTAATATCTAGGGACCTTGTAATTTATTTGATTTAAAGTGCCAATTCAAGTAAGTATTTTTTGTACGTATTTGTTCCATAGTCTTGGAATATGGTTATCAGCATCAAAAGCTAAATAATTGGCCAAGTGCTTGTCAGGCCATGCACAATGAAGAGCTCCGTAGCAGGTATACCTACCTACTTAGTTGAGTTATTCTGTGAGCCTAGGATATTTGGATTAGTTTTAAAAATA
The DNA here is from genome assembly GCA_918843915.1 of Notodonta ziczac. NCBI lineage: Eukaryota > Metazoa > Arthropoda > Insecta > Lepidoptera > Notodontidae > Notodonta > Notodonta ziczac. The sequence continues at coordinate 14,085,664 of OU974039.1, read as the reverse complement.
ACCCTTATCTAAATACCCTATTATTTATCTCCACCTGCATAATGATGTCTGTTTGATTTTAGAACCTATCGACAGGCTACTTTAGCAATATTTAAGTCCATGCATGCATGCATGCATACTATACGTTGTAAGTTGCGTGCGAGCATGAATTAGCTAGCTGATTGTGATATACTTTTTACTGGATGAACAATTACAACAAATTGAATCTAGTTTATTAGTTGTGCCATCAGCGAATTATTGTTACTTACTTTCACGCATGAGGCCTTCACACGACACGTGCTAGTAAATTAATCTCCGTATTAAACGTAGAAACCAAAATCATCACTTTCTCTATCTTGCTTACTGATACACATCTTTTAATGAGTCATCTTCAATATGTTTGAACATTTAGCGGACGCAGGTGATTCAGCGGGTTCTTATTTGTAGGTCGAACGGGACAGTTAAATTTTATAAAATACATGTTTGTAATACTGCTTGGATTTGTAAAACAAATTATTTTCGTCTGAACAGAAGTACCCGCTTACCTGATACATGTTATTAATTAACAACAACCTCGCGGTCTTGCGTGGTTAGCTCCACAAGCCATTACTGGGTTTTAAGAAGATATCGCTCGATGAAAAGTAATATTTTCCGCTTTCTCTGGTAGTTAAATCAGCCCAATGGCGTTCAAGCCCATTTGCGGTGGATTGGTTTCCCATAATGTCTCCAATCTTGTCCGGAATTGTTCACCAGCTTATAAAACCATAATTAAGTGAAGAGTGTGCACGATCTTGTGACGAATCGATTCTAACTCGATTAACTCAGGCCTCAGACGACCGCGCGCCGCCGTGCCAGCACTACCTAACGCTGCAGAGATGAACTGTGCGTTCATCGATGTAGATCAGTTATTCGTTCGATCAGTCATCGAGACTTTATTATGCGTTCGTTACTAACAGTTTGTTTTCCAAATAAAAAGTAAGATTCCGAAAATAAAGTTCGTAATGACACACAGCCCAATGGTTAGTTACTTCATCAACAATCAACAACTGAAATAAAAGCAACAGCGAAAGCAGTGATAGCCGATTGGTTAAGCACGTGTCTTGCGGTCACCAGGTCCTGGGTTCAAACCCTGACACCCAACTGTGTTTTTCCAAATGTATGTGCAAATCGTAATTTTCATATGATTATCACTTGTTTAAGGTGAAGAAAAACATTGTGAATAAACCTGCATGTCTTAGAAAATCTAATAAATTTTCGAAATCCGCCAACCCGCACTGGGCCAACGTGGTGGATTACGGCCTGAATTCTCGTTGTAGTGAGGGGAGGCCCGTACCCAAGAGTGGGAAGTCAAAATTATTATATTATGCAATATATAATAAAAGCAACAGCTATAAAACAGCTAACTTTGTGAAGAAAAGAAGCCGATTCAACTGTTACTTTTACACATTACTGTTACTTGCAATGAAGGACCTGGCAGTCAATCAGAATAATTTAACTCGCAACTCATAGATCCAACAAAATAAATACAGACTTTGGGCCATGAAATTGTGAACTCATGTGGAACTTACTTGGGAATTCGTTTTTGCACAAATCGCTGATACCTTCAATTTAACATTGCAGTCTATTGGCGACCTTGTACCGAGAAATTTAAAATGTGAAGTATTAACTTGACAATCTGTATGCGATGGTCATGATGAATGGCAAGTGGCTCCAATACTAGTTTGTAATTGGATTACCGTTTTGGCTATACGGTAATAAAGAAGTCAAAGAACTCTGCCGCGTAACATTGGACTCTTCACAACACTGCTGTTGAAATACACATTTTGTGCGGTTGCTAGTCTCGTGTTGTTTTGTATTTAGCACTATGCCATTTTAAAGATGCTATTAATAAGATGATCTTATAGTTCTAAGGTACCTAACTAAGAACTTGAAATACGTTGGTATTATATGCTTCGTGGTCTGATAACATTTATCTGAGAGCAACACAAAGATACCATCGAAGGTACCATATGTTTTTTGTTGCAAAACTGTGTTGAACGACCATTCTTTGAACAGTTTTGTAATTAACAAGAACCCAAGTTTTTCTTAAATAGTATTTATGTTGGCCTCGTGTTATACCGTGAAGGTCCATGCAATACTTTGCATTGTTGCCAATATCCATCCGAGAATGCGAGCCAGCGGTTATGTTTTCTTTCGAACGGTGTGCACTACACTACACTATACTTCTCATTGTGGGTCATTGCCATCACGGAATACCGCAGCGCGAATGCTAATGCGGACAGCGGGCAAAGCCACAAATTCTTATTACAGTCATTATTGAAAAAAAATATTGGCGTTGTTCAATTTTGGTGTAAATAACCAATAACTTGTTCTCGTTTAGACGGGCTAAGACTGGAGCACGAGTTTTTGCAATTTTGTCAATCGGATAAAATATCAGTTCTATTTTAGCACGCCCTGTAATCGCATAATGCTTGGATGGTAAACAAAGGATTTGCAACTAGAAACCAATCAGTTTCCCCGCACACTAACAGCATTTATAATCGACAAGCCAACTCTACACTAGCTAGATACTATGGATGCACAATAATAAATTGGAGATGCTCAGCTCGGTCTGGGCTATTCGAGGCCTGGGAGGCCTGGGAATGCCCGGCGCTCTCACATTGGCGTGGTGTAAGTTACAGCGGCTTTGACAACATTTTGCAAGTCTCCTTATGTTCACGATCATCATCGTAACGATAAAAAAATAAGAAGCAGAAAAAATATGGAAATGTTTAAAAGCCGGCGATTTTTTATTCACAAACACTCGTAAAGGGCAACACGTGTTTTGAAGTGGCACAGAAATGGGGTATCATGCCTTAATTGATTGGTTTCCATTTTTAACACCAATGTTCTTATTTTCTAGTTAACATTTCGTTCCACTTACAAAAATATTGTTTGGTTATGGAATGCTCGCGGTCCGCCCGGGTCTTGCGTCGCCGCTGACCCGGTTCTGCCGGCTTCCTATGCGTCTGTATGCAATATAGCGTTTATTCCCTCAGTATCGAACTGTTTGCAACACACACACCGCCGCACAATGCCTCGTTAACTGTTGAAACTATATTATAATATTATTCTAACCACCTTTGTTGCGGTGAATGCTATCATCAATATAAGTTGCTGGTTGTATATCGTACGTGTAGAAGGGTTTCTTTGTGTTCTTCATTGGGTGTTGAACCGTTTTGATCTATTGATGGACTGTTCATCATATAAATTCCTGTTATACCTATGCCCCGCCAATGGTGCATTGAACCGGGGCATGTTGTTTTAGACCCGCCAAAGGGGCTATGTTTGACTTGAGCGTGCCAACTGCATTTAAATAACATTCCGGAAAACTAAATTGAATGAATAATATGAAGGAAAAACAAATTTTAACCTACTTCAAAAAGGAAGAGGTTCTCAATACGGTTGTATTTTTTAAAATTCTAATCAATCATAGATGGACTCATTAAAAATATTCAAAGTTACCATTTCCTTTCAATCAACGCGCTTCAAATTAATTTTGCTCTACTTCATCCAAAACGTATTGAAATTTATTTATTGTTTTGTTGCAGGCTGCGTCGCAGTGTTGGTGACGTGGGCATTCGCGTGTCCTTGCACCCTCGCCGCCACCCCGCTCGGGCCGTCCGACCGACCCGAGGCGTACTTCAACGGCAGCTCCTACATACGCCTCTCCAGGCCCATATCGCTCAAGCAGCTAGTTGGACTCAGCTTCCGAACATGTGTCGGTGAGCGGAAGTTATTGAAAATAATTGTTTCTGAAGCTCATTATTTTCAGGTTCATCATCTTCGTGGTCATTCCCCAACAATGTTTTTGTCCTACTTACCTAAAGTTCTTTGATGTGAGCCCAAAGATGCCGTAAATTTTGTTTTACTAATAATTTAGTAAATAATTATTTTATGCAAATATAAAATTCATTCCGCTAATCGATGTCGCGTCGCGCTTCCAATGTGTACGAGACGCCAGACTCGTTTCTGCAATTATTATCGTCGAGAAGCAAAAGAACCTCGATATACAGGAAGGTACTTCATTGTCCGAGTCCAATTACAAATTTTAAACTTTTTGCACTTAAGATGAGTTTTCAAGTGTTATTCGGAACGTCTTTAATGGAAAAATAAGTACATGCCACAAAAAGCTGCGTTGTGGAGACGACCGTCGAATGGGCACTCGTGCGCACGTCGGGCATCAATCAAATCGAACAGTCATTACTGTCGCTGGCGAGTCATTGCCGCGATTTTTTGCTGACCATTACGCGGTGCGCACGCGCATGTTTGTGTGACTTGCGCGTGCTAAAAACAAGAAATATTAGGTAACCCTGTTCTATCTGTAATTTGGTACTTTTTTATTGTTAATTTGGCATTCAAAGAGTGACGAAGTTCAGGTATGATTTGGCATTCATACCTGAAATGAGTGTTAGGAATTTCATGATAGGTAATCCTTGCACGTTTTCAACATAACACGAGATGGTCTTCTAAGCAGCACCTAATACTTTTTTTTACTTATTTTAATCCATCATGTGTGTGTGTGCGCGTTCGAGTTCAGCTCCTTTACCAGGGTTGTTGAAGCTGTGTCGCCGTTTGACCCGACAGCCCACCGCTCAACGCCCACTGTCCACTGTTACGTCACAATCGTCACACGAACCAGTCGCCGACGGCTTACATCACTGTATCTAATCCGATAATCTGAGAGAAAGGTGGCTCCGACCGGCTCGGCAATAATGCAACACTCGTATGAGCACAATTAGGTGGAACAATTATTTTAAACAAAACTTGACCCGTTTCAGCAATAAAGACAATAGAAAGGGGAATTGTTTAACATAGCCAACGCTATCTTGCAATTTTATAGATGAATTATTAAACAGCCTTCTTTAACGTGCATAAGATGTTTGGCTTTACGTAGGATATCAAAGATATCCAAGCAAGCTTAGCCTTAGCAATAATCACAAATATTAGTTGTAACTTGTAACGAACTCCTAACATCATCAATTTCGCACAAGTCATCTGACGGCCCATCAATGCGTGTCTGTTGTGATCAAGGCTCATACATCATTCATTCAAGTGCGTGCTTGTTTTTATATGTTCCACCTTCCGCCTCCGCCATTCCGCCGCCTCTCGCCCCTCGGCCGTGCCATCCACGTTTTGTTTTCATACGCGTTCTGTTTCATTCGGCAGACCCGTGGAACTCATCGTGTGACGCACTAGGTACAACATTATCTATTAGAGATGCTGATTTAGTTTGTGTTTGGAATTGTAGTTTGTCAAGAATGATAAACACTATTTGGTTTAGCTAGGTGTCTTGTTCTGTAATTGATCGTGACTAACTAGCATTGTATGGGCTTTTCATTTCTAATCGTTATAAGTGTGAGCGATAAATTAATATAGGTAGTTATTTCTATGATATAGCGATCCATGATATAGTTTAACCTTAACTAAACTTATAGTAGTACCTGCCGCTGCACCGGTCCTTTCGGCATCCGAGGCAGGAGGCCTCTCTAAAGGGCGCTCGCCGCACGCCAGCTGCCTCTTATGGCACTCACTGTTACGCGGGCCATTTTATGTAAATTACACTTTACCGCTAACGCCATTCCCCATTCACGAAATGTCATCGTGGGATGTAAGTTGTGTTCTTTGAACTTTAATGAGCGCGATTATAGTCGCATGTCAGTTGGACCTCGGATGCTGTGCATATTGAAGTAGGTACCTACTTCATTTCACGTCTTGCTCGAGTTGCTAGTCATGATTCTATCATTTCGTTATGCCAGTTGCACATGTTTGATAAACAGGTAAGGCAATAAATCTAAAACAAAAGAATGCAGTTTTTTTCTATTCTTAAATTAATAAGTACCTATTCATAACTTTCTGTATGTTATTGAAAAACGAGTTTCATCCACATCATTTTACGTAATTTATCGTAAATCCAAATTTGCACAAATTAAAATGTCACAGTTTTTCAACCCCACTTTATCATTTTCCGATGATGCATCCATCACCTCTGTTGATTAAATCCCCAATGCTATATTCCAGGAGGTGAGCTGTTCTCACAAAGGTTCGAGGGGTACACGCTCCACGTGACCGCCCTCTTCGAGCAGGTGGTGGTCTCGTGGGCGCGGCCCGCGCAGCCGCACCGCGAGGTGGGCCTGGCCAAGGAGACCCTCGACAACCGGTGGCACTGGGTGGCGCTGCGCTACCGGCCGAACCCGCCCTCGCTGCTGCTGGAAGTTGACAAGGAAACACAGGTAACTCAATCAATACCTACTACACCACTTCATAAAGTTCTTAAGCTTCTGTATGTGCGCAGCCTCGGTAGAAGTAATGCCTACTACTCATCTAGATTCAGAATAAAGACAACAGTTCAGACCATATTTATGAAAATTATTATTTTAAATGGATTTGTTGGTTTTAAACAGTATTGCTAAAGCGAGCGAGCAAAAACTGTCTGACCTTGAGTGTTGACCTCACACCGCATCCTAACATTGTGCGAGGAGTGAGTTGCTTGACGAGGACCAATGGCCATTATGCATGTAATATGTTCTCTGTCTTACAGTATATGACAGCAGCCTCATTACTCCATGAATCAAATCTCCATTGTATGTATGTACCGTGCGTGACATCACACGCAGCTGAACAAATAAATCTTGATAAAAACGATTTGCATAATATTTATGCAGTTGTGTGGCACTAAAATTAAATTTGTTTTTTTTTATTAGTGAAGGTGTCATTGAGCTCAATATGAAATAACGTATAATGGCATAACGTGCCATGTTTTAGATAATTTCACTGTGTCACTCCGAGTCCTACGTAGTATTTATTTTATTCTCTTTGACTCCGAGAGTGATCCTTCATTTTATATTCACGTCTGTGTTCAATTGAATAATTTGAACCAACCTAAATGTCACCCAAGTTGACCAGACTGAGATAAATAGCCCAGGTGCCTGGTGGAATTAACCTTGACCATATCTATCCACCAAAATAATCCATGTTAAAGTGTATTGTAATTGAAGAAGTAAGATGTGTCGGAGCGTCTGTGATCTGGGTGTTGTGTGCAGGTGATCTCCAACGTGACGTGGAACCCGGAGCTGCTGGCGCCGGGCGCGCTGGAGGCGGGCGGCGCGGTGCTGCTGGTGGGCAACGTGTTCAGCGGCTGCATCCTGGAGGGGCCGCAGCTCGAGTTCCACGCCGCCAACGCGCAGTTTAGGAACGTCGTGTTCGGACACTGCCCGCTCACCACTGACGACTGTGAGTTGTATGCGGTATATATTACTGAGCTCGAGGGAATCAGTAGGTGAAATTGGCATCTGACACAAATATGACTATTATGTTTCATTTTCTTCTAGGCATAGACAGAAAAGACGTGTTGCGGATACCGCCGAAAGACCACTGCTACAACGAGCCCTGCATGCGACACGGGACGTGCATATCCAGACATGACAGGTAGCTTGCGACGACGCTGTAGTTCTCAAATAATTAACACGTGTTATACCCTTTTCAAACGTTTGTAGTGTTCAATTTGCAAAACATAGAGCACATGGTTGATTAACTATTATTCTGATTGGTGATATTACTGATATTACTCACAGTGCAATAAAGTGTATTTTGTTTGTATGAGTCTTGTACGTCTTATATTATTTATAAGTCAAATTGATAAATGCATTCCATTCATCCATCCATCCATTCATTTGCTGTATTCATTACTTCCCAGAATTTGATCCTAATTAGCTTCATTATTAAATGGTGTAATAAAACAGTATGTTTAAAAAAAAATCTACGGGCTTATTGGGAATGGCTAGGAATATTGATTGATCAATAATGTAAGGATGCTATTTTAGTTTTGATCAAAATTGAGCTCGAGACCTCTCGTGTATTTTTCGCCATTCCTCACAGTTTCGGATTTGGCAATCCACCCCACTTGTAAAATATCCCCTGTACATTGGAGGTGCGTGCCGTGCTACTTGCTAGGTACGAGTGCCACTGCTCGGCGCGCTACACCGGCAACAACTGCGAGGTGGACGCGGGCGACCCGTGCGCGTCCGCGCCGTGCCGCCACGCCGCGCGCTGCCTGGAGGACGCGCGCGGCGACTACACCTGCGACTGCCCGCCGCAATACCACGGTACATGCGCATACACACGACACATTACACCTACTTGCAGGACTCGCTGCTCGCAACATACCTAACCATTATCGTTATAAACTCAGAAATTACGTGTTTCCCTTTCCAATATTATAATCTTGTCGTTTGTGGTGAAATGTTTGGTCGAATGCACCACGACTTTGTGTTAAAATAATACTTCAATACCCTGTCGCGTATCATTTAGTTTAACCGTGTAAATAAAAGTCTTTTGTCTACCTGTGGAAGCACACTCTGCGAGGATTACATCGAAACACCAGTAACCCCGTGTAAGGGGGAGTGGTTGCGGATAGTGTGAGGACAGGTCCGGTCGCGTTGCAGGCACGTTCTGCGAGCTGGAGGTGTCGCTGGACCCGCAGTGCGTGGCGGGCCCGTGCCGCAACAACGGCAGCTGCAGCGTGCCGCCCGGCGCCGACGGCTACGTCTGCGCCTGCCCGCCCGGTACGCCGCCCTAGCTCCCATCCCCACCATTACCGACCGCAACTAATCATCGATCCTCACTAATTTTTTTGCTATTCAGGATCGATATTATCATGATTTTTATGTGAAATCTCCCAATAATCAAAGGGAGTATACAGCAGTCCAATATTGTTTTGGTAATCTTGCCTCCGTGATACATTAATAATGTGGGGCGCTGGTGACTCGTCTGTTGTATGGGGTGTAAACGTAACGTGATGGCGGGCCGCGGCGCAGGGTACAGCGGGCGCGACTGCGAGACGGACGTGGACGAGTGCGCGGCGGCGGGGGGCGCGGGGGCGGCGGCGGGGGCGGGGGGCTGCCTGCACGGCGGCCGCTGCATCGACGCCGTCAACAACTACACCTGCGACTGCGCCGGCACCGGTACGTCGCCCAACTACTTGTTGAACCTTCACCATACGCGAAAACGCCTCTATTAGTAACGATTTTAATAGGTTTTTTAACGACCGTTCGGCGTCGTAGTTGGAGCGGATCAATTCCCGTTGGGACGAATTTCGGAAATGGCATTTACGTGATTCACCTCTGGTCCTAATGACACCGGATTCATCCCCAGTCTATTGTACAGTATTGATAGTATTCTAGCCTAGTTTGGGATCGTACAGTCGGTGACTGGCGATATTAATTTTTATTGTTTGGTCGGTCGCGTCGCCTCCCTCTGTTTGGTAAAAAATAGGGTTAAATGCGTTTTCTTGACGGGTGTAGGTTACACCGGCGCCCGCTGCGAAACCAACGTGAACGAGTGCGAGGAGGACAGAAACATTTGCGGGCACGGGCTGTGCTACGACACGTACGGCAGCTTCGTGTGCGCCTGCCAGCCCGGGTACACCGGGGAGAAGTGCCGCAAGGTGGGCGATGCCGATACTGTTCACATACTCATATGAAATGCGCGGGTGTTGAGTGGGTGATGTAACCAGCCGCTCGTGCGCAGATGGCGGCGTGCGCGTCGGGCCCGTGCGGCGCGGGCGGCGCGTGCGTGGAGGAGAGCGGCGGCGCCGGCTTCCGCTGCGTGTGCGCGCGCGGCTGGGCGCCGCCGCTGTGCGACCAGCCGCTGGCGCCGCCCGCCGCGGCCGCCGCGCCGCCCGCGCCGCCGCCCCCGCCCCAGCCGGCGCCCTCCCCCGCGCCCGCGCCCTCCCCCGCGCCCGCGCCCTCCTGCGCGGACGTCGTGTGCCCGCCGCGGTCGCACTGTGAGTGCCGCCTGCCGGGGCGCAACCCTGTTCGTTCCCACTTATCATTTCACCGGTATACAGATAATGAATCCCCCGTTGTTATACGCAGGTATGCCCAATCTAGTGGTGACCGGAGTGATCGCGAAGCAAGTGATGTGCGTCTGTGACATCGGATACTACGGTACGGTATTCAAATTTAATGTAAATTTAAATACATACTCGAGCGATAAATGCGAAACATTTCGTATTTACATAAAAATGTGTACGCCTCGTTAATTAGTCATATTGCTGTCAGGCGGGCGGCATGCCCGACGATGCCGTCGCTATGACAAAAAGTGTAACGAAAATAATATATTTTGGGATAAATGTTACTGTGATGGGGTGTCATACGAGAGCCCCCCGCCCCAGTATGACAGTACGAGCGTGCATGTGCGTGTGGCAGGCGCGGCGGGCGCGGCGCCCAACTGCTCGGCGCTGGAGGCGGTGTGCGAGGCGGGCGCCTGCCTCAACGGCGCCACGTGCGCGCTGGCCGCCGACCACTTCAACTGCAGCTGCGCGCCCGGATACTGGGGTACGTGCCCCGCCAGCCGCCCGTTGCATTCGTTTATTACTCCAATGTTCATGTTTACAATGTTTTATGATGAAGGGACTCGATTTACAATCAATTTATATGAATGTATAAAACGATCTGAATGTAATTACTGTAATCGATCGATCAGAATCTCAACGAGGCCCCGCTTTGTTTGTTGAAATTTAAATGTTTTGTTTAATCGCATTATTTAACCGCCTCCTGCCCCAGTGTTACCTATTCCCTTCAAAGTGTCTTGACTTGTCCTTGAAACACTGTCGGGAAGATATTATATTCCACACTGGAATGATAATTCTAGTTTAGACCAAGGGAATAGGTAGACTCGCGGTGCTTCTAAATGTTGTCCGAATGGCGTGCATGCGTATGCGTCCGTGTCCGTAATGATGAGTGTTCGTCCGCATTGTATGATGTTGTGTTGTGTTGTGCGGCGCGGCAGGCGTGTACTGCGAGCAGGCGGCGGGCGCGGAGGCGGCGGGCGAGCGCTGCGCGGCGGCGCCCTGCCTGCACGCCGCCGCCTGCCACGACCTGGTGAGTGCCGCCGGCCTGCTGCGCGCTCGCTTCCCTCGAGGCTATTGATCCCGCGTATTGTTTCAGTTTTTTTATTATTTCTGTAAATGATTGTCGCCGTTTAAATATTGCAACATCGCCTATAAGCTTGCCCTCCCAATGCTCTCCGGGAGGGTATGTAATGGAGTATGCGCCGGACGTTAGCGCAGCAGGAGTTGGAGACGATCTATCCAGCGACTGTTAGTACCCGTGTGATATCGACGTTAGCAGTGTTGCCCGTTTGTGTGAGCCGTAGAGTAGACCAGTTTATTGTGCTTATGTATGTACTTAGCGACTGTTTTAAATTGTATAAACCAGAATATTCTTTATTTATTTACTGTGGTAGTGTCGAATAACAATGCAATGCGTGTACATTATTAGTATGCACATAAATTTACTCGATGATATGGTTTTCGATCACTTATTTAAACAAGTTTTTCTATTTTTATGCACATTATGCATTCTGTACAAATTCAAAATATAAAGGTGCATTTTTTAGATACCTACAGAGCTCCTATAAATGTCAAAATTTACAAGACAGTCAAAAGTATACATATTATCGAGCGACCCGGACGCGATCGTGGCAGGCTTTCCTCATCAATCATCTCCCAAACTCTTTGACCATCGGCATGCGTGCACCATCGAGTTATCGATGGTCTCACCATCTCTCGGTCCCCAGCCGACGGGGTTCAGATGCGAGTGTGAGGCCGGCTGGGCGGGCCCGCGCTGCGACTCGGCGGCGGAGGGCGGGGGAGCGGCCGGGGGAACGGCGGGCGAGTCGTGCGCCACGCGCGGCTGCGCCAACGGCGGCGTGTGCCGCGACTCGGGCGAGTGCGAGTGCCGCGCCGGGTTCGCGGGCGCGGCGTGCGAGCTGGCGGCCGACTGCCGCGCCGCCGCCTGCGCGCCGCACCACGAGTGCGTGGAGGCCGCCGCCGCCTGGCGCTGCGTGCCCGCCGCGCCCGACTCCGCCTGCGCGTCCTCGCCCTGCCACAACGGCACCTGCCTCGCGCTCGACAACAGCCTCTTCAAGTGCCAGTGCCTGCCCGGCCACGCCGGTCAGTCCGCTCATGGTTTCGTTTCCGAACGTACTTTACACTTATCACGTACCATCGTCCATACGGGATATGAAATTTCGTGGGAGAACACAGAACAAAAATGCAGTATGAACTATTTTGCAATTTATATTCTCATACACTTTCTTACATGACTTGACTACATTACATCTACTCCTCTTCTGAGAAAACTTTACCTATCATATAAGCCGGCGTGTCCTGAACCCTCTTGCCTTTTAAATTGATCGAGTACGGCAGTACCGAGGGGTACCGCTTGTGTATTCCGCGGGCCTCGGGCGTCCAGGCCCGCACCTTGCACACCGTCCGGCGCTTCGCCGTCACGGCCACCCACGCCACCGAGGACAGCACCACGTCCCCGCAGCACCACTGCGGGCCCTCGCCGGGGAACTCCAGCGCGTCCCCGCCGCTGCGCAGCCCCGGCCAGTTCCGCAGCCTCTCCGCCCCGCCCGTGGGCGCGGCGAACAGCTCTGTGCCGACGAACTTCTCGTAAATTTCGTCAGCGTCCTCAGTCTTCGTCACGGTGATGGGTAGACTCTCTGAACAGAATATAGTGAACCGGCAAGGTTCCGCGCAGTCCACGAAATCCAGTCGAGCTAGACCGCCGATGAATATAGTCGAACCTTTATACAGGAAGTATGTCTGAGGTCTGATCAGCTTCTTAGGAATAGTCACGAGTAACTCCTCTGTGCTTAAAAGCGAGAGCACTTGGTCGGGGTGTATGACGCCCGGCGTGTCGTAAAACCATTTACTACGCGAAAATAATTTGTGGTTTTCATCCATCACCATCATCTTATGTTTCTCGGCGATAGCGACACTCTCGTCGATATTGTGAAACGGGGAGAACGATCGTCCGATGTGTCCGATCAAGGCGGGCGCTTCTTCAGGCGACTTGCCTTCTAACTGTGCGTTCCTTATTTGCTTTTCGATGGACATCAATTTCGCCTCTGATCGCAGTCTTTTCGTTCGCTCTTGTATTTTCCAACCTGATGGTCTGTTTATGGGGAATTTGAGCAGGTTGAGAGTAGTTCCTGGCCATCGGCTGACGGTGGCTCTCTTGACGATATCTGATGCATGTACTTTGCAGTAATCTGATTGCAGCAGTGCATTAAATAAGGAACTTTTGCCGACGTTAGTGCACCCGACGAGAAACACGTCTCCTTTGTACATCCACAGTTTGAACATAGCTGATATGAGGTCCTCCACACCGTAGCCAGTTTTGGCAGATATCAGTGCAACATGTTTGATCTTTGCTTCACCGAGTCTTGTCTTCTTTATTTGGGTCAGGAGGGATTCTCTAATGCGTTTCAGGTATCCTATACTGTCGCCAGGTAGCAGGTCTACCTGGAATGTCAAGGGAAAAACTGGTTACTTATCTGTGTATTGTTGTCAAATTTTATCATTTTTGGGAAATATCCGCTCACCCAACCCTTGAACTAGTCCATCATTATACACAGTTTCCAAACCACAAGAAATAGTTTAACATGATATGATGGTGATAGTTACCTTATTAGCAACAAGTATGATTGGCCTGTTAGTGCCAATGATATCCACGATGCCTGGCCATATAGAACATGGGAAATCCAGCAGATCCACCATCAGAAGGACCAGGGACTTAACATTTCTGAAAAATATAATGTTTTCACCACCTTAGACTGATTTACTCACATAACCTTATTATTTCTGTATGCTTTGATATTGTTGTAAAATATCTTTAACAATTCATGGATATTTACCTGATAGATGTTAACAACCTCTCATACTCTTCGGGCTGTACGGTCACATCCAGTGCTATATTATACTCCTGGAGGAAGTGGCAGCGCTGGCACTCCAGGTTCTTTAGCTCATCTTCCTCCCTGTTCCTGAAGATCTCACTGGGCAGGTATCCAGGGATTGCCGGGTCACTAGAATGAAGTAATGCCCCACAGCCCCCACATGGGACCCTGCTAACCCCAAGCTTAGGATCTGGGGTCCCATAGTACTTGAACCACTCATCCTGTACATATGTTTCATCATCAGACTCCTCTGATGTGAATTTGGTGTCATCAAAGTACTCATAATTTGTCATCCATTTGTCTAAATTAGTACGGTCATATACCTCACTTTTGTTTGTTTGTGTGTCAGGTTCCGTGTATGTCACGGTGTGAGGTTGTTCGTCGTCGTAAGCGACTCGTGTTGCGTGCCCGAGTGGCAGATGGAATGTCTTCTCCGGCTCTGCAATTGTTTCCTCAACTTCCTCCTTAAGCAGTCTCTCCTTGTCAACGTAATACTGCAGTGCAACCGGCAGGGGCGATAAACACTTCTCCCTGTACTCCTTCACCTGTGCCTTTCTAGCTTGTTTAGTTGTTTTCAAGTAGTATTTGTAATAACCTAACTCTAATTTGTCGCTTTGCAAGTATGAGTTGAACGTAATTTTGTCCTTATATTTCTGAAGTAATTGTGGAAATTCCTTACTTTTATTGTGTTTTTCATCTTTTCTGGCCTTTGTTTCGCTGCTGCTCGTCGCTCGAGCTTGGTTAAAACGTTTGTTTTGCAATCCATTTAGTCGCACACATAACCTCAAAACGTTTCGTGCAGGATATAGCATGGCGATGAATCATGCACTTTAAACAATTCACAACCACTTATCAAACATTTTGAAATATTATACTTTCATAACCTCAACACAGTGGTTTTCTACGGTTTATTCGTAATTTTCTACAAAATAAATCGCACAAGTACCACAACAAACACGAAACTTTGACATTGACAGACCGATATTGACTTTCATTATGCTTTGACGTAAACTAGTGGTGTGATCATAAACCGGTTATCATCGTAAATTCGCGATAGCCGGTCTTTATTAATTAATTTTGTAATTACGAATCAAGATGGCCGCGTGTATGATAATTAATAGTTAATACATAAGGAAAATGATTGATAATTATTTACAAAATATTAATTTCATTGAGAACAGCCGATTGCCGTGAGTCACAGCTGTTTCATAACTGTGCTTATACATCAGTATCTTATGCTAAGGCCGTCGGTCAATACACCTGTACAAACTGACTGTGAAATATTATGTGACTAATTTAACTTCTCAGTTATTATGTATATTTACTTCATGTGATTTATATTCTCGTTGTTACATGTTTGAATTTAAAACAAATGATTATGCCAATTCAAAAATTACTTATTTTAATAATTGTCCAAGGTAATTAAAATTATTTTTAAATTAATAAGTTACGTACAGTAAAAAAATGTGTTTATTAAAAAAATATTTTTATGTAGGACGGTACTGCGAATCGGACATCGACGAGTGCGAGAAGCCGAAGATATGTAACCACGGGGTGTGCGTGAACGTGCCCGGGTCCTACGAGTGCTACTGCAGGCCGGGTACGTGTCGCACCCCCTCCCGCCCCTCCCGCCCCTCCCGCCGATATCGAGCCGCCCCCAGGAGCCCTGGACTGGCACGACACGGTGCTCCGCTCGCATCCACGCGAGTCGCGAGGCCGCCAGGTCGTCAGTCCCCCGTGCATTGAGCGTGCATTAATTAGCATCACAATGATAGCAACATGTGTGTCACCGCGCAGGGTATACGGGCGACAGCTGCGAGCAGGACATCGACGAGTGCCTGTCGGCGCCGTGCAAGAACGGCGGCACCTGCCAGAACCTGGAGAACAACTACGAGTGCACCTGCATGGAGGGCTTCGAAGGTCAGCGGAACTTTTATGTTAATCATTACACGGTAATGCGCACGCGACGTTTTTTGCGTGGGGATTGATTGCATGTCGTGCTGGCTCGTCACAGATAAATACTCCTAAATACATATTTGGTATGCAAGCCGCAAGCGCATCATTACGGATAGTATGGGGGTTTGATGCCCGGGTCAGACAAATTGTTATTTACATTTCTGCTTGACATACATATAGTTGATGTAATAGGCGAACACCCTGTTTTAGTGGCGCAGAGGGAAAATTCTACTTATAAAAATGTTAGAACCTAGAACAAAAAAACCTTGAAAGAAGTCTTCCGACTCATTTATGTTTTTAAAGATGTTCAGCAACAAAAGTTCTAGTTTTAATTATTTTCATGGGAAATTGAAGTTGAAATGCAAATAAATAATTGATGATTTGCTATTTTCTGGGCATCAGGTAAAGAGCAATAGCAACAAGAGAGACATGGTCCAAGTGTGGTGCACGTTCATATTTGTGTTTCGGTATCGCTGTCGTGCCCTGCGTGCCGTGCGTGCCGTGCGTGCCGTGCGTGCTGGCTTGTAAGGGGCACGTGGCTGATGTTGAATTTAGTGTATTGTTTGTGTTAACTAACGTAAAACGGAAAGGGTATACAATTTATTTGTAACTTAACTTTGTAAAACTAAAACAGTCGGCTTTGTGGGACAGTTGAAGTACTAAAGGTTTGTGAAATGGACTTGTGAAATCTGTCGACAGCTTTATCCCCGTAACACCTTTTGTTTTTCAAGTTTAAGCTGACAGTTTTAGAATTACAAAGTTAAGTTTTGAAAAAAAAGTATACCCTTTCTGTTTCAACCTGTGTATTCAATAAAAACACAGGTATTCGTTATAAAAGTTTGCTTAAACTACTCAGTTATGACGTCATACTCCACTAGATATTATAGTAATGTTTTCGAATTTTTCGAATGCCTGTATTTTTTGCCCATTTTAAAGTTCCTTTGAATAATATTTGCCTGGTAGTGATCGTGAGACGTCATATAATCATGCAATAAAGATATAATCGTGGTGATGGTGCAGGCAAGGAGTGCGCGACGAACATAAACGAGTGCGAGGCGAGCCCGTGCGCGGCGGGCTCCACGTGCGTGGACGGCGTCGCGAGCTACACGTGCGTGTGCCAGGACGGGCTCGCCGGGGCCAACTGCGAGATCGACATCGACGACTGCGAGGTGACCACCACAATGCATACATCATATTTATTACATCTCATTATAATAATAATAATAATTTTAGCCCTTTCTGACGTCCCACTCCTGGGCACGGGCCTCCCCTCAACACGAGGGGGATTCAGGCCATAATCCACCACGCTGGCCCAGTGCGGGTTGGCGGATTTCACATGTCTTTCGAAAATTGGTAAAATCTTCTAAGACATGCAGGTTTCATCACGATGTTTTCCTTCACCGTAAGCAAATGATAATCATATAGAAATTATGATTCGCACATAGATTTAGAAAAATCCAGAGGTTCGAGCTGGGGTTTGAACCCGAGACCTGGTAGCCCGCAAGACGCGTGCTTAACCAATCGGATATCACTGCTAATTACGTCTCGTATTGATTCATGATATTTACGATTTGCGACGCAGAGGGCACCACCAAATTATAAAGTGGGTTCCCTACCGATAACAAGCCCGGCGGCGGCGACGACCGATTTGAAGTCGATCATTATTACGTATCATTCCTCGTTGGCCGAGACAACAGCATGAAGCAATACAAGTATAGCGCCAGTGTAAACGAGTGCTAACGCGGCACATGGTGCACGCTACACATGACCGAGGTCACCGGCGCTTTGCATGATCGAGTATTACATAAGTCGCTGGTGCTTATGGCTCAGTATTGCTATTTATTTTCTGTGAAAATGCGACAGGTTGACTGAACTAGTGCTAGTCTTAGACCACGTGCTAGTTTCATAAAAACTCTTCTAGTGCGAGCTCGCGTTATTGTTGTCTCGCGGAATTACTCTGACGATATAAATACTACGAAACGTATAGGTTCGGGAAAAAATTGCGGTTTCATTCATAGGCATTACGAAAGATACCACCAACGCAAGTTTGATAGATTTCAGCCGCACGGAGGCCGCTGCGAGCCGCCACCGGCCGCTGGTAATTGGGTTTGAATTCGATTCGTTCTGGCACGCGTCGGGGTAATCGATTCGGCTCGCCATTTTATTATATTATACGAATCGTGTTAGTTTGTCAAATGATTTGATCAAGAATCAAGTGTGTCATCATTATAACGATCGCTTGGCGCAGTGGTCGAGCGTAGTATGCGATCCAAATAAGAATAGGAATGTCAATAACCTCTATGTGTCAAATGTCACTTGAAAAGTTTGCAAAAAACTTATTTGCATATCAATAATAAAAGTCTTACATCATATTTAAATAAAAATATTAAATTAGTAGTAAATTGTCTTAATATAATATTTAATTATTTAAAGTCATAATTCGTTTTTTAAAACCATACCATAACCTTAATTTTCATTTTTGGCGCAAAGGCAATAAAAATCAGAAGTACAGTCATGGCTAACAGAAATTATTAAATAATTATTTAAATACGACGATGGCTTCACAAAAGCAGAACTTTTTCAATTAATAAATAGGATAAAACGACTTTTTTCACTCAACCTTTGCAAATAAATTTTATTTAAAAAATATCTTGTTTTGCTCACCCTACCTAACTTGTTAGAATTGACAGCTATGGCGTCACAATATGGCGCAAAGTCGATCCCATTGTCATTTTAATCGCATAGTAGTAGGCCGCTCGGCTCACTGCACATGATGGTTGCGGGTTCGATTCCCGCCCGGGGCAAATTTCGGAAATAGCATTTCGTAATTTGCCCGGGTCTGGGTGTCACTTGGATCGCCCCCAGTCCATTGTACGGTACCCATAGAACAAGCGTTGCTTAGTTTGGGATCATACAGTTGCTGTGTCAGTTTGGCGATATTATATTATTATTATTATGTACGCTATGATGCAATGTTTAACTAATTTGTCTTCCTACACAATCAACACTCTCGGTCGTCGTGGAGGAAACTGTCGAGTACAGAAAACAAGTATTTAAATTTAATGGTCGATTTAACTAAAATAATAAATGGTTCCGATCATAACATGTGTGCGAGCCCGGCCCTATCGGAGGAGCTGTCACTCGATTTGAGGCGTAACGTTGTGTTGTGTTGCGTGGCGCCAGTCGCAGCCGTGCCAGCACGGCGGGCGCTGCGCGGACGCGCTGAACGGGTACTCGTGCGAGTGCGGCGGCACCGGCTACACCGGCGCCGACTGCGAGCTCAACATCGACGAGTGCGCGTCGCAGCCCTGCCGCCACGCCGGCGCCTGCGTCGACGACGTCAACGACTACCACTGCAACTGCTACCCCGCCTACACAGGTCGGCACCGCGCCCGGGGGACGCCCCGGCCTATACATAAAGTTTATACAATTAACGTCGTATCGATACCTGCGCAGGCAAGAACTGCGAGGTGGACATCCAGGAGTGCGGCAGCGCGCCGTGCCAGTGGGGCGGCGTGTGCCTGGAGCGCAGCAACGCCAGCTTGTACCGCGCAGCCGACGCCGCGCCGCTGCAGCTGGGCCCGCAGCCCGCCATGCTGCTGCCGCCCGTCTTCTACCAGCCCTTTGCCGAGGAGGACGCCGCCGGGTGAGCCCGCTCACCCGCCGCTCGACGGGATAGGCAGCGAGCCATCGGGACTTGCTATTATTTTGGACGCACTCTCCCCATCAATGCGGGCGGTCGAAAGCCTTCGATGAGTAACAGCCTAAAATGGTTTTGAAATATTCCCCTATCTCCGAGGTTACTCGGTCAATGATCGTCTCAAAAACGGGTATCAACAACATTTGAAAAGATATTCGAGAATGGTGGGCGCATGCTATATCAATCGTCCCGACTTGTGATCCTATCTGAAACGTTGTATTGATGTCGTGCGGCCAGGTTCGAGTGCGTGTGCGTGGAGGGCACGACGGGCCCGCGCTGCGAGACGAACATCGACGAGTGCGCGTCGTCCCCGTGCGCGCACGGCAAGTGCGTGGACGGCATCGGCGGCTACACGTGCGACTGCGCCGCCGGGTACGAGGGCGACCACTGCGAGATCGAGATCGACGAGTGCCAGAGGTGCGCAGCCTCTCCTATTATTATATACTAGCTGAGCCCGCGACTTCGTCCGCGTGGAATTTAACTCAACCGCTCCCGCTCCCGCGTTCTAAGCCCGCGCTACAGGACCCATTTGTTTTTTTTGTGTTTCTAAGATAAAAGTAGCCTAAGTTACTCGCTATAACATCAGCTATCTACCAGTGAAAGTCCCGTCAAAATCGGTCCAGCCGTTTCGGAGATTACCAGGAACAAAGACACAGACAGACAGACAATTTTTTTTTAAATCGCGTTTTTTATTTATTTATTTGTTTTGGCTCACAGAACAAGTTATAATCTGCAACAGTTTTGTACATAAGAACTACGCTTAAAACTAGATTATGACTCTAAATATGTGGGCACAGAAAGCTCCAAATGTTTATAATTAAGTGAGGGTTAGTGATAACTAAAGTACTTAAATTAAGTGTTAGTAATTGAAAATATTGAATTGGTTCAATTAATTGTTCGGATTGCTACTGAAAATGCTCTGAACAATATTTTTAAATTTAGGAAGCTTCGAATAGAAAATGTCCAGACACGGATTCTTAGACA
This sequence comes from Notodonta ziczac, assembly GCA_918843915.1. Lineage (NCBI taxonomy): Eukaryota > Metazoa > Arthropoda > Insecta > Lepidoptera > Notodontidae > Notodonta > Notodonta ziczac. Next base: position 14,065,260 of record OU974039.1, on the reverse strand, counting down.
CCGTATCATTATACAACCGGCACATTCTCGTAATGGGATTATAAAAAGAAGTATTGTTGTTATATACTTTGAGGGCAAAAATTCTGGGGCTGGGATTACGAGATCTGTAACGAATATTGAAGTTAAGAAGAGAGAGGCAGGTTGGGGAAGTCAATATGTGAATGGATAATTTTGTATAGAGTGATTAATTCATTTTGTTTACGGCGAGACGAAGGGGTAGGAATTTTAAATTTAGTTAACTTAATGCGATAGGATCTATGTTGACGGCCAAGGCGCAATCTGTATGAGAGAATATTTAAAAACTTTTTTTGTACTCTTTCGATTCTTTCACTATGAAACTCATAATAAGGTGACCAGATTATTGACCCATACTCTGAGATGCTTCTAATAATCGAATAATAAAGGTAGATAAACGTGCATTGGTTCTTGAAGTCCTTAGTGGAGCGAGAGATGAAACCTAGAAGTTTGGTACATTTAGTGATGGTATGGTTGTAGTGAGCGTGGAACGTAAGTTTCTCATCGAAGTATACACCGAGGTCCCTAACGACTGACTTTCGCTCTAAGGTTGTGCCACTGAGAGAGTAGTCAAATAGTTTTTATTGTTTTATGGCTGTGAAAGAGACGACACAACACTTATCGATGTTGAGAGACATAAGATTAACAGAACACCAATCCGCAACTCGTGATAGGTTTTCTTGCAGGAGACAACAGTCTTTAATATCATTGATGGTACAATAGATCTTGAGATCATCTGCGTAGAGCAGACTTGGCCAGGTAAGTTGTTCCGTGAGGTCATTGACGAAAATCACAAAGAATAATGGCCCTAAATGTGAGCCTTGTGGTCTTCCTGATGTAACAGTAATTGGAGCGGAGAGATGTCCCCTTATACTTACCAATTGACTCCTGTTATCTAAGTAGGATTTAACCCACCGCAGCAGATTCCAGTGAATGCTGTAGCCCTCTAGTTTTTGACAAAGCAATTTATGATTAACTTTATCAAATGCTTTCGCAAAGTCAGTGTATATAGAGTCGACTTGTGATCTTTTAGCAAATGCAGTACAAATATATTGTTTATATTCTAATAGGTTACTGACGGTTGACCTTTTAGATACGAATCCATGTTGGCTCACATTTAAAATCGGTTTGAAGTGGGCATAAAATGTGTCATAGAGAACTGATTCAAATAATTTAGCAAACACTGACAAAATACTAATTGGTCTATAGTTCTCACACTGGTCTTTGTCATTAGATTTGTGAATGGGAATTATGTGGGCGCTTTTCCAAATTGTTGGAAATATACCTGTGTTAAGCGATTTATTAAATATTAAATGTAGGGCAATACTAAGCTCATCACCGCAGCTTTTTATGAATAATGGTGGAATAGCGTCGTCGCCAGCTCCTTTATTATGATCAAGGCTTTTTATTTTAGACTGAATGAGTTCACTGAATGAGCAACGTCGGGCGCGGTCAGTCAGTACTAAGATCGGTGAACGATTGATGAGACGCGAAATTGTGAAGTATTCAAAATTTTTAGATATATTTAAATTATTACCAATGTTCTATCTAACCTTCAAGCCATATTTAGTATAAAGCTTAGGGCGCCGCAGCTCTGACGTCATCGTGTAACGTGTACGTGTAACGCTACGTCATCTGACGATTTGCACGGATAGAGTGCCCGGGCAGCGAGCGCCCCGAACGTCCGTAAAGAAGCGTCGCTTCAAAAATCCAATGATGCATTTTTAAGTTATCATTAAAATCAGGCCCGAGACTCCTTTGAGTATTTTTTGCTACTCCTCATTGTATCGGAAGTGTGGGTCGAGTGTACAACGGGCATGTGGACGCGGCAGGTACTCGCCGTGCGCGCACGGGCACTGCGTGGACGCGCACGCGGCGTACTACTGCGTGTGCGCGGCGGGCTGGGGGGGGCAGAACTGCTCCGTGGTGCTGCAGGGCTGCAGCGCGCAGCCCTGCCGCCACGGCGGCGCCTGCCGGCCCTGGCTGCTGCGCGAGACCGACCACCGCTTCAACTGCACCTGCACGCCCGGACACTACGGCACCACCTGCGAGAAGGTACGCACACACACACGCGCACGCACACGCACACGCACGCACTCGCACATACACGCACTCGCACACACGCACGCACACACACACACGCACGCGCACACACAGACACACACACTCTCACACACACACACACACACACACACACCAGTCGACCAGATAAACACGCGTCGACTTCTCAGTCGCTGTAACTACATTTAAAAGCGGCGTAACTGGGTGAAGTAAATTTTATTAATGCTCGTATTGCGCTTAGATAATTAATAGTAATGTGACATACAAGGGAGCAATACATGGAAGCTGGGGACTTCGTGTTCAAAACAAGTGGTTAGTGCAGGCTGCCCTTCAACATGCAGCTCAGCAGCCTGCATATTATAAAATAAAATAAAAACACGCGGGCACAATAACCCTTCCACCGCAGATAACAACGATGTCGCTGGAGAAGAGCAGTTACGTGGAGGTGAACACGTCCCGCGAGGAGGGCTACGACATCTCGTTCCGGTTCAAGACCACCATCGGCAACGGGCTGCTGGCCATGGGCCGCGGCCTCACCTACTTCTTCCTGGAGCTCTCCAGCGGCCGCCTCAACCTGCACTCCAGCCTGCTCAACAAGTGGGAGGGCGTCTTCATCGGCTCCAACCTCAATGACAGCAACTGGCAGAAGGTATGTTGGTATAGGCCTTCCTATACGGCCTATTACGGCACGAGCGCTGGGGCGGTGCGCGAGTGTGCCGTCGATACGGGGCCTTGTATATTTTATCATAGCCGGAAAACTTACAACTCTTAAAATGCATTTAACAGGTGTTACAGTTTGTTATTAATCATTTGATGCATTTTAACGTTATTTATCAAAACTTACGTCTGGTCTTAAACAATGACAGGAAACGGTATTTTTAATAGAGACTGTTAAAAAGGTCGAATAAATATACTGAAGTGATACAAATATATGAATGTTGGTGCAGGTGTTCGTGACCATCAACTCGTCGCACCTGGTGCTGGCCGCCAACGAGGAGCAGACCATCTACCCCATCAGCCAGAACGAGGCGTACAACTCGTCCGTGACGTCGTTCCCGTCCACGCGGCTCGGCACGGCCGGCTCGTCCTACGCCACGCTCACGCACGGCCCCAACTTCTTCGTGGGCTGCTTCCAGGACGTCGTCGTCAACTCGCAGTGGGTCGGTGCCCCTCGTGGTGGTTACTTCTGGTCATTAGTAGCCTGCGCTTCCCGCGGGGCATAGGTCACTGGAGGATGAGTCTCGGCCGGAGGTTCATTTAAAAGTACTGCATGCTCATGGAACGAAACGAAAAACAATTATTTCCCCATCATAATCCTTCGCTGGTGTAGTTTTCGATTGAGTCACCTCGGTTGATGTTCCGCTAGTCGCGGCTCGGCCAGCCGGGCCCGACTAGCGGGCGGCGGAGGATGCTCCCTACCAGCTCGTACCGCACGCGCAGGTGCTGCCCGAGGACTCGAACGCGACCAGCGCCTCGGCGGAGCGGGCGGAGGAGGAGGAGGAGGAGGAGGAGGCGGAGCAGGACGGGGCGGGCGGGGCGGGCGCGGGCAGCGTGGCGCGCGCGGCGCTGCACGGCGTGGCGGCGGCGTGCCCGCGGCGGCCGCAGTGCGCGCCCAACCCGTGCCGCTCGGGCGGCGCGTGCGAGGACGCCTGGACCAGCTTCGTGTGCACGTGCCCGCGCCCGCACCTGGGCGCCACGTGCCAGCACAGCTACACGGCCGCCACCTTCGGCAGCGAGGCGGCGGCGCGCGGCGGCGGGCGCGGCGTGGTGCGCGTGCGCGTGGCGGACGCGGCCCGCCGCGCCGTGCGCGCCGCGCTCGACATCTCCATGTTCATCCGCACCCGCAAGCCCACCGGCCAGATGTTCTTCCTCGGCTCGCTGCCCCGGTGAGCCGCCCGCGCTCGGTGCGCCCTCGCCGGGAGAATCCTTCCTGCTAATTTTATTACATACGGAGTTATCGAGTATATTTTTTTGGTAGAAGTAGCGAACGTTTAGTACCCAGATAAATCAATGCAAAGGGGACAATATTTGAGCCCCTATTTTGTTGCCCCGTTAAAGTTTAACCTCGCAATACATATAGATTAGACAGCTAGTACACATGATTGTCACCGAGCGTGTGTCGAGTCAGTAGCGGCTAGTGAGCAGCGTGCGCTATGCGGGTGCGCAGGTACGGGCAGGCGGACGAGACGCAGGTGGGCGCGGCGCTGGAGGGCGGCGAGCTGCTGGTGCACCTGCGCTTCAACCAGACGCCCGAGAACTACACGGTGGGCGGCACGCGGCTCGACAACGGGTACCTGCATCTCATCGAGGTGGTGCGCAACTCCACGCTCGTGCAGGTCAAGCTCAACGGTACTGAGTACTTCCGCAAGCCCATCTCCGCCGCCAAGCAGATCGACGCGCAGGTACGGACCGCGCTCGCTTTTAAATCTCACCCCCATCCACTTCCCGGCCTCAGATTCCCTGTCAATTATTTTGCTGCCATTTTTGTTATATTCTCTGCCTTTTGCGATGGGTATCATGCTACTATATTTTTTTTTTCACATTTTCCCATTTTCAAAGGGTTCGGCACTGGTCTACATTGGATATTAACAATTACATGATTTAAAAAATGTTCATAAATACGTTGATATACTAACTTATTTTTTATTTTGATGTCCGCTAATCATAAATATACTTTACACTGTTTACAATGTATATTGTATGGCTATTGAATATATTCTAAGACCGCAATACAAAAGTTATGACAAATATATGGAAGCCCGTAATTCAAAAAATACAATATTTACGTTGTAGTATGTCTTTGCCAGGCATCTACATATCATTATCGTATACATAAAATGAAGCACTAAAATGAGCACATAGTGTAGCGTTCTTACAGCATTGACCAAAGTGGCTTGTGTTCGGTGTGGGCAGGTGCTGTACCTGGGCGGGCCGCCGCCGCCGCCGCCGCCCCCGGGCGCGGAGGCGGCGCCCGCGGGGGGCGCGGGGGGAGCGACGAGCGCGGGGGGCGCCGCCCCCGCCCCCGCCGCCGCCCCGCTGACGCTGACCTCCCCGCCGCCGCCCGCGACCCCCGCGCCCGCCGAGCCGGATGACTCCGCCTACTTCAAGGGTGTTATTCAGGACGTTCAGGTGAGCGAGATGTACCAGCTTCGATTACGGAGTATAGGCTAACGATTGATTTCGTTTCGGCGCCCGTCGCTGGAGCGTCGTGACGTTTGCCTCGGTTTGCTTCGACGCCTGCTATGGTAGCGTTCCGCCGCTATTTTGTACTACGGTTTACTTGGACACCGGGCGACGTTCAGCCTAGTCCCTTCCCGTGCGTCGTTGACTCTGTGGTAATAGATACATCGGTGTGCGCAGATAAGCAACGGCGTGAACGTGTCGATAGTGGAGTTCTTCCCGCTGCACGAGCCGGGGCTGGAGCTGCCGCCGGCCTTCGGCGAGGTGTCGCTGGACCCGGCCGCCGTGCTGCGCGGCGTGGTGTCCGACGACGCCTGCGCCAGCCAGCCCTGCCACCACAACGCCACCTGCACCAACACCTGGAACGACTACACGTCAGTATGCGGGCCGGGGCCACCGCCTACACTGCGACTCCCTGTTTAATGTTTACTCTAAAATAGAATAGTTAATCAAACTATGCGTTCGTTGACTGGATGTTGCAAGAAAACTACACTTATTCCGGTATAATATTCCAGAAGGAGTCGATTAGAGTCGGCTTATTGATGCCATTTGTATCTGAAAAGTTGTACCCTGTTAGCGATGGCTGTTTTGCGGCGAGTGTAAGTGCTGGGTGTGCGTGTGCAGATGCCAGTGCCCGCGCGGCTACAAGGGCAAGGAGTGCCGCGACGTGGAGTTCTGCCAGCTGCAGGGCTGCCCGCTCAACTCGCACTGCCGCAACCTGGACGCGGGGTGAGCGCGCGACATGCACACATATTAATATACACGAGGTTTCATTACATCTTTATGATGAGGCATAATACGTTCAAAAAATTAATTAATTATATTTTTTTTCGAATTACTATTTCTCAATTGTAACCATTGTATTTGAACTATGAATCTAGTTACAATTACGCTATAACTGTATTACTTCCTTACAGGACACAATATCTTTGTATGTACTAACAGTGAAAACTGCTCAGGCTCTTTTATAGTCCCATGTAACTACTTTATTATTAAGCAGCTGTTTGTTTTCCATGTAAAATAAAATAAAATAAAATACATGAATTAAAACAGTTACGGAACCCTATATGAGGGGGCCTACATGCTCTTGGGTGGCTTTTGTAGTGATCTAGACGCGTGTTCGCTGCGACCTGTCCCACTGAATGCGACATTAACTACGAGACGCGACTGGTTTTAAATGACCATGATTATAATATCGGGTACCTGAGTCGCGGGTGAGCCGCGTGTGAGCCGCGTGTGAGCCGCGTGTGAGCCGCGTGTGAGCCGCGTGTGAGTCGCGGGTGAGTGGCGGGTGAGTCGTGACGCCGTGTGGTGTGCAGGTACGAGTGCGTGTCCAACGCGACGTTCGACGGCGTGAACACGACGCTGGCCTACCAGCTGCGCGTGCCGAGCACCGTCAAGATCGCCTCCGGCAACGACGTGGAGCTGCCGGAAACGCTAACCATCACATACAGGTACGGTACAACGGCAACATGTTATATTCTTCATCAGCCTCTGTTATTTATTCTATAACATTTATATTAGTCTCCCCCTGTGTATTTGACAACACCCCTCTGACCCTTGAACCTGATACAATTTATCAGGTCATCGCTTTTTGTAATACAGTTACAGACTGTAATTTCGTTCGTTTGAGTATTTCATAGCGGGTCTATTACGTAAATTTCACGCAAAAACGTTGTATGCGGCAGGAGCAAGGCGGGCGGCACGCTGTTCCACGCGGAGAGCGTCGGGGGCGGGGCGGAGGGCGGGGAGGCGGAGGCGGCGTGGTTCACGGTGGGCGTGTACAAGGAGCAGGTGGCGGTGCAGTGGCGCCTGCCGCCGCCGCAGCTGCCGCAGCTGCGCCGCATGCGCGCGCGCGACCACCGCCACTGGACCACGCTGCGCTTCACGCTCGCCGCCGACACGATCAGAGGTCAGTACACGGTGGGCGTGTACAAGGAGCAGGTGGCGGTGCAGTGGCGCCTGCCGCCGCCGCAGCTGCCGCAGCTGCGCCGCATGCGCGCGCGCGACCACCGCCACTGGACCACGCTGCGCTTCACGCTCGCCGCCGACACGATCAGAGGTCAGTACACGGTGGGCGTGTACAAGGAGCAGGTGGCGGTGCAGTGGCGCCTGCCGCCGCCGCAGCTGCCGCAGCTGCGCCGCATGCGCGCGCGCGACCACCGCCACTGGACCACGCTGCGCTTCACGCTCGCCGCCGACACGATCAGAGGTCAGTTCACGGTGGGCGTGTACAAGGAGCAGGTGGCGGTGCAGTGGCGCCTGCCGCCGCCGCAGCTGCCGCAGCTGCGCCGCATGCGCGCGCGCGACCACCGCCACTGGACCACGCTGCGCTTCACGCTCGCCGCCGACACGATCAGAGGTCAGTACACGGTGGGCGTGTACAAGGAGCAGGTGGCGGTGCAGTGGCGCCTGCCGCCGCCGCAGCTGCCGCAGCTGCGCCGCATGCGCGCGCGCGACCACCGCCACTGGACCACGCTGCGCTTCACGCTCGCCGCCGACACGATCAGAGGTCAGTACACGGTGGGCGTGTACAAGGAGCAGGTGGCGGTGCAGTGGCGCCTGCCGCCGCCGCAGCTGCCGCAGCTGCGCCGCATGCGCGCGCGCGACCACCGCCACTGGACCACGCTGCGCTTCACGCTCGCCGCCGACACGATCAGAGGTCAGTACACGGTGGGCGTGTACAAGGAGCAGGTGGCGGTGCAGTGGCGCCTGCCGCCGCCGCAGCTGCCGCAGCTGCGCCGCATGCGCGCGCGCGACCACCGCCACTGGACCACGCTGCGCTTCACGCTCGCCGCCGACACGATCAGAGGTCAGTACACGGTGGGCGTGTACAAGGAGCAGGTGGCGGTGCAGTGGCGCCTGCCGCCGCCGCAGCTGCCGCAGCTGCGCCGCATGCGCGCGCGCGACCACCGCCACTGGACCACGCTGCGCTTCACGCTCGCCGCCGACACGATCAGAGGTCAGTACACGGTGGGCGTGTACAAGGAGCAGGTGGCGGTGCAGTGGCGCCTGCCGCCGCCGCAGCTGCCGCAGCTGCGCCGCATGCGCGCGCGCGACCACCGCCACTGGACCACGCTGCGCTTCACGCTCGCCGCCGACACGATCAGAGGTCAGTACACGGTGGGCGTGTACAAGGAGCAGGTGGCGGTGCAGTGGCGCCTGCCGCCGCCGCAGCTGCCGCAGCTGCGCCGCATGCGCGCGCGCGACCACCGCCACTGGACCACGCTGCGCTTCACGCTCGCCGCCGACACGATCAGAGGTCAGTACACGGTGGGCGTGTACAAGGAGCAGGTGGCGGTGCAGTGGCGCCTGCCGCCGCCGCAGCTGCCGCAGCTGCGCCGCATGCGCGCGCGCGACCACCGCCACTGGACCACGCTGCGCTTCACGCTCGCCGCCGACACGATCAGAGGTCAGTACACGGTGGGCGTGTACAAGGAGCAGGTGGCGGTGCAGTGGCGCCTGCCGCCGCCGCAGCTGCCGCAGCTGCGCCGCATGCGCGCGCGCGACCACCGCCACTGGACCACGCTGCGCTTCACGCTCGCCGCCGACACGATCAGAGGTCAGTACACGGTGGGCGTGTACAAGGAGCAGGTGGCGGTGCAGTGGCGCCTGCCGCCGCCGCAGCTGCCGCAGCTGCGCCGCATGCGCGCGCGCGACCACCGCCACTGGACCACGCTGCGCTTCACGCTCGCCGCCGACACGATCAGAGGTCAGTACACGGTGGGCGTGTACAAGGAGCAGGTGGCGGTGCAGTGGCGCCTGCCGCCGCCGCAGCTGCCGCAGCTGCGCCGCATGCGCGCGCGCGACCACCGCCACTGGACCACGCTGCGCTTCACGCTTGCCGCCGACACGATCAGAGGTCAGTACACGGTGGGCGTGTACAAGGAGCAGGTGGCGGTGCAGTGGCGCCTGCCGCCGCCGCAGCTGCCGCAGCTGCGCCGCATGCGCGCGCGCGACCACCGCCACTGGACCACGCTGCGCTTCACGCTCGCCGCCGACACGATCAGAGGTCAGTACACGGTGGGCGTGTACAAGGAGCAGGTGGCGGTGCAGTGGCGCCTGCCGCCGCCGCAGCTGCCGCAGCTGCGCCGCATGCGCGCGCGCGACCACCGCCACTGGACCACGCTGCGCTTCACGCTCGCCGCCGACACGATCAGAGGTCAGTACACGGTGGGCGTGTACAAGGAGCAGGTGGCGGTGCAGTGGCGCCTGCCGCCGCCGCAGCTGCCGCAGCTGCGCCGCATACGCGCGCGCGACCACCGCCACTGGACCACGCTGCGCTTCACGCTCGCCGCCGACACGATCAGAGGTCAGTACACGGTGGGCGTGTACAAGGAGCAGGTGGCGGTGCAGTGGCGCCTGCCGCCGCCGCAGCTGCCGCAGCTGCGCCGCATGCGCGCGCGCGACCACCGCCACTGGACCACGCTGCGCTTCACGCTCGCCGCCGACACGATCAGAGGTCAGTACACGGTGGGCGTGTACAAGGAGCAGGTGGCGGTGCAGTGGCGCCTGCCGCCGCCGCAGCTGCCGCAGCTGCGCCGCATGCGCGCGCGCGACCACCGCCACTGGACCACGCTGCGCTTCACGCTCGCCGCCGACACGATCAGAGGTCAGTACACGGTGGGCGTGTACAAGGAGCAGGTGGCGGTGCAGTGGCGCCTGCCGCCGCCGCAGCTGCCGCAGCTGCGCCGCATGCGCGCGCGCGACCACCGCCACTGGACCACGCTGCGCTTCACGCTCGCCGCCGACACGATCAGAGGTCAGTACACGGTGGGCGTGTACAAGGAGCAGGTGGCGGTGCAGTGGCGCCTGCCGCCGCCGCAGCTGCCGCAGCTGCGCCGCATGCGCGCGCGCGACCACCGCCACTGGACCACGCTGCGCTTCACGCTCGCCGCCGACACGATCAGAGGTCAGTACACGGTGGGCGTGTACAAGGAGCAGGTGGCGGTGCAGTGGCGCCTGCCGCCGCCGCAGCTGCCGCAGCTGCGCCGCATGCGCGCGCGCGACCACCGCCACTGGACCACGCTGCGCTTCACGCTCGCCGCCGACACGATCAGAGGTCAGTACACGGTGGGCGTGTACAAGGAGCAGGTGGCGGTGCAGTGGCGCCTGCCGCCGCCGCAGCTGCCGCAGCTGCGCCGCATGCGCGCGCGCGACCACCGCCACTGGACCACGCTGCGCTTCACGCTCGCCGCCGACACGATCAGAGGTCAGTTCACGGTGGGATTTGATTTGTTAATCAAACTGTGGCCTGCGGGGACTTCGAGGAAATGGAACTAGTACCAAATAATAAATAAATAAATAAATAAATAAATAAATAAATGTTATTTAGTAATAAGTGATTCTTTAAATTGGTCGTCGATCAGTGTACCTTCTCTGCTTAACCTTGTGTAATGTAAGATATGGGATCAAAATGGTAACTGTGTAATGTAGTATTGGTTCGTTGGGCCAGGTGCGTTCGTGGACAGCAGCGGGCACGAGGAGGTGGGGCTGACGGCGGCGCTGGACACGCGCGCGTGGCAGCGGCTGGTGCTGGAGGGCCGCGTGCTGCTGGGCGGGCCCGGCGCCGCCCGCCCGCCCGCGCCGCCCGCCGCCACCGCCCCCACTGCCGCCGTGAGTCCACACGCCTTGTTATGTACCTAATAGACTTGTTCCCTTCGTGCACTCGCCTCACTGTTGACATCTCGTTTCCGCCAGACGGATAGCTCGACGGACGCCGCGGTGTGGGAGTACTCGGAGGGCGAGGAACTCACCGGCGACAACCTCGCCGGCGAATACTTCAAGGTACGTACCTTTCAAACATTGTATAATTTTTTTTGTATTTTTTTTGTGAGTGAATCCCGCGTTTCGAAAGGTATTTACTAGTAAGACCAACTTCGTTATATACGAGGGATGCCTTTTAAGTTTTGTCGTTTGAAGAAAAAAACACAACTAGAACCTTATAGTAATTTTTATTGTTTTTCAAAGTATTCACCACGTAGCTTAATACACTTTTCCATTCGCTCAAACCAGTTATTATAACATTTATACCACTCTAAAGTGGGGGTGTTCAAAATGGCTGACTTGAAAGCGTCGACTGCTTTTTCACCGGACTGGAACCTTTAACCACGAAGACTTTTCTTAATTTTAGGAAATGTAAATAAATCGTTAGGGCTTAGGTCAGGACTGTATGGAGGATGGTCAAGAATTTCTACTTTTTCCTGCTTCAAATACTCAATCGTTTGACGAGCGCTGTGTGAGATTGCGTTGTCGTGGTGCAGGATGATGCGTCGCTTTGAGTTAGATTTTCGAAGTTGGCGATGACTTGTGGTAAACAAACTGTGGTATACCAGTCTCCATTAACCGTTCTACGATCTTCAAGTGCAATAGTCGCAATATGGCCGGTTTTTCCAATGAACGTGGCCACCACCTTCTTTGAAGTGCTTCAAGAACGAACAACTTTAGTCGGTTTTGGCTTGTCTTGAAAGACCCAGATTGTAGATTGTTGTTTGGAATCAGGATCGTAGGCATAGATCCAAGATTCGTCACCACTGATGATATCGTAGACGTGATTTGACTCTCCTTGGTTGAACCTTTGCAGAGTTTTCTTACACCATCTGACGCGGGCCGCCTTGTGATCGTCGGAAAGCAGATGCGGTATCCAACGGCAAACTAGCTTTCTTACACCAAGCGCTTCATGCAAGATTTTCTGAATGGTTGTCCCTGAGATGCCTAATAGAACCTCTATCTCTTGATACGTCACATGACGAACTTCGAGAATTTGTTGTCTCACAGCAATGATGTTATCTTCAGTGAAGGCGGATTTTGGCCGTCCTTCGCGAGATTTGTCACTAAGAATAGTATGTTTACGCTGGAATTATAAATACCAGCGTTCGACAGTCCGCAGACATGGGGCTTCATCACTGAACACAGATGTTAGCTCTTCAAAACACTGAAGCCGTGTCAGGCCTCTTCTAAAGTTGTAGAAAATTATTGCACGAACATTTTCCTTAGGAAGATTCATTTTCGTACGTAACCTGACAGATTCTAATCGACGCTGTGACTAAACAATAGCATTAATCCTAAAACTTTCAATTGTTTTGAGATTCGAAATTTAAACACATTCGAATATAGAACAGTTCCAAATTCAAAATTGCCGGGAAATATGGAAACGACAGAACTTAAAAGGCATGCCTGGTACCTTATTTGTGCATTCTCTCTCTATGTGGATGTCCAAACTGTGCCTACAGATGATTTACCAATATTTTATTTTATAAATAATCACCCTTCATTATGGAAAATATGTGTGTGTTCATGTGTGGCGCAGGGCTGCATGGGCGCGGTGCATGTGGGCGGGCTGCTGCTGCCCTTCTTCACGGAGGAGGAGCTGTTCGTGGGGGCCACCGCCGCGCTGCTCGCCGCCCAGCCGCACTACGCGCTGCTGTGAGTCGCGCCCGCACACTCCCCCACACAACCCCACACACCCCACACTCTCCCACACACTGACACACTACCGAGTCTTGGTTGCCCATCAAATACTGCCAAAGGCTCATTATAATATTCTATATATTTATTTATTTGTTCTCAGGCAACGCAGGCCCATAGATATACCTTATAAACTAACATACCTATTTATATTTAACACTTAACTAAACTATGGGTGGTGACGGCGGCAATCTCCCCCGAAAGCGCCTAAACACCACACCCTTCGGCCAGTATTCTTCCTGCATGAAAGTTGACAGCCTCTCTGAGGGGACCCTAACCACAAACGCCTTGAAAATATATATACCTAACTATCGACAACTATAATCATCATAACTACGTACTACTACATCACTACTTAAAGTAGTGATCTATTATATAAACAGGTGAAACCGTCCTAGCGTTGAGTAATAACAAATGCGTTAGTGAACTCCATTCGATCGGTTGCGCAGCGCGGGGCGCGGCTGGGGCGGCGAGCAGGGCGTGGGCTGCGTGCTGTGTCTGGAGCAGGACTGCGTCAACGGCGGGCACTGCGCCGACGTGCGCTCCAGCTACGCCTGCTCCTGCCCGCCCGGGTACGCCGGGGACTACTGCCAGGTGCGCCACGCTCATACATACACACACACACACACCACACCCCACACAACACCCCACACCCCACACCCACGCACAAACTCACGCACCCCACACCCCACCCACGACACACACACACACGCACACACACAAAGTCAAAGCGTTTATTTTTTTTAAGCCTACGAGGGCACTTATAGATACACACACACACACACACACAAATATTGTATATACCACTTTATTCATCTCCCAGTACCTCGTGTCGCCGATCGATATGTCGCCGCCAAATAGCTTAATTCGCCGTTCAATTAACAGCCTAGGCACTTAACTAAACGGCGCCGTTCAACTAACGGCCTGAATGATATTCAGCCGTATCGTCTATTACAACATTCAATAAACTGGCTGGCTAATGCTTAGGCAACTGGTTGACATTTAAGTACTACAAAACTTTTTCAAAATACTACCCAAGCAGAACGACCTGGATGGGTTTAGGTTAGGGTTTTTTTATGACCCCACAGAAATCCCAACCGGCAAATAGATTCAGTGGATCTAAAAAAAATCGTAAAAAACCTAAGTACCTAATAAAATTATTCCATCAAAGTTGTTTTTTTCCGACGCCATATTGACCAAAGAGAATATAGAATATAGAGTATTGACAGTTTGGTGAGTTTCGGCGCTAGGTGGCACAAAGTAGAACTAAATTGAAATGAACAGGCTAGGCAGGTAATTAAACGGCTAGACAAGTAGTTAAACGTCATCGATCCAAGTCATTTGCCTAGCTGTTTGATCAAATGGCTGAATATCATTCAGGCCACTAGTTGAACGGCGCCGTTTAGTTAAGTGCCTAGGCTGTTAATTGAACGGCGAATTAAGCTAGTTGGCGGCGACAGATACACCGACTGTGTGGACACTCACTACGCGACGCCCGTACTATGGGTGCCGTGCGAACTGCGATGGACCGGGGCGTAGCGGTGACACCCAGACCTGCGCAAATTTATACATCATCATGATCATAACATTTTGTTATATTTTTGATTCCTTTTTAGTATGAGCGAAATTATTTTTATTATGCTCTTATTGCGAAGGAGATTCGGGTCACAGTCCACCAGCACGGCCCGGTGCAGATAGGCGGACTTCCTCGTTATGATGTGCGACTAATCTCTCGCGATGTCACCAGATCGACATAGACGAGTGCTTGTCGCACCAGTGCCAGCACGGCGCCACGTGCCGGGACGGCGTGGCCGGGTACTCCTGCCTCTGCCCCGTCGGCTTCGAGGGCGAGCTGTGAGTGCCTGCCTCTTGTTCACATTCACATTATTTGTTTGTAGTCACTGATAGGTAACTCAAAGGACAGGCGTCGATTTCACAAAACACTCTGCTGTGGTATATTCATTTTCAAGGCGAACCAAATTAAATTTATGAAGTTAATAGTGGAGACCGGAACTTTTAAAATGAAATAATAATCAAACATAGTCTAGTTGACAAACACATTAAGGCGCTACCTAGAAAAAAAAGAAGAAAGTTCTCACAGTTGTTTTTATGTATGTTACCTCAGAACTCCGTCATTTATAAACCAATGTGTTTTGTATTAATATAAAATAAAAAATATAGTATTAAAATAAAACTATTTTACCGATTTTATCGCGTTTATTAACTTTATGTTCCCGACGTTTCGGTTGCTTTACAGCAGCCATGGTCACGGGGGGACTGAGGTGTTAGACGTCCTGATGTCATAGTTAGTAACTGGGTACCCTCATATTTAGTTGTTATTTGCGGTCCGATCCACGCAGAAAGTGCTCACAGTGTCTCGCAGATTGCAGACTTCGTGGAGCGCCGGTGTTTCACGTCAGCTATATGTTCTTTTACGCGGGTTTTAACTGATCTTTTAGTTTGCCCTATGTAGGAGAGCCCACATTCACAATCGAGTTTGTATACCCCTGCATCTTGTAGAGGAATGTGACACTTGACAGGTGGTAAGAACTGACTAATCTTCTTTGGTGGCTTGAAATAAGTTTTGATTGAAGCACGTTTCAAGATGTAGCCAATCTTGTCTGTGACACCTCTTATATATGGTAGTACAGCAGGTAGACGCTCGACTGTGGCTGGTTTCACTCGGTCACTGTGATGGCGGCGCGGGATCCGAAGCTTGTTGTCATGCAATACTTGCTTGACGTGACGGATCTCGGCAGCCAGGTGTTGCTCATCACAGATCCCTTGTGCTCTCTGAAACAAAGATTTACCCACGGTAGCTAACTGTGTTGGATGGTGGTGAGATTCACCGTAAAAAATATAATAAAAATCCGGATAAAATCCGTAAAATAGTTTTATTTCAATGTGTAGTATTCGCGTAAATATAAGAAAACAAAATATAGTATTAAGTTTATTATTTATTGATATAGGTCCGATAGAAATTTCACCGAAATCGGTTCAGTAGTTTGAGAGATATGGGCTATTTACGGTTAGCAGCAATTCAATACGCACCACAAAAAACATGACAAAAACTATTTTAGTAAAAAAAATTGGCTGCTCCAAGAAAAACCTGGGTGCGCTAAAAAGCTAGAAATATAAAGGAACCTCAAAATTTAAATAATAGATTTTGATGTTTAAGGTGAAGGCGCCTGTCTAGCCCGCGAAATTCAAAATTTTCTAGTATTTTTATAGTTTATCCAAAATCTGAAAACATTTAAGACAACATTTTGTGATTTGCGGCAAAGACAGTATGCAGTGCGTTTATTAATAGATACATTTATTTTACTATTATGTTTTTTTTAATTATGGTTTTATGGTTTTTGTGGTCACTAATATTCAAAAGCGGCGGGATGCCTACTGAAATACATGTCTTTAGATACAAGTACGTTTTCACATAATGTCTCCTTTGCCGTTCATCAAGTGAAAATATATTTTGGAAATTAGATTGCGATTGGATAATGAATGTTTCTTAAACTCTGAAAATCTGCCACATTACTACTACATAAACCACAAGTAAACCACATATATATTTCTTTGATTTTAACAAAACTAGTTAAGGGATTACAATTTTCTTTAATGCAATCCGAGATATTATCATCAATACATAGTATAAAACAAAGTCGCTTCCCGCTGTCTGTATGTCCCTATGTATGCTTAGATCTTTAAAACTACGCAAGGGATTTTGATGCGCTTTTTAATAGATAGAGTGATTCGAGAGGAATGTTTATATGTTTAATACATTCTAATTAAATTTGCAAATAGTAGAGAAAGCCGTGCGTAGCCGGGGCGGGTCGCTAGTTTATTATATTTAGAAAATAAATCGTGATTCATTCGTAATAATATCGTGGATGTAACGAAAAAAGAGCCAACTTTGGATTTTTTTCGATTGACAAAAAAATCATTCAATCGTGTTTTCCTTTGATGAAATCCTAGATAATGTTCTTGAATAACACATATTCTGAAAATTAGCTTCATAATCTATAAAATGAAAGAAATATGTCGAATTGAAATTCACGATATTTTTCGAGGCGTCCTCTTAAATATTCTGTCTTTTTTATATAAAAGCAAAAATCTGTTACAAACAAAAAAGGTCATAGTAGTAAGTGTGGCTGGTGTGTGGCGTGTGCAGGTGTGAGCGCGACATCGACGAGTGCGCGTCGGCGCCGTGCCTGCACGGCGGCACGTGCCGCGACGCACTGGGCGGGTTCTCGTGCGAGTGCCCGCGCGAGTGGCGCGGCCTCGTGTGCGAGCAGCCGCACTCGCGCGACTGCGCGCACCGCCCCTGCGCGCCGCTCCGCGCCGACTGCCTCGACACGCCGCCCGGTACGTACATGTGTGTGTGTGTGTGTGTGTGTGTGTTCTCGTGCGAGTGCCCGCGCGAGTGGCGCGGCCTCGTGTGCGAGCAGCCGCACTCGCGCGACTGCGCGCACCGCCACTGCGCGCCGCTCCGCGCCGACTGCCTCGACACGCCGCCCGGTACGTACATGTGTGTGTGTGTGTGTATGTGTGTGTGTGGGCGGGTGCGTGGGGTCACCGCCAGGTGTCCTCTTGCGCGAGATTCTCGGCGCAAGTGTAGTGCTCGCTTGTAGTCTGCACCAGCAATGTTTCGTTTGACAATGTCTCTTCATCACGGCCCGTGATTCACGGGGTTAGACATGAAGTCTTCACACCAACAAGGAATTATTTTCCATAGCTTGTGGTTGTATAACATCTTACATGTACACAACGCACTGAGCTAGCGTCCGGTAGCCAGTGGAAGAGTCGGACTTCACAGGTGCATCGTTGACCTAATAATAATAATAATAATACATTTATTTCCAGAACAATAGTTTACATGAAAAGTTCTTATAAACTAAGTAATGGGAAATGGCAAATGCATAACTATAATTACTCATGGCATCCACACTAGGTAAAAACCTGTCTCGTGGAAGCCAGTTCTCAATAATTAGCATAAAGACATTATGTTGTCCGAGAACAAGAAACAATTTGTAAGTAGGAATCAAATAGTAGATAATGTGAGTGCAACAAACAATTAAATAATATAAAATCAAAACTAAACACTAAAACAACATTGCAAAACATATACGTTTAGGTACTTCAAAGATAAGCCATAACTAGTTATGGAATATCGTCCGGTGGTTTGGTATTTGGGTGTTTAGGGAGGTGTAAAAATGATGGTGTATGTGTGGTGTATATGTCGCAGCCAAATAGCTTAATTCGCCGTTCAATTAACAGCCTAGGCACTTTACTAAACAGCGCCGTTCAACTAACGGCCTAAATGATATTCAGCCGTATCGTCTATTACAACATTTAATAAACTGGCTGGCTAATGCTTAGGCAACTGGTTGACATTTAAGTACTACAAAACTTTTTCAAAATACTACCCAAGCAGAACGACCTGGATGGGTTTAGGTTAGGGTTATTTTTTTATGACCCCACAGAAACCCCACCCGGCAAATAGATTCGGTGGATCTAAAAAAAATCGTAAAAAACCTAAGTACCTAATAAAATTATTCCATCAAAGTTGTTTTTTTCCGACGCCATATTGACCAAAGAGAATATAGAATATAGAGATATTGACAGTTTGGTGAGTTTCGGCGCTAGGTGGCAGAAAGTAGAACTAAATTGAAATAAACAGGCTAGGCAGGTAATTAAACGGCTAGGCAAGTACTTAAACGTCATCGATCTAAGTCATTTGCCTAGCTGTTTAATCTAGTGCATTCCCCTACCTTCACACATTGCTTTCGATCTGTTAGGTTGGTTTGAAACCATTTGAGTGGAAGCCCTCTAATTCCAACTATCTCTAACTTTTTTAAGAGTATGGGGATTGCAACGGTGTCAAATGCTTTCGCGAGATCTAAAAAGACACCTATATATTTTTCGTTGTTATCCAAATAAGAAGTCACAAGACTACTAAGTTGGCTTACCGCATCTTCAGTGGACCTAGCTTGTCTGAATCCAAATTGGTGGTTGGAAATTAGATAATTGGAATCTAGATAGGATATGAGACGTTTGTTTACTATTTTCTCGAGAATCTTAGAGAAAATACCCAAGAGAGAAATGGGCCTATAATTTATGGGACTCTGCTTTGACCCGTTCTTGTGGATGGGGATTACCATGGCTTCTTTCCATTTTGTAGGAAATACTCCTGAGCTAATAGTAAGGTTGACGATATATGTTAATGGGATCAATATTTCATGTTTTATTTCTTTAATTAGATTTGGTGTAAAACCATCCCTTACTGGGGCACTATTGCATTTTATTTTTGCGATTGTTTCACTAATTTCAAAGTTGTCAGTCGGCTGCATAAAGAAACTTGTATTTGAGGACCTACATATCTACATTTTTATTTAAAGAATTTACATGAAATTACATGAATAAAAACAAAATGTTTTGATCTGATTGATCCCGTGTGTTGGCCGCAGACCCGCCCACCGGCAACAACTTCACGTGCCGCTGCTACGAGGGCTACGAGGGCGTGTACTGCGAGCGCGCCTTCTGCGAGCGGGAGCCCTGCGTGCACGGCCGCTGCCTCAACGACACCACGGTACACTGACGCACGGCCTGCCATGGCGTGATATTGTCCCTTCTCACTACTTGTGCATGCTTATGGTCATCAGTGCCATACAAGCTGGACGCTGTTGTACCTTTCCCTCGGTAATCTTGATAAAGAGAAGTGGACTTGCGGGAAAACTGTTGTATAATAAAGCAAAGGTCGCCGATATTTTAAATGTAATATACGTAAAATACGGTGTCGTCTTCATGAGCGATTGCGGTTGGCCACCCGGCGAGTCTCAACCGCGGCGGCGGGCGGGGCCCGAGGACTTCCGCATCCGCTGCCTTACACTTAGTTTTCAAATGGTGTATTGAAGCACCTAGTTCCATGTGACGATAATGTACCGTGTGCGTGTCGCAGCCGGCGGCGTGCGCGTGCGAGGCGGGCTACAGCGGGCGGCGCTGCGAGGCGGAGCGCGACGAGTGCGCCGAGGCGGGCGCCGCCGCGTGCCTGCACGGCGGCCGCTGCCTCGACGCGCGCGGCACCTTCCTCTGCGACTGCGCCGGCACCGGTGCGTACTCGCTCCTAACCAACCATTTACAATTCAAATCACTTTACGAACCATTTTTGTTTTGAAAAAACATTTGTTAAGCCATTGTAAGTTTATTACTTTAAACATGTATTAGGGCGCCTTCCTGGGGCACAAATGTCGATCGAGTCTCTTGGTGGCTTTGTGCAAGGTAAACAATCATTATGATATCTTACTGATGTTGCGACGTTGTTATTGGTGATGATCTCGATGTTGCTGATTTTACATCGCAATATCCCGCTTCCTACGGCATTTCGATATTGGGAACATGTTTACGATCAAGTATATTGTGTAAAATGAAAGTACCGCGCGCCGAAACAAGTGCAATTAATCTTTTGCTAAAATAGGTACATTCGGTGTTTGCTCAGTAACTGTCCTAATTCATAATGAATGACAACTCCATATTTGGAGTCGCCACTTACCGCAAATCACCGATGAGTCACCCTGCCCGTCGCCATTTACAATAATAATTAGTTCTTGTATTATTGAAAAACTACAATTGTTGTAAATAAAATTTATAAGCAATCGGAACAATCCCATGATCAATTCGGTCATCGCATCTCGCAACACAAACAGTGGATAAAGAAAATAAATATTTATTCATTGCAGCGACTCGCGAAATCGTGCTATTTCTCATGCGTTCAGAAAAATGGGTCATTGTATACAAATATTTGGTTTGGACAACGATACCAATAGCGGTTTCTCTGTGCACACACACACGCAGCCGCGGGGCATGCGTGCGGCACACACACACGCGGCATCTTATCAGCGGGCGCGCGATCGAGCGCGATCCGCCGCCAGTGATAACACACGATAAATGATAACACGGACCGCGGTTTACAAACTTTTCTTTAAACAAATACCGCAAGAAATACAAAAATAATTATTATCCTTAATTATTTGATACATGTTTAATAAGACACCATCGTATTCTAGGTGCTTACTAGAATCCTAAGCTAAGCTAGTAACAAATATTACGTTTTAGCCTGTTTCATCTACAATTACTACTTTTGGAAGTTAATACTTAATGATCACGTCTGACGTGTCTATAGGTAGTACGTAAACGTCGTACGCGCAGATCAACATCTTATATGAAATGTGTACAAGATGACTCCGTAAACATTTAGCGAATATTGTTTGTGATATTAATTATTCATCATGCAGAGTGCGCGTGCGCCGGAACATCGCAGTGAATATTACGACAGCCACGCCTTATGAGTCGACACTAGGCTACGCTCGCGGGTCGCCTCGTGCTCGTAACACGATACCCTGTAACGTTTCATAATCATTCAATGTCATTATCAATACTATCTCGTCTCTCTCGTCCACACACTTAACTTTCCCATCACTCGCCGAGGGTCAAATCTAGGTATCTTTGTTGGAGGCAACTGCAGTGACTGTCCCGTTTCCACATCCAAAGTCCACCAACCCACTGCTGGACGTATCCAATTGACGCCTATGCAAGGTGCGGTGTAAGGTGTATCATTAGCCCCGTTAGCCCCCTCGACTAAGCTGAATGTAGATAGGTATCGAATCCGCAAATTCGCGACAACGAGGGCGGCTCCTCTGACCACTATGCTATCGACGATTGCTTTCAAAACTTGTTCGCACATACATGTTTACTATTGAACACAATGTTGTTATTTATGAAGTTTGAATTCGTCACCTGACGACTCCGTCGCGAGATACGGAAAACAGTCGGCGCGTCACAGTTTGTGATTCACTGGCCTCCGCACGGCGCGCGGCACTGGCGAGGCTATCCGGCCGCGGCCGCGACTGCGACTGGTTCACTAATTATTGCAATATTCAGTGATGATCACCAGTGAACAGTGTCGTGATAGTGTAGTGATGATGACAGTGCACACTCGACTATGAATACACTGCTGTTTGTTATACTGTCGTTAGGTGATATACCATGTTGTTTAATTATTTGCAGAAATTACATTTAAATTATATTATTTACAGGGGAGACGGTTTATAGTGTTAGAAAGAAAGGGATTATCACTACCACCTAAACGACCCTAAATAATAATACGATATAGACATAATACATATTAATAGTAGTAATATCATATTTAATGTAGAGCTAATCAGTGTATGTGCGAAAATAAATATCTGTTGATTTACAAATAACAGTGAAGTAGTCGGCGGGTATTCCTTTTATATGTAAATTATTTTCATGAAAAATTTCATAATAGTCGAGTTATCTATCTATAAATGTATAGTAATTTAAATGTCAGCTTAATATTGCGATTATTAATTTATAATATTACCAAATGCACCACAGTGAGAGAAAATTCAATGTCTGTGCAAACTGAATTATGCATTTTCCCACTTGTGGATACATTATACCCCGTCATTATGCTGTTTGTTATGTAAGTAAACAGCGAGCACTCCGCACTACATCAGTTTCATTACATCATTCAGGTGAAATTGATAAAAAGTGCCCCTGCGACAGTGGCACGCGGATCTCAATGCCGCCACATTATGTTTGTTGTTATAAAAACAACTAGCACTGCAAGGAAGCACTATCCGCAACAGTTTGTCATTTATATTGAGCTATTTATCTTCCCGGATGGGTTTTCCTCTTCCCTATATCGGTGTTACACAGAGCTCTTCAAGTTGTGTACTCTAGTCTCAGAAAACCCTACAACTGTTGGTTATGCTCAGACCTATAATTTGTTATTGTCCTTCTGATATGTGATTATAAATAGTTCATGAAGGATAACCGGTGTGTGTTAAGCAACGAAAAAGCGACCTTAACATTGTTTACTGATATCGTTATCAGCTGACGAAACAATTATCGCTGATAACGATCTATTCACCTTACGCGGATTTATGGAACAAACGACCTTGCATGAGCGACAACAACTTAGCTTAGATATAACTTACTGTACTTGTGTACTACTTATTATCCAGTAAATGTATTAGTATTTAAGTTCGAGTTCAAATTAATACATGTTGATCTGTCCCATGTAATCAATGATAACATATGTCGCAGCCAACTAGCTTAATTCACCGTTCAATCAACAGCCTAGCCACTTTATTAAACAGCGCCGTTCAACTAGCGGCCTGAATGATATATATTCAATTTCTGAATGGTATATAGTCAAAACTAAATATATGCTGCTTTGTTGCAAATATTTTGATACTGAAAAGGACAGAGAAATAAAATTCCCCGCGCGTCATCACGACGTAAAATCGTCTCAATTATTAGGAAAATTGCGGTCTGGTAACTCCTCACACGTGAACCACTAGATTTGACCCTGACTACTGTACCTGGGTCATGAGACAGCGTGTATAATGGTGATGGCAGACTTGAGCCTAACAACACACTTTCATAGAAAAAAAATTATCTGAAGATCAGGTTGAATATTTGTTGTTGATTCAGCTCATGACTCTCTCCGCCATAAGACATTACGTCAGGCTTATTTTCGTGCATCGTGAAATAACCAATAGTATTATAATCTTACAATATGCAGGATAATTCGCCAGTAAATGCGACATCATGCGTCATGTATTATACGCAAGCACTCATGTACTGCTCAGTAGGTACTCATCGCTTTTGTTCTATTAATTACTCGACGGATTGTACTTGAATCGTCCTCTTATACGTGCGCCTGTGTCTCTATTCTTGACTTCTGCACCAAGTTGATCAAGGACTCTGTGACCAGAGCCTATTATATCTTGTTATGTAATAATTATGTATTTGCAATAGGTTTAGAATTTGCTTCAGGCGTATTCAATGAGTTTTGTCACTTGTCACCGAATCTATTGAATTTCACGACTATAGTTTATAAGGGCGAAGATCATTTGTTGGTATATTGCGGATTCTGAAGATCATGTATTTATTTGTATGAATTGAGACATTGTGTGTATGATTTGTATAATCTTGTGGTTACTAGTCGTCCCATGTGTGACGGTGCTGTGTTGTGTTGTGTTGTCAGGGTGGACGGGCGCGCGGTGCGAGGTGGACGTGGACGAGTGCGCGGGCGGCGCCGTGGACTGCGGGCCCGGGGACTGCCTCAACCTGAACGGGACCTACACGTGAGTGCCGCCGCTGTCGCTTGTGACCGCACCTTCAGTGAACATTACTTGTGGGTCCCGCTCAGCTTCATCTCCGACTGACCGACTCGACACTGGTGACCGACTGTACAGTATCAGTGGCGGGCCGAGTCGCATTGTGAATCCAGTGTTTGTTTCGGGTGTTTCTGGGCTCCCTCGGTTCCTGGTCCGTCGTATGGTACCGCAGGTGTCGGTCCGATGGGTCCACCTGGCGGTGCTGATCGTGATCGTGCGTGGTGCAGGTGCCTGTGCGCGGTCGGGTTCTGCGGCATCGGGTGCTCGCTGCAGGACCCGTGCGCGGGCGGCAACGGCACGGGCCCGTGCCAGCACGGCGCCGCCTGCGAGCAGCGCTGCGCGCTCCACACCGACTACGTGTGCGACTGCGTCGACGGCTGGGGCGGCAAGAACTGCACGCAACAGGTAAACCTCCCCATTTGTGTCCGACCTTCGACAGACGACAGAGTGATTTGGGAGTTAAACTTAATATCATTGCTACTATTATCCACATAGCATCTGAAATTATTATGATCGATATGAAGTTAAATCGCTCATATAGAAGGAGGGTGTCCGGTGTTGTGTCAGGTGGTGGCGTCCGGGTCGGGGCTGTCGGACGAGGGCTCGGCGCCGGTGCTGATCGGCGTGGGCGCGGCGCTGGTGGCGCTGGCGCTGGCGGGCGGCGCGCTGGCGGCGCTGGGCGCGCAGGCGCGGCGCAAGCGAGCCACGCGCGGGACCTACTCGCCCTCCGGCCAGGAGTACTGCAACCCGCGCGCCGAGATGATGCAGCACGCGCTCAAGCCGCCGCCCGAGGAGCGGCTCATCTAGCGCCGGTGAGTACTGATGATTATATGACGAGGACGGCTGTCGTCATGGCGGTTGATGGAAGCACTCGCCTCGCAGTCTCGCTGGTACGCGGCCCTCGATAGATCAGCACACTTACTTGCTCCGGATTTTGGGGAACCGACCTCAGTACCAAATTGTGAAAAAGTTTTATACGAAGGAAACTTCATCATATAGTATGAAGTTGAAAAGTAGACCACTATGAGGGAGAGTATGGGCACCTTTACTCAAATATTTTTATTTCCTTTTCCGTTAGATAAGCTGGAGAAGTATAACTACGTGAAGACGAACAAAAAATTAACGAAATTACAAGAAGAACACGAGACTCGTCGCATATCAACCAAATGTTTGCTTGTGTGTGTGTTTGTGAGGGCGTGTGTGTGTACGACTCGACTTGTTTTATCCGTTTGACTGTGTGTGTGAGCGTGTAACTTAATTTCATAGCTTTAAGAATAACGAAATGGAGCTTTTGTAATATCATGGTGTGATACCCCCTTTAAACAATGTACTTAATGAATTAAGCTGCAAGCGGTCTCCCCTAGCCGCTGGGACGTCACGGGGATCAGCGCGATGCACGGATTAAATTAAATTATGTTCTACAAGTTATATGAAAAACGTACGGGTTTTAAAATGTATTATTGCATGTCGAGTGTCACCTTGTCTGGTCTCCCGTCGCGCCGCTCGCAGCTCCCTCTTCACAGGTGTATTTTTTTAATAAAATGACAAATTATAGTTAGGTAGTAAAATTTATATTTAGTTTTAAGTCATGATATTAATGTTTTAACAACCTGGTTCTGATATTGGAGCCGCCACTATCTGCCGATCAAAGCAGATAATGGAAATGCAAAGAATTAATAATGTAATTAAAGTGCCTGAAATTTGTAACGTTATCGATTTTTACATAAATAAGAACTGTTTTAAAATGTACATCTTGACTGATGAATTTACATTCCATAGTATAAGAGCAACTTTATTTATTGATACGTTTCTGAAAGTAAGATTGTAGAACATTTACCCCTAAATTATTAACCCATTTACAATGACTTGTAATGTCATTGTAAATATAATTAAAATTAAATGAATTTGTGGTTAATATTGAAACATAAAAATGTATAATTCAATTTTGTAAAGTTTTATAAGACCTGGATATAGGTTCACAATTGTGTAGATAAGATGTATTTATTGTGGAAAAGTGACGCATCGAGAGCAAGATAGGCTAGTTTGTATTGTATTATAAGCGACACGCCGCACCGCACCCGGGCCGGGCGACGGCCCGTTACGATAGCAGTACCAGATCGCTTCATGTAGCGGGGGGTCCGAGTGATCCGGCTTGCGCGGCGGCGGCGCGAGGATCGGTGGCGGTTAGGGGCAGATAATTTTGAATTTCTAGCTCAACGCACTAGAAATTAGGCGAAATAAAAGTAATATCACCATCAGTACTTTCGCAAAACTCAATGTAATAAATTCATTTTTTATTCAACGTCAAGTTAACTTTATTGCATTTTATGCTGCTCATAACCGACACAGATTTACTCGCGTTTTATTGTATCGAATAAGTTTTTAGGTGTAAGGAGAAAAGAAAGCGTGCAACATTCTAAATTACAGTATAGTGAAGACGTCCCTCGGCCGCGACACGAGCCCGCGCACTCGCGCCCGCAGCGCGGCGGGCGAGCCCCGCGGCCAACACTTTCCTGTTGCTATTGAACAACTGAAGGCAGTAATGCGTGTCGGGTTTTGGTGATAGGTAACTTTACCATGGGTTTTGAGCTAGTCGCTTGCGTCTATTTAAAATGTTTGTACGATCAATTGTCACTATCACTCGAGCAACTAACTATATGCCATACTAGTATTTTACGCAGACGCTTGAAACTCTTAGCGGATGTATACTCATGGTAGGGCTACTGATAATTGGTACCTTTTACTGCGGTCCAGTCGCGGTTTACTTAGACCTGCATAATATGGAGCGAGTTATAAAAACTAGGCAGCTATTATTTGCATTATAGTCTAATATTCTCATAATATTTTAATGTGTAGAGGTAGATTATAATAGGTGCGTGTGCCGAGTGCGCCGGGCGGCGGCGAGGCGTCAGTGCCTTACACAAAAGTCTGTATATTTGCGAGCTATATACAACATATGTAACGTTGTATACAATGCGATATATATTAATATACTACGTAGGACATAAGTACACGTATATGTTACTGTATCATATTAGATTTTAGGGTGTGATCATGTTATATGAACCAGTATTACCTGGAGTGTTCGTACTTACCGTGCTCAAGTCACTGGCAGGCAGTGCTTCTAGAAGTAGACTTAAACGACAATGTTATAACTATTTTTAGTTAATATATTTTAAATATTCCATTTTGTGATATGTAGTCTTGTTCGAAATGTATTAACATTTTTTATAAAAAAAATTCCCGTATTTTATAACGAGTAGATATGTGTTCCAAACAGTATTTGAAGATTTCGGCCATCCGTTTATTGTATTAAAAATATTGTATATGTATTTTGAAGTAGTGTCTTATACCCCTACATTTTGTATGATTATTGACTAGCACATCCAACATTTTTGTTGAATTTTATAACTATTCCGAGAACGACTATTAATACTAAAATGTTTCACTATCCAATAAGTCGATATAAATCTATCCAATATTAAATCCAAATTTATCAGATTTTTACCTTACAGTAATTTCTAGTAACTTAAATAGAAACTGTCGTGTGATAGCCATTCCACTGTTGCAAATGATTTGATATTGCATTAATGATCTACATAATGTTTATAAACTCGATGTTTTAGCCTCGTATTAACAGTATCGATATTGTAAATAGAACCTGCGCGAGAGCAGGGCGCGGGCGGCGCGGCGGCGCGTGGTGGAGCCATGTTACCGTCCACTGCGCACGCGCCGCGCCGCCGCCCGCTCGCCACCGGCCTATTGGCGTTTACTCAGTAAACAGACTTATATGAAAATGTGTTTTATTTTACCTCCTTTTCAATAAAAGAAAAATTGCAAGTTAATTCACGTTGTGTATTAATAGATAAACAATGAAACGAGCTATTAGTTCTAAACACGTCCTTTAATCAAATACTGTACAGGCTTTATAGAATATGATACAATAACAACGCGCGCCGTCCTCGGCTCGCTCGCCGCGGCGCCGCGCAACTTGGATAATGATATAGAGATAATACAAACAAAAATGCTAGTAAAAGCGTAACTCCTTCAAATCATGACAAATATGTTTAATGGAATTAAAAATATATATATTTAATACCGCCTATTTTTACCAATATTCTATTTGTATTAGCTCCATATTAATGGCCCACCCCCATGTGCACAGTGCTAGCGGATGGAGGCTTAGCAGAAGCGAATAAGTTACGTGGAACGCCACGCGGCACATGCGGCGTGACTGCTTGTCCGACGGTACTAAGGGGAGGGTGCCGATCGGCATCATGGGGGGCCTTGGTCATACATGACCAAGGTATTGGCATATCTGTCGGTTTCGGTAAAATAAATACAATAATTTGAACTAAATAGTATAGAAACATGACAGACATGGCTAATATACACTGTTGCAGCTTACAAACATTCCAGGGCCCGCGGCGCCGCGGCGTCACTCCACATCACATTGTATGCGCATTAAATTGGTAATAATATTATCATACACTCGCTCGACGCTCCCCTTGGCAGTTGCAATTACATTATTGACAAGAGCAGCGCTGAGCGCGGCGGTCGCGTTCCGTGCCCACGTGACCCTTGTTCGAATCAAATAGTATAACATTTAAATTATTGATAAAAATATTTGCTGTTGAATTTTTAATGTTGTGATTTAATTAAAATATTAGTTATCACGCAATCGGCTCAGTGAACCCGACCGCCCTCTATTTAACGGCAAGCCACGCGCTCAAGCTACGCAAAGGAATGACTTAGATTTACCTCCTCGCACTATAAAGTTACTATATTATACTCATCGCGTCCCCCGTTTGGCACAAAGATCGTAAACTCACAACGGAACGCAACGGAAGGTTTCGGAAGTACCGTGTTCATTTGACGGGTAAATATTTGATAGTATTCATTACAAGACCGTCCTAGCACCACTTGTGAGCAGGCGACTGCATCGCGCCGCACAGGCTGCGCGCTCCTTGCAGAACTGTGAGAAGACTCTGGGACAGGCAAGACTGTAGCCGGAATACTCGCAATAAAAAAGTTTATACAAAGCGGACACATGTCGATCAGTTGTTAAGTTGCGACTTAACAGTGATCACGCGTCGGAAGGGGGTCATCGGAGGGGACCGGGAGCGGAGGAAGCGCAGACGCTACGCAACACATAGGAACAATCAGTCGTGTAGGTCGTCATAATTGAAAAGATTCCTACTTACATTAAAAAAAAGAAATAAAAATATGGTAAACCATTATAAAACGTCGCATCGCACGGATACCTCCGTTCTCATACAACTGCTACCGTATAGTAATAATAATCAACATTAAGTTACGAGTCGTAAAACAATTATGGCATAATTTATATTACATAAAAACAATAAATATGCATTGCATGTCATCCGCAGCGGGATCATTAAAAAGCTAATACATGGTGGAGGCGCCGGGCGGCTCGCGCCGGCGCCGGGGCAGGTAATGCTCAGGTAGTCCGCGAATCTCATCCTAATACTGTCCGCAGCGGGGCTGGCGTCGCCCGGCCCGCCGCCGCCGCCGCTGTCTCACGCCGTTGGCTACCTAGAAGCAGGCATTACTTATTGAAATAAATCTATTACAAGCATAGTTTAACGATGCAGTGATACATCCAGAGCATGCTAAGATCGCCATGAGACGCCCCGACCGAATTAGGAATAGGCGGTTCTTCATCTATGCGCCCGAAAGGCGACAATGCGCGTAGTATCAAGCGTACCACTGAACAAACTAGAAGTCGGTACTAGCTGCGTCGCTGAATGAAACATAAGTTGTGGGCATCTTCGGGTGTATAGAGCAGTGCTACTGCGTGGGCAGCTGGTACCTGTTGTCGTGCGGGTGCAGCACGACGCGCTGGTAGTCGCGGCGCGCGAGCTGCTGCCGCTGGCGCGTGCCCAGCTCCGCCGTGCCGTCGCGCGTGATGAACAGCTGCAGCCCCGACGCTGGACACGACACGCAACACACACATTACACTACTACTAATCACATCACAACATTCACCTACTACTGTTAAGACTCATCTGTGGTCCAAATTGAAATAGTACATTTTTACCCAAGGGGTGAAGGTAAGTCATTCACCCGAGGTAAACACTGTGCTTTTCATTAAGAATACAAGGAAAGTAAAAATAAAAACAGGAATCAGCTAAAGAAATAATACAAGGAAGTATGAACAATACTCTACAACTCGAAAAACGAGTGAAGGTCTGATTGCCATTTGCCGCCTATTTTGTTTTTTTTTCGTTGGCCTGGTTCAATAGAAAAATCAAAATAGAAATATTTTTTTTAATAATTTGACAGCTGTCAGTTGTAAGCGATTCTCCCTAGGGCGGAAAAGTATTACTTTCAACCCGCTCCTCAGGCAAGTTCGGACCTACTTTCCGAGAATGAGTAATGAAAAGTGTATAAACGTGCTTGTAAGCTACAACAGGGGGTGATTGCGTTTTCCTAGAGATCAATGTCTATCGGTAAGATTGTAGATGATGGCCAGTAATTTGCAATGCCACGCCGCTTTGCGTCTTACATTGGTGTTGGGTGTTTATGTGGCAACAACTAATTAGTTAATACTACAATGATGTATCATAAATGAATGAACTATATAATAAAATGTATATAATACTAACTCTCGGCGGAGTCCTCGACGGCGTGCTTGAGGTCGGTGGCGGCGAGCAGCTCGTCGATCAGCGAGTCCGGGTTGACGCGCGTGTTCTCCACGCGACACGACACCACGTGCTGCAAACACACACCCACATAACTACAGTAGCAATCGAACGTGGGTTAAAGAAAGTTTCATATATGCTATGCCGCCATTATTGATATCACCACTAGTCCGTCGTAAGTGGCCATAGTACAAATATTGTTTAGTTCGGCGCCATGCGGCCGGTATGTCAGTCTAGCGATATAATTATTTAGTCCATGCTATCGACCGTTAAGCCGGCATATCCGACAAGCCGGCGGGTGTGTGTGTGTGCGTGCGTACCTGCGCGTCGTCTGCGGGCGGCGGCGGCGCGGCGGGCGGCAGGGCGGGGCGGCGGCGCTCGGGCCCGCGCCGCTCCAGCGACCCCCCCTCCGACAAGCCGGCGGGTGTGTGTGTGTGCGTGCGTACCTGCGCGTCGTCTGCGGGCGGCGGCGGCGCGGCGGGCGGCAGGGCGGGGCGGCGGCGCTCGGGCCCGCGCCGCTCCAGCGACCCCCCCTCCGACAAGCCGGCGGGTGTGTGTGTGTGCGTGCGTACCTGCGCGTCGTCTGCGGGCGGCGGCGGCGCGGCGGGCGGCAGGGCGGGGCGGCGGCGCTCGGGCCCGCGCCGCTCCAGCGACCCCCCCTCCGACAAGCCGGCGGGTGTGTGTGTGTGCGTGCGTACCTGCGCGTCGTCTGCGGGCGGCGGCGGCGCGGCGGGCGGCAGGGCGGGGCGGCGGCGCTCGGGCCCGCGCCGCTCCAGCGACCCCCCCTCCGACAAGCCGGCGGGTGTGTGTGTGTGCGTGCGTACCTGCGCGTCGTCTGCGGGCGGCGGCGGCGCGGCGGGCGGCAGGGCGGGGCGGCGGCGCTCGGGCCCGCGCCGCTCCAGCGACCCCCCCTCCGACGCCGACGCCGTCAGCGACCCGGACGACGGGTTCCTGCGCCGACACAGAGCATTACTTTAGACACATTCAAACCGGTACTCGGAGAATAATAAAAAATCCACGAAATAATTTTCACACCGCGTCGCTATGAACTTTTACACACAATGTGAGTTCTTTTGAATGCGGCAGCAGGGAAACACGTTTAAATATAAAACCTATAATTATAAAAATATAATTTAGTATTTTAAAAGACCTTCCATTTACTTTGAAATAGGACAATAATTCACATTAATTTTGTTTACTTATACCAATGATTAAATTTTAAATTGTGATTTTGTGAAAGGTTTGTTCATATTATGTATTAATTAACCCAAGCGTGTAATTGTAAAGCTTATCATAACTAAGTAATGTAAGTATAAAGTACATTCCATGCACCTGCGCAATATAGTATAGCTATATGTCACTACCGCACCGCACCATTATCTGTAAAGATCATGCACCTTTGAGACAAATACCAAGCGTAGGTATAAAAGCAAAGATAATAAGTAAATAAGTATGAAAACATGCGGTCTTTGTATAGCAATCTTCATTTTATACATATAATAAGAATATTTTACAAAATTCATACAAATTTTATGTAAACAATATGTATTATAAAGCTACACGCAATATCATAAGTCTGTAACAAACAGTAAATATAAGGTACTACGTCACAGAATAAAAACTTAAAGGTATACTTAATTAAGATCTAACAAGACCACAATAAAACAGTCAAAGCTACAGTACATCAACGGTAAGTATTCCGGCTGACGACACGACACAAGTCACAACATCTACGAGAGCGTCGATACACGCGGCCGCGTCGCACGCGGGACATGTAGATGGGGAGCGGCTCCTGCATTACCAGGAGGCGACGGAAACGGTTGCCTATCTGTAGTGAACGCGGGCGCGTGCATCTCGCTGAACCACCGGTACGTGTCGACTAACAGCGCGGAGCTGGGCCGGCGCGGCAGCGAGCCGGCCGTGGCCGCCGCCCCCGCCCCCGCCGCCCCCGACCCCGCCGCCGCCGCCGCCGCCACCTCGCGCCGCGCCGCGCACGCACCGCACTCCCCCGCGCCCTCCGCCGCGCTCCCACCCCCGCCCCCGCCTCGCCTGCCCCCGCACACACACACCACTATTTCAACACGACATCGATTATTCACTCGCCCTGGCACGACGCTGGTGTTATTTCGACCTCCCCTACAGTAAAAATTAGTATTTCAATTTTGTCAAGTTGCAGACAGAAAATTTGTAGTAACGACAGTTATATAATATCGATTCTTCACATACATGATTTTCATAATATGTTAAAAGAATCTTAACGTCTTATAATTACTTAATCATTAATAAAAACATAATCAAATAACAGAGAAGAAAAACAAAACATTCACTATTAGGAAGAGAAAAAACCAACAGATTAAAGGATAGAACAAAAACGCCATACAGTAAGAGTAGTAAAGTAGGCACAAACCGATACCCATTAAAATAAAATCACCCGCAACCGTCATTAGTGCGCTGCGGACGTTACCGGGGAGGGGCGGGGCGGGGAGGGGAGCGGAGGGTGGCGGGGCAAGCGCGGCAGTACTCGGCACGCGGCGGCACTCACCTCGCGTGGTCCGTGTAGCTGTGGCGCAGCGTGGGCGGCGGCGGCTGCGGCGCGCGGCGGCCGCGGGCCAGCCCGCTCTCCTGCAGCTCCGCGATCAGATCGCTCTTGGGCGTCGACGTGAACGGCTTGTCCTCGTTCAGCGCCTGGTTGGAGATGCTCTTGAACCGGTGCCGGATGTCCACCCGCTCCGCCGAGCCCAAGTCCACCTCGGGGTCCGAGGGTATGCAGTAGAACTCGTCCTCGATGCACCCGGACAGCCTGTTCGAGTCGGCCACCAGCGAGTTCTTCCTGTGCGCGAGCGGCGTCAGGAAGGGGAAGTTGTTGAACAGCTCCTCGTTCCGCTTGTTCTTGTCGAGCAGCGCCGGGATCGTGTTGAGCGACTTCTGCTTGAAGATCTGGAAGTTGGTGAGCGGCTCCACCGCGGCGCTGATGATCGTCGCGGCTACCTTCCTCTTCTTGTCGAAGTACGTCGGCATCGCGAACGAGTTGTCGAGTCCGTTCTCGGCGGCGAGCGTGGCGTCCGGCGTGCGGTACTCGTGGGCGGCGGGCGAGCGCGGGGGGCGCGGGGAGCGCGGCGCGGGGCGCGGGATGACGTCGGGCGGGCCCGTGAGCGTGGCGTTGGGCGTCAGGAACACGTCGGACGCGTCGCTCAGCGCCGTGTGCTCCAGCAGCAGCTTGGCGAGCCCGCGCCCGGCTCGGCAGCCCTGGCAGGGCACGTGCAGCGCGCTCGTGGTGCCGGTGCTGGTGCTGGTGATGGTAGTGCTCCGCTCTAAGCGCACGCTGCCGCGAGGGGGGACGGGGCGGGGGCGGGAGGGAGAGATAGAAACATAAAAACAAATTAATAAAAGCGCATAAATAATTGCGAACCGAAATAATAAAATTAGTCACCGTGCGGAACACGAAATAATGTTAATGTAAAATGAAAGCCGTGACGATCTGTACAGGGATGCGGGGCCGGCGCGGGCCGGCGCGTGCCGGCGGCGCGTGCGGCGGCGGACTGGGTACCTGGCGTGGTGCGGCCGCGCCGGGTCGCCCGCGGAGTCGCCCTCGGAGCTCTGCCGCGAGTGCGCCGACGCCGCCGACGAGCTGCCGTAGCCCGAAGCCTGAATATAAGGAAAATTATGAAATATTATTTAAAATCGAAATTAGTATTCGCAAATATCTGGACAGAACCACGTGGCGTCGGGTGTAAAAAACAACAAATGTAATTAACATGTAACAATGATTTGAGGCACACGAGATCCTAATATAAACCTGAAGATTGTATATTATGGGGCTATGTTTCCGCAAAACATGTCGCGGTTAGAATCGGAGGCGTGTGGCAGCGGGCGTCACCTTGCTGCTCATGTCGCCGGAGGTGTTGGAGGAGTTGCGCGAGTGCGTGTGGTGCTGCAGGCACGCCGCGCACGCCGCCGTTCCCCCGCCCCCGCCGCCCCCGCCCCCGCCCCCGCCGCCGCCCGCCGTCAGCCCTGCGCCGGACAACATTACACATTAAAGGCGCCCTGTACAACTATACACAGCATCAAATACTAATCGAATATAAATATAACAAATATCGCCAGACTGACACACCAACTGTATGATCCCAAACTGAGCAAAGCTTGTACTATGGTTACCGTACAGTGAACTGGGGGCGATCCCGGTGACATCCAAACTTGAGCAAATTACGAAAAGGCCATTTCCGAAATTAGCCCCGACATACATTATCCAGACATTTCACATCAGCGCCCCTAGCGGAAACGTGTTGTTTTGCCAGTTAATATATAAATGTTCATCATTCAACCGGTCATTCAATACGTTCAAAACTCCTACTAACCCCTTCAATATTTGATCGTCAAGGAAACATGGACAGTTTAGAATTCCCGTCCCGAATACGATTGTGCTGTAATGTTTTAAAATCGTTGGGAAATTTGCGAAGTTGTAATTCTGCGGTACTTTTTCAATCTTCTGTGGTGGACGGTTTAGTTTCGACACACGTCTCTTCCAGAGTTCAAATATTATGTTCATTTTTTTTAAAGCACAAAAATGTGAGTTACCTTGCGGTCCCAGTCGTACCCCATTGCAAGGCCGTTCAGTGTAGTCTAGAAATACATGTTCATCATTTGCCCCGGAACACCTAACACGACAGGCTGTGAGAAAAAAATATTTTGTGTCTTCTTATATTAATTAAGAGTCTAGTCGCGTTGACGTGATTACTGCGCTGGTGCGCAGTGCGTGGCAGTTACCGGGTTGGTCGGGCGGCGCGAGGGGCGCGAGGGGCGCGGGCGGCGCGGGGGGCGCGGGCGGCGCGGGCGAGTCCTCGCCCTCCGGCGTGGGCAGCTCGCACGACGCCACCAGCGACAGCGGCTGCGACACGCCGCCCTCTGCGAACACACGGCATTTACGCTATTATAGGAGACCAGAAACTACCACTATTGGGGGCAGAACCTATGGAATGCCGACATAGTATGACATCTTCGCACGTGTCACATGAAACCCGACCCTGGATGAAGCCGACGGATACCATTGACTTATGACTGATGAATCGAGCTGCTGAGGATACTATCCACTTGTAAAAAGTATAGAATTGATTTCCGGACGGCCTCGCAGTTACCAGGTATCTAACAAACAAAGAACCGAGGTAAAATCAGTTCAGCCCTTCTGTAGACTAGTTACGTCATACAAAGGCATTGAATCAAAGCAAACTAGAGGAAAGTACCAGCATGATGCTCTATTGTTTGTATGTTTGCACATACCGTAGTTCTTCTTCTTGGTGAGGGAGCCGAAGCCGGAGCTGGCGGTGGAGGACGCGCAGTCGTCGTCGGGCGCGCCGCCCGCCGCGCTCTCCGACCCACTGTCGCCGCCCGCCTTGCCCTCGCCCACTTCCTGCTTGCGCTCCGGACTGGAACATCGACATACAAATGGTATTCACTACGTACCGTACGTACCTTTGAATTGTTAGACTCGCATACTGATCACTCCTTTATCTGTAGTATTTATTTCCAGGTAAAGATGGCATGGACTTGTTTAGGGGATCTTTCTTCCATAGCTGTTCGCGCGTTGAAACCGTTGTGAAAAACATAATTGAAATATGATGACGTAGTATGTGTACTCACACTTTGAACAGTGGGTCCCCTGAGATCATGTTCATCCTGATGCGCAGACGCAGCACCGAGTTGTCGGGGCGGCGGCGGTTGTACCCCTCGAGCAGGCAGCGCCGGATCGTCTCGCCGGCGCCCGCCAGCTCCGCCAGGTTCACGTTGCAGAAGCCCAGCTTCTGGTAAGACCTGCCGCCTTGAACACACCACGACGAATAAAATTATAAATGTTTATAAGAACGTTAACAGAAATTGGCTTGACACCACAATTGATGTGCCGGTTACTTTTAATAATTATTGCGGAGCAGTATCTTCTACCTGCATCGTTATAATCATGTCAATTGATGCTAGTCAGCTAGATCAGCTTTCGCAGCAGCGAGGTACGAACAAATGTGTTTCATTGACTCTTCTTTTATAACGAATATGTGACAAATGTCCTATAACGTATATTAGCCTTACTAGACACATCCAAAAAATGTTGACTGTCAAACAAAATAATACTCCTGAAGAGGAATTGCATATAAGCACAGAGTTACCATTTCAATGTAACGGCTTACTGTATAAAGCATTCAACTCCAAACTCTCGGGATTGCGAGAACCCCTTGTGACTGTATAACAAAGGCCAAAGTTAGTGAGCACTTGAAAAATCTCATCATAAAATAAAGTTGAGTTTGTGTGCGAGTGGCAGAGGGCAAGTTGCGAAGTGCCGGCCGGCCGCGCTGGCGGACGGCGGGCTTCCGCGGACGATGACAGAATGTTGACTTGTACAACGGTATACTGACATAATTTAGTCAAAGGACTACACTGCTCTGTGAACAGTTACATATTTCAATTCAAAATGACAAACCACTTACTGTGTATTTAAACATTAATAGCATATATAACGTTAACGCTATTAACATTAGATGACTTTGAATGACCACAAGATGGCTTAATGAGTTAACGAGGTGACACTAGAGGAGTCTGATTACATTTTACCTACATATTTGTTTTTTTTTTGTGCGCCAAAGTATTTAAATATGTATGTATTAAGACTCCATATAGGGCCAGCAGCGTAAGGAACGATGTATGGGACTGTATTGGACCTAGGAATTTAAGGAACATTACTACGTACTAGAAGGCTAGGGGATACATAAGTGTATCAAGTATATAACGGGTCCGTCTTGGTATTTTGTAGATTAAAAAACATGACCCTACTTCTGAGGTAGTCGGGTATAACTAGGTGTAGACGACACGGTTGTGTGATAGAAGGTGAACGTACCATTGCACTCCTTGCGCACGGAGACGCGCATGTGCGCTGGCTCGAGCACGCCGGTGCTCGCGTTTGCGCACATCTTGCACACGAACGAGAACTGCGCGTTCCACCGCACCGTGTGGTTGCGCACCTCCTCCCTGGAACAATACCACAAGATACTGTAATGTTAGTTTGGAGATAAAGTCGACTCGATATCAGTCACCGAAACATTGAGAACAAATTACCGAAATGGAGTTAACTATTAGCGTCCATCATCATCATCAATCTCTTGCCAAAGCAAAAATAATTAGTATTATTGTCCACTGCTGTCTTTTCTAATGCACTCCACCCAAACTTTACTAAAACTTCACATACGTCTACAATAACAGTTCAAATAACTATAATGTTATAATAATAATATAATACTAAACTATCAAAAATACGCATTATAGGCGATGAAAATATCTACAGTAACATATAACAAGGTTCGTGAGGTTTTAGAACCGTTTTACTGCCGATATCAGAAATTCTAATCTAGAAAGGGCTCAAAGCGGCATTGACTTGACATCCATTTGACGTGAAGTAAACTCTGGGGGACGACAATGTATCCCGGGAGATACCGAGTATATCGAGGACCGCCGTTCGTTCGGGAGCGAGGCGAGACTGCGCGGCGCAGCCCGCAATAAAACCCACTGTTATCATACTAACATTCATTAAGCTCAGATAATGAGTGGGCTCTAATGAATATGTAGGGTGCGAACTTTCGTTAAATAGATATGAACTAAAGGAGACCCTTGGTTATGTAGGTGATAATGTTTACAGTATATATGCAGAATGAGTTTACAGATAAATAATAAGTAAATAGAGTTTTAGTTATGAATGGCCGCCTGCTCCACACGGCCCGACGGTCGACAAAGCTATAAGAAGAAATGTGATGCATTGTCATCCAACTGTATTAGACTATAGCTTCGTCTCTTTTATTCGCGGGTCAGTGTGGAATGTATGTGCGACGCAAAGCGGGAGTATTTAAAACAAAGATTTAAAATATAAGAATAAGAACCCTATCGCAGCGGCTCATGGTCGTTATACACTTTAATGGCTATCGTTTAAGTGAGCGGCCTCTTAAGCGCAGCCTCCCATGGACAGACGCAGTAGGCGCGGAGTGCACGCACTTAGCCGCCGAGTGGTTAGCGCTAGTTTTGCTCTTTATTGCATACACCGCTTGCCAAATTGTATGCTGTTCAGAAAAAGGAGGATAACTTTAAGAAAATAGAGCATTAACATTTCGTTTGTGAATTTAAACTCTTGAGCTAGATGCTTTTAACGTCTACGATGATGAAAAATGCTTAAACAAAAATAGTTTAGCAGTCCTTTACAATAATGAAGTTGTATTGACAACTGATTGCAGTTCCGTTAAGTAAGTTATTTCAATTCAGCACATAATAGTTAACTGTCATGAATACGGACTACTATTACTTGTAATCAATTCTTTCTTTCAGAATATTCCAACAACTATTGAATAGTTTACTCATTGTTTTAAATATGCACATCCCAGCAAGCCTAGCTTCACTAATTGTGTTGTCACAGAGCCAAATATCGTGATTACATATATTTGTTTCGGTTCACGTACAGTATGCGAGCCGATCGCAGCTGCGCCCGAGACCCGGCGGCGTATGAACAGACCTCTTTCACCGGATATATCGCCAACACGTCCACACAACATCGGGACATGTTCCCAGATAAGCCCAGGACTGCTCTGAGCATGTTTGAAATAAGACGAACACGAGTCGAATACATGCTCCAATAATATCGAACACACTTTAGTTAGGTACTTTCTTATGTAACAAAGGAAAATATTATGACTATTCCGGTCAAGTTTGTCCATAACATCTCTGGATGGAATGAAGGCCAAACTTTTGTAAGTACCTGGTGTAGTTTTACCGGCGTAGCTGTTATTACTTGACAAGTTCGTAACGAACTGTAACACATTGCCCGAAATTACGAACAATAATATTTCCTCTTTATAACCGCTACGTAAAGTCATTGGGATTAATTTCTATGAAATGAGCTGTGAACTTGACTTAGTACGATGTTAATCATCGAAGAACAGTCGCTCTCAATGAAACTGTGTTTCCTTTCAAGTCAGCTATCAACATATTCAATAGAGTCACACCGAGTTATGGGAACTTCGATCGTTCTACTAATATGGCGTGTCCCAAATCGTCTCAGCCAGCTTATAGTAAGCAGTAATGGGGATTCATGCGTCGCGTGCCGGCCTCGCACTTCCGCCTTCTAATGCCCTGCTGATAATGAACCCGGCACGTAGCGATACTTAACACAATACTACTTTATTTCTTTGTAACCTTATGGACTTGCTGAAAATACTCAGAGGGTGACATTCGGTTGTGTGTGAACTTTTCCAAAGACCTGGCGTTGAACCTTTAATTATATGATAGAATCAAAGCTGTTGCGTTCACTAGTAGTCTTAACGTAAAATATGATTCCCTTAAATATATAATCGCGACCGCTTAGTCTTGTCGTTTGAGTGTGTAGGCCGCACAGCTCGCTGCACCGGGTGAATCCGGGTTCGATTTAATTCGCGTTTACAATTTCATATTTCAGTAATGGTATTTTGCGTAAATCGTCCCTAAATGGGGCCGCTCCTAGTCCAGTACAAGCGTGGTTTAGTGTAAGACTCTGCGGTAATACGATAGTAGACCCATATTTTTAATTTTACATGTCGGCTTTTACATATTCTGTTACAATGTAGTTAGTTTCTTTTACGAGCCTTCCACGAAGCGGCGAAGGCCTGCGCTCAGCAAAGGACCCCCTTTGCCTGTTATCATGATTAATATCAACACTTCTCGTTGCTTTACAACGGACCTCTATCTAGATCGAATTTATCTAAAGCATGAAAGGAAAAATACGTTCACGTAGCTTTGAGGTAATTAACTCAAATACCGCAAGTAACAATGTTTGGTGTAGTTAGAGCGGCAATTAACGTACTCAATAACAATCTCAAGGTTTTGGACTCTTTGGTGAAAAAATCGTTGGCACGTTAACTGGTGCTGTGGTGTCTTTAGATTCTTAACTTTAGAACAGTCGGAAAGGAACTGTCAGAATTGTGTTTGGATCAGTAGTTTCATTTGGGATTATAATGGTATTTTGGTGGTGGCACACTGAACAAGCCACTAGTGACACAGGACTGCTTAACACTGTGCTAGTAATTACGAGTCTGCTTTGCGGCAACGTTTCAACGCATTTTTTGTCCTAACTCAACAGTTTCATAAAAAAATGATGAATGTCCAAGTGCTCTATCGTAATGATATATCGCGGGTCGTGGTGCACCGGTTTCGCGATGGGTATCTTCACGGTCCGTGGTTGGTGGCCCTGCCGCCCGCCGCCCGGGCCACAACAGTCACGGTTGAGGAGCTCGGCCGACGCACCCGCCCGCTAATTAATAATTATATCTTTTCGTTAAGTACCGCCCGCTTTTTCGGGAGCAATGGCTTGTTTATAGGCTTAGATGGTGGGTAAGGTACGTAAAACACTCTTCAATTAATTGACTATATGACATCGGCTATATGTTCGGTAGCGTTCCAGAGTCCGTTTTCGGCCGAGGATTGCTGGATACAATCTTCATTTTACCCTTCGGAAAAAGGTTGCCAGTCTGGGTCAATTTCGGATTGATTAGTTCATAAATGGCATTTGAATAAAAAAATATAGAACGCCGATTATCATAGACATTACAATGTTAACTGTTTTCAATTTCCAATTCCATTGCATTGGCACACAGAATTTATTAATACCATGATCGTATCTACAAAATACGATTATATTTGCTGGCACAAAACAATATGAACCAACTGATATGTAGGTTAGATGAGCATTGGTGATAAGATTAGTACAAATTAAACATCGGATCTGTATCGTCCAGCGGCGGCTGTCTGGTTGATCCAGGTCGCGGTAACAATGTCATCGCGGTTAATAGGTTTGCGCCACCCGCCACGCGGCGCAGTTGCACCACCGTGGTGAGCGTTTCGCTTTCAGTTTCACAAGTCAACGAATAGCAAATAATGCGTTTATTATGCGTTGTGCAATATTATTGGCGCGTTGTTTATTAGTGGATGCTAAATATACAGATATGATGCATGGCAAAGAGAATGCTACACTACGTTTAGCACATGGCGCGGGCGTATCGCCTTCTCCTCCATAATTGGTTGCATGATGTAAACATACAGGCAAGGAAACATAACACAGAACATTGAAAATGAATATCTGTAGGAACATGATCCAAGGATCCGTTAATCCAAGGCTTGTTAGAGATGATCTGGAGACAAGATCTAGAATTCCGAGACGGAGTGAACCATTTGGATTAGATGCAATGCAGGACTCTTGCCATAGTGAAAGTGAATACAGACGAAACTATAATAGATAAACCAAGGAATCATCAGACTGTCATACGCACAATATAGTACTCGCCTTCTTGAAACATAGATAAACATAAAAAACAGGTAGTGGAATCAAGAGTTCATTGTTCTCATTTACATAAATTGTTCAAGATATGCATAAATAACAAATAAAGTACCTACACTACATACATATTTACATAACAATCGATAAATACATCAATTACATTCACATGATGCGCTAAAACCTGACATTAATGTCAATAAAACAGCAATGAGTGCCGCTTGCGCGGGCGCATTTCGCATTCCTAATAACAAGTTAATGTGTGAATTAGGAACTAACTGAACATATGTTATATAATGTAGACAGACGAAAATTTACTAGCAGCACATAAATACTAAATTGTGCAGAAAAAATAATGGAAGGTAGTAATCACTCGTAGGAAGAGTCGTGGAGACGTAACGTTATGTTCATTAGCATTTAGATGTTCGGGCAACTTCAAAATAAACCAGTAGAAGAAATAAATGTTGAAAGTGTACACAAGTAGGCAGGTGATGTAAGTTGATATAATTCTTAATGTTTTACGACGCCCATATTGCAAGTCTTCCAGTAATAGCAATATGGACAAAGATAAAAATGTGAATGATATCTATCAGTACTCGTATATCAGCTCCTACTTCAGTTACCTCACATAAATATTGACAGAGCTCCTTCGACTGGTCTGATATGATACACCATGTTCCGTGTTACTGATTATAAAATGATAATAAAAGACTGACATGGTGTCAAACGTCAACAACAATCCATAATATTAAATAATCTCTACATTTTCCTCGCCCACAGCGAGGCATAGGTATTCTCTATAATATCATAAATTGATGATCTATAAATGTTAAATACTTGGGGGTGATACAAAATGATGTATGTTCGTGGAAGAGCATCGGGCACAGAGTGTTGCACAAGACTGCGTTGCGCTCGGCCCCATTCCATCGTTTACGACGCACTCCGTGTCGATGCCGGGAGAGAGGCTCGGGCTATGGACGTTACTTACAGTTTATGGGGAATGGCGGGATGGGGATTTCACGCTCGAACGGTCATCGGGATGTATTCTGAATAACCGGAAATCATCTAGGTCAACTAGACTTTTTAGCTGTGAACAGCCCATGAAATAAGGAATTACTGTTCTGTGAATTCAAATGCTGATACTTAGTAATATATGAAAACTGATAACATCGGTCATGGCACAAATTGTGAGCGGCGGACATTATATAAGTATCTTATCTTGTTAAATTTAAAATTGTAATGTTACTTATATTTCGTAGTATTCGCTGCGAATGTAGTCGGTAGAAGACCGGTCGCGTTATAATCAGAGCAAGGTCGGCAGATGGGCCGCTGCCGGGTGTCGGGTGTCGGGCAGATGGCATGGCTACGACCATGCCACGTTGTGAATAAGAACTATGCATTCGACTCGATCAATTTTGTGGTATTATTGTTAAAAAGGTCTGTAAAACAATATTAATAAATACGCTTTCATAATAGTGTCACGACGCTAACATAGTGGTCCCCGATGCATTCATAAGGGCGTAGCGACCCTGCACAGTAATTCGTTCAGGTGAATCTATTTGGACATTATTATTACGTTTTTCTGCTTCCCAAAATTTTATTTTAAATACTATAACGATCACTATTTCGGTTTTACAGCGAATCACCAACATATTTTGAATATGGTGCATAAAGTTTAAGGAAGTTGTAGGTTCATGGAAAAAATAGAGTAAATTTTAAAATTCGTATTAATAGACATTTGTAAAAACAATTGAAATACAATAAAAGGAACAGAAAAAAAATATAAATATAATACAGTCCTAATGTACTATGATAACATAAATATTCTGGCTATATTTATTTGCTATAAAACTATAAATATTAAAATTTCCTATTAACCATGAATTGTAAAGTTTCAATATGTAAGTTAAGTATATATTAAAATAATATTAGTCCCAACTTTGAATTTCAAACAATAATAGCTTTGCAGATCCGATACTTAAACAAACTTGTTTTTAACTGCGCAACAGTTATCATCAGTATCATCTATGCAGTGAACGAAGGCCATACCGTAATTAATGTAATGCAGTATACTTCAACACATTTCCGGGGAAGTCCTATAACCGCTTTTATACTTGTACTTCCGCGATGTCGTCTGCGCTTTGGCAGTGCGCCGGCGCAGGTGGGCTGCAAGGCCCACGGCGTGCGGCGGCGGTCACTGGACGGCGGTATACCACACTGAGTCATGCGCACGCGTTTTGTCAGTGTATTCCCGACATTGGGATATTGACAAGCACACTTTTAGAAATAATTCTCATAACACAGATAAATTGTCTTTCATACGTTTTTATTGGTAGGTAACGCATGTCCTTTTTAATCACTCGTCCTTTTATATAGTTTCATAAATTCGATCGCTCCCGTTCAAACGTAGGCCGCTCGAATCTCTACACCGGGTGGTTGCGGGTTTGATTCCCATCGGGGTCTTCATTGTTCAAATGTGCTAAGCTATCGCTTACACTTATCCGTTCCATTAGGACTTTAATAAAGTTTGCAGCTGGTGGTGCACCTTAAATAAAGTCCTGCCCGATTCTAAGGACCAGGCTAGGGATAAGACGAAGATTATGTAATA
Organism: Notodonta ziczac; assembly: GCA_918843915.1. NCBI lineage: Eukaryota > Metazoa > Arthropoda > Insecta > Lepidoptera > Notodontidae > Notodonta > Notodonta ziczac. The sequence goes on along the minus strand of OU974039.1, from coordinate 14,020,734 downwards.
CTTCAACGCATCACAAACAACGCAGGAAATTGCAAGCTCCCATCATGATATCCATTAAACGAGCATTAAACCGCTGATAGATAGATATAGTTCGCGAACCATAAACCCGTCGGAACGAGGGCGAAGCCCCCGCGCGGCGGCGCGGCTATGAGGCGGTTGGCCAACCGCAGGATGCGACGCTCCTCATATGGTTAATAATTTATTCGATGTTGGCTATGGATATGCATCGCGTGGTGATTAGTACTAACAACTAATTATTTATTTAATGATGGCGATATTATGTTAGTTTGAATCATGTTCGGCGATCGCCAATCTAGGTACTTGTGTCCAGTAAAAAACAAAGAGGGAAGTCTTCGAGAGATTCAATACAATTAGAGTCAAAAAGCAATGGCAAAAGGAAAAGCTTCAGGGAAAACTTAAATTACTTTTGTTAAATTGGATTACTTCTAAAATTATTCAACAAACAGGAAGACGATAGTGTTATCGTAGACCCAATCTTAACAAAAATGCAAATGAGGTCAAGCAAATAGTACATTTTCAAGTAATGTTTATCATATAGTGAGTATTCTGTCGTGTTGGGAGGCCATGCATGTCCTCGCTAGTATTGATGCAACGGGCCGGGGCTTTCCTTATTATCGTTCCAAATTATGTTGTGCCCGACGTCGGAACACTGGCGAAGTAAATCATGATTTACTGCTCGCTGCCTGCGAAACGGCACGGTGTACTGCACGCGCTGCGGTATGCATCGACTATTTGGTATTTATAACTAATGTGCATTGACTTACACATAATATCTCCGAAGCATGAGTTAGTAGTATTTTAAATGGTCAGAAAATGTGAATAAATAAACTACGGAAAGAGATGGAGAACACTTAAGAAGCAAAGGAGGGAGCAATTTGATGAACTAGTTCAAATATCATGTCTGTAATAGTGATGTAACGAATATTCGCATTCGCATTCGCGAATATTCGCATACTTTTTGACATTCGCATTCGCATTCGCATTCGCAAGAATCTATGCGAATGTTTGGCGAATGTTTTTGAAAAGCAAATAGAAAATTATGTATAGCTGGATATGGAATTTTCATACAACTAAGTAAGAATTATATAGTTTTACAACAAATTTGCTCGTAGGGTGCCCTTATTGCACCTCTTTTAGGTTCATAAAGCAGCTTATTACGCACTAGTGCTTTTGACTTTACATTTTTTAAAATCTCACTTAAGAGTTATCCTAACAATAGTAAACATTTTTATTAAACATTATAAATAAATACATTAATTATTTAAATATATTTATTTCACATTAAATTTCATTGTGAATGAAAAATATTATAAATATTTGATTTCAAATAATATAGTAATTGTTAGCGGCTCTGCTAGACCCAGTAATAAATATAACCGGCCAAATACATGTCGGACTACTCATACCCCTATAGTATTCCATAGACATCCCGCCACTTTTAGAAAATACAGAAACCTAAAATAAATCCGTGACTGATAAAAAGTTCATAGGAGTTTTAATTCATAAAATGAAGTTATGATTAGACTGGGTGCACAATCAGTTTCGGGTTTGAGACGATTTGTTAAATTAATTATATTTATTTTTAACAGTAAAGAACTATTTATTTCCTATTATAAACCATGCATAATGTGGTTCTAAGTTAAAGGATGAATCTTTCTACTAACGTAAAAAGGCCACTTTGATGCATAATGTTTCGTAAACAGGAATTAATATTGAAAAACTGTCAAAGAAACCTTCAAATTATTTTAAAATACCTACTGAACAATATCTAATTCGAGGAGGTGAGTAAAACATGTTTTTTCACTCCCCTTTTTTAAGTACGGGAGGTACAATGGAATAACTTAGCTTTCAAACTTTAAATACACAGTTTTGTAGCGGTACATAACTAATAGTCTGTGATTAATATTACTATTATGTCAGAGGGACGGGCAGACGCACAGACGGACATGGCGAAACTATAAGGGTTAAATATTTTTTGTCGAAATGTCATATGAAACGCGTGATCATTTTTCATTACACACATTGCCTCCATCATAGCCCTCGCTTTAGTCTCGGGCTACAAACCAGGCTCGATCGTAATATAATTATCAACTTAGCTCACTTGTATATAATGCACTTATTTACTAACATTTGAATTAAAAAAATATGGAATTGTCTTGAGGTAGGCAACTAAATTATAAATAGGATCTTGCTCTATTGTTCTAATTACTCTAATTAAAAAATGTACACAATAAAATTTGAATATGAACTAAATTGTATTAATGCAATAATACTAAACTACCCTCAAGTCAAACAAATCTCTTCGTATTAACTTTATGTCATTAACTTCGTTCTTTCAACCTGTATGGGTTCGGCTATGATCGGTCGGCATGAAATGTCAAACCAGTCTAACATTTTGAGCGCTCTTTATTAACCCGCGACGAAAAAAGAGGGGTGTTATAAGATTAACATGTGTATCTATGTGTTTAGTGGTGGCATCGTAGCGCGCAAGTGGATGAACCGATTTTAATTTTGTTTAGTTTGTGATAAAGGTATTCAAGATCGAGAGTGTTCTTAGTATGTTTCATGGAAATCGGTTCAGCCGTTTGAAAATTATCAACTTTTTTGTAGTTTAAACAGTCTTCGTCTCGGGGATTTTCCAATTTTTAATTTTCAATTATTTGAAAGTCAACATTCGCATTCGCATTCGCGAATGTTGGGGCCAAATATTCGCATTCGCATTCGCGAATGTCAAAAATCCAACATTCGTTACATCACTAGTCTGTAATATACCATCACAACACTGTTGTGGATCAAAAATACATTTATAATTATCCTCTATAACATACAATAAAGGAAAATCCCGCAAAGCTTCACAATTTGTCACAAAATATTTTCGTCTTAAACATTTCAGATTCGGGCCAACGCAACGTGACACAACACAAGGCAGAGCTCCCGTTCAATTCCCGTCAGCAGGATAGACTGACACGTCAGTAGTCAGTACAGTAATGATGTTGTGAAAGCACAAATAACCATGTTTCACGTAGCTCTTGACACGAATTCAATTACGCCGTTGACGTGGACGCGAATGCATCCCGATTGTGTCAAGTGGCACGGCGTGGGGTGGCCGTGGCACCGCGCCAGCCTGCCTGACACTTCCGATCACATGGACATCAATGAATGTAAGCGTTGCTGTGATAGCAGCCGACAACAATAGATACGCTCAAATAGTACTGGGTGACGTGTGTATTGTATTGCATAAATGTTTACCGATGATTCCATGAGTCATCAGATAAAATCAACAATACCACATAATGATTTAGTGTGTGTGCTGCTTCTATAATTTTGTCTAGCCTTGAGTACTCAAGATCCATACTGAGACTCTACTGCCTAGTGAAAGAAGGCCATAATAAAACAGTTGTAATTTGTGTAGCAATAGACGTATAGTACTATTCCAGTTAAGTAACACATAAACTTTTTGGGGCTTAATAAAGCAGACCTAGCAAGTAGAGAGTAGGATGATATTGGAGACCACATGACCACATAACTATGTATATGACTAATAGACTTCTAAACGCGTGGAACAATAACTGATGAATTAGACAGAATTTAAAACAACCTTGACTTTCAATATGAACGGGCCAAGGCAGATTTATTTTCTTGCTAATTCAATTAATTCATTCTTACCAGCAAGTGTAAAGAAAATACAATAATTATAGGCGTGTTAATGGCGTTTATTGAGCGCGGGAGGACGCCGCTTATTTGCACAGATGACTGCGCTCTGATATCACCGGGCTGCGCGCGCTCATCGCGGCCTTTTGCCAAATGTTCGTGCAGAGGTGATTCCCGATTTTTCTATAGCATTTTGGGATTTTACACGTCGTTGGCGTGAATTGATGTGGGTAGTGGTTATTCACTGGTCTTGGGAGTCATACACGCCAAAATAATAAAAAAACAAGTGTTTATTTTTACCTGTTAAGACTTCATGAATTATTTCAACTATATTGACAGAGACATCGCTTTCAATCAGATAAATTTCGCGTTATCTCAGATTTATTCGGTTTACTAATAACCATGTCGGCGATATGCTAACCTTCTTTACGCATTAAAAGCTTGCTACTATTACGGCCCTTTTAACCGCCTTCCAAAAATGGATGAGGTTATAATATTTTCATCTGTATGTTTTTTTATGTATGCTCACCGATTACTCAATCCATTGTGGACTGATTTTGAAAATCCTTTTATTTAAAGATTCATATTTAATTTTCGTCTGAATCCTTCAAGTACATATATCCATTTGGAAATTTTCTTAAACAACTTGCCAGGCCGGCAGAGCGTTGCGCGATTACTCGTTTTTTTACCACTCAAGTCGCGTACTTACCCACTCGCCGGCCTTTGTGTTGCTTACTACGCCAAACTTCGGTTAAGTAGATTAACCTGTATTACCTATAACAAAAGAACGAGAGTTATGAATTTATATGAAATAAAGTTTTCTTATAACAATCAGTTATAGAATGGCTGATCGAATTAGGTAACAACTTCCTATAAATGGACTGAATGTACTGGATAGATAGGTGCCAAAAAAGGAGGCTTATATCCAGCAGTGAGTAACGTCAAGCTGTGCAGAATGAGTAATGATGATAGGCATGGACTGAGCGTACCGCACCCACCAGTGTGCAGACGAATTCTGGAGACACGTAAATGACACCTTCCACTGTCTTTTTCTGTGGCAATCAACCATGTTCGGAATTCCTTACAAGAGGCAGTGAGACGTTGCGTCCGAATACCACCCTGCAGCCTTGCGCCACAAAGGGAGATCCGTTTTAGATCACTATTTAGGTAAATATGGTGGAAAGTATGCAAGGATGGCGCGCACACGGCGTGCGGCCGAATTCCTCAAGTATATTTAGTGCCATGTGGATTACTTATAGAATGAGATGTTAATATTTTATTATTTTCATATGTCGGTTATGTCGACTGACATAATAATGAACAACTTAGGCATGGTGATCAACAACTATTATTAGAAAGTAAGAAGCTCGTTCTTAAAGAAAATGGTAGCTTTCTACCTCGACAAAAAGTCAAAAGCTCTAATAAACCAAACAAGTTTTCTGTTAAAGAGCTCATAGCAAGCATATTTATATTGTAATCGTGCCCCACAGTCCTAGCCCGCTCTCCAATGTTTATCCACTTATTCAAACAAAACGTCCAATCGGCCGGGACACACCGCACATACTAAGTAGGTAATAATATGTTTACTATTACCACAAACGACCATGAATGAACATAGTGAGTTGCTGATATATTTGTGAATATTTTAAAGTTACTAATGCTATTCTAGCACTCCCTCAACCGACGCAACCGACTACAAAATTGAAAAGTACAATCAAAAGTGAAATCTTCAATAAAAACGAAGGTTGAAAAACATAATACTTGAAATCCACCGCTGACATTGAAATCCCTGATTAAACGGGGCCTACTAGCGTGTCAGCGAAACAGAACTTCAATTAGCATTAATCTCTGTTCGACATTCGGCACGTCTCGGCCTCGAGATTAACTCGGCACCCGGGCCCGTCCCGGTGTCCCGATCCAGACATGCAATCCATTAGCCCAACGGAGAGTAAAACAATTCTGCCAAGAACTATTTGATGTTTGTCTATAACTAATTGTGTTTAGGCAACTTTAGGCAACGCAACGAATTCTCATATCGGATCAGCTTTGTTTCTCATAAGCTGTATATTGTCTTGATGCTGTCTCATGCAGCGCGGAGGGGACGGCCGCCACTTTATTTTGTCTCGGTATACCTTTCATTTTGAACCACAAACTTATATTAATGCTCTGTGGTTTATTTTGAATGCTCCACACTCCGTTTCTTTAAAATATAAGTTAAATTAAAGGAACTAAAATGCTTTTAATGTGTTTAGATTGTCCAAATACTACAAATATGTTCAAAATGTGTTCAACTAGGAACCCTTATAGTTTCGCCATGTCAGTGTGTCCGTCCGTCAGACATCAGTCATTATACCTATTCAAACTATTAGTGCTAGAAATTGGCACATTTTTTTTTTTTTGTACCTTAAAAACTGTGTATTAGAATATTCAAAGCAAAATTATTCCAGGCTCCCTTCCGTACTAGGGAAGGGGGACCGAAAAAACTTTACCCACTTCTCTCGAGTGAGGTAGCATTGAATAGATATAAAATAATTGTGAGGTTCCTTTGACAGTTTTTGAAAATTTTTTCCCGTTTACCAAATATTGATCTCCAAAGTGGCCTTTTTTACAGGAGTTGTTTATGGTAACTGAGAAAACCTAGCTACCCAAAAATATCATTTCATTATTGTTATGTCTACGGATATCATTTCATTATTGTAATGTAGGTTACATTGAACGTGGTCCGACACGAACTAAGCCGGATTTTTTAAAATAATATTATCTTTTTAGAAATTTAAATCCCCAGTTCTGAATGTTCCTGCAAAATTAACCTCATTATTGTCTTCTGTACTTAGAATCTAGATCGTTGAGGTTAACAAACCTTAGGAAAATTGTTTAGTCTAAAATTCCGAATTAGCTTAACAAAATATTACCGTCTGCAGGCAAGCGCGTGGGTTGGTTTAGTTTCGATTTCGAGAAGTGGAAGGCAATTTATATTCATCCTATTTTTTCAGTGTAAGAAAACTATGTTGATTTCATTTGGATAGTCAGAATTTGTATTAATGTTGTACCTTTTACATAGTAAAAAGAATTTGTGACTTGATACAAAATTTTGTTCGTTCAGAATCCCTAATAAAAATCTAGAGCCAATGTCAAAGTTTACACAAATCACGAAAGACTACGCTTCGCTGACTTTTTGTTTACGCAAACGGATTCTCGGAATTACGAGACAGATTTTTCTCAATACATAACATTTCACGGAATAAGCTTGTTATCTTACTACGAAAAAAACGTATCGGACTTTCCTGCTTACTTGGTTATTACAATGCATTGCATTATTTTTAATCGTTTCCGGGTCGAACCTATAAATAGTTCAAACATCATATTATATGTTTGAACTATTTTTAGGTTCCAACCGGAATCGACGAGAGTTAACGACAAATATCAATAACAGGTACTCGTAGAAATATCTCTACAAGTATCGCAAATAAATAGAAGCTACATTTCCGTCTTTACCCGTGCCATCTTGATCAAGATGGGCAATGTGCCCGTATCTTCGGTTGTCATAGGCTGGCTCGGGTCATCTGCTGACTTTGTCCACGGGTGGACAGTTACGCGTGAGTGAGTTAAAAGCTTAATCAATTCCTTTCAGGGTAAGTTGTCACTAGAGTTTTATTATTATAATTTGAATCAAGTCACAAAAACGATTGGGTCGATCCAATCGTTTTTGTACGTTTGTAATGAAGGTCCGGGGATGGTGACCTTGTCGCTGAGTGGGCAATGGCAGTTCACAATTAGGACGCTGCCGCCCACCTAAACACTGTTTGTTTATATCTAAGACTTGGCATCCTCCGGCCCGGTGTCTTTGATGTTTGTGAAAGCTCTCATTTCCTGTGCAATTAGTCACAAATTAGGTGCTACTCATACATTTTTACCGTTTGATAAGTTGGGAAATTTATTTGTTGCTTCCGTGCCGCTTGATGGCTACGCTTTAAAACAATTTTTTCAAATTGATTTTTTGGAAGTTTTTGTTTATTGTCACTTCAAAATCCTTACAATTCACCTGTATCAACTTGTTTAAGATTATCCTTTGACTCACAAATATTTCAACGACGACGTTTGAAATGCCACGTCGTGTAGCGAAATAACAGTATAACTTACATTGTCAGCGTTGTGTCGGAAGGCGGAAGTTTATACATAATTGGATGTAAGGGCCTGACATTGCCGCCGCGGCTCGCTGCCCCACTGACACGCTTTATCATAGGAATGAAGGTGGAACACGTAACTATAGCATAATGATTTAAAAATATTAAAGGCTAGAAAACAAACGGTCAATGGACTTTCTAGAATTTGCTTATGTTATTCTTATTTATGCATACCGCACGTATAGATGTATCCATAATGACAGCGATATAGGATTGGAATTAATGGTGAGTATGAAGCATCCAAATTCTATTTTTCTAAGCACATCATACCCCTAAACCCAGATATTGTTCTAAATATGTATTGTGTTACTTCTTGTCTAATTAAATCAAATAAATTGTTATAATAATATTAGTACATTTGGATTATGGATAGTGGATTATGGCCTTAATCCCCCTTGTCTTGAGGGGAGGCCCGTGCCCAGGAGTGGGACGTCAAAAGGGCTAAAATTATTATTATTATAGTACATTTGGACAGAGGAACTTTGCTAGGGAATAGATCTTATATTTTCTACAATGATTATCCTTAAATAAATAGTGAAGTAAATTATTGTTTATGAAACCTATAGTCTGAGAGAAGGTAAAGCCCGTCAACCTGGACTAGGCCAACGATATGGACTATGGTGTGGTCCGTGCCCAACAGTAAGACATTTACAGTGGAGAAATAGATTTTTAAGCGAGGATTTAAGTTATAATAATTGCAACAATAACAATATAAGAATGATGGACAAAACAAACCTAAATTGAAGGTAATTAAGCCAAAAGTAATATTTAATGATATGATCTGTTGTCTGGAGACGATGCGGGTCACGTAGGAGGCGCTTGCGTGTACGTGGGTACGTCTAGACAATTAATACATTGCCTGTACTAATGAATCCAACGCTACAAGGACAAATATTTTGTGGCTCTCTGTAGGGATGCCGATTTCTATGTACGAGACAGAGATATTTAGGCTATGGTTGCGCGCAAACAGCAGTATTAACTTCGTTTATGAAGCACGTCTATATTGGGTTATTGGCAGTAGTTATTCACATTTTGTATTCGACGATTCCAGTAGTTATAAACATAATTAACTACAACTGAAATGATTTATAAATACTTTCTTATCATCACATATGTGTCAGTCGGTGGAATAATATTGAATATTTCCCGAACAAGTAACATACGATATGCGATAAACTAAAATATTAATTATTTGTAACGTATGCTACATTCCCTAAGTCCTAAACACTGAAAATAGTAATTTATTCAATAAATGGCACCTTCAAGGTGGTGTCAGCCCTGCGCGTCTCCATGTTAACTAAGAATAGGCAGTGACAAACATCCGCCAACGGATATTTTCGCGAGCGTGGGATTCTTCTCTGATTCATTTATATTTTGTTTGTAATCTTAATCATAACATCACTAGTAGCATGCATGCAACCAAGCAGTACCTACTTATGTTACATACAAATAATAAATCATGCGTTTTCTTTAAAACGTAGCAAATGTGTTGTTGACTGTAAAACGTGTCAGATACTTTATAATAAGTGTTTGCAGCAGCATGGCCGACGCACTTCGCCACGAACAGCGGCACCTGATTGGCCGCCCTCAGCAAGGTCGCGCAAGGCCGGCGCGCGCGCATCTTAGCCGCAGCGCAGGTGAAAGGACCGGTGATAGGTACGGAGTTTCTTTCCACGAATATGACTTCCACGAAATATTCGTATGAATTTAATGTGTGGGCGCTTAAGTTTAGTTCAATGATAAACATGTTGAGAGTAAATTTGTTGTTAAACTAAAGTACCTAACCACAATTAATTAACCTATCTACCTAAGACTAATACTATCTCGTCTCCGAGCTTAATCCAATCGATAACACGATAAGGCGTATAGAGCACATTTTCCCTCATAATCCAATCGGCTGGCAAATGTGGCGGTTCTTTAAGGATTCACCTTCACGAGCGCCGCCGCACGGAGCCCAGGGGCGGGTGAACGGCCCCCGGACGCCTTTAATGCAATCAACCCATCCCGATGCCTCAGCTGGCGGAATGCTGACATCAAGATTTATTTTGAAAGTACAGTCTTCATAATTAAAGTCATATAATTGGCAAGGAGATTCTATGCGTATGAGCGTTCATCAATATATGCCCAATATGCTTTAGCTTTAAGACTCTAGGCTTACAAAGCCTGCAAAAATAAACATTTTGAATCAGATTGACTTAATCCATAGTTATCTCTTTTCAATCAACAGAGATTTTAAATGCTAGCAGTAAAGTGAGAGCTGGTGTCCTATTTCAGTAAAATTGTATGTCTCTCAAAACATGACGCTTCACGCGAATAATCCAAGTTGTTGTTGTTATTGACGTCGCATCGTCTCAAGTCTCAAGTTCAACTGGCAGCGGGTGCCGGTGTCGCTCTGAGTGCCGGCAGCGGCTGGTCGTTCACATCGCCGTGCACGAATTTGATCGGCGCCGGTGCGTCGACCCCACAACTCCCACCAACCGCCAGATTGCACGCAAATTGCTTCTTATCGCCGAGTTACAGTCACAAAATCGACCTCCGTCTCTCCCAAATTGTTTAGGAAGTCATAAAACAGAATTTGCACGGATGCGCCGTCTCCTTTCTTCGCAACAGTTTTTTAACGAGCGAATTTGGAGCGCAAATTAGGGTTAATTATGAGCGGAGCAGTCGAGTGATAGAGGCGTCGTGTTGGGTTCTCGGTTCGTATCGGACAAGTAGATCAATTAGGCGTCAATGCATTACTTGTGAACCGGTCGGTTGTGAAACCGCCGGTCGGCTTCGTCCCTGGCTCGCCAGTCGCCACTAATTCGTGCTGGAAGCCCGTACATAGCAAATAGAACAGATAAACACACGTGGGCTGTATGGAACCTGACAAGCTCCCCTCAAGTGAAATCAAGTGCAATCAATAAATAATTTCATTTACTTATTCATTGAATGCGTACGTACGTCTGTCGTCATATCAGCTTTAAGACTTGGAATAAGTGATTCCCCGGAGGATCGCGAGTGATAATGAGACATAAATTAATAACGATTGTTTTAAGAAATAATCTTTCATTGCAAACACAATAAAAAGGATTGAAATAAATGTAAGCCCAATGTTTACTCTCATACAACTTAAGCATACAATCCTTTCGTTTATCTCCGACCTTTATTATTACCGAGTATGTCGCCACTAATGAATCTCCATGAAGAGGCTTTTGTTTGCACGGCTGTCTTTAATTGTCATATCATTGCGCGAATGGTGGGCGCGCCCCCTGGACCTGATACCCCCTTGCAACCGGCAGGCATTTCATTTCCGCCAATGCTGGCGCTCGGTAGTTCTGGCGGCGACTGCCGCATCGGGGTACACGGGCATCTTTAGGATGCGTACTCACTGGACGATAGCATACAACACAAACCGCCTGGAATAGGTATAACAATTTGATGAGCATGTTGAAATTATCGCAAATCCTCGTGTGACGCACAATGTATCAAGTACTGCCACTGATTTAATCCTCAGGTGATTAAGTCAAGCTGGCTATTTCTTACACAACGGCTTCGCGTTACTGCTAAGCTTTGTGAAGCGTCTTCCCTGGACATAAAGCGATAACAAACTTTCGATAATGTCAACTGAACTTTTTCGCCGTGAACAAAATGTAACAGGGTATCTCGTAGACGTATTACTGATGTGATTAATCGCAGCTGCAAAGAAAACTAAATATTCTTCTGTAATTAGTATAGGAAATTAAAATGTTTGCCACTACGCCTACAGTTCATAACACGGCATCTACACTTTATCTAACTCATTATAATATTATTATGCCAACGACCATTCATCGTAGTCCGCGCAGAGCACGTTGCGAGCGCGGTGTGCGCATGCGCACGGATCGCTTACAAGTTGTCAGTAACCAAGCCCCAAGGGCCCACTCGCATCATCCTTGCATAATACAACTGCGCACATCGTATTATATAGATACTTTGCAGTGATTGGTTCCAGTTTCACTTGTAACTAGGAAGCTGAGCTGTGAAGCTTGTAATTACTGCCATTTACGACCATTTTGAGTCTAGATTATTTTGTTCTTCAATTACTATCTGCACTGCTAATAATATATATACTGATATTTTCTTGACAGTTTTGTATGGTTTTACGAATTTTGAGAGATTTAACTGAGTATGCAAACATCAACATAAATCACTCCAAAACGTTATCCAAGTATTCCATAAAATGCGCATCCTACACGACGAGACAGATTTATATCTCTATGATAGCCCATGGAGTGTAATTCGGGGGCATAAAAACATAATGCAGCGGATGTGGACGGAAATAAGACAGGCCGGGGACGCGGGACGTGCTGCGCGACACCGTCGCTCGCCACCGCCGTCCATCAGGGGCACTGAGAGATTATACACTTTCATCTCTTGCAGCATATCTTTGTTTAATTAACACTATCATGAGCGATGCGATTTTACAACATAGCAGTTTTGTATTTAAGTCGCCGCGCTAACACTAACTACTCTACTTCTTAAAATTTAGATTATTAAATTATTTAGGTGCGAAATCTCTTACCGAAAATGATAACAGGGTTGCTATCGCTAAACATGCGATCTTTAAACCAAAACACTTTCTACAATTAATGGACTGAAACTTGACAACCTTAGCGGTTCTTTTGCTGCAGTCTAAAGTGCATATAGCCTTTAGATTGTCAACGTTTGGTAGGGGAGACTATTCCATTACAAAAGGAAAAACGATTACAGCTATACAAAAAGGAATGACAGAATAGTCGCAATGATATCCCGCGTGCATGAGACATCTTTGAAGCAATCTTCGAAAGCAGGTGACTGTTTATCGACGCTGCGTCGCGGCGCAGGGCAGGCAGGTTGTATCAATTCCACACTAGCCAGCACCACCACAGAGTCGATGACCTCTCGCCTGGTTCCCGTTTCTCTAGTTTGTTTTGTTCTGTCCGTTCGATTAGGTCATGCTTTACGGAAAATTTTGAGATATATTAATCTGTTAAGATCAAAGTTCAAACTAAAACAACGGACCCGAACGTATTTATTTTGAAGTCTTACTTTTGATTGTCTCTTTCTTTATTTTAAGAACTTGAACTGATGGCCGGTTCATAGAACAGTCTCCTCTTTTTGGTAAGCACACAAGTATTGCAATTAACTTTAGATTAATAATTGACTTACATTTTGTAATAACAAAATAGATTATTCGGAATACATTACGAAATGTATTAACACATAAATTTTACAGTTGCCAACGTTATGTTTAATTATTTGGCTATTTTCTGATTAATAAGTTATTTTGTGGAGTATAATGTCAGGGTTTGTATATTTTGTGACATACTTACTGTATTAATTAGTATTTATTTAATAATTGATGTAATATATGTCTAAATTTCAAAACTAATGATTTTACCCAATATTTCACATAGGAAAGTCGCATCTCACATTTTGTATCAACTGGTTCAGAGTGCCTATCCGTATCGCTCAACATGTGCCAGTAATATAGTTCAGGAGTTCCGAAGCGTAACAACAGAAAAACATACAAAAGCACCGACCGGTCTGACCAGTATTGGGCAACGAGGTGGGATGGGAGGATCGCAGGTGCAGCTCACCACTACACATTTTGCCAAATACAGCAACTGGAATTTGCGCATTTTGATACACGATTAGTGACTGCTAGGGGTCCAGGCAATTTAATAAGGTGGAAAGCTGTTGTTTTTTTTTGTTAATTTTTCTTGAATGGTAGTCAATGAGGCGTGAAATAGCATTACTTTGATGTACTCATACATTCCAATACTTAGACAGCATGAGCTCAAGATCTAAACAAGGAACTGATCGACATTATAATCGATAAAAAACTTGAGGAAGGCTTAAAAGCCTTAAAAGTAATCTCGCCTTCGACACAACGTAAACAAAACAAGTGTTAGTACATCGACTACCGCGGCTTATCGAGCGATCGCGTCGGACGATATACTTTTAATATCATGTAACAGATTTGTAAGGTCGCGCGAAATTGCTGCCCACTTGCGTACTTGCGTAGCCCCGAACACGGGAGCGCGGTATAGTTTGTAGTTGTTGCATTTGAGGTTGTACTCGCAGGGTAGGTACTTTGTTTATTTTCAAATCAGACTTAGATTCTGTGCGGTTATACTGTCTGCATGTCCCTTTCACTTTCCCTTTGATTTCAATACTGAAGTTCTATTTTTTTATCTCTTTATATCTTAAACGGATCGGTAATCCTTTGTCGTAAAGATCCTGCGCACGGAAACTTAATACAAATTATGTGACATCGCTACCCTAGCATGTAGGTACTTACTTTACACTTCAAATAGTATTGTCGAAATGATTTCTTGTCTAATAACTAGCTAAATCAAAGTGGTCCAGCGTTAAGGAATTTAAAACGTAAGTATGTTTATATTATGCAACCAAATAACGGGTTTTATTATTTAATGGAAATGTCAATAGGAGGTTTATTCCAGATGGGTTATAAATCCAATGTTTTTCATGTGGCAAGCGGCAGCATGGCCACGTCGCCTCGTGCAGTCACGGCGGCGCTGGCAGCGCGCGGCTGCCCAGTTGCGCTTGCGACACATTGATGAACTGGTGCACACGACCGGCCAACGATTACGTGATTGTCGGACTATATTGAACACCGGTGTTGTAAACACGATGATATTGGGTGGATATAGTTGGATTGGACAGCTGATTAAATGACCTAAAGACATACCTAATACTTTGCAAGTTTGAATTATCTTTCTATCCTCTTTAGATGAAGTACTATTACTCAATATTCTGTTGTAGAGCTCTCGAACATTCTGATGCTGCTGACAAGGATATGAATAATGCCTGATTTTATTATGTCTGTCCGTATAAAATAAAATGAAATAACAGCTATTGATTTATATAGCACACTTGATATTTAATATCTATATAGGTGATCGGAAAATGCAATTTAGCACGTGCTAACCAGTTTGCAATCATGTTGATCGATATCTTAAAATGTACCTACCAAGAAAGAAAAAAGAAACTGTTCGAACGCTTCGTAATAAAAACAATTGGTAATTCGGTACGTCTAAACACTCCTTGGTCTCTATGCTTCATAGTTTTTCAGCGAAACATTACAAACACGAAAACATTATCGACAGCTTTGAAATAGTAGGGCCGTGGTCGGCGTGCGCGTGTTATTGCGAACTTCAAAGCTCGGCGTTGACGGGCGCTGCGCAGGCGCCTCAGCTTCTGTTCAGTATACGCAGCGCAACCCAAGGACTGTTTAGCAAATACACGAGTAGTTTTAATTTGTTGTTCTATTTTAAGAATGTTACTAACTGTAGAACCAAAGTTATCGACATAGCTCAAAGAATTAGCAAGCTGAAGTGGCAGTGGGCTGGCCATATCTCACGAAGAACCGATAACCGCTGGGGTAAACGTGTTCTTGAGTGGAGACCTCGACTCGGCAAGCGTAGTGTAGGACGCCCTCCGACCAGGTGGGATGACGATCTGCGAAAGACTGCAGGCAGATGCTGGATGCGGCAAGCTGAAGACAGGGCGCTATGGCGCTCATTAGAGGAGGCCTATGTCCAGCAGTGGACAAGCATAGGCTGATGATGATGATGATGATGATGATGATGACTAACTGTATTAATGTTTTGTAAAATTATCGACCGATGATACATGCTGCTATTCGACTTACACGGAAGAAACGTAGAACAGAAGTTCTTAAACTTGTCCAACCTCAAAGTCCGTCTTCGCTGGAGGTTACAGTATTTTCATGTAAAAGGTCAATTATTTGGGCATTTTTGGGCAGGGTTATAGTTAACGGATAATTAACAATGAGCCGGCTATGTGAAATGTTATTCAACAGGTTAGTTTCGCATCGCAACCGCGGATTTACTAATTCCTACGCTTCAATTGCTTGCGCACCGAATTGACACTATAGACAATATGACTTCAAAAGGATTTGCTGAATTAAACATTAGGTCTATTTTCCGTGTAAAATACTGCTTTTGAGATATAGATTATCTGGCATTCAGGCTTGTGCTGAAATAAAATTCTTCAGGTCATATTTAAAACTAATTAGACGAAAGTAAGTACTGTACACAAGACTGATCTCTGGGAATAATGCAACATAATTATGGATCATCTTACGCATAGAGGTATGAACCGTAAGCGCTGATCTTTAACCCAAAAGAGGCATGTATTTGCTAAGACTGGGGGTGATTAATGAACACAGCAATTTGAACTTTTTGTTGCACGCAAACTTTTTGCGTAACTTGTTAACTAATTTGTGTTTTAATGTTTGTTATGTGTTGTACATGTATTTTAATTGGCCATTTCAAACTTGGCGTCACGTTGTTTGTTCGGGACTGTGTGTGAGCCCTGTTAGTGTTTTCGCCATTGTTTTCAGTCGTTCGCCGCAGTGACATAATATTTGAGTGTTTATTCTTGCTCCACAAACTGTTTGTAATTACGTCTGTTACGTTCTTTATTAATTTGCTTACGTTCCCAATCTGATTTACATGGGCTAACGCCAAGGTACATTCTCGTGACTGGATGCTCATTCTGGATACTTGTTAAATCCTTTGTGATTTGTTTTTTTTTAATCATGTCTCTCGTATAGATCTATGGTCGTCGTGTTTCCCAAAGTGAGAGCGCTGCTAATTTTTAATTGTACATATTATGCACTTTCAGATTTAAAGATTGTACGTCATGTGTTTTCCTTTCTACTTGCAACCTTCCTTATAAGGCAGCTATGCATAATAGGTTGAAGTTAATAGACAACTTGGAAGACGACGCGAATCAGACTTCTTTGAGACATGGATGAGTAATTAAGGTATTCATTTCATGAATGGGATTTATTTCAATCGTGTTATTTATATAACCACAACGCGACAACGTTATTTGAATATTGGACTACCATATTAGGAGTTGTTTCTGAACAGTAGGCAGGTATTAGGGAAAAAAATGAACAATGACTATGTGTGTCAACACATCATTGCGAAGTGTACGTGTCAGTGGAGCGATCATCGGCGCGCAGGCTTCAGCGTGCTAGTGTCGCTCTAATCTGTTTACTCGGAAGCGGGAAGTGTTGACACAGCACACACGTGGCGCGCGGCTATTTATAATACATCATGTCAATGACATTATCTTATAAAAACACAAGACTGTAACCTAGGCTTTGGACCTATGAAATTCATCATTCTTTGGATTGTAAACAATAATAGCGTAAAATGCGAAATAACCAGCCACTATACCATCGCACCTTGACGGAAGAATCTATAAACTAGAGGAATTTAGGCGCTCATGAAAAATAATTAAAAGCCAATAACAACGGACGGTGGTGGTTCGTTTGCTGACGAACTAAAATTAATTATAATTGCACAAAACATATTGGCCGCCGCGCGTGCCGAACACAATGCAGTAATTGCCGTCAGTGAATCCAGTAAAAGCGGGTATAATGCGCTTGTAAAATTTCACTTTCGACGAGAGCGATGCTCGATCGTGGGTTGCCCAACCGCGCAGGTTAATTAATAACCGCTAATGAGTGGCGACCATACAGCGCCGAGCACTTGAAGCGACCAACAGTGCTGCAGCTCAATATATTCTGTGCTGTGACAAGGACAGTGGTCAGGAAATCACCATGAAGAAAAACTTATACGAGTATATCTGAGAGCATTCAAGCAATTCTTTAAAAAGCCTGCCAACCCGCACTGGTACGGCGTGGTAGACTAGATATCCACATCACAATCTCGGTATCAGTGCTCAGGAATGATCTTCGGTTTAATTTGTGTTTTATAATAATTGTAATTTTAAAACATATTTTGTTGCTATATGTACTTATAGCTGATTTTGCCATAGTCTGGAAACATTCGTGTTGAAATCTCTACCAATTTCAATTACGAATTAGTCGCAACACCGCTACACACCATTATAAGCACCACAAACGAAGTCACGTTTAGTTTGACAGCAAACATGACAATTACAATTGGGTAGGTAGGTATACATCTCACAAACGAGAAAGCTAATAAAGGAGGGAGGTAGAGAATAGAAGACTGAGGAAGGCACCATGCGCATCGATGGGTGGGATTCGATTACTAGCGCAAAGCGATAGAGAGATACGGACGAAAGAAGTAGAGCTAACAATGCAATCACAAGTGCCAAAATAGTAAATACCTTTGGTTGGATGTTAAGCCATTTCCATCCAACGTATTAGCTTGTTTCTTTCACGAGTTCGATTCAACAAAGGACACCGCGATTGGAGGCGAGGTTATCTTGAATTATCACAACTTATCGGGTCTACATTTGATATTCAATGTTGAAAATAATACTCATCAATATGGTTTTTATGAAAACTATACGTACATCATGCTTTGCTTTCAAAACATCTCAGCGGTAACAATATAGAACAGTTACGCCAATTACCCCTAATTGTACGAACCTAACTAGAGAATTGTTCAGACGAGACTGATTAAGCAAATTTGAATTGGTGGGCATACGCCAAGATTCCCGGAATCTGCGATAGTGTGCTCCGTTAATTCGGCGCAGGAGGTCATGCTGATTTAATATTATTCCTCATTGTAACTGAATTAATAGGCTTGAGTACTTCGAAAGCCCGATTAGTTCCATACGTTAGAAGACTTTTTGTACCCATAGTACAGGCGTTATTTAGTTTGAGACCATACTCAGCAAATTAGTCTGGCGGCGATAGAAATATGAACTTCGATAGTTTGCGATGCAAGGGAAACTTTGGAAGCTGAGAAAAGCAGGTAAATAATTACATTAATTTCCTTGTCAGTGCCTAATGGATCTTTATCAGGAACTTTTTTACAGTTTCAAGATTTTCAAGATTTATTTAGAATTTTGTATTATACTGCCTAATTACAATGGAATAATTTGGGTGAAGGTAGATTCTGTTAAAGACGCATATAAAAACTAAGAAATTTTGTTCAAATGATATGTTTGATAATTCTGATTGATAGAGGAATGGCCAGCAAAATGCACGAAGTCGTTTTGAGTTTTCCTGCGTTAACTAACTACACAGGTTTTTCCTTCTCAATAATAACTCGCTCACAATGGTCGCCGTGAAATCCTATTTATAAACATGCCTACATAATATAATGACGTTATGTAATTGAATGCACAATTAGCTGTAACCTTTTAAAATCTCCGTTGGGTGTTAATTTCGTTGCTATTGTTGGGAGGTTCAAATACTAAGCAATAATGCTGTGGGAAATAGGAGTTATGGCTTATGAATCTTCTAGTTAACATGCAGAATCTACTTTCGAGGGGCAATTAAGTAAAGCAGTTTCTCTTTACATACAATCCGATGTATGGGCAATGAAGCTCCCGCACTCTCGTAATACTTTTATTTTTGTCTCGCAGAACTAAATATAGCTCTCATTACCTTCCTATCTGTTTGTTTGCCAGGGTCGCGTGCCTGGTGGTCGTTTCAGCGCAATCGGGATTTCATCGACAACTTAAATAACTTATTATTCACGCTCTTAACATTTTCCCTGACACGAAGCTATTATCACTCACTATAGTAACTCAGCATGATAACTAGGTAATAAGTAATATAACTAAACTTTAGTCTACTAAGAAATGTATCAATTTTTTTATATAAGTTGGTAAACAGGCGTACGAATGTTAAGCAGTTACCGTAGCCTTTAGATTCTTGCAGTACCAAAGGTATCGCACGTTGCCGCCTGAAGGGGAGAGGGTTAGAGGGAAGTAGGGCACGGGCTGTATGCATTCAAGAACTCTATGTTTATTTATCCATCCAAGTAGAGACAACATGCCAAATTTGGTAGGAGAGTCTTCTGTATCAGTGCATAGTCCGTATAGTTATGATGTTTGGCTGGCGGCCATGGCTCTGACCTTGGTGCGTGGTGCAATGCGGGCGCCCCCGCCTTGGCCAAGTTAGCCGATAAACTGCACTAATTACGCCTAGCCGATGCAAATCCCTTTTCAGTACTCCCCTTGGCTAAGTGAGCGTTATTTTGTATTTGCCTTAAATATGTCGTCTTGAAAAACGACATACCTAGTATACAAAATTTATAGGTATGTCGCATGTCTTCTGTTAGGTTAGCTAGGATGAGCAAGAAAAAATATAGTTTTTCACGAGTAAACCATGACACAGCATTAAATAGTTGGGAGAACTTTGAATATACGTAGTGTACTCAGAATGTTTCTAGAATCTCAGATTTTTTGTATGAAACACTGGCCAGATATTATTATATCATAAAAGTACAATTATTTATCATTATAAATTCGAACGTTCCAATTTCAAATTTCCCTCCATATTTTTGTACGAGCTCATTTGCGAAATCGTGTCTCTATGAAAAACGGAACCTCACTGAGAACATTTTAGCACCATGATTTTCTATGATTTGAAATGTTCCCTAAAACGGGAGGAAGCTTTTAATAGACTTCAAATGGCTTTTTCGGATAAGGGCCCTTCAAAAGCAACCGTTTACTACTGGTATAGTGAATTTAAGCATGGTCGGCTATCATTGACTGACGGAAAAAGAGGTGATCGCCCTGTGACGGCGGTTACAGAAGAAAACGTGCTGGCAGTGAAAAAATTAATTCAAGAGAATAGGCGTATAACATACAAGGAGATTCAGCAAACGTTGCAGATCGGAACGGGAAGCGTTCACGAGATTCTCCACGTGCACCTTCGCGTGAGGAGGATTGTTTGGTGCTGCGTACCGCACAAACTCACTGAAGCTCAGACGCAGGCCTGCTTGGAATGGTGCCGTGATATGATGATTTAATTTGATGCAGAGTCATCTCGGCGTATTTATGATATCGTTGCAGGTATCGAGTCTTGGATTTACCAATACGATCCAGAAACAAAGCGCCAGTCAACAGTGTGGCTGTTTCAAAATGAACCAACACCTACCGAAGTGCAGCGATCTAGAAGCGCAGGCAAAATTTTGATAGCTAGTAATTTCACTTTAGGAGGGTATCAGGTATCAATTTCTCTACGGAATCAAAGTAGCATCAATGCCGAGTGGTATACCACAAAATGCTTGCCAGAAGTGTTCGAGGCAGTGAGCAACAAGCGGCCGAAAACGGGGCTCCGCGGGTTACTGCTCCATCATGACAACGCACCCGCGCACTCGGGGCTCAAAACTAGGGACTTCCTGGATAGCACACCGGTTAAACTGTTAGGTCATGCGCCCTTCAGTCCTGAATTGGCCCCGTGTGACTTCTTTTTATCCCCAAAATAAAAAAAACAACTGAAAGGAACAGAGTTTTCATCGCCAGAAGATGCACTAGCGGCGTTCGAGCGAGCTGTAGAAGAGGTGTCTGAAGATGACTGGAAAAAATGCTTTCAGAATTGGTTCAGACGCATGAAACTTTGTATAGACGCTGGTGGAGAGTACTTTGAAAATCCTACTAATATTATAAATGTGAAAGTTTGTGAGTGTGGATGTATGTATGTATGTTTGTTACTCCTTCACGCAAAAACTACTGAACGGATTTGATTGAAATTTGGAACACAGATAGTTTATAACCGGGATTAACATATAGGATACTTTTTATCCCGATAATCCCGAAATTTTTCTTACGTTAAATACTACGCGGACGAAGTCCGTGGGCACAGCTAGTATTTAATAAAAAAATTGTATTCCATAGAACTTTTTTTTTTACTTTCTAGAAATATTCTGAGTGCCCCACGTATATACCTCAAAAAACATACGAAAAAAAACAACTAGGTAACTATACCTCCCACACGTACTTAGTGTTTCACATTAAAGTGAACAATTTAAAACAGTTTTGTTCTTCATTACTATAATTCAGGAGTCGAAAGCTCATAGCTGTAATCACACGAAGGCGTCCATCAATTACCGTAGATTGCACACCACCAACCTACATGGATACATATTTGTTTCATCTAGAAAGTGGTTCAGCTGACGCCTAGAGCAACCAATGGACTAACTCATGTCGAAATGTTGATAAACCATGTTAGCGACTGAAGTTATGACATTGTTAGCGCATAATTTATTAAACTGGAGTGGGACAATTAATTAGATAATGTGGCAACTACCCAATAAGGTTTTCTTTTGTCAACTGTTATGTGAATCGCGAGGCCTTCAAATTCAGAAAGGATGTTGCTATGTTAGTAATATAAGTGCAATATCGAATACAGATAATGCGATTTATTTCTTTAAGGAACAAAAGGCGTTCAATGATAACAAACCGTTGGCAATGACGTGGTGTAAACAATAGCGCAAGTGAGTATATAAATAAAGTGACGCTATTATAAGACGAAGCCATGGTTAATGACCCAATTCGCGAGCCGGCCACGAGTACGTAACGTGAGATGCGAAGTGACACCATCAAAGGTTACAACACTATTTATTGGGCAATAAAAAAAAAACCCTTTTTCTGGCATTCCAAAAACTCAGACTAACAAGATAAAACACAGCAACCACGACATATCTTTACTTTTCATTCATGCAGCTACCAGTAAGTTAATGCCGAAGACATCTGCTTACGCATTCGGGTACTGAATGAGTCATACAAAACTTTTACAAAGCTAGGTGTAAACTAATGATGAAAATAGAAAGTAATTCAACCTGTGCCATCGCTTATCGGGTGAATGTTCTTATCAGTGTGACGAATTCCTCGCACAAGCGCTAATCAAACTCCGTGCCCGTTGTAAATCTGCATATTTGCACCTCTCAATTTACACCTTTTATTCACTAAACGACGTGACAGTACAATGATTTATTTTCATTCCACACGATATTTTATCGAGTGTATGCCAAGGTCAACGTATTATCGAGGATTTAAGTGACCAGCACATAATGCGTGTCGGTTTGTGTAATTACATAATTTAACAAGTGCTCATAACATGTTTATCTACAAAAATGAATAGGCATTCAAGAGAATAAATCGATAACATTTTTATCTTCTACTCTACAGCTATACATGTTGATAGTATTGTAATCCTATTACTGTTACGTAAGTCACAACTAAATGAAATTTGATGTATCTAAAAAATAACCACCATCAACGATCGCATTAAATCTTCAAATTCTCGTTCTGCGCTGAGCCCATAACATTATGTGCAACTATGATATAATAACATCATCTCATAAGATATTTCATCTACCCACAACAGAGCAATAAGTCAACCTTGAGATCAATTCGATCAGTTACAGACACGACCTGGATCCAACTGCCATTATATGCAGAACGGTGCGCTAGCTGATTGGCCTCAAACTATGCGCGGTCAATTGTGTGGTGGAAATGGCAGCACGGTGGCCGGGCACCGCCGGCGGCCGGACGCCTCCGCATTCCAGCTCTCCCCTCCGCGGTAACTGCTCACTTCCCACCCACCCCACCACTAATACTAGATTAGCGAGATGCAGCTGGATTCATGCAATTTTAAACTACAAAGGTATTGTTTATAAATAAGCACGAGATGATTGACGTAACATCCATACAATATCAACCTAATCGAAGAAAAGTTCCGGCTATTTTAAAATTTTCCATAAATACTGCAAATATCCCCAATCAACTCAATTCTAGCTCGGACAATATGGGTTTCGCAACCATGATCCAATCTGGCGACATTCGTAAATCCGAAACTGTCTGCCTGCAACCTACATTCGACAGTAATTAGTTATACATATTAAGTCTAAATAAATGTTGATGAACATCATTGCCTTGATGGATTAATTTAATTAACCCCCGACGAAAAACGAGGGGTGTTATAAGTTTAACATGTGTATCTGTGTATCTGTGGATCTGTGTGTCTGTCTGTGGCAACGTAGCGCCCAAGCTGATGAACCGATTTCAATTTTGTTTCTTTTGTTTTATAGGTATTTTGATCGAGAGTGTTCTTAGCTATGTTTCATGAAAATCGGTTCAGCCGTTTGAAGATCATCAGATCTTTTGTAGGTTAAAAAAGCCACATTCACGGCCAAAACCAATTCCCTCGGCTCGAATCCGTTCGAAATTTGAGATGATTGGATTTAGATTTATTATATTTTTAAATGATCGTAATAGTCTGAACTGGCTTTTTACAATATTATAAACTTGAAAAGTTTCCCTGATTCTGAAAAAAATGAATATTTTATCAATTTTATTGAGATTTGTGTATGAACTAAAGACGTTCCATAAGTCACGTTTCAAATGATGGATACGCGCATGCGTTAAATTTTGTTTGTTTTGTTAATAGTCATGGAATATTACGCTATAATAATTCTAGAGGGCGCTGCTCCGCCATTGACAAAGAATATAAAAAAACTAATCTAATTTAAAATAATTTTTGCGTTATTGAAAATTCTTCCCCTAGGCTGCTCCCGATTACCTCAACCAGAGTTATTACATCAAATTGAATCATAATTGATAATATTTTACTAGGAATAAAACCTCCGTGACATCAATATTTAGATTCGTTGTCTATTCTAATGTCAATTATTATAATGTCATCCTACTAATATTATAAATGTGAAAGTTTGTGAGTGTGGATGTATGTATGTATGTATGTATGTTTGTTACTCCTTCACGCAAAAACTACTGAACGGATTTGAATGAAATTTGGAACACAGGTAGTTTATAACCGGGATTAACATATAGGATACTTTTTATCCCGATAATCCCGAAATTTTTGTTACGTTAAATACTACGCGGACGAAGTCCGTGGGCACAGCTAGTGTCTCATACTTTTACACAGATTTTCTGTTGATTATTGTACATCTTAGATTATAAATGAGGAAGCCTAAACAAATGATTTAATGGTGCTTTCATAATCTGGCATCGAAACTAGTTGTACCAGATGAATTTGCGAGATGAGCTATGGATACTGAGCTACGGGAGCTACGCAAATCGCGCTAACATCATTATTTGGAAGAACTAGGTAAATTATACATTTGATGAACAGGTCATCGCATCGGGGGTTTTTAAATTTTCAATTTAGAGTTATTATTGGAAGGTTTGCAGATTGGAAAATTGTGACGCGAATCATTATTTTAAAGCCAACATGTAGAATTAAATAATATCCCGAATATGGATTCAGTTCTGATGATGCAAGGGTTTGGTGTTTTCTAAAACACCACTCCATTTCCATTCTCGATCATATGGCATGGGCAGGCAGCGCACCGTGCGTCCATGCGAAGGGCGGGCGGTTCCTAATTAATGATTACTGTGACTGCAATTTTGCAAGTTGACTGCAACACAGCACTATAAATGATAGCACCATTTAAAGGAAACCCTCGCATAAGGAAGACATCACGTCGTTAATGGCGATGTTATTGTACCTTTGAACTTGAACTAACGGCATTCACGGAACGTTTAAGAAATTGAATTGTATAAAACCGGTCAGTATTTCAAGGCTTTACAATTTTGAACCTCCAATTAATTAATTTAGTTCAGACTTTTAAACGAGCGATTAAGATTTTAATTCGATACAATGAAACAAAAGGATGGAATCAGACTAAGGTCTAACAAAATCACTAATTGAAGAGGAGTAGGAATAGACAGCGAGCAACTTAGGCAATCAGGTGGTAGTGGTTTTAATTTCAAGGTCCATAGCTCCGAGTCGGTGGCAGCCACAGCACCATTCGTTGACATTAATGGTATCTTGATTTGAAATGAACACATCGAGCATGAAAGTGTTTGCAAACATAAATATTCACTTCTACAAAAAAAACTAAATTAATAATGCTGTTTACTTACTTTGTTAAATCGAAAAACTGATGATTTAAGAATTAAAATAGTATTGTCTACAAAGTGAAGCTACTTTTTATGATTATCATACAAAAGCGATATCTAAACCCAACGAATAAACTATTCTGCAACATCATTTTTTTAACTTAATACCTGGATGTCTAGACGTTTTCCTTTTAATTGTCGGACGGGCGGTTTATCAACATTATTAATCATGTCACAACCTTTTCCTTATAAAGCGATGAACCTAAAAATAGGTCAGTTAGGTCGGATCGTTATCAGGGATCGAGCGATGTCGGGGTGTGTCGCGGTCTATAACCAGAAAGAATGAACGCGTTCAGCGTTTTTTAAATAGATTACAACTCAACGATTTAGAAGCTGTGCATATTTGGCCACAGTGCTTCTGGTACGGCTCTACGACCGGACTAATGGAACTGGGCTCATCGTCATCTGCCAGCTGACTGGTTGCGTCACAGATTGGAAACAAAACGAGCATAAGCCACGTTATTGTTGTATTTTGTAACAAACGAATAATATGTTGTAACAGACGACAACTGAACCGTTATTTAGACGATCACTAGACGAGACAGTGATCGAAAGTAGCATTAAGTAGTAGACTGTGCAACGCAGTCGTGCAAGGTTTAAAGAGCCAAGTCTAGCAGCAATAAAGTTTAATCTTATGCCCGGCTTATGAGCTACGTTCACATGTCTGTCTCCCATGCTAAGCATGTGTAAGAATAGATATAAAGGTCAGACGTGACATGTCAAAGGTTATAGCGAAAACAATAAATTAACAGTAAAATGTTCTGTGTATTGACAGCATGTGGAATAACGGAATTTGAAATAAAATAACATTAGACAAATCCAGCGCCATTCCGGTCAGGGGATAGTTAATGCAACTTTATTAATCAATCGTGATGAGGTACTAAATCAGACACACTCGCGACCGACCATTCGTCAGTACTGACAACAAAATAAACTACCGTCATCAGTGAAAAATAACTAGAATTTTGGAAGCTTATTTATATGAAGAAACTTGAGAGGTCCCAAGTCCCAGAGCTCGTTTCAATTTAGATTAGTTTTGATATAAGTAATTTAAAATAAAGATCCATGATTATTTTAGTTATAATCCATTCAGTAAATATTTTAGATGATTCCAAAGTTTATTTATTAAATTTTACAGGATATGAGGTTTCTATTATATCTAATCGCATCGAGAAACTTCAGATAGATAAATAACTGTTTATAGTTAGGTCAAGAGAGATGATGCATTTTAAATGATTACTAATCGTCAGAAATGAAGGAAACTGATTACTAGTTAAAATCGTTGACCGCTTGTAATTATTACATTTTAATGACCGTGATAAATATATACAATTTACTTGTAATTTAATGCACTAACCTGCTAGAATGATCCTGAAAGTTGCCGCCGTCCAGTAGCCGGACCTTGGCAAAGAGTACTGCAGACACGAAAGGCACCTCAGTCAGCTCCTCCAGACAGCATTGCACCCCAAACTTATACCTTTTCTTCTTCATCATGAAGGCCATGACGCCGCCAACATCGGGCTCAGCTCCACCGGCCCAAATAGACGCACACCGGACGCAACCGGATTAATACAGAACCGACCGGATAAACGAGAATTTATACCCGTTTCTTCACTACACTTGCACTGCCACTTCACTTCACATGTGTGTTATAATCGACAAACGTGTAAATGAATATTTAAAAAATATATTGTGTAAAAATATTCAAAACGACTATCTAAGTAGATAAGTAAATTGTTGGAGTAATTATTTTGGCATCAGCGTTGTCGTGTCCGCCGCGGTTCGATAGCGTGTGCTCGACGATCAGTCGCATTGCTACCGGTGTCATTAGCCTGAAAACGGAGAATTTATGGTTAGGCACTTTAAGATAACGCAAAAAAGATTTAAGAGGCTCTATCTCTGAGGAGTGTGTAGCGTACGTCAGGCAGTAACATTTTGGGTGGTGTGCCTTCTTGTTCTGTTAATCTCTTATGAAGAAATTTGCGATAGTTACGTTCTTAACGTTTATGATCGAAGGCTAATTATTATTACGGTCGTAATGCCGTTCAGTTCCATTGATCGGATACTAATCAATGATGGTCTAGAGGAATTTAAAATAAATCGCACATGGCAAAAATTTAAAAAATATCCATAAAACCATGATTAATTTATGCTGCGGACGATGCCATGTTGTGCAATTTTGTTTACAAAATGATACAATATACGTGCTGAATCATACAGATTTGCGACAGCACTGATTAAAATTGTATGAATTTAGTAATAATAACTGCAAACAATATAATGTGTGCAGCTTAACCAACTTTTATATAATAATGTTCGAAACATGCGGACTGTTGAAACTAAATACATAATGAGCGGCGCGAATGATATTGCGAAAAGAAAAGATTAAACATAGAAAAAACATCAGGCAGACACATCTGTTCAAAACATTTATATATCTCAAGATATAACGCTCTTTGTACTTTATTAAGTCAATACGTAACGATAGATAGAAAACCGTATCTAAATATTTGTCTACACAAGTCAAATTAATATACCCAAATTCTATATAAACACAACGGAACAGAACATCGCAAATATGGCGTTTCATTTAACACACGTTGAGTGCACATTTTATTTTCGTTGCTATCAAAATCCTAAATTAGAATAATCATTCGTCCCTAGGACGAAGTTAAAAAATAAGTTAAGGCGATATGATGAAAATAAATTTTGGGGTGTTAAAATAAACAATTACTTATCACGCTAACTCTATTCGGCGGTTTATCTGTGACATTGAATTTGTCGTGATACGTGTAAGGACTGTACAAACGTAGATTACAATTTATATTGTAACTAGTGGGTACAATAGCATTGTTATCGTGGGACTGACTGATGACGCCAACAAAAACTTTAATGAGCAAAAATACGCAAACGAATTAAAAATACCCATTTTACAAACAAATACCCATATAGACGGATTTCCGGTGCACATACACTAGTAGGTGTGTGCGTACTAGGTAACTAAGTTTATGGTCGTGACATAGTATATCAATTTCGCGTAACGAACGAATAAACAAATAATAAAACCGTTTTACAAGAACAAGCTGAGGTAAGAGTACTGGGCTGTATTAAAGTACCTCCTCACATCGTTGCCAAAGGATGGGATGATCGCACAGCGGAACATTGCCAGTTCCAGCGACCCACCCCACCGCATCCGAGCACACTTTTACATTGCCTAGAACAAACAAAACAACATGTTAGAATTAATATAACATCTCGCCTTCAAAATCAAGGACAAGAACTTCTAAATAGTTGTTAGATATCAAAAACCTTTGGCAATCAAAACTTGCACTGTCTTTATAGCAAAATGAACTTATTATGAAATAACTATGTGTCACAAAAAGACCTCGGGATAAATGAAAGTGGTCGTCTTACCCATATGAACTCTCAATGACATTGCAAAACTTTAAAATGAATAAACCAAAACGTACTCTTACAAATGCTGACTCTATTGCGTACGTTATTCAGTATTTTGAAAACTCTTCAATAAGGAAATGGCTAATAATCTTAACAGGCGTTACACACACAGAGGCAAATCTGTTTTAATTGCACCGGGTTTACTGATACTCTCTGGCTGGCCTTCGCGTGCTCCCGACGCTGCGCGCGCGCAGGCAATTGATCTCGACTCACTGGCTTGCGCCTGGCGCTGGGGCACTGGCTGGGAACACAGCCGATACGCCCACGGAAAAAGCAATATCTAACGAAATGTGTCATCATTATAAATTATTTATACAAAATAATATTAGTGTTCCGTTTTAATAAATTAATCTACACTACAGCTTCCTGGAATGTATAGGCCCATTCCAGGAAGTGGTTTAACTATTTATAAAACACATTTTACAGCAAATTAACCAATTTAAATAAAAAATATATTTTTTAATTACAAAATTTCAAGCTGTTGCCTAAGGTTGGGTTTTGAAATCGCAAAATTTGGAATAAAAACTATAGACTAAAGGTAAGTATCAAAACGATAGATAGTAACGACGTCCAATATAAAACTGTATGTTATGTACTTAGCGCGGGCTGGCTGGGAGCCAGGCGAGGCTGTTTGGGAATCACCTTGTAATCGACCACCGTCCAGGCGCGGTTGTAGGGCCCCGCACTACAAAGAACTTCGCAACAACGCGCTATATTTACATCATCACCATATATTATGACTTACTTTTATCACGATAATCATTCTTAGCTATGACTTCCATCCAGACAACTTTAAAGAAAAGGATGTTTAGATGTTTACGCGCAAAAAGACGTATAAAAACTAACATTATATTTAGGCTAATTGGCATATTTGTATACATGTGGTGCGGGATGTTCGTGAGGCGTTATCTGCCGGTGGTGGTGGCGCCACGGCGACGCAGATAACATGCAAATGTGGGCCGACGACAAATCGCCAGCTCATGAACGAGCGCACCCGTCACAAACAACAACACCGAGCCAGCTTCAAGAGGATTACCTGCCTGACTAACGTTTAAATGCGAACGCTGTTTCCTGAAGTTTATTTTTCCCATAATACTACGGATAGCCCATCATTACCAAAAATTATCAGCAACATGTTATAACAAACGAAGACAAATACGTTATCAATGTCCCAAATAAGCTTCCGCTGTCATTGTCTCTTTAACGAGCCCGCGATATGAAGCATTTATGTTCGTATAAACTGTAAAAAATACCTTTGATGGTTGGAACATGTTTCTCGCATTTAGGTATTCGTTCCGTTCTGACGGCGGACACGGTCAAATGCACCGGTTCTAGGGTGATCGATCAAGAGGTGGCCACCGTCGAGCATCGATTTAACATGGAACGACGGTTGCTTTTGTAACCTCTCCAACCAAACGACTTCCAATCAATTTATTCCATCCGCGACATTTGTAAATTTCTAATTAAGAAGGCTCTAGTTAATACCCGTACAGTAACTCAATTGATTTCCAGATTTAAATATTTTTAGAACGCCGCCTGTTTTCTTTCGGTCACTTTGGTTCCAATACATTATCTGTTTCTTTTCCTTTATTCTTGATTTGGTGATATCAACGACCTCAACCTTGACATCACCGTCTTTTGCAATACATAAGGGAAACGATCGATCTATTCAGTGTAACAGTCACTATTCTGGCGGACTTCAATCGGGCGAGGAACAAACAAAGCAATAAACATGGGCAATGTGCTCATTATCATCCACCACCTGACAGCATCACCGCGTGACGCAACACCCACCGGAGCATGCAAAAGCGAGGCCAATCGATCCATTACGTGGTGCTCTACAGAGACGAGGCAGAGGCAAAAAGAATATGGAGCTAGATAGGTCGTTTAACTCGCTTATAGATATCGGTGTTGAACACTCGGCATCAAAAAAATTATAACCGTCGAGCCTCTAATATCAATGATTTCTTAAAACAGCTATCGCAAACATTTTAAATATAGAACTAATTCTATATTGCAATTAAGACTTACCTGCCAGAGACGCAATTTTTTTCATACTATTTGATGTAATAAGCAATATAGGAAACAGATATTTAAGATAACATAGCCTAATATACGGACGATGCATAAACTTCAAGCCCTAAATTAGACACCCGCGATCGGTTACATTAGTAACAGCGGCACTGTGTGAGCTAAAGCAACGGCCGGTCTCTGTGTGCAAACATTGTGGTGCGCATACGACAATATTGACATTTGTTCTTTGGTATTGATGTATCAAATTCAGAGGTAGCGGGCCTTTTCCTTGCGTCAACGATGTGAATCATATCATCTACATAATACTATGTAAGGAAGTATGATGTGGGTAAATGTGTAAACTTGTATATTTTCTCACGGATTTCATCTGCTGCATCGATAACATAAAATACAATGACCGGAGATACTATTTGACTGTTTTAGATCTGTGGACATAACATTGGGAGGAGATTGGTATTTTTTTTCAATTCCTATACTCGATTGATTTAATTACCAATTATTTATCAATTTAAACGCAAGAGAAGCCACCGGGTACCTCTTAAAACCCTGCATTATTAACGTATTCCTCATCGCTTGTCAATTTGTTCGTAATGTCTAAAGCAATTACTCCACTACAATCGATAGCTACTAATCTACT
Source organism: Notodonta ziczac (assembly GCA_918843915.1). NCBI lineage: Eukaryota > Metazoa > Arthropoda > Insecta > Lepidoptera > Notodontidae > Notodonta > Notodonta ziczac. The sequence goes on along the minus strand of OU974039.1, from coordinate 13,989,033 downwards.
TGTTGCTGGCGTCTCACGAGCCAACACGCACAATGCACGTGCAATACCGATAATTTAGTTACATGATAGACAGGGGATTGCAGGGGTAGCTAGTTATCATGACGCCGTGCGTCACACGAGTCACATATTACATAGCGCATAAGCCACGGTTGGGTGGACATTGTTACGTCGCCTGTTGGTGCCAGGTTGCTCGAGTGTTTTTATCGTCTGTGAGAAATGTTTTAGCGAGAATAATAATTGCACATCCGAGAGGTACCTTGTGAATTGAAGGGGTTGTTTTTATGTGGGGTTTTTCAATGATTATAGGGCACGCACTCGTGCAACTCGCAATACAACTAGGGAATTATGTACTTCGTACAAAATCGCAAGTTTCATGTGAATGGCTGCGTCCAGGCCACACCGAGCGATCAGGCGCGCCCGTAAAATGAGTTTGACATTTAACCATGTAAACATAACATCATCCTGTATCTACGAATATTATGGATCAGAAATATTATTTCCAATTTCATTATTTATTGCACAATACTTCAATGCAATGTTATCTAAACCGAAACGTAATAAAACGGAGCGCACACGACGAGCTCTATCATCATTAGAATTTCAGTCGAGTCGTCCAAAATATCGCAGTATAATTTATCTATACTCCATTTATTATAACATTAGACATAAGAGGCTCGCAGAAGCAGGGATGCAAAACATTTTATTTCCAAGTCAACACAACTTTTATTTAGAGTCATTACATTAAAATTGTTTTAACATAACTTTTGATAGGAAAACAGTAACAAGTAACAATTAAATCACGAAAATTCGACAACAATAACAAACAAGGTATTTACAGGAACTTAGAGTGCAGGCGAATGACTCAATGACAAACACTGACAGCACATTATTTACGTCAATTTCATAGATAACATAGTCCGACAAAATTAGAAATACCCTGCTGTCATAAACCTCTGAAGGGTTTAGGTAACATTTTAGATTTGGTAGGATTATAGTGAAACGAAAAACATTCCCGGTATGTTCACCCCTGCTTCTTTTAGGTTTTTAGCATCGACACTTATTTTAAATTGAAATGAAATAATAATTATTTAAATGAAAGGCAATATATTTAATAAGATAAATATATAATATTATTACAGTTAGGTATGACAAGCTGGTATATAAATAGATTATAATAAATTCGACGTCAATCGTAACTGTAACTCGTTAATTGTACTTTTATTACAAAGTGGACACTAAAAATAACCTTTTTTAACTTCTGTCTCATGCTATAACAAATGGAGTATAGATACTGTAACAGAGCAAAAAGCCCAGCGAGTTTGCGACCCACCATTGGGATACAATCAAAACTCTCGTCAGAAATTGGTTCGAATGGCTGTTGTAAAAAATTACATCAATCTCGGAAGCAGTGGAGCGAGGCCTGTGTTTTTTGCCAAAAGGATGACTAACGGATTTTGCGAGCCATGACATTCGATTTAGAAGGAGGCAGTTTAGCAGACTATAAACTGGTTACATATTTTGTTTCTTATCTTAATCTCTCCCAGCCATTTATTAGTCTTTGTCTATCTGTGATGGGTAAGCTTCAGACAAACATCCTTCACGATTTTAGTGACGCACTGAGTCTCTCTGACGAGTCAGCTTTAGAGAATCACGTCATAGTAAAACTTGCCTATAGAGAGATTAGGGCCCTAACCACGCTAGGTACTCAAATCGTAATAGAAAAGCAAACGCTCGCGATTACGTTTCAAACGCTCCGCTTTTGACGTTTTGCTTACACGAGCTTCACGATTTCTACTGACATTGATATGGTATGGTGTCAGCAAAAATTCTAAAGCGGAGCGTTTGAAACGTAATCGCGAGCGTTTGCTTTCTTTTACGATTTGAGTAGCTAGCGTGGTTAGGGCCCGCGTCTTCATAGATTCAGGAACATTATTAAGATACACACGCGGTTAGAAATCGTGGATTGTGAAATGACTTGCGTCGCGTGAACCCATTTCCCCTCTACTGGCCGTAAATCAGTTCAACGTTAAAAGGGCTCACGATTACCGATTTAGTCGAGAATGTACCGCTGGTCTTAATTCAATTAACTCGTAAATAAATAAACAAATTGACTTTTTACGCCACGAATAAATATTTGCCTTACACAACCGTTTCTAGAAATATAGAGCAGCAGCGCGTCGAGGCGATCGCGCCAACGCCCTGATTTAGGGCGAATCGTAAATAAAACGAGAATAATGAGCGACCCTGCTCATTCCCCAAGTCCCGGGCGATAACTACCGTTCACAGCTTCCAACCAATGAGCACCTCGTGAAAAGAAACGTGCCCAATAGCGATCTAGATTACCTTTTTTTATTGACACGACACACATAAAAGCAAAGTAAATGAACACGATTGGAAACTTAAGAATATGGCCGATGGACCGATATTTGCATGTCTGGCTGAATCCTTTCTTCTTTAATACAGTGAAAAGGTTTGGAGTGAAATATTTCTTTGAGTTTGTTGCGCATTTCTAATAGATACAGCCATACTATATATATGGTGGTAGAGTGATTGCTTTAGTGAGGGTAATCTCCGATTTCAACGTATACTGTTAGCACTATTCAATTTATTTTGATGAGAAAAACAATGCTTGCATATTACGGAGTTCACAGATTATTTAGGCAATGTTTCTGTAAAAATAAGTTGTACAAGTATGCATCGTCTCGAAAAGTAAAGCGAGGCAGTAGAGCCGAGCTTGACGTGCGCCCACGTCGCGGTCGTCGCTTTGTTTGGTGATGATTGCAGTCTCTGTATATGGGTATGTGTTTTCTAAATCAAAATAACATAGTATGCTGCATTACGTAATCTAGGTGGTGGGCGAATGACAAAATTAATTCATTTGTAGATGCATGATACACATAATGATTACCCATCTACACTATCTATACAAATAAATAAAATTGGAGTGTCTGTTTGTAATATCAAAATAACACCTGTTATAATAGGTGGTCCTTACGTACTTTTCTGTAAATTTTTGTATGCTTGAACCTGTATAAGTTTTAAATAAAACTATGAGTCCAACATTTCCCATCGTCGTAGAAACTTTCAAGACTTTACACGAGAGTGTCGTTAGGGGACAGCGGTCAGTGTGGTTGGGAGAAAGCGCCTGGTAAATGATCTGTGACCGACGAGAGCGCAGCGGGCGAACCTGAGGCTTTCATACAGGAAGCTATAGAAACACCAGTAGAATTCGTAAAACTAAATGTTTTTTTTAAATTTTACAAAAAAATACTAATGACGACTGTTTGCCGTTACGTAACTTTACCAACCGGTATTAAAAAAACTTGAACACGCACATCTGGTTTTTATCACCATAAACTGAGTTCCGAGAGCATCACAGCTCTCATATAAGTTAAAATATTCATACATATAATTGTGTTTACAAGGCAAATTATCTAATAGATGGATGTTTGGTAATGGGAACGGAACCTCACACATTTTCGTTGGAAAAACGCGCGTGGCATCCTTCTACTGGATACTGGCCGCACGCGCTTCCTCCGGCACGAGGCAGCCGTAAGCGAATCGCCGCTACTACAACATTCAACATGGTTAACCAATTAAAACGAATGACGTTATAGGTAAGTTTTACCATTATTGTTAACAATGAAATAAATTAATAAATAACAATGAAATGCAAGTATCAATGCTTATGTAACAGTAAATATTAAATATAAATTATATTCATCCTTGAATAGTTGAATTGCAACCACGAACAGTGATCAGTGATCAATGATGAACAGTGTCAATGCACTCCTCCAATATCCTCCGTGCATATTGTAAGCGAAGTCATGTAGTAGTAGCCCACTCCTTGATGTAGGTTTAAAGTTATCTTTGTAAGCTAGCCTCAGTACCAGTTTGGATCACCTGAATAGCTCCAGTCAGAGGGTGCCTGGCACCCTATATAGAGCGTGGATGGAGTCATTATATCGAGGCATCCTTTTTCATCCACGACAGCTAACGTCAACCTTCACTTGACCTACGCCACCCACCTCAGCTGTTCACACTCTGACACAAAATAATACCTAAATAAACATTACAAACACATTTTAGATTGCATACACTATGTTATACATGTACGTTGCAATATATTTTACTCAGTTTTCCCCTGCAGGCTATACATGTAAAGTTGTAAACCTGATACCGCAAAATGTATGAAATATAGTTCTGGAATCACTGGATCCTGCATCCTTGTGATAGGAAATTAATTTTAAGATGACTGGCTCCAATGCAGATAACCTGCTATTCCCAGTTAGATAACAAAAATTGCAACATTTTCGCATGCACAAAAGAAACGGCAATTCAAATCCCAGAAGTGTTGGCACTGTTCCATGCAGACACAGTCCACTGCACACGAATTGTGTGTCAAATTGCAAAGCTGATAAAAAAGGAAACTTACCATCGTATTAATTGAATTTGATAATTGAACGAGTTCGTCCCACTATTAAGATGTTACAGTTAGACCGTCGCTCTTACTAACTGTATCGCGCGCGACAATAAAACACACAGGTCTGATAAACTACAGACGATGTTCAACGAATAACCGCTTAAGTTATTATTATTTATCGATTTAGATACAAGCGTTAATATCAAGATCAATCAAGATCTATTAGGCAGTGGAATAAGTAAAACTATGAATCATAATGAGAAAGATAAGCCTTAAAACTAATTAATGTAGTAGAAGTGTTATTGTATCATACCCTTAATATGATATAATAATATTAAATTATGACATAAACATTGCTATATTTTGATACAATCATTATGTTTATTGAATACACATTACTATTGTTTTGGTAAATATAAATACAGATTCACTTTCCGCCTGAATCTATTACCGCGAACGCTTAAACGCGAACGATTAAAAATGATTACGGATCTATAAAATCACCGATCAGCATCGATATAGATTAATATTATCCACATAAAAATCACTCAAAAACTGGATGCTAAACGTGCATGAAAACAAAATGCGTATAAAATTACACTCGGTACGTAGTAACTCGGTAGTTTAGAGTAACTTGAGTGAATATTCGCTGATCACATCTGCATGCAGATGGAAAACGAGATTGTGAAAAACGGCTTCATTACACAATAAGACGTTTAATTCCATTGTCGCTATAATCTAAGAAATCAATCAATCTGTCGAAAACGCTGAGAAGTCACCCCATCTCGACTAGAACACAGGCGATAAGCGCACAAAGTCCCAAGTTCATTGACACCAAACACGATTTGACTACAAACAAGGACAGCAGACTTGCAGACGCAGGCTCAGCAGTCGTGATCGTTTAAATAATACTCCTCGGCACACCGTTTAGGAAATGACATCACTGAACAATTATTTAGCATCACACGGAATCAGAGTTAAAAAATATAGGAAGGTCGTTCAATCTCATTGAGTACCACGCATTGCATGTGAAGTTGCCAAAATAGGTATGCTGATGCAAAACAATAATCTACCTGATTAGGCAGATTATTGTTCAAACCAGCATAATATTTCTCCTGGACGAAAGTCCAGGAGAATTGTATGAATTACAGGTAGAAATACCTACACAGTTTTGTAGGCGATACATCCGATGAGAATCCACGGAAAGCATTGACATATATCACAGAGTAATTAAATTGTTTTTACTCAACAACACCAATTACGTACAAGGAAGCTTCAGTGTAAACCCTGATGAATCTGATTAATTATTCCGATCACTGACGCATGCTATCCCGAAACAATGACATTTATATTTACAGATACAAGGTCGACTCATCTTTAAAGAATAAGGTCGAGCACACAAGGGGACTCTCCCGTGTTCTTGAAACATCCATGGCAGACGAAATACAATACGCTACACACTTTGGTCAGTTTAGTCACATTCGTGCAGGTAAACAAGAATAATCAACTCGTTTGTTTTTGTAGCCAATGTCGTCGGCGGCGTCTCTGCCATAAATCAGTGTCCATCGTATATGTCATATTGTAGAGTACTTGAAGCATGTGATATGATCTAGCCGCTGGCAAAGATTGAGGTCAACGGCTGTGGGTCAGCTCAAACCGCGTCGGAACTAGTCCGTTTGCCGGGCGCCCCCATATAACGGATCGCAAGCATGCCGTACTCACATTTGCAACCAGTCAAATTGAATCCTCAGAAACCGATGACAACCAGTATTATCTAGGATTTATTTATTCTGCGCTACGACGCGTTGTTCGATCGAAGTTCCTTTCAACAACATAAAATCGCGTCTGACTGTATTTTAAAAGCCTAATTAATTATATTGAATAATTTATCTTAAGCAATAAAACAGTCGTTGAAATTAAAAATAACATTCGTAATAGGAAATGTACCGTTGATTAGACTTGTGTATTTATTGCACGCTTCCGCTAACTATTTTCAACCATAAAACCTCTAATGATCGTAAAGATTTACTTGTAATCTTTGAGATTTTACAGCAGTGGTAGCGAAAGTAACATAGAGGGTAGGTATCATCACAGCTGATGATATTTCCTATGATGGAGAATTTATATTTAAACTAAAACTCCTTGTGTTCGCTACCGAAAAAAGCAAGCGTGAAGCATTCTAGGCGAATCGAACGGTCGTTCGTCAGTCAAGTGACAACCGACGCAGGAATTCGTGTCAAGACGCGGTCGGCTCAAGGGCGCTCCGGCCCGAGATGCACACAACACCGTGTCTAGAGCAATAAATGGGACAGCAAATTGCCACTATCCTGTGACCGCTTACGATATAACTTTGGGTGATACGAAATCAAGTGGAAATATCCTATTCGTGCACGTTACAAGTTAATCACCTTAAAAACCCCTATCAAACGAAATGTTAATAAAACTTGTGCTAGCGTTAGTAAGTACTTTAAAACGCCAATACGACGTCAAGATAATTGAGACGACGATTAATCACGAATACAGCATTACCAATGCTAATAATAATTTGTTCTACTGTGCAAGACATTTCATTCGTAGAACTTACGTAATTGCCTACTTAGATGTCGAGATGTTATGGAAACGCAATGGACTTGCAACTTTGACCGAACCTGACGTAAACTCTTGAGGATTCCCGTCAGGCGGGTTTTGAGTAACTTCATTTAGGGAAATGTAGGTTTTTTTTCTAGGAGACTCAGCCGAAGTCGTTTCCAAGTCAAACACATAAAATACAGTTTTAAAGTATAGTTTTTTTTTCAGTGCAGATCATTGCTGTAATTATGAGTGGCATTAACAATGAGCACACATTTGTCACGGTGTAATATAGCGGCGGTGTCGCGGTGGCAGTGACTTTGACCGGGCGATGCGGACGCGCCGCGCCGGCCGCCTCTGCCGCCGCCCGAGCGCCGGCTCACAATACCGAGGCCATGCTAATTTGTTTTACACGGTTCTCCTGTGTTTTTATTGTTATTTCCGCGTTTTTTCTATCTCACAGCTCTACCTATAGAACAAATGATCGCTATTTGGCGGAATTGCAAGTGCGCCATGTGATTAGATTTTTTTCTGCATTTAAGAAGAAAATAATTTTGTACCCTTAAAATTTATCACTTTTAAGTTATTTCTTGCTCCTCGTTTTATACCACTTTAAAGAAGATTACCGGCGAAATAAATAGTTTTTTTATTTAATTTGGTAGAGTCAGTGTCGGTAAATGAATCCAGTCTTTCTCTTCATCCAAGATGCCCGCGATTCAGTATCATTGCCATTTTTATCATATTATTTATCTTGTTAAACGTTTGTGACTCGTCTGCTTACAATGTCATCCAAATTTGTGCAGTCGACTCAAGATTTAACTGAGATAGGCGTGTTCGTGAATAACAAAACTCTGTCGCACTTACTTGAGCAAACGCGGCAGTTACATATTGGAATGGCTGCGAATGAATGCAACTCGATCAATTGTTGTCGAAAACGGCGACAACTAGGCATTGGCCGTACATATTTAATCGTGGGTTGTTGCCGCGCCGCGACTCCTCACAATAGCGTGTTTTGCACACAGTTTGCTCAAGTGTCCGATAGACAATCGAGTTGCGATAGCGGTGTCCGCCTGGCGACAAACCCCTCTGAACACAGACCGCGTTAATCGTGTTAAATTCAGACACAAATGAGCAATGATAGCGTTTAGCGTAGCGGATTATACCGCTTCCGATCACAACTTCTCATTCTGAATTGTATCTGTTTATTTCACCATCTCTTTCGAACTAAGAGATCATGATAATATACATATTGAAGCATATTCTATCACATTCAATGAGATCTAGGGCAAGAATCACGACGGCATCCTTAGGCATGTTCTTGATAGACCTTTTAATATTCACATTATGTCTACAAGGCACTTTCAACGGAATGAAGTATAGAACATTGTTCGAGCCTGGTCTCATAGGCAATATAAAACAAAGCCTATGTTTATGGAATGTATCGCTTCTTTCAATACATTTCCTTTAAATATTCATGAATCGTACACGTAAAGTCTACGATGTTACCAAGAGATCGCAATTCGCTGTTCCCAACGACTTCGTACCAATTATATTTCAGATTCAGACTGTGTGTCAATCAAAGGAACGTATGTACGACAAGTGCTCGAGATTGCATTATAAATAGGTGGCTTGTCTCGATGTTATATCAGAAGCCCTCATTGTATTGTAATTACCAGATATGGCAGATAGTATCAGTTTGTTCTACTCCTTTGAAATCACTCATTTCTGTCAGTTATTTATGAAAAGTGGAATATGTCGGACCTTGAGTCTGACTTTAGAGGTACATTAATTGCTGATACCACAACTTAAATTGTAAATATATAATTTAGGAGGATAGAATAATCAATTAAACCAAATTTTATAACTCACTAGCTGTACCCGCGACTTCCCCGCGCGGAATATTTATTTACATCGAATCAACAGCCTAAAAAATAAGTTTCAAGCTTCTAGCTCTAAAAATGACAATACTTCCATACAACTTTTCATCCCCCCTTTCAACCCCTTATAACCCTTTTTTCGCATTAAAAAGTACCATATGTCCTTTCTCAGGCTCTAGACTATCTGTGTACCAAATTTCATTTAAATCGGTTCAGTAGTTTTGGCATGAACGCGGGACGGACTGACAGACAGAGTTACTTTCGCATTTATAATATTAGTAAGGATTTATCATTTTACTCAAGAATCTAATACAAATAACTTCGTTCAAAACATACAACTGATGAAGCAATCGCCGTAGCCAAAAGACTGAATCTTTTTATTGGTATAAAACACACATACGAGTATACACACACTAGACTTCTACACTTGAGCTGCAAGCAAACCAACAACGTAACGAGTCGCCTCAAATCCGACAGTTGCAAAACACATTGTTATCAACACGTTATCGCCACGTAGGGTTGCGTAGATAGGTAACGAGACGAGTGCAAGTGTTGAAGTTGCAAGTAAAGTGGGTGCTCGATAAGAGGCAAGGTTGCGTGGCCCTGTCCCGCTTGCCGGGGAGGCTATATCGGTCAATGGCACTGCCAAAACATGTTTTTATACTCCATTCTTTAGATTTCAGTACAATTTCGTAAGTGTTATTTTACCTAATTAAAACAAATCTTGTTTATTTGGTAGATTCTTGGGTTCTGTTACAAATACCTTACACGATACCCAAAGGTCTCTTAAACCTGTTTAACCGGCAGCCTATCCATTAACCAAAGGTAAGTTAGTGGGAACGCTGCGATGAGACCCCGATCGACCAGCAGATCAAACGCCGCAAGTGGAACTGGATTGGCCACACGCTCCGAAGGGACCCTAATCACATACCGAGGCAAGCCCTAGACTGGAATCCCCAAGGAAAGCGTAAGCATGGCCGCCCAAAGCAAACCTGGCGGCGGACGATCATCGCAGAGGCGAAGAACTTAGGGAAGACTTGGAGCGAATTAAAGCGCGAAGCTCAAGCACGAACGGGATGGCGGCGCATTGTGGAAGCCCTCTGTCCCACCTAGGGAACACAGGAACATAAGCAAGTAAGTAAGTAAGTTAGTACTATTTTATTCATTACAACTCTTAACTTGCCATTTTATCAACAACTAGGCATTAGTCTTTATGTCCGTGAACAATTTTAATCCAGCAAAAATATTTAATTTTAAGCGGAAACTACTAACACTACTTGCCAGGCCGGCATGAGGTCACTATGAAGTCACGACTGGTATAGATAGCTCGTTAAGCGCATGCGCGCCCGGCCCGGTCACCTGCGCCTGAGCCGCTCCATGACCTCACAGTGATGCGCAAGAGTCGTGACGTGCATCGCTCATCAATCAGTGTAGGTACCCAGCTACGTCGACCACTACGCAAATTAATAAATAAGGACTGTTGTGGTTTGTAAGTGGAAAATCCTCTCGCTCTAATTTAAAAGGTATTGGAAATACCGCAATTAGCTTTGCGTAGGAATGCTAACATTTCTAATACTCTTACTAAAAATCTATGTCAATTTATAAACTTCACCGCTATTGTGTATCGGAGGCTATTGTAGTCGAGACCAAATATGAGCGTCGCTAAAAAAGACGGCAAAATAGCGTTATCGCGCCACGAGCTCGGCTCGTTTCAAGGGACAAAAATCAACAACTAACTAGCTTTGCCTCCTGAAAGAGCCAAAACATGTAGCGCAAAGAAGAAAAAGAGAATATTAAAAAACTGAGGCAATTGTTGAATTGAAACGCCAGATTATTGTAATCTTAATAGGTGTCCGTATTGCATGCGTCAATCAGAGTTGTTCCTGTTAGATCAAGACATCTAAGTAGAATATCTGCCATGTGTAAGCTCGTAGCCACGAGCACTGCTCTTTGTGTCTCCATAAAACTACAACACCTTATGTTTCATGACCACTTTTGTTTATTACGACGATCTCGCGATAAGAACTCCATGTGAGAGACACAACGACACCTGACTCGGGTTCAGAAACCACTACAGAAAGAACCGTTAAGATGAATCCAAACGATTTATAGGCATTTTACTCAGGTAAATATATGTCGAAGTAACTTTAAACAATTATGATGTCATGCACAAGAGCAAGAGACATTTGATGAGCGCCAATAAATTGACAATCGCGGCTCGTTAATGTTACACTGGACATCGTGCGGCATCCAGACCGCGATGGAAACATATTCCATTCGGTTACATAACGGTACAGAGCGGAGTGCAGAGCCGCGGCACATCGCGCATGCACACCGAATATTGTCCACGGCCGCCATTCAAATTACACGGAAGCCTTTACGAGACCATATTAAATTTAATGAACGTCTTCTTTTCATCGTCCCTCCTTTATTTCAATATACATAAACTCGCGAAGGCGGTCTCCATTAACAAGGATGATTTATTTTTTAAAGGAAAGGACGCTCTCAATAGCACGCTCGATACGAAAGGAATATTAAAGTAAGGTTGCAAGCCTCCGATACGAAATAAGCAATTACAAAATCGAATCACAATTGCCCGCTGATCAATATGATGAATACGTAGGGCTTAAAGATTACGAGGCACCTTGCGACCTTGGGTGTTGAAACATCACGACCTTGGCGCGTTTTCCCTATACGCTGCCGGCGACCTTCGAGATGACCATTGATTCGGCTGAGGCGCTTTTACAAATTCAAACGTTGTAACGACTAAAGACATCGCATTTGATGAAGCGAAACTGATACCATGAAGCTTGAGTCCGAACTCTTGTTTTAGATTGTTTTGTGCAACTTAAGAACATATTAATTGAATGATTTCATTGTTCACATTATTTTATAGGCTATACTATCCTAAACTAAATTAAATATGGTTGAGCTCGAAATATATGCATAATTTAAGTGTGTAAATGTGGTGAAGAGGAAAAAATTGCTTGATTACCGTCAAAACAATAAACAGTGCTCGCCGCACTACAAAAATAACAAAGTATGCGGGATTTACACGGGTCGATTGGGAAATCGACGATGAGGTGGACCGTACTATTAAGTTACATGGCGAAAATATACCATATAAATCCTTCATTAGTAAACACCATCGTTAACTCCTTTGCGTCTGACCGACAGCAAGATAATCCCACAAATTAAGTAATATCTTTCAACATCAATAGTGGGACATTAGTTGTTTCTTTACTACGACCCACTTAACTGACATAAGAAAAACAAGTAATTAAACCGCCTCAACAGTTGTAGGCTCGATTTGTACGAGTAGAGTCCATGGTATGTACTACTATCGGTAGGTATACGGAAAGAAAACGTCGTGTTTGCGGTGTGATTTCACTACAAGCAGGAAGTTTAACATGACGCGAGGCGAGATCTACTACAGCGGTCGCGTGAAGTCTTGCCTGCGGCAAGGACTCGCGGGTTCCAGGTTTTTTTAAGACTGCTGGAAAAAGCAAATAACAGAACAAAAGTCTTTATTGTAATGTAAAAGCTTGTGGAGGAAAAAAATACATGACAAGATGCAATTGCAAAAGGATTTCTTTTGGACTTAGAAATTACATTTGCCTACTAGTACTATTGAAACTGAATACATGTAATCCACGAGGCCACATCTAATCGTTCGACATTAGTATATGAAAATATATGATGATTCGGCAGATCCTGAGACTACAAGATTGCTTGTGTTAAACGAAACTGGTTATTAAAGAAGAATGGATAGTAGTAAAAAAAGCTTCTTAAGAGCTGATGTTGACAAAGCGGCTGCAACCAACGTGGTAGCAAGTATCGGTAAATGTTAACTTATAACAAGCTCGCAGCCAGCGGTGAGTTGCAGCAGCCAAAGGTTACGAGAGGAGGTACAAATTCAAGACACACTTAAGACTTTTTGCTTTTCCGATTACGCGTCGGAATCAAGGTTGCGGAACCTTGAACACTTGCTCTTTTATATACGAAAACTCTTACAAGTCAAACGACATCTGAATATAAAACAGCACAAAATAGCGCGATAAAAAATCAGATTGCGTGCGAACACCGAAATTTGCCGAGCAGGAATTATGTCATTAGACTTGTTAGCATAAACTGCGGATGGCACTAATTATACAAGAACCGTTGAGCACGAGGGTGGCTTATTTATTATGTAGTCAAGGGTGTTTCGATATTCTGGTTCGTGATGAAGAGCATCGTTTTGTCTACCTCGCCGCAGCCTCTAGCTGCGTGATGTCGTCGTAAATTGTATTATTTTGCAATAGCTATTGACCGTTAGATACCCTATATGAATTATGTTGGCATCTAGCGCGACCATTCGTTCATACCTACTGTAGGCAATATTTTATTGAGAGCAATGAGCGCAGATCATAAAAAGTGTTTTTTTTTTATATGATTATATGTTGTTGGCCAGAGTGGCCATAACAACTTCACCCGGACAGAGGGCGAGCGCAAGTGCGCTACAGCCAGAAGGGCAGGGGGGCAGCTAGCTCAAGGGCGCCACAAGGGACACGACCTCGGCTTGGGCCGCTGCCAGAAGAGGTAGCGAGGGTAAATCTACCACCGGATCGGAATGAAACGTGGTAATGCACAAGTAATATATAAAGAGACAATGTTAGACACACAAAGCACAAACCTATTGCGTGTGGTTGAGTGCGCCAAATTATTATGCCATACCCACGTCACTACATCTCGTCATATTTAGCCTTTAAAATGAATGCTATTATTAATAGCTCGATTTGTTTAATTTGCGATTGTTACTGTTTAATTGTTGTTGATAAGAGGCGGACGCGCCGGGTGATGTCACGGTGGAGGCGGCCGCGGCTGCGCACGCGCATGCGTCTTAGTGGCAACGTGAACGGATTTACGTAGGTACAGGCTGTAGAGACAGTTGCGAATGTGGCAATTGACAGCTGTGGTGTAAAATGTTGGGTAAACGATGGGTATTTCAATATAATGACTGGGCAAGAACAATTTAGTTAAAGACTATTGTATTGCAAGTACCTAACAAGTTATTTGATGAATATTCTTTGATAACTTGCAGTCTAAGACATGAATAGACCAGTGCAGACTGACCTTTATCATTGATTAAAATAGAAACAAAGAGAAAAAAAACAAGAATTATTAGATTAAAGTAGGTGGATTAAGTTTAAGACACAAAATAAAAAATATAGGCACATGATAAATGAGTCTGAAAAATAATGTCACTTATGTTTAAAGTCCAAGTATAATAAATACTATAGATAAACATGAACCCCATTATTATTTAAAAAAAATCCTATCAATCTGAGTTATATCAAATTCTCAGGGTTTATCTTGTGTTTAAATTTTAATAACACCATAAGTTTTTATTGCAAATGTGCTGTAAATAATTGTAATAAGGCAATTCACAGGGATTAAAAGTTTTGTTTCATTGTTGTTGTTTAATTAATTTCAGCGCTCAACCATGTCTGATCTCAGCAGAATAGTGAAATTTTAATTGATTAAACATTATTATTGATTTGAAAGGAACTATTGTGTTCTCAAGGATTTGTTTCCATGATTGCTGTTGTTTATTATTTCTATACCTCTTCCTTATTGTATTAGTACTGGACTAATAAAAATAATTAATTTTTTAGCTATTCATTGCATTGTGTCATTTCGTGATATGTTTAATGTCTACTGTGATTACTTTAGCTATTAGTTCTGGAATGACAAAAGGTATATTTTCAATGATCTGAGTAACTCTAGTCACAGATTATACTTTATAATGTAATGATAGAGATGTGCCATTCCCAGGAATATTGGAAACACTGGGAATAATGTAAATCCTGGGAAAGGAATGGCACATCATTATTATAAATATACCTTCTTATGTGGGTATTATATCTTAATATAGAGGTTTTAGTTAACATAGCAATATCTTAATCCCAAATTTGGCTGAATGCTAACAAACATTTCCCAACAAAGACTTGGTTTTATTTGGGGACTTTGCTGAACAAAGAGGATTTATCGACTCTCACAATCCATTTTTTCTTTAATTTGATCAGGTGCTTATTACATCTGTTGGATACCTAATAAAAATCCAATAAGACTTACAAGTTCTAGTCATGAGGTGGCTATAGTATTATTGTTGTATAAGTAGGTGTACCTATATAGTTATCTGTAATTTAAAATAAATAAGTATGTAAGTATCTATTATTTATCTTTGGTTGGGTCGTCCTGCCGACATAATTAATACAATTAATCAATCAAATCTGTGAATGTGAAGCATCCATATAAAGCCAAATTTCCGAGTAACATGATAGAAAGCACCAACAAATTAGGAAGTAAACAGTAACACACGCAATATATTGGCACAATACTAGTTGTATGTACTTCCACTCTACAACGCGACAGCAGCACATTTGCGAACAAAACACTTCAAAACGTCCTTAACAAACATCACGCGACAATAACACAAACGAAATAAGCCATTTAAAATAGATCTATGTAACTTACCAACAAGTTTCACACGATATTCACCGACAGAGTTCACTGGTATGAGAACACCTACACAAAATTCTCTTTTCACTGTCCTCAAGTTTCTTATAAAACAGCACATAAACTTGCACTCCGCTACATAAAATTATTTAAAGTTTATAGTCCGGAGTGAACACTTTAAACTGTACACGGATACTGGCTTTCGCGAATAACCATCGAAATGTTCGGTATCAATCGGCCATTGTGATCACAGATCTCTTTACATGCTCTTTGGTGATTGTGCACTACTCCACAGACTAAACAGATCGGTTAGTCAGTGGTGTACCTAATCGATTATTAAATAATTAATATAAAAATAATAATCTCTAATAATTTTCACCTTCATAGTCTATAATGGAAATCGATTACTGTAAATCATACACTCGTATTTTTTTCAACAGACAAATTCGAAATAGTCATTATATGGCATAAGCATACTTGAGATTTAAAAAAAACTGTGCGGTCTGGAGATCTTCGTCAGCCACGAAGTTTTCTAATAAGTGTTTTGAATGCACAATTTTACTTTTTTGTTAAAAATATATATATTCAATTGTTGGTCAAAATTATAAAGGTATTTAATACAGAGTGTTTTCAAGTTTGAATATAACTCTAAATCTATATTAGTTTACGCAATATTCAATAGATATCGCACTATCTAGTCACCTGAATTACTTACGCTATTAAATTCATTTTGAGAGACGAGAGAGTAGTAACAAGATTACGAACAGATGCCTAGAGGGGGCACAACGCTTTTTCCTTATGTTGGTAACGATTTCCGGATTGCCAGTTAAGTCCTACCGCAAGCTGTGTAAAGGAACTTCAGTCCAAAAAATATTGCTACCACAGTTGTTACAAGTTTGACATAAAAACAACAAATATTAACCAGTGTTACACAGATAATTTAGCCAATTTAATTAACGACTATTATATTAATCGAATAATTTAATCGCATTAGCACACCACTAGAAACCATCGCCTCGTGTCAATTTAATTTTTTTTATTAGATAGCTTCAGGGGGGTGACAGCCTTAGTTCCAATGGTTCCGTTTTGGCGCTGCAGTCGCCAAAAATACTCTGTGATACAAAATACTCTGTGGTTGCCAGATAGTTGTCTCTTTAGACAAAGTACTCTGTGATTTGTAGAGTCTATGGTGGCTTGCTACCAAGAACTTTATACATAACACTGGAAGTTGACCGTGACATAAAACGGCGAATCAATGCAGGATGGCAGAAGTGGAGACAAGTTACCAGCACTACATGCAACCCAAGAATGCCAAGTAAAATTAAAGGGAAAATTTACAAATCAATTATAAGACCGGTGATTATGTACGGCTCGGAATGCTGGGCGGCTAAAGTGCGGAAAGAGAAACGTCTCCACTCTACCGAGATGCGAATGTTGAGATGGATGTGTGGAGTGACGCGAATGGATAAGGTGAAGAATGTGTACATAAGGGGCAGTGTCAAGGTAGCGCCAATAACCGATAAAGTAAGAGGTAGGAGGCTGGAATGGTTTGGACACGTGATGAGGAGGGATGAGAAACGTGACTAAAAGAGTGATGAATATGAATGTGGATGGATACAGTGCGAGAGGAAGGCCAAAGAAAAGATGGATGGATTGTATCAAGAGTGATATGAACGAGGTTGGAGTGGATGTGAGTATGACAGGAAAGCGCGATGAATGGAAGGAAAAGACATACTGCACCGACCCCAGATAATGGGAAAAGGTAAGGCAGATGATAATGTTTGATAATTCTGAATATTCATGTCATCATTACTTTTTAAATCTTAATCACATCACACACATTTCTTATAATGTATTGTTATTAAATGTGTTTGTTATTGCTATTTGTAACTCGACCCTGGCGAAATACCTATTAAAATAAGTGGGCCATATTTTTAAAGAAAAAAGAAGAATCAATAATTTATAAAGCTTCTGAGTCACCGCAATCACAAGATACAATCATTTAAGTCACATCACATATGTCGATACAACGTTACAAACTCACTCATCATAAACAAATATAAAAAATGAAACAAGCCAGTAAAACAATTTCCAAAATTACTTAAATTTTAAAAATATAAATATGCGGTATATATCAGCTGATATATTTCAGCTATCTGTGAAAGTCCCGTCAAAATCGGTCCAGCCGTTTCGGAGATTACCCGGAACAAACTTTACGCTTTAACCCGCTTTTTTGGTATATGTACTGTACGAGTAAGTACTTGCATTATGCATTTAGTGAAAATGTGTTACTTTGATAATACAAACAGCCACTCCAATTTTATTTATTTGTATAAATAACCAAACCGGCATTCGAGCTTACGCGCGTTCTCTGCGCGACGGTCTAACTGTCACTAACTCACAGCGCGGTACCAGCGCGAGCCCGTATGCGAGCCGAACGCCGCGGCCGGCTCGGCTCCTGCCTAGGGTGGAAGCGTGCAGGGGGCAAAGTTAGGTATACACACCCGTCATAAAAAAGGTACCTACTGTGATTGTGCTACTTATAAACTTAGCACAATCACAATATATGGTGGGTACTCATATAAGTGCAATAAGATGATATTTTTGACTTTGGAACATATGATTAGTATACTATTTATGACACATATGTAATACTAGCTGAGCCCGTGACTTCGCCCGCGTAAAATTTAACTTAACAATAAAGCTCGGTCCCGCGTTCTGAGCCCGCGCGACAGGACCCATTTTTTAATTTTGTTTTTCTAAAATAAAAGTAGCCTCAGTTACTGCTTATAACATCAGCTATCAAACAGTGAAAGTCCCGTCAAAATCGGTCCAGCCGTTTCGGAGATACTCTTTGTGTTTTTATTTTTTTACGCGGAACCCTAATTGTTTTTCTAAAATTTAAGTAGCCTAAGTTACCCGCTATAAGATCAGCTATCTGCCAGTGAAAGTCCCGTCGAAATCGGTCCAGCCGTTTCGGAGATTACCCGGAACAAACACACAGACAGCCAGACAGACAGACAGACAAAAAAAAAAAAAATCGCGTTTTTGCTATAGGTATCGTATGTACTTTCATATGCATTTAGTGAAAAGGTGTTATTTTGATATTGCAAACAGACACTCCAATTTTATTTATTTGTATAGATGTAAATAAAATCCATAAAATATCAACCATGGACTGGCGAAATCTTGGCTTATCACACGTTAGTTTGGGTATTTTTTTTTTTTATCATGACAATTTCAGATAAAGTGTGAGAGGTACAATATGTATGTATGTATGTAAAAAAAACCTGTCTTCACTCCACATAGATTAACGAACCAAGGTCTAAGTCACTCCATAGTTCTACGTGCTATCTCCAGTGTTTTAATACAAGCTTCTTGCTTGCTACATATCTCTAATCTGTGGTCAAGATTTACATTATCTTTGGACTTGTCTGTCAACAACAAAGAATCAGTGTTGCCGTTCTAGAGACTTTGTTGCTAGATAAAGCGGAATTTATGAGTGGTTATTGGCAAAAAAAAATGAGTTAGCTTAAAAAAAATTCTTAGAGAACGTAACAGTTTCAGATTTTTACTATCCAGCACATTTGTTGGGATATTGATTTGTTTTTGGCTATTTTTGCGAAAAATGAAAATATGTGCCAACATTAAGCGATAAGCGCCCCCAAAAACCCCCAAGTTATGAGATTTAAAAAATATATATATGATATCTAGCGGAATTTTTCATTGCAATAAAACTATTTTTACGGATTATATCGCGTTTATTTTTACTTTTTATGTTCCCCACGTTTCGGTTGCTTTACAGCAACCGTGGTCACGGGGGGACTGAGGTGTTAGACGTCCAGATGTCATAGTTAAAAACTGGGTACCCTCAAAATTTAGTTGGTTTTTGCGGTCTGATCCACGCAGAAAGTGCTCACTGTGTCTCGAGGTCTTGCAATGGTACGCTTGGTTTTGGATTTAATTATATTAATTACTAGATCCCAAGTTGGTGGTAGCACCCAGCCATCTTCCCTATTGAAATTAGAATATTTTTTAATTTCAATGGCCTCACGTATCATCCTTGGTCGGAATCGGTGTTCTATTGCGAGGATCTGTGGTTTATCAAATCTGATATAATGGCGGGTGCAGTCCTGTACATGTTCACAGATTGCAGACTTAGTGGAATTTTTCATATTACTAGGGACTATTAATTTTGTAGAACGGCAACACTGCAATCCGCCATTTTAGTTTTTCAAAATGGACGGTCACGTTTTTGCTATGTTTTAATATTGTTTTATATCCCTAATAACTTAGGAATTAGTGTATGTTTATAATAATCTGTTCAGTGCAACTATTAAAGAACGTGTTTGTGTCAAACACTTTTATAAAATACAGTTTGACCATGACGGCTTCGGTACTCCTGTCCGTGCTTGTTTACTTCTCATGAAATAGCTCACGGGTGCTCACGGTGTACCTCTTGCTTCATCAGATAAGGTAATTATATTACTATCTATATATTGCCTTATGTAACTTATTCATACTATGATTATCAAACAAAATATAACCTACAAAACTAAGCTAATACATAGCTCATTTTATTTCAGATATGTCTCCTACGGGTGAACATAGTTATACCAAATCTGAAGCACATTGAATATGAACATAATTATTACAAAAGCAAGCAGGAAGCAGTCATGATAAAAAAACAAGTAGCAAGGAAATTGTGGAAGATATCACAGATACATCAACGGTAGTGATTGGGAGTATGTATGAATTTTGTTACCCTGCAATAATTTTATCACTAGGCTAACTAATATCTATATTGATACACTAGCTGAGCCCGCGACTTCGTCCGCGTGGAATTTAACTTAACAAAAATACCCGTTCCCGCGTTCTGAGCCCGCGCGACAGGACCCATTTTTTTGTTTTTCTAAAATAAATTAAGCCTAAGTTACTGCTTATAGCATCAGCTATCTACCAGTGAAAGTCCCGTCAAAATCGGTCCAGCCGTTTCGGAGATACTCTTTGATTTCAATTGTTTTAATTGTTTTACGCAGAACCCTAATTGTTTTACTAAAATTAAAGTAGCCTAAGTTACGCCTTAAAATATCAGCTATCTGCCAGTGAAAGTCCCGTCAAAATTGGTCCAGCAGTTTTGATTACCCGGAACAATACAGACAGACAAAAACATATTAAATCACGTTTTTGCTATAGGTGTCGTATGTACTTTTATATGCATTTAGTGAAAAGGTGTTATTTTGGTATTACAAACAGACACTCCAATTTTATTTATTTGTATAGATTTAATAAAGACGAAAAGTCCTTCTGCTTTCTGTCAATGTTCGATGCCGCAAGACAATAACGAACAATCTGCACATCACATCCTGTGGGAGTGCAGTCTCTGGCACAACAAACGGACTACTATTTTTAATAGCCTGCAAGTGACATCTGGAGCAGTTTATTACATGGACCTCGTGGAAACCAGGGTCAATTTCCGTGCATTCAAGCGCTTTTGCCAAGCGCTTTTGCCGCTTTTGCCTATTATTGGATTCAAGTATAATCAGCTCCCGAGTTTAGGTCCAATTAGGCAAATTACGATCCGTGGTGCCTTACAACTTGTCTTCAATCAGCTGTAACAGTCTTGTTTCTATGGCTACCAGCCCATACCAGCTATTTTTGCCTCCCGCTTTGCATTGGAGTGAAGTGGAATTTTTTTTCTTCAAACTCCTCCTATTAATTCTTTCGATTAAATTTGTGCGGGTTCTAAGACAATTAAACTTTTCCCTGGGACTCGTCGAGGGTCAAATCTCGTCGTCATTATTGGTCACCATTTTCGATCCTGGCTTACAGGACTTACAATGGTGGGAGTGTGTGGCGGGACTAGTCCCATTTAAAAAAAGACGAAAATTTGTTTGTTAGCTAGTTGGTAATCCTTGGAACTAATGATCTGATTCATAAAATTACTTCACTATGAGGATGCTACATTCTCCCTGACTAAATGAACCAGCCTCCCAAACAAAACTAAGAGTGAGCTTAAGATATAATTCATTTTACATGTATTGTGATGTTTATTTTTACAGAAACTGCGTTGTATTATAATGATGAAGTGGCGAGCCAAATGATAATGCAAAAAATGAAAACCAAAACATCAATAATTTATCTCTCCCATCCTTTTCACTGGAATACCCAAGAAAAGAGTTGCTAGTGGATCAGATAGTGATGGATATTTGTAGGACAATGTAAGAAAACAAATTATAACTGAATAAAATATTGAAATCACATCAATTTTGTTATTTGCCTCAAAAAATAACGAAGAGATCTTCCCAAGTACCTACACATTTATCGACAAAATAAGAACAGCACTAGTATCGATATTCAGATTTTTTCCTCCACATCACTATTATATACATAACTATACCTACATATACACCCACAGAGTACCTTGTGATACACCTATCTGTCAAACTTGGCGATCACAGAGTATATTGTAGACTGTACGACTGTAGCGCCAAAACGGAACCATTGGAACTATGTCGAAAAAGAGCTGACCCATCTGTAGCTTGCTACATATCTCTAATCTGTGGATAGATTGCCAGTAAGGTGCTTTGATTCCTACCATCAAAGAGAATATAATAGACCTACCATAAAAATTACCTACTATACATCAAACATTATTTACTAAGTATAGTATGTATTATAATCTTCTTGGTATCTATACCACTGGCTGATTACCAAGAAAGTGATCACAGAGTACCTTGTATATGTCGCCGCCAACTAGCTTAATTCGCCGTTCAATTAACAGCCTAAGCACTTAACTAAACGGCGCCGTTCCACTAGTGGCCTGAATGATATTTAGCCATTTGATCAAACAGCTAGGCAAATGACTTGGATCTGTCGCCGCCAAATAGCTTAATTCGCCGTTCAATTAACAGCCTTGGCACTTAACTAAACGGCGCCGTTCAACTAGTGGCCTGAATGATATTCAGCCATTTAATCAAACAGCTAGGCAAATGACTTGGATCGATGACGTTTAACTACTTGCCTAGCCGTTTAATTAACTGCCTAGCCTGTTCATTTCAATTTAGTTCTACTTTCTGCCACCTAGCGCCGAAACTCACCAAACTGTCAATATCTCTATATTCTATATTCTCTTTGGTCAATATGGCGTCGGAAAAAAACAACTTTGATGGAATAATTTTATTAGGTACTTAGGTTTTTTACGATTTTTTTTAGATCCACTGAATCTATTTGCCGGTTGGGGTTTCTGTGGGGTCATAAAAAAAATAACCCTAACCTAAACCCATCCAGGTCGTTCTGCTTGGGTAGTATATTGAAAAAGTTTTGTAGTACTTAAATGTCAACCAGTTGCCTAAGCATTAGCCAGCCAGTTTATTAAATGTTGTAATAGACGATACGGCTGAATATCATTCAGGCCGTTAGTTGAACGGCGCCGTTTAGTTAAGTGCCTAGGCTGTTAATTGAACGGCGAATTAAGCTATTTGGCGGCGACAGATCGATGACGTTTAACTACTTGCCTAGCCGTTTAATTACCTGCCTAGCCTGTTCATTTCAATTTAGTTCTACTTTCTGCCACCCAGCGCCCAAACTCACCAAACTGTCAATATCTCTATATTCTATATACTCTTTGGTCAATATGGCGTCGGAAAAAAACAACTTTGATGGAATAATTTTATTAGGTACTTAGGTTATTTACGATTTTTTTTAGATCCACCGAATCTATTTGCCGGGTGGGGTTTCTGTGGGGTCATAAAAAAAATAACCATAACCTAAACCCATCCAGGTCGTTCTGCTTGGGTAGTATTTTGAAAAAGTTTTATAGTATTTAAATGTCAACCAGTTGCCTAAGCATTAGCCAGCCAGTTTATTAAATGTTGTAATAGACGATACGGCTGAATATCATTCAGGCCGTTAGTTGAACGGCGCCGTTTAGTTAAGTGCCTAGGCTGTTAATTGAACGGCGAATTAAGCTATTTGGCGGCGACATATATACTAGGAAGTGACTTACTGGCTGGACTGGAGAGTAGTGGAGAGAGACTTGACAGTTCTAGCTTCGGGACCGCTGCTGTCAAGTTTTTTTTTTTTTTTTTTTCGATATAGGCAAGTATTTGACCACAATCTCACCTGATGGTAAGTGACGATGTGGTCTACGGTGTTGCATACGAGGGATGCCTTTTAAGTTTTGTCGTTTGAAGAAAAAAACACAACTAGAACCTTATAGTACTTTTTATTGTTTTTCAAAGTATTCACCACGTAGCTTAATACACTTTTCCATTCGCTCAAACCAGTTATTATAACATTTATACCACTCTAAAGTGGGGGTGTTCAAAATGGCTGACTTGAAAGCGTCGACTGCTTTTTCACCGGACTGGAACCTTTGACCACGAAGACTTTTCTTAATTTTAGGAAATGTAAATAAATCGTTAGGGCTTAGGTCAGGACTGTATGGAGGATGATCAAGAATTTCTACTTTTTCCTGCTTCAAATACTCAATCGTTTGACGAGCGCTGTGTGAGATTGCGTTGTCGTGGTGCAGGATGATGCGTCGCTTTGAGTTAGATTTTCGAAGTTGGCGATGACTTGTGGTAAACAAACTGTGGTATACCACTCTCCATTAACCGTTCTACGATCTTCAAGTGCAATAGTCGCAATATGGCCGGTTTTTCCAATGAACGTGGCCACCACCTTCTTTGAAGTGCTTCGAGAACGAACAACTTTAGTCGGTTTTGGCTTGTCTTGAAAGACCCAGATTGTAGATTGTTGTTTGGAATCAGGATCGTAGGCATAGATCCAAGATTCGTCACCACTGATGATGTTGTAGACGTGATTTGACTCTCCTTGGTTGAACCTTTGCAGAGTTTTCTTACACCATCTGACGCGGGCCGCCTTGTGATCGTCGGAAAGCAGATGCGGTATCCAACGGCAAACTAGCTTTCTTACACCAAGCGCTTCATGCAAGATTTTCTGAATGGTTGTCCCTGAGATGCCTAATAGAACCTCTATCTCTTGATACGTCACATGACGATCTTCGAGAATTTGTTGTCTCACAGCAATGATGTTATCTTCAGTGAAGGCGGATTTTGGCCGTCCTTCGCGAGATTTGTCACTAAGAATAGTATGTTTACGCTGGAATTATAAATACCAGCGTTCGACAGTCCGCAGACATGGGGCTTCATCACTGAACACAGATGTTAGCTCTTCAAAACACTGAAGCCGTGTCAGGCCTCTTCTAAAGTTGTAGAAAATTATTGCACGAACATTTTCCTTAGGAAGATTCATTTTCGTACGTAACCTGACAGATTATAATCGACGCTGTGACTAAACAATAGCATTAATCCTAAAACTTTCAATTGTTTTGAGATTCGAAATTTAAACACATTCGAATATAGAACAGTTCCAAATTCAAAATTGCCGGGAAATATGGAAACGACAGAACTTAAAAGGCATGCCTGGTACTTGCCTAGAAGGTACCTGTTCACTCTCGACTTGAAAACACCCAGGTTATAGTCAACCGGGAACAAAGACGCCGGCAAGGTGTATTTTTTGTATAAAGTAAGCTTCTTGGCTACTGTAAATAAAATGTTTGACATTTAGTTAGTGTTTGCAAAGGTACCTTCTTAACTTTTTATACCACACCCAACCACAGCCACACCATCCTATATCCACTAATATCCATTATCATTTATTATTTCGACACGGGTGGTTAAAATTTGAAACTACCTTCACAAAAGCTTCTTTGTTTTGTTTTGACTTTTGATACGTTCCTTCCCTTCCTCTATTACATCGTTTGCCATCTATATTAGTATTGTACTCTCGTATCCTCGTTATTTTTCGGTGTGTGTGTGCGTGTAGTAGGGAGTTTAATTTTCCAAAACATAATGGTTAAATTTCGAGACGCGGCTATCGCTTACAAGACTCTTAATGGACTAATATGTGTATACAAGCCAGCATGTGTATCTGTGAAACAAGTTCAACACAAAATCCAAACAAAGTTGTGTCAAGGTTATAATTTTTAAATTTATTTGCACTAGTTTACACAGAGGCTGTCCCTAGAACACACTATGTATTGATTTATATTATTTTATTTTACAGAACTAAACACTCTACCCGGCAGACCAAGAGAACAAAGAATAGAGATTGTGGGGGCCACAAATGAGGCAATGTCAGTGAAATTAGTACCTAATTACGCTGATGACCCCCTTGTGTGTGGCCCCCGGTACATCCAAGAAGACATCCGCTGCAGCTGGGCTACACATCTTGGTCTCTTTAGTAGTGGTGTTCTCTGTACGTAGTGTTTTCAAATAATAATACATGTAAAGAAGAATATTCTATGGCTGACTTTTATGTTTTAGTGTTAGGTATTAATGAGGGTACGAAGCTTACATACCTTATCAACACATCGAGACCCACAAGGGCATTCAAAGTGCATGGGCAGCTGGGCAAAGCAACAGACACATACTTCTGGAATGGCAAAACGGTGGAGAGGACTACTTTTGGCCATGTGACCCGAGAGAAGATTGACAGGGTTGTGGGGCACATGCAGGCCGCACATCAGAAGACAATGTTTCAGTTAGTTACTATTTTGTTTGTACAATGATTTTTTGTTACAAATAACCAAAGTACCTTTATGAGAATGTTATCATTTATTATTAATATGCAGCTTAGTCATAAAGTAAAAAAATCCAGATTGCAAATAATATGTCTAATCTTGTAGGTTATCCGGTCTTCACATGGAATCTCAGACCACATATGACTTGGCATCCCAGGGTCTCATTAGGCCGGCCAACAGCAATCTTCCAGTAGTGTATGGCATCAAGTGTGTCCACTTTAAACCACCAGACTTCACACTAGGTTTGCTAACTTTTTCATTAAATGGGATGTACGAATGTGTGGTTGTATTTTAACAGAAAACTAAAATTCATTAGATTTTTAAATTATTAAAATATAGGTAACTACTGAATTTAATTTTTACTTTCATATAGGTGAATAATCAAGACTTACTTCCACGTGTTGGTTTCAAATGAAAAAGTCAACTTATAGGTAAAAAATCATAGATTGGCACCAACACCAAATAATGGAAAATATATCATCAGCCCTGTATTCCTCAAAGGGGCAGGCAGAGGTGGTAATAGAATACATTATTTCTGTTAACAATAAAGTGTAATTCTCTCTTTTCTCAGAGATTCAATCAGTCAATGAATATGACAAATACTTATGGACCCTTGTCCACGACCTGGGCATTCAGCTGAAGTCATCAGCCTATTGCACGGGTGTACAGTGCATAAGACAGGGCAAGTTTGACTTGGATCTAGCTTTGTTGAGGAAACACTGGAGTTTGGAGCATATAATTGACAATATGGACTCCTGCCGTAGAATCCTCGAGGACAATGAGACGTTAATGAAACCAAAATCTGCTATTATGTCAACATAGATGAAGATTGTGTATTGTATTTTGTAATGTAGTTTAATAAGTTATTGTAATAAATTGTTATTATTTATTTAATGACACCTGGTTTTATTGCATGAATTAAATTCACTGTCATTCCTATATTCCTCGAAGGGGTAGGCAGAGATGCTCTGCCCGCAAAAACTGAAATAATGGCGGTAAATAAAATATTTTTATCAACTTGCACTAGTTGATGGTGTGGAGGGTGATGAGTTGGCCTGCTTTTCCATCTGTTCTATCCTCTTGTGCCTGATCATGTTTGACAAAATCCCATCGAACGAAGTAGTCTTCTTTTTCGCAGAGCCTCTCAAAGTATCCTCTCCCTCCCTCCGAACTCTTAGATTTAACGAGTTAACCTCATCCATGAAATCGAAGTCTGATTTCTCTTCTCTTATCGGCGACACTGGTATTTCCGGCTGGTTCTCTTTACTGACCGCTACGGGTGAAGGTGGCCTTCTCCCGGGGCACCTCCATTCAAGTGTTATAGTCCCGTTTTTATCAATAGTCTTGTACAACTCTTCTAATTCGTTGGGTTTCGGCATCCAGTGTTTACCGATGAACATTCCAGTTTGTGTTAATTCGTCATCTGAGCACGCCAGGTCCCATTCCTCCCCCTGAAAATCGGTTCCCATTTTATTAGTACTAGAATTAGAAGTATATGTAAAAGTTCAAAACAGCATAAATATTTTTCATATCAATATTTTGTCTGTATGTTACAGGCAGTCGCAACTTCAGAAGAAAAAAACGATCTATGAAATGGGGTAGAACTTTAATGGTGAACGTCAGAACTAAGACGTCTGTGGCCATCTGTCACAACTGATCACTCATCTCGTCAACAACTGTTTGTTTTCAATTTTGGTTCGGTGATTACTCTGAAAATAAGTGTTACTGGCATGTTTTTATGTTATAGTTTTATGCAAATATTAAGTTTAGAAACTTTATAAGTTTACTAAGTACCTACCAATGAAATATAGAAAGTGTGATTTATGTGGAAAAATATCAGAAAGAAAAGCCGGTATAAAAAGTTTATTTATGGCGAGATATCCCCTGGATGGTGATCGGTGAATAGAATATTAACTAATTTACCAGGCCTATGTTTGATTTTGGGATTAAAAAGGCAGGTTATTCATAATTTCAAGAATAAAATAAAATTCTTCAGAAAAATTGTGTGGTGAAAAAATTTATCGACATTCGATATTCTTATTTTTAGTTTTAAGAAATGGGTCAAGATGGAAATGAAGACTTAGTAAACATGCCCATCGCAAAACTGAATAATTTGACATTTGTTTTTGGCAACCATCTAAAAAAAAAACAGAAAAAGTACTCAAATTTAAAGATAGCCGTCGCCCCGTCCTAACATCTGACTACTGAGCCAATATCAGATGACAAATTAATTGAATTTCCTTTCCACCTTTTTTAAGGACAGCGGACACCAAATAAAGGTCGATAAAGTTCATCGACCTTGAATTTATATTATTTATAATTATTCCTTTATTTACCTAAGGAGCAAATCCTTAAGTTAAATAATAATGTATTTCCTAATTTCAAATGTTTTACTCTTTCTTTATAGAAGTTCCGTCAACTTCATCAACTGCTACTGTTTACAATGAGAGTGAGCTTACTCCAATAGAAGATACAATAGAAGTTCATACAAGTGGACCGCGCATTTGCAACAAATGTATCTATTTATGTTAAATATTGTAATTTTTAAATATTGTTAATATACTTAAGTAGCCAGTTTTGGAAAACATATGTATGCAAGGTTTAATATTTCAAATATTTTAAAATAAATGATTTGTTTTATCAATGGCTTTTTTATTTAACACAAAAATAAAAATGGTATATGGCTGATTAGGTAATCCATCGATATCGATAATTTTCACCGTACATCC
This sequence comes from Notodonta ziczac, assembly GCA_918843915.1. NCBI lineage: Eukaryota > Metazoa > Arthropoda > Insecta > Lepidoptera > Notodontidae > Notodonta > Notodonta ziczac. Next base: position 13,960,329 of record OU974039.1, on the reverse strand, counting down.
CTATTTCGTTCTTTATGTTGGTACACTGTATTATAGTTGTCAGTTTCGTTGTTAGGTTGGCCATAAATGGTGGCCCCATTTTAAAAGCAGGGTTTATTTTAATCTATGGAGTCCCGTCTCTTCTTACGTAGTATTGTATTCTCTTTGCTATGTTATTGCTTTTTTGTTAACGAAAACCAAAGACAAAACATATTTGAGTATTTCCTATCAGTCAACCCAAATGAAACAAATATGATTTAATTTTAACACTTTTATTTTATACTTCCTTTCTTTTAGAATAACTATTATATTATACGATATGATTATTATAAATGATCATAAGTACGTCTGATTAAAACGGACACAAACGTTTGTGTCCCAGTATCATAATGCCAGTCTTTTAATATTACTTAAAAGGTCTAAGTTACTTGTATTATCTTTGGTTTACCCGTGTTTACAAACCTCATAGTTATTCTTTTTCGTTTCTCTATTTAAAGTAAAAGGGAGAAATGTCTTCATCATCGGATAGCGAAACAGATTCTCAGAGTGATATTGCAAGGTACTATTTACATACGATCCCCCAATGTATTGAATGAATTAAACATTAAGGTATGGATTAAACATAACCTAAAACTCAGTAAATATTTCCACTTTCCAGGCTCGGGGACTGCGAAGTTTGTGCTGTGAATGAAGCTAAATACACATGTCCCAAGTGTGAAGTGAAGACATGCTGTTTAGAGTGCGTGAGGATACACAAGAAGGAATTGGAGTGCGACGGTATCAGGGACCGCACCAAGTTTATTCGGATCAAGGATTTCACTGACACGGATCTGTTGAGCGACTACAGGCTGCTGGAAGAGTGTGCCCGGTTTGTGTACGCAGTAAAAAGAGATGAGAAAAAGAGATTCACTAGAATTGATAAGGATTTACCTATTGTGAGTTCACATTCTGTAAAACGAAGTGTTTTTAAGGACAATCTTAGAGTAAATACATTTTTCATTAGATATGTTTTAAGCCTAATAGAAAGTATCAAAATATATAAAGAGAAAATTTAGAAGAGAGTGATACGAGGCATCTGCAATTTGAGTCAACTGACTCCCTGAAAATTATTTATTTATTGATACACTAGCAGCTTTGAGCTGATGCGTGTATATCACGACACTTGTATTTTATTATAATTATAATTTTAAATGTCTGTCAAGTCTATTTTTGAAACTATTCACTGTCGGAGCACTTATTACTGTTTCAGGAAGAGAATTCCACAATTTTAGCACTCTAAGTGTCAAGAAATTTGATCTGGAGGATTAATAATAAAAACTAATCATACTTACTACTTATTAAGCAAAAAATGATCATACTATTGATATGTGTCTAACTATTTTTATATAAAGAATTAAACAAAAACTAATATATCCTTACTGAAATTTCAGCACTTGTACAGATTGAAGATGGCAGCTCGACAGCGGGGTATAGTGCTTCAATTCCTAGCCCAAAACTTCACCCGGCACAGGGCAAACACCACCAGGCACAACCACAAAAGCAACATCATTAGCTGGAGAATTGAATGGGTGTTCCCCAACGTTGAGGCGGAGCCGCTGAAGTTTGTGGATGAGAAATGCCCAGAACAGAAACGGCTTTCAGAAATTTTAGACAAATATCTGAACCCTGATGCAATGCCATTTGATGGTTCAAAAGCATTGACTTATTACAAGTCAAGTGGATTTAGTGGTGTTAAGATTTTGTTAAGAGGTATTTATAAATTGAATGTGGTGGCTATCATTGCACTGCACAGCTCATGTCAAATGATAAAATCATCAATACAATAAATAATAGTATTGTTATTATTTTGAGCACTTAATAATATAAAAAAAATATTTTAATTCATTAATAATCACAAGATGGCAGTGGAAGTGGATGAATATAAATTCTCTACCTGTTTTTTAAAATTTAAGTTACTAATTGATTTTGTCAATATATGTTTTTTTTTCTCCAGCCGAAAAAGTGAAAGGATCTGCCAAGAAATTCTTTGAACTGGACCCAACAGAGTCCCTGGCAGAGAACCTGTCAGGGAAGTGCATTGTGGAGTTCCCCATCATATTTGTGGTGCTCAAGGACCATGCTTACAACTTTGAAATAATAACACCAGGTAATTTTTTGTGTAATAATCTTAAAAACTTGATGACTATAAAATAAAAGTTTGAGGCCCATACTTATAAATCGATCTCAAGTCTGAGGAGCATTTTCGAAAAGTATTCTTACATTCATATTCAAGATCACTCTCATATTTGAGATGGGCCTTAGTTTACAGTACACATTATGTTTTATTCACTTATATTTTATTTTACAGAAGACGAATTTGACTTGGAAGAGAAAGAAGACTCCGATAAAAGAAAAAAAAATAAACAGAAATTGCTAACTGCAAATTCCAATACTCATGAAAGTCAACCACAACACATTGGAGAGTCAGCACAGTATAGGAAGAGGCCCAGAGAGCTCCTCACAGAGAAGATTGCCAAAGAAAAGAAGTTGGAGATTGAGAAGGAGATAAAAGAAGCGAAAAAAAGAAAGCCTAAGAATCTCTTGTTCACTACTGGGTACTCCTCTGAAGAGAGCTTAGAGACTGACAGTGATGAGAATGTAGAGGCTTAACTTGCATGCCTTTGTATCATCATATCAACTATTTGCTGGGTAGGCAGGTTTAATGAACAGTTTAACTAAGTTGATAAGAAAATAGTGAGTAAGTTTGAACAACCATAACATGAATGTATTTGAGAATATAAACTGACAAATGTTATTCTAATAAAGTTGTTTATATGAGTCTTGTAAATACACAAATAATTGATACTGACCTTAAATATTTTTATTTCACTGTATTTCTATAGCTAATAAATGTTTTTCTGTCAATATGAATAAGAATTCGTTCGTAGCATTTATGCCCAACACTTCACCGTACTTGTCCACGTTGAAGACATGTTGTTGGCCCACTTTCACATTCTTCATGGTGCCCTCTGTTCGTTTTCTCAACTGACAATCCTGGTTCCCTGTACTCTGATAGATGAAGATGTGTTTTGAGGCTTCACACACAACACTATAGGCAAAATTTGGAGGACATGTGACAAATTTACGATTCTGTTTTGATGACTGCACATAACCAAAGGCCATTAGAGTGCCTTGATGTTTCACTGGCCATGTCTCAGAGTTGATCAATTGTGCATAGGGCTGCCAAATGCATGCGTCTACATCATGACGTAGGATCAGGGCTGGGACTTCCTGTGTTTCAATTTTAATGTTGAAAAGGTATTGATGCACACTCAGTGGTATTCTGTGGGTGATCTTGTGGGATTTGGCATCCAAACGTACTGAAAAATAGGAAAAAGTGAATATTAGTATAAGTGCTAATTTAATCATGGGGTTTTGCAATACCTGTGGTAAACGATTTTTGTTACATATTAACTAATTACTTGTTTTTTTACCACAATGGGCTTTCATAACTACAAAATGTATCCCAAACGGGTGTTAAATAGGGGATGAAACATCCATACAAACTGAGATAATAAAAGTAACTAACCCAATACAGTATCTTCTTCAGAGGCTGCATCACATTCTTCCAGCTCCTGGCCTGACAACCCTGGCACAGGCTGGTCTGTTGTCACCTCTGTCTCTGAACACAGGTGTGCCAGCCTCTTGTGAGCTTCTTCCACCAGATTAGCGTCCAGGATCTGCTCTCCATTGGGATCTCCACCTTCCACCAACTCATCCCACATCATACTCTCTGACTTAGTCACAAGAATATCAACTTGACCAGTCTCTTCAACATTCCAGGTTGTTAGTTCACTGTCCACATTATGTCTTAGTTTGCCATCCACAAATGTTTTGCCTGCATAACTGACTTTTATCTGCAATGGAGTTACACTTACATGAAGAAGTTTTTTATCAAAATTCATCTGTAACTTCAAAGTTATTGTAACATCTTCACTGGTCTGGAGCCAGGTGTAAATGATTTGTTTCGGTTCCTCTTTCACAGCCTCTGTTATTTCATTTTCAGAGTCCATTATGAATTTAAATATGTTATCTGAGGCTATATACAATGCTTTACAGTTAGTCTCAATAGCGGCATAATGGATAATGCCTTTGCCTTGGACCTGTCTGAAACTCATCTGCTTCCATCCTTGACCCTCATTGTCAAATGTGACCCAGATTAGTACAGAGTTGAAATGCTTTTCGTTCTGCTCAACAGACTGTAGTAGACAGTGTAATGTCTCAACATTGTCTTTTTCTTGCATTCTCGTGTCTACAATAATAAAATACTTCCCTTCACCAAGTATGAGGCTGGACTGGAGTGTCTGCCACGTCTGGTTTCTTCCTACGGGCCTGTTTCTAGGGCCGGTGTCAACAATGTGCAGGTACCCAGTGCCGTCACTGACTACAGCGATGCTGGGCGACGGGAGCGATAAACACAGGTTGAAATGGCCAGACGCCCTCTCTACGTGCGCCGGGACATCATAAACGACGTTATTTTGGAACGCATGATTTGTATTCTCGAAGGTAACATGTCGTACCTGCTGTTTATCGTCTACGTAGTAATAATTGAAGGAATAATCCCAGTAATCGAGGACCAGGTGATTGTGCAGCGCGAACAGTTTTGCGTGAACGAAGGAGTACTGTACCTCATCAGGGTACACCCTGTCAACTGGAGCTGCCAGTTCAACTGAGTAATGTGGGAGTGCTTGCAGGTTCAGCTTGTAACCCTCGAAATCATGGTCCAGCAGGCGTCGGTTTGGTCTTAACTCAACAATCGAAGTCATGGTAATGGTATGTTGTAATTTTAAATATTTTGTGAAGTTTTATAAATATTGTTTAGTTTATTTACAGTTAAATGTCTTCTTAATCTTTCTTTAAAAATATATAACTTGCTTGTAAATAACAACGAAATAACCAACAAATTGTTTGTCAACTTAGCAAACGTCACTCAAAGATAACATATAAAAAAAAAATACACAGAGTACTTTACAAAGTAGATTACAATAAAACTAAAATACAACCAAGAAGCTGATACATTCTTATACGTCGTATTTATAAGTCTGTGTATGATTTGTTTTACTTTGAATTACAAATATCAAATATAATTATAACTCTGAGGTTTCTTATAACTTTTACCGATTTTCACTAAGTTTAACCGATTTCGAAACGGACGTACACATGATAGGGCAACATAGTTGCGTCAGCACCACAGATGTCAGCACTGGCAGTAGTTCTCACTTTGTCTCATTCTAGGATTCTACCTAGCTTGCTACATATCTCTAATCTGTGATTCTACCTGCAGGGATAGATTATAACTTGAATAATAAAGTAAGTATACATTTCTTTCGACCAATCACAAGCTTCGATGGCCTTTAGAAACACCTCTCGACTTGTTTCTTATTATTGCAGTATTTGTTAGAAACACACTCTGTCATTTCAATCGAGATTCAAATACGTGATCGCTATTTTCATACAAAACATGTTTATCGATAGTCTAGAAATTGCTAACAAATCATGTGTTGCTAACACGAAGTTACATGATCGCATTACTGTCATTTTTGACACTTCATTGCAATTTTATGTTAGCAACCGAATTATAAAATAGCCCCGCTGAGATGAGATCACAGAGTATATCTATAATCATCTTTTTGTTGTCAGCCATCTGTCACATTATTTTTTATGTGGCGGGAGAAACACGAAATAAACTGAGGAAAGAAAGTCAAGAACAAAGTTGAAATTTTAATTATTATGTTTATTTATAATGCCGTATGTAAAAAATAATTCTTACCGTGATTTCCAATTCTGTCCTGATACACCCTACGTAAGTAGCACAAAAAACTTAGAAATTTCTAAAATATTGTAAAAAAATTACTTACATTAATTTCTATTAAAAATAATTTCTTTCTATCGTTTCAGCATGATTTCTACATCCATTCAAATATCAGTGATCTAGTTGAAAAATGTGAACTGCAAAAAGAAGAAATAACGAAGTGCCGAACTATTGGTATCCTGCAAAGTTTGAATGGTCGTTTCTTTTTGAGTGATGTAAGTTTCCGTATTAAAGTGTCAAGTAGTTTAACTACTCCGTCTTATCATGAACTTACTTTTATGTATCTTCTAGATAGATTTAAGCAGTGCGCTAGCCGCAAAGCCTATAGTCCAAGTATCAGTGGTGTATTTGAAGTCTCCGCTGCAGTCTACTGTGATCCCATATCCGGTGCAAGTGTTTGGATCTCTGCAATGGAAGAATAGACCTGTTATATTCGCTAAAATATTACAGGTATACCTACTGTCAAATAAACTTAATAATAATGCCAATAATGACACTTTGGTGATCATTAGTCTCCAGTTGGAAAACATAAAATGTATAAGTAACTCAACAAGACAGACAAATATAAACCTGTAGTTCATATTTGTCCTTCTTGAGTCAATACCTACTTTTATTTAACTTACCTGTACCTTGCAGGTGCTAAGTGTATCAACAGCCATAAGGCTGAGGAATGCCTTGAATGGAGTTGCTGGAACACATTTAGCTAAACATAATCCAGATACAAATGAAATGATCCCATCTTGAAGTATCTAGAATTTTTATGTGGGAGTTATTTAGTTAATGGAATGATCAACTACCTTCCTTGTGCATCCTCAATTCAAAAACGGAATTTTCTACCCTCAAATTATGCTGTTATCTGTGGTTCAAATGAAATTTCAACATTTATAAGAATGCATATTTATTTAAACTTAAAATAAATACAATAACAATAATGTGATAATGTACAACATTCCATCACCAAGCTCACCCGCAATTTACATTACCAATGGAGAACCATTCTACAAGACAAAAAAGGTTCAAGCTAGATAAAACCCTTACAATTTTTTTTAACAGACATGTCTAAAACTACTGATTGAGTTGGGTATTAAAAATATGAATTTATATTTTTGGTACATTTAGCAAAATATACATTGCTTGGAATGCTTTACTCTTTTTTAGTAATTGTATTGTACAATATTGTAGGGTTCTACAACAGAGGCAAGAAAGAAATAATGCATTGCGCATAACATCAAGACAACAAAGACAGAAGAATGCCTGAAAAAGAATTAAATACTATGGTGCAAGCTTATATTATCGTTTTGATAAGATACAGACTCAGCAATAGCACTTAATATTCTCTCTATTAAATTAAATACAAAAGTGTCTCTATTACATTATATTCAATGCACACTGTCGAATTTCGATTATCATATTAAAATTTATTGAAGGCAATTTCAGGACCAGCTTACCATCGCACAATGGGAGTTTCCCAGGTCTTGATTCTAAACTCTGCAAAACTACTGTATGCTGCCATGATTACTGTTTGAGGTATTTACATTTGAAAAATACAATTCATATGCTAGTGTTTTATTTTTTGTTACAGATATAGACAGTAGCGTGATCCCTTGATTATTATTACCGAATTACACGCATTTAATGTGATCAACACCAATATTTAAAAAAAATACTGGCAACTCCTAAAGCAATGTTGCAGAGCTTACCCAACCAGAAACACATGAAATCGCCATAGTTATACTTACAAAACTAATATTTTTTTTCTGTTTTTATGTCAATTATTTACGAGGTACCACAATATAGTTGGTGCCGCCCGCCTGAGAGAGACGAGAAAGCCTCTATCCCTCTCTATCAGGGTCCCAACCACTTTGGAGCATCAAGGTTTCACACATTTCCAGTCAGGTTACACCAATATCTTGTTTACGTGTCAGCGACATTGCCTAGAGCACCCAGAAGTAAAGTACGAACACCAGCAGTATCACGGCGCCCGCCGTCACCTTCACCAGCATTGACTTGGTGTTCAGGTATGTGGCGTCCTTCTTGTACTTCTGCGACATCATTGATAGGGTCTGTGTCTTCGTGTCCAGCTCTGAAATGAAAACACATTTATATGCAAATCTTGATGTTGCCCTTGAAAATGACGTATGATATGACGCAAGTCAGAAATTAGTTTTAGTTCAAATAACTCCGGTGTAGCTATGCACATCGAAACAGCAGATTTATTATAATTTTTTTTTATACATCTTAACTTAAGATGTATGTAAAAAATCGGTATCCTTATAATATTGGTACCTCTTATTAATTTGATTTCATAAAGTTTGACTAAACATTGAAAACAGCTAATCAGATTTCAATGAAATTTGGTACAGCTGTAGGTTATAGTCACCACTTATAAACATAACCTCTTGTCACTCTAAAGGCAAACTCGAAATAGAATGGTTATCAACACACTATGTCAATAAATTCTACTTTTTCAGTATTTTCTGGAACATATTATATTAACCACTAAAAATATAATTACTGAATAAAACCTAAAAAAAACATGATTTGATGAATGTTTGTCTATTCTAATATAGAGTTGGGCTTGTTATAGTTGCACAAAGTGTGTCTCACCGGAGAGGATGGCTCCCCGCTGCAGCACGTCGTCGATGTTCTGCATCATGATGCGCTGCACGTCACCGAGCTGCCCGCCCAGGTTGGCCGCCGCGCCCGCCCGCCGCGCCCGCGCGCCGCCCTCGGCGTACTGCCGCCGCGCGCGCTGCATCCACGTGTCGAATTCGATGAACGTATATGGACGGGTTACTGTGTTCACCTGACAACAAACCATTTCATTGACTTATGAGAATAGGTACAATGTTACATGTGACTTTACATTGAAAATATCATACTTTTTTAACCTTGTAAATATGCAGTAAATAGCAGGTGTACGCAGCAAGGAAAGCCATCTAATACACTTAAATATAATGGTACACTCTTTAAAACATAAAATGAAATTTGATCAGTATCATTATAACAACTACTCAGCACATCAATTAATAAAATTGTTTTCAAGGATTTTTAAAAGATTTCAGATATATGCTATCATTGGACATATGAATGAAGACCAAACAGCTAGCATCATACATGCTGGTAATAATTATGTGATCTCAGGTGTACCTACCCTCTTGCCGTACTGCTGGTAGAACTCCTGTGCGATCTCTTCCAGGTAACTAAATGCTAGCCGTTTGCTGTAATTCCGTTCACACAACACCAAGTAGCAGATCTCGTTTTCAATAAGGTAACTGAAACAGATAGTTCAACATTCAACCCATAATTAAATTCGAAATAACCACATTTAATTTATTCATGTAGGCAAACAAAGCACTTAGGAATAACTCAAATCAACCACTTATCCAACTTATTTTACAATATCAGTGATAAAGACATTTATTTATATAATAATGTACAATACTGCAATAAACCATAATTAACATTACCTACTTATAACTTGAGACTATAAAAAAACTTGTTTTAAATAATTATTCCCATTTTAATTATTGTTACCGATACATTATGTGGAAAATAATCTATTTCGATTGTAATGACTCAATCTCAAAGGTTGCACAGTAATATTGTGAAATTTATGACAAAATAGTTACTTAGTTCAAATTGGCTACAAGATTAGAATTACAGGGTGCATTAATTTAATAGTAACAAAATGTATAATTATTATGAATGTTTAGCCATGATAAGCATCAAGTAATAAGTAACTTTAACTAAAATAAAGAGTTGCATAATTCAAAGGATAGTTTAAACCATAAAAAAACATAATAATATATAAAACCAAAAATAACAAGCTGTTGGACTCACTGGAAGAGATAGGGCCCAGTCTCGATGGAGCATCGCGTCGGCGACTGGGGGCCTAGTTTTCTAAACAGCATTTTAGCCTGATTCTGGTACTCGAGAACATTGCAGCCGCTCTGCGAACCACCACAGCAAATCAAATTATAAAATAAAAAGTAAGAATTCGGGAACATAAATAAATTAGGTAGGTACGGGTGAAAGAGTATCACGACGTAAAGTACTTCGTTGATACCTCAACAAAAGTACATTTCGAGTAAACTCTTATGATCTAACCATGTGTATTGTATTAAAACATGTGCAGGTTGGGTATAAGCAGCGTTTTTAATGATTAAATAGGCAAATACCTGTTCATCTTCTTGCATAGTGGCTGCCAGAGGCAGGCCGTCGACCACCCTCGCGATCATTGTCATTAACACCATTATGACTTGTTTTATAGTCCCTCACGATAACATATAATCTAATGTGTGTTTTAGTACGATTATCACATATCACTATATTTTATTTTTCTCATAATTTAGCAAATTAGAAAACAAAATGTGATTTGACAGCTGTTAATACACGTCAAGGAAAATGACATGACATGACAACAACACAACACGTCAGAGCCATAGTTTATATATGTCAGAGACATCGAGATTTTATCTATGGATTTCTACCAAAGACTAAGCTTCGGGTGCATTCATATTATATATATTCTCTAATCTGGAACTATCACGCCTGTAGAGGTGGCCTGCATTAGGTATTCAATAATTTAGGTAAATTAGTTGCATATAACATTATGTACCTAACTAATTCATCTGATATCATAATATCAGATTTTATAATTTTACTAGCTGACCCGACAGACGTTATCCGGTCTTAACTTTGAATATTGAATTCGAATTGTTCCGCTCCAATTTCTTATTTTTTTTCATAAGTACCTTCTCCCGACAATAATAAACACAAAAAAAAAAATATTGCGAAATCGTTCCATCCGTTCACGTGTAATGCGTTGGCCAAGGAAATATAGATTCATTTTTATATGGAATAGCGGCCCGCCCCGGCTTCGCACGGGTACATTGCGGTTACATTATTCGAGTTTTAGTAAGGGCCCCTAATTTTTTTGAAAATATATTATAGCCTATGTCACCCGGGGATAATGTAGCTTCCCAACCGTGAAATAATTTTTCATTACTCATACTCTGAAAGTAGGTCTGAAGTTGCCTGAGAAGCGGGTTGAAAGTAATACTTTTCAGGCCCTGGAGTTTCAACTGACAGCTGTCAAGTTATAAAAAAAAACTAGTTCCATTTTCACATTTCTATGGAACCATGTTCAAACTTTTTCTACAGTCTCTCAATTACAGCACGATGTAAAATTGAAATAACATAAAGTTAAGTATGAATTCAAGAATATATTTTTTTAAATGACTTAATTATAATTTAGTTTCAACAATTTCTATTTCTTAAAATAACATAGATTTGGGAAAAATATTTAAAGATGAAAATGAAAAATAATGGCTAAATAATGAAGTTGGCCGGCCAATGAAAAAAAAACAAAATAGGCGGCAATCCGATTTTTTTTTTCGAGTTGTAGAGTATTGTTTATACTTCCTTGTATTATTTCTTTAGCCAATTCCTGTTTTTATTTTTATTTTCCTTGTATTCGTAATGAAAAGCACAGTGTTTACCTCGGGTGAAAGATTTATTTTGTCCCTCGAACTATTAGCGCCCTCGCTACGCTCGGGCGCCAAACCCCGTCTCGGGACAAAATAAGTAACTTTCACCACTCATGTAACAATGTACTATTTCAAATCGGTTCAGTAGTTTCGGAGCCTATTCATTACAATCAAACAAACAAAGTTTTCCTCTTTATAATATTATTATTATTAGTATGATATACAGTAGTAGCTTAGCCTACTATGTTGATATTTTGTTTCAACTTCAATTCAAGTTAGTTACCTACCTACATTTCATAACACTCAGAGTACTTTGTATATTACATTTCAATAATAATAATAATTATGCCTACGGGGAATTATGGCTAGGCTAGACACACAGAGGTGCATGGAATGTAGGTAGTGCGTATGTAATCTGCGGCGGCGCACATAGCCTTCGCTGCTGGAATATTTTAATTTCCTCTAACTCTAACCATGTGGGTTGTAGGCTCTAGCTGTAGGTGATAATAACAAACAATATTGGATTTTATTGTGGATATTTTATTAACATTATCATCATGCATCAAATTATTTATGTGCTAACTCATTTACACTTATAACTAACTATACATAGAAAAATAACTTAACTAGGGGGCAGAAAATACAGTATTTTGTAAAATTAACCAACTAATTAAAACTACAATTAAAATATCGGACTTTAACTGTATAAAACTAAAAGCAAGTATAACGCATAAAATCACTATCGCACGCAACTCTCAGAATAATGTTATTTTTTTAAAAAGCGAAACGAAAGCGCCACCTTCTATCAAGTAGCTGAAACCTAATATTTCAAAGTTCACCTATAAATCGTTGTAGACGCAACGTAACACAACACTCTCATTCGGAATGAATTACGTATTCAAATATTGGACATTAATTTATCGACGAACAAGAATACGTACATTGAAATATTAATTAACGTTAAACATGTATCAAGTCTGCCGCCGCAGTGCGCCGCGTCGCCGGGCGGCGGCGCGGCGCTGGCGTCGCGCGCGTCCGCAGCGCCCTCCCCCTCTATCACCGAATTCACTAACCTTCTCATTGCTTCCATGCAAAATACTTTCATATTTCACCTACCTAGCGACACCAATTACTAATCGCACGTGGGTCGTGAGGGTGTGCGTTCGGATTGTTATTTACAGTAGTTGACGGGTGCTCCACGCGCACCGTGCCGCGATGCTGCACCGCCGCTGGCATCCACGACGCCGCGTGCCAATGGTGGCTTCCGTACATTTTATAATTTAAATCAAGTTATGATACTAAGACTAGGCTCAATTTAAAATAATTTCATTAACAATATTTTTTCTCGAGGTGCCGTTATAATTTACATTGAAAATTTAAGTACATTATTAATTAGAAACTTTGATTTTTTATTCAACAACATCAATTCGACTAATATTATTTAAACTCTCCGAGCATTGTTTTAAATGCCTGCTCAAACATTTTGCCTACTAACCGGTAACTAGTATCTCACATGTCGATTAGCATCACACACTAGCCGAATTATAAATTCTGAGAGCGTTCCCTACCATCCCGTGGTCCATACATTACCTACTAAGTATTTCATAAAGATATATTACAATAAAATTTGTAACCTACAGAACGAAATTTCCTAAAAAGGAAAGATTTTCCCGCGCGTGACGTCAGCGGCGGACGAACCGCGCGGCGGCCGCCCGCCCAGCCCGCGCCGGCTCAGACGAAATAAATAAATTAAACCCTACATTAATGTATATTTACAAAAGCAAAAGAAGTAGAGCCGGAACGAAAGTTACTGAGAATTCCAACTAGCTATATAAAAATACGATTAAAATTCCACAATATGTATTTTTTTTTTCAATATATATAATAATTTTAATCACATGAAACGGCCACTGGTTTTGTTCGAAGAAGTTTGGATACTGAGATCTTTCACCTATACAAAAGTCACTTAACGCACTGGTTCGAAAGTGTTTCACCTGTATCCACGGTCGGACCGGTATAGTTACATTATTGTTCGCCGCGAGTCCTGCGCGCCGTGCGCCCGGTCCCTCCATAGCACCATGGTCGCGAGGACCGGACCCCCCCCCCCCCGTGCTTACCCTACCAGCCGCGCGCTCCCCCCCCGCGCGCGCCTCCGCTTGATGCTTACACCCTAACAATTTGATATAATTTATTACGATTATAAAAATATTGCGCACTATCCGAGCGGAGCGCGCGCCCCACATGTCTATGCGACACGACTCTACTACGACTCCTCCGCTACGTCCTCTCTATCTATTATCGACGTTATTGTATACACAGAAGGGTCGCTCGTCTTTGCATTGAATGTAGTATCAATATAGACTGTCTATGTCAAAGTGAACTAGGCTACGTCTTATTCTTTCTTTTACAACTATCTAGTTAAAAGTATTATGATTCATTAACATTGGACCACAAATCGTAATTAATTATCAATAATATTTATTCAGGTAACAAAAAATGGGGGTCAGCGCGCGTTCGTCCAAACGATAACACAACAGAAGCGGTAGTGATATGCTCACAAAACAGGATGTATATAGCGCTATATACCATAAATAATTGTATTTGTTCTGATATGTCGTGTGCGCACGATGAGCGCGGGACCCCCGCAACATGCTTATTATAAATTTTAAATAAACGAAATAAACTAGAACATGTCCACTTAAAACAGCTCGCTTATAGTTAAACATATATTTATAATTAACACAATTAACGCACAAAAATCATTCCTTAACTATCTATTCATTTATGTCAGTTTTCTTTTTTATCAGAAAGTTGGCAGTAGGTTCATCAGTACATGCGTAGTTATACGTCAACATTTAATTTAATCAATAAACGTTTGCAATTTAATATCATTCCCAAATTCGGTTTGATTGTTAGAAAACAATGAGTGTGATAGACTATGAGACGACGAGCGGGGCACCCGGGCTCGCGCCGGCGCCGCGCGGCTCCGCACGGGCCGGGGCGCCCCGACGAAACAGATTACAGCTAGGAATAAAGAATTACATAATGTTCATATAATATACATAAAGATAGATAGAATCAACAGCAGTGAGGTTGCAGATCGTAACGAGTTGTAAATACGCGAATGGCCATACCGAGCACCAAAGAAGTCAATATATTTCATCTGAGGATAATACTATACGATATTTTCATAATATAAACACTTTTACGTAAATATTTCTTTATAATAAACTCTTATTTAGATTTTAATATATACTTATTGCATATTGTAAAGTGTCTCGAACAATGTAAATTGTATATTCATATGAATCATTTGTTTGTGTGTTGAGGTAGGAAGGTCCGATTGTAGCCGTCGGCCGAGGAAGCGTCTCTCTGACGGTTGAACATGCATATATAGAAATTTATCTTGTTTACAAACATTTAAAAAATTCGTTTCAACATTATACGTACAAAAGTTCACTCCGTTTCGTTTCTCGTATAACATCTAGCAAATTGATGTCCATCAGCAATACCCCTAAATATAGGTACTAATATAAACATTTGAGCAATCAATTTCGTCTCTCCTATTTTTGTATAAATATTAAATTCAATGATAAGTTAATATTAGTTCGATTTGAGAGTAAGTAATATATCGATAACGTTACATAGAAGCGATCTGAAAAACGTAATGCATGATGATTTGAAAAATAGAATCGAATCTTTAACTATAGTGAAAAACTATGTAGAGCGAAACAAGCGAGCGGCCGGAGCGAGCGGAGCGGGCGGGCCAGCGTCCCGCACCGCACTCGCACCTGCACCCGCGCCCGCGCCCGCGCCCCCCGCACTCGGCCGCCGCACACGCACACGCACCCGCACTCGAGATTCGGCCTACGCCAATGAGCAGTCGATCTCCACGATGTCCTTGGGCACGTCGACGAACTGGTACACGAGTCGCTGGCCGTCCACCTTAGCGAGGATGCCGCGCTGGTAGTAATAGCGCAGCGCACGGCCCATCGTCTCGTAGTTCATGTCGGGCTTGTTCTTGTGCAGGCCCCACAGCCGCGAGACCGCCTTCGAGTCCACCAGCTTGAACACGCCCTTCTCGCGGTTCGTCCACTTGATGAACCGCGGGCAGTACTCGCGGTCCTGCAGCAGCTTGAGCAGGAACTCCCATAGGTAGGTGGTGGAGCCCTCGCGGCTCTTGCGCTTCACGCCGGGCGTGGGCGGCACGTCGGAGCGCGGCCTCTTCTTGGGTTTCAGTTTGTTGTGGTGATGGTGCCGCTGGTAGTCGCCGAAGTCGAACACGGAGTAGGGCAGGTCGTCGTGGGGCAGGGGCGGCGGCGCAGGGGCGGCGAAGTGGTGCGCGCCGCCGCCCCCGCCGCCGTACCCGTACCCGTACGCGTCGCGCTCGCTCACGCCGCCCACTGGAATAACAAGGAAAGCTACGGTTAGAAATTTTATAGCAAACACGTAAAAATATTTGCAGAAATATGGTCTGTGAGGATGGAGCTAATGTAAAATAAAACATTAAACTCCTAGAGAGATCTAAAGGTAATTTAACCGATTTGGAGATAGGTATTTACAAACTACATATTCGGTCACAATACTATTACCAATTGTAGCAACGCCATTGTTTATGCTACAGTTAAAATGTGGCCAGCTAAACATCCTATACAATTGTGGGAGTAGCCGGGAGGGAGGCTCTCAGGCGATTAGGAGCTTGTTGTCAAAACTATCTAGCGTGTTTTGATAATAAGGTTTTAGTTTGTTTTTATACTAACGAGATTATGAGTGATAGCAGAGTTGGGTGGTACACAAATTTATCATCCAGACATAATACAGACATATGAATTTATCAAATCATCTGTCCAGTAGTTACCACTCCAAAATTTCAACGATTTTAAATCCCCAAACGTATCTTCAGAAAATGTCACAAGTAAAACTGGTTATAAAGCTAGTGTCAAATGAGAATTTAATGCATGGATTAAACGGATGCGTTGGTCTTCATTTCCTTATCGAAATTCAATTATAGCACATTGCGTTGATTTACTGCGCTGTTGTGTCTTTTTATACCGCATTGATAGCAGCGGGTGGAATAATTAAAATGTGTCACTGTTGACGAGTGAACTGCGGAGGGAGAAAGAATACCTACAAAATTATTATACAAAGGGGTTATTAATTCCTGTAGTTCCAAACCGAACTAGGATGACCCCTGGGTTCTCACTCTACATTATAGAGAGTATCCAACAAGAGCTCACAAGTTCTGAGCAGGAGGGTGACTCAGAATCTACTACCTCCAATGAATACTTCGCAGTATTGATTTGTGTATTTGATTCATAGAACCTTAAATAAACTATATTCTATATTCGCAGTTTAATGCAAGAATCATCTCTTGGACACACAAACCACTTGGCCAGCGTAGCCAAACATTCTGCAACATTTTTTATACTAAATATCTTTAAATTTAATTCTTCTAAGTAAATTAACTTTTCAATTCTTATGATCACATAGACCACAGTAGCCTCCTCTTTCCAAATCCCAGGAGTACTTCGCGATAAGAGACTGATAGCGGCTGGTTGCGTCAGCTCAGCGCGTATCGCCGCGCGCACCGCCTTGACCCGAATGCTTCGCGCGCTCGCCCACTCGCCATCGTTTTCCTCTTCGGAAAAAATATCACGACTGTCATGTCTTACCGTCCGACTTCCTTGCCTACATAGTAGAACGAACGGTGTGTCGTTTTTCAACTGAATTATGTAATGTTTAAGTTTATTTTGGGACCCGTATGCGTAGGCAATGGAGGTAACTAAAATATTAAAAACCTAATAATAATTCAGGATTGTTTTTCTCGTGTAATGTTTAAAGCCTATTATGTTATATAACAAGTTGTGTTCTTCATTTTACGCATGATTTAGTTATAATTTTAACAAACAGTTTATAACTTCCTTGTGCTTATATAACACGGAATATAGTTTGATATTGTGTAAAAGTAAATATTTTTCCCAGAGCCGGCCCCGCGTGTTCGATTTAAAACTTCAATCCCTGCCGACCATAAAACTCATCTGCCAGCTCAATAAAACACTTGTTTGTGTGCGATTACCCTACTTTCCGGGGCAATGATTTACTTGATAGCGTTATGAAGTAACGCTCGTGTCTGTCTATTTGTAAAACAATTGTTATTATCGTGTTGTATTGTTGGATATTTTATAGATGAAAATCGATTTCCTTAAGTTGTTGCTATAGTATGTAGAGTTATGCTGCCTCTTTTAAACATTCTAGTTATAAGAGCGTCATGATATTAGATTAAAATTATATTTAATAAAAAATGGTGAAGCGCTTTATTAACGTTATGGTGAGCCGCCATAATTGGCGGCTCTTATGTACTTACAAACGCATTACTTTTGATGTTTTTTTAATGTATTTGGAAAAAAATTAATAATCTAAAATAATGGACTTAATAATTAACTTAATATTAACATTTCTTGGTGTTCTCTTGGGATCCTCATGAGGGACCGTCATTATTTAAATGTCCGTGTTAATTAGTGCATGTCCGAGAGGCGCCGGGTGCGTCGCCAGTGTGCTGCTATCTAGGAAGTAAACACAATTTTGCGCGTTTTTACGGCGGTTATATTCTTGGGAAAACAAGATTTAAGTGTTCCGCGTAATAAGGTTGCGTAAATTAAAGCGAATCATGTGTTCTGGACAGTAGGAGAGCTTCATTTAAAATTCTAGTTACTAAATCTTTAGCTGTACCATGAGATTTGGAATCAATTTAGTTATGTAGCCGCAAGTGTCGAGTAACTCTTAGGCACGTATAAACCCATGGTAGAGCCACTGCAGCACAATATTTAGTTGCCTTCGAAGAAAAGCGTTTATGCATTAAAATTACAAGTCAATTAATCGAATGTTTTCTGAAATGTAAACCTATAACTACATATTTACAGCAAAAATCCCAATATTAAAAGCGACAAGTCATTTTAGCATTAGATTTGTTTATAATGAGTTTTTGAGTTTACTCTGGATGTCATATAAAAATATTATAGTGAAAGATACAAATGTTTTTCTGGAAAACACGTCCGGCGCGGACGGCGCGCCGCGATTTGCCATTTTCTAATATTATCTAACTCGCGCATATGTTTTCGCGTGGCTTATCTGCGCGGTCGTTCACCCGACGCACTGACACGTGTGTCCGCCCAGACGTCACCTCCGCGAGGGGGTTGCCATACCCGAGGAAGCTGAAGTGGCTGAAGAATTTTCGCGGACGCAGATTCAAAGGATTTACTGGCTATATAAACTTAAATTAGGTTGAATTGAATTTTTCATGGGCCCGCTTTGAAATCACAGTAATATATATTATCATTGTTGAATTTTCAACGGATAAGCGCGAGAATTCGATTTAGGTACAAATTAAAATTACATCGACTGGTTCAGTGATACGTTATAGGAAATTATCAACGATTTATCTAATTTTAAAGTGTTTGATTTCACTTTAAACTTAGATAAATGGAATATTTAATTCTTTGTCTGTTTAATTTGCGTGTGTCTTTTTTCAGATAGGGAAAATATATGTATATAAAAAACTATTATCATAAATATATATTCATAGAATAGGTATAGATAGATGTAGATATATTATAATTATTAAAACTTCAACGTAAGGAAAATTATATCGAGCGAATACCTACTTCCTTGTTTTATTAAATAGGTACGCATATCGCAAATAAATTAATTTTTAACAAACCACCATAGGGAAAATAAAATAGTGATTTAATTATGCTATCTAAACTGCGCAAGCTTATCATATTTTTACTGTAACTTCCTGTTGACGTAAATTAACCTTTCTGGAAACTGATAGTCGTATTTAGACGTTTGTACGGGCAACGTTATTGCCAGTAGACTGATTGTCGCCGTTTAAGGCAATATTTGATTAGAAACTATTAGCTACACGGAAGTCCTTCTCTATCCATTAGTCCTTATCTAAACATTTAATTAAACAGCCGCTAGTTTCTAGCCTAATTTAAAATTGTGACATATAATATGTATGATTATTGTACTACCATACATTAATTTATAATAATATAATTTCCTGTACACTTCTTTTATCACTTGAAAGTCTTGAATACAGTTTAGAGACTCTACTTTTACTCCTTCGCACAAAAGACCGATCAGTAAGTAACGGTGTAAAATAACATACTAAGACACTTGTTTATAATGTAATGTTCCAAGAACTACGTCTGCCATAAAAATTCATAGCTGGTATTGGAAGCTAACGCGGTGCGGTGTAAAAAACTCGCATTTTATGCGCTGGAGACTCTATTTTTAGCGCATGCGCCCGACGCATCCCACTGGTTGCGCCGCAAGATCAAGGTTACGTCGGGTAGCTTGCGCGCCCGCTGCGCTCTTAGAATGTCATCTTCACTTCGCTAGTTAAGCCCTTCGATGCGAAAAGAAAATTTCTCGTGTAACCATACGATCAAAAATGTACTTCAACATTAACAACGTTGGGTTTATTTTCCCTTGGAGAGTTATCGGCTCACTCCCGGATGCTTGTATGCGAACGTTTAGGTTGATGTAGGGGGTGCGGGAGGGGCGGCGACCGGTTGCGTGCGCGCATCCCGCACTCGCGATAAATGGGTTACCCCACAAACCTCTTGCGATACATACGTTCCGTGCCTACGCGCTCGGCCGCGACGCGCGCCGCGCCGCCCGCCCGGCACTTGTTATTATGATTCTTCCAGTTTTTACCTGCCCGGCCGCGAGGGAGAGCCGTAACATATAACACTGAGTTTGTAACATATAACACTGCGTATTGTGTATGTTCTGCTACAAACATTCGTTTGCAGGTAATTAACAAGTTTTTCACATAGGTACATATCGTCCTCCAATCAATTTATTATATTAAAAATTGAGTTATATTGAATGTATTTTGATATTATCGTCTCTATATTCAAAAGATAGTTACTACTTTAGTTATACAAAAGATAAAAACATGTCTTCAAGCTTAAAAAGCAGCTGTTTAGGAAATAATAACCATTGCAACAATGGAAACGATAAAATAAAGCCTCGATGACGTCAATCGCCGGGCACACAAACACACATGACGAGCTATCAGTTTGCAAAAATGCTATCTTCTATTTTTACCCGTGATAAAAGGAATTAGATAGATAAGATGCGAAATTGAAGCGTTTCCTCAAAGCAACTACCTACAGCATGTTACGTGATAGCTATTATCAACAGCAGGCGGAAGAGATACTGTAATCACGGCTGCAGATTGCACTCGGGGCTTAATCAATAGTCCACTTGGTAGCGATGAGCAAACTGAGTGGACTTTTTAGTAAAGCTTCTCAGTGAGACGTCATTATTTGTCACTGTTTAGATGTATGATGTTAGTGTGCAGATTCCTATTCTTTGTGTCTAGTGCTCCTGCAGATGTCGAGAAAGGAATTAATATCATGGACCATCTTCGGACGGGCATCTAAAGTCCAATGGTAAGTCTTGGAGAAACGAGGATGTTTCAAAATTGCGTGAATGTTTAGAATGTCAGAGACAAAACGTGGCAAATATTTTCTTATTTACCAAGAGTATTACTAATTAGTAGATTTATTTCTTATTTTGGAAGTTGAATGACGATTATAATAATTCTACTCAGTTTTCCCGCTCAAGCGCAACCGGAAAGCGTCTAAGATTGCGAGCGGGTTCAGTGCGGCGTTGCGGCGCGGCGCGCGGCGGCGGCAGGCAATGACCAGGAAATGACGCCGCCGGCTGACCTTCACACGCACCCACACACGCAAGCCCTGCGCCCGCGCATCCCTACAGCTCCCCCACCCCCCCGCGCGCCTGCTTAGTCGTCCCCGTCAGCAGTCTCGCTGCTACGGGATTTTGCACTGCATTATACATCTCTTATATGTTGGCTCTTCTTTTAGATAGAGATTTTCGCTTTATTGGAATACAAAGTATTTCAGATGCAGCTGATAAAGTTTTCTTTGCCATCTAGACCAGCCTGTATCACTTGCTTACACGTATGCTAACAAAGAAATTGTAATTATTATTACTTTTTGCATTGTACAGATCTCTATTATTTGGCTCATCGAGACTCTTTTATCTGGGTTCTTCACTTTACCTCTGCTTTGTATGCAAAATGATTCATATGAAATTGATTTTTTCATCTTTGATAATATTTATAGAATTGTTCTTCGAAATGTCAAGTGTCGTTGCAAAGCGGCTGGACCTGTGCATTTTGCTTCATAATTTTAATAATCATAACTTAGATAAGACTTTAAAGTACGAGTATACCGACTAAGTTAATTGCATCCCTATGCGCAAGTATGAATGTTATCATTTGTTGAACATAAATAACTCAATTATCCAGTGTCATGTACCGTTCGGGGCAAAGTGGAGGTGGACCAGAGATAACCATTTTTTTATGCAGTTTTTATCAAGGTGACATTGCTTTTGATACGGCGCATACGCATTTCCGACATTGACAACATATTATGTAACTTATTTTAAGGCCAGAGAGTTCAGAATTGGTCGAATATGTCCAGTATGTATTTTTGTACGACTATCATAATAGTGCGATTCTATGCCGCTGCGCGCGAGCATACGGTGAACTAGCGCTGCGTTAAGTAAGGTCAGCGCTGCGCGGGCGCAGCGCACGGCTGCACCTTACATAACGGAGCGATAACAGCTCGGATAGAGGGCGACACTTGCATCGAGGTCACGTGGCCGGGCACCACGCGACGTTTCAGGGGACGTACACAAACAACATACATAGCAACCACGACACGCCGAGTGTATGATGACGCGAAACGGTACAAACACCATAATGATAACATTAACCATAGTGGGTGGATGTGACACTCTCTGTGCGCTTGTATGTACAGCCTGCAATCTAGTGCATCTAGTACATTTGAGTCTAGGATGATTTTTGAGTGCTCCAGTAGCGACAGTATCTTTAATAATTCGGTATTGCGATGCTCATTTTTAATCTGTGGACATACTGGCTTCTGGGGGGCATTCACAATCAACGGAAAGCTTCCGATGTCTGAAACGACAGGTTCCATACTTCTTTTACAAATTATTTAGAAATGCACTGGCGAGACGTGTGAACATGCTTAGATTAGAACACGAACTCTACAGTCCATGGAAACTGCTGATTTGACCAGTTTTGGGGTCACTTCCATTCTTGAGAAATCTAGAGCTTCTTTGACAACATTCATTTATACAAACGCTATTATGAGTCTAACAATTTGATTTCATTAATCAATGGAACTTCCAAGAGACTTTGCTTACAAGCTAAGATAGTATGAAGTGAGATTATTGGATTTTGAACCATACTCAGTGCAGTATATTTGTCAAAATTCATAATTAGGTATCATCTCTGAACAATGAAATGTCAATGTTCGTCACGTGACGCGCGGCGCCGCGCGGCCGCGTGGTGTTCGCGATTTGCATCGGGTGTCGTTCACCGCCGACACCGGCCCCGTGATTCGTATTTTAGTTCAAGACCGGTTCTGTAAACTACTTTTCCTTGTGTAACCGATGTAATTCATATCATAATAGGAGATTATGTAGAACAGTTATTTATTTATTTACGCAACGGCCGATTACTTAACGCTTGTCAAGTGTTTGTTCTGTTTAAAATGTCGTTATTTGCCATTTTCTCAGCCGAAAATAATAACGTAGACGTAGCGCGTAGAACTAGTGAGTGAAGCCAGCAAAAGTAATGGTAAATAGCATAAATCTAAGTTCTGTTTTGGATGTTGTCATGTATGATTTTTTATGACAAAATACGGAATACATCCATTTTTTTATGTTATTAGCAGTACGCTCCCGATCATGTCGCGAATGAAAAAAAATCATCTGGATTGATGCTATATGATATTATTTTACTGGCTACACACACTCATTCTATGCGCGTAGTCTACGTGATTATATTCCTCCGAGGCCATTGAAGTATGGCGCGGCAAATTTAAGCTGCTCTCAAATTTGATTCGCATTCTGAAATTTCGCAAAACCGTAAGCGCCTATCAGTGCGAATCGGAAATGCTCAAGAAAGAGTTTAATATGTTTATTCCAAGTAGTTTGAAAATCGAATCAAGTTGTAAGTAAAAACAGATTACAGCAATAGATAACAATTACTAGCATTATATTGGTTAATTGCATTTTCAACAAAGTCTTAATGTACTTTTTTTTTTTAAATAGCTTATATAGCCTTTTCTACATAATGACAACGCATTAATACATACTATAAATTATATGTGGTATTTAAGGTAACGTGTGCACTACACACGTATGCCTGGTTACGAAACAGCCTTCGAGTGCGCCAGCGCCGCAAACAGGGCGCTTTATTTGCCCAACTGTACAGCTCTGACGACATTTTGCTTAGAATCAACATGAACGTATGATTTTCCGGGGATTAAAATAACAACCAAATATAATTTAGGTAATGATATGTAACCCACGCTCAAAGTAGGCGTGTATATTTTATTTGAAAAGACAATTATAGGTTTTCCTCACACATTGAACAACAAAATGCTCATAAACTACACCTACATAAAATTTGCGTCATCATTTGTTAAACCTATGGAGTTTATCGTAAACAGGGAATTCCAACTGCAGCTTATGTAACACCTAGTAATAAAGTGTTTGTTTGTATAGTTTTGGGTAAATAATTCAGCCAGCAGGCGGAAGCGTGCATA
Source organism: Notodonta ziczac (assembly GCA_918843915.1). Taxonomy (NCBI): domain Eukaryota; kingdom Metazoa; phylum Arthropoda; class Insecta; order Lepidoptera; family Notodontidae; genus Notodonta; species Notodonta ziczac. The sequence goes on along the minus strand of OU974039.1, from coordinate 13,936,330 downwards.
CGCCTTTACACGGAACAAATATTTCGAGCACTTGAAGCCTCGCGAATTGGTACCGATAAACCAACTGTACAAATTAATATATTCATATTTTATACGTAAAACAAGATTATAAAAGATAGCGTGCGTAATCGATGGACGTCCGTTCAATTATAATAGTTTTTGATTCATTGTATCCTTTAATTATCTGTGCTTGTGAGGGAACGTAAACCGCACTATTTAATATGAATCTTCGGCACCTGACGGGTAAAATTTATACATTGCCTGGAACGAAACTGAAACTAGAGTTTCTGATCATAAGGAAACGTGAAATGAAATTGGAGCAGTGATTTTCAGAATACGTGTAAAAGGCTGAATGGATTTCATGAATGAGATAAGAATGATAACTACATTGAGGATTACCCAATGCATTTTGATATATAAGTATTTCTGATTGTTTATCTAGGTATTGGGTTATGTGTTGCAACACAAATATTTCAACAGCACTTGTGTATAATAATTCGTTTCTCAATAAATATGTAGATAACTATTTAAAAATTATCGGAAAACCGGTTTTTATTCGGAACTTTATAATTTAAATGGTATCTTGGTATAGAGTTAGCCTATTGTGTGTGATTTGAAAACAAGAAAACAAATATATTTTATATAGATATGTATAACAAAGATTGTATTTTGTTTAGTTTTCAAAAGATGCTGCATTATGGACTTTGTAGTGGGTACATGACTTTAAAACTATGTGAAAAATGCAAATTTAACTTTTTTTACCTTGCAATCGTGTGGCTACAATAGTAAGGGAGAAGACGTCGTACCATGGAAAACGTTTCAATTGATATATCGTCGTTGTAGAGCAAACAGCTCTACATTTCCGCATTTAACAGTATTTGGGCGACGTCAAGTTATAAACGTTTGTTATACACGCCAGTTGGCGTTCATTATCTAAATGGGAAGTTCCTACTTATCTGGCGGCATTTTTGTCTCCTACGCGACCGCCGCGCCGCGCCCCGCCCGGGCGGAACGCGACGCAAATGTTATGAGCGACATGTAAAAACCAGTGCACATTTCTGATCAATTGATAAATTTCCTCGTTAAGTATTGTTCTCATATTCAAGTAAGTACTTAAAAAGGTACTTATATTTTTAAATTGTGAAGGCTACTTATTGAAAACAATTGATTTAAAAATGAAAATATCATGTTCATATTGTAAGTATGTAACAATACTATACGTCTCTCTTTCTGATTCTAGTTCTCGACTTTGTCTAGGCTGCATGTACTATGTAAAATAAACTTTCATTGTTGATTTTTTATTTTGACACAACCTTCCAACCCAGATTCTGTTTTCGATTGCCGATCGCTGTTCGTGAACTGCTATGTCTAATCACAAATAAAATAATAATTATAAGCCTGCATACCGCAATGCGTCTTAAAAAAAAGACAGAACAAGTAAATAGGTGTTAGGATTCATAGTTCTACGCGCTCCGTTGTTGTTGTTGTATGTTATTATTTTCGTCTGAGTTAATATACAATGTGAATTTTGGGCAATTTGTATGTTTAGCGAAACGTGGTTAATACGCCGAATACTGAGTAATAGGAAAATGTTTGACTTTGTTATCTGTCATGTTTATATGGCGCAGTAAAGTTAAGCTTAAATTTATGTTGCAGTCTAGTGTTAAACTGTTTGGAATGTCTCCATACATGATTGGGTTACATTATCATCCCAGAAGGGTTTTTAGGATAATATAGACCAATCCAGAACCATGCCATTGAACAGCAGGTTATAATAATACTTAGGTACCGTAAGTGTTTCTCTAATGTTACCCTTAAATGGTGCATGACAGTAGGTAATCATTATTTTACCAGGAATACATGAGTTGAACGGAGTTTAAAGGTGAGATAGTGTTATCTGGAATATTTTTTATGTACTGGCCGGATGCGTTTATCAGTGCGAAGCTAGTACTGTTTATTTAGGCTGGATCGATGCACCGGCGAGTTGTGTAAGGTCAGTATTAAGACGAGCTGTCACTTGGTGTCAAATTGGACGCAACTATTAATATCATTGAGCTCGCCCTCATTAGGTATATTTCTTGTGCAGGTAAGGGACTTGGTATTTTGTTTGGAAAAATGTTTTCTATTAATAATTACTAACTAAAATGCATTAGAGTTGTTCGGGAACAAAAATATAGTTTGGATAAATTTAAAGAAAAATGACGCAAGATTTTACACAAAGTACTACAACAGTACGTAGGTACTGTTGGTTGGTTGACATTTACCGACATTCCCGCGGCGCACTAGTGATGCTACCGTACGGTAAAGTCATCGCTCATTTTGTTTGTCGCCGGCGATGTTATCGATAACTATTATTGCCGATCCGACCTCAACCTATAGTTTGGGACGCAGCGAAGGTGATCCGTCGCGGAGTTCGTACACCCCGGGCTTACGTAAACGCATGCAACTGTGAAAACAATTTTATTTATTTTATTATTGATATAATTGTAAGGGCGCGTTCCGTGTCATCCGCCGAGTCGGCGAGAGATTGATGCTTGTTTTGCGCGGAATGGAACTCTGCCAAATATATAAATATTTAGTAAGTCAAATTTTTGCACAGCATTTTCTTATTAGATGATAAATACAAGTAGGAAAATCTGCTCAAAATTACTATTTTTCAAATATCTGGTTTCTAATAAGTAATAAACTTCCTTATTTCGGATCAGACTGGACGGGCCCTTTTGAAAATTGCTTTGTTAAATCTTATTTTTCATTATCAAGATGACCCTTCCTTATTGGCCGGCACACTTGATTGTCTTTAGCGCAACCTTTTATAAAATACCCTATAAAAAGCTCGGATGGTTGAAGATTTCCTTTTCCTCGTTTGATAATTATTGTCAATTTCTAAATGCAAACAGGCGAATACCATAAAACCGGCAAAAGTTTCGTTGTATGCGTTTACTTGCCGAAGCTAGGGGGAGGAGCAGGCGATAGACGAAGGCGGGGGGGTACAGGGAGCGGCGGGTGCGCTCGGGGCGGGGGGGAGCGCGTAGCTGCAACTGTTTGCGCGCGGCGCAGCGTGGTCAATGACATGGCGACATTGCATCAACGCGCGAAGGTCACCCCCGCGCCGCCCGCGCCCCGCGCACCCCTCCCCTCCCTCCCGCACTCCTCTAACGCGTCTCGCGAATTCCTAACTTCCTTGCAGCAGGACGGCCATATTGGATCAATCACTCTTGCAGATCCTTTGTATTTTATCTTGATATTACTTTTGTAGGGTAATGCTGTATAATTTACACTTAGTATTTTTAACAAATAAGTAGACACGATTAATAAAACTATTTATTACGTATGCCAGTTGATTCTTGATCTTTCCTGTGACATTGTACGAGTTAAGATTCACGGCTGGTCGTTGTTCTTTTCGTCTAATATCCAATTACCATTATCAAGGTGTTATTTAAAACAGCGTTTGACCATGGATCGTATTCTAATGCCGAATGTGAACGTTTTAAGATATTTTCATGAAGAATAATGTAGATGTGTGTGTATAGTAGGTATGGCAGTTAGGTATATTAAACATAATTATGCCCGTTTCCTTCCCGAGACTGACTCATACAAGTATACAGTACTACATACCTAGTTAAGTAAATATTACGTAAATGTATTGGATACACACAGTATGCAACAATAACACATACAAACATAAATAATACCTACAAGAATAAACTCCTGCGCTTGAGCAGCGTCGAGCGCTGTCAGCGATTTTATGCGCGATCGAGGAACTTCAACTCTGCATAAGTCATAACTTTTGATGACTTGCGCAGTAGGTAATATCCTTTATTTTTTATTTATAACCTGCAAGTTTTTAATATCGATGGCCTAACCATAGATATTACTTTGTATTTTTTTACCACCAGGCAATGAAATTGAATCTAAACTAGGTAGTATGAATTCACTGAACATTATATGATATCACGTTCTTAATTTTAGGATACATAGGTATATTTTTATTTTGTAACATCTACCTAAATCTCATTTTGTAAATGAATGCAAATGACGTTGTTCCCCATTCAATATGTTAATGGGTGCATTCAATTCTGACCCTAGAAGGTGCCACATTCGACCTCTTAATAAATAGGTATGAAGAATTTACTTAGGTAATAAAAAACTTACCTAAGTTAGTGTGACTTTGTGGTTTTCGACCCTAACCACGGCGGAAGGTTTTTGTTTATAATCTAAAGTCAAGAAGACGTAGGAGGTAACATTGATGCAAAGGCATATTGAACTATTCGAACCCACATTTTGATCATATTTGTCATTTTTCATATTTTATAATAATTATACTCATAATGATGAGTAGGTACAAAATACAATATAATTTGGTTTAATTGAGATAATAAATAACGATGACCATAGACTAGCAGCAAAATTTATATAATTATAATATCCTTAAAAAAACCCTGTTCAAAACTGGAGCGCAATAAGGGCCTGCAGTTTACGAGAGTCGATTTGTTTACTATTTCATTTGTCATGGTAGAGTCAAAGAATTGTGATAAATTCTCCTTATTTGCAAGAAATTGTGATGTTTTAATCATAGACAATTCCTTGTTTTTGTTACGGTCAACAACTATTTTAATCGTGTTATCCGTAAACAAACAAAACTAGTTGCGTTTGTGCATGTTGCGTGGCGCGAGCGTATTTTCGCCTTCCGCTCATCTCTATAACCGATTTCCGGTTATGATGTATATCCGGTAGCCAGTACGACCTGAATGCATATAGCTTAAGTATTATACATAATGCATTATGTATAACTATACAAAATATTTGCGTAGTTTTCTGCTGGGAACAGTCCTCTCAATGCAAGAGGGATTTTGACCATAGCCCAGTGGCAGACTTCACACATCTATTGATAACGAATCTATATATATATATATCTAACTCAAAGACTGACTGACATAGTGATCTATCAACGCACAGCCCAACCACTGGACGGATCGGGCTGAAATTTGGCATGCAGGTAGAGGTAATGACGTAGGCATCCGCTAAGAAAGGATTTTGATTAATTCTTCCCCCAAGGGGATAAAATAAGGGATGAATAATCCCGAAATTTTTGTTAAGTTAAATTACTCGCGGACGAAGTCGCGGGCACAGCTAGTATTCACATAAATTTGATGAAGAACTACACTTAGCTTTAGATTAACGAATGGAATTCAAATTAGCTTCGTATTTTCCAACCAGGGAAGTCAAAATCATTGGTTTCATCATGACACTATGAATCATAGGAACTAAGTACCTAAGTAGGTATGAATGAACATACTTATTTTATGCATGTATATTTTTTGCGGCGAAATGCTCATCTATTAAATAAAACAAAAAAAATAATTTCTTCTATTAAGTTGGTATGAAGTGAATATTATAAAATTGTTTTAGTAATTGTTGTTATAATATAATAGTTTGGATGATGTATTAGGTTTGTTTGTCGGAACGGAAAACTTTATCGTATAAGGCGAGCATCCAAATACAGTGTGTCAAACTCATCGCCATTGCAATGTGATCCGACCACACAGGAAAATTGAATTCTATTAGCCTTCAGTATTTCCCTCGTTGGAATAAAATATAGGTGCAGTCCGCGACAGGCTGATATAGTAATCTGGGTTTGAAACAAAAAGGGAATAGGTACATTATCGCAACGGACAACTACGCAATGCCCAAGTCGCTAGGTGCAGCTCTGCGCTCTGTGCGCGTAAGGTTTAGTTATCATGCATATTGGTAAATGCCTATGTCGTTTCTTTATCTCATTAAATGTGGAATAGAAAATTGACACCTTAAACTGCTAAATAAGTATATCTCTGTTTTAAATTGGTGGTGTTTGAAATTTTAATCGTCTAATTATACGTCATTTGTCGTCAAGACGATGGTCATAAAAAGCGGGTTGAGGGGCGTCCACTTCGGTCAAGGCCCTGCTGATTTCCATCAAATATGTTGCCCAACGCGACCCTGACTCGGAACCAACCAGGCCGGAACGAGCTGTTTTTCACTTAATTTATCAATTTACTGATTATGATAGAGTTTGGTGGCTATTGTCATACGTAATTGGGCGGTCTGGACGCCACGCGCCGGTTACGTAAACAGTTTGAATACTTGTTAAAAATAACATTTCTAATAAGACCACGCTCAAGGAAATATCAAACAGGTAGCTAATAAAATAAAGTTTAGTTTGTTACATCACTGCAGTTTCTAAATTTGACATTGAGTCGGATGTAATCATTATGACAACTGAATTGAATGTTATCGGGACGTAAGACGGTTTAGGGTTACAGATAAAGCTAGCTCGTTAAATCGACCGACGAGATATCGATTGCGAAGACAGGAAATTACGCAATTACTCGTACAATTAAAATATAGACATAATGCGGCCGAAGACGCGCGAGTGGGGCGTGATGAAAGGCATCCGCGGACCGAATTAAATCGTGTCCTATATTCCCACGGCGTGTCGCAGCATTGACACCGACACTCGCATGAAAGCCACGGGTTTTGCAATAGCGTTATTCCGTGGAATCCGGCGGTTTGGCAAGGGGCATGTGGGGCGCGCGTAAACACATTGCGAAACGTCGGTATATCGGCCACTTCTAGGAGCGGTGCAACGGGCGGCGACGCGTCTATTTGTGCAACGCTATGCGACCTAACACTGACCCGCTTAGGCCGGCGACGCATAAACACAAGGATAGCGAGCGCGAGATCGCCACCGCCGCGCGATAATCGACCCGGTTATGTTATGCTATTTACGGTGGTGGGGGTGAAGCGGCCCGTGAAGGGCGAATCGCTCCCGCTCCGGGGACGAGCGGATAATTTTAAACAGCCAGGAAATCATCGGAGCGAGCATGTAGGCCGCCTGGACACGCGCCCCCTCCTGTTTTTATTTTATACCCGTCGTAAAACAACCGTGCGAGGTTTCCGGACAAGTGGAGCGCTGAGATTCCGCTGAATCGGGTCGGGTGGGATTTTCCGAGTCCACGATTCGATAAACGGCCGTTAGTCCGTGTGGTGGATATTTCGGAAGCGGGAAGATGGCGGCGGCGGTTGCGCCACTCGGCGCGCGGAGATGGGTTGCGAAAGCGCGCGCGCAGGAAGCCGCATGTGAAACGGAACGCGCCAAGGTGACGTGTGACTAGATCGCGCCGCAGCAAAACCACCAGTGACTCAGCAGCTCCTCCCCTTACGATTAACTGCGGTTTCCCTGAAAAATTAACAAACAAACTACTGCCCTCGGGTCACGTACGCCAAATCGAAACGTAACGGGGATTCACTAGGTGGATTCCGGGATAGTAAGTGGTTCCTTTCGCTTTCGGTGGCGCGTGCGCTGCGCAACACTCAAGGTCGCGGGCCGTTCAACTCGGATGCGACCGCGGTGTTGCGACACCGAAATATGTAATTGTAGAGGAGTCGAGGCGCGTTTGGCAGCGGCCGCGGCGCGCAAGTGGGTCGCCGCCGGTTGCGCAACGCTTTTTCGTACAACAGATGGCGCGCGACGCGTCTTGCGACTTCCATAAACAGCGACGGTGCGATCCGTATGATTAACAACAAAGGAAAACATAATATGTACCTACTCGTTTTAAAAGTAAGAAACCGCAATGTAATTGTGGTAGTGATCGCATAACCGAGTTATGCTGTCCCGCCGTGCCTAGGATTTGCACGGTGACGTCACTGGCGAGAGCCGGCATCGGCTGAATTGAGACTAATTGGAATCCAACATGGAAAAGGATACTGACGGATGAGAATCTAATTATACGTATTGTGTCTCTATCTAATCGAAAGAGCTCTGTTTGAAATTGAAAAAGAAGAGCAAACACTGCTCGTACTAAACGAACTCGACCTATTTACGCTGATTTCCAAACTAGCGTAACATCAGAAAGTGGGTAAATATGTAGTTCTTATCACGCTCATGTTTGCGAATGAATCAGAATGATTGATTCTCGACCACTAGGCGTGTAGTGCGTGGCGAATATAGCGCGAGGAAATAAAAATGATACTTTAGTATCACGGTTACACTCTAATGTCGACAAGATGTTGCCTTATGATTTGCTATGGAACGTGATATTCAAATAGGTATACCTACGTAACGACATAATTATTTATGAAATGGCCGGCACGACGGAATAAGGATGTACCCAGTTAGGTACAAAAAATGTGTTCGAAAGGAGATGAAGAGTAGTGTCACCGTGTTGTCGCATGATGTAAGGCAGTAAAACCATTTTGGAAGTTCGCGAATGTCAATAATAACGTTCCGGTCCCCCAGCGGTCGGCGAGGCGAAAATAGTCGCCAACTATTAATACGAGGCGAGCGCTAGCGCTGCACTGCCCTTGAATTGGGACGATCACCTCGCGCACACTCCCGCGCACCCGCACACACACACCCGCCCGCCGCGCCGCCACGTTAGACACGCACACATGCGCACGCGCTTATCGCGATGCACCGCTGCACAATACACATCGCGCGAGCATTTTCATTTTCGTTTGCAAATGTCACATTGACGTCTCTATGTTTACTTTCAACTTGCATAGCTCTTATTGCATCGCAATTAAGACGAACATAACTTTAATTATCATGCGTTATATTTATTCGTTTTCCTCTGGTGAGTGTATCATCATCGCCGAGAATTCCACATTTCATGGGACTTTTAGAAATTTACAGTAACGTTTAAAACGTACAAAGACAGTAAAACACAAAATATACACGGTTTTATTATTGATATAAAGTAATAATTGAATTTACATATATTATCATATCCTGTCCATTGATCGTGATCTCGGAGCTAGTAAACGGATATATAGATTTATGGCGTGGCCACGACACGTTCCAGTTTTAATTCATTTAGGTTTCCATTAAATGTCCCTTCCAGTTATTTCTGGTTTGCGCAAGAAATTTATTAGCTATCTTCAAAATGTGGCTGTGCCTGCGTACTGTGGTAGTTGACACAGTTCTGCACAACCGAATCGCATTAAGAATCAACTTCACGTTCGCACGCATATGAAAATCATGTTTCGTGCTACCTACATCAGCAGTTTGGCAATTGGCAACATCTATTCAAGGTTTCTTTTGTTTTAATTAAGCTAGCTTTATCAAAGCTTGAGTAAGACCTAAATAATCGGAATTCTCGAAAGGTTTGTTCAATTAAGTCTTCTAAATCATAAATAATCAGACACTGTAACTATTTAGCTGTAGAATTCAGGTTATGATTTGACGACTCAATTACGACACGGATGATTTCATAGTTAGGCTCGGAATGAGGAGACCATTATCAAATTCCAATTAGGTTTCAATAGGGCAGTATCGACCGGTAGAAACTGGTCGATGTAAATCGAACAGCACATACTCACACAATCAGGTTTGGAGTGCCCAATCCGAGTAGGAAGGTCGCGTACGTTTCGCCAGAGGCTGACAATGCCGCCGCCGCCGGCACCACCGCCGTTGCCCAATATTTGCGTTTGCAACACCGAAATTTCGTGTGTGCCGCGTTACTGCAATGGCCGATTTACGTACGCCCCTACATAAGCTGCGGATATGAAGTGAGACACATCCACCGCAAACCTATAATGTCACTTTTAATATAATGAGATAATTCGCTCATCTCTTGTTATTATTAGGACTAAGTCTAGAAAACATGTGAGTCACCGCTTGTATAAAGCAAAATTTGAATTGTACTTAGTTTAAATGGCGACTTCATTCATGCTCCTTTATCACTAATGCTTGTAATAACAAATTAGTCAATTGTTAGGTTTGTATAAATAAAATTATAACTATTTTCTAGTGCGGTTTTGCCAATGTGTTATTCATGAATATTATCCTCATCAGACGTTTTCGTTACACATTTGTCAACGTAACGCCGTAAGTGATCACTGTATGTAACGTTGTATAGTTTCTACCCAACATGTTGGATTATTTTTTCGGACGGAGTCAAAAATTCTTTTAATTTCATTTCTTGGCAAGAAAAGGAAAAAAACTTCTTTAGTAAACGGCGTTCGTCGCAAGTATGATTCATTGCCTGTGCCTCTGTAGGTTATAACACACACATATATCTTCTGAATAAATAATAAAGACCTATTGATTACAAATACATATCATTTATGTTTAATTGATAGTATTCTTGTGGCTGTTTTCTAAAACTATTTACTCATGAAAAAAATCATTAAGAAACGTGGTTATTGTTTATTTTCCTTCTATATTTTCGGAGGCTTGTCTTGTGGTTTTTGCCAACATTTGATTTTGTCATCCGGAGAGCTCATTAGAATATATCTAGTGTTCTTGTACATCCGTTCGCAACAAAGGACGTAGTCGGGGAATTCTGTCGCGCACCATCAGCCACCACCATCAAGGCATTTTTAAAGCGCAACACAATCGAAAGTGGTCGCTTCGCATGCGCCGGCAATCGTCGGCGGCGACGCGACGCGCATACGGTTTGTTGGTAGTATAGTTTTTTGCATCTTTATATTAGGAGCACTGACCTTGCGCAATGTCAAATAGCTGACGACGGGCGTGGAGCGCCAACAGCGATAAATGCCCGATGCATCGCCAGCGCCATGCCAACTGGTTCCGTCCCGCGTCCCTCTCTAGCTGGTTTTGTTTTGTTTTTATGTCACGGATACCAACATTTTTATACTTCTATTAAGTTTATATTGCTTGGAACGACTATGGCTTACACGAGGAAGTCAGTTTCGACTATAAATATGACGTCATCCAGTCGTAAATCGTACTTACGATATTGCATTGTTATATATTGTTTACGTGAAAACAAATAACTATGACTAAACTGTACTTCCCTTGTCTGGGTGCTGTGACTTCGTGTTATTTCCTCGCATATTAGCGTTCTAAAATAAATAACTCACATTTTAAAGAGTTGGAGTGTCCGAGCCGAAGCGCCGCAATTAATCGCTTTGTTTTTAAAAGAAGTGGACGAAAGCGTCGCGTTTGTTTTTCTCGGAAATCGAAACAATTGCAGCAGTGAAATAATGACGGATATAAAAATAATACGTGTATTTAATGATGCTCTTGGTGTTTGGGAAGGATGGCCAGTTGGCCGGCATCCAGGGTGCAGTCACCACGCCCCCGGAAGGGATCTGATAAAGCTGTGCACCGCATAAATTTAGATTACGTCCAGCTGGATCGCTTGTCACTAGGTGATTTGCACGCGAGGAGCCTAGATAAAGTCAATGTCTACTTCACCCACAGCCATGATTTGTATCAGTCAGTTCAACTTCTGGATTTTAGATCCCCGGTTATTGTAAACACAACACAAATAATAATAAGATGAATTAAAGTTGGCGCATTTGTCAATAATAACTTGCGGTAATATTATTCAATGAATTTCTTACAGCATAATTCTTGGTAATTATAATATTGCTAGCAGTTCATTCGCGTTCGTGCTAAATATAAAGCTACAATTCTCGTTAAACAATCTAATTGGTAAAATAAATTCTAATAATATTGGTATAAATGTAGCTGGCTGTAATAGTGCATAGCAGTACGTGCTGTGATAATTAACCCATCACGTATAATAATACATCATTAATTTTTGTTTTCTTCCCGTAAAGTAGGAATAAACTGATTCGTTAAGAGTTTTTTTCTATAGTAGACACGATTTATTTTTGATTATTAAAAGGTATAATAATAGCAATAGGTACTTCCAAACTCGATAACTCTGCATACTTTTTATAGCTTGTTAATTGTACAATTTTTGGTTACGTTTAACTTAAAAAAAATCTGTGAGATAATTTTTCGAGTATCTAAACCAATAGGTTGCAGTTCCCCAAAATGCAGTGCGCGTACGATCGTAAGGTGACCTTCCGGGGGGACGTTAACCGCGCGGTCACCTACAGCCTCGCGCCCAACAATGTACCACTATTCATCTATTTTTAATGATAAATTCTTATTTGTTTTAATTTTCAATAGTTAAAGCGGACACCGTGAGGCGACGATGTGACAAAATGTTTTTGCAACGCTCTCGTCTCGTTTTAGAATTTCAATGTGACTTGAGTGTAGGTGATTCGATTGTTACATACGTTAGGTACAAGTGAGCGTTCTGTCAGTATGTTCTTAATTGCTTTAATATATTGCTAAATAACTAAAGAACAAATGTGTGGAAGTTTTTATAATAATTTATTTAATTGGTACTTTTCCAATGATGAATCGTGTTTCTGTGTAACAAGACTAGACGACTCATATAATCAATTCATACCACCTATCCAGTAGATGATTGTAATATATTTAATAAATTACCGGTAATCCACTCACCAGGTGGTCTGGGATGCGCCGTGGCGTGGTGCTGCAGCGTGTTGGCGATCTGGTGGTGCTGGTAGAAGGGCAGGAAGGGCGCGTGGAAGGGCGCCGGGGGGGGCGGCTGCAGCCGCGCCTTCAGCTCCTCGGCGGAGCCCGCGCCCGACGACGACGACTCTACGTCCGAGACGCCGCTGTCCGCGGGCGAGGGGGGCAGCGACCCTGGAGACAAGGTTGTGTCATGAAGCCCGGTCGCACATTATCAGACAAATCAAAAGTTCCTGCAACTGCTGGATTGACCCCAGTGTTTATAATGTGTCCCATTATGTGCATCAGTTGAACCCAACAGGCGCCTTACAAAAACTAAACTAAACTGAACTTATCTCAGGTGGCTCTACGTGTTGTCATATATTCCCACGCAAGACTCGCAAAGGTTTGGTTATAAGATAGGGTAAATTACTTAATTTAATACAAAGAAAAAGTGTGTAACTTCTATTTTCTCACTAAGTACTTACATTAGCATAAAATTATCCCTATGAAAATAAAACCGTTAAAAATCCTAAATGCATCTCATCCCAACGGTCACCTGACTTGCATATATTTGCATCAACCCTGCAAAAGCAATTAATCCGGGTCTTCCCGGCCCAACGGTCACTCTGTGAGATTAACCGTTAGACAAGCGAATTTCTCAGATGCACTTGCGTCCAACCTGCGTTTGTGAACGGTCAGCGGAATTGTTATGCAAAAAGTGCAGTGTTTAGATAATTTACGATTATGCAGATACGGGGTCGGACAGACCGAGGGTTGTTTTTTCTGCATTACAAACGCATGTTAGCATAATTCGGATTAAAGGGTGTTTTTTTGGTGGTGGATGTTGCTTGGTCACTTAATGGCAGTCTTTCGCGATGTTTCATCTTATTACGAATGGTAATTTTAATTTTAAATACATATATTGTTGCGTGAGATTTAACTAGTAAGTGACCGTTAGTGGATGCTGGGAACATTCGAAATTACCATGACATCAGTGTTTAGTTAGATATATATTTAGAATGTATATTCTCAATGTGAAAGCGTTCGTGTTTTAATGTCATACTGCCTCAATTATTTGAAAGGTTGTTTACGATCAAATTTCAAAATGTACGTGTTGAGCGTTGTCTAAAATAAGGTAACATAAACACGTGTATTTTTTAAGATGCTTGAGAATTTGTTATAAATACAGAACATTAAAATTTTGAGATTTCTTAAGAAAAAATTGAATAACAACTGGACGGAAGGGCCAAAACTTTCTCATGTTAACCCTCTACTTTGACGAATAACGGTTGTCCGGCACATTTAAATAATATAATCAACATACCAGTAATAGTAGAAAGCTATTCATATTTCCTCGTGTATTGAAACTATGGCGGGGTATAGAGTGACCATTTGACCGGTGCGCGCCGGCCGCTGTCCACACCCCTTTGTGCGCTTTGTCAACCCTTCAATGCTACACAATGCATGGGAATCGGGAAGCGCCGCCGGACACTGGGGGGCACACGGTCAGCTCCACCATTAAATCGAGAGCCGATCCAAAGTACAAGATGGTTTTTTTAAGAAAATATGTTAAGAACTTTTGATTATTAATAAAAAAAATAATTAAACTCTGTATTGTGATGGAAATGGTATAATGGTAGTAATTTGTGGTTTCTATAAAGAAAATAAATAGCTTTTGAATATACCTAAATTACCTAGGTGCAGACCTACAAGTGGGTACTGACATAATGATAAATTATTAAATACCTACCCTTAAAAAAAATAAAAAAAACTTTTTGCAAGTTGATATTTTTCAGTGTAATATTCTTTTGACTGGCTACTAAGTAACATGCATACTTTTTATAAAGTTCCCAAGACATAAACAAAGAGAATTTGGCACCCCATTCCGGTCAGTTGACACGGCGGCCGCGAGTGACCAACGGACAGAAATGGAACACGGACTACGAGCCCATTGTGCCAACCCTTTCATCTCCCGTATCAAAATAATAATAAATTAACTATAAATAATCGGCGCGGCCTTATAGACCGGGGCTCGATTGTCCCGGATCTGGTCTACCGGTCGGCGCGGAATGCGGTCCCATTAGTAAAATATCACAATGATGACCCCCTTCCTTAATCGGGCCATCTTTATGGACTGACCGCTCTCCGTGGCCCTTTGTCCCGGACGGCGTTAGACCATAATCCGGGCCGGTGTCTTAGATTCCGCGATCTTTTTGCATATGAATATGATTGTGCGGTAAATATATATTCTTATGTAACGGATTTGGCAGATGAAGTACGCTAAACGTGGGTAGCTTCATGTAGTATATTGATAGAAATTATTATTTATAGTATGGCAAAAAGATAATGTTCACATGACTCATCATTATTATCGTTGTTTATAGCCATCGATATATTAATGATGATAGATGAAAGCATTGCTCCTCATGAGAAAGTAATATATCCCTTATTTAATTATGCGGTTCATTAATATCGTATCTGATTAAGGAAAACTGGCTGGTTATTCCGAATATTTTTTGTTTATCGCTTTTATTTTATTATACTACCAAAGCTTCCTCTTTTAATAAAATCTTGAGATGTTACAGGGTATCGGTTTAATTCTTTGTATTATCATGCATTGTCATATCGCTTTTAACATGGTAATTCACCTTACAATATGTTCACAATAAATAAAGAACTATGACGCCGCTGTTGGTCAGCTTAGCACATAGCTTAGGTGTGGTTAGATTTTTATGTATTTAGGGTTCAGTGCTATAGGCAGCGAATAATAATTTAGACCTTCGTCCCACTCCTGGGCACGAGCCTCCCCACGGGCATCATCAAATCAACATGATTACGCAATAATAATCATTATTAGTTATCATTTTTAATAATAATTATTAAGTAGTAAATTTTTGAATCGCATTAGACAATTGGAAAAGTTAAGGATGACGCAGAGGAGTCTACTATGAGCTAAGGTGTGGTGAACCAGCTACTATCGATCAGCCCGATGAGGACAAAAGGCGTGTTTCCTTTGTCGCATACGAGTCATTATAATTAACCCTTACAATATTCGCCGATTGCAAATCGGCTCCACACACAATACTGACCGACAATGGGTTGCGTTCGCGCACCCACGCGTGACATTCTAATTTCAAAGTGTCAATAGCTCCGGAAAGCCGCCGGGACCAATTGAAAACATGTAAGGGACACAATCGCACGTTAGAGAGAGATACCTATGAGATTAGCGTCCATTGTGACGGATGACGTTGCGATTTCGCAGTGCAAGGTGCAACGTAACCCATTTTGCGTAAAAACTCGGGTATTTTGGGCAAAATGTGTTACGAGTGGCGCAACGTGTGCAACCATCTGCGCTCTTCAATTGTTTGGTTAGGACGTTGCATGTTTGCGTAGACGCGGGTCTCAGTGACCCGCTGTCGGCATTGTAAGGGTTACTCTTTGAGTGGTGCCGGCGGGTGTTTGCGATTAGCTATTTAGCGAAATCTGTATGGGAGCGATTGGTCTTTCTGATGTTTCAATCTTTGGGTCTGCTTGTCAGATTCTCTACTTCATTTAAATTAGGTTTAATGTATTGACCAATTATTTTATTACTTTTATGACTAGTCCCGCCACACTGTTACTCATATAAGCCATTAGGATCATTGCAACGATTACCGATGACGTATGCGTGCGATACTTAAACACAAAACGATTCATGTTTCTATTTGCGTGATACTATGAACGAATTGCATGTGCACCCAAAATAAATGAAGTGCAATATAAAATGACCCAATCATGACGCGATCCATCAAATCCAGCGAGCGCGTTACGTAATTACAATGCTTTATCAGCAACCCTTTCAATAAATATTATTTATTGTGCAAGCAATCGGACCCCCGACAATACGCCCGCGCGATGGGGGGTTAAATGCACATTTTGGGTGAAAAGCGCCGATGCGAGCCGGACATCTGCGCAAAATGATGCAGAGGGGTGCACGAGAGTGAAAGTTGTGCAAAAAATATCCAAATAATGTTGTACTAAATTTAAATAAACCACAGATCTAGATTTACATAGATAACGCAAATGTATGTACTTAGCGTTCGAAAACCCCGACCAAGCGTCAAGGTTGGTCGCCAATAACTTACAGTGCTCGCGACTACAGATATAAAAATATGAGTATGAGCGAGATAATCACTCGAGAGAATCGTAGCGGGCGGAGGGGCATCGGCGGCATCGGTGTTTTTGAATCGGTTTGGATTTCCCGCCATCTGTGACGTCACAGTAGGTGTTAAAAATTCGGCACGCTTGGTTTCAATACAAATCGTGTTACTTGCGTTATCTATGTAAATCTATATCTGTTAAATAAACCGACTGCATTGCCATCCTTATATGGTCGTAATATGACGCAATCAAATTGGCTTAATTTTTTGCACTCTCGAGATAGAATTAACCATATTAATTTATTTTATTTGAATCAAGTCAGTTTTCCAATTAAACTCAAATTGGGTCAAACATATTCATAAATAGATTAGCAGACTATAGTGGAAAAAATATTAACTAAAATGTTAATGTGAAAATGCCGGCGACACAGCTTTCGTTTGATTCAAGGACTGACCGAATTACTAATTAACAACTCAAGACTAATAAAGAAAATACCTAAGTGTCGAGTTTTGGATTCTTAGAATTGATATTTAAGATTGGAACAAACATGTTAGTCCTGGGAATAAGCCTCTGAAATATCACTGTATTCACCAGCTAATTAATGGGAACTACACATAACATAATGTTAAGTACACATCCATGGTCTAATATGTAGAATTTAGGTACTTAATATTCGTCTTCGAATACATATTCTAAGTATTTTAGACTTAGTAACATGTACATATAATAATAATACATGTGTTTTGGTTTCAGTTAATTACTTGTAGGAGGTATTATTACAATTTAATATTGAAACTATCATTATAGATCCTACAGACTGTCCTCAGCCATTAGATAAGCACAATCATCCAGAAATGGTCGGGCGGCCCAGCTTCTGCGGTCCCCGGAGAAATGGTGCGAACGTCACGTCTGCGGCACATTTCGTGTGTCTAAGCCGTCTGTCTAGCCGTGCACGTGTGCGGGGCCCGGGAGTGTGGGTCTGTGCGTGTGTGCGGGTGCTGTGCGTCCGTGTGCGTGCCGCCGGGGCGGGCGCGGGCGTAGGGCGGCTTGGCGGCGCGGTCGTGACATTGGGCGGGCGGATCAGCTGACGGTCTATCGATTGCCCGGCCCGCCACTTCCTCTTTGTTCTTTATGAATTTTTCATACCGTGTCGGCACTGTCGTTCCCTGTAAGTTTTGTTATGACGGCTGGCGATAGCGCCTTAAGTCTCTCTCCCGTACACCCTTAAATACTTTACGACTCTACCGACTTTAATAAACAACGAATTATGTATTTTATAGATTTCAACACTATTCGTAATATTTAAAATGCAAGAACTCTACATGGAGCGTTTCTACATAACTATACGATACGGTCGTTCCAAATCCAGGCAGGTACCCAGGTAGAGCTGGCGCCGTGACGCGTGTGCTCGGTACGTGATCCCTTTTATGTATTAGGGTTTTACTTGGTACATATTGTCGGTGGAAGTTTCTCGTCGCAAGGTATCTTTACAGCAGACACGGAATAAAAATATATTCTGTAATCTGTGCTTTATAAATATAGCTTCGTTAGTTTAGCGATTAAATCTTGAGACGATGTTAAAAAAATTGATTCCCTATGACATATTAAAATAGGTAGGCCACTGCTTTAGAACAGTCGGAATCAAGAAATACTTTTAATTTTATTAAGGTTTCCTTGTTATATTAACCACGAATAAGATTAAGAAGTCATGTTATAAATATACGTTCATCTTTGTTAAAGGCAGCCGGGGACACATTCTCTTTTATTATTTATCCGATGTCTTTTCCTAAGTACCGTCTAGGAACTATCCTACAGACTACGACTAGATACACTAGGATATCATGTTCGGTAAATAACGTCAGGATAGCGCTGTGGCTGCTGTAAAAATTTATTGTAATGCCGTAGCTAGCCCTTTTTATATCAGAGATTAAGAGATTGTTAGAGTACTAGCGGTTTATAAGTATAAAGAAAGATCGCCATGTATGTCTTGAAGAGGATAAGTAAAGTCAAAGAAGCCGGGATGAGTGTTGTGATTAAATGAAGTGGAATACATATTCACAATAACTAATTTCAAGTAAATCCTATCTAGCGCTTTCTCATTCTTTCCGGGTGTCCTCCTTTGAGAATAATAATAGAGAAAGTGAGACAGGAATATATAGGGTTTGCACAGAAATCTTTTCTTCCAGGAAGACGATGAAAACCCTATTTTATTTTTAAATTGAAATTGATGAAGTATTTCGGGATCAATGTTCGTCAGGACGCTACTACGGAAAAGTAGTCAAAGATGTCTATCGGAGCCATTTTGACTAAAAAAGGGGTAAGACTATAAGGCAACTTGAGTTTTTAGACTCAAGTTGACTTTAAACAGACAACGACTTGTAACGAAAGCATCTCTGCCCTCTTTTGCGTCAGTTGATGCGAAAGGTTATGACCATATCTGTGACGTCATCGTCAAACCCCCGCGGCGGTTACATTTCGTTACACAACAGTGACACGGCCCACATAACAAGGTTTAATTAGTCTATATTTAGCGCACCGGTAACTTGCGTTTAGTTTATCGTAACGGCTGACTGGCTCTGACGCCAGTTAGTCCTATTCAGTCATATTTTTAGCGTTCAACTCTCCCATTAAGTTCTGGGGATTACCTACATTTTTCTTTACAAAGTTCTTTTAGCTCGAACCTTGGTTAGGCAATCTCTTCCCTCAATACAGTAATGCGAAAAGGTCGGGACACGTGATTGGCAGAGGAAACCCTGACGGAAAAAGTACCAGTACCATATTTACTTCATATTTCGACAGCCAGTTACAGTGTTTCGACATTGCCCTGCTTCGGAAATAAGTGATTGTGTGGAAACGGAAATTAACAAGAATATTGGACGTTAATATAATATACGTACTTGTAAGGTTATGTCCAAGGAAGGCTGTGTTCGTTACTAGGACGGTCTGAGTACCTATTTTCTTAATTATTGGTATAAGGGATGGTTACAGGGAAGCGTGAATACCTAGTCAGTAAAATTGACAGGTACATTATCTTTTGCATTTACTAAGGCGTTCTGCATAATTTCGAGCATTATTAAGGTACGACCCTATAGTAGAGCACAAATGAGTTTTCTGAATTATAGTAAAAACTTTAATTATATGGGTGGTGTAATTGTTCATAATATGTAAGCTTACCTGTGTTGGGCGCTGTGTAGAGGTGGTGGCGGGCGGTGGGCCCCGGCGCTAGCAGCAGCAGCGCCCGGCTGAGCGAGCTGCGCGCGCTCAGTGGGAGCCCCGCCGGCTCGCCGTCCACTGCAACAATTAAACAACACACATTACTTTGTGGAACATAGTACCTACTGTATACTACATGCAAGGGATTCTCTGGGATAATTAATAGCATTCGGAGCGAGAGAGAAATGACGTCATGCAATCAATTCCTGAGTCAGATAATCACGATCTAATAATACTAGCTTCGTAGCCAGTAGGAAGATTACTACACTAGCAACAACTTTTTAGGGTCTTTGACTACACTATACTAATGTACCTACATGTAGGGACCACTGATCTACCATTAGCAGTTGATCGACACGCCGCTAACCTACGTGGTTGATACTGTTAAAAGGGGACACGTTATTGCTTTAAACGAACACGACCTCAAAACTCCAAAAGAATTTAACAATATTCTTGTATTAAACATTAGTTGTAACAAAGCCCTTCCAAGTTTCAGCAAGGTTGCTTTTCGGTTACAATAAGTGCCAAATATTTCTATAGAACCATTTCTCGCGGTTGAGTCATCAATATGGGTAGCATTAACTAGGTATTACATCGCAGGCTAGGCAGGCCGTAACGTAAGCACTGGGATTTTTTGCGAAACCTTAAAAAAGGCTAGGTTCTTTATAAATCTAGATAAGTCTGACGCGCTAAAGGATTTGAGTGGCCAACATAAAGCGAAATGAGCGAAGTTTCTTGTACCTGGGTCGTTTATCAAAATTTTCTTCAAGTAAAACTTGTAAATACGTCCCCGGAGCTACCCCTCCCCCCAGCTCTACGTTGATGGTGGATTATTCTAGAGAACATGCCCTATCTCTTGTATTACTTATGTACGATTATTAATTATGTTGAGTGCGCGTGTACTAGATAGCTCTAACGTTCTTGAAAGTTTTGCAGGTCATCAATCATCTAAACCTATTTGAATAAAACTGCGTATATTTCTTAATTACAATTGGACTTCTTTGGTGTTTAAATTTACAAAATAAATTAGATCAAGTGGTGCCCAAGAGACACTACTTAAGTAATTCCATTGTAATCGTCTAAGTAATTACTTAGCATTATGTTTATTACACACCAAAATGGGTGTTCAATGTCAGGGATTGATTTGTTTGCGTCGCAGTGTGTAAAAATAAACTAATGTATCATTTCTTGTACCCGATTAACGGAATTTGCGTGTTTACTATACAATCGAACATTTAATGACACTATTAATTATTATAATACGCAAAATGTAAGAAAAATCTCATAACTAAAACATCTTACATCATGCAACAAGCTTAATATCATGTTTCAAACTGTTAGTACATTAAAGAGGTGCTCTACATAACTTAGAGTCGCGTGTTCCTAGGAAATTACACCAAAATCGATATATACAATGTATAATCTGGATACATCCCGGCCAGACGCTTCCGTGCGCCGACCTTGGACCCCCCAAACTCCCCCTAATTTATTCACAGGCCCACCTGTTGTCTCATTCTACCTCCTCGCTGGTAGTGCGCATGTTTGACGCATAGAAAGGGACGGGGAGGTTTCCCTTTCGTTTTACAGGTCGAAGTGTCTAGACGGGTGAACTCCTCGGAGCGGTGGTCACATGTGGTGTGATAACGGGTATCAGGGGTGTATGCAAATCGTAGCTGGCGGCACGCGACCGCTTGCATGCTACTGATTTCTAGATTCATTGGTACCGAGCAGTCTATTTTATTATATTTCCGTCTGTATGTAGTTTATGTTTATGTTTTAATAATATATATTTGAATGAAATTATGATAGGGACAACACAAAATGTGGAGAAGGAAAGGTTTTATGCCAACAATCTACTTAACTACTGGGTATTTATTTGGGTAACGGTACATACACATATACATAATAGGAAAATAATATCTATCACAAATAATTGAAATAAAACTAATTTAACATTAAATAGGATAATCCATTACACAACATCCTCGCGGTAATTAGTGGTAAACTGTAAATTTCCTCAACTTTTCCCCATAACTAATGAACCCTGCTAGGGTTATGTAGTATAATGTTATGTACCTAATTAATGTTTATTAGCGAATAATCAATATCGCAGTTTGTACCCGAACAAATTACTGATATACCTGACATAAATGTTGACTATTCGTGACATAATTTAATTGTTTTTATCCGATATCTGAACAATTTATCAATAAGCTTGTGATGTAGGAAACCCATGCAGGCATTACATTATATATTATTTATATCATTTTATAATTGTGGTAGGTATTTATATTTATGTAAAATGTATTAGTTAAATATGAATGTTTGCATAGAAGCAGTTGCAAAACTTTATTGGATGTTTGTTTTCGACATTTATAAAAGTTAATTGTCTACAATGTCCAACCGTTGTTCAGGATCGACTGTACATAAATAATCATGTACCCTATTAATGGCATAAGAAAGTGTTAAGATATTCTATCCGCGGTCCGCCCTAGTTTCATCTAGCGTCTTATTTATCAACACATCGGCGAAATGTAAAACAGATGCATTGGGAAACAATAGTTTCTTGTAAAAAGATTAGTTTGGAGCGGGGCGGGGACGCCGAAAGGAGAACCAGGGGATCCAAATATTGAGGAGGTATTGTTCGTGTATGTGTTGTTAGACAAATCTGGTTAGTGATACTAGGCGTAACTAGGCACTAATCGTTTTTGGGTTCCAGCTATTACATTTGCTTGATGTATGCTTGCTTTAAATGACTAATGACTCTTAAGAAATTCTGATATTGGTGGCGTAGCATGTCAGACACACATATCAAAGCAAATATACTTTTTGTATTTCTTTTCAAACTCGGGATATAGTGGTAGGTACCGACAGCCGAGCTCAACGGACGCGGGAAATACCCATTTGCATTATTCAGAAGCACCTAGGAAGACGATGCATGCAAACTGCCCCCCCCCCCCGCAGTGGGGGGGTTCAATGAACTCAGTTCAACATATTTTTAAGGATACAACAATCTAATCAGGAAAATGCATATATTGGAGCAAAACGAGGACAAAGTGTTGTAGTTGAGATGGATTCTAGAGAGAAAAATACAAAATGTTTTGGACAACAATATTTGCAACTTGGTATTTGTATCTCATTGTCATATTTATTTTTATTTACTAAAATACTGAATCGTCCACCACCAAACAGGTACTTATAAAGGGTATCAGATAATAGTAGAGAAATATATATTTATATCCCGGAGTGTTGCAAATCCAGCTGGAAAGTCATTTCAATAATGATTTGAATCTACTTTCAGAGTGGCAACGGTACCGGAATCACAATTAACCTAAACCACGCTACGATATTATTGACATTGTACCACTGCCCAAATATCATGTCAACATCCATTCAACCACCAACCACTTCCTCATCAGTTTTAATGATTACCTAACTGGGAAAGCGGTAATTACAGGTGATTAAACAAATAACTTACTAAATACTCATAGTAGGTATGTCACACATACATAATGCGTAAATTAATGCGGAAACACATGTTTTTATATATAAATTGTAGGGGTATCTGCTAAGAGCTGAATTCGTTTTCAAATATTTTGGGTACAACACGACGGTTAAAGAACATTTATTTCGTCTTTTGAGGATTTAGGGTAAGACATAGTGGTAGGTATACAATTCACTGTTCATCGGCAGCAATCGATAACTCTGTATCCGTCTGGTGCGAGTTCCGAGCGTCGATAAATAACAATTTGGGTTACACCCTGTAGCTGTGAACTAGGCCGGCCCGGGTGGCCGGTCTAGCGATATCCTAGACTTATTCAGTGTTGTTTGTATATTGGAAAGTTTGACCCTAAACAGGGAGCCCTTGGTAGAAAGGCAGGTGAAATTTCACATAGCAGACTGTTTGGTACCTACTTAATCTAATTCGGAAATTTTGGAAAATAACGGAAACAAAAATTTGTCAATATCTGATAGTCCGTGTCGATACCTCGCACTCTACATTTAAAGTGGCTGGATGATTATAATCACTTTTAAATCTAAATTCCTAATCGCAATCCAATATCCCCAATTCTGTTGAGGACGGTACCTTTAGAATTTTTAATTAAATATCCAATTACTAAAGCGTTTACATTTCACTAGCATCATTGCTTATAAAAACATGTACAGTAACGTTACGTACAAAGCTGCTACAAGCACCGAGCTTCCTAAACGAAAAACGCAAAGTAAAGCGTGCATTCCCCCCACATGCCGCCGCCTGGAGGTATCGCTGGCTCGGAATAACAGCAGCCGGGCAGGGGGGTCCCTGGCTGCCCCGTGCATTCACCTGCACCCTCCACCCTCCCCCGACCACCCCCCGCCACCATTACTTATGCAAGTTTGTTAATATTTCAGTTTCACGAGGAAAGTAAAAGCTGTTTTCAGCTCAAACAATGTCGTGTATAAGTTTGCGGTGCCCTTTTAATTAGTCGACGTTAATTCGCTTTCATTATTCCGCTCCCAGAGCTACGAGGATAACTATATGATTATATCCGACTAGATTATGAACAGAATAATAATGGATAATACGTTAATGATTACGTTATTGCTTTTTGTAATTGTGTGAGTAAACAATGATTCAGCTAAAATAATGACGTTTGTTCGCGGAAAGTTTAACACCTGTCACTAATTACATAAAATTATAATAGGTACATAAATACCCAATTCAAAACACGTGAACTATTTCGTATTACTAGTGAAATAATGCTTTATTTTAACGTCATGTTGCTTAGTAGTTTAAAAGAAAGCATGCTTTATCAGTTCCAGACTAATCATTGGTTGAATAAACTCGTGTTTCAACAAATCTAAAGTAAAACATTAAAAGTCGACCTCAGTACATTACCTAAAGAAGAGTTTTAGAGGTATATGCAGTCGTGTTGATACATACAGTGCGTAATTGAGTCGAGTTGCCCCCTCGAGATGATGCGCCGAGTATACTTTATCTTTAAGCCCGACGTCCGAAACCCAAAAAGAATAATTACAAATACCGCAATTAATCATTTCCAAATTAAAGGCAGATAAAGTTATTTGCGCTTCTCGTAAAATACGCCTTTAAATATGTCAAGTTCAAAGCTCATGTTTTTTAAACAAACGTAAATTGTCTTTTTTAATTATTTCCTGTCGCCTGTATATAAATATATCGAATGCTTTTCACGTATGTTTGTGCAAGTGACATTTCTTTGTGTTTTGATTTAAAAATAAACAGTGCTAAAATTGTAATTGTTGTGGATGTATGTATGTAGTGACGAAAAAAAATGGTCTTATGTTGGAATGTCTTTCCAAAGAAATTCGCTGCGTTATAATCTATTCAATCAAAGCCGTTGTTTAATAGGAAATTTCTCTTTAGTTTTCGTCGTTCGGTTTCCTTTTCGACGTGAAATTTCCAACTCTTATCAGTCTCCTTTTACAGGAACTATAACTCTAAATTGAAAATTTAAAAACCCCCGATGCGATGACCTGTTCATCAAATGTATAATTTACCTAGTTCTTCCAAATAATGATGTTAGCGCGATTTGCGTAGCTCCCGTAGCTCAGTATCCATAGTTTACTTCATATATCCATTGTTTTGGCTTCCTCATTTATAATCTAAGATGTACAATAATCAATAGAAAATCTGTGTAAAAGTATGAGACATTATTTTGTTATGACATTTTGACATTAGAATAGACAACGAATCTAAATATTGATGTCACAGAGGTTTTATTCCTAGTAAAATATTATCAATTATGATTCAATTTGATGTAATAACTCTGGTTGAGGTAGACGGAAGCAGCCTAGGGGAAGAATTTTCAATAACGCTAAAATTATTTTAAATTAGATTAGTTTTTTTATATTCTTTGTCAATGGCGGAGCAACGCCCTCTAGAATTATTATAGCGTAATATTCCATGACCATTAACAAACCAAACAAAATTTAACGCATGCGCGTATCCATCATTTGAAACGTGACTTATGGAACGTCTTTAGTTCATACACAAATCTCAATAAAATTGATAAAATATTCATTTTTTTCAGAATCAGGGAAACTTTTCAAATTTATAATATTGTAAAAAGCCAGTTCAGACTATTACGATCATTTAAAAATATAATAAATCTAAATCCAATCATCTCAAATTTCGACTGGATTCGAGCCGAGGGAATTGGTTTTGGCCGTGAATGTGGCTTTTTTAACCTACAAAAGAGCTGATGATCTTCAAACGGCTGTACCGATTTTCATGAAACATAGCTAAGAACACTCTCGATCAGAATACCTATCTAACAAAAGAAACAAAATTGAAATCGGTTCATCAGCTTGGGCGCTACGTTGCCACAGACAGACACACAGATCCACAGATACACAGATACACAGATACACAGATACACAGATACACAGATACACAGATACACATGTTAAACTTATAACACCCCTCGTTTTTCGTCGGGGGTTAAAAACCGCAAGTTGGATTCATCGATGACGTTCGGCCTCGACATCAGTTCCGTTGCGAAGATCTCACGTCTAGTTCTTCATAAGCCAGGCCGGATTTCCCCCGGCCTTTTACTTGTAGCCGTAACAAAGCGAAAGATGGCGCTTTGCCAGTGTCTCCAATTGACTTTGAACGATCTTTGTATGGGAGTAGTTATCCGATGAAGTGCCTACGCACACTACTTTATCACACACTTATGGCACGCACTTGACGCGATAGAAATGCAAAAATAACATATTTTTTCTATATTGTTAAAATGATATCATATCAAAGTTATTAGGTACAAGGGGGTTTCCTATATTATTACTGTCTTAAGACTGCACCAAAACAATGGTCCAACGTTTGCATGGTTTCTTCTTTTAAGAATTACCAAGATTATTATTAAAGAATAATAAGAGAAGACTATAGAGTCTTCTCGGTATTATACTCGATAATGCCATATTATGTATTGAAACATTTATTTAGGGCCGATTCTGATAATTTCGTTATGGAATATATAATGTATTCCAATTCCAATGATGGTCAGTCGCGGACAGGGGAAGTGACCGATTCAATGGCACAATAAAATTAATAATATACACGTGTCTGAATGACGTAATGCGATGCGAAACTACACCAACCGGGCCGACTTAAGAGATGAGAATTTGGCGAAAACTAAAGATTCTTTTTTAATAACTCTAAATTGAAAATTTAAAAACCCCCGATGCGATGACCTGTTGTTCATCAAATGTATAATTTACCTAGTTCTTCCAAATAATGATGTTAGCGCGATTTGCGTAGCTCCCGTAGCTCAGTATCCATAGTTTACTTCATATATCCATTGTTTTGGCTTCCTCATTTATAATCTAAGATGTACAATAATCAACAGAAAATCTGTGTAATAGTATGAGACATTATTTTGTTATGACAGTATAATAATTGACATTAGAATAGACAACGAATCTAAATATTGATGTCACGGAGGTTTTATTCCTAGTAAAATATTATCAATTATGATTCAATTTGATGTAATAACTCTGGTTGAGGTAGACGGGAGCAGCCTAGGGGAAGAATTTTCAATAACGCTAAAATTATTTTAAATTAGATTAGTTTTTTATATTCTTTGTCAATGGCGGAGCAACGCCCTCTAGAATTATTATAGCGTAATATTCCATGACCATTAACAAACCAATCAAATTTAACGCATGCGCGTATCCATCATTTGAAACGTGACTTATAGAACGTCTTTAGTTCATACACAAATCTCAATAAAATTGATAAAATATTCATTTTTTTCAGAATCAGGGAAACTTTTCAAATTTATAATATTGTAAAAAGCCAGTTCAGACTATTACGATCATTTAAAAATATAATAAATCTAAATCCAATCATCTCAAATTTCGACTAGATTCGAGCCGAGGGAATTGGTTTTGGCCGTGAATGTGGCTTTTTTAACCTACAAAAGAGCTGATGATCTTCAAACGGCTGAACCGATTTTCATGAAACATAGCTAAGAACACTCTCGATCAGAATACCTATCTAACAAAAGAAACAAAATTGAAATCGGTTCATCAGCTTGGGCGCTACGTTGCCACAGACAGACACACAGATCCACAGATACACAGATACACAGATACACAGATACACAGATACACATGTTAAACTTATAACACCCCTCGTTTTTCGTCGGGGGTTAAAAATGGGTTGGAATAGCGAACAGAATGTGTTGCAACTGAGTTGTTATCTTGAAGCCTAATAATATATGTTTTTATTTTTTTTTATATTATTGGATAAAATAACAATGTAGAGTTTGCGGGAGTGATATGAATATATGCTTATACTGCTATAGTAAGATAGATTCTAAACGTACGCAGCCTCAACATGACTGAACAAATATTCATCGTATGAGAAAGAAATGATTTGAATAAAAATTCCGAATATTTTTTCGCCCAGTAAGTAGATATTTGATATATTAAAATCATCCTCCTTTGTCATATCAAAATAATGTTTCGTTATGAATATTAAAGTTAAACATATTCGTAGCTCACAAAATCTCCAGAACTATAACACATACAATAATAGTTTCTTTTGGTTCTATGTCAATATGGAGGCTGGAGGTGTCGCTGGCAACAGCTAGTAGGTACACTTTAAAAGCGGATTGCCATTTATTACGGAAATGTTCAATGCTTGTGACTTGCACCGTTTCCAAATCACATATATTTATTGAGGAAAACCGCCTTAAAAATGCGGCCCCCGCCCGGTTAGGTCGGTCCGCACATGAAGACATTAAACTTTCTTTGAATAAATAATACACCTGTACCCTGGCACAGGTTTAAGGAAAGGATTCGATTTAATAATAATATTTTTATATCCTTCAGTATAGATATAAAATTAATATATAGTGAATGAACATAGAGCGTGAATGAATTTAGTTTTCAAAGATGTAAATAAAATCAGAAAAGCTAGTGGTGTTTTTCTCATCTCATGGTAAACTTTCAAGTGTAAGTTGTGTTATGGCTGGGTTGTGAGGGTCTATTAATGTATTTATTAATGAGAGCACTCAATAATTCGTATCTTGCGACTTAATTCAATTCACATTTTATTAATGATTGGCGTAGCCCGTACAATAAAAACTCAACTCTCTGTCCCTAATAATAGGGTTAATTCTAGATGCACAATACGATTCGGCTAATCTCTGTCGAGATGCCTGACGTCAGAGAGTAACATCCGGGAAGCCATGCTATTTCCAACGCAAGAACAGTGTCCAGCAACATGGCCCCCCATCGATACGATAAGATATATGTTTTAGGGGTTTTATTAAAGTGGCTGCAATACTTGTAGAGCGGGTATTACTTATTGTCTACGCGTGAGTATGTGCACTGTGCGTGTGTGAATAATGAGATTTTTAATGACTCATTGAACTTAAATGTCGTTCCAATATTGGTCAATTTATACCTGGGTTTTAGAAAGTGGGGTAAAGGCAGTCTGGCACATGAGATATCATTTATCTACATGTGAAAAATACGAAGGATACGTATAACTAATGTTTGTGTTTTTCTTTGACATTGTATCTAGATTAGCGGCATAAAGAATATAATTATAAATTTATTTCGAAAAATAAACTAGTAGACCTTGATTTACAGGATTTTTATAGGTAGTTTAATATATGTACAATAGATACAGTTTCACGTGTATCACAGCTTTATCTCTGCATAAACACGACAAGAGGAAGTGGTGAAATATTTTCTTCATAGGCATTTGTGTCATTAATACGTGTCGTAGCGACCTCAGAGCAGCTGTCACGAAGAACAACCAAACTATTTCCGTGTAACTGAAATATATCATCAACAGCATTTACATATAATGAATTATGTAATTCGTTATGTTTTAAACGAACTTTGTAGATATTTTTTTTAATTACAATATACAATAATTCGTAATTATTGTGTCCCTCGTCCAATAGTGGAGTAATCTCAAAAATACTAAATCCATTTACTTTTATTATTGCCTAGGTAAGCCTAGGTAACCTGATGGTAAGTGGTAAGGGGAGAAGACGCAGTGGCGGTCTGTTAGGGACCTGTAACCGTATAAAACAACCATATGTAAACATATCTAAAGAAACCCCATTTGTTGTGCAAGGAAAATGCTTCAGGATTGAGATTATTGCATAACTTGCACGTGCGCGGAAGTAAGGTAGCAAGATAACACTAAGATTATATTTTCAGCTTTGTTAAGTGAAAATTGATTTCTACTACTCTGCAGTATGTGGTAATTAAAACCAGATTATAACTATGACTTCGCAAACACTTGATGAGAAAGGCACGCTACGGTTACTATGCATGTAACATGGTGAGAAAATCTAGATCGAAGCGGTCAACAAAGTCTGCCTATCAACAATGTCCAAATAGCCTATTATAATGTCCCATATCGATAAAAATCAATTGGTTTTACTATAAAATCGATTTGGACACCGGCACTAGACGAACGATTGGTCCTTGATGATCGCATTTCGTTTCTGGTTACGCTTCGTACGCGTACGTACGCGGTACAACTCGCAATTGATAGAATTTATACAGACCCCGGGTGTCAAATGATGATTCGGTTAATTAGGTGATTGGATAATGGTTTTCCCTTTTATTGTTATGCATATTTATTTGCAAACAATTTGCAGGATATTTATGCAATTACTTTAATTGGTTCAATTGTTTTGCTTTCCTGTTATTAAAGTTTTATATTTCTACATTATAATTAATATTTTTAGAATTCATTAGTGGCAGAGAAAAGGTAATAAAAACAAAATTTTAATATTAAATATAAAAATGTGCAACATTGTATGTAACGGAACGCCTGCGCCTGCGCCGGCGCGCATGGAAGGGGGCGCGGTTCCAACATGGCGTCGGAAAAGCGCGGGCACTTTCCCCGAGTGCGGGAAACGTAAGAAAGTGGCCGTCGCGCGCCGCGAAATGGAAACCGTCGCGATTATAACTGATAACACGTTTATCTGCGAACTTTAATAACTAACTACACGACAGGGCCGCCTGGGGTAACATCTTTTTAGTTTCATAGTCTGGATCTGAAGTATCAGATGAGACCTTTTGAATCATTGAACAGATTTGCAAAGAGATTTTGAGAAAACTAAAATGCTATTTCGATTAGATTCTTATAAACGGATAGTTTGTTACCTGTTAAATATTTTAGCACTAATTTAATACACATGTCAACAAGCGAGCGCTGATAATCTTTTTTTCCTGTTGCAAAAGTTTGTATGCAACTTAAACACGGGTTATGTGGTATTACGCAAATTATTTCGAGTATCGCAACGCCGTGACTCACCTAAGAAAAGGCGTATACACGGCGATGTACGCTGTATGGCTCCAATCACTCTGTTTTAAGGTACCATTTACATCTTTATTAAAGTCATTATCAACACAATAAAATTAATGACATTAAATATATAACGTTTTGTCCTGTTACATAACGTTATATACCTAGGCTACACCAAGCTTAGGTGTAGTCATTGTTATTTAATTAGGCACTAGTTTTATCCTCTAGATATTTACCGATTTCCTTGATGAGATACGTGCACAATTATTTCCAAAGACTTTTAGGTACCTAGGTATACTTTGATATTATTAAAAATGTATAAAGCGGTCCAGACCAAAGAACTTAAACGTTTTTGCAGTTTATATTTGTCTAGAGACTGTCAGTGATCATAACATAGTAAGTAATATTGACACTGGTTGGAATGAAGGAATGATGCATGACGGTTGGAATGTAAGTATGGATAAGGAAGTTTTGTAATGACATTACCGAACGAAGAAAGACGGTAATTTTGATGTCAACATTACTGATAGTTCTGGGTTATGTCTGGGCACCTTAAATACGTGAATTTAGGTTTCAAAATATGTGTAGCTACATAAAAACAGAATTCTTTTTATGTTTGTATATACCTAACATCATAACTTTAAGGTTAATATTTTCGAGTCCAAAGACTGGCTGGACAAGCTTGTATTCTTTATAGAAATAGATATTTCAAAAAAGTTAAAGTGTCATGTTACTAAGTGCACATAGACACGAACACAACACAGTTTATATTTGTGTGGCGAGTGTAAGTGGGTCAGCGACGCGAAGGGCGAGATGCGCCCGCGATCCTACGAGCGCGACCAGCCGTTCAC
The DNA here is from genome assembly GCA_918843915.1 of Notodonta ziczac. Classification (NCBI taxonomy): domain Eukaryota; kingdom Metazoa; phylum Arthropoda; class Insecta; order Lepidoptera; family Notodontidae; genus Notodonta; species Notodonta ziczac. The sequence continues at coordinate 13,904,544 of OU974039.1, read as the reverse complement.
CGCTCCAGCTAGAGATGGGACGCTTTGGACAACGCGAATCGATTAGGGAAATCGAAAATAATCAACATTTTATGATAACTGCATTAAAAACATTAACAATAGATATTTGCATGATATTCGAGGTTCATTTTATAACATCTAAATTAAATAGATTTGTAATCGATGTCACTTTTCCATTTCAAAATTATTTTTATGAAATTCTCAAGTCCTAGTAAATCTGCAAAAAATACTTAAACCAATTGTATTTTACTCTTGATGTTTGTATATCTTAATTAATTTGGCGGAGATTTCATTTGAGTTAAATTTTAGTGAAATAACAGTTTATAAGAATTTTCTTTACATCGATCGCGCCCTGATACAATACAGATAATAGTGTTACAGACGATTCCGTTTCGCAAGCTATTGTCCATTAGTCATGTCCTAAAAGTTTGTTGTACATTGCGATAGATTTTTTTTGGGCCAACCTTGTCTGAGGAAACAACAGGTTGGTCGGTGTACGTGCAGCCTCGAGTGCCCGTTAATTCGACTCACGGTCGTGGTTAGATGTAAACATGCCTTTATAATTTGTTTATTTTTATCTATGGCCAAATATTGGAACGTCGGACGATATCGCGCGGTCACCGAACATTTCATGAGTTTTTTGAGAACTTCGCTCCATCTTTGTTTGTTTACTTAAAGTCCGATACCGGTGTTTTAGTGACCGTGACCCCATTTGAACTCTTCGATGTAACATTCCCAACGAAAATAAACTTCAATTTTGATTCATCATTTATCAAAACTATGTTAAATTAATAACAAATAATGAAATCTTTTTATCGTAACCACGATGTATTGCATTAATAGTAGCTCACCGATAAGATGCCACTACGAACAGATAAGCTTACTATCTCGATTACGAGCACACTCGACGTAGGAAATAAGAAATAGGGACAAGGATATTGGGTCGCTATAGATATAACATTGTTTGTTTCGTCAATTATAGTGCACGTGTAAATCGTTACAACATCGCCCCGGCCCGATTAAGTTAACTAGAACGGGCGAATGAAAATATGAAAAACCGTAAAATGTGTCATCGAGAAGGAAATCGCGCGTCACTATAGGTCCGCCATGTTTGGTGGTGCAGCGCGCGAAAGTGAGATTTAACGCGAACGGTGCATCGTAGCTCCCTTGACCCGGTTGCGCCGCCCCCGCCCCCGCCCCCGCCCCCGCCCGCGCCTGCCGCACTACGATAGTAAACGGAACACATAGATACTCGTCTAGGCGAGAACTGCATCGAACCGACACGCGCCCATGTGTGCGACAGCAAAACGTATTAATAAACCGCAATAGAAATATTTTTCAGGGATTGATTAGGCATGTTATCACCTATGATTACGACATATTTGTGTATGTTTTTAGGCTAAAATATTAGGTTTTTCTCGAATTTTTTGAGGTCGAAGTGATATTGTAGCGGACTAGGTAATTGGCGGTTCGTGATAATGTAAAGGAAATGATTTCAAACCGGATCCATTAGCGAAATAGGCACGGTGGTGTAGCGGGTGCGCCGCCGCTCAGTATTGGCTCGGATCTGTGAACTTTACATTGAAACATTCGCTAAACGAGCAGTGTTTACGTATTTTATGAACATAATCCGATTAAATGCTTTTATTGACGTTCGGTAATAGCATTATTGGGTACTAAGGTACGTGAAGAAAATAAAAACGGACTCATACAATTTCCTCAAATTGCTACATTACATTGATAATATTATAGTAAAACTGAGTGGCTTTATGCATCACATGAATAACCGTTTAATTATTAATTCATACTTTAAATTCATTAGATATATTCAATCAAATCTTAAATCTATACAAGTGTGTATAAGCGCAATGACATAATTAAAAACCGGTAAACCGTCATGTACCGGAAACGTTTGCCAATCTCTACAGTGCAAGGCGGCGGGGCGTTCGGAAATCGTACTCGTTGAGATACGCAATAGTTCTGTTGCCACACCGATGCGCGCTCGGTTTGCGAATATATTGTGCTGGTTTGACTGCCTGAGGTATATTTAAGACTAGTTATTGCACTTATTGCACAGCAATGAGAGTTCAGGCTACGCTTACAGCAATAAGGTAATATACGGCCCCCGAAAACTGCCAAATTTACGGAAAAAAATTGTTATCTTTGCCGTGCGAGCCTACTTGTTCATACGAGGTTGCATTACAAAATATCATAGAGTAATAATTTAATAGTTTACTATCTTCCTGTATGAAGCTGACTTAAGTTACAAATAAACTTCTACAATATCCACATGTTTTATCGGTACAAAATATAAGTATAAAAAATTTCGGCCGCCGCGGCCGCGGCCCGACCGCCGTTTTCCTGTTTACCTGCGCCCGCGCAGTCGACTTGTAGGTCGAGTGCGCACACGTCGCGTTGCGCAATCCATGCCCGCCATACTCTTCTTACGATAACTGGTTTTAACTTTACTAATCTGTCAACGGTCTATGGTATACCCTTTTGATGTTTGGTATATTGCTGTCCGGAAACCGTAAATACCACCGGTGCATTGCGCGCGCGCCGCGCACAAACAAACAAACAGAGATACTGCAAACATCCATGCGCACGCGCACATTGTTGTCGGACAGTCCACGCGGGCTTCCTTTGCCTGTTTTGATACAACAAACCCACTACGACGTAGTATCCGATACGTGTGAGTAGTTCCGAAAAAGCGGTTCTGATTAGAGTTTACTAGACTGTGACAACCAGAATTTTCTACAATGACTTCCTCTAATGAAGGACAGCGACCTCTCGAAGTTTGTTTGAGCATTATGTAAAGAAATATGGTTCAGTGATTTATTTGGTATTCAGTACGCATGATTAGAGCAGAATTTTATGCAAATGACTTTTTGAGTTATTAGACAAATAAAAGGGTAGGGGCCAAATTAGATAAACACATCAATAATAAACTAATGGCTAACTCACATTCCGAGAACAGTTTAGTAAAATTTCCACATTTAAAAAATAAAGTAAGTTTATATCTTAAAAAATGATTTAGATTTTCAATTGTATAATTGTGTAGTAAAGTTGTATATATAGTCTGTACTAGAGCGGCGCGCGCGACACTCGCCGGCGACCGGTTCACGCTTCGCCGCGAGAATTTTGCTGACATTGACACAGTTATCGGTTTCGTAACAGCGCTGTGATGTTTGCAGTGATTGTCTAGTTATATCTGTTTTTTTATTCCGTGGAAATATTCGGTTCTGGGTTGTAGTAACTACATTTAAATTGATTGAAACGCTAGAAAGCGGTTGTAAATACAGTTAACAGTTGTTGGTACTTACGATTGAGAAACCGCAGACTAATAACAAAAAATAGGTATTCATCTATCAACAAAGCTAATTATAAATCTGGAATCTGGACAATTTGTGGTAATTATTGGCTGGAGTGGGGGTGATTGGAATGTCTCTAAATTACATAAAAAGTTTATGTTAAAGTTTATAAAGTTAAGTTAAGTTTAGTAAAGTTTATGTGTTTATAATATTCATAATTCATTGTCATCGAATATGCAATTTTATGACTACGCCCACTAAGATCGTGACTAAGTAAATTGAACTAGTTATGTGCCACCATAGGTAATAGCATAAATATGCAGTATAATTTAACAGGAACAATTACAGTACAATTTACCTATACTGTTCTCAGATTGTTAGATAATGATAATTTATAAAGGCTATGTAATTTTTGAAAGCAAATTCAAAACATGGTAAGGCGATTCCTCTACATTTCCTCATACCAATCATCTCTACGTCTAATCTAAACTTGGTTGTTTTTTGTCTTCAGTCTTTCACGTTCGTCCTATTGTTTGATACCGGTAAAGTCCTTGGTGCCACCATGAACGCCAGGCCGGGCATGTGAATCACTCGCTCATGACAGAGACAAACAGGAAACAGACGATGGCCTTGCGATCACTTCGGCGCTGTAATTTCCCGTGGTAATCGGCAGCGAAAGTTGGGAAACCGCAGCTCTAACGATCTCATAACCAGAATGTAGCTTTTAATAATATGTACGCTATATTATGTGGAGACGACTCATGCAAACAGGTATTGCTCAATTAAGTTAAGCATCAAATTTCGGAATTTCTTACCCATTGACATAAAAAAGAACCCCGCGTGTGATCTGGTTAGCCAGGAGCGGGTAACGACAATCTATGGATAATGATGGGTGTTACTGTAGTCCCATTAATACAAATGCATTCCCACGTCATATGGCTTATGTCACGATGTAGGCGTACGTTAATAATAAAACAAAATTGTTTATAAAATATTTGCGTTTTTAATGGTGTAAATTCTGGTTACCCACGGCCAAATTTTAGGGATCAGGGAAAATTACTCCTGGAGGTCAAAAATACACAACGTGTTTTTAAATGTAATATCATGTAGTAAAGGACTTGAGTGCGGAACTTATTTTGAGAGAGGCATATAAAAAATATTTTGAAACTGCGTTCCGTGGGCGTTCAAGGCGCACAGTTAGCATCGCAGGCGCCCGCAGGTTGCGTCACACGCTAGTTGTGCAATCCGCGGTGTTGTAAAAACGCCGGTTCGCGACCGCGCCAAATGGCCGCGGCTCACTTTAGACGGTTATACACCCTGAGCGAAGGCCTTTAAGGGCCATTTTCAAGTGTTACCGTTGACATTTTTGTGAATTTCATATGTGTGTTATAGTTTTTAGTGGGCACAGGGATTAATTTATGCGTTGTGGTTTTATGAAGTTCGGATATTATTTAGTGTGACAAGGATAATTCAGCGATACTGGATGCCTGTAATTATACCACTTATGTGAAAATAACTCACAATTTCTTAATCCGTGTATAAATTAACATTTTAATAAGGCTTATTTAAACACTCGATTTCCTGTACAATAAAAATGTCAGTATCATGGCGTAATTTCCGCCGACAAATCTAAATGTCAATAAAAACGCGCAGGAGCGACCCACCGGTCGCGTAATTTGGTAACTTTTAGATATTTATCGACTAACGAGCGGAATTGCGGTGTTAGTATACTTTAGTGAATAGTACAATAGTTTAGTGATACAGGCTTGTAAGTAATATTTCAGCGTGCAAATAATTTGAAAAAACTACGTATAATAGAATCACGGTCGCCATGACAACCTTTGATGGGTATAAGCTAGAGTTGCCGGTCGGTAAATTACATTATTAATTACAAAATTATTCCTCTAGCCATCATAGCATATTTCTCTCGTAATAAGTTTAGGCGAACTTTTCTTTAAATCTGTTTCCGATCTAGCGTAGTGTAGGAAATGTGTTAGTAATATACAATACCGAGACTGTCATCGTTGGTCGGCTTCCGGCAAAAATCCCCACAGTTACCATCCTTTTCTTATCCGTACGTATAGGGAAAATTACGGCGTAAAATTTTTATTCGCGTTGGTAACTGAGCCGATTATAATCGCATTGATTTTAAAGGTATTTTTTAGATTACGCTTTTCTCTGGCGGACACGTAACACATAAACAATGGTTGCTGATAATTAGGCTAAGGGCATACCTATTGGGCACGGTTACCTTATAATTGATATGTAGGTAGGTACTTACTGTCCATACGGAGATAAGATATTATATAGGAATATAGTTTTGAACAATATTGATTTGTTATTTTATTTGTGAAGATATCCTACATAGGTTCTGACAACTTAATAAATATGTTATAACAGATGGGTATGAAATTCCCTTCGTCTTTTAGCTCTCTATTCTCATTGGGTTACATTAATATTCCCTCTAAAACATTTAACTATATACCTACACATATTGGTCTAGACTATATACAAACAATTCAAATTGATGAGAAACTCCCCGTAGCGCCTAGTCTGACTAGTTTCAGAGCTAGTGTTTTCTCTACAAACTCACTGATGCGGCCCAAAGTTGACCCTGTTTCGTACACACAAAGCGACGCTACAACAGTGTTGACAAATATAAATCTCAATGTAGTTTAAAATAAAGTTAAAAAATGTTAATTGGACAGTTGCCAATCTGAAAGTGGTTACCGTGATCCAGTTTCCACAGGCTCGCACCAGTTATAATGACGTGTTATCGTTTTGCAAAATATTATTATTGTTTCACAACTGTTCTATTTCGCATATCGATGCTATTTATTGTGAGTATCGGTTAATTAATTATTTTTGAATTTTAAGGAAGAAAAACTGAGCGATGTCTATTTAGCGCGTCGCTTGTGTCTACTGCACAGGCTTCAAACGATACTTGTAAGTATATCTAATACTAACATTATTCTGTACCTGGTTTCCAGCGAAAGAACTTATTATATTAGTCTGCTTGTCCCACGGCTGGGTTGACCCTCCCCCGGCCCGCGCCCGCCGCCCCTTCGGTTCCAGCAAAAAATAGCGGCTGCCTCAAAAAGCGAGATCCCTAAGGTTACGTGTTTCCCCGAAGATATCTAGGCTAGGCGAACAACTCATTGGTAGGTATTTACAACTTGTGTTATCTATTTGGTTGATATAACGCAGGTAGCTGCGGGGCACTTGTCTATGTTTTCTTTTAACGAAAATCAGATGTTCCCTCCTAATTTCAATTGTAACTGTAACATTTCTAGAAAACTACTAGTGATTTTGTACGCTTAGGTTGACTATGATTTTGTGTTCTCATGGGAAATTCGGGAATTTCCGTACTTAAGCATTTTATGTTCGTGTTTTTATGACTGCGCGTGTCTTTAACACTTATATCTTCTAATAATGTATTTGGCACATACATATTACTTCCTATATCTGTTAATTCATGAGACAAAAAATATGACTGTCCACTGCACGACTGTGGAGGTCATTGGCCATTGGACCCGCGCCTAATTATATAGACAAATAACCCCATATTTATTGTTGATTTAACATTAATTTATATGAAAAAATCGCAGTTTCTGCGTGCGAGCTCATCAATTGAATAATACACGCACACTAATTGTTGTTGTGTATGTGTATACTCGTCTGCGAGTGTGGGTGTGTGGGTGTAGTCTGACCGGAAGCGGGCAGAGCGGTGACATCACAGATATCTGCTGTCCTGTCTGCGAGTGACGCATGCGCATGCTCAGAACAATACTGACAATACCCTGGAGAGTATCGCGGCTTATTCGCGGTTTTCGGCATCAATCAGTTTGATAGACAATCTGTAGATAGCGCTGTTATCTCTCCGCGAGGATAAATTTTAGCAGAATGTGTTGATAATAGCGCGCTTTATCAGCGGAAGAGTGTTAATATCCTTACTTATGCAAATCTTTTTATTATGTTTTCACATTATATTGATTAGATAGGAGATTTATTTCACAGTTACATTATAAGTAATTAGCATGAGTTGGTTTCACAATTTATCACTATGCACGGCGATGAACAACCTATCATTTGTGGACAGCTGACTTAAACTATGGCAGAATTGTGCGTCGCAATTAGAGTACTAAAGTTAAATATTAAACCTGTAAGATTATTATTTATCTGTAAAATTATTTTCATTGATACAAATAAAATACATGTGCTTTACACGAAGACAGATAAAAAAGCCGTCACGATTCTAGTTTCAAATAATTTATATGAATATATATTGGCAAACCACAGTACTTCAGCGTGTTGAAAGTCATTCAGTAAACAGAACTTCTTTTTTGTTAGTTGGACACATCATCGTTTAGTTTTGGCAGTGCTCGCGGAGTTGTGTACAAATTGTTTGTTCAAAAATACAGGGTTAAGACGTTTTAAATAGAAGAGAAACACGAACAAAGGTTTCTAAAACTGTTTTAAGGAAGTGGGGGCGTTAAAAAACCATTATTTGCAAATAAAAAAAACATCTGCAATGCAATAGTAGTTAAAGCGTGGAGGTACCGTTGCAGACACCGAATGCGGCCGTAAATTTGCACATTTTTTTCTTTGTGACGCAAAGTTTAAACGCGCGGAAAAAATACGCCTTTAGAATGCGAGCTTTTAAAAATGAACGGTTTACAGTTAAGTTCTTTTTATTGGTATATGGGGGTGCGCACCCGCTACCGGCGGCAGGTAGCCTCTATTTAAAGCACTATAAAAAATTGGGTTAACTTTTTTCCAGAGACATACGAGCAGGGCAAGGTGAGCGGTATACTGTTACGGAAACCGCGGTTTTTACCGTGCACTGTTAACCTATTAACTTGTTTTTTTTTAATATTAATAGTTTGACATGCTTTGGTACCTACAGATGTTTTAGTTTTCTCCTGCGAGCTATGACCCGGTAATCATCAGTATCATATGCGGATAGCAAAGGGGCCCCAAAGTAACAGTGGCCGCGGCGGGTTTGTTTGTCAGTGTGTTGTGAAACATAATAGCCTTGCGTCGCGGTTGAAGGCCGGCCAAAAACTGCGCGTGCGGCCCCACGCCCAGATGTGTCCGATTTAAAGAGCGTTGCACGCATAAATACATAACAGATAAGATTAAACGCTTGATAAAAAATAAAGATATCAACGCGACAAAACGCTTGTTTATTGGACTGTTTGCCGATGACAATCGCCCGTTCAACCTACACAAACTTGGCCAATTTCAAGTGATAATTTGCTGAAAAAAACATCTTTGTTTTGTTAGGAAGTTGTAAAACAGTTTATAGTTTATCAATGGCCGGCGTGGATTGCTGCGTTTATTTATTTTTGAAATTCTAAAAACGGATGCGTTCACGTCATTTGAATACTAAAGTGCATTTTTTAAAAATCCAGTCGCGAGTCGATATGACTACTGTTGCTTTCTCGCTTCAACTTCATAAACAAATAAATGTGTGAAGAAGACGGCGAGTTTGCAGGAAGCTGTTCAAAAAAAGAACAACCCTTCCTCACCCTTTCGGGACATTCTATTGTTTAAATTAAAAGGAAACATCCTAACTACAATATTGTAGTAATCAATTTTGAACTCAAAATATATCATTTTAAAGCTTACTTTGTCTTGTCAACGATAATTACGTATCATAACCCCAATGGATAGGGGAATTAATATAATTCAAAATAGTTTTTTTCTGTTCACTCGAATTTCTCGGAACAGGTAGTCGGCCAGTGTTTTGATTGGGTCTAATAGTAATGTTTAGGTATTCTTCATATCGACTTGTTATGGCTACGCCAATAATAATTAAGTTTCTTGAGATGTAATTTATGCAAATATTTGTAAGAACAACGACCTTTGTCATCTCCGGGTGTCGCGCTACTGGTAAAGCGACTCAGAGATGTTGTTCCATGTAATCTTAGCTAATATTGTTTATGGTATTATTTATTGTACCTGCTGCAAACTGGCCATTTCAATTCTAGCCAACGTAACTCTTACGTGATTAAAAATAAATCAAAATTCGTAGGTATTTGATTAAAGACAGGTTTTTCTTAACATCGATTAATTGATTATTTTAATGCCCACACTATTTATATAAAAAAGTCATTTGTAGAATCCAACCCGCTCACGTTTGCGTATTGTTTACCGGTGGATGCGCGCGCATCCGGCGCGGGCGTCGTCGCCGATCGCGTATAAATAAGATTTTTTACACACCTTTCACTTCCGACCTGCGCGGGCGCAGCGCAGGTATCGCGCAGCTCACCGGCAAGGGCTAACACATCATCGATATTATTTGGCAGCTGTTTTATAAAATGTACACAGATTACGTTTCCTGGTGCATCCTTTCTTTTTGAATATTCATGGGAAAGTTTCATATTCGGGGTCAACCGATTATTTTTTGTTGAGAATCAATGCGCAAAATCAAAATATGAAGCCTTTGACAGAGAAAAAAATGAAATACTTTGTGGTCTAGCAGGTGTAATAAGACTGTCTTAACTCTACATGTCAAGCTCTTTTGGGAAGTTAATGTTAAGTAACACAATAATTAATTTACAGTCTCTGATGCCACAGCAAGATTAATATTTCGAGGAATCTAGCTCGTGTTTTGGACTCTACAAAACTGTGACTCATATGCGCTTACTGTTATAATCTGTATTTCCTTATAGAGATCACTATCGAAGTCACCAATGATCATGGGTGAATAACCCTGACATGATATAGGCAGTATTGATACTAGACTGTGGTATTCTGAACACTATAGAGATACTGAATTATATTGAGACTAACTAAAACTTGTTGAAGTGATTTCATAAAACCAAATCGGCTATAGGTAAAAGGATTGTTTAACCGATTGTATGATATCCTATATTATTTTATGCTATTTTGTGTTCACACCAGGAAACGCGGAAATAGAACGTTGCTATCTAACAAATAGTCTCTACTTCCGGTATAAACACATGGTCATTCGCACAGTTTGTGAGTAAAATACTAATTAAAATTATACAAAGTATTTGGATCGCGAAGATCTTTTTATTAATCGCCAACATACATGTAAAACCTAAATGACTCTATCATAATCTGAGAAAATAAAATACATACACGAAATCATATTATTATTATGATCTTGAAGTGTTTGGATTATCTCATTTATTTAAGATATAACGTTTTAACCCTTTTTTACTCATTTGATCTGGACCCAAGATACTTCCTGTTTCTCTAAATCATTGTAGGGCAAGTATTTTAATAAAAATAATCGAATTCGATTCGGCCTACATAATTCATAAAGGGTTTGCTTTCATAGTTGCTGAGTAGGCATATTTGCAGGTAAATCTATTTTCATGAAATGCCTTCTTATAATGTGTCGAGGCTATTTGCGACAATTATTTTGCCAAAACATGACAAATAAAATCGACATTATGATTTGCTATGTTTTGAAGTTATTTTTATCAACTGAAACTATTATTGTTTCTTAATAGACAAGGCTGTAAAAAATATTGATGTTGATACTTAGAAGAGTAACGATATTATGTAAATTTGATAATAGAACCTTATCACATAAGCACGTGTAAAAATAATATTGCCAATGCTAAATATTGCTAACGAAATGGCCCATAAAATATTTGGCTTCAAGGTTATCTATGGAAAGGTTACTTTCGAAATTATACCCCTAAGCTTATACAAATAGGGTGGAAGAAAGTATAGCAACATGCGCAAAAGGAGCAAGCCACGGACCATAACTCATCATTTCAAAAGTACTTGATATTTCGACAGAATCTTGAGACCACGTGCTATATAATTATAATAAATAATATAATTAATCAATTAAAACCTTGCATATGTAACAGGACACGTGTCGGTAACGCGATGCGCGCGCGCAAGTCTCGCTAACCGCCATAGTCGGAAGCGGCGCGGGCATCGAACCCGCACTACTGGGAACTGAGCTGATGACCCAGCGATTCGTGTTGTTTTGATACATCGTACTGAAGGCTTGCAGTTTTGTATACTAGTGCAGTATCGTGTCTCCGTTGAGGATTTTACTTGTGTCACAAAATCGGGCAGACCGGCCGTTATTGGGGCTCTATCGTGACTTCCCTTATTTTTACTAACACGAGTTTTTATTTATTTATTGGTTATTTTTTTCCCTAAGCTCAATTCTTAAATAATCTATGATTTGCTTACTGAATCTAGATTCTATTGTTAATAACCTAGTTTACTTCTCATAAATTAAAAACGCATTTCTTATTGTATACATTTTTTATTTATTATTCTGTTTTGTCAAATCCTTATTTTGAGTACCTATCGCAATTTTACAGTTAAATATTGCAATTATAAAATTGTTTTATTTAGGTACAGAAACAGGGGAGCCATAAATAGCTGGATAAACTCAATTAATTTAAATGGCGACTTCCTCTTTAGTACAACTTATTGAAATCCAATTTTATTTGTATGGAATGCAATCGTGCACTTGTGTTTTCTGCGACGTATCAATAACCTTTATTTGTGTTAGTGCATTGCGCACACGCCTGTTGTTATAGCAATATGATTATAATTGTACCGAGATGAGGAGGAAACAGGATGAACACGACTGGTAGGCAGCAGACGGTTGCCGAATAGTGGGTTCGGGTTTATAGAGAGGAAATAATATTAAGTAAGATAAGGCATAAGGCAATGTACATTGAAAAGTTATTAGAACACACATAATACGCTGAAATATCCCTCACAATACAATCCAATAATCATAGATAATTGTGTGAGATAAAGATTTATCCAAATAATCTCATCATTAGTACCGGTAGGATTGTCGCATGGCCGTCTAAACATCGGCTGTTTAATATGATTTTTTGGTGGAAAACAACGCGTACGGTATAGTAAACACGGAGGCAGCAGCTGCCGCACAATGACCCATTGTTCGCAAGAATGCTGCCAGCTACACTGGCTGCACCGCCGGCCTGGCTAGACGAAAAAATATAAGCACATAAATACACCTAGATTCACGCATATGACTTGAAAACTGTCAAATGTAAAAAATCCGCATCATAATTACAATTAAACGACATACATAGCTGTTATATGCTACTGTCGGTAGTTTCCTTGAAAGTAGCGGCAAACATGTTTGATAGATTGCATTTAAAGAACCATGTAAGAGTAGAGAATAGTCTTGCTAAATCATTTGTGTTTATATCCTATTACTGGATCTAATAATATACCTAGTTGTTAAGTAATACATAATTTGAACCCTTTTAAACATTTCGAGTTACATATATTTAGGAAAAAAAATAAGTTCCTCCCACCGGTGCCACAACTCGCACCTAACGCTACATAAGCTCAACAAAAACGCGTCTGGCAAATTCTTAGACATGAATAATACGTGTTTGAAAAACGACGAGGCTGGTTTTGCGTCTGGAGGTCTGGATAGCGGTGAGCCGAGGCCGCGTCCGGACCGCCGGGTGACAGAGCCTGTCTACTGGAAAAAAATGGTCGGTCTCTCGGTAAAACGCGAATGTTTACTGTGAAAGGGTAATTTGTAGGTAGAGACGTGTGGTATCACATCATATATTCAAAGATTGATCAAATTATTAAGTAATCGGACTGTCTCTTAATTTTGAATCTTTGAAACCTTTTAGAATTTTGCAATAGGTATTGCCTTAGTTACAGGTAATTTAGTACAATAAACGATAACTATATTATCCTTGTGAATTATTCATTGTAGTTTATTTATACCATATTATTTGCATCAAGGCAATTCCCAAATCACATAATCTATAAATAATGAGGATAATATGAACTCCTCATGTAGAATATAGGTATCAAACGTTTGTCTCTTAAAGGCACGTAGTCATATATTTGGGTGATATTCCATAGAGATACGGATGAGTTTTCCTTTCCGGTAAAAGAATACCAATAATCACGTTCTGTTGTATGTTGAATAAAAGGATTGTGAGGAATAGTGATGCAAAGGCTAATTGACCTGGACCGCCCCCCGCTCTAAGCGCTGCATGTTGCCTTAGGTCAGGGCATGCAAATAACAAACAGTACGCCATAATACTATGTTCAACGTACGAGTGCATTGTGCAAAAACCATGACGTCGTCAGGGCAGCGTAGCGCAATCGTAGCACCCACTACGGCCGTAGCGCGTAGCACTTTCTTTTCATTTGTCGTAGCGGTTTTCATTTTTCAAATTACCGTAGTATGTAGGGATGTTTATATTTTAATTCGGCTATTTATTCTATAGAATCCCTATAGTCTAGTTTATAAGTTTTATTTGTTCGTCACCTTACCATGTAATTATTTCAATTTGTCATTTTTCCATGTTCTTTCGCGGTATTGAAATTTAGTCGTGAATTTCTACAGTATATCTAAACTGAACACATTTTCCTTATTTGTAGCATTCCAAGGTAACAGCAGAAATTAAGCGGCAAGCTTCATGAATGATTAATGAAAACACTTACTGTATCTCTTCATTAATGATTTCTTGTAAGCTTTCCCCGAGATCGGGTCGTCGCCGGGGCTGAGCCGTCCGGCCGAGTCGTCCGATTCCGTGCCGGAGTCCCGGCCGGACGCCAGGTAGTCGTGCGACTGCCTCAGGATTAATTGTGTCCTCATATAGTCCGACGGATCGGCGAATGTCTGTCGCGCGAAATCGCAAACCGAAATTTCCTTTCGTACTGTCAAATCTAGCGGTGCGTCATCATCCTCCAGCTCTCGCTTGGGAGAAGGTGGCTCCTCAGGGTATGCCTTCCGTGCGGCTAGGGTACGAGGTTCGTTATCAGCGCTGAGCGCTCTGCGGTCCGCGAGCGGCGACCGGCGCGCCTCCATGCCGGCGCTCGCCGGGCGCGTTTCCACAGCCATCATATTTAATTAATAGCACGAAACACCATAATCACAAGCCCACAGTTTTCAGTTATGTCATAGAGCGTAATGTGTCGTGTTGCAACCGCGCGCCGCGTCCGCCGGCGTTCGCGTCGTATTACGGACTGATGTCCCAGTTTCGACGATGAGTTCCACTGACTTCGTGAGCTCGCTTCGGGCGCGCTCGGCGGCATTCGGACACTTTCGTTTTCGTACAGTGCCCGGCAGTGTGCGTGTCGTCACACAGCCACCGCGGCTATGTGTGAGGCGTGGGGGTGTGTGAGTGCGTACGTGTGTATTGGCGAAGCTTTTTCCACTTTCGTCTGGGAGCTTTCCTCCATTTCCCGAGTTAGCGAACAGGTTTCCACTGTTTATCCAGCTTGATTAATTACCGTGGCTAGTTCGATGCCGGTCTCGTTTTCAAGTGATTGTGTTTGGATAATTAATTTAAAGGGAAAATTATATTAATGAATATTTAAATTTGTTTTTGCTTTTATATTTTTTATTAATTATACTCATTGAGTTTATAACTATTTATTACTGATTTGCTAATAAATGAGAAAAATATTAACTAGTCTAAAGTAGGATAACAAATTATAACACATTATGTTAGGTTTTACACACATGAGAAGTTAAATAACTATTTATAATATTTATCAGGCGGCGGAACACGAGGGACTTTCGGCCGAGTTTTGCGTAACAGAACGACCGCGTAAACAAATTGTATGTTTTTTTATCTAACGCTCGGGGCATTGACCGACATTACGAATAAAGTTGCGCGAGCGCCGACCACGTGACACACTGACATTGCCAGCGTAACTTGAGCCGCGGGGCTCTACCATTACAATACTCTACTATAGAGCCTATAGGGCGTTGTATATCGTTAGTGAGAGTTCAAAATACAGTGGCTGTCAACAGATATGGTACACACTACGAATTTAGAGCCAATGTCAGTGGTTCGTCCTAACAGATAGTTCGGGCTGAACCGAAAAACGTGGAAGTGACGAGATAATTTGGCATCATTACTTTTCATGCGTTTATTTTGTATCGCTCTCGGAGACTTTGATGAATGACTTGTGTATGGCACGATGCTCATTGCAGACTACATCTGAAGTATTTCAGTACGTCATATTATGAACATCAAGTTTATATCGTATCCAAGGATCCATTTATAACTCTATCGAAGGAGTTCATTATATTTTCAAGTTAGATTTACTTATAATTTGGTTATAATTAGCTAGATATATAAATACACTTATAGTTTTAAAGGCGACATCAACAGATATACATATATACTAGGTGAAACAAAAAGGGTATACTATTTTTTTCAAAACTTAATTTTGTATATCTAAAACTATTAGCTTTGGAGGAAACTTGAAAAACAAAAGGTGTTATAGGAATATAGCTGTTGACATATTTCACAAGTCTACAAAACCTTTAGTACTTCAACTGTCCCACAAAGCCCATAGTTTTAGATTTACAAAGTAAAGTTGCAAAAAAAAATGTATGTATACCCTTTTTGTTTCACCTTGTATATCTTATGTAAATATCTATATTATGTATTTACATAAGTAATACACTACACAGTACAGATTTATGTAAATTACATACTACCGTGATACAGCTTAAGTTGTTCCGAGAATCGCGGTCGTATCGTACGCGATAAAGAAATTAGTGATACAAGTAAAACGTAATTATTGGTATTTAATTAATATCATTATTTAATATTATTACCATCCGGCGTAAAGATTACATTCATCGGTTGAGCCGTTTCGAAGATTAGCCGGAAACAACAGACAGGCAGACAAAACTTTGTTGTATGCACCGTATATTCTCGTATAGACATTAAAGAAAATAAATTAGATTAGGCAGGTTAATATTACCCTACGTAGTTTTTTAACATTACTGTTACTGTTACTGTATACCACCCATAGATATGTATATGTAGAGCATCACTTTGAATACTACCCACATTTTTTAAATCTTAGGACATTTAATTCCCGGCCAGTTTTTTCGTGTCGAAGGCAAATAAAGGATTTAACACAATATGCTATCTAACACATGGCATGTTTGCTGCGGTGGGCTCTCCATCACATAAGTATTTCCCCTACATGGACCTAATAATGCTAAAAAATATCTGTTCAATCTTGATCAACTGTTTGGAATGTGTCTGACCACCTCTTTCACCGTGTCACCGTGATGTCATAGTCACCCTTTATAGGCACAATAAAACATTTATCAGTGTCATTATCTGGCCACTCTATCTTTATTGAAATTTATCTAAAAGAACGTATTTGAAATTAGCAAACCTTATGTTCATAGAATAACGCCGTCGATAAGATTGCTCACCATTCATGTCTGTTTATTTGGGTACCATTAATAAATGTGAAAAGCATGTAACAGATAAATACTAACTTCATTCATGGCGCGAATTATTAGATTGAACAATTAGATAAATGTAATTCATATAAAGTGTTTTAGTGTAAAAATAATAAGAATGATAATTGATAATGTTTTAGATAAATACAAGTGGATTTTACCCCACTCGAGGAAGGTGGAGGGATGAGTGTACGTGTAATATTGGTCAAAAATTACACACATTAATTGAAATATTAAAATTACATTCTGAATACAATTGTGTTATAAGCACAAAATACTTGTATAATAACACAAAATAATAGTTTAAATGACCCACTTAACATTTTATATAAAGTAATCATTATTAAATATTTTACAATATATTTATTACGTGTCTAATCCCGATTCTTTCAAAGTCTAGTCTCTCAGTGAATAGTACTGTAATATATCTCTACAATTTGACAATTATACCCTGCAGTATCGTTACTCACACGGGTTTATTCTGAATACTCTACCTATGGCCTATCGTTAGCATACAACTGGTTACCTGTTCAGTAATTCAAAGACTTGATAGTACTTTATCATAAAACAATCCACGCGGAACTAATATCTGGTTGAATTGCCTTGTTTTTAACCCCCGACGAAAAACGAGGGGTGTTATAAGTTTAACATGTGTATCTGTGTATCTGTGTATCTGTGTATCTGTGTATCTGTGTATCTGTGTATCTGTGGATCTGTGTGTCTGTCTGTGGCAACGTAGCGCCCAAGCTGATGAACCGATTTCAATTTTGTTTCTTTTGTTAGATAGGTATTCTGATCGAGAGTGTTCTTAGCTATGTTTCATGAAAATCGGTTCAGCCGTTTGAAGATCATCAGCTCTTTTGTAGGTTAAAAAAGCCACATTCACGGCCAAAACCAATTCCCTCGGCTCGAATCCAGTCGAAATTTGAGATGATTGGATTTAGATTTATTATATTTTTAAATGATCGTAATAGTCTGAACTGGCTTTTTACAATATTATAAATTTGAAAAGTTTCCCTGATTCTGAAAAAAATGAATATTTTATAAATTTTATTGAGATTTGTGTATGAACTAAAGACGTTCCATAAGTCACGTTTCAAATGATGGATACGCGCATGCGTTAAATTTTGTTTGGTTTGTTAATGGTCATGGAATATTACGCTATAATAATTCTAGAGGGCGTTGCTCCGCCATTGACAAAGAATATAAAAAAAACTAATCTAATTTAAAATAATTTTAGCCTTATTGAAAATTCTTCCCCTAGGCTGCTCCCGTCTACCTCAACCAGAGTTATTACATCAAATTGAATCATAATTGATAATATTTAACTAGGAATAAAACCTCCGTGACATCAATATTTAGATTCGTTGTCTATTCTAATGTCAATTATTATAATGTCATAACAAATAATGTCTCATACTTTTACACAGATTTTCTGTTGATTATTGTACATCTTAGATTATAAATGAGGAAGCCAAAACAATGGATATATGAAGTAAACTATGGATACTGAGCTACGGGAGCTACGCAAATCGCGCTAACATCATTATTTGGAAGAACTAGGTAAATTATACATTTGATGAACAGGTCATCGCATCGGGGGTTTTTAAATTTTCAATTTAGAGTTATTCATGACACAAATTAGGTTCAAGGAAGTGGGATATTGGATCAATGTATGTGAATGTTGTGTATTCCCTGCAGTTATTACTGCTTATGTATTTTATGTAGGCTCGTAAAGTTTATTACGTCATGCGGCTTTGTTTACTAGACATTCAAGTCGATATTTTATGAGAAATTATTTGGACTACTTATATGTTGATTGAGGAACGATGTTGCTAAGTCGGGCACGGTAATTTCTTAGATGGGTGATCGCTAGTGGTACCTCATACTAAAGCAGGATGTTTTTCGACTACTCTAACTTTTACATCTCTAGCACGATCAAATCTACGCCAGCTCAAAGTGTACCAAGTAGTGTACTCACTATGAACTGATGTAGAGTTAATCATGATAACAACGTAGGAGTGTGAGATTCTGAATAAGTATATACTGAACAAACGCTTCAGATGCCAGTGACATTGGTGCGCCTCAGTTTGATCTTAAGCTAAAACTGTGTAGGTATAAAAAGCGATACTAGTCTGCAATAGTAGAGCATGCCACTCGATTGCCCTTCGTTTGTCCTGAAGGGACCTCGCATGAAGACATGTAGAATTACCACCGGAAACGATGTTTCTGGCACATGTGTCAAAATATCCTGAGTGCGAATCTAAGATGTGCGTGCTATCACGCTGAGGCGTTATCAGGGCGAGCAGGGTGAGAGGTCGCGGCTCGTATCATATCGCCGATCGGGCGGCCATCGAACCCGTACTTACGTAAGCCGAGTCCATCAAATCACTTGTTTTTATGTCTTATTGTTCGCTTTGTTTCTGGTTAAAAAGTACTTATATGAAACCTATCATGAATGTCTTCTATTTCACATAAATGTTCGCCCATCTCTAGTACAATCAATTTACTTATTCGCCGTGGCTCTATTTCCGAATTTCATTTAATTGAATTCAAATGAATCCAAATTAAACCAACCAATAGTTGAAATTTAATAAATATACAGTTTATAACACTGAAATAACATAATATAACACTATTTATTCGTTCACGCGGATGGAGTCATAGCAAGGGTTTTAGTTTCTGGGAATCTTTTCGCCGAATATAGGGCATCTGTAGGGCAAAAAGACAGACATTACGAACGTGAGGGAAATTTACAATTGTAATTCTATCCGTACGGACGACCTCTGGAGCCCCGAGGTCAGACGAACCCGTTAGCGCAACGCCTCTGCCCGACGACAAGAGGTAAATTGGGATGATATTAGTAATAAGCGCGGATCTCGGGAGGGGGAGGGCCCGCGACGGTGGCGACCTCTGCGCGCCGCAGACTATTTAGTCTGTATTGTTTTTGCTTTTGGGGCGTGTAATTGTCAATTTGTTTTATGTGGGTACCCTGGAATTGAGGGTACCCACATAAAACGGTCGGTTATGCCGACTTGATAGCGCTATACATAAGGGTAATTTATATAGAATAATATTAAACCGTTTAACTTAGGAGAGTTGGTAGAAGCGGTTTGTAGAATTCTTAATAATATCGAGTTAGTATAATTTAAATTTGTACGATGCTGTAGATTGGGATGCCAACAGGTGGGCTAGGTATTAAAGGCACGAAAAATAACCCTTTAAATAGCGATTTTTTTTCCGTTCTATCAATTTTATACGTTCTACATGACTCTATTAACTTTACCCAATAGGAGTCTAATAAGAGTGTTACAATAGTTTGAATATGTAACAATACCCATAATATTTTCCATCATTATAAAATAGCATCCTAGTAAATATCAACCAGAGACCAACATATTTACTTATAACAATTATCATGGATCGAAAAACTGTTAATTTTACTTTAGACAACATTTTTCTACGTTTATATTCTCATGGCTTATAAATTTTACAAAATCGACTCCTGCGCATTGCAATAAGCAACGGAACTCGCATAACACAACACAGAGAAAATAACAAAAAGCAACCGATCGATCCACGGTTTAGATCATCAATCTTTCCGCGCTTCCTGCGGCGCCAATTATCTTTAAGCGTGAGGGAGATGGTGTAGCATTGGGCCATTATGTGCGAGAAAGAGATGGACTAGTTGAGGAACGAGATGCTCGGCAAGTGGTCGGCCAAAGGACGGAGGTGTTGCAGATCTCGGCTCGTTCGGAAATCTTGCAGTTGTTTAATATTTTTTAATTATTGGAATTTGAAATAAATCGTATGCCAGTACTTAGGCGAGAAGTTGAAGCCTTCTTGCTTATTACCTTGCTAGTGATGGGCTCGTTATCAAAATTAAAGAAGCGAAGCGAATTCTTATTTGAAAGCAATCTTGTAAGATTTTTTCCTTTATTGGGAATATTGTATGTAATGTGTAGTAGTAAGGAATTTACAGTAGTTATCTCAGGCGGAAGTCTTTGAGAAATATGTCTAATATCATTACTAACAAGTCATTTATTATTTATTAAGATTGCCTTCTTGGACGAAAATTTTCATATTATCACAAAGATAACTTGTTTCCCCTACATCAAGAAATTAAATAAGTGAAGGTAAGTAAGTGGATTCCATTCCGAATTATTTTCAGTATTCCATATAAATCAGACAATCTATTAAGTGTGTCAGAAATGGGGAACTGCGGGACAGACGCAACCGACCAAAAATAAATATGGAATTAGAAGAAAAACGGCATTATGATTCTAAGCACTAAACTATTTAATAATGTACCCTTGCAGATATTCAAAGTATTTTTAATAGCCTTGCAATTTTTTTAATATTAAATAAAGTATTATGAATTAGAAACAACACTAGGCAATGTTATATCCGAACTGATATCATTGTACAAGTGCAGTCGATGTACGGATTCAAGGCTAAGTTGTCGCTGCGCCCGCGCAGGCACTACCCACACGCGCACATTATGCACCGACCGTACACGCCGCACACACGCACACTCGCGCGCCGCGATGTGGATGCGCTGCTAACGGCAATCAAGAGATATGAATAGTAAAGTAACCCAGTCTCTGTCCCACTTCACTAGTTCTCTGCAAGTGTGAGATGGATAAAAATAGTGTGGCTCTTCTCGCAATAGTAATGGTTTTTGCGTACCTACAGATATTAGCGATAGTGGGGTATCCATTTGTGAGGTGTTATTTGGGATATGATATCATTAGGATCGATAAATCCTAGGCTACTAGGAGATAGATCTTCAGGCAGAAACTTGGGAAGGATGTCTATGGTGCATATTTATATATTCTATTAGTTTTCTTCTAATATTTTTAGAAAGAGTGAAAACAACTGAAATCAATTAATAAATATTACTAAAACTGCAAGCTAAAATATTAAAAATCTATTTTTTAGTTTCAAATAACCGCTTTCGTAAAATTCGCAAAGAGTTTTGAAAATGGAACAGCGGTAAAACCCGGACTATTCCTACAATTATCCTGGCACGCAGGCATCCTACATGTAATTGGCATCGATTAGCACAGGAAGACTGGTCGTCTATGGCGTATTTTTTTTGTTCCGCGGGTATTTTTAGCCTGTGTCCGGTCAACCGGGGCGTTGTTGGCATAGGCTCCGTGTAACCATTGCGTATCTAGATGTCATAATGTAGAGATGTAAATATACTATGTTGTATAGCAATGAGGACATAAGTCTGGTTTTGGTTTGCTGCACATTTTAATAGCTCAATGACTGGTGTGTAAGCAAGTTTTTTTTATGCGGTTTTTTATAATCCGCCATCTCATCTTATTTTTGGAGGTTTCAAATCGCTTAATAATTTTGAGTGTGTTAGTAGAGGCTTGAATTCAAAGGGTGTATAGTCAAACCTTTATCCCTTTATTACAAGGTCAACGTGTCTATTGCTGACTCGATAACAAGTGATAAAAATAGTGACGGTAGAATTCCCGACACTTGAAAACAAAACACTAGTGGGTGTTTGCATGCGGTGTGCAAACACGTCGAGTGTAAGTAATGTCGCCTTGACTGGAAACACTTGTCGCAATCAGTCGACGAGCATCCTTGCCGCCGATACCAGACAATGCACTTGGCTTGGTTCTGTATCAATGCTGTTAAAATATCGACCGCTACCAAAATACACGTCGGAAAAAAAAAACCTAGAATGACCTATTGCGAGTAGAAATCCAAATATTTGATGCCAATGACAGTGTCGGTACTAATTTAAACGTCTCTTGATTTTTTTGGAGCTATATATCCAATGTCCTTTACAACCTGTGTCCTGTCCAACGGGAAAAATTACTGAGGAAATTATCACAAATGAAGAGTTCCCAACTTTAAGCCCAATTATTAGGTTTTATTTTAATAATGCACGATATGTTCGTGCATTGTTAACGCTATAGTTAATGTTTCTAAACAAATCATATTGGTTTCTTTCAAACATTTTGCAGTTGACCTTTTAAATCACTTACTACCAACCACCTGTACTAACTAACAGATAAGATTAATACAATAAGAGATTTTTTTTCGTAGTACAAATTATACTTAGAAATAAGGTGTCATGGAATATATCGTGCATTATTAAAATAAATCCTTACAAAGGTATGGCTTCTAGGGTTTTCATATAAATATTATTGTTTTTTTCGTTGGAAGAGTATGTGAGTCCCCACGTTCAAAGATGTGTATAGGAACAAAATATCGAATCTTAAAACACCTCTCTTCCTCCCTTTTCTAGTGGGGATGGTTTCTAACGTCATTAAAGGCTGCTGTTCATGTCAGGTACGCGGAATTCAGGTTTTGCTCGAAGTTAATATATTTTTGGGGCATGTCAAAGTTTGAAATTTGTTAGTTAATTATTTCTTGGGAACTGATTGAAGTGAGTTGTACCTCGGTAATGTACCCGTGTTAAAAGATCTCTACATATAGTAAGAATGTTATATATTTCTACCATTAACTGCGGCGAAGGAAATAATTTGGTTGGATATTTAAAAACGACTAGCTTTGTTTAGAAAAAATCATTCTGATTTGATAGAGTAGACTATGTTTAGGAAACTGTTGACACATGCTGTTGATTTCTAGAAAGTATAGTCATTTAATCCCATACATCCGATATTTCCATTTATGAAAGAACAAACACAAGAGCACGTTTAAATATAAAAACTGCCACAAAACAATAGTGTAACGTGACAGAAGATCGTCACAATTCACCGAGAAAAAAATAACTACTAACTGTTCTATCGTTAGAAACATCTCACGCACCGGGCTCCGTGTCGCTCCCGTCCCGTCGCCGTTGCCGACGGAATTTTCACTCGCGAGAAAAATATAGACAGTGAAAATGGTAAACAAACATGATACGATATTGTAGTAGTCGCAGAATAAATATTATTAACTAGACAATGGGAAATAAAATATATGTTATGCATTTACCAGTTCTCCCCTTATTTTATATTGCAAACTATTATTTTATATATTGAATTATGTTATGTATAAATACTGTTTCAATGTAATATTACATATTTTTATATACAGTTGTTTGGGCGATACAAATCGTTAGTAATTAAGATATCTCTTTCATCAAGTTCAGAGATGCATATAGCACATGCTTCCTCTGCATACGGTACCACACCGTGGCACTTGGGAGTATTTTTTGCTCATCAGATCAGCGTCCGACAGCGAAAACGAAAGTGGATGCTGGCTCAATGACGACATTGTTCACGGACTGCGAGGAAAAACTGCAAGAGCGTGCGACTGAACGCCGCGCGCCGGGGAAAACAGATGCCAGGTAATTACTGGTGGAAATTACACATCTTATTTACACACTTGTCTGTAACTTGGTTAAAAATATTAGCTTTGTATTGGTGTATCGAATGATATTCTGTCTTTATAACAAGCCTTAAAAAGTGGGTTTTTTTACAGTAGACAGTTTAAAAGTTGGCTCTGTTGTGATTGTAATAGAATATATTTTATTTTCGAGCGCTTTTCATTGTATGATAATTTATAATCGTGTCGTTTAGGATAATAGTCTTGCGACAGTCATGAGATGTAGGTACAGTGGATGTGCGCTAAGAAATTGAGTGGAAACTAGTGGAAGGGTCTGACAGTACGACACGTCGTCGGGTCTTCTCATGACGCGCTAATATTTCACAGCGGTACCCTGTACAAGTACTCGTGCACGTCTGGAGGTCTCGCTACCGTCTGCTGGTTTGTTTTTACTGAATAATATTATAACAAGTCTTACCTATAGTGAGTTTTATTTTAGCTTTCTAAACAAAACAGCTCTTTTTACAGCTTTATGGCTTTATTTCATATTTTTAGTGAAAAATCTTTCTTTATAAAGTCATAATTACTGCCTACGGCGTTATTAAAATCAAGAAATACCTAGGAAACGTCGCCATTAAAATGATGTAATTTAGTTGTGTAGACACACCCCTGAGTGTGTGTGTGTGTGTGTATTAGGGATCTCTCAATTACTCGACTTCGAGTGAAGTGTATTAAGTTTAATTGGAAATAATTGCGGAACATTTCAGTCTGGAATACTAGACTTGTTTCATTGATATGTTTGATATTAACCACGTAACATTATTGAATGTTTAATCGACCATAGTAACTATAACATTAAATGTATGCAATTCAAGCAAATACTGAATAGGTTTTAAATATCATCCAGATATTTTTCCATCGTAGGCCACATTCACACGGTTAAAACGACACCGAGTCTATGTTGAATCCAGACCATCTAGACAATTAACAACAATAAGTATGAGCTGGCCTAATTTCCTCAGATTGTCGTATATTAGTAGATAACGTGTCTTGTGAAATTCCCATATATTTTAGCGTAACTATTTATCATTAGTCGTCTTACTTGTGAAGATGGCCGGGTGATCAATTAACATAATTAATGTTACGTTTTAATCATATTATTAAAATTATAAAAAAGTTAGCTTTTTCTTGCTTTATGTCTAGGTAGACATAAAGAAACACCCATTTAATATTAGTTACAATAAATACAGCTAGAATTCTGGGATGTTCTCAGATGTGGCTACAAGGCTCCGCCAAGGTCCCAGCGTCTAGACAACGCGAGACCGGGGCCTAAGATTGTTAGACACCTAATTACTATTAAGACTAGGCCTTTGTGCCGCGCCCTGGAACGCTTGTGCAAATTACAACTTTATTGATTGGAATAGGTAGGTACTGTCTACTTGAATAACTTTAGTTTTTTTCTGTGGAACGGTAATTTGGTAAGAATAATCTCGTGCGATATCGAATTGGAGCTTAATTTTAACCAAAGATAACGGTTTAAAGTCAAAGATGGAACATGTTTTAAAATTTATATTTAAGGCTAGTCTCGGTAAAAATATTTAAATAGAATATGGTGCAAGCGGCTCTAGCAATCAGACATTTTGTTTAATAGTTATATTTATTGAGAAATCATTCGAATAAGCAACGAAGCTTATTGACTCTACACAATTTCCTGTTCGCGAAAGGGAAACGTAATCGGCCCGCGCGCCGAGAACTGTTTCAAGTTTAGTGGCGCAAGTGCAGTCGGCTGCGCGCGCGCAGCGCCCCGCCCCGCCCCGCACACGAGATAACGCCGCGGGGATAGTGTGCCACGATAACTTAATGTTGTTGATATTATGAACCCAGTATTTTTGCATTTCTTGCGTTGATATATGCATTTATATTTGTTAGTCAAAGGGTAGTGAGTGACAATGATAAATGAACAGCTCGAAACTATACCAATTTTGAAGCCTACTATAAGTATGCTAAGTGATATTGTACTCACATCGATTTATTTCTCAGCACTACACTGGATTGAATGAATAAAAAATAATTAATGGAAAACCTTAAAATTCAGTCCTAACACCAAAACAAAAATAAAATACATCTAGCTTCATCTGACGATTGAATTCTAATTCATCGCTCATGTGCACCGCGCTTCGTAATGTCAAGTTTCCCTCGTCTAGTCGTCCGTGCAGTCAGAATGCACTTTCTTCCTACAAACGTTACACAAACACACGTACCCCATGCACACACAAAATTACGCGCAGCACTACACGCACATCAATATATAACATTACTGTAGATTCCACTTACACAAGCGTACCCGGGGAGCATAAACACACGGCTCCCGATCGTGTGATGCACACAATTGCATGTGTCTTTGTACGTGGGCATGTATACGAGGTGCGGCAATCGAAAGTTCTGAATGGGCCTATGCAATATGCTTTATTGGAGGTAAAATGCGCTTTAAAGTATTTATTGTATATGTGTTAAATGGAAATTGTAAATTGTTAATGATTTTATCTGCCAACTATATCCATATTTTATAATTGTAGAGTGAGAAGTATAAAACGAATATAAGAATCTTTATATTTAAATTCCAATACCAAGGGCAAATAAATTAGCCATCTCAAAGAAAAGTGTTATTTTACAAAATCAAGGATATTTATGTGAGGATTGTTACGAAAAGCTTGATCTTTTGCAATTATTTAGAAACAAAGATAATAATATCTACTAATCTTAACATATTTGTTTATTTATTAAAGGCACATTGTTTCTCATTTTCACTCGTCATGAACGCTTCTAACCTCAAGTTAACTAATTTAACCATTTTTTTGGGTATTATTGAAATTCCCACAAGAATATATGAAAATTTAACAGCATTTCAATTGTAATATTTGAACAAGTTGGATCGTAATTTTATGATTCCATTTTACCAGGGCATCATGTATTATAGAACATGATGCAGCTAGGTGAAGTCGGTAATAGAACGGAGCCGGCGGAGCGTGGGAATGCAGTCGCAAGGACGCGATGCACCAGCGAAATAGGCCAACACACACTTTCAAATCACCACTATTAATATATAGATAGCTTAAATATACCTTTCCTATATATATTTCTGTAATAATACGATTTATATGTTAATATTTAGTTACCAAAGACGCTTGAAACCGAATCGTTAGCAATATTTTGTTCATCGTCGACATAGGTCACCACTAGTCCCGCAGTTGGCCTATTTACTTACATTAATATCTAGCTTTATAGGCACAGATTGCACCAAAACGAGTTATTTGTTGTTTGTGTCCAGTTCATACTAAGAACTGGAGCTTACCTGAAAAAGAAAAAAGATCATATAAATACTTTATATTATAGATAATTATTATCAATGTGATATTATTCCAAGTTCTTTGTTTGATATTCGTGCTGATAAATAAATAACTGTTTAATTAATTTATAATAATGCTGGTAACTTTTATTAAGCAATAGTACTTTGAATCACCCTCACATTTCAGACTACACCCAATTACAAAATAACTTCATGTAATTTATTTCTAGCGCCGATGATAGCAAAACCTAACCCTTAATTATAACAGAATTAATAGGATTCTACGCCGTCTGATTATCGCCATAACGGTACTTAAAGTACCCTTAAAAACTTCGCACTTTAAGTACTTGTTGGTTAAAAAATTCCTTACGTTTCCTCAGAATCAATTTAATAAAGCAACTTCGCGTGACGCGCGACCAACAGTGAAAACTGCATTTCTTCGCGGACAGAAACAGCTAGATTTATAACACTATTGTGCAAGAGAGACGCGAGATATGCACGCCACCGCAATTTACTATCTAAAAGCGAATGTTTTTCTCACTGTAAACAATACAAGTGAGATCTACCGTGGCGTGGGTGACCTAAAAAGGGGAGGGTGGGGTTGGTGGCCAATTTATAGTCGCGGGGAATGTGGGATTCAATTAGAACCATAAAATGATTGATGACTAGTCACATTATAATAATAATGTTATGGTTATAGCATTGTTCGTAAAGCGTATCAAAGCGATGCATGTAATACATTTTATTTTCACCTCTGCAAGTTTATTAAGAAAACATAATATAAATTCAGTTACGTACATTTTTACCATGTCTGAAATGTGTAATTTTTTTGGGGAATAGGGTGGGATAAGTGGGAGAGGTGAGGCATTAAAAGGGCTTTTTAAGGTGGCTTGAAGAAAAGCATTGTATTTATTACAGTAGGTATCTAATTGGCGAGTAAAATTATAATCATATCTCAGAAATCATTTCTGCTTATCTTTCAGTAGATTATGTTCTTCCCGAAAATTATTTCGCGGAAAATATTACCATATAATATTCCACCCCAATTTACTCAAAAATTTCTTAGAAAACATCGTGCACATTGTGTAATACAAAAACATCGTACAATTCTCTGTAAAGGGTGATTTTACTGGTAGAAAGTGATGCTCCCGAAAACTCCCATTAACAATACTGATGAATGCTTAAAATAATAATGTACCCATCTAAATACCATTATACTTATTTTAATAACATTTTTTCTTCATACCACATGTTGAACAAACTAAAATCAATGAATTTGACACCTGTCAAATTGTCATGCGGGTTTGACAGCACGGTGACAGGCCCTAGGGACGGCGGGGTACCGCGATGATGTTGTCTGTGGTATGACAAGACGGAGCGGACATGTGCTGTCGTCGACGTATGTTCTGTGCATTATGAAGATCGATGATCAATGCACTTTCCATTATCGAGTTACTAGCTGTGCCCACGGACTTCGTCCGCGTAGTATTTATGGTAATAAAAATTTCGGGATTATCGGGATAAAAAGTATCCTATATGTTAATCCCGGTTATAAACTATCTGTGTTCTAAATTTCATTCAAATCCGTTCAGTAGTTTTTGCGTGAAGGAGTAACAAACATACATACATACATACCTCCACACTCACAAACTTTTACATTTATAATATTAGTAGGATAGTAGGATTATTGATTTAGGAATGATAACAGTGCTAAAAAAATTTGTTGAATTCGGTTTTACTTAGAAAACATGTGTATTATAGAAATATTGAGGGTTATCGTTTGTTGGGTAATATCGATTTGATTGTGGGTTAGGTAATATTGAATGTTTGCGTATTATTGTATAGTACTACGATATATCACAGGCTGTTACTGCTCACATTGCGTAGCAGTTACGCGGTGCGATATGTATACGCTTTGTTCTTTTGAAAATAGGAATTATTGAGTTACTTGCTGGCTCTTATTAGTAGAAGGAGCGTTCTGAACCGGCGGTGGTAGATTCGTTATTTCCCTTTGAAACTTTACTCGAACAAGACTGGATAAGCATCGACTTGTATACATTTATGTACCTAATTGATACATATCTAGGATCCGAGCCCATAATATTTCTTTTGGAATACTTTCAAGATATTTTCGTCCAGGTAAACCGGGACTGTATTGAGGACGGGTTGCAGACTTCCCATCCGGCACCACCAGCCACTTAATTAAATGCTATTATTTTATTAAAGTCCTCCCAGTTTCGGTGTTCAATGAGATGAGAGAGGAGAGTTTCACGTTTTACGGGATTTTCACGAGTTTCAGACTTTCTCTACCTATCAACTGATTACAATCAATTTGATGTGTTCCAATTGGGCGGAAGTCACCGCAATGTGTTATTCCGTGACTAAATTGTGTGTCGTCTTTACCTTGTAGAAAATCCGTACGCTATAAATATATTACCTTGGTCTGTGTACATAAAACAAAATACTTAGACTATTAAGTCAATTAATTAATCTAGAATTCTAAACATACGCATATTAGAAACGCATATCATACTAATATTATAAAGAGGAAAACTTTGTTTGTTTGATTGTAATGAATAGGTTCCGAAACTACTGAACCGATTTGAAAAATTCTTTCACTGTTGGGAAGCTACACTATCCCCGGGTGACATAGGCTATAATATATTTAAAAAAAAAAATTGGAATCCTTACTAAAACTCGAATAATGTAACCGCAATGTACCCGTGCGAAGCCGGGGCGGGCCGCTATGTAGTATATTCTTAGTTATCGAAGCTGTGTCGGATGTCAGAGCGTGTAATACCTAAACTGGCTTTCAACTATTAATGAAGTCAGACTGAATCAAAGAATTTGTAATAATGTGACAAATTTTGAATATTATGATAGAAAATATGTTGTCCCAGAACAACATAGAAATTTATTTTAACTTATCGTTTTACGTATTTTATCTACAAAATCTGTATATTCTGTCTTGACCCTATTAAGTATTTCAGGCCCACAGCCAGGCTTAGGAACAGTAACAAAATGGCCTTATTTATGGACTCCGATGTTTAATTTCCGGCTGCGAAGTTACAATATCCGGATTCGCTAGTCTATGGGACAATGTTTGAAACTTTACCTTTATTACATTACTTGCCTTACTTGACTTTCAGTGACCCTGTTTTAGGCTATCAATTAGAAGTTAAAGTATTTGTGTTGACAATGAAAAAATAAAAACCTATAGATAGATGCCTTCGGTGAGTAAAGTCCTATTCTCCAACTTTCATATGAGTTCCGTATCCTACTAATGTTATAAATGCGAAAGTTCGTGAGTGTGGATGTATGTTTGTTACTCTTTCACGCAAAAACTACTGAATGGATTCGGATGAAATTTGGAACACAGATAGTTTATAACCGGGATTAACACATTGGATACTTTTATACCGATAATCCCGAAAATTTGTTAAGTCAAATTCTATACGGACGAAGTCGCGGGCACAGGCTAGATATTTTTTTCTTAGATATTTTTTAAACACAGAGATTAGCACGGTTTCAAACTAAATACATTTATACAGAATTTTAACGCTTTCTTGTACTCTATGGTAACAGTCGTTTACTGCTGTATCGGTTCGTTAGTGCACTGGTGAACTCAAGCATGTCTTCGAGGGATATTGAATTACTAGCTGTGCCCACGGACTTCGTCCGCGTAGTATTACACGTAACAAAAATTTCGGGATTATCGTGATAAAAAGTATCCTATATGTTAATCCCGGTTATAAACTATCTGTGTTCAAAATTTCATCCAAATCCGTTCGGTAGTTTTTGCGTGAAGGAGTAACAAACATACATACATACATAAATACATCCACACTCACAAACTTTCACATTTATAATATCACTAGCTGTGCCCACGAACTTCGTCCGCGTAGTATTTAACGTAACAAAAATTTCGGGATTATCGGGATAAAAAGTATCCTATATGTTAATCCCGGTTATAAACTATCTGTGTTCCAAATTTCATCCAAATCCGTTCAGTAGTTTTTGCGTGAAGGAGTAACAAACATACATACATACATACATACATCCACACTCACAAACTTTCACATTTATAATATTAGTAGGATCATTTATATGTGACTATAGTAAAGTAAAAAAATATGATATGTAATTTCGATAGATATGTGATCAAGTAACTCAAGTCGGATTTGATTATTCCTACCTAAAATTAATTAAATTACAAGATACTCTTAATAACCTAATACCTAATCATCTGGCGCCAGTTTCATATTAAAATTAATGATCCATGTCTCGATAGCGTTAATATGTATGTAGGTGAAATCTAGTGATATTGATTTATGCCCTAGTTCAGACTACGCCCGTATCCCTATGTAGCATGTAATGTACTCAGTATGTACAGCCCGCGGGTGGAATGTTAAGTAACTAGTTTAAAAGTACATATATTATTTACATAGCTGAATATATATTTTATGTGTAGTGTAGAGACTTTGCTGGCACCTTGATAGCACGGGTCGAGATGGGTCTACAAAGTACACCGGACAGAATGCGGTGGGTTGAAATGCGCCCGAAAAAAATGTACGCTGTTTGTATCACAGCAATATTGATGATATCGTGAGAAAAATCCTAGAATCACGATGCATCGTCGTAATCTTGAAGCGATTTAATTTATTATGAAACTCTCCCTATTTCATTACTTTACTTCCTAAGGATTAGACACCGTAAAGGCCCAAAAAAGTTGTCAAATTACAGAACATAAAGGGACTGAAATTCTGTATATTCCATTGTGAAGGCCCGTAGCTTTTCATTACATTTGTCAATCTGCCATTATTCAAAGAAGCAAGTCCCCGGGATATTAATCGCTACTGCTGATAATACCTGCTTCCAATCTGGCACTGTCTCTAGTAGACACGATTATGGAACCTATAGGCTTGTCAGTTTTGTCTGTGTACTATTGGTTGGTGACAAGCAATTGACTTCTTAAATTTTGGAGGACAAACCATTTTTCGTTGGTAAAATTAAAGTAAACTTCAAATTAAACTTCATTAAAGTATTGCCATACCGTTCATGGTCTTCCATGTAAAGGCAAAACATATTATATGTTTTTAGATGTGTCGAATTTACTTTAATCTTGATTGGGCGTCAGATTGATTGGTATTGCCGTTTTCTCAAATTACGCTTTCACCATGTCAAGTATATCCCAAATCCCAACATATTCCTTGTATCGATGTATTGCATACAAAATACGTTTTAACATTATCCCAGTTGACCCCCAGGCCACCTAGATTACCGCCAAAAAATAACCTAATCACATGCCTTAATAGACAACAAAGAACTAAATAAACGTTACAGGTTCGCAAAAAATCACACACACAAGTGTAAAATAACACTTTCCCTTATACACCGGAGGTGTCAGTGTGAGGGGGCGCGAGTGTGGGTGTAGCCTGGGGGTGAACGCACTCCCTCCCCGACCTTCAGACGGGGCGGGAGGGCGCCGGGAGGCGTCTAGGAAGCTCCCTCAATAGGCTACATCGTAATTAATATATAATGTGCCGTTTATTTCAGATTCGCTGTGTAACGAGTAGGTTATAATGAAATTGCGTTCAGAGTTTTGCGAGCTGCCGTTTAATTTGTTAAATTGTTATGTCTGCGAGGTACTTATGTGCTCTGGTTAGGAATTTTAGAGTACGACTTTTGTAATGGTGATTCTCATTGACTTGTTAAGGACAGATATAGGATATTAAGATGAGTATTGATAAACAGATCAGTAGAGTTACAAATCTCCTCCATTATTTCGATGCTTTTATAATAATGTTTATATTATGTTTATATGTTCCTTGTAATTATTTAATATTGAAACTACTCAGATATTTCTAATATGATAATAGCTTGAAACATTAATCCCGTAAAATTCTTTCATTTTTCATGAGATCTCATTAAGCTAACTACTGATTTCCAATCCCAGGCCTCGCCCACTCATCGGCTCGTTCCTAATATATAATCCGCACGTCTGTCAACAGAGATCATTCCACACAGGGTCCGTAGTTCGAGCTCGCGGGCGGTCCGCAGAGGAACGGAAAGGTTAGCAAAATATTTGCTAAAATTTTCGCCTCATTTTGCTAATGACCTGGATCTTGCTAAACAATTAGGTTTTCTCCTCCGACGGCGGAATTCTGGGTGTTATTAAATTAGCTGTGTCTACATTTTATCAACCCCGGCCGTTAAGAAAGTTGATATAACATTAGGTATCCCGAAAGGAAATAAAAGATCGAGACAACTATCTAGACTCTGTATATAGAGGTTTTCCTTTCTCAGCTATATTTCATAGTACCTATAATTCAGCATTCTATAGTATACTTAACTGTATTGATAAAACGTGTATGTTAGTATATTCTTATTTGTAATACTATAAACGTTCTGAAAAATCTAGTGTATTTCCTATATGCCTAGATTACAGAACATAAATTGACGGCCGTGACGTTACAGAAAATAAATGCTCATGTTAATTACATCTAATCTGTTAACACTTGTAAGTTATGTATAAATAATTCAAGAATTTAGTTTTATCCTTGAGACGGCACGAAACCTTGATGCCTGAAAGATGTCACTAGTTTTAGAAAGGCTAGCCTGACACGAATAGACAACATACCGTACTCTGCTAAACGCTTTGATACCCTTTTGCCTTGGGAAGCTCTCCTATACTCAGGTATTAACACCTAGAAGGAAGTTTTACAACATGAAAACCTTCTGACTTGACGTTTTTCATGCCCCCCCCTCATTCCCGCCTTCCTAAGCCCCGGCCTTCGCTCATTTCCGCCGTCGTCGGCGCCAGGCATCAAATATGTATTGAACAAAGGCTGAATACCCACCGTTTAGGCATTATTCCTTAAATGTTGCTTACAGACCAAAAGAACAGATATCGACCCTAATTAAGGTAATAGCCTATTTACGCAGGGCTTAGGGCAGGTGTCGCTATTGTAGAGTTAAAGATTTTGAATAATTATTATAGCGGACTATTTAAATACCATGCTTTACTATGCGCTTATAACCTATCCTGGTTGTATTTTTATGAAGATTAGATGGTAATTAGAGGGATGATGATGAGGATTAGAGTGATAGAAAAAACAAGATAGATCCATACTTATAGAGGAAAAAGCAGGTAGATATAAGTAAGCAGATATATGAGGAGAGATACAGAAAAACGTGGATAGAGATTTTGATCCTACTCTGAAATCTGGTTTGCTAAATAGCATACAGCACAAACGGTCAATAAATCGGAAACTGATATCAAAGCATTCGCTTTCTAATGGATTCATGATGCTGTACCAATTAATTGGAGCAATGTGGGAAAATTGTGAAACGCGCCTGTCAGAGAAAATCCGACCGGTTTGGAGAAATGTGAAGTTCAACCTGCACTAGGCTAACATACTATGGGCTGGACACTCAAACACATCTTAAATGTTTAAGTCTCACTTGAGACGCTAATTTTATTATGGCGCATCAATTTAAGCAGCTGTTATATTGATTTTCGTTCTAGGGTTCGGCGGTAAAGCTAACATCCCGTGAACTTAAGGCTCGAAAGTATGTATTAATTAGACTTCAACTCAAGTTCCGACACCTTTGAAAAATAATATTAATAGAAATGCAGTGGTGCGTATGAGCGAATGTGACAGCAATAGTACAGATAAATAATGACTAATACAGCATATACAGGTTGAAACAGAAAGGGTATACTTTAAAAAAATCTTAATTTTGTAATGCTAAAACTATCAGCTTTGAAGGAAACTTGAAAAACAAAAGGCGTTACTGGGATACACCTGTTGACAGATTCCCTAAGTCTACAAAACCTTTAGTACTTCAACTGTGCTATAAAGCCGATAGTTTTAGATTTACAAAGTGAAGTTGCAAACACATAGTATACCCTTTCTGTTTCACCTAGTTGTCAAATAGCAACGTTAAATACACCTAGCCCTTGTTATTATTATGCAAATAATCTTTCACAACCACTGGAACTAATTTGAATTGGCATCAAAATTTGGTGTTGAACAAAATACCGATACGCTAAAAAAAAGATAAGAGATGCTTTATGCAACCCATTCACACTAATGCATCTCGTTTCCGCAGCCGTCGAAATATTTACAGCTACTCTAACTTAACCAAAAACATTGTTTTCGTCATCTAAGACCTTATAGGCCTAAATTCACTAGATTTGAAAACTATAATCACTACACTCTTATGTTATCGACGTAATTAATTTGTAACTGAGTCGTTCAGTTCGATTGCCAAAATGGCTGCGGGTAATGTCAAACGTGATTCGGGTATTCCTACCGACAAAAGCGAACCTGCCTAACGATGCTAACAAAACACTAGGCTACATTATTTCAGGTCTAGATTGCCTAGCCAACAAAGACTAGACCGGGCATCGTTATGTACCGCGTTATGTACATATATGTACTAACATTTACATAAATTATTATTCCCAAGACTAATTCGTCCTGCCCGACCAAGGACGTTTAGGCGATGATCGGGAGACCTGCAAGGACCTA
Source organism: Notodonta ziczac (assembly GCA_918843915.1). Classification (NCBI taxonomy): domain Eukaryota; kingdom Metazoa; phylum Arthropoda; class Insecta; order Lepidoptera; family Notodontidae; genus Notodonta; species Notodonta ziczac. The sequence continues at coordinate 13,868,814 of OU974039.1, read as the reverse complement.
AGGCATATTTTACGATAACATACGTTTATGTCATGTCATTAGAATTCAAATTCGTTCATATGAATTTATGAGTTATTGCCTTATTGATATTGGAACGGTTGTAGCTTTGAAAGCGAAATTTATACCTGACTCTCTCATCCTAGGAAAATGATCGTTAGCTCAACTCCGCAAGGTCGATATTCAAACGGTTTTACAAGAAGTTTTGGAAGAAAGGGACGTGGTAACGGGAGGAAGAGGGACGGCGATGTCCGTGGTGGTCCGTGACCTATCCTACTGACGAATGTCGAGCCCCGGAACATCGCATTTTAACAAGTAGTCTAGACAGTTGCGCGTGTTTGCACGGCCCGCCGCTGTGTGCGTCAGCCAGATAACGACGGGCGTGTGTGTGGCCCGTCTGTGAATAGCGTCCATGTACGTGCACAGAGCGCCTGTGTGCGTCCTAGCCCGATTCCTTATGGCGCTGGAAGTTTTTAAAGGGATGTTTGTCTGACTTTTACCATTTGCGAAATTTGTTTATTAATTTGTAGTTTATAAGTGTCTGGGGGTTTGGTTTACAGTCTGTTTACGTTAGGTATTGTGTAGAATGAATCATTCCTTGTATTTGTATAAGCCGTCGTATGCCACTGTATAAAAAGACGCCACTGTACAAAACGGTGATAAAAGAGTTAAACTCTTCACGAACGCGTGTCTCGTAAAAATTATGTAAAATTATACAAGACACGCGTTTATCACGTGTATAACTTTTTTAAATAACATTAGGTATGAGTTAGTGCAAATTTTCCGCTTATGCGTTACAAAACTACTAAAAGGCTGAGGTCAATTTTAGTGACAATTTTACTGCATGATTCGCTTGCAATGAAATAGATAACGGCACTGCAAGCGGCAAGCGCGACTATCTGTGCGGACAATACTATGAACATAAGGAGAAATAAAATCAGTTAGCGTAATTCCTTGCACCATTTTGTCGCTGGATTTAATTGAAGTCAATAAAACACAAAACTTGCGGTTTTTAAATACAGTAATGTAGTTAAAACAAAGATTGGAAAGATGTGAGAGACGGATAGAGCCACACGTCGCCGTCAAAACGTGCTAACTGTAGTTATTTCGCTCTAACACGTTAGAAATAGCTCCACCAGAGTTTACACATTTGCTAAGTGTAACGTATTTGTAAAATATTTGTAAGGAAAATTGTTAGTTTCACATATGGCTGATAGCGACTAGTGAGAGTGAAACTCTTGGTAGATTTACAGGTGTAGGAGAGAAGTCGTCATTCGAAACATATCCGTGTGAATGTGTATACAAAGCTATAGTAATCAATCACAAACGAAATTAGTCAGGACCATACCAAACAGTTCTAATAACTGAAATTTTCATGAAACCCTCATATGTGGTTCCATGTAGTCTCGAGCGTGAGCCTAGGTACCATATCTACCTGCTTATGTATACATAAGCCGAGCAAATGTGCCCGCGAATACATTATGTATGACTTACACTGTTTACATAGCGTCGCGTGGAAGTTAGGTAAGGTTACAAGCTGTACTTGTCTGTATATTATATTAGTCACATATTATGTAAGGCGGTCTTGTGGGGATGAACTTCTTCTTCAGATATGTGCTTGCTTTTAACTACACTGTGCGAGTGAGTTGAAGAGACGGCGAGGAAAAAATTCCACTAATTCATTTGTTTTCTGGTTTCGGGGTCCAAATTAATATGCGTATTCATGTGGAAAGCAGCCTTAAAAATATCTTATTACCAACTCACCTTATATCCAGTCCAATATTTTATTCATACAGACCAACAGAACATGAGTAATTATATTCAGCCGTTCAAGTAATCGTTAATCTATTACTGTAAGTTAGACTGACAGAGCCGGCAAGAAACCACATAATACCTAAGGCTTCATGCATAGCGCACGCCATTGCCGTGCAAATAAAGCCTCATCCTTGTGTATAATTTTATATTAAAATAAGTAGTATTTGAGGGTATTCGAGTCCCTAATGCATAAAAAAAAACATTTGAAACTACACGTTATCTATTTTATAAATCTTGATTGAAACTGTTAATATTAGTTTGTCAATACAGCGAGGAAATGCAGCTAGTATTCTTGCCACCATCCCACGCGGACGGGATTGTTTTGATTAGGGGTAGGTTTTTATTTTAGTTTTATCTTAGTTTTAATTTTATTGAATATAATTTGTATATATTCAAACTGTAAATGGCTGAGACTATATACATATAGTAAGTTCCCGTAAGCTCGTAGAGAGCACTAAATACTCTTATTTACAAAGATGTGATTATAATATATCTGTGTTATAGAACCCACGCCACTCATACAGATATATATCGCGGGGGTGGGCAGGGTGGTTTATGCAACTCGCCCTTGCGGCTGGGTGCGTTGAACTTCGTCCGGGACGTCCGTCCTCTCGGCAAGGTGAAACAGGGGTTTTGGGCGGTGGGCGGTGTATGCAAGGTACTTATGGTGGATGGATTCTGCGTTGGGATAATAAGGGATTTTGCACTATGACCTTTAACATATACTGTGGGGGAAAATAAAGGGGGATCTCCCATCATATATCTATGTGGTTGCACTTTTGGGGGTATAAACAGTTTTTTGTCATTGTATGCCGCATTTTATACCGTGTGAACATTTCTGTGAGTAATTAATTGCATATTTTATGGAAAATTGTACACATAATGTCCATAAATATATTAGTTCTAAATCTGAACCAGTGATAGTAATCATGAAATATATATTTTATTTTAGTTTATCATAATTTCAATAGGTACTCGTATGTCATATATTATGTAGATATACTGTTTGAGTATTCCAGTTACTAAGCGATGCCAATAAAGTAACAATTTATTCATGAATAAACGGAAGAATGGTTCGTGGAAATCCTACGTATCGAGTTTTCCTTTATATGATATATTATGCGAGACTTACATCGCGGATGAGTCCGTGTCAACGCGCGGTTACTGGATTGATTAAATATTCCTTTTCACAATACGAAACAAAGTATGTATTAATTTTCCGAACTCTACAGCTGTTTCTTCATTTTTTATTTAAAGTTTTCAAAAGCAAATTAAATAGTCAACATATTGAGTATACTGAGAAAAAAGCAACTGTCAATTAAACCATCGTTCAAATGCAATAACTTGACTTATTTAAATGTAAGCAATACTCGTACATATTCTGAAACAATGCTATACCTGAAAGAACAAGTTATTTGAGAAACATATAAATCCACTTTGGTAACGTCACGGCATCGAACCTCCATCCGTCCGGGCGCGCGGTCGTAGCCCCGCGTAGCGCGTAGAGGACACTACGGGCTACGGCGTAGCCGGTGGAAGGTGACTCGAGGGCAGAGTTCAGGGTACGGTTCACTGCGTCTCGGTAAGGGAAGGCGTGCTCAGATTATGGTACCGTATAAAACTGGTTGTGTTCCTCGTATATGTCTGTACATTTATGGGAATTTAAATTCTGGAAATGTCCTTTTCGTTATTTACCATCTCAATTTACCATTTCAATAATTTGTACGCCATAAAGGCTAAACATGAAGCACGTGTATTAGATTTTCCATATTGCATACCTGTATGTAAACTCATGATTTCACAAATCAATGTTTTTCTATTCTATTCTATTCTACCATAGTCTTGGTGATACTGAGTCCATTGTAAGGCAACTCATAGAAACCCTAGCGAGTTACTTAGGTTGGTCCCATACAGTTGGTTTTTACCAGATACATGTTGAATTGTGTTCACTTATTCTTGATATTATTATAAATGGTAAATACAATGTCGATTAAAATTGTCACTTGATAATGATCTAAAATTCAATGAATGTATTTATCAACTATCTAAGGATCCTTTTTATGTAATAATAATCTAATTCTAAACGATATTATTTATCTTTATATCCTTTAAATGAAACATGAGATGGTTAGGCGATTAGTTATCATTTGTTATTGTAGTAACATTAACTGGCTGATTCCGATCGCATATTATTGATACCATCAACTACTTACTTGTAATCCAATTTACAAATGAAAGCTTTTTATGAATGAAAGGAAATGACTGATAAGAATATTAACAATTCATAGTTTCATTTAAGTACATTTCATTTACACGCACTTCTGATTAGTTAGAATATACCGCTGGTACCACTGAGAAGAGCCGACAAGGAACTCAATGTTTACTAATTACAAAGATAAATGAGAAACAACAAAGCTATGTGAGCTGGCAACACCATTGTAACAATACAAGTGAATAATGGTTACCATAATAGTTTCATCTCGCTCAGAGTTATTTACACTAGGATGCTGTAGTAAGGCATATCTTCTCCCATTTCCAGTAATCACTTCAAAGTATATAAAGATGACCTCAGCGCGCCACTGTCTGTTCGTATAAATGCACTAATCGTGAAAATCATTATCACTGTTATGACATGCATTTTTAGGAGTGCTGACTTTGACATACAAGCTTTGTTGTGTTACAAAATACATGTGTTTTATTTACGTACAAACTGAAACGTGCATTATATAAACGTGAACATCCCAATACCAAATGTAGACTCGCCCAGACGGGGACAAGTGGAAGCCGAAGGGCGGGCGGCGCGTCCTTCCTAAGGCGGCCGTCAACCCGCCCTAAACCAGTCAAACTGACTCGCTCCTTGGCTACAATATTTTAAGTCCTTAGATGTGAGTACAGACAGTTTAGTTGATATGAGTATGTTTAGGAGTCATCACATATGATTGAATGAAGATAAACTGACTACTCTATTATAAACGTGTCCTATGAAATCAAGATTTTATGAAATGTTATCTACATCCTTCACTTTTTATCTTAACATTATCATTGTATAGTCCGCAATTTAAGTATTCCAAATTGATAAAATATGCTCGTAATATTCAATTCAACATTGCAATGACACAATAAAATAATATTAACAAATAAAATACAGAGATCCCTGATGGCATAATATTAACACCACCGAGCCAACATAACACGACGCAACCCAGACAGTGCTCGAGTGGAAGCTGTAGGGCGGGCGGCGCGTCCTTCCTAGGGCGGCCGTCTACCCGCGCTGGCTCAAACCGGGCAAGGGGATCTACTAAGGTCCAATTATTATTGTTTTTGGTATTTGTGTCGTGAATTTTTGAAGTAAATGTGGTTTTATTAAGGTACATTTATTTCACCTGCTTTATTGTATGTTACGCTACATTCACAAGATGAAGAGGACAACGTTGATAATATTTGGCATCTATCTATTTAAGGTAAATGTTGGAGAAGTTGTTATCGTCTAAACCATGTGAATAACCGCATACCATATTTATTTAATATGAAAATCATTTTTTTTTATTATATAATAGTTATGTCTTATATTGGTAACTTCTAAATTCAAGACCACTTGAGAAATCAAGTTTATGTGCCAGCAACTTGATAAAATTTTCACGTATATTGTGTGGAACGGGCGAGTACGGGTAGGAGCTCTTCAGGGCGGGCGGCGCGTCCTTCCTAGGGCGGGCGACAACCCGCCGTGTCCGCTGGACCCAGGGACGTCCCGATACTTAGCTAACATGTACCTAGTACTAAACTGAGTTTGCTATTTATTTTTCGGAGGTATGTGAATTTTACATGTATATATTTAAAAGAACACACCGTGAATAAATAGGATGGGTATATTTTGGTCTTAATACGGATACAACTTGATCTCAATTGGAATAGATATCCTGATGACTAGATATTTTATTAATTATTGTCACACAAATGTATTGGTGTACGAGTTTGCTTTGATAATTTTTATCATGATTTTTAAAGAGGCACGATTGGTGATTCAAATAAATTACAATTATTTAGGCTATTTGAACTAACTCAGACGGAGAATTGAAGCCCGTGAGGGCGGGTAGTGTGCCCTTCCTAGGGCGGACGTCACAGTCTGTTAACGGGACGGACGCTGTAAAACTTTAATATTATAGGATTGAAATTGAAATGTGAGAATCGGTCATAGTGGAAGATATTTGATAAAAAAACACGTACAATAAAATATAAGTAATGTCAATTATAATATTTTTTTGACTAAATAATAAACGTTGTTATATACATATTTAATTATTTACTTACAATAATGTCGAAGATTATAAGACATCCATTAAGGATAAACATTATAAATAAGGGTGTATTATACACAATTAAAATCACTCTTATTAAAGCTTCCGAGGCACGAAATCATAGCGTTGCTTATACCTGACGTTCGGTCGTAGGAAGCCCAAGGGCGGGCGGCGCGTCCCGGTGTCGTCGCCCGCCCAACCACACAACGCCCAATGCACGCCGCCCGCCCGCATGGCGACTTATCTCTAGACACCTCAGGATGGAGAACTGTTTGTGATAGCAGGCTTTATTGTTTGTGGGTTTGCCGTTGTTTTGTAAATATTTTTAAATTAATTAATAATAATGAAAATAATAAAGGCAGTCTGTTACAAATACATTTTTGGAGTAAACATTTTTTAAAGCAGTATTAAGTAAATTGTGAAAAGTATTTGTTTAGGAACGTTTCTGTGAAATATTGAAAGGTTTACATTTTCAAGACATGTTTTGATAGTCTAATTAATAAGGTTAATAATAAGTAAGTTTATGATAAAAAAAAAAAACTAAATTAATTGACTACTAAAAATATTTCCGTAAAAAGGGCTCCTTTTCATTTAATTCCATTAAGAGGAATTATTTTCAGATCTGAGGTTTTTTTTCAAAAGTTGATTACACCACTATTATTAGTCTTTACAAATATTGAAAAAAAAACTATTAAAATAAACTACGTAGGTACTTATCGCACTTTTGATGAAAACATACTTTTATATTTTGTTGGATTTTACGATTCGCAAATTTTCCGTTTTAGCTTTCAGTTTAGTTTTAGCAGTATTATTTAATATTATCAGCCAAATAAAATATATGTTTTAAGTGTGTGTCCAAAGTGTACCTAATAATCATGTTTTGAAAAGAACCTCCACAATGTTAATTAAGTTTTCGCCTTGGAAATGTAAATAAAAATGGTTAACTTCAATGTCGTAGAAAATATAGGGTTGTTTACATATTTTTAGAAATCTTTGATATCAGGAAACATACACTTTTAGTAAATTACGACTAGTAAGATACATAATATTGTTAATTTCACACATATAACCGCACCTTATCTTATCCAATATTCCTTTCCCCATTACAATAGGGCAGACAAACCGCCAGCTCGTCTCCCAGGCTTAACCTTCCCCAAAGCTGCGGGGGTCGGGTCGGCCGCACGCGACCTCCAGACTGAGGTGTCGATGCCCAGCGGTGGGCCTCGCTTGTTTTGGGAGAAAAACTAGGTGACTTCAAGGAGATTATGTTGTGACACTACTTTTATGTTGGAAATTTGCTAAGCGCGTATTTCATAATTTTTTGTACGTTTTGCAAGTGATGGTATGCTTGGTTACTAGTTCTAATGAAACTAAATCAATGTCTCGTTAAGAGATAAGGGATAAAGTAATTATCTTTTGATTAAACGCAGTAAATCACCCAGCAGTTATACACGCGGTACTGATGACATAAAAAGGAGTAAAAAACATAAAACTCCTTTTTTTCACCCGTGTTCAAATATTTTGCGCGGCGTTATATAGTACACGGGACGAGCAAGTGGTGAATGAGTGGGTGGGTCCGTCAATAGTAGTTTATTTGCCTAATTTCTCTGTTTCATTCAAATTATCGTATTTATTCTTCAATGAACGGAACAATCGTATTATAATTGTAATATTCTAGTAGTTATAATGTTAATTCGACTATTATTCACACACAAAATAGATATAGTTACAAAATATATATAACAATATAGTCAACGTCATTTATTGTTTTCATGCGCTATTATCAGGTTTAATTATATTTGTAAATCACAGACAAACAAATCCTTCAGAGACAAACTATCAACAGGCATAACAGATGGATTAAAGGTTCTTTTAAACGGTACGTAGAGTATTAGGTGACTGCAAAGTTAAATTAAAAAGAAGCTAAATTAATGTATTTTAGGTTTAACATTTCTTGCCTTCATTTGATTTTGTACGAGAGGATGGACTTCATTTGCAATTTACTACTTATTTTATAAATCTATTTATTATTATATGTTTGATCTTCTGACTAATATGAAAAGTGGATAATGATAAATATGTATGGATCAGTTTCTAATAACAAGTCCCCACATTAGTTACATGAGACCTGAAATTTTATAGAACTTTTTTACTATGATATAATTTGACTGCAATAATATCTGAATAATACACCTGCTTTCTCTAGCCAGCTACCACATTATCAAATGAAAGACTTTTCCTCCCACCCCACCTGACGCAGCCCTTAGAAGCCTATGTGAAAAGGGTCCAAGGGCAGGGTGCGCCCTTCAGACATCGGGATCATCGGCCCTAGGACGCCCTTCGGCCGTTCTGTGTGCGTGTCGCAGCCTGTGTGCGTGGGATGCACTAGATGTGCGTGTCACTGTACGAACAATGAGTGTACAGGGTGTATCAGTGTGCGAGTTATGTATTTTCAGTTCATTTTCATTGTTATGTAAGTGTGTGTGTGCAATGTTGGTCGGCTGGAACAGGGAAACTTTATGGGTGATTCGTGAAAGTTTTCAATGTTTATAATGTAAGTATCTTGACGAGAATGGGCCGCTCCTCTCACTGTATCGAGGTAGTTGCGGGTTCGATTCTCGCCGGGGTAAATTTCGAAAATGGCGTTTTTGTAATTTGCCCAGGTCTGGGTGTCACTGGGATCGCCCTCTGTCCATTGTACGGAATCCTTAGTATGTACAAGCGTTGCTTAGTTTGGGACCATGCAGTTAGTGTGCTGGCCATATTTATTAATAAAAATTTTGGTAGTTTAGATGTAAGTACTTAAGTATATTCTTCAGTAAAAACCTGCTTAAAATTTTATTTAACCATTCTAGATTGATTTCGCAAATGTACACAATCTGCAATATAGTAACCTTTCTCACAGGTGATACTATGCCCCAATTTAATAATAATAACAGTGCAGTCCTAATTATTGATTTCATAAAAAACTTGGTATAATCTTTGTATAAATTTGTAGGTGAAGCTGGCTTCCTCACTCGTCGTACGAAACGCATCTACAACAGTTGCTTTACGCCGATCTTCTGTGAGAGTGTGGTACTACACTGGTCGAGTATATATATTTATGTTATCAATTGGCGACAGCTTTAAAACTCTATATAATTTTATAGATTCTGTATATTTCAGAAAATAAATACTATATTTTATTCAAAATATTAATTTCAACACAACTCGTGTTACTGAGTGTCCGTAATATATTCAACGGTTTTATGGAATCCAAAGGCTGTTAAAAGTTTTGTATTATTCAAAACTCGCGCAAAATGTTGCGCAGAACATAACATAACACTAGAAATAACGTCATCAGATAAAACTGATTCGCAACGAAGACTCGCGAGCAAGCGGAGGTGTTTAAAGCCATTATCTATGCGGACGACCTCAGTCGGGTATCGAACTCGCGACAAGTGGGTCAATGCAGCACGCGACGGCCCTACAAGCGCGTCGCGGAGCTACTAATCGCCCGAAGGTGACGACTTGAAATAGTGCTGCTGACGTGGTTTGTTTATCACTACCACCAATTTATTATTTTCTATGAAGTTCTCTATTTATTTAGACAGACTTTATTTTGAAAGGTAGCGATGGGGACAATGGCGAGATGGTTCTACAAAATTAAATAAAGATAAATGATGACTTTCAATTTTAGTTTCCGATCCGTCTTCTCTATTTCTAGTTAAATAAGGCTTAATTTCAGTAGTGAAGAATAAGTATGTCTTGGATATCAAAAGAGACGTTATGAAAAACATGCGTACTAATAATAATTACAAAATAATTTAATAAAGAAATTTAATTTTAAAAGTAGAAAACGAATTTTTGTATTATGTACTCCGATCATTCTGGTCAATTCCACTGACAATATCATACCGCTCCATATACCACAATAAAGATATGGATCAATAAATGTCAACGCGATAAGATCGTGCCATCAGGAAGCGCGTGCGCATCAAATTGAGTCAAGGCGATGCCGAGCGATGCGCTTGCGACAGATAGTCCGAGGAGATGACTGACGTGACGTAAGACGTCACATCAGTCAGAGGGGAAAATAACGTTTTGATGTCAATTAGGCAGTACGCTTGAATTGTTTGTGAAACTTGTATTTTTTAGCAATAGGATTTAGCAATAAGTATTGAATGTTATTCTATAGAACAACGTATTGATTTTTTGGACTTATCCATACATTTATAGCTGTATGTTTTATATTTCTATATTTTAAAGGAAAAGATCTCGAGAGGAGTTAATAATCACAAATTACATAAGACCTGGATGTTGGACTGTGGACCAGTCTGCGCCAGTCGGCCTGTGATCTCTAGTTTACGATACAAATGCGGGATATGATTACATGTGATATATCCGATATGATGTTATTGATAACTGTACATTCGAACACTTCCCAAACATTTAAGATGGATCTTGCTTACAATTTAACATGTTATTGCATCTTGCAATTTTGTATCACGTCACCCTGTTTGGGTTTTATAATTAGAAGTTCATGTATACATCAGGGTAACGGCGTCTGAAAAAGTTACAACTGGGTCATTTTTTATTTCGTCGTAAGTACCATAATTTATTTTATTAATAACTAGTTAATTTCTGTGTAAGAACTTCGCATGTCTTTACAAAACTGTTTTGATACTGTTTCAACGAATCTAATCACAAAATAAAAAATATAATTGAAATACAGTGGATTCCGAATATTTTTTTTACTAAGATATGGCGGGTATCTACCATTTATTCCCCATATGAAACGTACAGTATATTACATCAGCTATCTCCCATCTACAAGTGTATTAAGGAAAACGGATTACTAGAAGCCGTGGCCACTGGCCCGCCGCCGGCTCGGCATGCGAGCCACGTCCCGCGCCGCGCGACGCAAGCGCCGCGGCCGTTGTAATTTCGCTCACATTGTCTGGGGTAGCCTTGGAGAGCTTTTGAATATTTTAAATTGGTTTGTGGCGAAATTATTAATGGGGGGCATTACATTATCAATACATAAACTGGTAAAGAACCAATGACGTCGATGTTTGATTCTCGACGACTGGTAAATAAAAGGAGGAGTTGGAAGAAAAAAAATTCCACTAATTTAACTTTTCCCTGGGACTCGTCGAGGGTCAAGCCCCGACATTATTATTGGTCGCCATCGTCGATCCTGGTTTACAGGAGTAACAGTGGTGGGAGTGGGTTGCGGGACCAATCCAAAAGAAAAAAAACTGGTAAGGAACTCACTATAAGTAGGTATATGCATATATGCCAGTCCCTGATTTCGCTGTCAAATAACTCTATAAAATAGTGCTTGCAAGCTATACCGCGACTTTAACAAAACGGCTGATGCCTCCGCGATTAGATCGGAACGATGCACGTTTGTCTACCAGATTATTGTTCCATTGAAGTTCACGTTCTGTTCAGTGCACTTATTCTTATGTAAATAAGGCATTTTATCGCTGCTTTATATGCTTCACGGTAGGCATGGAATATGGAACTTGAGAGGTTATGTACCATTCGTTCCATTCCAGACTCGAGGTCACACATTAAAAAATCTATAAAATACAATAATTACCTTTAGTTTTATCCAAAATTAATGCGATAGACATATTCAATTAATTAACATTTGGAAATAAAAGGTCCCTGAAAACTCCTCCTAAAATAAACAGTTGGCGCCTAACGTTCTTGAGTTTTCCACCTGATCCAACAATCCTGACAATTTCCAGAGTGCCTAGAGCACTGAAACGCCTACATTGTAAATTAGGTTGATTATTCTGTCCAGGCGGTAGGTCTAGGCTAACTGTTGCTATGGCAACGAGACATGTGTGCCTGCTTGAGGCAAGGGAACGAGGCCTCTAAAGGAACAGAGGCGTATTTTTAATCAATATTGTTTTATTTTTAGTCAGGGTAAAGACAAATATTACATTAATTAATTATTATATTCCACAGAATTGTGTTAGGGTTAATTTATCCAAACGAATAATTTTCGTAGCTTCTTTGTTTGGCATCGGCTTCGTCCTCAAATTCTCCAAACACTTACTTCTATAAATTCGGTTAATATTTTTATCTATGTTAGAATAACCCAGTGCATAACTTACATACTTTAACCCTTACAACTAACCCATGTTTTGTAAATTTGAGAGTCTTTAAACGATTAATATTATCAAATAAAAATTGTACAGCTATGCCTTCGCTTATGGAGCCTCTCCAACTAGTGAAGGTTGGCTATCAATTTTTAAATTCCCTTCTTGTCTTTTTTCTTGGGCGAGCCGGAACAGTATCACTTGTAAACGCCAAATTATAGTAAAACAACTTCATTCCATAAACTACGTCTTCATTAGATACCGACCAAAATACTACAATAACATGAGAAACAAACGCACACACCCACAGGAATTCATTCATCGGAATCTAAGCAACACTTTCCATTCTGCGCACGCGCATCGAACGATCTAAACATGACACGTTGTCCAATAATGAGGGCCTCTACTTCGTTTATCGTTATTGTATTTTCTAATTTAAGTTAGAAAACAATGGTATTTAATAATAGAGTGTAGTAGAGTCAGCCTAATATGTTAAACGACTTGGCATTTATAACAGAAAATAAAAAGAGAGGGGTAGAGTTATTATAAAGAACAAACAAATTACAGTGTATCTTATCACTCTTTCTTTTTATTTTCCTTCAGTTATACCTATTAAATTTTTAATTGAGTTTGCTCTCGTTAGAAATGGCAAAGACGATTCAACGATGTACCAAAAATATACATTATATTTTGTCTGTCGGTCGGTATTATGGACTCCATAGCAAAGTTAATTACATCATAGAGACCGATATAACTTCCATATTCCAAGAGGAGTCGCGGGTAGAGCTTGTTTATGATATTAGTGGCCAATGTTATCGCTTAAGGTGAAGGCGCCTGTCTAGCCCGCGAAATTCAAAATTTTCGAGTATTTTTTTAGTTTATCCAAAATCTGAAAACATTTAAGACAATTTTTTTTGATTTGCGACAAACACAGTATGCAGTGCGTTTATTAATACATTTATTTTACTCTAAACATTATCACGGTGGATATGATACTAGGAAATCACTAAATATACAAAAATTGCCAGATTATCTGGATGGCTGTCGTTCTTGAAATGTTTTAGAGTAAGTTGGAAATATTAATAAATGCACTGCACACGGTCTTTGTCGCGAATTACAAAATGTGCCTTTTATTATTGTCAGATTTTGAAAAAACCGCAAAAAAATTGAACTTCGCGGGCTAGATGGGCGCTTTAGCCTTAACAATAATTATTAGAAGTAGGGGCCCATAGCTGGGTGGCCCAAATGATTATAATTCACGCGATGTTAAATGGTACCCTCGCAATGACTGTTGCAAAATTCAATTAGTAGTCTTCGGACTTTTCACATATACCTTAGTATGACCAAAGAAATTGCAATAAAAAGATGCCTAACCTTTCTATGACCGATAGTCTAACTAATTGGGCCTCTGAGAACGGAAGTCGTTCAGTAATCCCTTTCGCGTTCATTAATCAGTCAAATCATGATGGATTTCAATATTCATTGTTCAATTGTAAATGGCTACGCAGAGAAATACATAAAATATAAATAAATAAAATAAATGCGTTCCTGCCTTATTAAATTGGATGTTTAATTTGGAATTTTAAGAGTTTGTTAAATGATGCGAGCGGGAATATAAGGACTATCATGGCGTGTTTTAAGAAGAAAATATAATGCATTACAGAGTTATTCCAACAATCGACTCATTAAATCATTACTAACCCTACTTCTCACTGTCACTGATCATAGTTTTTTCTGCAACCGATTTTACTAAAAAGGATACTGTTCGTGTCGCCAACCGACCGATCGCTCTTAGCTGCACCACGCTTAAACTACACTCGCACCACTCAATAAACACCTTTACCCCTCTATTAATAGGAATTACGATGACCGCAAATGATGATTAGTACTGCAAAGTTATCGGTGTAGTTGATCGGTAGAAACTAGACTTTATAGTCGGGTGTTAGGGTTGCTGGTGAGTGTGTGATGTGTTGGCCTGGGTCGTAACTAGGGCGGGCGCCTTGAGAGCCACATTTACATGGGCCGGCCTCGCGCGGTCGCTGCTCTCCTGGCCTTAGTGGCTCGTAGCATTGCACGCAGTGCGCGCTGCAGTTTCCTTCCTCACCGCTATCTATGATTCCTATCCGTAGAATAATCCATTCTGACGAGAAATTGGGTTAATACTCAAAATAAGTTTTCTAATTGACTACGAGGAAGGGGATTTACGGTTTTTTCCGTTGGGTTTTACGGTTGGCCGCTGTACTGTACTTATCTGTCTGATTTTAGAAGAACGGAAGTCGATGATGAGTGATGATCTGCATGCCATATACCCTTAAAATATCATATACTCTAAAGATTTTTATACAATAATTAGGTCGGTAATCAATGATGATTTAACATAAGGATTTTAATAGATGCTTAATTTGAGTAAGTAGTTAAATGTTGGCTTGATCTTTAAATCATGAATTTAGTGGCGGGTTTTAATTCCTATAAGAAATAGACAGGCACACATTAGCATTAGTATCTGGTGTTCCTTTACAAAGCACCATTTATTTATCAATATTATATTGGCAATCATCTCACAGAGATAGTTGTAGGATACGTTCTAGTGTGACATTCCCAACCATCCTCTCACTACCGATCGTGTCGAAACGATAATCGAATTAAAATCGATTACGGGCCGCTCACTGTTTACCAACCGGCTCGATATCCCAACTCGATTTATTCGGAAGATCACATTGGTGCCAATTAGTAGTGTTTGTGCAACATTCGAGAGTTGTCCGTTGCGAAACTCGGCACAGACCTTGACGCAGCCGGCACACACGCTCGCCACTTGATCAATATTGCGCTGGCGCTGAATTGAGCGCTAATAGTGTGATACGAGTTCAATTTCCACGGCCATGCCAGTTGATAAATATCATACTATTACTATTAAGTCGGCAATCAACAGTCCAAAAAGAAGGTCTACAGTGTAGGCAGGGCTTGCACTCTTGTGCAAGAGTGCAAGCCCTGCCTATCCTTTTGGGTATTTAGACCATCTGCTATAATGGTTTGAAAGCAATTAAATTTAAGAAAAACGGTCCCTGTAAATTAGATAACTAATACTCAAAGAGAGATAGTATTTTTAAACTAAGTACCTATTATAATAACGCAAGGGGTGATTTATAAGTTTGTCGCCCATATCTGGAAGCATGACTCCAGGGTATTAGATATCAACGCGTTTTTATTTTGTTCGCCGATAGCACCAAAAGTTAATCAAAGTTTTCGATAACATGTTTACATTTTTTAATATTTATTTGTTCTTAACTTTTGCCAATGCCTTTTGCCCATAAACCAGATAGAAGCTGGTTATCAAAAACCATGGTTCTGTACTGTCTCAGCTAGTAGAAGCTACTCTACAATGTATCAAGTACGTAAAGTGTCAATAGGTACAGCATTGCAGTGGTACCCTGCCCGCGAACCGGGGCGGCCTTCCGCGCCCATATGTGGGCCTTTTAGAACGAGCTGAATACCTGCGCCTGATACATACCGTTACTGAAATGTATGGCGGCATTGCGCGTATTGATTTTATCTGAATAATATATGTATAGAGAAACATATTGGATCGCGGAATAAGAGTCGACAGATAAGAGTATTAGTTAAATCCGATGAAAATATGGAAAATTGTTCACCCATTAAAATTTTCTGGAATATAGATAGCGTAATGGTTACGTCACAAATAGGAGCAACAATACAACCAAAGTAAAGTGATAAAGCATCACACGCTTTTTTCCAAAATGTGTAATCATAAATAGAACCCATAATCTATCTATATGTATATTATAGTTTTGATTAATATTTTGCGACCGACCTACTGATGTTTAGGCAGTTACAGAAAATATGTATTTGAACACAAGCCCGGCGGCACAGTAGCAATTATTAATTCAGTGTTAAGCCGTAATTAGTATCGCAGTTGATCTCAAATATACTAGTTTTTCACCACAGCAAACATCCATAGATCGACCAGTTCACCTCAGAACAAAGTGGGACAGGATGCAGGCTCGCTGCGTACGCGCATCATATGCGTGTGTGAGTGCGGGCGCGCGCGTGTGCGTGTGTGTTATGTAATTGTAATTTAATGATACGAGTACGCACTGACACGATTAGGCTGATAAATATACGGTTTTAGATATTATGTACTTACTTCTATTACACGAGGCAGTATGTGTCTGTACTCTAGTTAATACATAGGTAGGTGCTAGTCGTAAATTCATAAAGGGGTCATGAATAAAAGGTGCAGAACAGAAATCTCGGAAATGCAGTTGACATAAGGTATGCTGATTAATTTTCATTGAAATCAAAAAGTAAAAAAAAAACCGCTAATAATAAACATTAGGTAGGTACTAACAATGACCGTCTGTTCTAAATGTATTATATATACTAGATGTAGAGATGTAAGACGACATTGTAGCGAAGGGCCTTAAAATCATAATGAGATCTGGTTTTTTTTATTGGAATATTGAATTATTTTTATGCACTACGACCCCCAGCGAATCGATTATTTAAAGTATTGTGGTATCAAGGTGAATAAAAAAGTTAAGAAAAGGCTTGTTGTTTGTGGGGTGCGCGGGCGCAATTTTCCGCGCGCGGGGCCGTGACCCACATAGAGCGATACGAGCAAGTGCAGCGTTGATCGACGCTGTGCTGCGCTGCGCTGCGCTACGTCCGCGCCGTGTAATATTACTTTCGATTGTACGCAAGCGGCGCGGGCGCATTCGCGTAATTACGCAAATGTTATAGGTAACTAACTGTTCATTACTGCTTTGCAGAATTTTTATCTCTGTGGTTTTTTTACGTAGGCAACTACATTTTATCAATAAATCTGTTTGGAATTATTATGATATTATATTGCAATTAAAGCTTAATACGAGTAAGTTGGTATGTAAAATTTTATTATGGTAACTGAAGCCACCACTGTGAGTTGCTTTGATTATTGTTTTTTAATCAGACGGCGCAGGATGTAGCACAATATTATATTATATACATTAAAACACTTAGATTGATATAATTTTCAATATTTTCGACCTTAGCGTGAGAGCATGAGTACAGCATATACTAGCCCACGTTAGTTCCCTCATATTATTTCGCGTGCGTGCAAAAACGCAATATCTCAGAGGCTCCGCTCAAGCGCCACTTAATCACACCCCAACAGCGGCGTATAAATCGCACGAGAGTTATTTTAATTGGTTCACTTACTTATAGGAAATAGCGATCGGCCGATGTGACTTACCTGAAATTAAGAGAAAATATATTAGTATTACAAAGTAATTTAGTAGCCAAGGTTGCGAATACCATTCCTGGAGTCGTAGGCAAAGGTGCCTCGTACAGTCAAAGGCAAAAACATGTATACACATTATTTTAAATACACTCAACACAGTACCCTAGAAAAATATATACCTAATAAATATTTTTTTCTATGATGAATTCGTTAATTCAGTGTTATTAGTAGGCTACGTGGATATTCAAATGATAAAGTGTATACATATTTAAGTATGCCTTTTTGAACTCATACAATCGCTTAGATTGGCCCAGTCTAGGTAAGAGCGAGCGCGGGCCAAAGTAGGCAAAGTTATGAATTTCTAGGCCAACGGAACACTGCGTGGTCAGACATTAATTCATGGAGAGGATGCCTTAAATATCATTTCAGATTGTGCGCCACATCTGGAACACTAAAAAGCGCTAAATATGTCAATCCGCTATACCAACTGTTTAGACATCTCAGCTATTCATAATATTTTTTATAATCCCTCGGGCTAATAGCAATAAGTCACAGCAGTTAATAATTGACGTTATAATTAATAGTCACCATTAACTAAAGGACAAGTCAACAACACACATTAATGAATGGAAAAGGGCGGGGCGCCAGTGAGCGGTGAAGATGAGGCATCGATTAGTTTTTATATAAAAAATTGTGTGTATCACTTTTATAATCCCAAAGCGGCAATCTTGCAAAGATTTTATAAGATATCAGGACCTCAGGTTATAAAATTCAATGAAAGTTCGACTGCCACCACGAGTATAGTATAGTATTAAAACAGACAAAGTCTAAGTGTTACCATTTTTTGTATCTGAAATGCGTGCAATCTTTGAATTCCGGTAATCATTAGCGTGAAATTCATATTGCATGTATTTTGACACCCCCGAACGTGTGTCGATCGCAGCTAATAGACCGTGACTGTGGGTGCGCAAAAACTTGCGCCCGCGCAGTCAATGCGCTTGAAAAACATATGTTGGGAAAAAATTGTGTGAAACTTTTTGGCTGCAGGATTTATCGGTATCAGTTCCGTATACTATAAGAGTACAGTGTTTGTGTTGTTCTTTATAAATGTATATTGATTCACAATTGATAGTGGCTAGATATTTATGTACCTGTTCCGATTGAGTTAGGAATATTTAGAAAATACACCAACAGTGAATTCGAAAACGGAATAAGAACTAAAAGATATGATAGCGATCATACATTATTTTAAAGTGACATATCCAACTTTTGCGGTCATCCACGGATCTCCAAAATGAGACTATTAATCCTACCCATCCGAAGTATTCGCCACTCCCCGCCCCGCCCTCACCCGCTCGCAACAAGACCACGCGCGCTCATCCTGGCGCCAGACAAAAAAATGCATTTTTTCACCCAAGCCTCATTAACTGAGCCCATCTTAATATTAAGCAGGGAATTCTGACTGTGGACACTACTTATACTCTTACAAATATTTGTTATAAATATAATATTAATTAACTATTTTGGTTTTATGAAGTGTGATAAGCATTTATTATTATGATGTGAAAAAATTGATTTACTAGTTCCTCGGATGCTTGATAGTGACGCAACTGGCCCAACCAGTATTTTACGTAGACGATAGCGAACGTCAAAAAATTATAATAGACCATGTAGTAGAGCTATAGGTATTAACAAATTTTAACGTTATTTTCACTTTAGCATTCTGAAAGTAGATTTTGACACCGTGGTTACATAAATTTGGCACAGTATAAAAATATAGTACGTACTTATTGGTATGTTTTGGTATGTTTTCGAATTACATAACCTTATCAGTTGCGGGGAGTGGTTCGAAAGGGTTATTATTACCTTAGTTCAAGGATAATTGAAGTTATAAGGGCTGAACAAACACATTTACTGTAAAAGTACTGACTGAATAACTGTTGCTTTAACATTTAAAACAACATAAAAGTGGACAAACATCAATCTAATCCTTACTGGTGGCTTCAGTGGCCTTATTCTTATAAGGGTGGTTACAGACTTTTCCGTTAACGGAGAGTGCAGACGACCCGAATTTTTAGGTAAAAAAGGGGTTATAAATGGACGACCGATTTTCAGATCTTCATTGGACAGGACAATTGTGGGAATAATATTAGTATATGTAGAGCCACGACAAAGGAGCATCCTCGTAGGACATAGCACTATAAGTGTTTGCTCGATAATGTTCAGGGTCGTTCTTATTACTACAAAGTTGCAATACACGCGAGGTAGAGTCTGGACTCACTCCGTTATGTATAGGCTTGCGTATAATGGACTGGACTTCTCTTTACTAAATATCTTAACAATCTGCTTTATTGTTCCGACGTGATTGAGAAGACCATTATCTACAGTAGACTGCTCATACCGCTTGATACATACGTATCTATCTCTAAGACTGTAGTTAGTTGCTATATTGAAAGAAACATTTATTTTGATGTCGCCAGGCAAACATATCAACTGTGTGGTTCATAATAACTGGGGGCGATCCCAGTTTCACCCAGATCTTTTTTAAAATTTGCCCTAGCCACTGCCCAACCCCTCGATGCAGTTATTTGAGGGCCTATACTTAAACCACTCACTCACGCATTTCAGAAAAAAAAATGGTAACACTTATACTTGTCTGTTTTAATACATACTTGCAATAGTTTTGTGGTGGCATTCGAACTATTATTGCATTTTATAACCTGAGGTACTGATATCTTATCAAATCACTGCTAGATGGCCGCTTTGTTATTATAAAAGTGATACATACTTACTAACCAAGCGGCCGTCCATCCAAGTAATACCATGTCCAAGTTTATTCCGCGCTCTAAGCAACTTCAATGTAATATGCTAACATCAATGAGCGCATTCGTTTTAAGTATCTCTCGTACCGTTAGCGAGTTTGTTCAATTTTAATGTGTCCAACATCGATCTGATGTAATGTTAATTTCAAATGGGGTATCAAGATGGATTTGGAACGCAATTATACGCGACATACCGCTTTTATACAGTGTGCAGACAGAGTACTAGAGATGCACGTTCCATCATATAGGTAGGTACTAACTTCAGAGTTTCTTAGAGGTGTCTGCGTTGAAATAAAGTTTTATAATATTTTTTTGATTAGGTAGTGCATGGTGACGTGGCTAAAGTTAAATATCGACAAACTCTACTGCTAGCCTTCTCGAGGACATACTGTTAAGGACGTGACGCAAATATGATTATTTTTAGATTGGTGGTAGCACAGATATAGATTTACATAGATAACGCAAATGCATGTACTTCGCGTGTACGAAACCCCGACCAAGCGTCAAGGTTGGTCGCCGCAAACTTACAGTCCGCGCGACTACAGATACAAAAAATATGAGTATGAGCGAGATAATCACTCGAGAGAATCGTAGCGGGCGGAGGGGCATCGGCGGTATCGGTGTATTTGAATTGGTTTGGGTTAAATTTCGGCTGTGACGTCACAGTAGGTGTTAAAAATTCGCCACGCTTGGTATCAATACAAATCGTGATACTTGCGTTATCTATGTAAATCTATATCTGTGGATGGTAGAGTTAAGCTGTAGCCAATTGACTATTACAGCGCATATACTGGGGTAGGGCCACCCTCTCACAGAAGAGCGGCGGAAAAAAGCTATTATAGTTGCGTTTCGTATGATGAGCGAGAGAGAAGGAAGACATTCCCCCTCCCTTCCCTCTGCCCCGCTACCCTCCACGTTGGCAACGAGTGAGCAACGCTGTTGGTATTCCAAGCATCCATAGGCAACGATAATTGCTTAACATTTGACGAAACTTACGCTTGGTTGTCGACTTTGAATTATATTATATGGAAAAGAGAGATACGGTTTTTATTTGATTCAATAGTTAATTGATGACAGCAGAATTGGAACCGTTTACGATTGTTGAGCCTGCCTTATCTAAATGGAGTTAATGAAACGCATGACAGAAAGATAAAACAGACAGAGCGCTACTATTTTACAATTAATAAAAAAGTGTTCACTATTATTACGTTATTAATGGCGTCAATAGCCTCGTGGTTAGAGGGCCCGCCCTCTTAGCTGAGAGGTTTTGGGTTCGATTCCCATCCTGGCCATTAAACTATTGACGTGAGCCCACTCCTAACACAAGCATTAGCTTAGCTGGAGGGGCTAACGGGAATACTAGTAATGTGACAGACTCACATTGCTAGTAATCTTTATGAAAAATAATAATTATAAGAACCATCATGGTTATCTTAGTAAAAATAATTATAAGCAAAAAAAAATTTAAAAAGAAATTAACTTTGTTAAACAACAACGAGAGCATAGGTAATATAAATAAGTGACGATCATTTAATTTAATGTCGATATTCGATAAGTATGCATACACGTCCCAATTCGTAATGTCGATTACTAAACCATTCGGTTGCATTACAACAACAAAATTGAACCATAGCATGATATCTATAAAATACAAATTTCGGTGTAGAATATGTATTAACTTTATACAACAATCTAATTCAAAATTCAAACTGTTAGAATATAGTTTCCAGTGTACCAACGGTAAGGAAAATTGCAATGTGATGTATGTGTTGTAATAGGTTTGACGAAACAAAGGTCCGCGCATTAGAAGCAGTCACGTGGCGAATGGGGGCTATTCGGCTGCACAGAGAATTAGGAAATACTGGAGGTGGTATGTATAGGTTTATTAAGTATAAGTTTCTCCGATTCGACTGCAATACCTGATATAGTACAAATGTTACTATTTGATATAAGTAATACTTGGGGCGAAATTTATTTACTGGTTTACAAAATTGAAGTATTAAAAATAGAGAAATCTTAATAAATAGATTTTCTAACTTTTTACGGCTATACAATCTCTACCTTATTTTTTTAAGCATTGATTTGGTGGGATAATATAGGACAAATTTCGAAAAAAGTCTTTATTAATTTAGTATGAGACTATTCAAAATCATTATGTTGGTGCAAACATCTAACTACATTAAAATTACATTCATATCAATCTATTTATAAATAGAAATGATATTCGAATTCGGGACAGGATTATGCATAAGACGTGCATCAATGAAATATCTGTAATCAACGCAATAAATTGCAAACACCTTGTTTTAGATAACAAACCAAATTCATATAAATAATTAGATAAGCATAATCTGTATAAATTTACGATTTTAATTCATAAATATATTACACAAAAGACGTAAACGGAAGCCGTAAGTTATCATAATTGCTGTAAAACACACGATAGATACCTACAACTAAAAAACTATATTATATTTCAAAATATTTTTATAAAATATATATTCAAGTTTACAGAATTATATTAAGAGCTTTAATAAAACCTCAATCTGTATCCAGTTAATTAAGAACTACTTAAAGTACATATACAAATTCCTCAGATACAATCAGCCGGGCCGTACGTGCGCGGGCGCAGGAGAACGGACACGCGGCCGCCCGTTCTGTGCAGGATATGTCCTGTTGGTCTGTAGGTACATACCTGATATGTAATGTGTAACACTAATAATAAATAAACCCGATATATATAGACCAAACATGCTCGTCTGTGACTTAAGTTTTATTAAGTTATGTATTTTATGTGTTCATTACGCGTCATTCAAATGCCCAAAATGGGACGAATGAAGGCATCCAAAATCACAGATGTATGCATCACAACAATAAAAATAAATAATAAAAATATAATAATTTTAGCCCTTTTGACGTCCCACTCCTGGGCACGGGCCTCCCCTCAACATGAGGGGGATTCAGGCCATAATCCACCACGCTGGCCCAGTGCGGGTTGGCGGATTTCACATGTCTTTCAGAAATTGGTTAAATCTTCTGAGACATGCAGGTTTCATCACGATGTTTTCCTTCACCGTAAGAAAGTGATAATCATACAGAAATTATGATCCGCACATAGATTTCGAAAAATCCAGAGGTTCGAGTCGGGGTTTGAACCCAAGACCTGGTAGCCCGCAAGACGCGTGCTTAACCAATCGGCTATCACTGCTGATCACAACAATAAGAAGTTTAAATATCTGAATGCCTCCGATCACGTTTAGCCGTATCCAGCATCATAAATGATGGGCACAAGGGATAATTAATAAAATATAGCTCTCTAGCTACTCACTCGTCTGCAAAACCGTAAGGAATACGCATGCCACATTTGTCGTTGTTTGGGTGATTTTGTGATAAGATAAATGATATGATTAAAAATAAAAATAAAGCGAATTCTAAGATCCCTTTGTTCACTTAATTTTAGCAAAAGAAGTCGTCGGAATAACCTAGTCTCGGATGTAGAGTGCATGCCTGGTGTATGTAACATGTGTGTGTGTGTGTGGTGTGGTCGACTGTCATTGACATGATTAAGGTTGTACGGACTCGAGGAGCTGGCGTACGTACCGGGCTACACAAGCGAATTGTGGCGAAATCGTACTGAGTGTGGATAATTAAATTCATAGGGCAGTGTAAAAAACATATATTAAAGGATAGATCGACATAGATCATCGATATTGAGAAGCTGTGTGAAGCTGGCAGTACTACTCTCATATTGATAATACATTTATACATGGAGTTGGTATTTTTGGTGCAGTGAACCTACGTACTGATCTCTACTGTAGTATATTCTATGATGGGAGAGCCCATTAAAGAGAGCTGATTACAATTACGGTTTAAATATATGAGAAGATATCAAATTCAATATCTTAGTATCTCTATCTGTATACGATACCCACAAATGCAGCTACTAGTAGCTAGTTACATGCTCGTTTCCGGCGGACGGCTGCGCGCGCGCACCTCCCACAAGCAGTAGCTGGATTTGCCATTAACTATAGTTTATTCGATGTTATTTTACATATAAGCAATTCTATTTTATTTATAGTTATGTAGATGTTAACATATCCAGCAGGATGCCAGAGATATTACTAATTGCCGCAGCCAATGAACGGAGGTAATAAACACCGATAATAAAATCAATTAATATTTTATAATTATTATAACGTGGTACATAGCTTACTTCTTGGATACCACTGTAGAAAAATATTGATTAAGATTTTTTTATGAATAGAGTATGATATTATTTCAGGGATATGGTGTAAAAACACATATAAAATTTTCCACGTTTTTTTTTAAAATCTTATAGAAAACAAGAAGAATACAACCAGATTAAGGATATTTAATTAATACTAAAATCTAGGCATATCCTGCGGCAAATTAGAGATGAGTATGATGAGACATGTTTACGAGTGTTTATTTACGTTTTGGGTCACGGCCGGCCGGAACACGGCGCTGAAATGCGCGCGCGCGCGCCAGCCCGCCTGATATCGGATTCCGGGAAATTTGTTTGAAAAATAAAATTAATTTAATGCTATGTTTCCTTTTTGTATTTTCCTTTTCGAAAGGGTTCTGCTGTAAAGAGGAACAAAGCATTGGACTAATGAGTTAGTAACGTTAAATGCATCACTAAAGTGCATTAAATTTATATTCTGTCATCTTTGTCAGTTTCAGAATGTTGTTGTTCAGTTAAACTTTTAGGTTCTATTGAAAACACACTTAGCAGTCAAGGTAGAGCCGTTTCCCAATCGTTAGGTTATTTCGAAAGAAAATGTGTGACTCTAGTAATTTGTTTATCACTTAGGTGATGGACACAGAGAGTACATCGAGGAAATTTGTGATATCACAAATTACTTGTAGGCGTGGGCGTCAGGACAGCGGGCCGTGACTGGGCCCGGCTAGCCTACTGAAGGTTTGTTGCTTGAGAGAACTTAAATGATTCTCGAAAAATGTGACTAAATTCTACAAATCTCCAAGACCGCCTGGCGATGAACTTTCTTTATTGAACTATTTTTTTATTTATTTATCAGTCAGCATAATCCCTATTAACCCATCCGCCTGTATTCCCTGAATATAAGTATGACTGAACGCCCACATTCCTCGAACAGATAACTCGTATCTCGACCGTCACATGTCGTATAAATCCTAAATGCACCAACAATTTCGCAGGCGCAGTTCTGCGCGCGCGCAACAGCTACCAAGGCGACGCGACGCGCCGCACGCGTTGCGTAACGACGCCGCGGATACTGCTCTACTACTTTATCTATACAACAATTACTATGGATTAATTACCGGATATCCGGTTTTTGAAATTGACCGTAGTTTGAACGGGTCACGATTGTCGAATGCGTTTTAGGAAATGGATATAATTATGTTATGATTATGAAACTGCTTGTTTAATGGGACTAAATAATATTTTTGACGGTTTATAACTCACGAATATAACACTAGTATATCTAATTTATTTATAAGTAACATTATATTCAAAACGGTTTACTTTATTTTGAAAACTTAGGTATGTACCTACCGAACATTTAGACTTCAAGAGTCTTCTTATCTAAACTTGTAGACATTTTTTTTATGTTCTTAACGCGTTTACGTAGGGTGAAGGCCTAAGATTCCAGTCCTTCCTAGTCCTTTAGCCGCAATAAATTCTAAATTATTTGAATATATTCTATCCCACGTTGAACAAAATTACCATTTAGACAGTAAATAATTGTAAACAAAAATATTTAGAAATAAAACTTCACATAAAGCAGAGCAGCATCCGCATCAACTCCCGCGCACGCATCGCAACGCACGCTCCATCTCGTGTGACATAACACAAGCGTACGCAACACACACATGCCGCGTAGTAACAGCACACACTCGCGGCTTGTTTGCGCGCGCGCAGTGAAAACGGGGTCATGGTTGCACGCACACTCGCGCGCGGCAGTGTGACGCACGCGCATAGGTGCATGGATTGCGGATGCGGTTTGTGAGAACACGCAAAATTGGATGGGTTTCAGAGATCTTATTAGAGGATGGTCATACTTGAAACACGTCTTGAAGTGTTATGTCCGCTACTTGAAATGCAAATCAAGATGTAGAGTCAAGTGTAGTGAGTGTGGTATCAATGACAAATATTAGATCTGGACAGACAGAGATAATGGTGTGGTGAAGATAATCAAAGTTCATTTCCCTATTAATATTGTCACGCACTGCAAGACTATTATAATCTAATACGATATACACTACCTATATACTGTAAACAGTGATCAACAAAACCCGATCATAGAAGATTAAAGTAAGATGAAGGGGTCGCCTTTAAATTTGTGAGAATTTTATTATATCGATTTTATTGATATTTTTATTTTATTTTTATTTATTGGTTATTGTGTTTTGTAATGTTAATTTAATATGGGTATTTGCCTGAAATAAATGGATTTATTTATATCAGTCAGAGTACCTTGTAGACTTGTGTGTTGTATTCCTATCCCGTTATCCCAATATTTAACAAAAAAAACAAATGTCTATCGAAAAATCCGTCACGCGCCGGTCTCAAAACCGGATTAGACGGAAGCTGCGCACCGACAACGATAACCTAGATATGCTTTGATTCTAGGAACAGTTCGTGTTTTGACAGCTTTTCACGCCGCGGCTGAATGTAGGCCCGATGATGACAGGCTCAAATTATCGCGAAATTAAACTTTGCACTAAATAAACATGTTTTTCGAAGCGTTTACAATGATTTTGAAAAGCAAGGATATGTTTCTTTCAGCCTTGAGGAGGGCTTATGATTGGATCTACAAGGGCTAGGGAACTTGATACAATGTGGGTAGGGGCTTTCTAAAAAAACACAAAGAGAACACTGCCCATAAACTCTGGATTAAGATGAGAAGTTTACACTTATTGTCCTCTTCTATCTTTCTTATAATAATGGAGGTTGGATAGCCAAAGATTAGTCGGTCCCTCGATCACACAACAACATCATAGGTTCTTTTAAATACGAACATTTTGTAACTATTAATGCTGAATGTAGTTTGTATAGCCTAAGGAAACTCCGATTCACAGCTGGTCTATCAAACACTAAACTAGGTAAACCAAACGTGACGGAACAGGAAAACCGATGTACCTACTGCTCTATTTCATTCAACACATTAAAATAGGTGTTCCGTTTTTCCTCGACGTTCTATATTCCATAAACTAGCCGCGTGGCGCCGATGCCGTCACATGGCGGGGACACCGCACCCTCGCCTTGACACGGCGACCCGTATATTATACTAGGAAATCAAAATCGTTGGCTAATTACTCACTAGTTATTGTAGTTAATATTTAACCAGCATCCGAGATGCTTCTGAGGAACGGAAAATGTCAAGGTTAAAACCATACCTACGTAATTAGAAAAATTACAGACGGGTATAGTTATTAATTTAATGTCGGATATTTTTTTATAATTATATATTTGCTACATGAATTTACCCGCTCTAAGACAGTGTGGTAGACGATGTTCCCTCTTCCCATTGAGGGGGAGTGTTGTATTTATGCGAGTATGTGTCAATCTGTATAACGGCACATCATCATTACATAGTATAAAACTAAGTCGCTTCCCGCTGTCTGTATGTCCCTATGTATGCTTAGATCTTTAAAACTACGCAACGGATTTAGATGCGGTTTTTTTAATAGGTAGAGTGATTCAAGAGGAAGGTTTATATGTATAATACATGCATAATATAGTAGAGAAATACTGATAATTTTAGAGCCGTGCGAAGCCGGGGCGGGTCGCTAGTAATAAATACAAGAAGAACAAATCACCATCGGCGAAATGTGCACTACGGAGAGATGAAAATAGAGAGATATTATATTGTGAACTGCCTTATAATTACAGTCTTAAATCCATTTTTGGTAAGTATTCTAAAATAATAATAAATCTTAATTAAGCCCTTTTGACGTCCCACTCCTGGGCACAGGCCTCCCCTCAACACGAGGGGGATTCAAGCCATAATCCACCACGCTGGCCCAGTGCGGGTTTGCGGATTTCACATGTCTTTCGAAAAATTGGTTAGATCTTCTAAGACATACCTTCCTCAAGATGTTTTCCTTCACCGTAAGGAAGTGGTAATCATATAGAAATTATGATTCGCACATAGATTTTGAAAAATCCAGAGGTGCGAGCCGGGTTTTGAACCCAAGACCTGGTGCCCGCAAGACGCGTGCTTTAACCAATCGGTTATGACAGCTTTTAAAGTATTCTAAAATAAACTAATATTCTATTGACCAACTTTTAACTAAATATTATCACGTTAAAATAATACATAACGGAGGTACTCTATATCAAGTGAAGAGATGTATATAATTAAAATGCTAATTATATTTCTATTTTCTTTTCCTTTCATTTCATCAAGTGAAGTAAATCAACATGCCTTTAAAAACTAGCGATAAGAACCAAAAAAATCGGCCAACTATTTTTTGTACAAAATTCCTTAACAGTAGTTTGTAAAAAAATGTTGTAAAGGTCACCGTCACACCACCCTGTGCAGATCGCGCCCCCCGGGGCACCACAAGTGCTTCGGCGGCACTTAGCTAAGTAGTTTTTTTTTCTAAAAAGTTTCTGTCTCTAACACTTACGAGATTAGCTTTAATTAGGAAGTGAGCGACTACCGTTATACTTTTTAGACGTAACATGACGTAATAATCTGGTTTGAATTTTTTCAAAGTAGTTTTTTAATTTTATTGGTAGTTACCTATTGGTTAAATCGTTTATTATTTATGTATGAAATCATAATTGTTTAAAACATTACAACGCTTAATTGCGACTAAACCTGAGACTCAAATAAATAGTATTTCTGACTTCTGTCTTCCTCACATGTTACAATCATGTAGAAGGATGGCTTCAGGGTTGAGTCAAGTTTAGTTTTTTTTTTATATATCAGAGTAGCAAACATGCGTAAAACCCGCCTAATGTTAAGCAGTTACCGTATGCTTGCAATAACAATGGCATTGCTCGAATGAGAGGAAGGGGAGTTGGACTTCCGGCTCTTTCACTTATCGAACGAAACACGGCAATTGTAGCTCCTTTACGCTGATCTTCTGTGAGACCCTGGGCGAGCTAGCTCGAATATGGCCTGTAGTGTATTGGCTCTGCCACTGTTAACAGCAATCCATGGCTTGTGTACTGTCTAGGAAATATTGTAGGCTACTAACAAACCGTTGTACCCACCTATGCCAATGTTGGTACCTTGTTTTTGGATATTATGAAATGTTTGTGTAAATAATTAAATAGGTATCTTTATTTTCGTAATATAGTTGTTGAACGTAATTGAACAAATGCAAGATATACGAGGGATGCCTTTTAAGTTTTGTCGTTTGAAGAAAAAAACACAACTAGAACCTTATAGTACTTTTTATTGTTTTTCAAAGTATTCACCACGTAGCTTAATACACTTTTCCATTCGCTCAAACCAGTTATTATAACATTTATACCACTCTAAAGTGGGGGTGTTCAAAATGGCTGACTTGAAAGCGTCGACTGCTTTTTCACCGGACTGGAACCTTTAACCACGAAGACATTTCTTAATTTTAGGAAATGTAAATAAATCGTTAGGGCTTAGGTCAGGACTGTATGGAGGATGGTCAAGAATTTCTACTTTTTCCTGCTTCAAATACTCAATCGTTTGACGAGCGCTGTGTGAGATTGCGTTGTCGTGGTGCAGGATGATGCGTCGCTTTGAGTTAGATTTTCGAAGTTGGCGAGGACTTGTGGTAAACAAACTGTGGTATACCACTCTCCATTAACCGTTCTACGATCTTCAAGTGCAATAGTCGCAATATGGCCGGTTTTTCCAATGAACGTGGCCACCACCTTCTTTGAAGTGCTTCGAGAACGAACAAATTTAGTCGGTTTTGGCTTGTCTTGAAAGACCCAGATTGTAGATTGTTGTTTGGAATCAGGATCGTAGGCATAGATCCAAGATTCGTCACCACTGATGATATCGTAGACGTGATTTGACTCTCCTTGGTTGAACCTTTGCAGAGTTTTCTTACAGCATCTGACGCGGGCCGCCTTGTGATCGTCGGAAAGCAGATGCGGTATCCAACGGCAATCTAGCTTTCTTACACCAAGCGCTTCATGCAAGATTTTCTGAATGGTTGTCCCTGAGATGCCTAATAGAGCCTCTATCTCTCGATACGTCACATGACGATCTTAGAGAATTTGTTGTCTCACAGTAATTATGTTATCTTCAGTGAAGGCGGATTTTGGCCGTCCTTCGCGAGATTTGTCACTAAGACTAGTATGTCTACGCTGGAATTATAAATACCAGCGTTCGACAGTCCGCAGACATGGGGCTTCATCACTGAACACAGATGTTAGCTCTTCAAAACACTGAAGCCATGTCAGGCCTCTTCTAAAGTTGTAGAAAATTATTGCACGAACATTTTCCTTAGAAAGATTCATTTTCGTACGTAACCTGACAGATTCTAATCGACGCTGTGACTAAACAATAGCATCAATCCCAAAACTTTCAATTGTTTTGAGATTCGAAATTTAAACACATTCGAATATAGAACAGTTCCAAATTCAAAATTGCCGGGAAATATGGAAACGACAGAACTTAAAAGGCATGCCTGGTACAAGTAGACATGATGGAAAGTAGCTAAATGAGCCCAAGCTTTCGCTTCCGCCCGCCCGGGGGCGCCACTGGTGAGTGGGCCAATTAATATTCCAGTAATCTAGAACATACTTATACTAATTTACTCGAAATATAATTAATAATTCGTTTTAAATTACACTAAGTATTTTTAAAACTACCTATATCTTTGAAGTGATTATTTTCAAGTAGATATTAATTTTGTTTTGACAAAGTGATTAATTTGTTCACAGTAATTAAACGACACGCTATGTGATATGCAATAATATCTATGAGGAAAACAAATATCATATTTCCTATCTAGGCAATAGACCTATAAAACTTTCTAGACGGCGGTGGCGGCGGGCGGTGTCCGAGCGGATCAAACGGCTGGCGTGGTAAAAGCGGCAGCTCGTGAAAGGAAAATCGCTGGTACTTCCTCGAGCGGAAATTGAAAGTGGACAGTCGCGCGGAGAAAACTGCATCTCGGACGATGATAGTGCATTCAGTGACGAGACGATAAATGGATTGAATTGCATTGTCGCGACATCTAGCAGCGATTTCAGAACTAATATGCAAAAATTTACGCAAGCGCCATCTAGTAGTGGGTAGCGGTATTAAATATAAACACTTTTCTTTACGTTTCACTATTCGCCGCTAGATGTCACTATCATAAAATTAACAAATCGTGGGTATGCCACTGGCGATCTGAAATCGTACTCAAATACATTCGATGGGTCTCAGACGTCTGTGTACTACATCGTGTCATATCCACGCAATGTTTAATCTTATGCCTTAACCTAAGAGCCTGAATAGGTAGAGCGCTTAACAACCTGCTTTCACCCATTTATACACTATTTATATTTACCAATATTCTTATATATTATTGTTTTCAATGAACATAAAATGTTAAACGCTCTCCAGTTAAGGCTCTAAATAAAACAAACGTACCTTTACCTCCACCAGCATCGTGCACCTGCGGCTTCCCGCTCGGCATCCTCTGCATCGGCGAAGCGCTCCCATAGTTCATACTCGTCGTGTTGTAGTCATTGCTGATCGGCTCCTGCTTGATGCCATTCGGTATCGCCGACAACTTCTCCGCTAGCAGCGGGTTGGCGGACGCGATGTTGTACCGCCCGTTGTTGATGTTATTCGTCACAACGTTGTTGATGGCGCTGGTGCCCGACCTCAACAGTTGTTGCAACCGTTGTTGGCCGCTGTTGGGCAGCACTAGCTGACTGTTCTGTTGGTAGTAGCCTTGTAACTGGCTGCTGGACGCCGGCGATGATATGTTGTTGTTTTCCTCCTGCTGAAATTGCAACAAGACAAGATTGTGAGAGCGTATTAAAAACTGGATTGTGATTTGTATTTATTGGTTGGGAATAAAGTTATACAGTTCTGTGATTGTAATGCTGATTACGTATTGTGTAACAATGACTCAGCGGTCAGTAGCCTATTTTTTATAATAAAATTTTATATTATTGCTTTTGTATGCTAACTTTGCGCTGAGATGAATTTAAAATGTTTAAAACTTAAACAGTCTTTCATAGTGTTCAATGCCAAATAACAAGCTATTGCTTTGCTATAGGCAGGACACTGTTTTTGTAAGTTTCACTGAACATGACGCATGAATGAACCAATTTGAATAAAATTTGGTACGGAAGTAAGTACCTACCTATGGTATGTTATTTTAGAATATAAATGCTAGTTGGTACATTAATTGGACTGCTACACTCACCTTTATTTCGACAGGCGGCGCGGAAGACGCGGTGGCATTAGTTAGGTCGGTGAAAAATGTTTCAAAATTGTCAAAGGCGGATTCTCCCAACTGCTTGAGAATCTCGTCGGGGTCAGCCGCCTCGGTGGCCTCGTGCTCCAGCGTGAGCCCGCCGACGATATTGGACAGCTCGGCCTGGGACAGGTCCCCCAGGGAAGTGGCCATCTGGTGCAGCTGAGCCGCCGCCTGGCCGCCGGCCGCTACTACCGCGTCCTGAAACTGACGGCCATTTTTGTACTCTCTCTAGTGACAGTATTCGTCTTAGACTATAATTTATTATGTCTTATCGACAGAAGACAGCGGTAAAAAAACGTTTTAACTATTAGTCATTTTACACGCGGGCAGAAGTTGAAGTTGAGTTGGTTGCAAGATTGATTTTAATATTGGAAATTAAATACATCATTAATTTTGGATGTTAAAGTATCGACATTAGCTCTACCTCACTCTCAGATTCTGTGTCCCTTCTCTTTTTTTTGGCTTATCAAATATATGGACATAATCTGTAAAGGTGTATAAGTGTAAAGCTACCTGCAGGCAATTGGAGAGGTCAACCATCCTGCCCTCATTTTCGGCGGACCACCATTCGTCTTCAATAAATGGCATCGCCAGCGCCTGTCCCGATGGCGCATGCGTCCCCGCCACCTTTGTTATGTCTATTGCACGCCAGATGGCGCTGGTCACACTACACTTCACACGCGAACACTCGCGAACTACACACAATATAAATAGTCAAAAATGTATTTACACTAATAAATTCGTTCAAAATGTTTGGCAGCTTTTTGGACGGAACGTACATTATTCGATGTATGTTTTATGCGAACTTTAGGTACTTAGTTACGGGGGAACACATAGCGGTATTGTTGTCGCCGTCGGACGCAGGCTCTTCTCCTCCAGCGATGGTCTCTTGTCCTCCCCTCAGCCAGGTTACCTCACTCCTCGTAATCCACTCCTCTTCAGCAGCAACCTGTCAATATTCAGAGCGTAGGCTTTCACGTCCCTCGATACTATTCTATTATTTTTACTCAGGCTACAGAATAGTTATAATTCGTGTTTGTGTACATGCGTTATAATATTTTAAAGGACCTCTAGTGGTATTAGATACGAATAACAATGTATAAAAGCACCCAAAGTCAGTCAGTGTCATAAACCCTAACTTGGTTAGACAATAAAATAGTTTTTATTCACACCAAATAGACTAATGTTGTTTTTAGAAACTAGATGGCGTTAAACACAATTAGTGTAGGTGTAGAGCTTGCTTTTTGTTTTAATAATGTGTCAGTGGTATTGGTATGTAGTGTCGCGATCACCTGGCAACGTCCCGGTGTATGTCGAATCTGCGTCGATACAGCATAGATGCAGCGCGGCGCACACCCACTCACGGACACACGCGCGCCACTCTGCGGACAAAGGGACAAACTTAAATCAGTACATGTGCGAACCACACTGAAAAATTAGAGTTGGTAATAGTGCTCCCTCTGTTGGCACACAACTCAATCGAGGGTGAATTCTCAATGTTCTAAAATATAAGCATGACAGATATTGTTTTAAATTTATCAAGTAAAGTCGTGATACGACGACAACGCTTGTTAGCGTTATTATCCATTTAAACCTGAAATAACGTAACAACAGTTTGTATTTCATGTTGCGCAATAACTTTTAAACTCCTATACCACTCCTAGACCATAAAATTATCCAACAAAACAAAAAGTAAAAATGTTATTAACGTAAACATAAGACAATCTCGTAATAGTATTATGCGGGGCTAACAATGCACGGAAGGCTGCGCGCGCGCCGCTTTAAACAAAAGAAATGTGACCAATCAGCGCGCGCTGTTTGCGCGGCAAAAACGCGAACAATGTATATAGTCTTTCACTATAATTGGCGTGTGTGAAGCACAAATTACTTTTCTTTTCCAAATGCTTCCTGATGCCACTTTCTTCGACGCATGTCGCTGAAATCACGATTAAATTACCGCAATTTAATTTATTTATTAAAATGAGGGTAGAATATGTGCAGTATGTAAATACCTACCTTCTCTGAATAGATACCGATTGGATATTCGAACTCTCACTTGCGACTTCGTTCCTTTAAACAACTGCGGGAATCATTTTAATAATCATTTGTTAATCGTGAATTTATGAACGACAATTTGTAGACGCATCGGAAACCACGTGTGCTTGCCTACATAATATCCCAGATAATTTTAATACCTGTCATGTCAATTACCTCGCGTTGCATTATTCAGAGATAGAACTACCTATAAATAAGTGGTTATTTAATAGTCTGGGCGGACGGAAGAGCACTTTGATTTATTAATCATAAGATTAAATTAGACGGTATGTGCGAAAGTCCGCTGCGTAATTGACAGTTTCTCTCTTTTCGACACTAGATGGCAGTACGAGTACTTCACTAACTCACTGTTTAAATAATGAATACAAAACATATGTTTTAGTTTTATTATTTCAGAAATATAATTTTATTTTATTGGTACAAAAAGTATTACATTATGTTTATTACAAACTTATTACATATTGTTTATTATATACTTCTAACTTAATTAAGAGGACCGTCTGCAGCGCCATCTAGTATAGAGTAGATTAAGATACTTAAATAAAACTAGATTATTTTTTAATAATTAAAAGGATGTTTAAATTGAGTCTGACTAATTAAAATAAAATGGAAGGTTCTACCGCCATGTACAGCACGGTCCAGCAAAAATAATAACTCATGTTTTTTTTCTATCTACCAACGTATTCATCATCATCTGCCTAATCTGCCTTACCTTTTCCTATCATCTGGGGTCGGCGCAGTACCTATGTATTTTTCTTCCACTCATCGCGCTTTCCCATCATACTCGCATCCTCTCCAACCCCGTATAATTAGTACCTACGTAGGTTTTACCTATACTTTTCTATATAAGGCATATTACGATAAATTTTCCTATAAACAGCCTATTGAAAGATTTATAGACTTCAGTGAGACGTAGCCTTGGATCATTTACTTCCTATTGCATATTGCTCTGAAGACCTTGCATTGAGTTGGCGTAATTGCCGACGACTGACGAGTAACATCTTGCTAATGCCTTGTTTGTTTACTCAACCTGTTTTTTTTAATACTATCAACCTCAAAGTTTTTAAACGAACTCTGAGTTTTAGTGATTTTCTGATTGAAATTAAATTAATTACTTTATCCATATATATGTCGCCGCCAAATAGCTTAATTCGCCGTTCAATTAACGGCCTAGGCACTTAACTAAACGGCGCCGTTCAACTAACGGCCTGAATGATATTCAGCCGTATCGTCTATTACAACATTTAATAAACTGGCTGGCTAATGCTTAGGCAACTGGTTGACATTTAAGTACTACAAAACTTTTTCAAAATACTACCCAAGCAGAACGACCTGGATGGGTTTAGGTTAGGGTTATTTTTTTATGACCCCACAGAAAACCCACCCGGCAAATAGATTCGGTGGATCTAAAAAAAATCGTAAAAAACCTAAGTACCTAATAAAATTATTCCATCAAAGTTGTTTTTTTCCGACGCCATATTGACCAAAGAGAATATAGAATATAGAGATATTGACAGTTTGGTGAGTTTCGGCGCTAGGTGTCAGAAAGTAGAACTAAATTGAAATGAACAGGCTAGGCAGGTAATTAAACGGCTAGGCAAGTAGTTAAACGTCATCGATCCAAGTCATTTGCCTAGCTGTTTGATTAAATGGCTGAATATCATTCAGGCCACTAGTTAAACGGCGCCGTTTAGTTAAGTGCCTAGGCTGTTAATTGAACGGCGAATTAAGCTATTTGGCGGCGACATATACGCAATGTTAATTAAAATAGAATTAAAATCATTTTCAAGGAAGAACCTTCAGCATTCCACGATCAATATGGCTAGGTACAATGTCTATTATAAATGCGTGTATAAAACAGTAAAGTTGAGGTACTTTATTAATAAAAATAAAACTACATCAAATAAAAATTGATGAATGAAAGACTATCAAACTATTATTACAAAAACACAAAGTAGTTTAATTTATTGCAATAGACCATCGATAAAAATAGTTTTTTGTAATTTTATTACAATTTGCGTGTAACGAAACGTAACTATATAATCTGTGGCCATGATCTGTGGTCACGTTACTGTCACTGTCATCATTTTCTGTTTTGATGCAACAAAATATTTTGTGCACCGAAATGTCTGATAAAAATGAGTCTGATTCCTCTACATCTGAGTCTGAGCTCAGTGCTTGTAGCTCTAGTTTCAATCCTCTAAAGGCACTGTATTCCAAAAAGACAAAAGTCCCCGTAGGAACCGCGCCGTTGTACGAAAACATCGCGCAGTATGAAGCGTCTCAAAAGGTGAATATTATTCCTGTCGGTCACAAGGAACTGGTGCAAAAAAGAGAAGAGGAGAAAGAAAAGAAGAGGCTTGAAGAAGAGCAAGCACTGCAGGAGAAAAACAAGCAACGATTCGCTCAATATGAAGGTATGGTTTTGAGGTTATGTTTTGTTTACTAACTTATCAGCTGTTGTAGCCGGCAATTTGTTTGTAACTAATTATTGCCTCTAGAGATTATTCAAACCCTGATACTGTATAGGTAATGTTTCTTTTTTAAATACAGACTACGTACAAAAACATTGAAAAATAAGTAGGTAGGTACATATTTCATCAATTTTTTTGCCCATAAAACTAAGTGTGAATAAGTACTTATTGTGACAACACATAGTCTATTTCAGTCATAGGACACAGTTGTCAATCTTGGCTCACCGGAGTAACAGTGGTGAGAGTGTGGTATACCTTGTCTTTTTCATTAACAA
Organism: Notodonta ziczac; assembly: GCA_918843915.1. Lineage (NCBI taxonomy): Eukaryota > Metazoa > Arthropoda > Insecta > Lepidoptera > Notodontidae > Notodonta > Notodonta ziczac. The sequence goes on along the minus strand of OU974039.1, from coordinate 13,831,321 downwards.
GATACTCATAGTACCTTCATAAGATAGCCTTTGATATTTATGAAATGTGAGCAGTACCTGAATAGTTACAATTTGTAAGAAAAAACAGTGTAGTTTGTATTTTCTGTTCGGAAATTTAAGTAGCGAGCCACAATTTGTGAACCTGTAAATGGTGTGTGTGCACCCAGCATTGAGAATAGTGTAAGTTAAATGTGGATATACAAAAGAACACCCTTGCCTAAGTCGAGACCGCTCGGCATAGTGGTTCGAGCGTAGGCCGCCGGGCACACATGGTGGTTGCGGGTTCTATTCCCGCTGGGGATAATTTCGGAAATGGCCTTTTCGTAATTTGCCAGGTCTGGGTGTCACTACGATCGGCCCCAGTCCATTGTACGGTTTCCATAGTACAAGCGTTGCTTAGTTTGGGACTATACAATCGGTGTCAATTTGGCGACATTTATTATTATTAAATATTTTTTATATAATCAGGAAAATGCTATAACTTGTCTCATTATATGCTATACTTATTGCATGCTACAAAAATATATTGTTTCTCGCACTAAAACACCAAGTATTTTATTTAAAATCCAAATTCATATAATACTAGGTAATTACTTACGTCACTTTACTAACAGCATGTGTATGTACAACATGCAACAAAATTGGGCCGATTTTTTTTTTTAATTTTCGACACTCTCAGTCTCCGCCAGGTGGACTGACCAAAACCGACATAATGTCAGATCATTTCACGACCCTACCATCAGTCAGGGCCACACGGGGTCAGTCTAGGCCACGCGTTCAACGCACGCGGCTCTATGTCACCGTCGGCCGACGACCCCGCACCCCCACCCCGGACCCCTCGCCTCGCCACTCTGGATACAAAGCCCACCCAAGTTGGTCAGTTGCAAGACTTCATGAATCAAGATTCTATAGGTTAACTTCTGAATGACTTTGCTAGTGATGCATGGTAGCACATGTCACTGGGTTTTGTTAAGCAACAAATATATCCGTTTAAAAAAGAGCGAAGATCTTTTTGGCTCTACAGTTTTCATAATATGCAGATGCACATTCCATAATCCCCAACAATGGTCTGGACATAGATATAGGTGTAGTAAATGACTCACTATCGACAATGGCATCAGCTCAAGCTCATTTGCATGGCGCCCGTGACCCAATGCACCGCCGGCCTTGGTTACATAAACCTTTTTTCTCTACAAATTGTTTGGCTCTATGAAGCGGACCAGGTATCCGTTGCTCTTACGATCTCTTACACAAGATTAACACGCGATTAATCGCGTCAACTAGTACGGTAACTTTGAGGTGTGATTTTGGGTAGTTTGAAAATGATGCGGGGCTAACAGTTACTTGCAATATTATTTATCATATATCTTTGGAAATGGAATAATAGTGTTAGTTATATTTGAAAAATGTTGACATTTGGGTCATATGAATTAAGACTACATTAAATATCGTTACACGACGAGTTTTTTAAATTTCTTTTATGCGTTGATAAAATAGGTTCCAAGTTTATCAAATTGTGCTCATTTTATGCGTTAATTAATCTAAAAACACTCACAATGTTTCAAATAATGGACAAAAATAGCGTTGTTTTTTAATAACAACTAAAATCCATTGACTAATTGACACTTGCACGCGATCGCGTGACAACACCAGAAATTATTTTACCGCCAAATCAACAAAAATGGCGATGGAAAGTGACCAGCGTTCCCGCGCCATAGATTAAACGCAGCTGGCTTGTTAGCTCCTTGTTCGTGTCTATTATTTTCCACTTTTGTGCAATAGTTAGGCCTAATAAACCTGGTGGTGGGACCTATCCTGAGGTTTACCTATTGTAATTAAACGACATTCGCCATCTGTGTTGCAATATTGGAACATGGTTAACAATCGCGTTTGCATAGATCTATGAAAGTGGTTTATTGGGAAAGTTAATTTAACGTAACTCGGTATTGTTTTGTAGATGGTCAATAAAATTAAATTGTAGTAATTATGCCACCGGGAGCTGTGTACTTACGCAGGATACCATTTAACGTAATAATGTAACACTTTACATTTATTCTGATTATTATTACGTATATTCTTTAATGATAATATGCCAATATGACTTTATAGCTCGTGTGTATACAGAATAGAAAGTCAAAATTAAAAACATGATTTATAATTATTTTAATTTCATTTTAGTTAAGATTCTGAGAAACGCTGAAGGTTGCAGATACCAGCAGTTACGATGCTGCGGTTGTAGTTACTGGCTCTCGCAGAAGATGCTTAGTTCAGCCTTTTGAAAACCCACTAGCACTAACATCGTGCTTCTAAATCTCTGAATTTTTCACATGAGTTACAATCTCACCCTATGATTGTTTTAAACACAGCTTATCAAACAAATTGAGTTCGTACATGAATGCACGTCGTCTAGATTCACCCGCGCCGCGCGGCGAACGTAACATAGCTAGACTTTCGCGTGCACAATCGTTGCATAACCGCTTTCCACGCGAGTAGCGTGCGCGTGCGCCGTCTCGCTCTCCCCTGGAGGTTCGGTCGTTGACATGGCCATCCAGATTGGCCGGTAGGGTTGGTGGTTGGTGGACGAAAAGCCGAGTTAAAGCCCAGACAATATTAGTCTGACAGTTCTTAAGAAGTGCAGCAAGTGCAATGATGTTACTAAGAAGAATTTTGTTTCAAATTGTCAAAAGTCTACTGTTCCAAAATTTTAATTTTCCCAAAATAACCACTTTCTCGAAAAGTTCACTTTCCCAAATGACCTTTTACCCCAAACTGACCACTCTCATAAGATATTAATTACTTTCCCAAAAAGTTATCTCACAAATAAATCATCTGTGTGGTCTTCTCAATAAAAAAGGTGTAGGTCGCACCGCCTAAAATATTTTGCTAAAATTATCGCTTACGAAATAGCATGCATGCACAGCTACAATCTTCGTAAACAGTCAAACATCACAGAAAACAATCCAAGGTTTCCCTACAAGGCGTTGAAATGGTATGACTAAAAACTGGCAGTGTCAGTACAAAATAATTCTATTTTTAACAATTTAAGAGAAGAAATGCAGATAAACAATGGTGTCATTCAGATAACACAACAGTCAAAATAGCTAGTGCAGATTACATACAATGCTACAAATTCATCTACTGTGCTGTTTAAAACTGAAAATAACCATGATATTACGATAATGGCATACGTTTGTCATTTTTGTGAAAATACAGTGATTCCGCCGTCACTCCTGTTGTGTGAACTTAAGATTATTTGAGATGCATGGTTGAATAGCAGGCTGCTGCTAAACTAGAAGTGAAAATAAACTTGATTACAAAACTTACACCTAAGGATATAACAGTGGCTTGGTTTACTATGGTTGCAAATAATAAGAGAAGAAAACAAACAGTGGTGTGTTATCTATCACGCAAAACAGAAATGCGTAGCGCTTACGCATCGCACTCAACAACCTTATTAGCGTTGTTTTATCTATTATAATTATCATTTTATTTCTACATACGTGTAATACTAGAAGCTAAGTTTTATAAGAATAATAAAATCAAATAGCAGACGTATTATAAGTATTTAGATGTAAGATAATAACTTAATAATTTAAGTTGTGTCTCTATTTATAAGGTAGTTTGTAATAAAAGTCTAAATTTTGGCCTTAAGACACTCAAACTACCGAGATGCATGATGCATTATTATGTATAAATTCCCTGGACGTCTAAATAATAAAACAGTCTGCGTGTTACGCATCGTGCAGTATTACGTAAGCGAAATAATTGTGCTAAACGCATAAAAGTAAATCGGGTGGCGCGGCGGGGTCGCCAGTGGCCGGCGGAACGGAACGCAAACGGAAGTGATGCAACGGCACGCGTTTCGGCGCGCATCTGTGTAAACATGGCGCGCTTTTCTGAATGGCGGCGGCGGCGGCGGTGGCATGGCGGTTCCCGCGCTCGGCCCGCGGCCGACGACCCCGCCGCGCGGTCAGCGCCCGGGGATAGTCGAGTGAAAGTAATTCGCGATCGGCGTCCGGCGACCGCTCGCGAGCCATGCAACCCTGGTACCTTGATACACGCCGATGCATAGATTTGTTATTGTTTATTTGGAGTTTATCAATGTTTTGGTAATTCCGTTCTATTTATTCTAATGCACCGACTATCACGCGTTAAAACATTAAAAGGTAACAATAATATACCTATGTCAGATTACATTCTCTCATCTCCTCCACGTCTCAAAGATTTAAGATGTCGATTGTTGGTTTCACGATATTAGTCATTCATACGTCACAAGGTGTATGTAGATTAGCATACTCCTATTCGGTTTGAAATGCCATCGCCATTCATCGACTATTCGGCGTTCATACGATTGTTCACTTGAAATCGTTATTTATAATATATAAATCAACGTTTATCGTAAAGTTTCTAAAGCAGTAGTAATTAGAAACCCGTTTCCAGAGTCGCTCTTGATTTCATTTAGATACCTATTTGATAGTTATGTCTATCGAGTCTCGAATGTAATAATACATTGAAGTCTAGATTCTATAAATCGATGCATAACAACTGCTTTTATTAATAGACGACGATGTAATATTGAATATTTAACTTTATTACGTAGCATTATCTTGTAGAGCGCGAAAATGAAATTATGACAAGTTTATGTGTTGAACGTATCAAATAATTACTGGGGACAGCGCTTAGTGTTAGCTTCTTTGTATGATATTCTACTATAAAGGTACGTGTGCACTAGTTGAAGTGCAAGATTCAGTTTATTTCATAGAATCTGCACGCACCACCGACTGCTGCTCCGTGCTACCACGGCCACCTTTGTAGCAAGGCACTGCAAGCACTGCTATGGTAATAAGAACTGCTTAAGGCCTTATTATTTGACGTGTAACTTAAAACCGCCTCATTTGTAATATATTAATATCTCCCAATCAACCTAATTTTAATTTTACAAGATACATTTTCTTCTTCATTACCATCATCTGATAACCGAAGCTGGTGGAAGAGTCAATGCACTCTAGCTCACCGTTATCTGCATGACATAGTTATCACACCTGTTATAATATGGCAACACTTGCGTCATTGTGCGTTATTGAATGCGCGGACAGCGGTTAGTGTAGACCCGACGCGTGGTCACAGGGCGATGATCACGGCATTTGGGTATTACGTTAGCACTTAACGTTATTTTGTGACGTCAATTGTATTACCGATCTGACTGAACAAAGAATGTGTTTTCTAGAACTTGTAGCTATAAGACCTCTAAAGTTTCATCGATATTCATTTTTGATAGTAACGATACCAAGTGGTCCGATATAAAGTCTACAAGACTTATATTTCCAGCTTTCGAGCAGAAGATAGATTTCTTTTGATTTTATGGATTCTTGCAGAATGCCTACAAACTTTTCTATAAGCTCATTTATGAGGTAGAAAAAGACAGCATACATAACTCACATATGCCCCAACAGTTTTATTTGATCGAATTATTTTACTAGAAAAATATCTTGTTTTAGGTATGGTCACCACGAAAAGAGAAAGAAGAGTAAGAAATGTATTGACCCGCATGGAGAGTATGGAAGGTCCTCTTGGGGTGCTCAGGGATTGCGTCGATCAGAGGTTAAGGATAAAGGTAAGGTAGCAATCCTGGAAATATCCCATAACAGTATCTGAACAGGTTCAAAACGTACTACTGTCGTGTATTTGAACAGCTGCATGTATAAAAATTATGCCCTAATTTCCGTATTGATGTCACGTCTGTGACTCACTCACGACTCTATTCTGTATTTTTCAAATCCAAGTTTCAACGTCCTTCAGCAAATTGAAAAAAAAAAATGTTATGATGGTATTTGATCTATATTAATTGATCCACTTGTAACTTGACTAAGTATTTCAATTTGGTTGGTTCATTTTCATTCAAAGAAAGTCAACCGTGCAATAACTACAGTGTATTGTTATTCCCAGTTTGGTTACTATTAGCTCTTAAGTGTATCATGTTACAAATACCAAATTTAGCGGCACGGCGGGGTAATTAACCAAGATTTACGGAACACAAAACCTAAACATGTTACGTCAGTGGATCGGCTCGGCCGGCTCCATGTTTAGATTCGGCTGTCATAATTCTAGGCCCTTTAATGCATCCTTTGTGCAGTACTGGCGCAGTTCCAACGCGGAACCAACGCGCGGGTTCGCCTTTGATGAATGACGACCGCCCAACGCCGAAATAGTACAAAGGTCTTTTCTGGAAAGATGGAATTGCCGGGAGAAAAGGGTAGGAATAGGTTTAGGTGGTAAATAACGTGTTGAAGCAGAAAAGGAAGCTGAAATATAAGGTCCTATAAGCAAGTTAAGTTAATTTGGTAGTGAAGATAATAGCCACCATCTCTAGAATCGGCCAGATTTATTTTTGTTATGTGTTAATTAGGTTTATGGTAAATGCATGGAGAGGCAATAAGGCTGCTTAAGCAGTGGCCGTATTGGTAAGGCGACAGCGACTATAAATCTATAAAAATAGGCGGTGGCCGCATGACATAATTGAAAATTTGTATATTAATCGGTGTCGCCTCGCTATGGCCTTAGCAATTACCAATGCGGCTACTGTCTTATAATTAAACTAGCTGTGCCCGCGACTTCGTCCGCGTGGAATTTAATTGACAAAGTTTCATACAAACTTTCATCCCCTATTTTATCCCCTTGGAGGTAGAATTAATCAAAATCCTTTCTTAGCGGATGCCTACGTCGTCGTAACATCTACCTGCATGCCAAATTTCAGCCCGATCCGTCCAGTGGTTTGGGCTGTGCGTTGATAGATCAGTCATTTAGATTGTGGCTTTAAGCAATAGAAATTGAGTAATGCAAGGCGATTTCATTTAGGATCATTAAATCGTGCTACAGGAATGTAACATGAAAGACCTTCTTACGAATGTTCTAGAAATTTAACTTTAATCTCGAGCTGGGTCAACGTTTGTTTATTCAAATAAATGAGACAATGCTCTAAAGTAGTTTAATAATCGGCGTGGATGAACTTGCACGGATTATCTTATAAAGTCAACAAACATTAAATTAATAATGACTTATAAAATAGCTCTAAAAGTTTGTTTGCCTTATGATTAAGCAGAGACATTTACAAGCACATTTAGTTCGCCAGCCTAGTGCAATTGGAAAATTATTGAATTCACGTTTTTCGGTTCTTTGTTATACGCTACTATATTATTTATTGTTATATGTTGTTATACGCTAAATGTCACTCGAGTAATATCTGTAGTCTGTGTGTTTTAATGACTCTGTCATGTTTAGCAACAACCGAACCGAAGTTCAGTTCGGTTTCCTCATCTAAGGCACTACGCATAGATTCTAAAGTCTCGACTGCGATATATTGAAGCTAAGGCTCTCTATAGCCTACTTTAACTCAACTATATATCTTCATTAACTTTTCGTTTGTAATAATTTCGCGAATATGGTATTGTGTTATTGATTGCGTGTTACATTTACATAAAAAAATTGATTACATAGTTTTAATTCCGGTTCACTTAAGCATTAGCCTTGAAGCCGTTCAATTGTCGTATTTTGGGCACATATAATCATTCCTTTCTATAATTGATACGTAATCTAGTTCGTTGACTCATTGGTGATCATATCTCTTGGCGTATCCTTGTTGCTCTGACATTGTATTAATTTCATTGATTCTGGCGTCCATTGCAGGCGCGTTGAATACAATCGAAAATTATTTATAAATAAATAGCTCAGGTGTTGAATTCGAAGTGTCGCTAACCACAGTTTGATAGTATACATGGGTAATATATTAGTCATTCGTATCATACCGATATATTATCTGATGGAACTGACGTTTCTCTATGTCCTTTCGCCTACCTTCTTTGATTTTAATATTTAATTCTAGTAGTTTTCTTAATGTGTTTAGAAATTCGCATTTACTTATCATGCGAATCTATCATGCTTATGTTATATTGAAAATAAAATATTCCCTTGATCACCTTGCAAATTAATTAATTTAATCTTTTACATATTTATCACTAGTACAGTAGTAGTCGAAATGGTACGGACGAAGGTGTCTTAATTTTCTATGTTACTAGTGCCATAGAAGCCAGTCCCATCGTCAACGGCAACACACAATGTATGTATCACATGGCGCCCAGGAAGAACCTTGCGTCTCGTTGTACGCAATTAACAAGTTTTGTTCCAATAAACAATAAAAATAATTTGTGCTGTGTGGTGTCGGCCTAAAATAGAATAGCACCAACCCAACTCTTCCCGTGGGTGTCGTACGAGGCGACTAAGGGAAATACACCGGAGGGCGGGCAGCAGCGCCCCTCGCAGAACAACTCCACAACCGAACTGCGATCCCCAACCCGCATGCCCAGCGTGGGGATTACGGGCATAACCCACTAATGTCGACACAAGCCAAAAAATGGCCCCTAGTTCCCGGCCGCCTCGCTATTCCTGGCCATGGTAGCGGTCACGGTAACGGCGGGGCAGGGGGTGCTAAGAATCTCCGGGCTACCCCAGGCTACCATTCACTACACAAACTGACCCTGGCTACGTTTAACGGACGCACTCTGAGGCTTGACCATCATCTAGCGCAGTTGGAAGTGGAGTTAGAGAACATTAAATGGCATGTTCTGGGGTTATGTGAAGTCCGTAGAGAGGGGGAGGACACCGTAACCCTAGACTCGGGCCATCTTCTCTACTTTCGCGAGGGTGATAAAACATCCCAGGGTGGCGTAGGTTTCCTCGTCAATAAGGCCCTCTCTAACAACGTCCAAGAAATCTCCAGTGTGTCGACCAGGGTAGCGTACCTGATCCTTCGGCTATCCAAAAGGTATAGCATGAAGGTCATTCAGGTTTACGCACCGACCTCGACACACTCGGATGATGAAGTGGAGGATATGTATGAAGACATATCCAAAGCCTTACACAACACCACTAAGGCTCACTTCAACGTTGTTATGGGGGACTTTAACGGCAAGGTGGGAACCCAGAGTGGCAACGAATCCCGAATAGGCCCGCATGGTTATGGAGTCCGAAATCACAGGGGGCAAATGCTTGTCAACTTCCTTGAGAAAGAGGAGCTGTACTTAATGAATTCTTTCTTTAAGAAACAGCCTCAAAGGAAGTGGACATGGCAAAGCCCCGACACTGTGACAAAAAATGAGATCGACTTCATCATGACGGATAGCAAGCACATATTCAGAGATGTCTCAGTGATCAATAGGTTCAATACCGGATCCGATCACCGACTTCTCCGAGGCTCTCTGAATATCAATTTGAAGCTTGAGAGAAACTGTCTGATGAAGTCCACGCTCCGGCCTAACCCAATTCAAACCATGGCGGGCACTGAGAAGTTTCAGCAGCTTCTCGAGGATAGATTTGTTGCCTTGGAACCCACTGATGACACTGACGAGACTCTACATAATCTGGTCGAAGCGCTGAGGGACGAAGGCATCAAGTTCTGCCAACAGCAGCGTACGGGCAAGAAGTCTAAACTCACGGATAAGACTCTCGGGCTGATGACAAAAAGACGGGAAACCACCCAAGCGACTTCGTCAGAGAGGTCAGACCTGAATAAGCAAATTGCGAAGATGGTACGGCGCGACCTTCGGAGCTCCAACACTCGCCTCATTGAAGAGGCGATAGAGCGAAACCGAGGGTCCAAAGTATTCACTCAGCAGCTTGGCAGGAGCCACCTGACGAAGCTTAGAACGCACGACGGGAGGACCGTATTGTCGAAGCCGGAGATCTCTGCCGAGATAGAGGATTTCTACGGCCGTTTGTACGCTGCACATGCCCCTCATATTCGACGGGACGACCACGATTCCAGAGCCACCCTGACACGCCACTATACCAACGAACTGCCGGACATCAGTCAAGACGAGATCGTGTTGGCTCTGAGGCAGCTTAAAAATGGAAAAGCCCCCGGTGAGGACGGAATTACTTCAGAGCTTCTGAAGGCAGCAGGAGCCCCTATTATACAGGAGCTACGGAACCTGTTTAACACCGTCCTTCACAGTGGGAGAACTCCAAAGGCGTGGAGCGGGAGTTTGGTTGTGCTCTTTTTTAAGAAGGGAGATAAAACCCTTCTTAAAAACTACAGACCCATCACACTCCTGAGCCACGTCTATAAGCTGTTCTCACGAGTGGTCACGAATCGTCTCGCCAGGAGACTCGACGAGTTCCAGCCACCGGAACAGGCCGGGTTTCGCGGAGGATATGGCACCATAGACCACATTCACACAGTGAGGCAGATTATACAGAAGTCCGAAGAGTATAATCAGCCTCTGTGTCTGGCCTTTGTGGACTATGAGAAGGCCTTTGACTCTGTCGAAACCTGGGCTGTTCTGGAATCCTTACAGCGATGCCAAGTAGACTATCGTTACATCAGGGTGTTGAGATGTCTCTATGACGCCGCTACCATGAGTGTCCAAGTACAGGGCCAGCAGTCTAAACCCATCCAACTGCGCAGGGGAGTGAGACAGGGGGATGTGATATCCCCGAAACTGTTCACGAGCGCGCTGGAAGATGTGTTTAAGACGCTGGACTGGAAAGGTAAGGGCATTAACATAAACGGTGAGTACATCTCGCACCTGCGATTCGCTGATGACATAGTTTTAATGGCAGAGACGCTGGAGGAGCTGAACCGGATGCTGGACGGCCTAGCTTCAGCCTCGCGACGCATCGGTCTTGGCATGAATTTGGATAAAACCAAAGTCATGATCAATGGCCACATTGATCCAGGACCGGTGGTCGTACATGGCCACCTTCTTGAAATTGTTTCCGAGTACACGTACCTTGGGCAGATTCTGCAGTTAGGTAAAAACAATTTTGAGAAGGAGGCCAAGAGGAGGATCCAGCTGGGCTGGGCAGCGTTTGGGAAACTACGTCGAGTCTTCTCGTCATCCATACCGCAATGCTTGAAAACGAAAGTTTTCAATCAGTGCGTCCTACCCGTCATGACCTACGGAGCCGAGACGTGGACACTCACGGTAGGGCTGGTCCACCAGTTTAAGGTCGCTCAGCGAGCTATGGAGAGAGCTATGCTCGGAGTTTCTCTGAAGGATAGGATTCGCAATGAATACATCCGACAGAGAACCAAAGTTATCGACATAGCTCAAAGAATTAGCAAGCTGAAGTGGCAGTGGGCTGGCCATATCTCACGAAGAACAGACAACCGCTGGGGTAAACGTGTTCTTGACTGGAGACCTCGACTCGGCAAGCGTAGTGTAGGACGCCCTCCGACCAGGTGGGATGACGATCTGCGAAAGACTGCAGGCAGATGCTGGATGCGGCAAGCTGAAGACAGGGCGCTATGGCGCTCATTAGAGGAGGCCTATGTCCAGCAGTGGACAAGCATAGGCTGATGATGATGATGATGATGATGTTCCAATAATGTATCACAATCGTGTCATAGGGTTAGTCCCTTGTAGTGCCGTGGTAATGTAGTCTGTCTACTGAGTCACGGCAGGAAGAGCCTTGCAGGCGAAGCTGCGGGCGGTGGCGGCGGCGTCTGCGCATCACGTGACGCGATTCGCAACTTGCTATTATTGGCGGTGCAATCCGAAGCGTGCAGCGTGTACCGTTAGCAAGCACAGGGGGAATTTTATAAAAAACATATTAAGTACATTATTAACGTTATGTGATGTTTGATATCTCCGTACCGAATATTGATATCCCGTAATGTACGCATTTATTGATCCTTTAATTTTCATTTTGTATATTGTTATGCACCAGACTACACTTAGGACAGGAGGGTTCATGACAGTTCAGTAAAACAAATGAATCATGCATGTCCTCCTCTTCACATTGAATCATTCAATCTGACTCAGAGATACACATTATATACCTATTTTATCACGTTTTCTAACAACACGCGTATATAAGTTGCTGCGTTAAAACTAGATAAGTGTGTGTTATTTAAATTGTAATCTAGTCTCAAGCCCTTGAAGGTTGATATATTATCCAAACACATTGTTGTGTTTCCTCGTTCACTCGAAATAGGCAAACAAATAGTTTTACAACTGGCGCCTAGCGAGCCCTTGTCACCTTGAATATTAATCACCTTATTAGTTAAGTGTTTCTTATGTATAAAGTAAATTAAAATATAATAATACCCCACGATAGGTGCAATTGAGGTTTTCAAACTTCGTGTCTAGGTTTCGTTATATTTACGAAGTTGTGGAAATCTCTGACAAAAAATATATAAGTGTTAGTGTTTTTTATGGGTGGGAAAGATCTTGGTGTACTAAACAATGCAGTAAGGTCATGTTAATGCATTGAAATACATATAAGAGGGTCAAGTACATAAAAGTTTTTGCCTACCAGAGAGGCGAGAAATTATTATGTCGTTTAAAATCAAAATTATTATGGTTCTGAAACTAAACTCGGAGAAGGTAGACCTTTCCAATTATCATAAGGTTTATCGGTCACCTCATCTAACAATATCAAGTGGTTCAGTGTCAACGAGATCCAAATTTAGTTCAACTATATGCACGGATCAAAAGTGAAGTATGCGGCGGCTGCGCGTGGGCCCTATGTTAAAAATATTCAGTGGTTCTCCGGGCGGCGAAGGCCGGCGCGCGCGCTCGCGAGACAAACACTGTCATTACTATATGTTACGCAGCATGCGTGATGCACGTGCCTGTAGCGATAGCACCAATATTATAACAACAAAAACGACATTTTGAGTTAAATAGACGATCGGGCTGTAATTATGTGAATTTAATTAGTATTTTTGGGAAAGGTCTCTAAATTTCAATAAGGGAAGGTTTTGACCAGTGTTGCTGTTGCCAAAATCTACATGACAGTAGGCAGTGATAATGTGTCGTAGATGGTTGTGTTTGAGCTCAATATAAATGACATACGCAACAAGGCAAAAGTAAAATAAAGTTTGATCTCAAATGTGAGAACCTTGAGGTTCCAGAATCGTATGTAAATGGCATTATAAAACATAATATTTTACCTTGTTTTTTGAAGTAGTAATAAAATGCACATATTTCTGTCTTTACATTGAAAGTTCAAGGATATCGGCAATAGCCACAAATTACGGTGACGTCGTCGTACATAATTAGTTTTAAAAATAAGCAGCTTTCATCAATCTTAAAGTCATTATTTACTATATGTGTTAAATGAGAACACCAGACTATAAACACCGAATGTTTAATTGTTTTAAAAAGTAATAAAATGTATACCCTTGCCTTGCTGCTGTATGATACATTCAGCTTTTATTAAAAATACATTTATATAATTACGTATATAGATTTGCGTTCTTATTGTAACCAACGAAACGAACTTATTCTGCCGACGGTACTGGGCGGCGGGACCTTGCTGTGATGTCAGTTATCTCATGGCCATTTTTCTCAACGTGTGTGCGTAACGCTCGCGTGTATGCTTGCGTGCGTTTGGACACGAAGTTCGTGTGTGTGCGGCGTTAACAAGGGCTCGCTAGGACGAATCGAGCACGATACTTCCTAGTAGGTTTAATACATTTATCTGTCATTAGTCTGTTTCGGCGGAGCCGCTCGCCTTGAAGCCGAAACGCAACCCGATACATAATTGATCGCTAAGACGCGTTACCATGAAAGGCTCGCGGACTCAGTGTACCTATATTTGGTACTGTTTTTAGTGCATTTTTTATTATATTTAACGTTTTAGTTTAAGATTATTTCGTGATCGTGCGTCCTTTACGGATTATGAGTCTAGAATAAAGCGTTATTTTATTTTTTTATCGTAAGCACCTACCTATAAAAAGAACTACTTATAAGAAGTATGGTCAAATGGCGCAAAAAATATAAGTACCTGATAGAATTTTGTTTTGAGACCTATTTGATTGGTTCGAGGTCGTTTTAAATGGTACTGATCGCATTTTATAATAAGTAGCTTTAGTGTTCATTAATTAAATTATCTAAAATAGGCCGATTTTTTAATATTATTCTGAGTTTATTAAAATGTTTAGCATGTTTTTAAGCCATCATATTAAGTGTCGTCTTGATAAAATATGTTATTTTTATTACTTATAAGCAACACAATAATTAATTAATAAACTAATTTAGTTTAAAATGAAAAACATAAAATTACTAAAATCATTTGGAGGTTAACAACTTTGTTAGCGTTTTTATAAACGAATGAATTTGCAAGTTAGCAAGCCGGAAGGCATTATCATAGGCATATTATGTATGCAAATGCATAATATATTAAATGCTTAAAATCAATATTTTACTTACTTATTAAAAGTTACTTTTGAACGGATAGTCGATTTTATATTTTAAAATCAAAACAAGCTATAATGATTGATAAAACTGATAGGTATAACGCACTAACTTCCTGTGTAAAAACAAAAATATTTATTTTAATGAGTCAAGATTTACGTATGTAACCCATAAATACTTCTAGGTTAATAACCTGTTATTAGATGCAAAGAAAAACGTACAATCTTTTTTGGTGCTCTATTCAGGACGCATTTAAAATGTAATACACCCATACCACATACACTTTTTGTTCTGTCCGTACTTCAGTTAATGTCACAGACTATAGCTGTTCACCCCGAATTGTGGGCAATGACAAGGTCGGCTACTATCGAGATGCGGTCGAAAAAACCTACGCGAGCAGGCTGTGCTGTCGGATAAATATGACCGGGATGTGTCGCATATGTACGACGACGAAATTAAAAAGACATTATCCTCAATGTAATAATTATGTTTTTCGTTTATAACCTTAGTCGACATAATTATTTATATTAACCTATTACGCTCGTGATAGACATGAGCTGACCACGAGCAGAACAATGAATATTCAAACATTTATCTTGATTTATGGATTTTTTTCAATGAAAATTCCTCAATTTGCTCGAGGTTCAGCACAAGTCTGACGCCGTCATTATGTAGTAAGGATGTCTCAGCTCTGTTCTGTGTATAGTTTACCGTGTGTGGTAACGTTAAATGCGTTTCGGCCCTTATTTAATATTAAAAATAATATTGTTTTACTCACATCTCACTAACAGCTCTCGCTCTATCTTACAGTTGAAGCGAGCATTTATATCGCGCCATACCTGAAATATAAAAATTAATTCAGGAAAAATGTGAAATTAATAGCTACCTAATCGTCAGTTGTAATTCACTCAATAGTTCGACTTGAGCTCAACTCGATTTATCTACAAAGTTTGTTTAAAAAAAGGCGTATACCTACCTACCCTCACGATAAATTTATGGTTTCAGTAATCATTTAGTTTTCAAGTACACGCCAGGCAAAGGTATGATGCATTCGGCCTCGTGGGTAAACAGACGCTAGATAGCGCTAGACAAAGACGGTGCGAGGTCATGAGCGTAGCCTTGCGCGGGTGCGCGCGCGAACGCTTCCGCCTGTCGACGGTTGAGGCGCACGCAAAGCGCAGTCGCCGCCAGACTGTTGACGGTGATGGACGTATTTAAATCTGAGCAACGAAATTAATAACATTCAATAAATATTTTTAGTGACAATCCTATTTATTTGGTAATTTTAATTTGTCCTGCTTATTTTATCCTAATTTTATTAACATCCTGTGCTGATAATCTCGGTGAGAAGTATCTATCTACTGATGACCAATCTCAGCACTAGAAAAACAGCATTAAATGTCCTTATAAGGCGTTAATGGCGCCTACCAACACCGCCTTCCTTATAAAAATGATTGCGGCGACGGGAAAATGGCTTGCAAATGGCTCATACATAATGATCTTTATGGGTAGTCTTCCCACGCGTGCGCCAACACGCGCAGCAGTGCATCTGAAGATCCACAACCTAATGCATTTAGGAAAAGAGCGATGGTTATCAACGACTATTTGTCGACATGGTGGATTTTCCAACAGAACTGAGCGGTTTACTTCTAGATAGTTAATTGATTAATAGGAGGACATTTTAGGACATCATTTTTAGTCATATTGCTGAAACAGTAGTGTTTTGTTACACTAGCAATGCTTCCAATAGTTATTTTATATACTAAGGAGCCAGATCAAAAAATATTTTTTTCCTTTGACAAACAGAACTAGTGTTGTATCGCCAGTAACAAATCAAACGACGTGAGCTTAATGTGCACCGTTAAACAATGCTAAAGAGGGACTGCATAATTAATAATTCTATTGTCTGTGTGTATGTGTGCCATTACTCTCGGTGCAACCGTGCGGAATAGTGCAGTCCATGAGAACTTACTGCACATCTTTATGTATTGGAGATTTGATGGATTGAAAGTGGTCAACTGTGAACAATACACATCAGTTTAAAAAATAAATATATGCCCTCTTTCGTCAACTCAAGCACCCTGGGCTTGTATTCGGCCTCGCTGAGTGACGTAGACGATCGTCTACGACTGTTTTGTACATACAATAGTATGAATGGTGTTATGCAACAACGTGTAATTTTCATACACAAGTGTTAAGAGCTTTTTAAGTAACTACACAAGTTGCAAGTAACTTTCAAATGGTTGAAGTGACCCCGTGTGAGGCGGCTCTTATGTGTTCGCGCGTGATGGAAATTTATGCAACGTGTTGAGGCTTGTAATGGAAATGTTTATAGAATCGGAAAGTTTTTTCCCGGTATAATTGAATATTTAAATAACCATTAATGTTAATTTTTGATTACTATGTTGACAAGCCGTAGACTAAGCATTGCGGCAACGGCAGATTTCTTAATTCGACAATGTAACAAATATCTGTTTAGATAACTTTTTTAACAAATGAAACAGTGGTAAGTGTTGATGAGGCTTCTTCTAGTAATGATTAGGACTCAAAAATGACGAAACACCTGTGAATTGATAAAAATCTAATGCAGTGTCATTTCAAATGTTGATTGATGAACCGCGAACAGTTGGAAATCCCTGATGCTAATAAAATAACAGTTGCAAACTGCACGTTGAACGCTGAATCACTGCGGTGATTGCCGCAATTTGCATCTCCAGCGCGCGTATCGCACCACGCCGTCCATGTGAAAGTTAGTTTATCTTATGACTTCAAGTTATAAAAGCTGACTAACGTAAGAAAACGAGACATTTACGCGATTCGAGATATTAGAGTTGCGCAATATCAACTATATTGTAATTACGTCTTTTGTGACTGTAATGATAAGTTTGTTTTCTTTGTGATTCGAGTCTTAGCAGTAAATGGCCAGTTATTAAGAATGAACGTGACAAATTAAAATGAATAATGCCTCGAAAAGCCAACGTGAGCCAACGTGATGTCAATGAGCCTTCAGTTATTGAATTATATTCTGTAAGACTAGACTATAGACTGACTTACAAGTTGGTTCAACTCTCGCCATGGAAACAAAGGGGTTCAGTCACCTCACGTTTTACCATAGTCAATCAAATTAGACATCCATCGCCTTTGCTAGCGGTAATCAACGATTTTTAAACGTCTCTATGCCCTAGAAAACCCAAAACTTTCCAAACCGATGGGTGAACTATTGGTCCAGTAATACAAGTATTCTATTTCAATAGCCACGCCACATTGAAAATGTTAAAAACCGTTCCCGCATCAATCACCTTCAGTGATGGTACAATGAAACGTAAGCAATCAATCACAGTCGTAATACAATCGCTGAATAGTACGGCGATTACGCAAATATCGTAACAATTACGTGGCTGGCGCGTTGTCGTGGTACGCGGGCCGCGCGACCTCGCGGCGGCTGTCACGGCCGGCGCGCGCGCACCGCTTCCTACACGATGCACTCCTCGCGACATCGATAATATTGTTTTGATTGCGATAAGCTAATAAATGCAGTTTAATTAGTATATTAGAATGCAATAACCCTGGACGCTAAATAATTATGTATGAATATGTAGATGAAAGGCTGTTAAGACTTTCGGCTGTACCTAGGCTATTTCGTCGCAATGTCGCAAGTTTGACAACTCTTTTGTTCGGAAGGTTTGTATAATTTGTATAACGTTGCCCCTTCATTTACTTTGTTCAAGATTAATAAACTAAACCCTTCTATGTTTGTGAGTAATATACCTACAACGTAGGCACTCACTCTCTAGGTCTGCAACACGTAAACTTTTATATTTCCTACATTTTATTTATTTATACTTTAATTTATATAACTTAACTCAATGAAGTAAAGTTAATTTATATTATGCGTTTATTAGTTGCTCTTGAAAAACATCATAAACGGCGGATTAAATTGAAATCTGGTTCACTCTGACCTCTAAAATTTGGCCTATAAAAAGGTCTTCTTTGACATTAGTATCATGGTCACAGATGATTTGCTTCGAAACATTAATCAAGATTGGATTGATTTTGATAAATATTCATTTATTGATAGATAAAGCCGCTTTGTGTGCACCGAATTCAGACGAGAAGAAGGACTACACACTCCTAAAATAAGGGACATTGGAAACACCGCCAATTACCATTTAAAACCAGGGTCACCAGGATGAATAGAGGACAAAGAAAACCATGTCAAAGTATATTGATCAGGCGGATGTTCGCAAAAACAAGAAATCGAAATCAGCACTTATTATTTTCAAGTACCGACTGCAAGTGACACAATGAGAAGAGCTACGTCCAACACTTACAGTGATGATATCATATCTATGCATTGATGATTGTCTGATGAGTTATTCATCAATATTGTTGAAACAATCAAAAATCTCAATATCCTGAACTCGTAATGACGTCAGTCAATTAGTTTAGTCCATTACCGCCGACACGATAATTAATAACCATTATTTGTAGTTATAAAGCTTCCTATATCGAAGTAATTCTGTCTGTTCGTCAGTAATTACAGTCCACTCTCTTTCGGCTCGTGCTTTCCACAAGGACATGCGGATGTTGTGAGCTCATTGCGTTTTACGTTCTCTTGATTTTGAGTTTTGGCGTAAAAATACTATTTTGGGCGCTGAGTCAGGTCGTCAGACCGAGCGAGGACAAAAACAACTCTCAATTGCCTATGGCGTAGTATAGAGACGTAGAAGTTTAGTGCTTATAGCCCGACTACACGTCATTCATCGCCATTTGCTTCAGTATGTGGGAACATGCCTTATCAGCTTATCAGGTGCTGTAACATTTTTGCATTGCAATCAAGTCAATTTACAATTGGTCCAGTAACAATACCTATAAAAATTGTATCAGCATTTTTACATCATTTTCTTCAGTAAAACAACTGATATCGCTAAATCTGTTTACAAATACTGTAACACTTGCCTTAGATTTTACCTTCTGATGTATTTATTAAGCTAGATCAGTCATATTTTTCCACTCATATACAAATATTTATGCTCACGGACTCACGGAAAACATTCAAATGTTTCTAAATAAAAATCAAATATTAGATACACCTCGACCTTTACCCAGTGCGTTAGGGCCGAGACCTTCAGACGGCTCGTTATCAACGTGTTTGTTAGTTTTTTTATCACCCGATAAAGGGCCTTGCGGAGTGCGGTGGAAGGCCATCTTCGTTCAATTCCGGTATTTTTTTCGACGCTCGATCTTTATGCACGGCTGAAAGTTCCGTCTGTTTTCCTTCCTTGTTTGTACAATGCAGTTTTTTTTCGCTAAGGCCGTCGCTTAAGCAGGTTTTTAAAGTGGCCTCGGTTGTTGAGAACCGGACTCAGCGTGTCTTAAGGCCTATGCTTTGTCGACTTACTATTTGAATAAATAATTTCATTCGGATGATTTAAATTATTTACTGCTAGCCATGCCAATTGATGTACATTTTTTTCTTCTGTATAACTTGAGGTGATAATTATATTCCAATCACTATACGAAGAATGAATATAAATAATTCTTAATTCTTATTCAATCAATTACGTTTATTTGAAATCTATAATTAAGTATAGTATTGTGTTTAATTAATAACCGCCTAATCGATTCCATCTTCGTAATCTTCCTGCTAAATAGACAATATAATAATTGCAGTTCTGTTGCCGACGTGAAAGAGATTGACAAAGCCATCACTATCTTTATTTTTGTTAAACAAAATCTTGACACCTTCTGCTCCAATTATCTCCGATTTATCATCATTGACACCATCTCGGATTAAATTTAAATGATCTTGACTAGTTTTTTGAAAGCTTCATGCATCGGTTGTTCTAGAACAAAATTTGGGGGACCTAGGGTCACGTGGTCGGTAAACCGACTGAATGCACGTAAGCGTTAGTGCATTGTTTCGATTGATCCCCGAAGGTCTGTGAACGCGGCAAAAAAGGCGGAAGTCACGGCTACAGGTGCTGGATTCACGATTTTTTAATTTTATAAAATTTTATTGCGGCTTTACGCAATTCAATTAAATTTTAGTCGCTGAATTCGTGTTGAATATAATATAAATCTTTGTTGTGAACTTTATTGATGATGCCGTTCGTTTTGAAACTCTAACAGCAAAGACTCGAACTAATGAACCGCACATAAATAAGACAAAATATAAAGAGTCGTGACCGCACGTGACGTCATAACCGAAATGTGGCGACCGAAACAAAAACACGGCGTCAAGTGTCCGTGACCGTGGACTGCTCTTGCGCCGAAACCGAGAGTGGCGGATCTGGAGCGGCTAGCGGCTGAGCGATACGCCCGCAATCACACGCGCGGCTTTCAAATTTTGAATCAAGTTATTATGAAAGCAAAATATAATTAGCATTGTTACTTATTGGATAACACAACAACTAATAAGAGATAATTTAAAAAAACGTGACAGCAATACTTTTATTTTTGCGAAAATATATTGATTTAGTTTTTATTTGCAATTCTTAATGTCGAAAAGAAATCCATAAATCTTCATCTTAGTGTTACTTCAACTGATTTGAATTTTTTTAAGTCACTAGTTAACGCTTTTAGTGCTAAGAAAGTGACAGAGTTATAATAATTTAAAGAGCACTGGCCTTGGAAAGGGGATATCCCCTATAGCCGTCTCGCGCCGTAATAAAGCACCTGTTAAGTGGCACAAGGATCTTTAGAGTTTTCACAGTCTACTATCTGGTGCTCTTAGTATATTTATACAACCAAGACGACATATAAGCCTCCAACCTGTCTGATGTTAAGCAGTTACCGAAACCTTTAGATGCTTCTAACACCAAAGATATCACACGCACGTTGCCAACCTAAAAGCTAGTGGGACAGCTGGAGGTGGGTTGGGGTTCCGGCTCTCTCACTCATAGTACGAAATGCAGTTATAGTAGCAAACATAGTAAAATGTTGGCCAATCTTCCGTGGAAGGGTGGAACTAACCAGCTGAAGTCAGCCCGTATATGACCTCTAGTCTACAATTTTGCTCTACCGCCGTAACCTTTTCAGAAGGTTACTCCAAATTTGAATCTTTGTCTCTATAATTATCAGGCCTATCCAAGTTTCGGTTTGCTGTGGTCATAAATGTTTCATTATCTATTTGCGTATAGTTTGTGGAAGGTAAATAAACTCAACAACATTCCACTGATGTCAAACGCACCATACACCACTTAGAACCAGTACAGCTTAGGTCCAGTTGTGGCGCAACTTTCCTCCGCCGTCAAAACTCGACCACAACCTAGTCTAACCCGAACTGTCCACACTCCTATAAATAAACGATTTTATTATCCAGTTTTACCAGTACGGGACATGCGAGCAAATACTAATCGCATTATCATACCTTCACCTTAGCTACCGAGCTACGCTTCCGCGTACCAAGCGTCACCGTTCACTTTCACTAGCCCCTGACGTGGGGGTACTGCCTGGCTTAACTGCTATAGACACAAAGTCGTGACAAATTGTACAAATATGTACTCTATGTGCCATTAGGTAAGGCACAATTTTCAAGGTCGGTGAATGTAATTTTTACGAACGTTTCTTTCGATAACGATCTAAATTGGACTCAATTTGTTGATAAATAAAGTTTCATTTCGATAGTGTTTGGGAGCAGGGACGGCCTCGCCAAGGCCGCACGTACGTAGCACAAGTGTCTGTTTACTTTCTCTAGCGGTCATTGGTCACAGCTTTGGGAGATGGGTGCCGTAGAACATTTGGAGAGCATTCAAGGTCGGCCATACTTTGAACAGTTAACATCGGAGATGTTGACCCGAAGTTAGAACACGAGTAGCGCTTCAGCTATTCTTTTTAAAATTGAATTCTTAAAATCTGATCATGTATTTAAATAGACGTGCCAAAAAACTTTGTATAAATAAAAAAGTCTATGTTGCAAAAAGGACATCAGCATCAATAAAACCAACAATCCCAAATGTACAAAACAAAAATTATATTTTGTTAAATGATTTGTATGTAAAGGTTGAAAAACAAAGCAAATTATTATAGTTATTGTGTTTGAAATATGACATCTTTGAATTAACAAAAAGAGCTTTTACTTGTCAACAACGTAGCAGATGCAAGCATCGTAAGATTATTATAATAACATAGCGTGCTATCACCTTTAAGATAGCAACTTTAAGATGCCCAACTTTGCAACTTCTTAGTAATCTCGTCACCTTTCTCTGCAAAACCTTATTAACCTCCGGGTCTAGCTATAAATGCGAAGCATATTTGTGAACGCGTCATTGAACTTTGGCAGCTGATCTGAATTCATTTCGACCACAGATGAGTTGTCAAGGATTCGTGATTATAATAATGACAAGGCTACGGATTTTATGTTTATCGATGTTGATACTATTCGAGGTACCTATAATCAATTCTGTTTATGGCATTAAACTCCTTAATATTAAAATATCGTGTTAATACTCATTGCAAATAACATATTGGTCCAAGTTCTTCATTCATAATATGTATCATCATCCCTAATTTAGTTTGCTGTTTGAGACATAATGTTTATTTTAACTTCAAGTCTTAATTTTTTATTATCACGCATCTCGTGTTTGGTACATGTTAATTTAAAGGAGTAGGTTTTATCTCACATTTCCACTAACCTATGATACACACTGATAAAATTGAATTTAATTATCAATTTTAGACAGTAACTAATGGGTAGAAATTTATATCAATAGCATCTACCCTTATGTTGCAAAATGTCTCCCCTTGGCTTCGAGAAGACGAGCATTTCTCATAATATCATGAGTATTGTAAGGAAAGATTGATGTCGATGTTGTTGTATGTTTGCAACAAAGGTCAATATAATCGTACACACATCTATTACATCATCTGAGTACCTCTGCCACTGTTGCCAGTCTATTATTATATTCATTAGCATTCTACGCGTAGTACCACCGTTATCTTTCTGTTATTAAACGTGTGTGAATCGAACCATATAATATATATATTAATGTTTACTGTGGGTGCAAATCGACCTTAGTGAAATACTAGTATCGAGCAGCGTTTTATGGAACGCAATTTACTGCATGAAGCATCTACTATGATGGATGGAGGCTGAAACACTACATTACTACAGTGGTTACTGTTGCTACAGAGCAGTTAGGGTAAGTGACAAGTTCCACGGAAAAGATAACACTGAGATATTATCTCGATAGAGCAGGCTTGAGTCTTACAGTTTATTGGCCAGAGTAAGATAATCTCTACCACTTAATCACTAAAAATCATGTATGATTAGAAAAAAACTAATCGAATATATATAATAAAAATGTGAAGAGAAACGTCCACGTCTCTACAGAAGCGCGGCATCGCATAATATGTTCACTTTCACTCGGTGCGTCGCTAGGTTACGTATACTATTATTATTAGCTACAGCATTAACTACAGTAAGATTCTAGATTTGCATAGTATCCTTGGAAATTAGAAGCAATCATGTAAAATGTTTAGGACTAACTTGAATGGGCATTAACTTTGATATGTATCATGATCTGTAGATACAGTTACAGAAAAACCATATCGAAAATAAGCGGACTGGGGATACCACAAAAAGCTACTCATTACTTGACTTTTGGGATTCTTTATTTGTTGGTATTACTAT
Organism: Notodonta ziczac; assembly: GCA_918843915.1. NCBI lineage: Eukaryota > Metazoa > Arthropoda > Insecta > Lepidoptera > Notodontidae > Notodonta > Notodonta ziczac. The sequence continues at coordinate 13,807,489 of OU974039.1, read as the reverse complement.
TCCTTGTCGTGATGATGATGATACTTTGTGACCTCATTTAAGACATTCTGAATTTGATTTCAAACATATTGTTAAGTCTAGATGCATAATAATAATGCTCTAAAATGTAGCTCTTAAACAAAGGTAACACAATTATTACCCAATTTCGGAACTGGTAATCTCTCATTGTGATCACGATCGGCTTCACCTCCACCGTTCACGGTTAGCCGCCGACCTTAGGCCGGTTACGAAAGACGAGCTTTTTCCTTCCGTCCGAGCCGTAATAGCAGCGTTATGCCTGTTGAACGTCCTATTGTAATAGAACGTAATGTGTATGGAAATGATTAGACTCTATTGTGAGTATATTCAAGAGCAAACAAAAGTAGGTAACATCTTTGGACTACTTTACACCTTTCTGGCTAATATTATACGGGTTTCAGCTCTATACTAAATAGTATGGTTAAAATTGACTGCAGTATAACAAGGGTGATAACATATTTACATGTATACACCGTGATTAACAAATAAAGTGGATGCGTATAATAATAATGTGGGTCCTAGTAGCTCACCTTGAGAGGGACTTACGCCACCCGCATGTGGTTTTGGTTTGAAAATAAACAACGCGTCTACTTAAGTCTTTGTCTTACCTTCGTACATTTTGCATTACGAGTAGCTACTGTGTGTTTAATATAACAATCAATATTCGGAAATAGCAACAGAGAAGTCTGCCAGTAGTTTCTATTCAAATCGCCAACAATATATCAATTTGTGCACGAAAATAGCCCAAATTGCGTAACAGTGACTGGGCAGAGCCCAGTGCCCTTCGCCTTGGCATCACCGAGCCAAATGTCTTCGGCCATGACTGACTATATGTTACAATTCATTCCACGCTCTTCCTGGTAAGTTACTTGTAAATGATCTTGTCACAGCATCCGTCGTCAAATTTGACAGAAATTTATGTGGTTTGGCTAGGAATTGTTGGCAATAAATCCCTTCTTGTTACACTGTTGATCGTTAACAACGTTAGAATGTTTACATTTACCGTTTGAGTCATTTATTGAAAGTCCCACTGTAGATTTCACCAAGGATAAATATTTTTGATAAATTTCATCATTTTTTTTTTAAGTTTATGATTACAAATGCTTATTTGTAGCAATGAACTTGGTTCAACCAATCCCCGCCGCCTCCAGCCTGGTATGCTCTGTCCCTTTACCTGCACTTGCGACAAATTGATCCTGCTCCCGGTTCCTCTGATTAATAAATTGCTCTCAATGCTCTTCCTACTACACGCTGACCCTATTCAAGGTGGACTACTTAGTACGACGGTCAGGATTTGTCTAGATCTATTTTACTAGTACCAGTTCTGGTTGCTGAGAATTCAGGCAATATAAGCCTTTGAGAATTTATTTTTAAAATTCATTAAGAGAAGCAGTGATAGCCGATTGGTTAAGCACGCGTCTTGCGAGCTACCAGGTCTCAGGTTCAAACCCCGGCTCGAACCTCTGGATTTTTCGAAATCTATGTGCGAATCATAATTTCTATATGATTATCACTTGCTTACGGTGAAGGAAAACATCGTGAGGAAACCTGCATGTCTTAGAAGATTTAACCAATTTTCGAAAGACATGTGTAATCCGCCAACCCGCACTGGGCCAGCGTGGTGGATTATGGCCTGAATCCCCCTCGTGTTGAGGGGAGGCCCGTGCCCAGGAGTGGGACGTCAAAAGGGCTAAAATTATTAATTATTATTAAGAGAAGATCCCACCACTCTCACAGCTTGCCCAAATTATTGTACTATGGATTTCCCCAAAGTAACACCTGACTCGATTATTTTAATATTGAGTAAAACAATTTATTGTTTTTATTTTTAGATTCAATCAAGGCTGTATTTAACATTCTTTAAAATTGCCGAACAAAACCAAGAACTTTGTAGTCTGCACCTGTTTATTTATGTTCGTATTATTTGTTCATTGTTATGTACTGTTCAGATTTATATTTTTTGATCTTTTTTATTTAGATTTCATTTAATCTTTTATTTTCGAATGCATGTAACACATATGATAAAACATTAAAGTATTAACATAGCTGTGCGAAAGGTTGCAAAAATGCGTATAATATGAGTGACGTAAGCACCGCCAAGCGCGGCAGTGGAGCAGTGCCCTCTGACGCTCAGGCGCGGCGACCTTGGGCCAAAAGCAACTTTCAACCCGGAAGCCAACCTGCTGAGCTGTCACGCCGACTTAATGCAACCGCTGAATTTTATTTACATTGCCCTTATTCGGCTGGATCGGTGAATAAATGGGTCGTGTATGGTTTAATAGGCATCCTTAATGGGATTTCGAGTCTCCGAGTTCGTGCCCTTTAGTGTGCCACTGCCGCTCGTAATGACGCTCATAAAAATGTCAAGACACTATGACCTCGAATGCTTCCAATGTATTTTTTTTAATAGGCTCAAGATTTTCTGTGGTAGGCTATCATAAAACTTCCACTCGTAATGAAAGCTCTGTCGGCATTAAAGTGCATTCCATCTCTAGAAATTCATGATGGAAAAATTATGAACGCTAGTATTTTATGTTCAGTCTTATTAATGGCTCCGCTAGCACGCTGTAGTAAAAACTGCTGTATCAAATCTATCATGTCCCTTTTCTAAGTACTTCATTTCTTGACGGAACATATATAGTGAATATAATACTGTTTATTTTTATCTACCGACGATCGCCGGGTGTATTTCCACTCATTATAAATACATAATGCGGCGTTCGTGCGTTTGTGAATTCGATCTAAACTTTGTCGTAGTATTGCGGTATCACATTCTGTTTGTCTAGTTGGGATTTTCACCTGGCTGACGTCCAACCTCTGGGATCATGGCTTTTATTATAGTAACTGACCTATAGTGTTAACCATCATGTAACGAAGATTGACGAGTTATGTTGCTATCTTTAAAAAGTTTATTTAAACTTTACAGAAGGTCACGATAATTTATTTTTACATTTTAATTGTGTAAAGTACCGTAATTAATAAAAATAACATTTCTCTTACCGCGAGAGGACGGACTCACGGAAAACTTTGGTCATGCATACATTTTCCCCGAAACTCCCCATTGCCACTTGCACCGCCCAGTCGAGACCACCCAAAACCACAGACGAGGAAAAATCAAAAAAGTTTCCATACAGCCGTGTTTATAAGCGGCGTCGACGGGACCTTGGCGAGGCACTTACGAATTGAGTCGGCCCCTGCCGAGGTCGCCTCGCCTTCCGCCATGCTGCGTATAGGCAGTGCTCTTGGGCACTGTTTGTTCACCACATGATTCAATTATAGCATCTAAATGTGTCTATTTATCGGCACATCGCCCTTGATGTGTTGCAGATGTAATGGTGATAAAATTTTGATGGTTATTTGCTGAGGTTAAATTTAATGAAGCTAAATTGATGCTTAGCTTAAAATGTACCTTCTTGCTAATTAATGTGTGATCAAATTACCTTGTTAATTGTTCAATATTCAGGCAATACATCGATTACTTTCTAGAATAGGAATAACCTACATATACATCACCTGGCTATATTGTTTAACTTCGTCCAAATGTGTTACATTAAAATATTATTTTTATGCGAGTTCTGCATGCATGGCTTATAAAACATAAGATTAGAACGAGCTACATCAGATGGGTGTAACGAACACGTTTCATTGGCGTCTGTCCAATGCGACACCACGCCTAAACACAATGTGCAAAGTTCCTCAATTTCGTTCCCGTGACGTGGACCAATCTAAACAATCCAAACAGCAATGCTGTAAGTATTTTATTGGATCAAACTCTTTATTCAAAGTAGTTTATTTTCCAGTTTCATAATCACTATTTGTTAAAGAGATTCTATAATAGTTTGTTTTAGATATTTGAAACTTAATCATAATACGCCAAGCAATTATAAATAACAGACATAAATGTCTAGTTATTAATCTGTGATGAAATCTGCTTACTATGGGAACCAAAAAGCTTGTCACCTGACGTCATTTTCCACCGTTTTTTCAAAGCGTCGCGCTCTCGACTCTTCAACTCGCCCTTACGATCGTTGTTACTTAGTGACTAACTCCACTAATTAGTCACACACAACACAATGCTTGCAGCATTGGGCGTGTCTGTTTATTTATTATTGTCACTGTTGCATCTTCTCTGTCCGCAATACACTTCACCATTTACGTTTTACCTATCTCAGTCAATCTTTCCGATTAGTCAGTAAGGTTTTCCATGAACATGACTATATTTAATGACTTGCCACCTTATTACACACACCCCTTGTTATTGGCCGTCATCATACTTGTTATCTATTTCTTAAGGTTCAGCACATTTGAAATAGTTATATTAAAATGTGCTTTGAATTTTTGGGGAGTTTCGACAATAGAACGTAATGCTTAGATTGACAGCCCATTGCGGCCCACGCTGCGCAGTCTATGCATGTATTTAGACGCTACATGGTGATTGGTCTTTACTGCGCTCAGCTAAGACCAAACATAAATCTATGGTGTAAACGTTGATGTTATAAGAAGCGTGCGCTGCGCTGCTATGAATGGCTTTAAGCTATAAAGTACAAAGTAAACCACTAACCAATTTGAGAGCTTGTAGTTCGTTTCTATGCTAAAAGACGGATTCTCCATTGAACTCATCTGTCGGGACTCGCTTCGCGCCGACATTCACTGCACAGTTCCTGCAACAAAGAGTTGATGCGTTAGTCATTGGCGTCACTCCAAGGCTCTTCCTCGTCGAATTAAAAAAAAACAATTTTTCCTGTAATTTTCGTTTTAAAGTGCCTTTTGAATAATGATTAGTTGCTTTATTGCAAAGGTTAACGGAATTAAATCACCAGTGTGTTGTTAAGTCTCTAGTGTTAAACGAGTGCTTTGTACTTTGGAACGAGAATAAACTAGAAGTTGATTTGCAAAGGGAAGTTTGCCTTCCCTGTAATCGAATACTTATGCATTTACGTCAACTTAGCTTACGTTTGCTTTGCTACAGGTAATAACTCGCAATGACAGAGGCATAAGGGGTGCTCTCCACGCGACGTTAATCGCGTTCGATAAGCAGTGGAACCTGGCTCTCAGCGATGTGCTAGAGGTGTGGAAGCGGAAAGGAGTAAAAAAACGGAAGATACCTCCCGGGTTAGGTAAGCGTATCAAATCGTGACTACCTGTGATGACGAACGTAGCTTTTGTAATAAAGGTTATTAATTATTATATTATTTCAACAACAGGTACAGCCGTCCCCAAAGGCACAGCAGCATCTATCTCCCCTGTCCCTATAGTCACAGAGACACCCCTTGGGAAAGGTACATTCGAATGCACAAGGCACATTCCACAGATGTTCGTTCGAGGTGAACACGTGGTTCTAGTTAACGTGGTAGAACGATGACCTCTAGCGTTCTATAATACCCTGGTACTACGCGCCGGGAGATGCGGTTCTGGTCCGAAAATATTTATCTACGCGGCCTTAATATGTTATGGTGCTACAAAGTTTGTATTCGCTTAGTATTCGTACTTCTATAATTTTATATGTTTTTATATTTATCAGTATTTTTTATGCCTTTCTATCAGCTTATGTTTGATTTCATATCATTTTAGGAGATCAAATAGTTCGTCGTCAGATTAACCAAAATGTCATTATGCACCGCGCAGACAATATTTTAAAAGACGGTATTACACAAAATGACAATAATGACAATTTCACATTGGCATTCCCAGGGGTTTCCAATGTCTCAGTATTGTCAGAGAAATATTAAAATACACAACGATTGTATATTCGAATTTTAAAAATTACAACTGTGTTCATGAGAATAAAAATTCGCCATTCAAATGACTAAAACACGAACTTTAAACCGTTATTAATTAGTAAGTAAGTTTGTACTTATATCTCGTTTTGAATCTTTCGTTAAGTTTAGATTTTACATACAAACGTTATTTAAATAAATAAAACTTAAAATAATAACTGTTGTTTAACTATCGTCAATGTGCAGTAATCCTAATTAAAGTATCTTTAATGTATTTATTTTACACAGGAACATTGGCACGTCTGTGTAGCGAACATTTTAATTTTATCACTTGTGACACTCCTGTAATATTTTTTAAAAAAATTACCGCCATATTGTAATAATATTTTCTAATGCTCCCAGGCTTATTTTTCAATGAGCACTATTAAGTTAACCACATAGCGGTACTGCGTGGTAGCCGTGTTCCCTTCGCCTACACATCCCCGCGCTACACGGAAGTGTGCGCGCACGCATTGTTCGCAACAATAGTTTCCCCGTTTTTCCCGCGGCTCCCGCGGGCGACGGCCGCGCGGTGACCGGGCGCCGGCCGACGACCCCACCCGGACGGGACTCCATTTTTCGCATGCTTCCACAGTATCGATGGCAGAAATCGAAACTTTACTTGATTAAGTTTTTTTCGAAGTTTTTCTTTCACTACAAGAAGGTCAATACTTTCTAAATCAAATATGAATTATAGTACGGCGTCTTCAACAATAAAGCTCGGGTTAGTATAGGATATAAAATAGATGAAATAATTTCCGCTTCAATTAACGTGATTTAATTAGCGATTTCGATAAATAAGTCGTTTATACGAGTCGTTACGTCAATATGCAAGACGTAATTGAATAGGTATAGATATATTTAATTGGCAATAAAACCATTATAGAAAAGCTAATTGGAAAATAAGGGCTAAATTCTTGTTTTATTTTAATTCTTATTATTGCCTTTTGAAATCCCATTATTGGGTGGGTTATCCACATTTAGGGTATCCTTCAAGATTAAGTGGAAGTAAGCCAGTGTTATCTGCGTACCACCAGAGATACCTATCTCCAGATAGGTTACATGTAACACGAGCAACAAGTCTCAAGTAACCCACATCAGTCATAATTACATTCGTTTAGCATTTGATAACTACATTGTATGATAAAATTAATGTTGCCCAAAACATGACGGTTCAATTACCCACGAGCTAATAACCCACTGCTGGGCATTTACCTCAGTATGCCAAGCTCTTGAGACTGCGGCCACTGTTCCACCATTCATTCCTCTGGGGAAGATGTGAATAAAAATGTTCCAGAAAAAGTAAGACTCTTTTGCCCCGATGACACCTTTGCCTGTGCCTGAGTAAAAAGTTGCCGGTGAGTAAAAACTTATAAGACGTTACGCTTTTGCCGCCAACACCGAATTATATTGGGAAGTAGCAAGTAACTACAAAAAATATAAAATGCTTTTGGCCAATTTTTGGTGCTATAAGCTAGGCATAAAAAAATGGAAGTTCCAATGGAATAAGTTCAGCAGATTTGGCGAGATGTTCAATCAAACGAACAAGAGTGATTTGAGTTAAGAGATAAATAACAAAAAACACGCATTGACACAGAATCAATCAACCAATCTACACTACACTACACTACAGTTATGATGCTGGATAAGGCTTTCAATTCATAACATCCCTCTTTATGTAGCGTCGCTTGAAAAAGAACTGTATAACGCTACTTTTCATGGCTTACTATAGTTAAGCCGTAACGTTTTTTCGATCCTAGTTGTAAATAGTTGTGCGCACGTCAGCGTGATCGGTTGGTGTATGATGCATCACTGGTCTATTTCAGCGCGTGCGATCGATCAGGAGACAATGGCCGCGCAGGGCGTCGCACCCTGGCGGCAGGCCAGCGCCCACGCAGGGGTAGCGTGGTGGCACTTACCGAAAACTGATAAAAAATATTTTTGTCTATGTATGTTACAAATCACATGTGAAGATTTGAGTAACTTGGGAAGGAGAGACTTAAATTGTGTTGAAGTACAAATTATGATGACATACGTAGTGAAAACGCTTGTGCGTTCTATTTTATCGGATATCAAGTTGCCAGCATCATGTTGGCGGTCAGATAAAGCTGGTATGTTAAATATACATTGGTGAACTTTCCCCATTTGGCAGTGTCATTTTATACCACAACCTTCATCAGGTGACCTTAATGTACCGAACCATTCAAACGCGGAAGCGCTCTTGAACTTTATTTGACAATCATTTAATATGATATTTGTTTATATTGTTTATAAATAAGCGAGGACGGGTTACATAATAGAAGTGATAATGTAAATCGTTAGTCAATTATAGAACTAACCTTGTGAGTAATTTGTTTGTGTGAAGCGAAAATTAGACACGTTATTTGGATTCATGATAAATGAACTATGACGAAGCAATATTAAATTCGATTTAAGGAAATCATAATGAATAATAATTAAATAGAATCATTATAAAATAATAGTTTTTATCTATAACTGGCTGCAATTTTATGTATAAATGTGGAAAAACACTAAATTCTCTATAGACGCCGGTTCTAATAAAAATATCTAACCGAGTTCTACAAACACACCTATTGAAGCGTCCTAAAAATTCCTATCTTTAATTTCATTATTAAAATTTGTCTTTAAAATAATAGTGCGAACTTTCTCCGCTCCTGTTCCGGAGCGCGCGCGTGTCGCGTGAGTCGGGGATGCGTATAAATAGCTGCCGTTGCGCAACGCGGCCGATGCACCGCACTGCGCCCGCGCTCCCGGCCCGGATACACCACGATCACGCTAAACTCAGATTAACTGGACGTTAGATTAGTTGCTGTGCTAGTTTTCAATGTTTTCATGTTATATTTTGTATATAAGATACTGTATTACTCTGGCTCCTAAGATACAATTTCTTGCTTAGATCCGATCCACAGAAAAATTAGTTCATGCATCATTTGAAAATTATAACTTGTTTTCTCGTGTTTCCATGTAAGTAAAAACTGTTAAAAATGTTTTTTATACCATTTTTATTTTGGTTTAATGCGTTGCAGATTCCGATAAAATCTCCTGCTCCTGCTTAAGGCCTAGTTTGGCAAACGACTGTAAATCTTAACTAGTAAAAAAGTTGTGAATGATAATCGAAGCACGGATATGTAAATATTGTATTTTGATGGAATATGTTGTTGAGTACATCGGCATTATTAACACTATTGGACATCAATAAAACAAATCGCGCCAAACGATTTTCGTAATCGTATCGGAAAATAATAACAGGTTGCGTGATATTTTTTTCTGTTTCGCTTTAAACTGTTATTTATAAGGACCACAAACAGGTATACCTACAATATTCATTTTACAGTATGTTAAATGTATCGGCTCTACACATAAGGCGAACTGGTCGGGCGACACTTCCGCGAGTCCTACCTGCACCGTGTATATACATTATGTATGTACCGGCCAATGTCGCCTACTATTCTTTTTCCAACCTTGATGGTGTGAACTTTGTGCGTGTTGTATTCCTTTGTAAAGTTAGGTACGATGTTGATTTAAATTGTAATATATATACCATCAGGAAAATCATTATTTTATTATCTAGCCAGGATTATGGAAGTGTGAATATGTGAAAAATAATATGTTTAATATTAAACAGTAAGAATACTGTCCAATACATACTTATAGTTTGAGCGAACAATACCGTCACACAGTTAAAATTAAAATTCGCATAACATTCAACAGTAATCACCCGTTAATAAATCGCAGTTCCCGACGGTGCAACCGGCCGTTCCTCGCTTTACTCTTTTTGTATTCGTTCTTGCAGCTAACTTGGGAGCGGCTTGACCCATTTATCGTAAATAGACGCAGCCGGGAATCGAACGACGGCCGAGACACGTGGCGCGCAACGCGGACTCACGCGTGCTCCAAAGCTGGATTCTTTGCTGATTAGTCAGATTATAGGGTTATTGGAGGTTATTTATGGTACTTTACTAGCCCGCCCGTCGCATTGATCGAAGCGTGTTGTGGAATGTCGAGTGCGTTTGATTGGTCGTCCCGTGAACTTTGTAAGTGCGCGATTACTTCGAGAGCTGTTCCTTGATCAATCTTGAATCAATAAAGATTATGACTTGCTGAATGAAGGTAGATATCGTGAGGAAACTTGTACGTCTTTTGAAAAACATGTGAAGTTCGTTGACTTCACAAGGCTTGCGTGGTGAACTATGGCACGAATTCCCCTCGAATTAAGGGGGAATTTTCATGATTTTGTTCTTTATTATTGTATAGTTGCAATAAACTCATCCCTTATTAGGTACATATGCGACTAAGATACTATCGATAAAATGTGTCAGTGCATCTTCCTACTTTTTAGAGAATACACGTGTTATGGTGATATGTTTTCACGATGAGTTTGCGGCGTGAAATGCGTGAGACGCTTAGTTAAAATTTTAGATATTTGATCAGCAACGAAGCAAGTTTAAGACTTATCTAGTCTTTAGTTTACGAATAGCAGTAATGAAGACCAGGTTTGATTTCAATCACAAAAATAGGTTTTTCACATCATAAATTTCACATTTCACAACATTTTGGTTGTTTCACATCACGCGAAGCGACAAAATTGTAGACAGTCCTATATAAGTGAAGAGTATGGAATCGATTAGAAACTTTACTACCATATCGATACCACTGGGTATCGGACAATCGATTCGATTACGCTTTAATGATCAATTAAAAAAAACACGCGAATAGTTAAGCATGCACGAGCACACAAAGTGAGTATTATAAATTATATATACAGTTTTTTCAATAATAATTGCTAGGTTTTTCCCGCATGTTTGGCTGGAAAACATTTCCAATTGGTATACACATTTGGCTCAGTTATTAAGTAATCCACCCGCTAGAAATGAGCACAGAAGTATTTTTAGAAATTATTTTCATATTTGAGAAAGATTTTACCAATTTGAACAAGCTATAGAGCCAGTCTAGGTTCTTAACATTTAACTTTAATGAAATTAAATAGATCTTATAAAATAACAGATCCATTTCAGATGTGTTGTGTTACGCGATCGTGCTTAGAGTTAAGAATTATGAAAGAGTGCATAATTGCAACTGTTACCCGCCGCCGCCGCGAGGTGTTATGATAATGACAGTTTTAATTGCAATTGCAGTTGCTCGCTATTATGCTAGCACTATGAAACTGCAAATAAGATGTAGAGCCATAGAATAATATGAATAATAATAATTTATATCCAATAAAAAAGTTTTCATACAAAGTTCTTGTAAGCACGTTACAAGTTATTATAAAAAAAGTAATATAAAATGAAATTATATTTAATGACAATCAAAAAATGTATCTCCGCTTCATGTAGTTGCCTATCTACATTGCAAACCATAGCTAAAGGACCTGGTTGTCAAAAGTGCAAAACTTATAATACCTACCCTCAATCGCGTAGCATCATAGGCTTAAATGGCCTTGCTTGGTCAGCTAACACCATTGGCTATCACAAAGGCAGTTCCTTCGTGGAAATTGGTCATTTTCTTTTCACGGTTACTGGCATAGTAACAAAAAGGTGTTGCCCACAGATATTTACGGTGAAATTACAAAAAGAGAAACAATCCATCATTACTCCTGGATTCCTCGATATTCGTTCCTAATGCAATACGTGGCGAACATATTGCCATTATATAAAATAAAGATTTTCTAAAAAACCGAAATATACCCAAATTACCGGTAGGTACCCAAATTTTCAAATAACTCCAGTTTGCTAAGATGACAAGCGGTTTTCCCGTAGAATATTCAAAGCGTAGGGGATTCTGATTGGGCCGTGTAAATGCAGAGTGCACAGCTGCGCGTGCGCCGCGTGACAGAAAGCCTTGCTTTCACTCGCGCTTCCTACCTACCGCGATTGATATACAACACGACACCGCCATTATGCACTATTTGCTGTTTTGTGGAAAGAACTCTTATTCTCTGTGGTAGTTTGTTGAATTACATTTTTTAATTACTTAGATACCAGGTTTTAATAGGAACCGAAAGTACTTATTTGTCTATGGGTACTTTACTGTATTGCAAAGGCAGTGTAAAATACACGTTTTTCAATACACAAGGGGATTTTCATTCTTAAAGTATTCATGAGGTGCAGCAATAGGTATTCTAGTATTTATTTTATTTTTGCGTAAGTTATGTCACGACTTGTATTGAAGACTTTTACCCTTACTATTGTAGGTTTAAGTGGTAAAATCCCTTTAAAATCATCACTGTAATTTAAATCATACTCAGTTATAAATTGAAAACGTTTATGAGTTATGGCAAGTTAACAAAAGTTAATTAAAACCAGCTCTAAAGTCTAACAAAGCGTGCGCAGACGGATAGGCAAGTCACATTCCTAGATGAATTACAACTAGTTAACATCTAAACTTTTGCGGACCAATGCAGCCCAGCTTCGTAAAGGCCATTTCACCGAGCCGGCCGCGTTATCTCCCATCGTGCCCAGAAAACCCTCTACAATACAACGCAAACGCGCCCGTAACAACAGACAAGCATTAGAGACTAGCCTGCGCCCGCGCAGTGAAAGTACTTTCGCGCGCTCGTTGCCCCGGTCGTCGAACTTCGCGCGGGAATGAGACGGCACGATACACCCGAGCGGGATAAACGTATTTTTCTGAGGAAAGCCGTGAAAAGCGCGGGGTGCGCGAAAGTGCGCCACTAGGAAATCGGTGCGGTCGTAAATGCCGAAGCTAAATGTTTTTATATGTCCACCTTTACGATGACAATAAAATGTTTATTGTATGCACTATTATTCCTGGCTGGCTCTTTTTTTAAAATTTTCCTAATTTTTTCTATTGGATTACCCTGTGCATGCCGTCATGTTAATGCTTTGAGATAAAAAATAGTTTATATTACAAACTTATAAATTCGCATGACTACATCGCTAATCCCTTCGGAAAATCGACGGAGTTCTTTTTTTATAATTACGAAAGTTCTAAATATAGACTACCGGAACAGATAAGTATGTGGTACTGTATTCATTGTTAGTGTCAAAGCAAGTGGTAGTGTGTTACGCAATAGTTACATTGTGCGTAGTACTCGTAGATATGCGTAATGATGCGACATGCACGTTTTGTTTCCGAGTTTCATTGTCTATCAACGTAGGTTCAATGAATTGTAGTTGTCCTATAAATACCCATCATTCTGAATTGCTACAACTTCTCTCGCCATAGATAACTAGTTAACAGCCTTATCAAAAATAAATGATATTGACTACTTAGTTTATTTTCGCCATATAATTATGACTCTATGCCTATCATTCTAATATAGTTTATTTACTACAGAGGCAATGAAATATATATTTATTGTTGTTGGCACCGCTGTTGGCTATTGCTAGAATTTTGCTCGCTGCCTACAGAATTATTTCTTCCATTTAATACGAACTGATCTTATCAGAATGATAAGACGCATGGTCCAAGGCGCAAGCGAGGGTGTAATTGGTTATTTGGTGTCGTAATTATTATTACTTATAGCCATTGCACCGCCATTTTTCATAGCCTAGCTGCCTACCTGCCTAGTAACCTAACTGCCTAGTTAGGCACACTTACTGACGATCCACCGGAAGTTGTAGTCTTAAGGGGAGAAGTCGCGGTGCTGGCCCTTAAGCCTTATAGTATTTGGGGTTCTTTCTTTCCTCGATCACAAAATAAATACCTACAAAAACTTTGATGAAATTGTTGTGGCATTAATGATACTAACCTTAACTTGATTAAATCAAGACTTAACTAAATAGGTATATATATATAAGGCAATTATGCCGATCTGATATTATTTTTTCCTGATATAGAGAACTTAGTTTCTCATCCCTTGTAACTTAAGGCGCAAACTTCTGAAGCTGGTTCGTATGATTGTTCCCTGTGAGAGTGAAAGTTATTATGTACACATAAATTAGTTTTGTTTTAGTTATTGAGACTCTCCGGCGTGCAGATTTATCCCTTATTTCGTTTGACGTAAGTACGATAGTGGTATACAAAATATGAACAAAGTATACTTATCACAATTAATTAGTAACGTAATATAAGCCCAGATCTTTCTGTTATTCAGTTAAAGACTTAAATAGCATTATAATACTTAAGCTCGGGGATACCTACGAGTAATATTGGTTGTTTATTTGTTGTTTGTACCAAGGTTACGTAACGGCTTGTCTGATTTCTTTAAATTTTATAGGTTTACAATAACAAGTATAAACATTATGTATGTTATAGACTGTGTTAAAACTGTATATTTCTAGATTAGGACTGAAAGGATCGAGTTTATTTTTAAAACTCATTCATAGTTATACTTATACTAAAACTTATATAATACATTTTCGGTGAAACAACAAAAAGTAAACACGTGAATTAATTGTCATGTTTACTTGCGTCAAATTTGACATCACTGGTTTTTATAGCGTATTTAACTTTTTTTTACAATTCAATTCAAATCGTTTATTTTGTTTAGGCCTACGGGGGCACTTACAAATTGTCAATTTTACATTTTTTTCTTATATCCACAACCGGATCGGAACGCGACCTCGACTGAGAAGATCCGGCAAGAAACTCAGCGGGTTTGTCTTTTTACATGTTTACCATAATTTACAATAATACCTAATACGTCTAATTTCGATCAAACTTACGTTATAAGTGTAAACATGACAGGTGGTGACTGGTGGGTCCATCATCATCGCAATTATCTCGATGCTAAATAACTTAATAATACATACGCGCCTCCAACTATCATAGTCGCACCCTAACAGGGCTGACACGCAGTGGTACCCGAACACGCGGCCTTCGGAGCCACCCCTACCCCGGCCACCCTCTATCGATCCGCGTAGTACTACGGGCGGGCGCTGTTACGTAAACCAGAACGATTACTGGTATGTACCAAAATGTGAGTTATGGTCATTGGTGGGTTACTATGTGGTGACGTCACTGAAGGATGGTCAGGGATTTAAGCAAGCAATTTCGATGCACTGTGTAATATCATAGGAAGAAATGACAATCCCTTATTTATTTTGGTACTTATACTGGAATGGTAACGTCTTCTTTTGTCGTTGTATCAAACAACTATTCAAGCGTTAGGTGCTATAATCATTATTTACCTCAACTTGAATTCTAGTATCACATAAACAGTTTATAGCTTATTACAATGATGATCTGATCAGATAAGTAAGTATTATATCTTAGTTATTGTAACGGTAAAGGGCAAATATCATATGAATGCTGTTGTTTATTGCCTAATATTTTCTACGAACTACTATCATTACAACTTGTTTGTCACTGAAACATGATCTACTTAACAGATAAAAAGCGTTTCCATGTCTTCATTTAGATAACCGAGATCAACACATGTAGATAGTGTCAATTCAATTAAACTCATTAAAAGTATATGATAATCCAGTTATTATAATAGTACGACATGATTGTAGTACACGGTATAAGGATATTAATGGATTAATTATCAGTGGCCAATTAGGTTACGAATTGCTAGACAATGACTGTGGAAAGTTTTAGTAATAACTGGTACATTACTGTTTCACTCGATGAATTGCAAAAATCCTTTTAATAAAAATCTTAAAAGGATATGTTTAACTACAACTGAATGATAATATTTACTTCGGAGACTAATGTTTTTGTGTTTCGTAATTGTTTTCATAGATAGGATTATATCCACGTCAAAGTGGTGGGACATACAATTGATTTTACAATGGATTTGCACAAAGTAACCTCTCAATCAATTAATTTTATTTGGAAAATATTTATGTCCCAATTCCCAATCATGCATGTTAGTATTATTCTATAAAGGCTGTGGCCCCCACACACTCCTGCTACTGTTACTCTTGCAAAACTAATCGATAGTGTCTAAACAAGACGCTGATCAACTAGAGATAGGGTCTTATATAAATAGACTATAAAGGCGTTTATTTTAACGGAGGCTTAATAATATAATTCTTACTGTCGCCAAATAAAAAGATAATTTTCCACAAGATCTATCACTTATATCCTTAGGAACCATCGTAGTTTCCGCACGGGGCGTTAGTTACACGTGTGAGGCGGCTCAACCTGACACGACCCTGCGACCCTTGTGTTATCAGTTGTAAGTGATGGCGATGGGAATTGTACATCTGATTATCAAGATAAGCCGTCGAACATTGCTATTTAGGCTTTCCAAGGGTTTGCCGAGGGTCAAATCTAGGCGTCTTTGTTGGAAACCAACGTAAATCCTCTCCAACAAACTAGTCCCTAAAAATTGTTGTGGAATATCTAATAACTGGCATTGACCCGCGGCTCCAACCGGGTGGACTTCGAGGATAAAAAATCTGATATTGCAGCCCAATACCCATATATGTATATCTCAAAATTTTTTGTCAAATCTGTTCTGAGTCAAACTGTTTTCAGCCAATATTATATTATATTATAGAAGGGATATTTTTTGACAGTGTATATATGTCATGTTTCATTTTTAAGTTCCTCCATAGTGCCTAAACTGCTGACCCGATTTTGATTAATGGGAAGTCAACCTATTTTTATACGAACAAATTAATATGACGAATGTTACATCCAATAAAGTAGGGGACCTCGAATTTTTTAAACATTTTAAACGTGGTAATTTGTGTTGTGTAAACATATAAACAAACTATTCGCATTTTGATATTTGTAGGTAAATATTATATTTTAAATAATTTACCTTTCTAAGTTATGTGTATACATAATATAATGGTACCTTGTATACTTAGGTATATAAAATTTTACAAATAGAGATATTAACGATACATTATACATACTATCTAAGTATTCCGAAACCGGATTTCGTTCCACATGACAATGAACACCACGTTTGTTGACTCTTACACTTCAGGGACGGGTATTGTGTCCCTACCAGTCACCAGCCATTATTTTCAAGGCTTCAGCGCTAGACTGAATTCATTGAGAAAGTTTCAGAGCTTACAAACAAATAAGTTATTTGTTGATTTCCTAGGAATTTAATAATTGTAGCTACCAACTACTTACATTATATTTAAGTTAAGAATATTGTACTTGAGTTTGTACCTAATTACCCAAGTTCATGGCGACTGATCCAGCCGTTCAAATGTCCATATATTTGCAGCATGTTTGGATGGATAAATATACTTATTTTAGTCAAACATGAGGCGAAAATATTGGCCTGCAATAGAAACTAGCAGAGTGCCGTTTTCATAAGCGTCCTTTGTAACAAATTATTTCTCATGTTCTATTTAGTTAGTTTCTTCTGTTAGATGACTCTTGTCAGTAGATATTTCTCTATTCGTCCATTTGTCCCGCTAGTCCCGGGTCGGATCTAGTTTCCTTTTCCAGCCCCGTCTCCGCTGCCCGCTACCAAAGCGCCCGCGCCCTATGCCCGGGTTCATTCTTCATTGATACACGTGGCGCCCCTCCCACCGCGCCCTCCCACCCGTGGGCGTTACTGGGAGCCTCTGAGGCCTCACTAGGTACTATTTTCAACACAGTTTTAGTGTTTTTTTGGGTGATATTGGAATGAATTCGGTGTAAGAAGTACATTTTTATTTTTTATTTAATTTCGTATCAAGGAGTGTATTAATTTATGACCCACTCTTAATCAGTATCTCATATGATGGTCAGACATCAATGGAACAGCGATGATGTCATAGCGCCTTGAAAATTCGTGTTCGGATTGGTACAATCCATCTAGCGGAGTACATTATGTGGACTATGGGGAATGTTCTATTAAAATTATAGATGCTAGTAAAGAAACCATTTATTATTCGTCGCTTCTTACAATGTACAGGAATATAACGACTCACGCGTAATTCTCACAAACGGAAATAAATTCCATTGACAAAGGCCCAGCCTAAAATATCTACAGAGATCCTGAAACATCATCGATCAAGCTCGATGCAGCAGTCCCGGGGTGTGGGCTAGGAGCCTCCCCTATAAGGGAAGGGGGAGGTCGGCACGTGTATCGTTGCCTAGCAATCGCGTACTACTACCCCCTACCCCTAGTTACCAAATAATAAGATTCTATTAAATTAATGTCGAATGAAGGTGGGTTAGGCTTTTGTGCGGTAAAAATGAGATCGTTTTATTATATCCACAAAAGAGATGTTATTTTCCTTTCATTATATTGTTAGCAAATAAATGTTCAAATATTAAACCTAACTAAATGGCATAAAAATGCTTCGTATGTCTAAAATATAATAAAGTAAGAGCAGGAACCGAACAAACAAATACAAGACATTTCCAATGTAGCAAAGATCTACGCGTCCGCGTCGTAGCGCTACGCAGTTGCTACGTCAGTGCTCGTAGCGCGGGGTCTCGGAACCCGTGTCCCCTTTCAATTAATCGCCCGGGGATTGTGGGGTGAGAAAAAAGGCCACCGAGCAACATATCTTAATAGTTTCATGTAAGTAGGTATACGTTAAAAACTGACTTGTAATCACTTTCTACCTACAATATTAAAAACAATAACCTGTGCGCGTCCATCTGGTAATATCAGCCTTGTAGTTTAATTTTGTTTTTCGATATTCTATGTGACTGAAAAGTAGGCATGGAAATGATTACTACTTTTAATTCATTTTCATTATTTCAAATTATGTTTTTCTGTCACTCTTATTTCACCTGTGATTTTTCATATTAACTGATTGGATTCACAGTGAAGTTTCACTAGGACACTTAATCCTATAAAATGACTTGTCGATGTTTTATAACGAAGACCGAGATAGTACCGAACGATTTGTGATTTCATTACAATTGTTTTTAACAATCTCCGCCTATGTTCCGCATATGTTAGCTGGTGCCACGCAAGAAATCTTATATAATATTATTTTTCACAGCCTACCTGTGAAATTTTCCATTATTACTGAAAATTGATGGCGCATGTGCCTTCACCAGTTGTAACTGATATATCATCACCATCCATGAAACGAAAGATAACTGAAACACGAGTATTTATAATTATTTTTTAGATTATCTTTAGATTATCTGCAATAATTAAATATATGTAGATTCATGGAGATAACAATATTTCGGAGAATTTAAAATATGTTTTTGTATGTAATAGCTATCTAATTCTAATCGAAAACCTTTTAACAATTAACAATATATGAAAATAGACATGAAGTTTTGTCGAAGTGTTATTAAAAGTGTGTTGTTAAGTAGGTACATTT
The DNA here is from genome assembly GCA_918843915.1 of Notodonta ziczac. Taxonomy (NCBI): domain Eukaryota; kingdom Metazoa; phylum Arthropoda; class Insecta; order Lepidoptera; family Notodontidae; genus Notodonta; species Notodonta ziczac. Next base: position 13,788,537 of record OU974039.1, on the reverse strand, counting down.
AATTAAATTTAGGCTGTAAGGATCAATGAACAAGTACATTTAGACCAATTAATATGGTATAGTCTCTACCAATTTCCAACGCATGTTTTGATATGATTATTTGAAAATAAAATATTAATTTCATATCATTTTACAAACTGAGCTACTCAAACATTCAATTCAAAAAATTACAACTACAAAATTTAACAATATTATTATAATTCACTCAAATAAAACATTCAGCTTTGTTGCATAACGTTGTATAAATGTTTATAAATAATCATTTTCACTGAGCCCTGGAGAAAGTGATATGTTAATATGTTAAATCTGAGATCTCTCACTAATAAAACACTTTCAGTTTCATTTTAAATTATATATTTATTAGAAACGCGTATCTATCAAAGTATTCGTAAATATTATGGTTTAAACGCATTTCTTATTATTTGCGATTCTTTCAACGGATATTTAACGCATCGTTTAAAAGTAGTAGGTATACCTATATGTATAGTAGTAATGAAGCACAGGTCTCACAAATATGTGACCAACTATCCAGCCTACATTAACTCTGGCCTATAGATATTTACTCCAAACTTATCTATAACAAATCAATTAGGTAAGTGTTAGATAGAGGTCCGTATCAATAAATCAATCTCAAGTTTGAGAGCGATCTTGACTACGCTTTTGACATTTCATTTTGTACTGCTATGACCAAGAACTTTATACAAATACTAGCTGTGCCCACCGACTTCGCCCGCGTAGTATTTAACGTAACAAATATTTCGGGATTATCGGGATAAAAAGTATCCTATATGTTAATCCCGGTTATAACCTATCTGTGTTCCAAATTTCATCCAAATCCGTTCAGTAGTTTTTGCCTGAAAGAGTAACAAACATACATCCACACTCACAAACTTTCGCATTTATAATTAAGCAAATTAGCAAATACAAGCTTCTTGGGTATGACATTAGAATGACATTTCCAAGATCGTTCTCAAACTTGAAATCGATATACTAATACCGGCCTTAAACTCTCACTTTCTCAAATGGAATCTAGTTCAGAATACGTTATTTATATTGATAAAGAAGTATGCCATTTATGGCATCTAGGAAAACGCCTCGTTTGAACCAGCAACATGACGTAACGCATACATTACGGCATTTACGGTTATGTAACACTAGGGGTCGCAAACTGACCGAGTTTCTAGCTAGATCGCCACCTTGACATCTGTCAAAATGGCGCCAGTGTCGCAATTAGATTTGAGGAGGTTTTATTCAAATGACTAATGTTTTAGAGGTCACATCTTGTTTAGAGGATGCGGAAAATGTTATGAATTGGGTCAAAGTTGAGTGATGACTCCATATTTAGTTGTTCTCAGGAGTTATACATCATTTAAAGTAAATTTAATTTCTAATTTTATAATGAAAAGTCTTATGTTAACTCACTCAAATTTTATTAATTTATCTTCTAACTTAAGAGTTAAACCCTCAGCCAATAAAGGTATTTCCATATTATTTGCTTTATTATAATATTGAACTTATTAAATCAGTATCGATATGTGTATGATTTTTAAATAATATCGATTGTGAGTATTCTAGCCAGAATTGCTTAATGGCGGATACGATATAATGGAAATACGTAATTGCATTTGTCAAAATTTCACAAACGTTACGTCGTCGCCGGTGCGGAGCGTTTTATTTTTAAACTGGCAACAGGCGACCTCAGTTCATGAATGTAGTGCCAATGTCACCGTAACTAGGTCTATGTCAGGCGAGCGCGGCCTCAGCGCGCGGGGATATGTCTGTGCACGTTTTGTGGCCTTATTTGGCGCTTTTACCGGGGTCACTGGGCTTTTCGGCGATCGACGTTCTTCGTAGACGATTTGACATCCTCATTTTTTTGTATCTAGGTAAGGTTTTTTTAATATTACAAAGTCATGAAAAAGGTAAAATAAATTTGATATTGCATATTTCAAGGTTTTGGTGTTAATGCTTATTTGGAGTTTCATTTAACATCGTAGTTATTAATAGCATTCGTGATCTAAACTTATTATCATTATTCATTAATAGCTCTACAACTCTACAATTAAATTGTCAATAAATGTTGGCGTCAATTCAGAGCGGTACCGGTGGTCGTAGTGACCACCGATAAATATACCATACAATTTGCGATTTGCGTTTCTACCATGTAATAAATTACGGATATATAAGCAATTTATATGCAACGAGAACGAACACACGATAGTTTAGCTAAAATGTACCTACGGACAATAATATATAATTAAACAAATTTGTTTGGGTAATAGTTAATCATGTATTTGAGAAGATTGTCCGACGAAGGTTAAATGGTAAAAAGGTGGTCCATGGTCAGATACCGCGATAGTCGAGTCGGTTTACACCGTAATCACTAGTTAGAAATTGCTGTCAAGATTAGTAATGACTGCTCAAAATTACTAAACTACAATCACAATATTTGAAACAATCAACATTGGTTTGATAAGTAGTTTTAAATTCAATATTTGAATTACAGATTTTTTTGCTTACTTTTATAGACGAATAATTAAAGTTATAAATAGTAATAATTTGTAACATTATTATGCAATTAAATATCCTGACTACCTGGGTAGGGCAGGTATCTACATAAGTTTTATTTTGAAAATTTATTTCCTACGTGCATGAAAAATGTACGTTTTAGATGTAAAATATTGCAGTATGAACAAAAACATTAAGCTGAGAATAGTGTTTTATGGGAAATTAACTTATTGTTTTTAAACTTACCTATTTAGAAAACTTACGATTTCAACAACAACCACCTGACGACAATTTAACTTCAAATTCAAAGTAGCAATTACTGCTTTCGGTTTTCAAATAAATAATGATTACTTATAGAACCTATTATTATATGACTGTTTCGTAATATCAGTGAACAAATTCGCACACGTATACAATTAGTGCAATTGAGTTTGTGGCATTAGACAAACTATCACATAAGTACCTTAATATTGCAATGTAATTGTTAAAATCGAAGTCAATGCTAAGGTCATTGTTCAGCTGAATATATTGAAATGTGTTTTCTCAAAATTTTGTACAAATATTAAATTCGGATATTTTTCTGATTCCCAAGTCAAATCTAATTTTTGTAAACAAATCAATCTCAATAAGCATAACTGAATATCTGATGTCATTACCATGATGCACAAAGGCAAACCGTTTACAAAGTACGATGTATACGCGCCTGTAGTGCTGTGCGGCCATGAGAGTAGCCTCGCCTCCATCCCACTCGCACGTGCTCACTCCACGTGTACCTATCTCTCTCCGATTGAATGTTTCCAGTGACAACTACCGGATTCCGAGCGTGTGCGTCGCTATGAAAATAAATACAGCGTATGTGTATAAGGGTGGTTTGTTTTGGCGCGATTTAAGAAAATAGGGAAATTCCGGAGACTTTCAAGGCTTGCAATATTTCGTTGATAATTTGTCAATCCACAGTTCTCTATCGTAATTGGAATCGTACTTGGTATCTAGGATTCATAAAATTATTATGCAGATATGTATCGTGGCAACTACATACAACATTACCTATACATTAATTAGTAAAGGCATCGATTTAAAGAGTAATTAATATACACAAAAAAACAAATTAGTATATATATTTACTTTTACCGAATTGCTAGCATGATATTATTTTCTACTAAAAAGCATGTAGTTAAATAAATATGTATCCAATCCATACAGATGAACATAGAACCTCCTCCTTTGGAAGTCGGTTGAAAACATTTAAATGGCGTATAGTTTCTATTCAAGTTTAAGTTTATGTTATACTAGCTGTGCCCACGGACTTCGTCCGCGTAGTATTTAACGTAACAAAAAATTATATAAAAATATAAAAATAAAAAAAAATAAAATAAATAAAAAAGGATAAAAAGTATCATATATGTTACTCCCGGTTATAAACTATCTGTGTTCCAAATTTCATCCAAATGCGTTCAGTAGTTTTTGCGTGAAGGAGTAACAAACATACATACATACATCCACACTCACAAACTTTCACATTTATAATATTAGTAGGATTTCACTGTTTGATTTACGAATAGAATTAAATAAAATTGAGTAAAGGAAAATATAATAATGACATTTTTTTTCTGCGTGTGTGACCTTCCTTACCTTTTAAAAATCGGTTCACACATTTATCTCTTTACTAAAATATAACACCTGCGTTCTCAAAATAAATTATTAATCCAATTAAAACTAGTACTTTGTAAGAATAATCATTAGGTATGTAAAAACAGTTTGCAAAAAGAAAAGCAGATGAAGATCTCACACCTGAGCAAATAAATGTTTTCTTGCTTAAATAATAAAAGCAATACCCATATAAGTGATGCAAGAAATGGCACACTTGGTGGATGTGATACATATGGATAAAAAATTATAAATCACTAAGAAACGTTCTGAATATTGAGTATTGAAGTCATTGTTTGTGGTTTAAAATAAGATTAACTTGGTCGTATATTAAGCAGCCTTGTTTAAGTGCCTATTTCGTGTATTGCCATTTTGTCGATAAATTGTTAAAGATTTCCCTAGACGGGTCTCGGACCGGCATCCAGTCCTAATAAAATACCAATATTTTCACTAAATTCGTTTTAGGATAACTACGATCACGCATCGATTCGAAAGCAATTGAGTTAAAAAAAAACTACCACGTACGTTCGGGCCATGCACAATGTAGGGTTCTATAGCCCTATCAGTAACCAAATCATATTTTTGGCTAGCTAGGTTTTCTTGATTATCATAAAAAGACATGTATAACTCTAAATTGAAAATTTAAAAACCCCCGATGCGATGACCTGTTCATCAAATGTATAATTTACCTAGTTCTTCCAAATAATGATGATAGCGCGATTTGCGTAGCTCCCGTAGCTCAGTATCCATAGCTCATCTCGCAAATTCATCTGGTACAACTAGTTTCGATGCCAGATTATGAAAGCACCATTAAATCATTTGTTTTGGCTTCCTCATTTATAATCTAAAATGTACAATAATCAACAGAAAATCTGTGTAAAAGTATGAGACATCATTTTGTTATGACATTATAATAATTGACATTAGAATAGACAACGAATCTAAATATTGATGTCACGGAGGTTTTATTCCTAGTAAAATATTATCAATTATGATTCAATTTGATGTAATAACTCTGGTTGGGTCTATTTTAAATTAGATTAGTTTTTTTATATTCTTTGTCAATGGCGGAGCAACGCCCTCTAGAATTATTATAGCGTAATATTCCATGACCATTAACAAACCAAACAAAATTTAACGCATGCGCGTATCCATCATTTGAAACGTGACTTATGGAACGTCTTTAGTTCATACACAAATCTCAATAAAATTGATAAAATATTCATTTTTTTCAGAATCAGGGAAACTTTTCAAATTTATAATATTGTAAAAAGCCAGTTCAGACTATTACGATCATTTAAAAATATAATAAATCTAAATCCAATCATCTTAAATTTCGACTGGATTCGAGCCGAGGGAATTGGTTTTGGCCGTGAATGTGGCTTTTTTAACGTACAAAAGAGCTGATGATCTTCAAACGGCTGAACCGATTTTCATGAAACATAGCTAAGAACACTCTCGATCAGAATACCTATATAACAAAAGAAACAAAATTGAAATCGGTTCATCAGCTTCGGCGCTACGTTGCCACAGACAGACACACAGATCCACAGATACACAGATACACATGTTAAACTTATAACACCCCTCGTTTTTCGTCGGGGGTTAAAAAAGGCAACTTTGAAGCTCAATATTTCGTAAACGGAAATAATTTTGCAAAGCTGTCATAGGAACCTTACGACTTCAACGACACCCCACTCGAGGTAAACATTTTTTCACTCCACATTCCTAAGTACGGGACTCTAACCCCCTCCTACGCTAAAAGTTTTGGAGTTTTGGAGCGGTACCGAACTCTATTTCGCGCGAACTTGCAGCCATATAGCCCTAATAGTCTCTGAATAAAATGACTGTAACGTCAGACAGACGTACGGAAATGGTGAACCTATAAAGGTTCCTTGTTTGACTACGGAACCCTAAAAAGGTGTTGGTTTCTTTTCATCGGAATGCAAATATTTGTTGCTACTGACATCGAAGTGAATTAGGACATTTTACCAATTGCATTATCTACCGGCAATGCCCAAATTAGATCAAGGTTTCGGCCTCAGAATCGAACAAACAGATAAATATGTATAAATGTGTCGGCGGTATTTGCACGGAGCGGTTAATTCATTCGTGGAGCGCTTTAGATTACGAGACCATTTTGGGATACAATGTTATGAGTCAAATAAAAATTGGCTGGATTTAATTATTCGTAACTACATAATTATATTATATTTGATTGGCCCACACCTGTATGATAATGAGAACACCCTAATATCTGAGACAAGCCACTTGTGAAGTAGTACCTAGACTACAAGTAATACCATTGTTTATTCTACATATACATATTATTTTCTATACATTGAATATAGTTTTCGTTCTAAATTAGGTACTTATTTAAAATTACTCATAATTTAAAGGCAAACAATTACCATATCTAGGGCGCATTGTGCAACATTTTGTCACACTTATTGTTCAAATCACAGCCAATATGCGCATACGCAGCGTTACCGCGTGTCGCAACGTGCGCCCTAAATATCACACGCAAGAAGTGCAGGGGCAGCGTTTTAAACAAATGCACGCCGATTATAATGTTTTCATATAAATAAATTATACAGCTTTGCCAGCGGCTCCGCCCGCTTTAAATTATTAGGTGTTATAACATACCATTGTACCTGTCTACTTAGTTTTATTCAATTCTGTTTGGTCGTTTGGTCATGCTACACAGTCACATCAGTTACAAACAAACAATCAGACTTACGGATTTATAAGTAAGATTTTGCATTGTTAAATATAAGTATCGTTACATACTCTTAAGACTTGCAGTCGGGGCAGAAATATGTCATCCCCTAGCGGAATATTAAAACACCAATCAATATGTGACAAACACGCGGTATTGTCGTCCAACAGGTTGTTAAGACCCCGGCAACACGACCTTGTGGAACTCGTTCGATTTGGTGCCTAATTACCGGCTCACTCGCCCGACGCAAGACTTGCGATGTGCGAATACGTTCAATGTTACAAGGTCGATGCATTCTGTTTATCAAAGCTACTTTAATTATGTTTTGCATCATCAGGACTAGGTCGACAGAGGTGCGACAGTTCGCAAGAAGAGGCATTGGTCGTGCGATAGGTAAACAATATTACTGTCGCCATGTTATCATTTTGTTTTGTATGAATTTTGGATTACTGGTGCCCCCGCTACAGGATTCGTAGATTAATGAATATTCCGCTAAATATTATATTTGCCATCATAAAAAGTATATGATGTATAAGTATAACTAGGCTGAACTACATTTATGCAGCATAATGCAGGTTCACACAGACAAAACCAATAACTAAGGATTTTTCAACAAGATATTATTTCCTAAAATTTGGACACTAAATAGAAAATGTGTCACTAATGTGCACACTGCACACATTCGAACAGCATAATTGTTGAAGGCATGAATGCGGGAGCATGCGCAGGCACGTGCCCTCCGTGTCGACCAACTAAGATTACAACAGGAGCTAATTAATACAATTGTCTACGTTATTTTTCCAGTAAAAAATATCGTACCTAGTCATAAATTCAAAGTTCTGAAAATTAACCAAATAAAAAACAAAGATCATCGGAATCCTTAAAATATTTACAGGCGGGTTAGCTAATTGAGCCTTAATCAGTAGGAAAATTCGGTGTAAATAAAGAAATTTATTGCTATTTTATTCATAATATACCTAACACGTCACATGTGCAATTATTATGTATGTACTCGTCCAAACACATTTTACGATTGTATCAAAGTTATCGATAATGAAATTGCTAATAATATTACGTCAAATACACGTGTTAATATGTGCTGTTACACAGCTTGTACAAATATATTTTTCCTTGATTTTGACCTCAATACGGTTCTGAATCTGTAAAGGCAACGCAATAATTTACATGCTAGTACTAATGTTCCGAAAAAAAGTCCTCCTCAAGGCATGGTGTATCGTGCCACACACATTAGCAAAGCAAACTCATCGTCATAATAAGTATGCTCCTTTACTTTATGAGAATAAAATTTATTTGTCTTGATAATTTATCGGTCTTTACCTGCTGCGTTTTATTAACAATTATGGAACTAATGTCAATGAATAAAAATGGCAATTTTTTTTGCATACCAATCACGGACGGCGGTAAAAAAGATTTCACCTTGATTTTGACCTTAAGCAGTTCCGAATTATACAGCGTACAATTCGCACTATGGCGCTAACGTTGCGAAAAATTGACCTCAAAACCGAGGCATGGTGGTCCACCACTCCTCGGCGGCGATGGCGCGGTATACCAACCTTCGGCGCGCGCGGCCCTCGCTTCAATTTATTTAAACTTAACCCAGTGATCATGACACACTTTTAGTGATTACGTACGGCCGTGTGTGCGTCCGCGCATATTTCGTACACGAATTTCGTTCGCCGTTTTTTTCGTTTACTTCTAAATAGGACGGTTTAGTAGGTCGGTATAAATAGGCGCGACCTTTTCGCTGACAGTTATGGGTCAAGCTGGATTATGTCGTACTCAGTAATTTGATGATTGATTATTTATTGATCAAAAGCCCATGCCGTGGTTATTTGGTTTTACGCAATATTTTATTTTAACATTGCAAGGTCAACACAACAAAGGAATTACACATGAAAAATGCAAATTACCTATTCAACTTAATTCATTATTGATTTGTAGAATAATATTTATTATATCATTTTGTCGATTAAAATCGAATAATAAAAACAAAAATAATACAAAACATATTTTTTAAATAAATCAATAAAAATAATAATGTTTAAATTGATTCGGCGAAGGCGGAAAGAGCGGACGCCAGATAGAAGCAAGGCCAGCCGTCAAGGTTCACAAAAAGGCGCTATTGAAACAAGTTTGGTCTTTATGAATATCTGAATAGAGTTGCGAGTCGTTTGTGTAGTGAGGTTCAATGCAAGACAATAAGTTGGGTGTTTTTAATGCAACATTTTTCAGTAATAGGTAGAGATCAAGGTTGCTCGCTAGCGACGTGTTGAGTGGCGCTGAGGTCGGCTTACACGGTGTGTAGGTGACGCTACGGAGGGGGGCAGTGGTCGGTGTGGGACGGCTATGCTGGCGGAGGTTCTATTATGCCATAACAACAACTGTACACGTAGAAGTGATAGTTCTACTCCTAACATAGCTACTTTTTCGAAGCAGGCGGGTAGATCCCGCATGCACCCAGCAATCTCTATCCTATTTGAAACCAATGAGGGCTAGAAGAACGCAGCGAGGGATGATGAATGAAAGTGAGTGAGAACGGTAAAGAGAAAATAGCGGTCAATGTGTAAAGGCATCGCTCGTCTCGCTCGCCCACTTGCAACGTACATGTATTGGTCCAAATCTAGTCTAGGTCGGGACGTAGGTATATAAGCTTCATGGAAATGGGCGGGCCTTTGAAATAAAATTTGTTTAGTTTTTATATATATATTTTCAGGCCGTTCCCAGTAGTCTTACCATTGGGATGGTTTTTTTTTCTAATAGACTTACTGATAGTAGGACTACGGTGGTCTTACCTTAGCCCAATAGCCTTTGTCGAAATGTATGTAAAACAAGACCGATAGACTGGAAGCCGACCCTTTAGAAAAGTACTAGGGTAGCATAATATTGGAGGAGGTATCCTGTTTTCAAAATGGGTTATCGATATTTTTAGCTAACTTAGTATAACTAAAATATATTTTATTATTTAAACAGTATGAGATTTTAATAAGTAACATATCTACACATAATAAGTTTCAGGTAACAGAATTATTAATCTGTTATCTATTCTATTGCTACTACATGTACAAACTAAACGCTCTAAGTTATAACATAACTACTACATCATTGAAAGACTATCTTTTAATAGTAATATGTTAATATATAACACCGTTTTTTTCTTTTATAGTGTTGTTTCCGGAGTAAATACTTACGTTCAACTTAGTATAAATAGTTTTGATCGTGCAAGCAGGAAACTATTGTGAACAAGATAAATTGCCAAGGCTTTCATTCGATAACAGGAAAATATTTGCGCCTACCAACTATTAACACTCAGTGACAACCGAACTACTTTTATATACAGGCAAGCATAGGCTTATTGCACAAGTAGGTATTGTAAAATTGCTAGTACATTCCTACCTACGATGAATTTAATAATTTGCATTGATTATATAAAATAAAACATGAACTTGGAGAATTAATTATAGCACAGGCTAACAATAAAAGCTGGATAATATAATCATAAAAAGGGGGAAAAAATTGCAACTCTCTGCGTCTCGAGAATTCTTGATCTTGCTTGATGTCCTAAAACGCCCTACAAATAAATGAATAACTTTCATTAGGTATATTCTATCTAAATTCTACTCGATATAACCTTTATGTAGATAAGGACTTTCCATCCAATGTCAAGGCAATGGAAATAAATACAACCATATGGGTATATGCAAAACTAGGTCATGGATGCCCCAAACTCTTTGCTGCCTCAATTAATGAATGAATGGTTTTACCAGCAAGCTGGTGATGAAATAAGCGGCTGCGCGTGAAAGAGACGAATGTATATATCGCCTTGGTTTTGACATTAGATCATTTATTTGAGTTTGCACATAATGGTAAACTTACATCGAAACTTACGGTTTTGAGTCGACATAGGAACCATAGGTAGGTACAAACCGACCTATTTTAATAAGGCCTTTAAACATTCATATTTTGTGTTCAATAAGTAAGTAGATAAAAGTAGGTAGGTACTTTCATAGTCACTATTAGATTTTGATCTATTAATGAATTGATGTAGTTGTAAATGAACTATAAGGAAAATTCGTAAGTACTCCATGGTAATCGTACAAGTAGAGCAGCTTCACAATACAATTTGGCAAAATAATAATGTAGGCGTATGTTGAAATTTCTCATAACAATCCAATTATACCAATGACAGCACGCACAAACAGAAATTGTATTAGGAAGTGTATTATCGGAGCTATCTCTACAGCTGCGGAGTGCTAGAGCCCACTATCAAACTAGGCCAAGGTCGGCGTACCAGTGCGGATGTCCAAGTCCCAGCCAAAGCTGACCTCCGAGATACTGCCTTCAAGCTCCCCTGGGTAGGTTGGGATATCCCCACGCAGGGATCAAGATAAATTGGTAGCTAACGCGACATTTTTGCGGCGATGATAGCCGGAAAGCACCGAAGTATGGCGAGTTCTCGCGAATATTTCATGTCGCATCGACTGAGTTTTGTTTTTGTTTGCAGGCGCGAAATAGTGTCGCATTGTAAAGCATTTTGGGTTATGTTAGTTTTCTAGTGAAAACTAACATAACCCAAAATGCTTTACAATGCGACACTATTTCGCGCCTGCAAACAAAAACACTAGTGTATTTAGGGTACCCTAAATACTAGTGTATTTAGGGTGAAATAGTAGATAGCTGATGAATACTATCTTATAGAGTACCTACCTATATATTTTAAGGTTATTAGTTGAGTGGATGCCGGTGCCAATGAAATACGCTCTTGTTACGTAAAAGAAAGGCACAGTATCTACAACAAAATATTTTTTTAAACAAAACGAAGTTCTTTGCCGAGAATATCAATTTATCACTTTTCGTTTGGCAACCATAAACCTAAACAACAATGCTTTACGACAAAATATTGATGAATAGACAAAAACAACATTTTTTACATTGTTTCGTTACATCGTAACGTAACTCGTATTCATTACATTACGGCCTTTTTATGGAAGCCGTAAAAATACTGTACAGGTCGGCGCGCACCCAGCGGCTGCGTCACACCCCTTGCGAAAGGGTTGGTAAGACAATAACAAACAAACAATGAAGAAAGCTTTCTTTTTGACTGCGACTCTCAGCGGTTTCTTACTTATGTAATTTGTAATTACATAATTCTTACTAAGTCCGATAGATTTATTTATTTTCTCAATACATACAAATATCTTTACAGGCTAGACCCAATGCGATATTGTTGCAAACTTAAAAATTAAAAATAATTTAACTGTTTTTAACTGATAAGTATGTGCAAAAAACAAATCGTTAATAACGGTGTATAAGATTCGTCATTTTTTATTATTAAATATACGTAAGTAGTTATAATATGTTTGTACTCCGACTCTATTTATTAAAAGCGTCGCTAATCGTTTTATTCGTGTATGTATAATGTCACTACAAATGTATCATGATATGTTATCAGTAGTGCTCGATATTTCCTAGAAGTTATCATAGGCAACTAGACAGTGCGATAATTTCCGAGTGCCTATGGTTACGCTTTTGGTGAATGCCATACTCCTTGTCGTTCAGACTTCGATTCGTGAAATCAGTACCTACTAAATTGACATATTTCCAAATGCAATGTATCAAAATTTAACAACAGCAACAACAAAAGTTGGCGCTATTCTGCTATTTTGAGTAGCTTTTGCCCGCTGCTCCACCAACATTGTCATTTCTACAACCTCAGATTAGAGTCTACAACATTCCACAACTGTATTTGACACTAGCGGCCCGCCCCGGCTTCGCACGGGTACATTGCGGTTACATTATTCGAGTTTTAGTAAGGATCCCTAATTTTTTTGAAAATATATTATAGCCTATGTCACCCGGGGATAGTGTAGCTTCCCAACAGTGAAATAATTTTTCAAATCGGTTCAGTAGTTTCGGAGCCTATTCATTACAATAAAAAAACAAAGTTTTCCTCTTTATAATATTAGTATGATGAACCAGTCAATTAAAGTCAAAGGGTATCAAATTGTAATCAGTCGGCTTTTTGCATGATACACATCTAGTATTTTTATGTCCGTGATACACCTACCTACGAGGGATGCCTTTTAAGTTTTGTCGTTTGAAGAAAAAAACACAACTAGAACCTTATAGTACTTTTTATTGTTTTTCAAAGTATTCACCACGTAGCTGAATACACTTTTCCATTCGCTCAAACCAGTTATTATAACATTTATACCTCTCTAAAGTGGGGGTGTTCAAAATGGCTGACTTGAAAGCGTCGACTGCTTTTTCACCGGACTGGAACCTTTGACCACGAAGACTTTTCTTAATTTTAGGAAATGTTAATAAATCGTTAATGCTTAGGTCAGGACTGTATGGAGGATGATCAAGAATTTCTACTTTTTTCTGCTTCAAATACTCAATCGTTTGACGAGCGCTGTGTGAGATTGCGTTGTCGTGGTGCAGGATGATGCGTCGCTTTGAGTTAGATTTTCGAAGTTGGCGATGACTTGTGGTAAACAAACTGTGGTATACCACTCTCCATTAACCGTTCTACGATCTTCAAGTGCAATAGTCGCAATATGGCCGGTTTTTCCAATGAACGTGGCCACCACCTTCTTTGAAATGCTTCGAGAACGAACAACTTTAGTCGGTTTTGGCTTGTCTTGAAAGACCCAGATTGTAGATTGTTGTTTGGAATCAGGATCGTAGGCATAGATCCAAGATTCGTCACCACTGATGATGTCGTAGACGTGATTTGACTCTCCTTGGTTGAACCTTTGCAGAGTTTTCTTACACCATCTGACGCGGGCCGCCTTGTGATCGTCGGAAAGCAGATGCGGTATCCAACGGCAAACTAGCTTTCTTACACCAAGCGCTTCATGCAAGATTTTCTGAATGGTTGTCCCTGAGATGCCTAATAGAACGTCTATCTCTTGATACGTCACATGACGATCTTCGAGAATTTGTTGTCTCACAGCAATGATGTTATCTTCAGTGAAGGCGGATTTTGGCCGTCCTTCGCGAGATTTGTCACTAAGAATAGTATGTTTACGCTGGAATTATAAATACCAGCGTTCGACTGTCCGCAGACATGGGGCTTCATCACTGAACACAGATGTTAGCTCTTCAAAACACTGAAGCCGTGTCAGGCCTCTTCTAAAGTTGTAGAAAATTATTGCACGAACATTTTCCTTAGGAAGATTCATTTTCGTACGTAACCTGACAGATTCTAATCGACGCTGTGACTAAACAATAGCATTAATCCTAAAACTTTCAATTGTTTTGAGATTCGAAATTTAAACACATTCGAATATAGAACAGTTCCAAATTCAAAATTGCCGGGAAATATGGAAACGACAGAACTTAAAAGGCATGCCTGGTATTGGAGCACATACAAAATCCCTCCATAGCCACTTTGTGCATCGCTTAAAAAGTTATACTCATATCTATGGTTCATCCATTGCTGTGACAACTCAGCACAGCGCCCACTAATCTACATACCCGTCTCCCCACACCAACGTTTTATTAGCCAGATCGGCACAATCGCCCTGAATACCAACATTTAGCGACAAAAACAATAACATAAATCGTTTCAACGCGGCTCTAAGACATTTGCTAGAATTAGGACATGGTACCAAGGCCAACCGCGTTGCTATGGCAACCGCTGAGCTTTCGATACAGCCCAGGCAACGATCTCTGGGATTTTCATTATATAGGAAAAGTGGGGTGTGTAACTAGATGATTCTAAACAGGTAAAAGTAACTATAAACAGTTTTTCTAGGTATGTTTGTCAGTTCATTAAAAAGTCCTCCGTCATCTAAATACCACTCTTATTATTATATATAAAATACCCCTACATTGAATTCTTTAGTTTCTTAAAAGCTACCAGAAAGCCAGTTACATTGTTCAAAAGTTATATAATCACTGATGAAATCTGTACTCAGCGGAAGCCCTTACGGTTGCCAGGCGACCAGCCGGAATAAGCAACGAACTAAAAACTTCTCAACGTTACCTAATGGGGATCACTTTATGAGTGTTACGCATTACAATATTCCATGTTGTTTTCACAATGCGTCAACCGGGTTCAAGGGTTGGGTATCAAATTCGAGTAGGATAACAAAATTTGTAAATCCGACCATTGCCAAACTATCCCGTATTTAAATATGGCATCTTTTAAAGTAATTAACAGTACTTACCTAACAATCTAATACTCGTAAACTTACCTGTATTTTCTTATTTTTTTATTGCTCAGGGAGTCTCTTTACGATGTAACATCACAGAGGTTTAAATAAAAGCACCAATGTTTAAAATGTCTTCCGAATACTGAAGACGTTTAGGTTCACCCTCACTGTTTCTATAACAGTTTATTTGAATTCCGACCCTCACGTGATTTCCAAAAATTAAACCAATCAAAGTTTAACACCCAACAATGTGCCTTATTAATTTGTAGCTATAGTCCAGCAATCTGCTGATGGAGCCAGGTGTAAGCGGATTGGCAACAATCTTATCTTAGCATAAATTCACGCCGACGAAATTGCGTGTACTAAAAATCTACAAATATAATCAGACAATGATTCAAACGCTACGTTTGATGCCGGAACAACCCATCAACCGTGCTAAAGTCGAATGTTCAAGTTTGAACTCTATTTTTTAGTTGCTAAAGCCACAATAGCTTTGTTGCATAGCGTGTGTTTGATACGTTTTGTGTGTGGTGTATTTTCGCGCACGCGTCGCGGGCTGCGCGGGCGCATCACTCAATGTGTGTCAAGGAGACACGAGTATTGGAGAAAAATTCGCGGACCTTGGCGCGGTTAGATTAGAATTAGGACTGTCCGAGTTTATTTATTTTATTACGTGTGTGTCGGTTATAAAAAGAAAATAGTTATGTGGGCGATAGTTAAATGCTAAATGAAGGTCGCTTGATGTTTAATAGGTACAATATAGGCAGGTACTACAAGTTAATTTTCGTATCTTATCTGCTTGAACTTAATGTATCCTTTTGAAGAAGTCGAATTTTTTTTGAACCAAGGAAAAAAAATACATTCTGCTAGCTGGAATTTCAAAATAAAGCAATCTGTGGAGGTACTTCAATACAGATGATTTTTACATACATAGGTTAACTCATTGAATTTAAAACGTGATTATAGTATTGTGGAGTTCATTTAAAAAAAAAACAATAATTTTATTTTTGTTATTTTTACTTATATCTGTTTCACGACAAGACGCGTGCCTTTATCCATCGAAAATAAGGGAAGATACTATATTGCCACATGTTACGACTCTACTTAACACATATTATATGTTCGCCCTTGCAGCAGTATGTACCTACTTAGCCTGCCGAAGTTCTCTTTGGGTAACTTCTTCAAGTAACCTGACGCACGTTTTTTTTTAAATTAGCATGAAGGTTTTTACCTTCTCATGCTCATGATTTAGCTAGATTGTGCGCCTTTATACTAATCGATGATTCCATCCAGGAAGTAATCTGGTTCTAAAGGTGCCAGGCTCCGATCTCTTCAGGCTTTTATATCAAAGGGCACGCTTGAACGCTTCCTCAGTTGAATTCACGTGAAAAAATCACAAGAAAACACTTAAAGTGACAAAAGTGGAATTTAATTGGAATTTATATTATAAGGAAATTGTTATTGATCATCTTTTGTTGCTGAACGCGGATGCAAAGTTATATGGTTCAATAATCATTAGTCATTTATACTTTGAAAAATAATGTCTTTACCCAAAATATGAAAAATATGCATTTATAAGCATTTTTATTTATTTATAAGCACAAAGTTGTTTTCAAAAGTGCATTGTTATGCAATGGTAATTTTTGTTATATATAATTCGGGATTAGGTTTATGACTTATTATGGTTTCATAAAACTAATTTGCTAATAGGAACAGTGGTACACTGTTTGGTAAACTTTTAATCAATCACAGTAGAAACCTTTTGTAAAATACACTTCACACTTTAGCTAAACTTGCTAAGTAGGTATTAATGATAATGTTTAATTTACATGATAGACTAATCTCTTTATGTCTCTAAGAATAAGTTATTCCTAGTAAACTTGGCGTAATTCAGTTGTTAACATTTGCGTTGACAACGATACCTGATTCGAATTTAACTCCGCCGTCTGTTTTTTTGGTATTTAAAATGTCGCTATTAACTTAACTTTCTCCGATATTTTTCACAGCATCCGTGGTTTGTAATCAAAGGTCGCGGTTCAGGTTGATAGTGCGCTATAAAACGCGTAGTCCACGGGTTCGGTCACCGCCCCCGTCACGCGGAGACTACGAATAGCTAATTGTGTATTTAGGTTCATAATGTTGCTACGGATATTAGCAGATGCGAGACGTCCGTCACCGCTGAATATAAATAATATTATTTAGTAAATCGATGATGTGGTAAAGTTGTGTATCATGACTTGGCGGCTTTATTCACTTTGCGAAAATACAGTTATCGTTAGACTCACAAAATGAGGCTGACGATCAAAATAGTTCTCGGAAACAACCGAGGGCAAAAGCTAGTGATACTACAAATTCTTCCTTATTAAACTGTTATCTTAGAAGTGACGAGGAATGTTTTTATCCTTCTCTGATCTACATTTTTTGTAGGCAAATTTATCAATAAACAGACAAAACTTAAAATATTACAAACATCAGTATTTACGAGTATTTTGCCTGCTAACACGCACTTCCGGTCTGTAGAAGGCCCACGGTATTTATAACCCATGGGATTCGCTAAATAAAAGCTTGGATGCCCATCACCGGTGCGTTGAACTCGTTACCATTAGAATTAGACCTACTCGCTTGGACCATGAATAGCTTATTATGTGTTAAAAATTATTAATAATAATAATTGATTATATGTTATGATAATCCTATCTCTGGATAAGAAGAGCTACATATATGAATTATGTTATCTTAGTTAGCGGTTTTCTTTACCACAAAACGTTGCAATTTCCACGTAGGTATATTTCGATATGCGCTAAGCATGGGGTAAGGGATACAGCTGTATTCCGTCGTCTTAAAACTATGCGACATCCTATACAACTACTCCATGAAACTGAATAGACCTCGGAAACGAAGATTCAAGAAAAAATACCTACCTACTTTACTTATTTAACAATTATCTAGAAACTGCGATAATACTTGGACTTTAGCGTAATCGCTATGACGTCAATGTTTGAAATGATACTTTCACTTTCAGCTGCGCACACACTGACGCCGGCGCCGCCCGCGCCGCTGCCGCGCTGCGCGTCGTATATGCGCGTTGTCAACGCTCGCGCACTGAGTTATACAGAGCAGCGACTTTAGAAATGCTACTAAAGTCATGATTTCAGAGTTCAATAAATTAATGCATAATATTATTGCAGACACTAACACTCCTATGAATATACTTTACATGATCTGCTGAAAATGACACAAAGTTGATGAAGGAGTAGGGCAGTCACCGGGCGTGTCGTCACATGAATAGAATACATCTAGAAATTGATGGATATAAATTGTCGACTGGCACAAAACATATGGTGGTTGCCCATACCTACATGAAAACTATAAAATTAACTAGCGCTGTGAAATTGTATAATTTTTACAAATATGTATAAGAGTGGCATATATCAGAAAAGTTTGAACAACTGACTCGAGAAACATATTTGAACGAGTTTGTTAACAAAGAAAAAGCCGTAATAAACACTAGAATCACTCAGTCCCTCAGAAAATAAGCAACTACAAAAAAGCTTCAGCGCTGGTTATACAAAATTCTTTATTACGATCTCCGGCTTATTAATCTATTATAACACATCATTTCCCAACCACTGAGCTAACTACATTAAAAATAAAAGTTATTGTTAACAAGAGAAAGTAATTTCACCAACATGTGATTCCATCATTTGGGACCATTCGTACCGCCAAACAGTGAGAGTATTTCACACGAATATGTACCGTAATATCTTTTACATAAGAATTATAATTGTGATTTTATGAGCGAATCTTTTAATAATTGGTCTGGTTATGATGACACGCGAAATGATCATGAAATTGATTGCGATGTGGTGGTGATTCTAAGAAATCATTTCAAAATCTTTGATGCACTTCTTTACAAGCATTAGTTATCATTGCCTAACCAGAAGTTAGCCTAGCTTCGCTGAATCTGATAGTAATGAAATAAATTTAGACCTATATACTTCCCTTACCATTCCGGGTTTTAGGCCACAATTCATCTGGCCCATTGCGGGTGGGTGGATATTACATGTCTTTCGAAAATTTTCACGATGGTTTCCTAACGATATTTTTTTTCAACGTAAGCAAGTGATAATGGTATTCAAATTATGATTCGCACATAGGTTTCGGCAAACCAAGAGGTGTGAGCCGGGATGTGAACCCAGGACCCTGTGCCTGCAAGATACGTGCTTGATCAATCGACTATCACTGCTTCAGCAGTATCTTGTCACCCCTATACTCCCCTGAGGGATATACTTCTGTACATCGATTTTTTTCGATGATGGTATAAACCCAATCTCATTATAATTGGTTTATCCTATTAATATGGCTCTTTGGACTGTTCCTTCACACAATAGTGAGGGCTTATCACTCTTCTATAACTCTTAAGACTCGGTTGGTAGTGGTTGTCTTAGCGCGTCGCTTGCAGCACGCACCAACTTAATAATGAATATAGGGATAATTGTAACCCTTCACCTTGAGGGTGCACTTGAAACGATGGCCCGATAGCGGCGCGTGCAGATGAGCAGCGCGCAGATAAACGCAAGGCCGCGTGCGCAGATAGCTGACACTTATCAGCCGCATAGTGATGATTACGCAGTACAACTATAGGAATTTATAATAGTTATACTTCCTAATCAACTTCAACACTAAAACCCTATTGCATTGAACGAGGAACCGCACGCTTTTAGGAGGAAAATCTAACCGAACTTATCCCGAAATCGTTATACTGAGAAACACGCGTGTTGCTTTGCCTTGTTAATGAGGCCTAATAGAGGTAATATTAGGCACTATTAGGTACTAAAAGATCAATCTAAATATATATAACTCAAAGGTGACTGACTGACATAGTGATCTATCAACACACAGCCCAAACCACTGGATGGATCGGTCTGAAATTTGGCATGCAGGTAGATATTATGACGTAGGCATCCGCTAAGAAAGGATTTTGATTAATTCTACCCCCAAGGGGATAAAATAGGGGATGAACAATTCCGGATTTTTTGTTACGTTAAATTACACGCGGATGAAGTCGCGGGCACATCTAGTTTCCTTATATAGTTGTTTTTCCTCTAAATATCTATTACTGCCTATACCTATTGCTGCTAGTTATTTCAAATTAATTGGGTATAAGTACATAACTTGCAATTGATTCTCCTTTTCGTTGTTAGTTTTATGATAGTTACTGGCATATCTGAAACATCTAAACTTATTTCGTATTCGCCACGCGTGTTAACTCTCATGAACTGTACAGAATTGAGTTACTGCTAAGTCACAACTATGAATCTAAGCCAATAAAGCGTTCAAGTGATTTTGTTATTATGCTTGTTATTTTATTTTGACTAGTATGTTTACGGTAAATTTAAATTTAAATATAAGCTCTATCAACATAATTTGGCAACCCTTATTATTTATAGAATACCACCACCACTTATGATAAATAAGGATTTCATCTCATGATCTCTTATAATTTGAGACAGAGAGAGAGTTTACGTGTTAGACGTAGGTACATGTAGAGTCAAGTAATCTACAACTGCCAGGCTGTACTAGGGTATTTTCAATTGAAAATCGCTTACCGGCAAAAGTGGTGGAGGGTCGTGTGGTGGCCGCTACGAGTAAGAGTACACAATAAGATATAACTGGAAGTATATGTCGAGGGTCCAAAACGCGCAGCAACGGTTTTGTGGCTGATGAAAAAGAACATGTCGGCTTGCACTACTACCCATAACTCGTAACAAACTATAAAAAGAACATTATCATATGCGGCAGTGCTAGCGATATGGGAGAAATAAGCGACAGTCGATACTGTTGGAAAATAATCTTCATAGTAAATTTTCTGTGGTAAGGCGGTCGCTAATTTATGCTATGCGGTCATGCGACGAAAAATAAACAGTAGTTTCCCGAAAGGGCTTTCGCTCGTGTTTTCCGACGGAATCGGCCGCAACTGCGCAATACATAGATAATACCGCGCAAGGTCGATGTCTAAAAACGTACAACAGGTTAGTCATTGTCTATGGCCGTTGATTTAGGCTCTTTGTGTAATGGTTTTGGTATAAAATAACAATATTATATACGAGTTGAAAGTACTACGCATAGTAATAAAAATAACTTAAAAAAAATCATTTCAAATGTTTGTTTTTTTTTAATTATATAAAATATTTTAGCCCTTTTGACGTCCCACTCCTGGGCACTCCCTTCAACACGAGGGGGATTCAGGCCATAATCCACCACGCTGGCCCAGAGTGGGTTGGCAGATTTCACATGTCTTTCCAAAATTGATTCTAAGACATGCAGGTTTCCTCACGATGTTTTTCCTTCACCTTAAGCAAGTGATAATCATATAGATTTAGAATATCATTAATTGCATACTATCTTTAAACAGGTAAAACTAATAGTACCTAGAGCTTTTTGAGTGAAGGTAAGAAAATCTAACATTTTTTATGACACAAATAAAAATATGTAATTATAAATTAAACAAATGATATTTGTTGTCATTGGCCAGAGTAGCGACAAATGTTTTTTGTAAATAAAATCCTACTTATTTGTTCGTCTGGAATACAAAATTACTTCCGTAAACGTATATTAATCGACTCAAGGCTGCAAACTGATGGATAAACATATTTATAATTATAGTGCAGCTGTGTCAAGTTATCGGAAAATTTGCTTGCTTAAATTAACTTTAGTGTCTTTTGGCACCGCATTCATTCGAGGCTAGACAAAATTCAAAATTCCTAATAATTTTATTAATTTATGAATTTTAAGGACAATTCGTATGTAAAATAAATTTATATTTCTTACCTTAATACTCTTACTTTAGCCAAAAAAAGGCCTACATGGGTAATTAAGTGTCCAATGCCCACAAAACCGAGCGTCTGCCAAAAAACCGTCAATAATGTGCTAACACAATGTTTTTCACCACTAGCGCATGACCACAGACAACATAATTTAAACATCAGACGCTATTTTAGAACAAGTATCAGTCTAGTATTAACTATTATTTTTTTAAATTTCTTCAAATAAAGTTTCAAATTAAAATATTATGGCGGCAGTAAATATAATATGCCGTGCGAAGTTAAACTAATAATTTCATGTTATATTTACTTTCATAAAGTTATAATGTTCATTGTCCTTACGTAAATTCAAAACAAACGCTATGAAGCACGTTGGAGTTAGCTTGTTTATTTTTTAAACCAAACGCTGATTTTATCGTTGTTAATCGTTTTTGCTATTCTGCTTATATTGTATAATATGAGTAAAAGATCTTATCAAAATATTTGATATAAGTTGTAATAAATTAGGTATCTAATAGTCACTATCGTGTATAATAAAGCGAATTATCGCGCATTGGCATTCTTATATTTAGCGCCTTGTTTGTGTTTTTTTTTTACTTTAATTCGGTAAAATAAAATATGTTGAAACAATTAAAATATCATTAGGATAAAAATACAACATCCAAGTTCACTCACCAAGTCCAAAACGCAATCCAAAGGTTCACTGATCCTTCCACATGCACTCAATAATAAAAAATAAAATATTCTCAAAAAATCAGTACATCAACGATCCAATAAAAGTAACGCAATTCCATTAAAGAAGAGCACTGGCAACACTCCTGTCACTGTCAGAATATTCTCAAATTGAAATCACACACAATTTCAAAATACAGTTCCACGCCGAAGGTTGCGTTCGTAACGTGTTGGGGGTGATGTATAAGCGAGCGGCGCGTACGTACGTCCACCCGCTGCCGCGGCCCACGAGTCACTGAACTGGCGCACCGCGCCCCCGTCAGCCGGTGGATGCTCGCGTATATTTTTATGACTGCTCCAACTAGAGTGTTATCATTGTCAAACCCTGAAATGGTTGTGGATTTAAGAAATTGGGTCAAGCGGTTAGCGTTGCGGAACGAAAGCGCGCGGGTGAGGAGTTCATTCAGTTAAACTTACCAGGGTTCCGCTGGTTTTGGCTAAACATCTTACATCGCGCTTTTAAGAATCCTAGTCACTTTCTTTGGTTAATTGTATATTTAGCCTTTCACACATTCCATCTACCCATATTGATACTACTGCTAATATCTACCAGAAGTCTTCAACGAAGCCAATAAGTTTTGACCGTCGGCAGTTCCCGGGAAAAAGCAATTATTGTCTGAGAGTTCCGGGAAACGAGTAAAATCACGAAAAAGTTGCAGGAATTTGTATATTTTTATTAAATTACTGCTATTTGCAGCCTTAAAATGACCGAAAATAAATAATTAATACGATCGTGCTCTTTTAGATATATTTTAACTTGCTCAAGAATTAATGGGCTATAATATCCACTCCATTTCAAGCAATTATTATAAAAAAAAAATATTACGTAGGGAATATAATATTATCTATAAAACTGGGTGGATCATATTATTGAAGATAAAAAATAATAATAATTTAGCCCTTTTTTGACGTCCCACTCCTGGGCACGGGCCACCCCTCATTGCGAGGAGGATTCCGGCCATAATCCACCACGCTGGCCCAGTGCGGATTGGTAGATTTCACATGTCTTTCGAACATTGGTTAGATTTTCTAAGACATGCAGGTTTCCTCACGATGTTTTTCCTTCACAGTAAGCAAGTGATAGAAATTATGATTCGCACATAGATTTCGAAAAACCCAGAGATGTGAACCGGGGTTTAAGACTGGTGCACGCAAGACGCGAGAAAGATAGAAGAAGTAAAACTTGAAAGTTATCGCAGTAATTGCAAAGGTTTACTCACTTCTGACTCCGACTCCATCAATGTTGTTAATAATACTTAGCTACTAAAATATTTGTATTGTGTAAAGTAAGTGTAAAAGAGGGAAAATCAGACTTCAAAAGCCGATTAACTTATGCAAGTAATAACCATTATTTTACACAACGTTTCAGGAAAAACATGGCAATGTATATAATATAACTTGGTAATGAGAGGAAAACCTTAATTAAATACAACCTTAGGTGCCAGTGTCTTACATTAATAAAAAAACCTTCGTCATAGTTAATATAATTACTACTGGTAGGTACATCAGATAAATTAATAAAACTACAAGTGAATCCAACTATTTAAAATGAACAAACCAGCCGATTTGTGGCGAGGACACCCGATCGTAGCCGAAGCAAGCCGACGTCGTCCGAACTGCAACGCGAAGATAGCCGAAGTGGACCGATGATTGTCGAACGTTCGCGGCCGCCAGCGAGGTCGTAGCGCGGGAAGCGCGTCACTTCAAGGTAAATTCTTTTCCCGCCAAACTACGTCGCACGGACTTTATAAATTGTGGTACTATTAATTAAGAAAGACAACAATACATCGAGAGAAATCATGCTGTCTGCAGCTATCGCGGGTTTAACATTTTGAATATTCAAAAGAGATCTATTTACGGGATAAAGAGATATGTTAAAATGATGTACTGACAAAATTTGCGAATGGAAATGGATACATTGAAATGACTCTAGCGTAAATATATGAATTATATCAGAACAATAAATATTATCAATCAGTTGTTGCATCAACAGATTAGTTAGAACCTTACACAGTAATTCACACTTGTCCAATTAATATTCGTATGCGTGACCGAAGCTAGATAAGCATCGAATTCTCGCGCTACGGGCCGAAACCCCGGCCTGCCATCAGCGCGGCCTCATGGCCGAACTTAAGGTGATCACCATTTGTAACTAGTCGTTAGGTCACCGCGAAAGGTTCCCTGATTATTGATAAATAGGGGTCAAATACGCCGCTGTCATGTGAACTGTATTATAACATGATACTCGATGAGTCGTGACTTTAACACGACACATAGGTTAGCTCGAGGATTCTGTAGTTATAACATTTGCTACCAGTTCCACGAATTTTCTTTAGCAACTTTTTTGGTACCTTCGGTGTTTGACCCTATTACCATAATTCAGGTTAAATTCATGTAGCAAATTCGTCAAACGACATGTTATATACGTTCAGTTGCGAATTTAATTGCGAAAGTTTATCGCACCACAGGCCTTGGGAAAGGTCGCGGCAACACTTGAGGTGCGAGGTGAGGTCAGCCGCAATGTGAGTGAGCCACTCCGCCCGCACTGGGGCCATACACACGGACGTGCAAATTTATCATTTAATTAGCTTTAGCCGCCTGCATCGGCAGTGTTAAGTTTCGGCACAGGTGTTCACGCTTTTCTATGGTCCTGTAAAATACTACTTAAGTCGTATCATCATCGCCTTAATTTATGAATAAACTCTAGCAATGTGTCAAATGTATCGACATTCGAAGTCCGTGGTGGTTCGAACCCTCTCCCTTAGGTTAAGTTGGATAAAGGATAGACTTTAAACAATTTGTCAAAGATTGCAAAGTGGGAAAGCGTTTACGAAAAACGTTTTCGAAAAACATGCGGTCCATTCCCTCTTTATCGCGAACAGAAGTCTAACTTCCACCAATGTCAATTATTACAGATAGATCTGAAAATATACCTAATACAATCCTACTTTTCCAAGTAGAGAGATAAATTGCTAAACTGACGGGTGTAAGCGCACACCGTAACCGCAGCGAGCGGTGCGCGGGCGCAGATCCGCCGCATTTCTCCTTCTCACGGTGGCCGCGGTGGCGAGGTGCGCAGGCGAACAGTTTCGTCACTGCTGCCCATTCCCAACACACGGAGTTGCGACAATTACAATGTAATCATGTTGCGGATTTACCAGTACTCTACATATTTACGCACTCCACGAGGCAAAGATCGGAGGAGAGTTAGATAAAGTTTGATTATCAACACTGAGAGATGGGAGGCCATCATATTTTATTTTACTTTCTGTGAGCTGAGGTGTTATCAATATCTAGACGGGTTAAAATGTGTAGAGTTTGTTTGATATAGACAAAAAATTAAAATAAATTAAATGACATATTATGGAGTAAAACATAAAATGTATTACCGATAAACGATAACATTACTGTTCTTCAGTTACTTAAATTATATTCACTTCCTTAAACCCAGACATAATTTAATTGCAAAACAAATAGATGATATAGGTTGATATTGTATTTTACCATGTTAACGATAGTCCAGTAGGTTGACAGCCGATCGTGCATACAAAATTGCGTGGGATCACCTGTGAGCCTTTCGAAATTCAGGTAGAATTAATGAAATGAGATATAATTGATTGCAGTGAAGGCGAACATTTACAATTTCGCATGATTGAGAGCGTAGAGTTAGTTTTCTAAACAGGGATTCGATCCAATAAAAACCACGCTTCTGATTCCGACGTTGTACAATTAACTAGTATGCAGTGATCGTAAAGATTAACGGCCATAAACACAAATATGCAGTCACACTTTTATAATGCCCAACAACTGCACATTGAGCTAGACTTTCACTCGAGCCCCCCTCCCCCCTTCCCCCGCAGCGCACCCCCCAGCTGCAGATCCCCTAGGGTTACACAACCGTTGCAACTGCACAGCTGTACGCTAGGACCGATTCACAAAATGTTTTGCTGCGTGGGATATAGGTTTTTTGATTAGAAGAAAATAATCTAAAGAAAATTCTAAATGATCTGTGTTTACAAATATATTTTTCTCATAAAACTGTACTCTACATAGAGCTCAAAGAGATCTCAACGCTGTATAGAGATCATTTTGTAACTACGTTTGGCGAAGTTAGAATGACATCTATCTAAGTATGTATCATTCAAAGCATCCTCATATTTCAGAAAATACTACTTAGCTCTGCTTTCTTTATGTAGAGGTTTTTAAAATGATCTTGTAGTGTCAGGTTAGAATAGAACCTTCGATCGTTCTGTGGTGTCATTGACGATAAAGAAATTCACACCATGGACCTCAGGGCACAGCAGCTGCATGATCGCGATGGCCTTACCACCTGTCGTTAGGTGTCTAGTTCTACAACCAGATACCAACGCGATGCCTACCAAATGCGAAACCTAACAAATGTTTCATCTATTTCAGTGAACAGTGTCTTAATAAATATGTCCAAGTAATTATTAAAAGCACTACATTCTTCTTGGTGTATATAAAGCTTAACAATCAAAAAAGTACCAAAAGAGTAGATGAAAATGTTTGACGTTTGTAGTCAGAAAATCATGAGATTATTCGAATCATACGATCCTGTCACGTTTGCGGAATAAATTCGTTCCCGTTTCGTTGAGCCACAACCTTGAATTTTAAACCAAAATCTCAACTGAACGACCGCTTGCCGCAGTGGTTCGAGCGTAGGCCACTAGGCTCACTGCACATGGTGGTGGCGGGTTCGATTCCCGCCGGGGCAAATTTCGGAAATGGCCTTTTCGTAATTTACCCTGGTCTGGGCCCCAGTCCATTGTACGGTACCCATAGTACAAGCTTTGCTTAGTTTGGGACCGTACAGTTGGTGTGTCTGTCTGGCGATATTTATTTATTTATTTAACGTTACATTACGCATTAGGAGCAACTAAAGGATCAAAACTTTTCGCCTATTAACGACACCAAACAATCTTATCCACCCATTAAAATCTAATCTACATACAGTTTTCATAATCTGAACACAAGAACACTAACAATCACGCACGCACACATGCACCCGTGCGCACGTGTGCGGGTGCGCAAGAGCAAGCTTACATAACAACCAGCGAGAGTGCATTCACTCTGAGAGGCGCCAGCGGGGGTGCGGGAGGAGAGCGCCAGGGGGCGCGGGGAGGGGTGCTCGCGAGAGAAATGCATCGTTGCACCGCGCACGCGCACAACGTGATATAATACGTGACGGATTATGTCGGGATCATCGAGATTCTAATGATATACGATGATTGTGATTTAGATGTTTGCTTAGTATGTGTTAGCTGGTTTTCGTTAAACGCGATATCGCTGCGGCTTTATCACAATTGGTAGCAGATAAGTTTATGTTAACGTTTTCTCTATAGTATGAGTCATGCTGAACTGATCAGAATTTAATGATGCACTTTCTCTATACTCCACTTACCAATAATGTACATACGTAGCTACATCATATCTCAAAATTTCATACAGGGTAGAAAATGATCCTTATTCATATATTAAAATGCATGTGAGGACTTTGAAATTAAACAAAACAAATCTTACTCAATAAGTCTTTCTACATCTCGTGTCTATCTTGAAATTATTGTCAATATTCTCCATAGTTAGTTTTTTTTATATATCTTCAGACTGACACAAAAAGTGTATGGTTTCAAACTAAGCAATGCTTGTGTTATGGGTACCGTGCAATGAACTAGGTGCGATCCCAGTAACACCCAGACCAAGGCAAATTACGAAAATACCATTTCCGACATTTGCCCCGACGGGAATCGATCCCGCAACCACCATGTGCAGTGAACCGAGCGGCCTACGCTGGAACCACTACGTCAAGTGATCGTCAAATTTATACTGAAATATTCTAATGAGCACAAGAAAATAATACGGAAACCGGAAAAGGCATATGCCTTATGATTATAATATAGTCATAGCTCTGATTCATGATATTCAAGACAACAGTAACATTATAACGCCATAAGGGATACATCATAGTTCTCCATCCGAAATGTGAACTACTTACGTTGAATGTGCAATTCGCTAAATGATAAAAAGATAAGTACCATTATCAAATGAAATCCCAAGAATTTTACTAAATAATGTAGTCACTAAATACTTGATCCCGCAGTGAGTAGCAATGTGTATTGATCAGCTTTATTCATGCAATACATATAGACGTAACCGTGCTGCTCAAAATTCTGAGTGCTGTCAGCAATGTTCAATAACGTATCACTTTGAATAAATAGCGAAGTGTCTCCCGCGGCGGTGATTTTGGCATTCGATAACTTGGTGCCAAGGGGCTATATCGTTTTAACCCCTTTTATGCCAAAAACAGACCACCGAGGAAGTATTACATCAAAACGAGAACATACATTAGGATTCTTCGCAATCGTTTTGTTCATCTGGAAAATAAATATGGAAAAAACTACAAAAATGTATTACCTTCACTGCCTTGAATATGATTATTATCACTATAGTGCGTTACAAAAGGTATCTCTACTATTTTAAGTGTTCCGCCATCTCGAAACTACAAAAGGGAAAAGTATTTTCAGAGAAATTAGGATAACAGATTTACGAGGTATGAACACTTCAAAAATATAATAAAAAATGTGATTGTGTTTTTGCTGCTCACACAAAAGATAACAATGAATAAAGAGTTTGAAAAAAATGCTTTCACCGTCCGCCCGTGAAACTTGTTACACTCAGATTTGAATTAAGGTCTCAGAGCGTGAATTGGCCATTTAATAGCGTCTAGATTTGTTTGGTCTTTATCTGGTGCATACTTGAATAAATAATATTTTGATAGAAAATGAAGAACTGCTAGATATTAAAAATAATAAAACTGGGTTTTGTCATAATTACAACTGCACAAATGCTTCTTCCAAGGAGAGCTTTTTACATTAAAAATTCCCAAAAAAAACTAAAAAATGGTTTTCATTCCCATTTTCTCATTTTAAGTCAAACAAAAAATAGCCGAATACAATTTTTGTGAAGAGAATCCAATACCTTACGATAAAACTCTCAATACAATAGATGTCATGAGAGAAGTAGTCAAACAAGTATGAATATATAGTTTGCAAGCAGGGCTGTGAGCGACGTTGCTCGGCGCGACGCCGCGCGGCAGCCCTGGCTGCAGTTTTCCATAAGAAAGCCGCCGAGGCCGGCCACCGGCCGCGACCAACACTTCCGCGATCTACAGCATGTTAAGAAATATAATTTCTGTAGAAAACATGTAGTTTTAGTAATTGCATTTCGGTTATTATAAACAACATCTAGGTTTCTAAATTTTCATGAAATAAATACCTTTTAATTAAACATTCATAACGTCCTGTAGTTTAAAGATAATTTAATTAGTAATATAGCTTCCTAACAAACGTACAACATTACTGGAATACAATAGAATTTCTAAAAGCTTTCTAAGCTCTACGGTCCACCTCAGCCTGTAGAGTCGGAAAGCGCAGGCGCATGTTGCGCGAGTGTGCGTGGACGCCGATGCACGCTGCATACACACCAACACACACTCACTTTCACTTGGCGAACTATTCATAGGGTGTGAACACACCGAACACATGAAATACGATTTAGAAATACGTGTTTTTATTGTCCAACCGATATGTGCGACTGTACCAATCAAATAAGGGACTGCAACTACTTTATATTGAAACATAATTATTTTAACTATTGTGAATAGTATATTATGCGGTAGGCAACGCTAAACGATATTTTTCATATTTTTGCGAATAGAATTATAAAATAAAACAAGTGCGAGTGGAACACGCGCCCTGCGGGTTCCGTACAATATTTTATTATGATTTTAGATAGTTTTTTCCATTCCTGGATTCCAATATCGATACCGGGAAGATATTTTAATAATAAATAGTTCTCAAAAATGCTTAAACAAATTCGGGAACCGAATACAAACTGCAACCAAACTGAATACAAACTACAATACAAACCCTTATTTTACACACTTAGGGGTGGAATTTTACAAAACGCTGAAATTAATATTTTTTATTTGTAATAAGTAGCCTCAATTATTATTTTCATGTCTCTAGGTTCATTTAATTTTTTTACCCCATAAAATCTTTCACCCCCTATTTTATGCACTTAGGGGTGCAATTTTCCAAAATCCTTTCTTAGTGGATACTTGCGGTATATAAGGTACTTACTGTCAAAATTTCATGATTCTAACACCAGCGGTTTGGGCTGTTCGTTGATTCCTTTGTATTGATAAGTGAATTTGCGAAAAGTATCAAAATATGTGACATAAATCACTATATCTTTTGATTGCGTTAACTTAGAAGCCTAATTTTTTTACACCCACAAGGGACCATAGCATTTGATATTTGGTATTAATTTGAACATGATAACTCTACCAGTTTCTGAGAAAAAAGGTCTTGACAGACAGACAGATAGACAGACAGACAGACAGACAGACGGACAACAAAGTGATCCTATAAGGGTTCCGGTTTTTCCTTGTAAGGTCCGGAACCCTAAAAAATCAAAATAACTACACAAGTACGAATATCATTCGATGAAAACAGTGAAAGTTTTGTAATCCGCAGATTTTCCGCTATTTTATTTATCTGTGTCAAGATTGTTTTTCATACGGTTTTCTAAAGTAACTGAAAACAATTTATAATTATCCTAGCCTGATTTGTATAGACATTGACATTTAGTACAATCCAAATATATATTAATAGATTAAGTATAAATCTAAATTGAAAATTTAAAAAACACCCGATGCGACGACTTTTTGAACTACAAAAGAGCCGATAATTTTTAAACGGTTGTACCGATTTTCATGAAACATTCGTGATCAGAATACCTTTCTAACAAAAAATAATAACATTAAAATCGGTTAATTCGCTTGGGCGCTACGATGCCACAGACAGATACACATGTCAAACTTGTAACACCCCTCTTTTTTCATCGAGGGTTAAAAATATAAAGCACACGTTTACAGTCAGGATGTTTTTTATACCTATAACCTTTACCACTTGTAGATATAAATATTCTCGTATGTCTTTAGTTCTACATCTTAACTCGAAAGGGAAGAATTTATTTCTCTATCAAACAAATAATGCAAAATTGTTATTTAATAGGAAGTATTTTGACAACGCAGCTGGACTTCATTACACACAGCAAACCATCTGTGGTGAATTGTTTGCACAACTGTTTTTATTCTCGAAATTAGGACGTATGGTTTTGAAAGACGTATTATTATATTTGTTCGCATGTGTTCATATAAAATGTTTCAAGCAAAATAACAGAAAATAATGTAAATAGATCCAGTCGATACCTTGATACCTAGCTAACAAAGTACTAAACTAATAAAAGGCAATTATATTTCATCAATAAGAGGTCAAAGCAAAATTTATAAGAAAAAAAATGATGTAATATAATATACACATATACATTCAACATTAAAAAAATACGTTTACAGAATATAAAAAAAAAACTCCTAGACAATTGACCAATATGAACGAGTGCTGAAAGTCTATTAGAAGCGTTAGTTAGTGTGCGTGCGCAGGATTGCACCGCGCGCGCGTGTGCGTCTAATGCATCGCTAGATTATATCACATAGAGTGGCCTATCGCGATTCTGATAACTATTTATATATTTTCAATAATACGAATCGTCTCTATTCTATAGCTGTATTATTAATATTTATGATAGTGTCATTGCTGCAAGATAAATACGAAATAATATATTAAAATTATGTTAGTTGTCAAAGGTCACTTGCTTCATGGCAGGGCAAGCGAAAATCCATTAGATTTCCAGAGTTACAACCCTGGCTGTCGCAAGTGCAGTGACACTTATTTACTGAATATATTTTAACAATGTCAGTAACCACTGATATGATACCTTAATTAAAGACAATTCGCTAACCACAGCAACCACATAAGTTCGAGTACATACAGAAACATAATTGTTAAAGTTATCCCGAGGGTGTGCACACCGCTCCATATCGTGGCCGTGCGTGCGGTGACGCTGTAGCCAGGGGCGGGCGGGGTGCGCTGAAGCGCGGGCGGGGGTTGCGTTCGGCACAATGCGCCGCAAAGACGTTCGTTGCTCCCGCGCAGGTCATCGACTCTTTCACCGGCGGCCGCGCACGCGACCCGCCACTTTCGCGCCGCGATAACATTGCTAGACGTACTTTGTCGATTTGAAACGGGACAGATAAATGCACAGACTTAACGATAGAAAGAGATGCATATAGCTGATTAAATGACCGTACCGCCGTATATAGAAAAATGTTTAATTAAAGAAAGCATCGCATGTGAGTGTACGCTTTTTATTATCGTCTGAGGTTGCCTAATCGCATAACATTAGTTGTTCGCGCAAAATGATTAAGTAGGGTATTGACACTGATTTTCACAATGTCCTAATAAAGCATCAGGAATGCAGAAAATTGAGCTATAAATATAATCTCACAATCAATGCTTTTGACAGAAGGAATACACCGTCACTTCTTCTCACTTTATTTAATCTTTGTTAATATAGAGTGAGTCAATAAGACACCGGCGGCGCTCCTACCGAATTCAAATTATTTCAAATCGTGGGCATTCGGAGTAATTTGAATTGGGCAGGAATGAGTTTCGGGTGAGAATTAAGGTTTTTTAACACAAGTGCACAAAGTATTAAGAACACATACTTTTTTAATGCATATTATCATTAACATTGCAAAGATGTAAAAGTAGGTGATATCCATAGATTTTTAACAAATTATTTGGGAATATCCTTCTGCCGTAGATCTCGTAGACTCCAAAACGGCTTATAGTATATTATGATAGATGCGTTTACAAAGGATCTAGAGTAGGTACCTACTAAAACCACTAGTAGTCAAGTCACATCCTTTCGCACACTATTTTAACCTCACATCTTCAAACGTGGTTCAGACCACGTTTAAATCTTTATATCGTCCTGCTATACGAGTATATACCTTTCGTGCTGTCATGTATAAATCAGCAATGAATTTCGATTAACTACTTAGGTTGATAAGTACCTATATTTAACCGTTTTTAAAGCGACATAATAAAGATATTTCGAACATTAAAATATTTAGGGAAATACTCCCAATAATTAAAATTGATAAAATTGTACAGTCATAAGCTTTCTTGTCATCAAAATCTGTAAAACGGGAACTCGGTCCATGAGTCACATTATGATCTCAATTTGTAGTAATTTATATGAACGCACAGTAAACTCGCCGACTTCTTGTAAGTCTTCTTTGATGTTGCCGATTTAATACAAGGCGGTCCAAATACTGGTCAACACCAAATTGAGTAAAAAATTACTCAGCAAACAAATACTTCTGCTCCGTGAAAATGTGAATCTACTAATGAAATACATGAGTCCCTTTACAACAATATATATAACTATGTCCACCGAATTAAAATATAGTCGATATGACTACCTGCGTAGCAACAAGAATCATTATTATTTTAATTATAAAATTCTTAACTTGTTTCTCTTAAGATTGTTAGTAGGTATCAGCACACAGTATTATAGTATGTAGGTATAGCAATATTACCTCAGCAATCAGTAATCGTGTTAAGAAAAATTGGTTAAAACAATTAGTTCAAAAAACATTCCTAGAGCGCTTAAGGCTAGATAATCCATTCATTATATAATTTAAGTTCGCAAATAATATAAATTATGATAACTGGCTTTTTAGGGCTATAACATTGTATTGGCAGTCGGTAAAATTCTATGTCTAGCACCAAAACCCTGAAAACTAAAGTTTACTCCAAAGTATAAAAACGAGTGATCTCGTTACAACGAGAATATCGTTGTAATTCGCTCAGAGTCGCACTGGCCGCATGGCGCCTTTCACCCGGCTCGCCTCGAAAGCGACAGTGACGGGCGACGTAACGGCGACGGCACGGTACGGGGACGATGTTAATCCACACAAGAGTAAGACAAATTAGAAAACGAGTGAAATAGTCAATTTTCCATTTCACAGAAACACTAAAACATTACATGGACCACACTTGCATGGGTACAAAGGACACCCAAATTTGTCCGATGTGCTCCCAATCCAAAGTTCCATAAAGTACACTATTTCTAGGATACAGATTTAGATTTTTACGTTAAGTAACTTATAAGGAGACTTATTAACTTTTTTTAAAATTAACAGCGACTCACAATATCGCGTAGTTAATCCCTGACTATTAAGATATTACAGAATAAAATATCTGACTGGAAAATCAAAGATCTGAATTAGTTGATAAAGCGATATCTATCCCTACAATGATCAACTTGTTGGATGCTAGCGTGCTAGATAGTGGCGTAGCTATGTAACGAAGGGCCCCGAGAAAAAAAGAAATCGGGGCCCTATTTAAAACAAACTAAATAGTTTAAAAGTGCAAAAGTACTTCATCATCGCCTTATCGCCCACTGCAGGGTATAATGAATCAAAGCTATTTTTATGCTCTAGAAGCGGGTGAGTTTAGCATGCGGCAATTTTTTCGAACGTCGGTCCGAGGGCCGCTTAAGCTTGGGGGCCTCAGAGCACTGTCCCTCCTAGCCCTACGGTAGCTACGGCCACTACATATTGTAATAGTACAGAAAATTAAATACGCCTGTCCAGTTTACTAGACCGAAATCATCACTGCATACTCTACCAGGTGTAAAAGCGTAAGTTGATCGTGAGATTGTAAAAATGCGATTGTTGAGAGCGTGCCTTTCACTAACGTGCCACAGAAAGCGACAGTGAGCCGTGACGTGACGGTGACGACACGACACGACGCAGGAATCACAACTCAATACTAACTTGATCGATGGATACAAGATCAAATGCTAGGTTTGTTTGTTGGTGATGGAATTGTTCTAAATAATTAAATAAGTACCTATAGTAGCTGATAGAGCAATAGCCTACGTATACCTACCTACGGAATAGTTAATTTACATTACTCAGTTAAGTAGGTAGGTAAGTAAGTCATGTAAATTAACTATGCCGTGAAGTATCCTCAATGTTTTCTTTAAATGCCCAAGAAGGGGCAAAATAAATAAAAAACTAGCGTTTGAATTTCAATCGGGAGGATGAACAAACGATTATTTTGTGAAAACCACGGTCTAATAATGTTATTTCCATTGTTCTGTAATACAATGTTAACAAGTGATCTTACGAGTACCTAATAAGATCATCAACATTATTTTATTGTAGACAAAGACTGAAAGAACACCTGGTGGCGTTCGACCTACGCATATCAGGATCGGAAATCTGTACAACCTGTAAACGGTGACGCTTTCAGCCATGGAAACACAAGTGCAATGCCAAAGACTTTGTCATTGTCAAATAAAAGCTTGTAAGATAGGTGAAAATAAAAAGGCAACTGTGTATTGTTTAATATCGACTTAGCTGCGTGTTTTACACAAAGACATTGTAAGTTTTAGAACATTAAAAAATTGCAATTTATGCGGGTTTTATTTATATACGGTAAATTTGTGTTACGTAATGTTTTATTTTCAATCATCAAATTTTAAATGAATTGTGCATATTCCAACTGTATTGAGTGAAAACATAAAAATGTGTCGCCGTTTTAATTCTTTTTGTTTAATCACCAGCTCAAAGTTTCCTTGAGACAGCAACAAAAGATTCTTATAACATTGAAGAGTGTTTGCGAAAAAACTAAATCTAGAAAAAAATAGTTCTTGTCATAAAGATTTAAGTATGTTTTTTACGATCCACGATTTGGGTCATAACGCTTAACTTAGGTTCTAATCTCCGAAACAAGGTGAACTTTTCTTTTATAAAACCTTTTTTGTTTTGTTCAATGTCGTATACTTACCTAAAATTTAACAATGTAATATCACTTCGTCTCTATGTTAATTGCTGCAGGTAGGTATTTTTAACAATCACATTGAAATTAGTATACGTTTATCCTCGTGTAGCCCTGAGGCTCATGAAACAATCGACATTATCTAACCATCGAGGTCTTCGCCTAGCACATTATGATTTAAAAAAGTTGGTAATTATAAAATCCACGTCTTATAATTCTGAACGTAATTTTTGTCAAATTATTGCAAGTACCTACTACCCGACTGAATAACTATAACCAGCCACAATAATAGCCACATTCGGTGTTTGCTCAATTGGTTTAATCAACAACGTGGTATCATGTCAACGTTTACTTCAAATAAACGCCGAATATAATATTGAAAATATTGACGTCATTTGTTTTCTCATGTTACACTTTTAACTTTACGGTTATGTCATCATAATTATTAATTAACCGAAAAGTCAAAATCAAGGAACCTTTGAAATTGAAGAAATGTGTTTTTTTAAACATGTTTTATCTTTCTATTTTAGTATATTTAGTAGCGAGTGGTAGTGTATAAATCCACTACCTAGAAATGTAAATAACATTTTTAATATTTTATAGTATAACAATGAGTTATTGAACGTTTACAATATCTTAGTGTCCTTCTGAAGGTGTACACAGTTAATCCAGTTTCGATATGTCAATTATTGCGAATATGCTATACATTTCTGCAGTTATAACCATAAGTTATGAAATTTACTAAAATTCTCATAGCACTTGATCATCACAGTAGCCAAAACCCGGCATCACAGCATTTAAGATGTTCGTTTAATTATATTGCTGTCTCTATTTTCTTAGGATGTTATCTGTAGACTTTTAGTAGTAAGAACATTAAGTAACTTTTGACATTTAAAAAATGCGTGCTCCATGCTTGTCATAGGTACCCCTTTGGTTAAAATAGAATTGTTTACGGTAGGTATCTAGCCGAGGTGCGTTTCGTTCGGGCGCGCTCTACGTGGCGACCTCTCTTGGCGGCCACAACGTAATGCTTTATGTATGTATTTATTTAATTTATTCCCCAACGTGTGTGTGCGCATGAGCACATACACCTGTATGTTAATGTACGAACGCATTTAATAAACATACGGTCCAGTTTCCGAGCCAGTTTCCAATATTTATTACAATAATTCGATAATATAACTCGTCCATAGATAATTCAGTGATAATGATCACGTAACGATTAACGATATGCAAGTCAAATGTTTAGGTTAGAATACCTAATTATAGAGGCAGGTACATGAAGAAGGTCACGCAATGTTTCATTGTTTTACACCGCCTTTACATAGATAAATACCTAATAGATAACGAATAGCATTGGTTTGGTGTAGGTATCTGTGTGAAAAAGAGCCTACAAGGCCGCTCGCCGGACGCCCTCACGCCGCCCGCCGCCGCCGCGGCCGCAGGCGCAGCAGGGGCAAGTGCGATGACCATTTCGTTACATATATAGGTACCTATACCAACAATGATAGGTAGGTGGTTTAGTGTAGGTACTCGTATCACAATCGAAGGTTAAATGTCACGTGTCTGTAATTTAATCTTTTTTCTCATTTGGTTCATTACATTAGACCATAATTCGCTTGACCGCAAGTAGGTACCCAATGTACCTAGCCGTCTACTAAGGTAAGCTCTTATTAACTATATTATTTTTCATTGCATTCAAAATATTTTTTTGTTCACCGCTCATTTACTGTGACCATTCACCATTCGCAATAAATGATAAAAGCTTTAACAAATTTACCATTAAGAAACGAAGGCCGTCACACATCAATATTTATTATTAGGTAACTAGGTAGGTACCTACGTTCATAGGCCGCACGTAACGCATCGCGCGGTTTGCACTTTGCGGCGACCCAAAAAAATTGCGAACGTAAAAAAATTGACAGCGCGCGAAAATATAAACTAATGCACAATATGGCCGCCGATGAGCTCTGCTGGTGTTGCGCAAATGTGCGAGCGTAAGTTTTGCTCGGTGTATTATTTATTGATTGTTGAAAAACAATGGCGGGCGCTTGCTCGCTGGCAGTGAGTCAGTGGGTCAAGGGTGCGCTGGCCTAGTTACGCAGCGCCGCGCGCCGAAATTCGCGGGCTTACGAGTTGCTAACCTCACCGAGTAGGGAGGGGCTAGGTGCCACTAGTAGACAACTAACCACCTTGCAGTGTTACAAGTTTATTACTGTCATTATATTACTTAGGTAGGTACTCCTAACTGAAGGAATTACGTAAATAAAGTTAATGTTGCGCAATTTATTTATAGGTTAATCTTATTATGTAAATACCTAACTTACGAAACTATATACCTGAATCCAGCCATGTTTGACTTAGAAATAAAATTGTCTAGAATAATTTACATATTTACAATTTCTTAGTACTTAATCAATAGGTAACATGGGTTAAACAATTCCTAATTAAAATAAACCCTGTTTTCTATAGTTGAATACTAAAAGACTTATATAGGTAGGTACCTACCTAAATGATTACACAGTATTTAACTCGTAACACAGCATATTTAATCCAGTCGCCATTTGACAGCGTGCAGTTTAAGAGCACTCACATAAGAACATTCAAAGAACTTTACTTCTTCCGATAAACAGAGAAATTAAATTCAATTATGAGTCATAATGTATTATGATGATGATGTATCTATTTTGTACAATCAAAATATAGAGACAACAACATCAATCACTGTAATGGATCGGCGCTGAGGCATCGAGTCCATACTCCTCCGTTTCAGAGGCATAGAAGTGATAGAAGAGCGGCGCGACATGACCCAGACAAATATTATTTATTAAGAAATACGTATGAGATATTAGAGCTAAACTAACATAGTATTCGAGAAAGTGTGTCACGGTTTTATTTTGAATAGTCCCATCACTAGCTATGCCTAGCATTGAGCATCACCTTACGTAATCCCAAGTTTAAGGTCGCATAGATTCAGTCGCGGCAAGTGTCGCGTGCCGCCCGGCTAGCCGGCTACTCTGCCCAGAACATGCCGCAGATAATTGATTTGGGAATTACTAGCCGTACTTCTGGTTCTTCTGATTAAAACAACCTAGTTATTATTTTCCTAAGTATTTAGTTATTCCGGAATCAAAGCCATCTGTTGCCGAGTAGTTGAACTAATATTCGCTAGTAACTTAGCTGCAAGAGATTATTGATGAAACATTCGTTGGTAGTGCAATAAATACTTAACACTGAACAAAGATTTAAATCCAATCTTAATCATGGATGACCCAGAAAACAAGATCAGTGTTCTGTGCCTCGGACCGAAAGGTTCTGGAAAAACGACGTTACTGAAGAAATTGCAAAACGCTGAAGGAATAGACAATACATACAGTCCCGTGCCCACGATTGGGACAAATATCTACGATGTTTACTATATAAATAAGCACGGGAAGAAACAGATGTTGACAGTGCGCGAGGTCGGCGGAGAGATGGCGGCACTGTGGAGCAATTATTTGGATGGAGTCGAGAAAGTAAGCCTATTTATAGACTTTCGAAATTAGACTTTCCTGAGTCCCCCGCACGATACATGTTACTTCAAGGCACTTTGAAGGCTATACCTGTAGATACAATGATACCTACCTTCACGATTATGAATTTTCAGGTTATTTACGTAGTGGATACGTCCAACTTATGCCAGATATCGGCGGCAGCCGTCCTGCTGTACACGCTGTTGGCCGAACCGAGACTTCACAAAGCTAAGGTGGGTTTGCCTTCAGAAAACAAAATTGTGATTCCTTATTCCGTGGTTCGACTTTATTGATAGAGACATCTTGTTGAAATAAAACTATTTTTACGGATTATATCGCGTTTATTTTTACTTTTTATGTTCCCGACGTTTCGGCTGCTTTACAGCAGCCATGGTCACGGGGGGACTGAGGTGTTAGACGTCCTGATGTCATAGTTAGTAACTGGGTACCCTCATATTTAGTTGTTGTTTGCGGTCCGATCCACGCAGAAAGTGCTCACAGTGTCTCGAGGTCTTGCAATGGTACACTTGGTTTTGGATTTAATTATATTAATTACTGGATCCCAAGTTGGTGGTAGCACCCAGCCATCTTCCCTATTGAAATTTGGATGTTTTTTAATTTCAATGGCCTCACGTATCATCCTTGGTCGGAATCGGTGTTCTTTTGCGAGGATCTGTGGTTTATCAAATCTGATATAATGGCGGGTGCGGTCCTGTACATGTTCACAGATTGCAGACTTCGTGGAGCGCCGGTGTTTCACGTCAGCTATGTGTTCTTTTACGCGGGTTTTTACTGATCTTTTAGTTTGCCCTATGTAGGAGAGCCCACATTCACAATCGAGTTTGTATACCCCTGCATCTTGTAGAGGAATGTGACACTTGACAGGTGGTAAGAACTGACTAATCTTCTTAGGTGGCTTGAAGTAAGTTTTGATTGAAGCCCGTAAAAATAGTTTTATTTCAATGTGTAGTATTCGCGTAAATATAAGAAATCAATATGAGACATCTTGTTACCTACTTACGCCATTCTTCTATACAAATATTTTTGGTAGACTCTAGGGCAAAGAGAATACCTGTAATCACTAGGAATATTATGAACTGATGGTAGAGCACCTTTTCGATGGCGTATAGAGACAGTTTATTACCAAATATTTAAAACAATCTAGCATTAGGTAATACCCTATGATACCCGAAAATAAGTACTTAGATACATATAAGTAGCCTAATGTCAGTCACTCTAGAGGGCATCATAACCTCTCTCTGTAAAAAGCAAGAAACAAACAAAAACACACTTTCGCATGTAAATTGTAGGCAGGTCATGATTACGCGGGAGTGATTGCCAATTGATCCCTATATACCCAGTAATAAGAGTCACAGCGCGCTTCTTCTTCAAATGAAGCAACCACAATATTAATAGGATTCTCTCACCATCTGTTCCAGTTCATCCTCGTCCTGAGCAAGATGGACGCGGCGTACCGGCAGATGCGTAACGAGGCGCTGCTCATGCTGCAGCACTCGCGGCTCGCCGCCGAGCTGCCGAGTCCCCCTGCACTACTTGAAGTCTCCCCCCTCACCGGGGAGGGGGTAGATCAGCTGAAAGCGTTGCTTGCTGTGACTAAGCCGATTGTGAAGTCTTACTAACGTGATATAAATAAAGCGTTTCCCTGCATTTTCTTTTCGTCAAATTCTATCCGCAGGTAGGGAAACACATTAGAAGGTTACCCAGCTCACTGGATTCGATTATAATAATTATGAAAGTACCTACTTACCTATTTTCAGTACTAAGCATTTTACTCACTCATTGGTGACGGTTTAAAACCTCTGTTTTTTATTTAATATCTTGTCCATAGGATATACATTATTGTCTCACTCTATTCTCTTTGGTCTCACTGGCTGTTTTACTACGAAATAATCTTACCCCTAGTTCGCACCAAAAAACATGTCGCGATACATGTTGTGAAATTTGCTGTAGGAACAAATGTCACAACATGTTTTGTTAGCGTTTGCGTTCGCATTGCCGGAAACTAGATAAGTTTCGGAATTAATTTCTAGATTTGTTGTAGCCTGCGTTCGCACTGAACTGAAACATCATACATTAACATGTTTGTCAGTAGATTTGTTATTGCTCGCGTTCGCACTGACGTACGACATGTTTCGAGATTTGTTGAAATACGTAATTTTCTGCCATTTTATTGTTATCCAGAAATGTTCGTAAATATTTCATTTAATGTTGCCAAGTCCAAGGATTTTTCACCTTTAATCTCGAAGGCAAAGAGAATGTAATATCGAAGGGTGTCTGAGCAACCATAAAAATTGCGTTTAAGTACCTAGCACAATATTCATTTTAAGTACCAAGGTACTATTACTTATTCTTAATTTTAATATAGGTACTAGGAATATAATACTAGTTGATAAAACAAAAAATAGCCATCGCTTGGATCCAAGTTGGTCTACAAATCATACAAATTAGTAAGTACCACCATAGGATCTGTAGCAGTTCATTTTTATTGTAATGTGATCCGTAGTAATTTGGTGTTGAAAAATACTCAAAACCGATACATAAATTAAAAGTTTGTAAAAAGAATACCTATAGGTATCTTTAAATAAATAAATATATACA
The DNA here is from genome assembly GCA_918843915.1 of Notodonta ziczac. NCBI lineage: Eukaryota > Metazoa > Arthropoda > Insecta > Lepidoptera > Notodontidae > Notodonta > Notodonta ziczac. The sequence continues at coordinate 13,746,018 of OU974039.1, read as the reverse complement.
AAATTTATTCCATGAATAACAATAATTTGTTGGTAAAATAATAATACGATGCCGTTTAGATAATCAGTTTAAATCAGTTTTATTTTTAATAAATGCAAATGGCTACCGAACTTTTTTTCAGATAAGCTGACCAGTAATACATTATTTTTCTTGTATACATGTATAAATAATAGTTTAGTATAGTTTTACTATTACAAAAATATTTATTGTTTATCTTGTTAATTTGTTTCATATATTTTTTAAAGTTCATGAACGAAACTGCAGGAAGAATAAAACGTACTACCGTGGTACAAACTTCGTTTGACAGCTTTCCTTTGACACTGGCGTTTATTTATTTACTTTGTATTAGTGTTTTATATTATTTATTGGTTTAATTGTTTTTATCACTTCCTTTAAATGCGTCCTGCGCGCTAAGTTTTAGAAAATGTTTTAGAATTAATATTTTTATCAATAGCGACGCAAAAATGGATATAACAAATGTCTGCCGCAGTTGTATGAAGGAAGTGGCTTCTTGGGAGAGAGAACACTTCGACACCAGAGCCGTAGAAATGTTTTGTTTTTGTACTAATATCACAGTAAGTCAAACGTTAATTACTACATTAAGCCTTGCTCAGTTTTAAGCATGTATTGTTTTGTATCTGCATCACATGGATACCTTAGACTTTTATTACGTACGAATTTAAAAGTACCTCTTTTCAGATCTCACAAGATGATAAACTACCCAAACAATTCTGCTATAACTGTATCATTAAAATTGAGTCATCATACACCTACATACTCGAAGCCCAAAGAGTTGATGCCACTCTCAAAAGCATAATCTCCCGTAGCAGCACCAGTGTGATAGTGGAGCCGGAGATGTTCGCCATCAACCACACCAACACCTTAAAACTAACATTACCGGATTATAAAATATGTTCAACAGTCGAAAACTTCGATGAACAAATCTTATTCGACAATATGGACATACCCACTAATGAAACAACTCACACACTGTCTGAAAAGGCAATAAATGAGATAAACAATGAGCATGAGCAAGGGATGAACCCTGTAGAGGAGAAAAGTCCAGATAAGATTTCTGAAAGTGTGAAAGAGATAAAAAGTGTTGATGATACGAAGAAGAATGTGTGTCCAGTGTGTCGGAAAGCATTTACATCTAAAGCATGGTTCAACAAGCACATGGCCAAGGAGCATACTGGGAACAAGTATGTGTGTTCACATTGTCCTAAAAGTAAGTTATTTTTTAAGCTGTTACCCTTTGATAAAGGAGAAATTGTTACCTACTTCACTTAGGGCATCTCCCATTAACTTTGTCACTCTCTGTTTCTTACTTCTTACGAGAGCATAACACAAAATTTATATAAATAAGCTGTGCCCCGCGATTCCGGCCGCATGGAATGTGGACCACCCGTAACATTAAAATAGATAGTAGCCGATTGTCAGACCTACTGAATATGCACGAAAATTTCATGAAAATTGGTCTAGCCGTTTCGGAGTATGGTAACTAACATTGTGCCACAAGAATTTTATATACAAGAAAAAAAAAAAAAGCGATATATTGATATAATGAATTAATCTTGCTTCAGCATTTTCAAAACTGTCCCAACTATCGTACCACGCAGCTTCACACTCAGAGGAGCGTAAGTTCGCTTGCAATGCTTGTGGCAAGAGGTTCAAGCGACGCAAGCAGCTTGCAACGCATGCGCGGGCGCACGCCGACGCTAGACCATTCGCATGTGACAAATGCCCTATGAGGTAATAAATAAAAATAATTTGGCCCTTTTGACCTCCCACTCCTGGGCACTAGCCTCCCGTCAACATGAGGGGGATTCAGGCCATAATCCACCAAGCTGGCCCAGTCCTGGTTGGCGGATTTCACATGTCTTTCGAAAATTGGTTAGATCTTCTAAGTCATGCAGGTTTCCTCACGATGTTTTCCTTCACCATAAGCAAGTGATAATCATATAGAAATTATGATTCGCGCATAGATTTCGAAAAATCCAGAGGTGCGAGCCGGGGCTTTATACCAAGACCTGGTGCCCGCAAGACGCGTGCTTTAACCAATCGGCTATCACTGCTTGAGGTAAATAAAAAAAAATAAAAAATATTATATGTTCTCAAAATGTTAATTCTTTTATGAGTTCTTTAATTACAGGTTTAAATTGAAAAGTGTACTGAAATGTCATATGAATGTGCATGAAGGAGACAAGCAATACCTCTGCTACTTCTGTGGATGGAGTTTTGCTCAAGGTAGGTATGTGCTATACAAGTTATTGCAATTTTCATTTTACACTTACCCATCAGCCTATCTATAAGATATAACAAAAAGATTATCCTTATTATTTGGCAACTCGAAATTAACAAATAGCATCTGTTACTAATATAGCTAGGTTTGGTTAATGTTTCCTATCATATTGTAATATTTTTTTATTTTAACTTTAATTACGAACGACGACTGCTTGGCGCAGTGATTCGAGCGTAGACCGCTCGGTTCACAACACCGGGTGGTTGCGGGTTCGATTCCCGCCATGGTAAATTTCGGAAATGGCCTTTTCGTCATTTTCCCTGGTCTGGGTGTCACTGGGATCGCCCCCAGTCCATTGTACGGTACCCATAGTACAAGCGTTGCTTAGTTTAGATGGTCCTAAACAGTTGGTGTGTTCGTCTGGCGATATTTATTTATAAGTTTTCCAGGTGCATCACTATTTCTCATAATTCCACCATCTTTCAACTTTAACTGACTTCTTTGTCTAGTCTCTTATAATTTCAGCATAATGCACTTGGCTTGTACATCGAGACGAACTTCGGCAATTGTATTTTTTCTAATTTGATCTGGCCTGGATGTAACTATGATCGTCACTAGTACATCATACTAATATTATAAAGAGGAAAACTTTGTTTGTTTGATTGTAATGAATAGGCTCCGAAACTACTGAACCGATTTGAAAAATTATTTCACTGTTGGGAAGCTACACTATCCCCGGGTGACATAGACTATAATATGTTTTCAAAAAAATTTGGGATCCTTACTAAAACTCGAATAATGTAACCGCAATACCCGTGCGAAGCCGGGGCGGGCCGCTAGTGTTAATATAGTTTGGGACTATACAGTTAGTGTGTCTGGAATTACTGAATACTTGTATAACTTGTTGAAACGTCTTGTTTATATGTCAGCTGGCAATCTGAAGGTGCACATGCGCAAGCACACCGGCGAGAAGCCCTTCCGGTGCGGCGAGTGCGGGTTCCGCGCCGCCGTGGCGTCCAACCTGCGCCGCCACCAGCGCCGCCACCGCGCCGCGCGCACCTACGTGTGCACGCACTGCAGGAAGGGTTTCTATGACGCCAGCGGGCTGGTGAGCTTACACATTATGTTACTATCACTAGCTGTGCCCGCGACTTCGTCCGCGTCAAATTTAACTTTAAAATAATAATGTACGGTCCAGCCGTTTCGGAGATTACCCGGAAAAAAACACACAGACAGATGGACCAAAAAAAATCGCGGTTTTCTTATAAGTAGGTACCGGAGTTACTTTCATATGGATTTAGTGAATAGGTGTTATTTTGATATAACAAACAGACACTATTTATTTGTATGTATAGATTAATTAAGTGATTTGTGGTTGTATAAATAGAAAAAAAAATTGTATCTTGATTTTATGAACTCCACCTATTATCAAAATTAAATGTTCATCATGGTAATGAAATAAAGAAAGTTCGGTGACCGAGGATAATCCTACTAATATTATAAATGCAAAAGTTTGTGAGTGTGGATGTATGTTTGTTACTCTTTCACGCAAAAACTACTCAACGGATTTGGATGAAATTTTTAACACAGATAGTTTATAACCTGGATTAACACATAGAATACTTTACTTAAGTCTACGCAGACGAAGTCGCGGGCAGCAACTAGTTACAACATATATATATATTGTTGTGTAGGCGCGTCACGTGCGCACGCACACGGGCGAGCTGCCGTACCAGTGCCCGGGCTGCGCGCGCGCGTTCGGAGACAGCTGGAAGCGCAAGACGCACCTCATGCGCGCGCACCGCGTGCCGCTCGCAGACATCCCGCGCATGCGCCGCGACGGCGCCCTCGCCGCGCCGCCCGCGACCGCGTAACACTTGCTCGGAGACAGCTGGAAGCGCAAGACGCACCTCATGCGCGCGCACCGCGTGCCGCTCGCAGACATCCCGCGCATGCGCCGCGACGGCGCCCTCGCCGCGCCGCCCGCGACCGCGTAACACTTGCTCGGAGACAGCTGGAAGCGCAAGACGCACCTCATGCGCGCGCACCGCGTGCCGCTCGCAGACATCCCGCGCATGCGCCGCGACGGCGCCCTCGCCGCGCCGCCCGCGACCGCGTAACACTTGCTCGGAGACAGCTGGAAGCGCAAGACGCACCTCATGCGCGCGCACCGCGTGCCGCTCGCAGACATCCCGCGCATGCGCCGCGACGGCGCCCTCGCCGCGCCGCCCGCGACCGCGTAACACTTGCTCGGAGACAGCTGGAAGCGCAAGACGCACCTCATGCGCGCGCACCGCGTGCCGCTCGCAGACATCCCGCGCATGCGCCGCGACGGCGCCCTCGCCGCGCCGCCCGCGACCGCGTAACACTTGCTCGGAGACAGCTGGAAGCGCAAGACGCACCTCATGCGCGCGCACCGCGTGCCGCTCGCAGACATCCCGCGCATGCGCCGCGACGGCGCCCTCGCCGCGCCGCCCGCGACCGCGTAACACTTGCTCGGAGACAGCTGGAAGCGCAAGACGCACCTCATGCGCGCGCACCGCGTGCCGCTCGCAGACATCCCGCGCATGCGCCGCGACGGCGCCCTCGCCGCGCCGCCCGCGACCGCGTAACACTTGCTCGGAGACAGCTGGAAGCGCAAGACGCACCTCATGCGCGCGCACCGCGTGCCGCTCGCAGACATCCCGCGCATGCGCCGCGACGGCGCCCTCGCCGCGCCGCCCGCGACCGCGTAACACTTGCTCGGAGACAGCTGGAAGCGCAAGACGCACCTCATGCGCGCGCACCGCGTGCCGCTCGCAGACATCCCGCGCATGCGCCGCGACGGCGCCCTCGCCGCGCCGCCCGCGACCGCGTAACACTTGCTCGGAGACAGCTGGAAGCGCAAGACGCACCTCATGCGCGCGCACCGCGTGCCGCTCGCAGACATCCCGCGCATGCGCCGCGACGGCGCCCTCGCCGCGCCGCCCGCGACCGCGTAACACTTGCTCGGAGACAGCTGGAAGCGCAAGACGCACCTCATGCGCGCGCACCGCGTGCCGCTCGCAGACATCCCGCGCATGCGCCGCGACGGCGCCCTCGCCGCGCCGCCCGCGACCGCGTAACACTTGCTCGGAGACAGCTGGAAGCGCAAGACGCACCTCATGCGCGCGCACCGCGTGCCGCTCGCAGACATCCCGCGCATGCGCCGCGACGGCGCCCTCGCCGCGCCGCCCGCGACCGCGTAACACTTGCTCGGAGACAGCTGGAAGCGCAAGACGCACCTCATGCGCGCGCACCGCGTGCCGCTCGCAGACATCCCGCGCATGCGCCGCGACGGCGCCCTCGCCGCGCCGCCCGCGACCGCGTAACACTTGCTCGGAGACAGCTGGAAGCGCAAGACGCACCTCATGCGCGCGCACCGCGTGCCGCTCGCAGACATCCCGCGCATGCGCCGCGACGGCGCCCTCGCCGCGCCGCCCGCGACCGCGTAACACTTGCTCGGAGACAGCTGGAAGCGCAAGACGCACCTCATGCGCGCGCACCGCGTGCCGCTCGCAGACATCCCGCGCATGCGCCGCGACGGCGCCCTCGCCGCGCCGCCCGCGACCGCGTAACACTTGCTCGGAGACAGCTGGAAGCGCAAGACGCACCTCATGCGCGCGCACCGCGTGCCGCTCGCAGACATCCCGCGCATGCGCCGCGACGGCGCCCTCGCCGCGCCGCCCGCGACCGCGTAACACTTGCTCGGAGACAGCTGGAAGCGCAAGACGCACCTCATGCGCGCGCACCGCGTGCCGCTCGCAGACATCCCGCGCATGCGCCGCGACGGCGCCCTCGCCGCGCCGCCCGCGACCGCGTAACACTTGCTCGGAGACAGCTGGAAGCGCAAGACGCACCTCATGCGCGCGCACCGCGTGCCGCTCGCAGACATCCCGCGCATGCGCCGCGACGGCGCCCTCGCCGCGCCGCCCGCGACCGCGTAACACTTGCTCGGAGACAGCTGGAAGCGCAAGACGCACCTCATGCGCGCGCACCGCGTGCCGCTCGCAGACATCCCGCGCATGCGCCGCGACGGCGCCCTCGCCGCGCCGCCCGCGACCGCGTAACACTTGCTCGGAGACAGCTGGAAGCGCAAGACGCACCTCATGCGCGCGCACCGCGTGCCGCTCGCAGACATCCCGCGCATGCGCCGCGACGGCGCCCTCGCCGCGCCGCCCGCGACCGCGTAACACTTGCTCGGAGACAGCTGGAAGCGCAAGACGCACCTCATGCGCGCGCACCGCGTGCCGCTCGCAGACATCCCGCGCATGCGCCGCGACGGCGCCCTCGCCGCGCCGCCCGCGACCGCGTAACACTTGCTCGGAGACAGCTGGAAGCGCAAGACGCACCTCATGCGCGCGCACCGCGTGCCGCTCGCAGACATCCCGCGCATGCGCCGCGACGGCGCCCTCGCCGCGCCGCCCGCGACCGCGTAACACTTGCTCGGAGACAGCTGGAAGCGCAAGACGCACCTCATGCGCGCGCACCGCGTGCCGCTCGCAGACATCCCGCGCATGCGCCGCGACGGCGCCCTCGCCGCGCCGCCCGCGACCGCGTAACACTTGCTCGGAGACAGCTGGAAGCGCAAGACGCACCTCATGCGCGCGCACCGCGTGCCGCTCGCAGACATCCCGCGCATGCGCCGCGACGGCGCCCTCGCCGCGCCGCCCGCGACCGCGTAACACTTGCTCGGAGACAGCTGGAAGCGCAAGACGCACCTCATGCGCGCGCACCGCGTGCCGCTCGCAGACATCCCGCGCATGCGCCGCGACGGCGCCCTCGCCGCGCCGCCCGCGACCGCGTAACACTTGCTCGGAGACAGCTGGAAGCGCAAGACGCACCTCATGCGCGCGCACCGCGTGCCGCTCGCAGACATCCCGCGCATGCGCCGCGACGGCGCCCTCGCCGCGCCGCCCGCGACCGCGTAACACTTGCTCGGAGACAGCTGGAAGCGCAAGACGCACCTCATGCGCGCGCACCGCGTGCCGCTCGCAGACATCCCGCGCATGCGCCGCGACGGCGCCCTCGCCGCGCCGCCCGCGACCGCGTAACACTTGCTCGGAGACAGCTGGAAGCGCAAGACGCACCTCATGCGCGCGCACCGCGTGCCGCTCGCAGACATCCCGCGCATGCGCCGCGACGGCGCCCTCGCCGCGCCGCCCGCGACCGCGTAACACTTGCTCGGAGACAGCTGGAAGCGCAAGACGCACCTCATGCGCGCGCACCGCGTGCCGCTCGCAGACATCCCGCGCATGCGCCGCGACGGCGCCCTCGCCGCACCACCCGCGACCGCGTAAAGCGCGTAACTTATTCCCGTAAATTATTGCTATGACCGAACAAGTGCAATGAATAGTGTTTAATTACACTTGTTCGGTCATAGGAATGATCACATTAGAAAAATAATTCTTCCAACTCCTATTATTCCTTTTGATTAAATTCGTGCGGGTTCCAAGACAATTTAACTTTTCCCCGGGACTCTTCGAGGGTCGAACCTCGACGTCATTATTAGTCACCATTGTCGATCCTGGAGTACAGCTTACAGGAGTTACAGTGCTGGGAGAGTGTGGCGGGACTAGTCCAATAAAAAAAAAATCGAGAAAGACAAAAAAAAAATCGTCGATGATCAGCTCTCCTGCAAAGTGAATGTCTTCATACGAAATCGTGTGAATTAGATCTCAAAATATACCAAATAAGTATTATTATTATACTAAGTTTTATTGTAATCAATTAATTACTATGAATGCTATTATTTATGTGGAATATCTAAACCTATTGTCTGTACGGTTTGTGATTTCTGTAAATAAGAAAACTGATATATTAAAAACATAATTTATTTCATTCTATACAAGTCAACAACCATCAACATACATTAAAAGTAAATCATACACAGCTCGGAATATTCTACAAAATATACACTTTTCTATATACAAAATAATGATCCTAGATTGCTAAGTTACAGGAAGATTAGTTGAAAGACGTTTTGAAAAAGCACCATCTACTTGTTGTAAGTATAGAGAATTAATTAGTACATTTACGAATATACAGCATATTTCTGTGATGTCTCTATACTTTATGAAACTCTTTACAGAAGACACTACCAGTACTCCTGTTGAATTCACAAATTCCTCATAAGCTCGAACATACAGCCCACTTATCTTCAAACCACCTGATAAAAAATCAGCAACCGCAATATTGTCTGATTTCAACATTTCTAACTCTGTGCTAAGTACATTTGGTTACAGGGCAATCCCAATATTATTCTTGACGATATCATAACTAGGCATATTGTACATTGGCATGTTGATCGGCTTCACACGGTGATCTGCACGTTCTGCACGATGTTGGACCACTCCACCTTGGAGGGGACCAGGTAGAACGCGGGAGCCACCTTCTGGCCGCACGGACATTTGCAGCCTGAGAACAAGTTATCAAACAAATCAGGGGGCGGCGGTATTTCATAAGCAATCCGTATAACTGATAGACTTATCTCCCGATTCCGAAATTATGGTTGTGACACTAGTCACGACATTCGAATACGAAGTGCTGACACTGGTCTCGACTCTCAAACACCAAGTGATGACACTCGCGTGTCTACACCTGACAGTTGTTTCGACACTCAAACCCCAAGTGTTACCACTCGGGTGACTGCACATGACACTTGTCTCGACGCTCAAACACGAAGTGTAACCACTCGAGTGTCTCCACCTGACACTTGGTTCGACACTCAACCCCCAAGTGTTACCACTCGGGTGACTCCACCTGACACTAGTTTTGATCATTTATGATTTACTACTGATTGGTAGTACAATACAGGAGCATAACCTTGAGAACAAAGAAAACGTGGGATTCGTAGCAAATATTTTTTAGGTCTATTTGGTGGACACGAGGGAGGTCGGTGTATGTAATTTGAATTCGATGCGTCGTATGACCCGGCTGGGCTGACGCACAAAACAGTTAGTGATTTTCATACCAGTCAAACTACTATCCTTTAAATCGCTTTTTCATTACTCATACACTGAAAGTAAGTCTGAAGTTGCCTGAGGAGCGGGTTGAAAGTAATACTTTTCCGGCCCGGGAGAATCGCTTTCAACTGAGGAGCTCCGGAACAAATCCGATAAATCCACTTTTCGTAATTTTAGGGAAAACACAAAACATTGATTGTAATTGTCGGATTTTGTTCTGGCTGCCCATCTTTAGAATCTCATTTAGTACGTTTTTAACGGTTTTTTGATGAGAGTCGGAAAAAAAAGTGTTTTCATCAAAAGTGGATTTATCGGTTTTTGTTCCGGAGCTCCCCAAATAGCTATCAAATTATATAAAAAAAAAAAACTAGTTCCACTTTCGCATTTCTATGGAACCATGTTCAAACTTTTTCTGCAGTCACTCAATTACAGCACGATGTAAAATTGAAATAACATAAAGTTAAGTATTAATTAAAGAATATATATTTTTAAATGACTTAATTATAATTTAGTTTCAACAATTTCTTTAAAATAACATAGATTTGGGCAAAATATTTAAAGATGAAAATGAAAAATAATGGCTAAATAATGAAGTTGGCCGGCCAACGAAAAAAAAACAAAATAGGCGGCAATCCGATCTTTTTTTTTCGAGTTGTAGAGTATTGTTCATATTTTGTTAATGAGATATGCAAGCAATGCGATCTGGATCTCTTCACTTGTAGTGTTAACTCGGTTAAGCAGTGCCTAAGCCAACAATATTTTTTTACCTTCCTGTAGGACTTAAGTGGTGTTAGGAACTAATGTAATTATTATTTTATTCCGACTCTTCCTGCAGAGCTTAGTTTGTTATATTTACTTAGATAAATATTTTTTTTTTTTTTTGTTTACACCTTTGCTACTTTTTCAACTGCTATTCGTGAAGACCTATAATTGGCTTTTTGACTTTTTACTTGAATCTATAATTGTTATTTCTAGCTGTTGGTCTTCCTATGAATAAATAAATAAATTTCCTTGTATTATTTCTTTAGCCAATCCCTGTTTTTATTTTTACTTTGTATTCGTAATGAAAAGCACAGTGTTTACCTCGGGTGAAAGACTTATTTTGTCCCTCGAACTATTAGCGCCAAACCCCATCTCGGGATTAAATAAGTCACTTTCACCACTCGTGTAACAATGTAATATTAAGCCTCAGTGAAAGAATCAATTAAATTGAATTATCGCCAGATGAACACACCAACTGTATGGGTACCGTACAGTGGACTGGGGGCAATCCCAGTGACACCCAGATCAGGGAAAATTACGAAAAGGCCATTTCCGAAATTTGCCCTAGCGGGAATCGAACCCGCAACCACCATTTGCAGTGAGCCAAGCGGCCTACGCTCGAACCACTGCGCGAAGCGGTCGTCAAACAATGGCCGCGAAGTTATAGTGTTACAAGCGCTCGGCACTGACCCATGACCCAGGAGAAGCTGCCGATCTTGTTCTGGCACTTGGGGCAGTGCAGCTTGCCGCTCTCGGCCGCCTGCACGCCGCGCATCCACGCCATGGGCTCCACGAACCACATGAGCCGGCACGCCGCCGCGCTGTCGGCGCGCGCCGCGATGCTCGCGTCCACCATGTTCGTCTCGCTGTACCCGTCCAACACCTGACAATGTTTTTACATTATAAACATTGCCTACTAAAAATACTGCATACCTACAGGCTAAACAAAAACTAGAAAACACACCTCAATCGCCAGACAAATTGAAACTTTTCCTGACGCCTGATATTTCACACGAAGCAACATAATTTGGTCTATCAAATTAACCCAACTGACGACCACGGCGCAGTAGTTTGAGAGTAGGTAGTGTACCGCTCGGCACACTGCACCAGGTGATTGCGGGTTCGATTCCCACCGGTGCAAGTTTCTAAAATGCCCTTTTCATAATTTGCCCAACTTTGGGTGTCACTGGGATCGCCCCCAGTCCATTGTACGGTACCCATAGTACAAGCGATGCTTAGTTTGGGACCATACAGTTGGTGTCATTCTAATGATATTTATATTTTGATATTTATATTTTTATTTAACTCTATTTATCAGCTCTACTACATCAGAAGAACCTTAGTGAGTTCTCGTACCAACACCCACCTGACTAGGACCCTCCTCACTCTCCTGCTGGCTGTCGCTCTGCTGACTGTGTCCGGGGCTGTCGTACAGGTCGTCACACCTCATCTCCATGATCTGGGACGCTAAGTTCTTCAGCTTCTCTATCAGAATCTCGCCATTCTCGGCACATGTGAGGCCTGTTAATTTGCTTGGCGGCGGTCGGATACCTGGTATGATGAGAATCTATGAATAATCATGAAGATCTTGAATACTAAAGAATGGGTCGAAACACCTGAGCTAGAGGTGCCTAAAGAGGTTACTAAACATTAGGATTTAAACGGCGCAAGCGGAAACGACATATACACTAGTGGATCCCATTTCGCGAAACAAAGGTAGTTCAGTCAGCCATAAAATCAATTTCAACATTGATATGCACAATCAATGTTTATTGCAGAAAAAGGCTTAAATAAAGCGTACCTTTCTTGGCCAGCTCGACTTTTAGCTGCTTGGGTATGTGCGGTATGATGTTGCTCTGGCCGGCGACGATGCGGCGGCACTTCTTGCAGCGGTACACAATAGGGTCGGGCCGCTCCCGGACCAGCCCGGGGTCCGGCTTCACCAGGTCCGCAAACAATTGGGGTAAGATCTTCACTGTAACATTAATACGAAAATGCCACATCAAAGCTGGTGGAAACGAGAGTGTGGCAAACGGGATTTTATTTATTATTTGTCGTCAATGGGATCAAAGCCAGTGGTTGGAACTGGGAATATATCATATGTTTGCCAACCAGTCTGCAAGTTATGAATAAAGCTGTGAACTCCTCCAAAGGTAAGATATTTAAAATTACCTTGCTTCAACTTCTGCCCAGCCAACTTCAGTCTAAACTGTTTGAACCTTGGGTCGTCCTTATTCAGAGCATACCCCATATGGCCAAACAGTTTGAGCTGGGCCACAAAGCCCAGGTTTGGGCCCACGAACCGGCGTTTGCTCTTGACCAGTGTGAATGCTTCTTCATAGCATAAACCATATTTCTCCATTATGTACGCTATTACAACGGCAGCTGAGCGAGATACGCCAAAGTGACTGTAATAATTTGTTTATTAATATCCAGAATTAAAGCCTCCTAACTGGCTCAAGGGCTCAAACAGAATCGTAGTTGAGGGATTAGGTGTATTTAAGACACCGTCTTCAATACAAGAATAATAATAAGCTAATTACATAGAATAAAATATAAATTATTAATTTCAATCCATCCATCACAAAATTAACAATTTACTAACTATTTAATTGTACACTGAAAGTCGCATTCCGAAGACCATGAGCATTTGATTGACCATAGAAATTGAACCAATTCTGAAATGGTGGAGTAGTATATTTTTATGAAATTATTTCTACTAACCAGTGTACAAGAACAGTTCCGCCACCAGCAATAGCCTGTTTAATAAACTCATTTGTCTCTGGCAAGTGCGTGATCATATCTTCTTTAGGCACATCGGCCACTGCAAACAAAATCAAGATTAAAAAAACAAAACACAAACCATAGTGTTTCCAGCGCTTTTTCTTCAACACTAATATAACTATAGCCTTCAACTTACATTTGATATAGTGGAATATGAGATTGACCCGGTCCAGGATGGTCCTCGGCAGGGGCACCACATCCACAGTGAGGATGTGTGTTATCTGCAGATTTTCCAGTGTTTTGTAGTCACGGGCACACGCCAAGTTACCTGGAAATACAAATTAATAATACTGTCCAGTTAAACTGTACTGTTGAATACCGCCATCTGCAGAAATTAAAGAACAAATTATAATTAATGATCAAACGAACTTACCTTACGTGAAGTTCGATCATAATTATACGAAGAGCCTCGTCCTCAAGATTAGTAGTATTAGTATTATATAACACAATTGTAGTAACGCCTAGTGACTACCATATCCAGCACTTAGTTTAGATATTAAGTTTTTTTTTTTTTTTTGTTCTACCCACATCTTGTGGTTCTACCTTGCTCTCTGTACTTCAATACGTGCACTGTCGCTCGCGCTTCATTTGGTTTAGAGTATCCTTATGATTTAAGTCTCTATTTATAATAAATTTCCGTGGGAATATAATTCCTATAGGTATTGGATATTACCGGAACTACCTGGGTTGTCCAGGGTGGGTGGGTTTTATCTACTAATCTTTTCGGACGAGGCTCTTCGTATAATTATGATCGAACTTCACGTAAGGTAAGTTCGTTTGATCATTAATTATACTCGAGCCTCGTCCTCAAGATTAGTAGTATTAGTATTATATAACACAATTGTAGATGTTGAGAGTCAGTGCAGGTAATATCCAAGATAAAATGTGTTATTAACTATTATGACACGATTTATTTGCATGTCTCGTTCCATTTTACAATGGCATTGGAATGATAAAGCAAAGATATCACTAGATATAGGAGTATTTAATCATACATTATCAAGAGAACATAAAGTTCTCGCCAACTCCATCTTATATTTGGAATTGATAAAGCTGGTATATTATTTATTTTTGAAGCTGGTTGTATTCATCGAGGCTAACCCTCAGATTGTGTGCCATGGAAGTTGCGGCATGGCGAGTACAGTGGAAGGAAAAGACATGAGTCAATTACACTAACTTTCATAACCATTTTAAACCGTCTACTAAATATTCGTAAGGGCACACAATTATAACTTATAAGGTTTGCGATTGCTAGCAAAAACCATGGCCCTGTTTCCTTAAGTCTTTAGTTTTATCAAAAAATGTAATATGTGTCCTGTATTTGTCAGGTTTCTCATTAAATAATGGTACCTAAATAAAGAGTCGGTTGTTAGCAGCTTAACTTAGACGTTTTAATAAGCTCCGTTATTTTAATAATAAAATATGTGTTGTACATTAATTTTAGACAGGTATTGTTTGTCTTCTATGTGCCGTTACATAGTTTTCCGTTTGGGAAAGGAGTTGCTATTGAATTTTTAGACTGGTTGCATTCCAGGCAACTTTATACCGTATCGTATAGGTGGTGGCTTTAGTTTATAACCACCGCTACAGAACCCTGCTATACGATCCTCATCTGATATCCGTCCAGAAATGAGGGCCAGAGCAGCTATGTGGCTATTAATTGTGCCAATAGGCCGTTATTGTTGTAAATCTATGTGAGAAATTCTAAAATGGTTGGGATGAATAGACCGAACCTGTAATTGTTTTGGTTCCAAATAACATACCACTGTTTGAGACACACGTTTCGCTGAATGGTGTTGTCCAATAGTGATGACAGCATGATGTCCGCGGTGGAAGGTGAAACTCAGCGTTTCAGGAGCGCCACGGCCGTCAGGACTATACTTTGTCGACCAGGGTAATGAGAGCTTGGATGTTGGGATTGCTGAAAAAAGCTATTACAACATTGTTATGGTCGGTTTTTACTAAGTAAAAAAACAGATAAATTTGTAAATACCAATAATTGGGGTACCGTGGCTGACGGTGGCTGTGTAGGCCAGTCGGGCACTACAATAATGCCTTTTACATTATCTAATATTATTTTCCTTAAGGCTTTAGGGATCATTGTTACAGGCGAAAAAAACATAAGACTAATTGCTTGAACCATTCTAAGGGAGAGGCATCGACGGCGTATGCGTCGGCCTCGGAATCTCTGTGCCATGAGGCATATCTCCGACATTTTGTAATGGTACGAGTGGCAAACATTCGACATCAGGAACAATAAGACTTTTTAACGTTAGGTAACAGTTTTTTGTATGTTCCCACTCGGTATCTGGTAGTGGCCGTCTGGATTCCTTGAATGAAATGATTAAATCTGACGATTATATATAGGCCACTATAATAAACTATAGCATCTCACACCATTGCCATATATATTTTGCATCTTGGAGTGTGATATGGGGATGATTATTCCTCCCGCGCGATTTACATAGCTTGAGGCAGTGGAGAAAAAAACTGCTGTGAGCTCTAGGTAACTTTTGTACAGTAGAATCTCTTCATACCTGCGCTCCATACCGTTGTTGAGGCGTCAGAAAATATTTTAACGCATAATTACCGTCCCTCATTCTGCGTACGGAACGCATAATTACATTTGACCAACAGTCCAAATCAGGAGTTGTTGAAGAAAGTAAAGTTTTATAAGTATTTTCATAGTTACCATTACACCATAAGGTAAGGAACGTGCATCGTTCTAGTTCTTTAGTGTGCAGCTAACCATTTTCTATGGTCCGACAGTAGTGATGAAACATTTTTCAGATAGCAGCGTGTAAAACAGAAGTTTTCATACGTAGCACCTTCCACGGACATAGGCAGACTGTTAAATAACAATTGCCACTAAATCGGATTCAGCACTGTCCAGATCCTCATGACAAATCATCGATAAGTGACCTCATAGGATAGATCCTAGGATGATTCTTCATAGGATGTGACACTCTAATGTCACAGTGAAAATGCACTGTGAATAAACACATTGACTGAAAAAACACAGGTGAAACAACAGTGATAGAAAGGTTAGTTTACGTAATGACAATGATCTTGCAAGCATTAATCCTGACCCAACAGGTAGACACTAATAAGCCAATGATCTGAGAAAACATTCTCATTTTATGGCGTTTAAGTTTTTTAATATTCAATCTCTGATATTACCATAAAATAATGTATAGAAGATACGTGACGAAATACGGAGTAATTTAATGACAGGTTAAAAATTTTGTGAAATTATAATGACGTGTGCAAATACCTATTGGCAATTTGTACTTTAAATTCGTGCATTTGTTTATCTATTTTAGGTAAATGCCGTTTGGCTTTGGTACAAAAAATACGTGTGACACAAAAATTATCATGACAAGGTTCGCAAGCAGAAATTGCTGCGATGGATAGTATGTTCAACTTGAACTTTTTTAGTCTGTAAACATGTTCGGTGTTGGCAAACATGATTGATAAATCGAAGACCGAATTTTATTTGATAACTAATTATCAAAGTTCTAAATAATGTTCGTGAGATATTTTAATTAAAGATCATTGCTTAAAATAATAAGCTAGTCTACCCGCATAGCGTAGGTACCGAGTCTATCGGCGATAGTGCGGTCTGAATGTTGCTTTTAATTGCGCAACGATGTGCCTCGCAGTGACGCGGTCCGCGCAGCAGGTTGCTGGTGGCGGGGCGGGCCTGACTTCTAGTTTAAATTCTTGGACGTACTTAACGTAAGTACCTACTGGGAACGGCGGTGGCGAGTGGATTCACCGAGTTCTTTATGTGATTGTTCACTTTTAGTCTGCGCCCTTTGGTAGCAGTTAGGCTGATTTAAGCGTTTCCGCTAAGCCCTCCAAATTCCAAATTTTCATTAAAATCACCCTGACTGAGTATAGTCTAGTCACAGACTTCGAATTTTGAGAGTCACAAATGATTCGACTAGCGTCCATGACGCTTAAGACGTTCGTTGTATTTTTCACGAGCAGGTAAGTAAGAATACTGCCCAGACATGAAATGGCGGCTGCAATCTGTTTCTGTAGAATTTCGATAGCCTTGTCTTTTTACCACTTGCTCAGTGAAGGCGGCCCTGATTTCGGCGTTTAGTACAGGATTAATAATTTGCTTGTAATTTGCGGGTACTATACACTTTGCTGTGGATCTATTTCGATTGCCTGTGCAGGTGGTTCTGTGCGACTTTCCTGATGTGGAAGGTCCATAAAAGTCGGTCAAGACTTGTAGTTACTTTTGTGTTACGCAGAAAAAATTTTTCGAAGACAATTTTGTTGGCTTAATATAAGGCGGCGGAGTAGTGCAAAATACTGTCCTGGTGCCTTCCGACAATGCGGTAATCATTCCCGAAGACTATTCTGATATCTTCGTACAAGGCGGCGGAGTACCTAGTCCAAAAGACTGGTGTATTGGGGCATTCCAAAATGCGTTGAACCAGTCCTGAAGGCTGTTCTGATGTCTATGTACAAGGCGGTGGAGTAGTCCCAACGACTATCCTGGTTGCCTGTAGACACTGCAGCGAACCTGTCCCGAAGACTATTCTGATTTCTTTGTTCGAGGCGGTGGAGTAGTCCCACAGACTATCCCGGTTGCCTTCAGACGATGCGTTGAACCAGTCCTGAAGGCTGTTCTGATGTCTATGTACAAGGCGGTGGAGTAGTCCCAACGACTAGCCCGGTTGCCTTTAGACAATACAGCGAGTCTGTCCCGAAGACTATTCTGATGTCTTTGTACATTTTGTACAAGGCGGTAGAGTAGTCCTCAACGACTAGCCCGATTGCCTTTAGACAATGCTGCGAATCGGTCCCGAAGACTATTCTGATGTCTTTGTACATTTTTGTACAAGGCGGTGGAGTAGTCCTCAACGACTAGCCCGGTTGCCTTTAGACAATGCTGCGACCGGTCCCGACGACTATTCTGATGTCTATGTACAAGGCGGTGGAGTAGTCCCAACGACTAGCCTGGTTGCCTTTAGACAATGCAGCGAACCGGTCCCGAAGACTATTCTGATGTGTTCGTACAAGGCGGTGGAGTAGTCCCAACGACTAGCCCGATTGCCTTTAAATAATGCAGCGAGCCAGTCCCGAAGACTAGTCTGATTTCTTTGTACAGGGCGGTGGAGTAGTTCCAAAGTCTTTTCTGGTTCATTGTTACGTACTTGATGTGTATAATTACATCAGAGAAAGAAATATTTAGGCAAGCATGCTTTTCCACTTTATTATTGTTATAGGTATGTACTTACACGAATTTTCAGCTGGTGTTGATGAGGGGATCTTGATGGACGTGAACACGAACTTGATGATCGGCGCGATCGCAATGAATATAGTGTAAAAACTTAAAATGTTATTTATTTCTATAAACTCGAAACTATTATTCTTATCGCGTTTCAACATGAAGCGAGGTAGGTAGTACTGGACTGGCGGAGCACTAAATTGCGAATGAAGCGCGAGCGACAGTGCACGTATTGAAGTACAGAGAGCAAGGTAGAACCACAAGATGTGGGTAGAACAAAAAAAAAAAAAAAAAAATCTTAATATCTAAACTAAGTGCTGGATATGGTAGTCACTAGGCGTTACTACAATTGTGTTATATAATACTAATACTACTAATCTTGAGGACGAGGCTCGAGTATAATTCCAATAGATTGGTAAAATTTGTTTTGGCCCCCAAGCATAAAGAGCATTGGCCAAATATCTGTGTACATAAGGCCTATCTTCAGGGCCAACAGGACAGATTACTGATGTGTTAATAAAAAAAAAATATCTTACCTAAATATAATCCATCATCAATGAGGTCCACGCTAACATCTAACGTTGTATCGAAGAAATCATTATCAGACGCATGTATCTGAACGTCCGCTAACTGCTTAGCCATTTAGACCAACTGAAAGCTAAATAAATCAACATAAATATCTATAACTAATACGGGTATTCTACAATATAAAACAACGAATGTAAACACGAGGACACGAACCTAAAAATCAATACTTCACTGCTGCACCATGTTATTTTTATTTCATAGGAAGGGGTTAATATCACCAAGGATCAGGGCAGTCCAGTGCTATATTATATTACACACGGTAAAGAAATCTAAGCAAATAATTTTATTCTTTTCTTTGCAAAAGAAGAATATAAAGAAATCAATATAAAATTTTGGTTGCCCGCGAAACGCTATTTGACATTTATTTATTTTGACACAAATAGGGCAAAGCACAGATTAGTGATATGCAGTGACGGACGTATCAGTCGCATCCAAGAACTTTATACATAACACTGGATGTTTTAACACGAACAATATTTTGAAGCAAAGAAATATGACCTTGAATAACGTCACGTGTTTGTTGCTTCTCTCTTTAGGGTGACAACATCGGATCTGAAGTGTAGGACTGACGGTTTCGGGCCCATATTAATAAATCGATCTCAAGTCTGAGAGAGCGGTCTTAGAAATGTCAATGTTTCTTATGTCATACCAGTACAAAATGACATATCAAAAGCGCAGTCAAGATTATGTGTTAACAATATAGGTACGCTGCTCATTAGATGCTACGCATATTTTAAAGCTTACTAGAAATGTCTGATTATAGGTACATTAACAACGCCGGACGGAAATGTCATTTAAATTTATTACAGAACTTCACATGGTGCAATTTAAAGAAGGGTTAAAATTGTCCAAAAAGTTACAGGTGGACATGTCAACTATCATAGTATAAAAATAAATACTTCTGTCGCTGATGCTATTGATTTCTTGTGCAACAGTGGTGATCCCAATTTCAGTGGAAGTGAAGCTACCACAAAACTTATTAGAATAGTAAATAGATTGTTTGATGATAATGAATGTCATGTCATCATGACTTTCCTAATCTTAATCACATCACACCTGTTTTTGTATTGTATTGTTATTAAATGCTATTACTGGAACATATTTTTAAAGAAAGAAGAAGAATCAATAATTTATTAAGCTTCCAAGTCACCGCAATCAAAAGATACAACCATTTAAGTCAAATCACATATGTTGATACGCCTTACAAACTCACTCATCATAAACAAGTAAAAAAAATGAAACAAGCCAGTGAAACCATTTCCAAAATTACTTAAAATTTTAAAATATAAATATGCGGTATGTATCAGCTAATATATTTCAGCTATCTGTGGAAGTCCCGTCAAAATCGGTCCAGCCGTTTCGGAGATTACCCAGAACAAAACGCTTCAACCCGCTTTTTTGTTACCTATGTACTTTTTCAAATTCAAATTCAAATTCAAATATTTTTATTTCAAATAGGCCAGATTAACTGGCACTTTTAAAAAGTCAAGAACTAGGTGCATGTTCCAAAACAAAGTCCTATGGAGAAGAACATGCAAGAAACTCCATGGATACATTTTTTCTTTTGTCTTTTTTAAAATTATGTTTGTTTATTTACAGTAGGTATTAAGAGATGTGAGGACAATGTAGGTTAACGCATAAGGCATCACAAATAAAGAAGTAATAGGCCCAGAATATTGCCATGTCAAAAACTTATATCTACTAGGAAGTTATGCTATATTAATGCATCAGTGCTTACATGGTGCTCACATTTTAACATTTTGTCATTATTGTTACAATATTATTTTGCTGTCTATCATTTGATTAGGTACCTACTTTAAATTTATACAATTCAAGTATACCACAATTGAATATGATTTGATTTGACGAATTAAATCATAATCATAAAATTTCAAATTGTAAGGCCAGTGGGTTGCTGTGTGCAGAGAGGTATTGTATGCCAAGCGTCTTTATCATCAATATAATCTTTAATGCTATAATATGCTTTGGACATTAACGTGCGTTTAATTACGTCTTTGAATTTTGTATCTGGTAGGTCTGTGACGCTAGATGGGATTTTATTGTAAAACCGAACACTATTGCCCATAAACGTTTTGCTGGTTCTACTAAGCCTGTATCCTGGGACTGCAAGCTTGTGCTTATTTCTAGTGTTAATACTGTGGATGTCACTATTTTTATCATAGAAGGAGATATTTTTACGTGTGTACATGATATTCGTGAGAATATATAACGAGGGTAAAGTAAGTATATTTATCTCCTTGAAAAGCTCACGAAGGGAATCGCGGCTGCCTAGGCAGTAAATAGCGCGAATAGCTCTTTTTTGTAAAATAAAGATAGTATTAACATCAGCAGCAGACCCCCACAGCAATATGCCATAGGCCATGATGCTGTGAAAATATGCAAAATACACTAGCCTAGCTGTAGCTATATCAGTCATATGTCTTATTCTCCTGACGGCATAAGCAGCAGAACTGAGTTTTTTTGCGAGAGTTTCTATATGAGGACCCCATTGCAGTTTAGAGTCTACTGTTATTCCTAGGAAGACAGTTGAGGGTACCGGATCTAGCACTTTTCCGTCGAGTTTTACATTGGAATCAACTTTGTTTACGTTTGGGGTAGAGAATCTAATACATTTTGTTTTGCCAGCATTTAAAAGTAAATTGTTTGCAGAAAACCAATTTGAAATCATAGTTAGTGTTTTATTGGGTTCTACAAGATCCCTATCTTTCCTATTCACTTTAAATATAAGTGATGTGTCATCAGCAAATAGGACTATATTAGCCATTGACTCTTTTATTGTGTGTGGAAGGTCATTTATGTATATTAAAAATAAGAACGGACCCAGAATTGATCCTTGGGGAACTCCCATCTTAACTTGAGAGCCTGAGGAAGTAACATTATCAATTGCAACCTTTTGTTCCCTATTTGATAGGTATGAGTTTACAAGATCTAAGGATTTACCATGAATTCCATAAAATTTTAGTTTTAGTACTGTACGAGTATGTACTTGCATATGCACTCAAAGGCACTCAAATTTTATTTGTTTGTATAAATAACCCAACCGGCATTCGAGCTTACGCGCGTTCTCTGCGTGACGGTCTAACTGTCACTAACTCAGCGCGGTACCAGCGCGAGCACGTATGCGAGCCGAACGCCGCGCCGCCGGCTCGGCTCCTACCTAGTAGTGCCTAAGGTCGAAGTGTGCAGGGGGCAAAGTTAGGTATACGCACCCGTCATAAAATAGGTACCCATTGTGATTGTGGTACTTATAAACTTAGCACAATCACAATATATGTTGGGTACTCATATAAATGTAATAAGATGATATTTTTGACTTTGGAACATATGATTAGTATAATACTTATGTATCCTTCCTTACTCAGAAAATCTGAAATACAGTGAGATGATGGTCACCCTTCTTAGGTCAAATGTTCATGTAAAAACTAAATGAATATAGTACGAAAAGTACAACATAAACTGTTATATCATTAATCAATAGCCACACAATACTAATAATAATAATTTATTGATGTTTTATTATGTCTCCCATTAAAAATAATATAAATATGGTTAAATACGGTTATTAGAGTAAAATACAACTACCCGTGTAACTTAATGTTTGAGTTTGGTATCCATACACTTCTGCAATTTTGCACAACACAATACATCGTTTAAATTACAAGAATACACTTTTAATTAAGCATTAAACTAATTTAAAAATGCGAAGTGCTTGAAAATCTTTGACAGTTTGGCCATAGTGTCAAATTGAGTGTTCTATCAGTGTTGCTAAATTATTAAAATAACAGCTACCGACAATCAGGAAAGTGAACGGTTGATCTATTTTTTTTGTTTTCTATATAAAAATAAATACTGAAGTCAAAAGAGGATTCTCAAATTGACGCATATGTAATATGTAAATAAAATCCATAAAAAAACAGACACGAAAACCATGGACTTGCGAAATCTTGGCTCATCACACGTGAGTTTGGGTATTTTTTTGTGTTTATCATGGCAATTTCAGATGAAGTGTGAGAGGGATAAAATGTATGTATGTATGTAAAAAAAACCTGTCTTCACTCCATTGTTCTACGTGATATCTCCAGTGTTGTTCTAAGCTTTAAGCTTCTTGGTCGCACCACATCTGATTTCAAGTCGTTTTACGCATGTTTCCTGTATTTCCAACATTTTAAGACCGAAGGTATTTATTATTTAGAATATAGCGGAGGTACAAAATAAACATTTTCTGAGATTTCTGACAGTACAAAAAACATTAAAAACTATCACATCAGCATCATTGATTTTCTGTTTCAGCGCCATCTATTGATATAAGAATAAGAATAAATTTATTATAAAACAATAGTTACACGTACAGAATTTGAAATAGTAGGTACAAGAGGTATATTGCTAATAATAAGTAACTAAATCACAATTACATGATCGTATTACTGTGGATCCCAAACTAAGCAAATGCTTGTATCTTGGGAACCAGAGTAGTGGCATAATTATGCTACACAATTTAAATTTAAGGGAGATGATTACAATTATTAATTAATTTTCATAGGTTAGATGTGGTTAGGTAAGCTACGTGTAACAATATTAGAGAACAAAAAATTATAATAGGAACATAATAAGGTGAATGTATTCATATTATGAAGGTTTGATAGCGAGTGTATGTATGTATAGTGTGTGTGATTGTATGTAGGAAGGGGGCGTCCATTAATTACGTGAGGCATATTTGAGAATTTTTCGACCCCCCCCCCCCTTCCCCCTTGGTGAGATATCGTAAGATTTTCTTCAACTCCCTCCCCCCTCCCCTAATCTCACGTGAGATTCTTCAAAATTGATGTTGTGGCTGTAAACGTGTTGGATTACCAATCACTTCCCAACTTTTGAAAATATTTTATTCTAGAAATATTTATTCACGCAATTTAACACCGTTTTCTGCTAGAACAAGAATAACGTGATATCTGCCAGCACCCCCACTCCCCCCTAAATGAGATTTGGAAAGATTTAGCGTGATCCCCTCCCCCCCTAGAACACCTTACGCAATTAACGGACTCCCCTAAGGGTAGTGTGGAGAGATGGTGTGTGTTAAAAAGTGCGAAAGTGAGACTAATGAAATAATATTTTCGGTTTCGTCATAGGTTAAGGAAGACAGCCATTTTTTTTAAAACGTGTTTGCACGAGAAATTTGAGAGACCTTTACCGTTACACGCGCTTTGAAACGAGAGTTTGATAGTCTGATCTAAACTTGAGGGATTTATGGACTTTAAGAGTAGCTTTGAGAATAAATAACTGTCTAACTCGGAGCACTGGAAATTCTTTATATAACTGGTCTGTAGAGTGACGTAAAGTTATAAGTGTTGTTTGTAATCGTTCTGTAAATTAAGGAGCCTGCTACCCAAAATTTATTTTGTAAATGAAATTTGAACTTCTTTAAGCAAAGCATATAATAGATATTAGAATGTAAACATTACTATTCTTCGCATTCTTCGTTCACCTATGTTCTTGTATGCTTTGTCATCCATCGCCAATAGTATTTAAAAAATATAGGCCGGCGGAGTATGCTTTTCCTGGATAGCAGGGCAGATGGACCACTTTATTTAATGACTAGTTACGAGAAGTCACGTACTATTTCGACAGGGAAATATGTAGGAACTTTTACCAAAAACCATTTATGAATACCAAGCGGTATGTTTAACAACTTTCTAACATTTATTTCCTTAAACGCGGACACCCGTTTGCCTACTTACCTAGTTACAAATTTAGTAGAAACTATTGCGCTTCACAATAGTTGTAATACCAATCTTTAGCTCGCTATGTACCTGCTTACAGCTGTATACCTTACAAAAATAACTTTTCACTTCACCGGCAAGCAAGACTTTAAATAAATGACGGAGCAAAGCATAAGTTAGTATCTAATTTGTGCAAGCATGTCCCCAACTCGCGGCTACACTCCGAGTCATTCGATTATACAATACATGTATATGACTGTAATCGTATGCACATAATAATCTATACAAATAAATAAAATTGGATTGTCTGTTTGTAATATCAAAATAACACCTTTTCACTAAATGCATATGAAAGTACATACGACACCTATAGCAAAAACGCGTTTTTTTTTGTCTTACTGTCTGTCTGTCCGTGTGTTTGTTCCGGGTAATCTCCGAAACGGCTGGACCGATTTTGACGGGACTTTCACTGGCAGATAGCTGAAGTTTTAAGCAGTAACTTAATACTTTTATTTTAAAAGGGCTTTTTTGTTAAGTAAAATTCCACGCGGACGAAGTCGCGGGCTCAGCTAGTAATAATATATAACTAGAAAGTGGCGTTTGTATCATAACATCTTCGGCTCTCGGAACGGCACAACTCAATTCAAACTCTGCCATTATAATAAAAGCGCAAGCAAGTGGTTCTGTTACTTCAATAGATCACGTTTTCTATAATCAGGAGAGTCGTAAGCTTGAACATTTTTTTTAAACAGTCGTGTGAAATCATCCAACGTGCATGTTTAATGACTCTCATATTTATGTACTTACCTAGTACACAGTTTGCCACCAATCGAAGAGGGTATTAGGAAAAACCAACCGAGCTACGACCTCCTTAAACTCTCTGCTCGCACCTAAATCCAACTTATCATCTTAACCAACGCTTATATAATATAAAATAAATATTATGTTTGTTGCGGACACCGTGGCGCGTGGTATTGCCAATATGGTTGGCATTCACGTAATCCTGTATTCAATTCGTATGTTTGCAACCTTGTACTTTGGACCGCCGACCGCGGGTCACTTGGGTAACGAGCGACCAAAGTCCAATGGGTCAATGGATTTGTTTGACAGACATAAGCTGCCTCGGCCCGGTGCTCTATGGGGGGTTAATCCAGGAAATAATTTTAGGGACACATTTTATAATGTTTTTATGTAGGCGATCGATTTAGGTTCAAGGGTGCCAAGTGTGCTTATTTTTAAACCAGTCGAAAAATAGAAAAAAAAAACACTTTGCGCCTAGTTAACTGCGGGCTGAAATGTCAACGAAATTAGCAGACTTGGCCCCATCGTCCATCTGTGAGTGTGACCATCTTGAATTCAATTGATTAAAATATGTTCTATGGAATTTCCAATTTTGTCAACAATTCGCCGGCCACAATCATTAGCCCAACATAGTCGCTATTAGCAATATGTATGCAAGTCGTCATGTAATCCGCTTTCATTATGCATTTGGCAAGCGACCTTGTACTTCGGAGGCGATGTTACGAGACTGGGTGACTCAACACATTACATTCTTGCGAATGTCTGAATTCTGATATGAAATTGAATGAGGAAAATCATTCAGGACCTATTTTGTATATTTCTTAAGTACAACTGGAAAGTCAGTATAAGCACGTATCCTTCAATGACGAACGTATACCCACTTACCAATACTAAGTATATTGATATCCTTATTATGCAAAACGAAAAAAATAAACAATTCTTATTACTGACTTAAAAGAGGGTGCTTGGTTGTGGTTTACTGTTTAACACTACAACTTTTACTTATAAACTTTGTACGAACATACTAAAATACAATTAAAACATGACTAATTTCGCAAAATCCTCGCAATCTGTGATCGTAACGCTATGTTGTAGTTATCAATTATAATTTCGTAAGAACAATATCTGAAACCTACGAAATTGTCTTGAAATAGTTACAAAATTATTTTATACTTAGCGTTGGATTTAAATTATCTGTAACATAGGTAACGATAATTATTCCGACACTAAGTTGACTTCCAGAGAACTAAAGTAGTCCTATTGACAGGAAGTTTAAATGCCCAGCATTGGTATATTCCATCATACAAAATATCGTCATTTTCATAAAGCTCAATAAAAAGGCTAATTTTTTTATACATTCCCTCTGATATTTATCTAGTATTTCACCTACGTCGGCCCATACCCTCCACCCAGCGGCAGATTTTTTTTTTTTTTTTTTAATCTTTATTTATTAGGGATTTTTATCCTAAAGGATATGTCAACCCCATCGTAACCTTACACTAGTTAAACATAAATAAAATCTTACAAACATAGGTAGAAAGTAACAAGACAAACAAAAATAACTTATAGAACCTAAAAGTAAAACATATAAAACTAAAAAAAAAAAAAATTGCAATCCTAAGCCGAACTAAATAAAAAAAAAAAAAAACAATTCAATACACAATCAAAATAACAAAAAAAAAATAGGAATTAAATCCGAGCCTAACCTACTAATTATGTGACAAGTTTTAAGGGGGTTGTTCATGGGAAGCTGCAACTAACTTATACATTGCCACTGCCACATCGGAATACGGATTATACAATGCACACTGTACGAAACCCACGTCAAGGGCATTAATCCTAAATGTTTTCATGAGCGTCTCTCTTTGAACGCGGTTCTTTTTACACTCCATTAGTAAGTGTTGCACATCATCTAAAGTTCCACATACATCACAATTCGGTGAATCCGTCTTTTTCATTAGATGTGTAAACTTCCCAGATGGATAGTGGCCTGATCGAATCCTAAAAGCTAACTTAATACAGGTTCTTTTTAGATTTATCTCCCCGAACCACGGTTTCCGAAAGGGTTCACTCTGTATGGTCTTATACCAAATTCCCTTCGTTTTAGACCGCTCATCGAAGTATTCTTTCCATTGTGAGAAGCACAGACTTTTGTATTTCTGAAGATTCTCGGAGTAATAAGGCATTACATTTGTTTCTCTACCGGTGGAACTAGCTAACTTTGCGAGTCGGTCAGCTTCTTCATTTCCCCATAAACCAATATGGGCTGGTAACCATTGAAGCATCAAATCCTTCCCGCATTGACAGAACTCATAGATTTTTTGGAGTACATTGTAGGCTATCGGTACACCTCTGTGCCCAGAGGCGCAACGAGCCAAGTGCTGGAGTGCACTCTTACTGTCAGTCAAAACGACTATTTTCCTCGCATCACAAGATCCCGCATATATCAAGGCTTCGGAAATAGCTATAAGTTCCAATGACATAACTGACAAATTATTATTAATTTTAAAACTCCCAGTAATTGTTTTATTTGGATCAAAAAAAGCCGCTCCACGACAATCTCCATTTCTAGAAACGTCAGTAAAAATTTTGCACCACCCATCATATTTTGAACTCAATTCCTGTATTACGTCAGCTTTTAGGTTATTAACCTCATGGCTGGACTTAGCACCTCTTACTGATTCTAGAGTAGTGCGAATGCAACTTTTAACATCAATTCGCGATACCCATATCGGTAACGTAAACATATCTAGAGGAGAATTCGAATAAATTTCCGTATCTTTCGTGCCATCATATGCTTTGATCAAGAGTGGTATTTCCTTTTTAGTCCAATAACTAGTCAAGCAAAGTTCACTTAGTTCAGCCAAAAGGTGTATTGTTACATTGTTAGATAGTGAAAACGATTTAAGGCAATACTTATATGCAAGATACAACCGCCTTATATGTAATGGTGGTAGACTCAGCTCACTTTCCATGACATGAATTGGGGAGCTTTTGATAAACCCTCCTACAATTCTTAATGCTTGATTCTGAGTTTTATCTGATTTAGCAATATTCGTTTTAGCACTATTTCCCCATAAAAATCCCCCATAATCTAATCTACTCCTTATAAGAGATATGTATAGCCGACGCATGTGTTTTGGGTGTACCCCCCATGATGGCCCCGCGAGAACCTTAAGAATATTTAGGAATTTTGAACATTTTTCTCCCACCTCATTTATGTGCTTCCTCCAAAGCAAACTTCTATCCAGCCAAATTCCTAAATATTTTACACAGCCCGCAAAAGAAATTGGCTCTTCATATATTTTTAAAGTAGGCAAAATTCTCCTATGGCCTCTACTAAAAACACAAAAATTGGATTTGTTTGCTGATAATTCTAGGCCAAGTTCATCTAATATCCTGAGAACGGCATTTATGACTTGTTGAACCTGCAATTCAGAAATCTTTAGTCATCGGCATATTGTGAGATACGTACATCCCTAACTTGCATTAATTTACAGATTTTATGTGTTGCGATATTAAACAATAAAGGAGATATAGGGTCTCCTTGTGCCAGACCTTTGGCTGTCCATCTCGTAAACATTGTATCTCCATTCTCCGCTTTAATGTTTAGGTGGCGTTCACTTAAAAAGTTCCACAAATAGTTACAAATTTTACTACCCACATTAAGTTCATCTAAAATGCAAACTACTTTGTCAATTAGGACGTTGTTGTACGCATTCTGAATGTCTAAGAAACACGCAAGAGTAGGAATGTTTTTTGATAGACCATTTTGGATATACGACACTAGCCTTACTAAACTATCCATACAAGAATGTGCTTTTCTAAATCCAACAGTATACGGAGATAATACATTTGATTTTTCTATTTGCCATTCTAAGCGTTTCAAAATCATTAAATGGAATATCTTACAGACACATGACATGAGTGAAAAAGGTCTAAATTTTGCAATGGATTCTGATGTACCCTGTTTAGGTATAGGTAGGACTGTAATATCACGCCACTGATGTGGTATATTGCCTGACCGAAATATGTTATTGTATAAATCAAGTAGAAATTGTTTAGCACTTCCTGGTAAATTATATAACATCGAGTAGGAGATCCCATCTGCTCCTGGCGCAGTGTCTTTTTTCCTCAAACAGTTCTCTAGTTCTACTAAAGGCTGATTCGGCTGATTGTCGCATCAGTTTCTCAACTACCCGCTTAATTGGGAGCGCATTGCGTCGTGTGCGCCCGCGCAGGTCTTTCACTAACGTAATACGAGGAAAATGTTCTGTGAGCCATATCGTTAACAATATACCCCAGATACCACGTTTGCATACTATGTGAAATAGGTAAGACATCACTGATTTTATTCTTAGTGCAGTTATATTTGTAAGGAGCATGTTATTAACTTATCTATACCGAGAAAAATATATATGAGTGGAAATTATTTTTGTAGATCCTAGTATACTTTTTAATAATAATAATAATAATTTTATTTTGCTCAAAACTATGGTATAAAAAGGTCTTACGTAGTTAATGAAGTTCAACATGTTTTTAGTAGGTACTTTATGTTTGTAATTACATCAAAGATCTGTTCCTATATCTATGAATACGAGGCATTACGCCTTGTATTCATACATTATCTGCTGTAATTACAAAACGTTTAGTGAAAAAATACTAAAAAGGATATACAACTACAAAAATTGCGGTTAAAAACAATCTCAGTGTATGTTGTTTTCCTTGACAGATTTTCGAAAACAGCGCCGCAGCTCTGTTACCAGAATGTGGTTAGTTTTTGAACTGTATTTATGATATTAAGACTTATAAAAGCGGTTAATAACAACGTTTTCCTCTAAATTATTATTATGAGAGACAAATATTAAGTTTTTTAACACAACCTGAGGTGAGCTTATTTGTAACGTCATTGCAATAGACATTCTCACGTATGACCGTACAATTACATTTATGATATACGTAGGTACCCTTTGGGAAAGTTTGTATTATTCAAGTAAGTAGGTAATATGAAGGAAAAAGTTAAGAGATTCATTATCATGTCTGTCGCGCAGTTGTTATGGTGTTATATTGTACTCGCATGTTCGTTACCAAGATTTTTGACTGTTTATAGACTTTATCGACCTTCTTTTGTAGAGTTGTAATTAGATTTTTTTTCAATGTCGATCATATTTTAGTTTTATGTTAGGTATCTATCCCATAGGGATACCTATAGGAGAAGCAAATATTGAATATCATTTAAGTATTTAAGTATTTGTAGACAACCAATACACAACCACCGCAGCTATGAGTCAGAACAATGAAGCCTGTGTTGCGTACTCCAGTCGAGTACGCAACACAGGCTTCATTGTTCAATTCATGGATACACCTCTATCCTATAATTACGCCATAGAGTAGGAGGCAGGTATACTTACTACTCTATGACGCAATTAACTCTTTCTATTGTTGCTGGCAAGTGGCACCTGGACATGGTAAGTGGTACCCACTACCAACAACTCCGATGTACAATGGGTACCACGGCCAACGAAACGCGATAGGGAGCTCGGGGAGGTGCGGCGCGGCGGCGACCCGGGCGACCCGACTGAACTCGAACATTATCACTATTTCGTATGACTTCTCATTGGGCATGGTATAATATAAGTTCATTTGATAATATACCATAAATAACTTACATACTTACTGACTTCCTTTTTCTACTAGCATTGCATAAGGTTATCACATTACCAGTAAATAGTCCTAATAGTGGTTATAATAATCTAACTAAGATAGTTGCTTGAGTTAGCTAGATAGCTAGAAATAAACATCTATTGTATTTGCATCTAAGGTATCGTACGCTTTCTGGCAATTTCTGACGACTCATTCACGTTTTCTTGTACTTATCTTTTTGAAGATACACATGAAGCTGAATAACACAACTTAGTGAACAAAACTTAAGCAATGAAGCAATTGGTAGATATTATTGAGTCATTAGAATGTATGCGGATAAAGTCTACCGTAATTGAGATTTGTGATTATGTAATTAAAAAGTGTAATTATTAGCTTTCCATAATTAGAATTTACGACCTGTTTTGAAATCGTGAAGCACGGGTGGTTGGCGAGCGAGGAAGTATCGCTACTCTATGATTGGGTGTTTGCGGTCGATCGCCGTCCGCGACTGCGATCATCCATATACGTGTGTAAACCATTTGAAAGTTTATTAAATTTGAGAATCATGACCCGACTATTGAAGGATACATAATATTACGCTTTCATTTAAAAATAATTTGCTAAGAAAAATGCAGATGACATCATAAGTACAAAAACACATCAAAATCAGTCAAGCCGTTTAGGAGGAAAATAATCACGAATAGGTAAGACAGGTGAAGATTTTGCGATCCTAATTACTTATTTTGATGTCTCTTGATGCTATGGCTATTCAAGAAGGAAGAATGAAAATAATAATTTGTAAAGTAAGTATGTAAAGCTATGTGGCGACCTCACATTCACGTCACCGACAGAAATGGACAGATGGCGCTAAATGCAGCGCCTCAATACAATGTACGGATTCTTCATAGAAAAACTGAATCACGATATTAAGACTTGCAAGCATCGTGACTATATATACAAGACCCCGAGAATAACCAGCGGGGCATAGCGGCCGCCCCGCCAGGCATAACACCCGCCTGGCTGGAAGATCTTCCCTTTACCGCTAAAGCTACATTATCAAGAACATACTTAATTGATCATCAACGTATGAACACAAACCCAATATAGGCATGTAGGTAGGAAGGTACATTACCTACACCATTTCTCGTGTGAACAAACCCACATTAATAGCGTCTAATTGAACTATTATGTTTTGTCTGTCTGTCTGCGTGTGTATGTGTTCCCACCGCGAATCTTCCCACTACGACAGTTGTGAAATCGAATGTATATACAACAGTTACGTCACCGTGTTACAGTTCTTGTTCTAGACATGTAGGTACCTATTTGTCTAGATAGGTCATCTTTCCTTGTAAGCTGAAGGGTTTTGCAAGATAATTACGTCTATATGTACATTATTATAAAGTTAGTCGTCTAATCTATGCGAGTAGTTGTGATTGCGTTTTAATTCTGGCACGGGAAAATGACCTCGGTCTGGATCATAGCTTTACTGGGATCGCCCCCAAAAATTATGGATACGCTTGATATTCTACTAATATTATAAATGTGAAAGTTTGTGAGTGTGGATGTATGTATGTTTGTTACTCCTTCACGCAAAAACTACAGAACGGATGAAATTGAAAATGAAATTTGGAACACAGATAGATTATAACCGGGATTAACATATAGGATACTTTTTATCCCGATAATCCCGAAATTTTTGTTACGTTAAATACTACGTGGACGAAGTCGGGGGGCACAGCTAGTCTATAATACAGGCGTTGCTTCATAAATAAGTTCGTACCTTCTTTGTGGTTTAAATGTATAATGATGTCATTGCTTTGCTGGCAATTCAAGCAGCATTTCTGTATACTACCGTTGTCGTGTCATCTCTGTCGCAAAGCGCCATTGTCCTATTGTTGTGCGTACGTTGGCCGTTCCAAATCACTTCCCTTCCGCGAAAGCTTGCAAGTTAGTGTCAATTAAACCCGAGGTATAAACAGTGATATCGCTATAAATAGTTATGCTCAAGTAGTTGGACATATGGGGAAGCGCCAATGAAATACTGTATCGTATCTCCAATTCGTGTCCTCTGCAATAAAAAGAAAAATAGATGCTAGAAACGGCATAATAAAAACTATAGGGATTAAACTAACAAATATTAAACAAATTTGCGATGTTTTTCAAGAAAAAAAAATATTTCTTGATAGAAAAATGATATACTGAATTGCGTACGTGCGTACTGACAACAGATTCGTACATTACCAAAATTTATGATATCTATTAGGTAAGCGTTACGAATGCGCTAGCACAGATCTAAGGAGGAACCATCGCAGTGTAACAGAGTGGTTAGCGCACGAGAGCACTGACAGAGCGGCGGCACATGGTGATGGATCACATAACGATTATGACACCGGGTCCGTGTAACTGTTGAAACGATCATATTCAGAGCGCGAACTTGCGCGTACTCAATGTGATTAATTGATGATCATAAATTCTAGCAACAAATGTGCTAATAGGAAAAATAAGCGTTCTCATACATACTTATATTTTTTTGTTGTGTTGCAAAAGTACATACTTGTATTGCAATAATCAGCCTACCTTTTTTTAAAGTGCATATCTATGGTACTGCTCTATGTACTAAACTGTTTCAATAATTATTTTACGATTTATAAAAACAATTTGTTTGCCCTTTGGTAATCATTATATTTTTTTAAACCAATTGGTAATTAACAGATATATGTACATTGCAATCGCCTATATAATCCTCCGTGCTCAAGCGTGTTTAATAAGCTGTTCATTTCATTTTCCATTCCAAGCATACTTTAAGCTGATCTTTTCACAGCGATAAGTAGGTACCTGTAACGTGTGCTTTTACAACGCCTCTCGTAACCGTAAGAATATCGCGTTATTTCGCGATGTTACATAACGCTCTGGCGATTATTGCATTGCATTATATTTCGTTATGAACCAATCATTTTCGTGGAACTGTGATCATTTAAAATTACCGAGCATCTTTACCTGTTTCCAATCCTTGTTTAAAGTAATACCCTGCGAAAAAAATGGTAGGTACACACAGAACAGCTAGGAATTGCCAGTGTTCGTAGTAAATTTGCGCTAGCGTTTGCATCACTAATTGCAATAAATTAAGTAAGTAGTACGCCTTTTACCTTTTATGTTATTTATTTATTTATTTATTATCAGATGCTTGTTGCGCTTACAGCTTAGCCAAGACGCACAACAAGCTAAATTAATGCTACTGATCGCTCAAGAAGCTTATACACTTTTTAATGAATACATGTAACTTAGTATTAAATATATCAAGGTCTGGTTGCTGAGCAATTACGGCGTTGATTAAAATGACGGCTTGGGCAGTTGGGGCAAATTGCGCGGTTCGTTTGTTTGTTTTAGTACGTGCTTAGTACACGTAGGTACAAAACCTGGGGTTATATTCAGTAGTCTATCAAGTTAGTTTGGTAACAGTCATTTTCTAGTGCTTGCAAGGTGAGTGCTGACATGGCGACCTAGATCTAAAGGCATGTTCCCCGCAGGTTGCTTAACATTAGATAAATTATGATAAGAATATTTTGCAATGATGCTTCGTTATATTCTTGCAATAATTTAATTGACTTGTTTTGTATGTAACTCGGTTCTCGTGAAATAAATAACTAATGTTTGT
This sequence comes from Notodonta ziczac, assembly GCA_918843915.1. Lineage (NCBI taxonomy): Eukaryota > Metazoa > Arthropoda > Insecta > Lepidoptera > Notodontidae > Notodonta > Notodonta ziczac. The sequence continues at coordinate 13,711,577 of OU974039.1, read as the reverse complement.
ATTCATCCAGGATTTAGTTGTCTTTTGAGCTGTACAAACGGGATTTTGAGTAATAAAATCCTTTTTTTGCGCATTCTACTGAACTACCTATTGATAAACCAACAATAATATTAAATACTAGCTGAGCCCGCGACTTCGTCCGCGTCGAATTTAAATTAACAAAAAAGCCCGCTCCCGCGTTCTGAGCCAGCGCGACAGGACCCATTTTTTAAAATTTAGTTTTTCTAAAATAAAAGTAGCATAAGTTACTGCTTATAACAATAGCTATCTACCAGTGAAAGTCCCGTGAAAATCGGTCCAGCCGTTTCCGAGATACTCTTTGATTTCATGTGTTTTTATTTTTTTACGCGGAACCCTAATTGAAATGTTACTAATCTTATATAGCCTGCATCTCAAAATCCTTTCTTAGGGGATGCCTACGTCATAGTAGCTTTATGCATGCAAAGTCTCAGCCCGATCGGTTTAAAATTGACAAAGTTTCATACAAACTTTCATCACCTATTTTATCCCCTTGGGAGTAGAATTAATCAAAATCCTTTCTTAGCTTATGCCTACGTCATAACATCTACCTGCATGCCAAATTTCAGCCCGATCCGTCCAGTGGTTTGGGCTGTGCGTTGATAGATCAGTATGTCAGTCAGTCAGTCACCTTTGAGTTATATATATTTAGATACATAAGCGTTATTTTGTGTACCTACTCAATTAATGATAATTTCCGCTGTCAATCAATTCATAATAATTGGGTACCTAAGAATATCAATTCCCATAACGTTGTACAATAGACGCAAGTGTATGAGCGGGCCGCTGCTGCTTCGCCGCCCTACAAGGATGCGGCGAGTGGCGCTGCGGCGTGCGCGCGCGCAGCCGACAGTGAAAGTGCCGCGGTGCCTTCGTAACGCCGTTATGTCACAGCCTACGGCCGGAGCCGCCACCAGTCGCGCCCCGACAACGCCGCCGCGCGCACTTTACAAACCAAAAAACCTTTCGAAACCTAGTGACACCAGCATGTGCGTGTAAAAAAAACCTTTTTAATTTTTTTAAAATGTCTCCTCTAGTGTTAGTTATATTAAGTGCTCTAGTTTTAGTTAATGCGAGTGAACTACAAACGAACGAGAGCAAAGAGAGTGCGCGGGAGGAGAAACTCCGGAGTGCTTTAATCGACGCATTTCAGAACATCAAAAAGGCATCGGCGAAAGGCGGCTTTGACGATGAGGGTCCTCTTACCTCCGACCTGATCGGCTCGCAGATACCCCCAAACTCGAGCCGAGACGAGAAGTCCACGACAGAGGACTCCTTCGACCTGTTCTCCGACGACGATGGACTTTCCTTCGCGGAGTTCAGTGACGTCGAGACCGAGAACAAGCATTCGAGCACTGAAAAGTCCCACAACGTGCAACATATAGTGAAAACGACCAAACAAGTGGAGAAAACCACTTCGAATCCGAACAAAGACGTTATGAGCAAACTGACCGACTCCATAAGGAACGCGGTGAACGAGTCCAGGAATGTGAGGAGAGAGATAACGAATGCCTCGGAGTTGTTGGGCATGGATAACATGCTGCGGTTGTTCGACTCTGAGATCCTGGTGAAGCAGTGGGCTGAGCTGAAGAAGACTGTGAGTGGAGAATGCAGAGCCAACGTGCAGGAGTATGTCGACGGATTGAAGGAGAAGCAGCTTTGGGCCTTGAAAAGTAAGTTGTATTTGTGTTATACTATAAAATTAATTTTAGAGATTAATTCAAATTTCCATTTAGATATTCAAACTTTCGACCAACTTTTTATCAGTCGGTATGACCAACATTGAATATTTTGCAATTCCTATGCAAATTTTTGTTTACATCCTACTAATATTATAAATGCGAAAGTTTGTGAGTGTGGATGTATGTATGTATGTATGTATGTATGTATGTTTGTTACTCCTTCACGCAAAAACTACTGAACGGATTTGGATGAAATTTGGAACACAGATAGATTACAACCGGGATTAACATATAGGATACTTTTTATCCCGATAATCCCGAAATTTTTGTTACGTTAAATACTACGCGGACGAAGTCCGTGGGCACAGCTAGTTATAGATATTTATAAAAAAACAGATGATATAATAGCCTCATGTATAATTAAACAAGACTTTTACTGGACATATTGTGCAAATGATATTATCTTAAATGTTATGCGTGTTACATAAACCCGAAACGGCTTATTATTTTATTTTGAATGGCTTTCCACTTTGTAATCAAAATATTTTAGTTGCGGCAACTTTCAAAATATTTATGATGAAATTATTTCCATAATTAACTAATTGCTCTGGAGCTAAATGTTTACGTAGAAACGTTCTATATATTATTACAGTGATAAGTATGTAACAACATGAGCAAAATTAAATCAACACAAAATATTTTGTAGATTACAACTTTATTTGTAAAGATATACTTTCAAGTTGTCTTTCAATAAATAACCAGCCATCGTCCAAAAATTACACTTCTAGAACCACATTCGCTGTCTTAATATCTATGCAAAGAAAATCCCTTTGTAAAGCTTTCACCGTAAATGTTTCAGTATTGTACAGTTTTGGTGTAATATCGCGTGAAATATTAATTGGTAATTCAATATTTGGACAAGTAGGCCATACAGCAAAGTAAAACTTCCAACGTTCATTCTTAGCTCTTTTTTCCTAGTAAGTATGAGTTACCGGACCGCGCGGAGTTGCGTAATGTCTTTCAAACCGAAATCCCGTATCTGGGTCACTAGCGCCACCGGCGACGTCAATAAGATCAAAACAGTTTGTTTACTTGCTTGCACAATAGATTTCTTTTTTTCTTTACACTCTTGAATAACAGCAGAATCAATTTCAAGTACCAACAGAAGAATATACGCTATTCCAATGAGTTAAAGCTTAGAATAGTGTCATGAGGTAGGCAGGTAAACATGTGTGGTTGCTAAATGACGGTCCCAACGGTGATTTCTGTTGGAAGCCGTCGAGATTTTGCGATTGGTCACTGTTGCACTATGACATTTTCCGACGCATTCTTATTACAGGAAGCCCAAACGCTAGCCAACTGCTCATCGAGTGTGTATTAAATGTTATTTCACAAGTATCTGCCGTCTAGTACTTTAGCTATGGTACTCATACGCAACGGATTTTACGAATTTACTTTGTTTTAAAACACCGCCCGTCACAGCGGCGTCGTGGTCGTCGGTGCGTACATTCAACATCGCCGAAAGTTGACGCAATTAGAGAAACTATTAACCAATAAGCTGTACATTACTATGTAAACAATGAGAAAAAAATTACGAAAGCAAATTACTTTTGTAGTTCATAGTATTATTTTATCTAAACGTTTTGTTAATACAGCAAAGATTTATGCCTCGTATTCGTAATTACTATTTGTGACCCCGATATCTATATTGTTTTTATTAGGCGCGTCAATTTAAAGCATCTGTCAATTAGACATGCGTTCGAGTATTTAGCGGATAGTCAAGCATACAACACGTATACAAATCTCGTTTGCGTCACAGAGTACTTTGTATAGGTTTGTGTTTCGCACCTTTTCATCAAAAATGAATGCTCGAAAGTCTGTGCAACATTACTTATAACATGTTCTTTACTGTACTTTTTGAAGGTTTATAATGTTCCACATAAAATTCGAAGGCCAGCATTTATAATAAGCACATAAGCCTCGCATTCCTTTACATATATTTGTCCATTAGTACAAACACTCGTGCAAGCGTCGGAGTCAATTAGACGTGTTTGCAGACGTGGGCATCACACTCGTAAAACTAATTTTCATTACTCATACTCTGAAAGTAGGTCTGAAGTTGCCTGAGAAGCGGGTTGAAAGTAATACTTTTCAGGCCCGGGAGTTTCGCTTTCAACTGACAGCTGTTAAATTATTAAAAAAAAACTAGTTCCATTTTCACATTTCTATGGAACCATGTTCAAACTTTTTCTACAGTCACTCAATTACAGCACGATGTAAAATTGAAATAACATAAAGTTAAGTATTAATTCAAGATTTTTTTTTTTAAATGACTTAATTATAATTTAGTTCAACAATTTCTTTAAAATAACATAGATTTGGGCAAAATATTTAAAGATGAAAATGAAAAATAATGGCTAAATAATGAAGTAGGCCGATCAACGAAAAAAAAAACAAAATAGGCGGCAATCCGATTTTTTTTTTTCGAGTTGTAGAGTATTGTTTATACTTCCTTGTATTATTTCTTTAGCCAATTCCTGTTTTTATTTTTATTTTCCTTGTATTCGTAATGAAAAGCACAGTGTTTACCTCGGGTGAAAGACTTATTTTGTCCCTCGAACTATTAGCGCCCTCGCTATTCTCGGGCGCCAAACCCCGTCTCGGGACGAAATAAGTAACTTTCACCACTCATGTAACAATGTACTATTCCTATTAAGACTTACTTACTTATATGTCCGCCGCAAGCTTCATATATATACAGATTGGCAAAGAGGTAGCGAAAATATTCACAAACCGATTTAAATTTTTCTTCTGAAGAGTATTATAGTAAGAAATAATAAATATGTATTTACGACAAAAGTAAAATTCGAATGGCATCGACAAAGTTAAAAACTTGTACCGAGGAAGGATTGAGATGCAGTTTCTTAGCTATCCTTTGAGAACACTTGTCATTTGTATCTAGGCATAGAAAGCATTAGTTATCACTATAGGCGCCATATGCATCTAGCAGTTTAAGCGCTAGACACGGACAAAATAAAAATGTATAAAAGATAAAGATTATGAATACTACTGACATTTAGATTTGTGAATCGCATTATCTACCCACCCACGCTGCCATGTGTTGTATATATTTCAGGTGTATTATGCACCTATTGGTCTACGAAAAATAAAACATTGACGAAAATCCCTCATTAAAATTCTATTGATTTACGAGAACCATGAGGAACCGTATTTTTTATGATTATTATTTATTATAATAATCTCATAAATATTTAAAAGCAATGTATTAATGTTTTATTTGTTATGGTAAAACACAACTTTATATTTAAAAAAAAAAAATATATCATTTACATTTTTTTGTGACAAGTTGACATTGTGACACGGATCTGCTGTGATTTTTTGTGAATTGTTTGTATTGTATTGTTATTAATTGTGTTTGTTATTGCTATTTGTTACGAAGAATATTTGTTTGTACCGTCTTCTCATATAGGTAATGATAAGCCAGGTACTAGAGACCGCATTAATAAATCGTTCTCAAGTTTAAGCAATACAAATCAATACAATATCAATACAGGAATATATATATCTCATTATTATTAAATGATAATAATTTTCACAAAATTTACTAAAAACAATTATTTATTGTGTGTTTTTTCAATATAGGGTTTAAATAGGTTTAAACGGGAGCATTGGTTTCAACAAATATGAATACCTATCGCTTAGACCTCCTGCCGTTGCCATAGCGGGGCACAGCCCAGCCCCCGCGAGTCGATGCCCACCCAGAGCATAACATTACACCATTATCGACCTTCAGTTGAATTTCTACCAACAGTTTCTCAACGGCCACGTTTGGTTTGGCAACTGCGCTTGCGCTTATGTAACTAATTATCGCCGTACCAGCTCAGATTGGAAATATTTGGATTAAACAATTATTTCCCATTCAAAATAATTGCTAAAGATACCTATATTACCGATTTATACCTACTTTAAATTGTAACCCTTACTAAACTCACAGAGTAGAGAATTGTTAAAGTTTGAGTTTCCTGGGAAGTGTTGGCGCTACATGACTTTTGTGACTGCGATTTGGGAAAATCCAAGTGAAATTATTTTGACTATTCTCGAAAACTGCGAGATCAATATTACATGCACATCTTTTTCGTTATGCAACAGCAGCATAGGGAACCATAGCTACAATTCAGTAGTATAGCGTAGCCTATACTATAAGATCCATCTCTCTTATAGTACAATTTCATGGTAGCATAACCGTGTCACCATGCAGCTGAGCAGACACTTCCATATCTCGGAAATGCACTCGAACAATCATATTGTCAGCGGGCCGTTGCGTAACATCACACTTACTTCCCGGTAAGCAGTGATGAACCTTCTGATGGATGCGCCAAGCCATTTCCAAGAAAAATGATATGTTGGGCACGCCACACGACTGATATAAGAGTTTCGTTGTCGGAGGTTTTAAAAAAGTTGACATATAATAAGTTAGCATTGTGCGGTAGACTTGTTGCCTCAGACATAATTTCCCACGCGAATGCAGTTATGAAACAAATAACGGGTCTTGTAGGATCAATATTGGAAAGCTGAACGAGGATAACATAACCCAATCAATTTTCTACTCAAGTATACGGATTTCCACAATGTCTAGCCGTGGTAAACATTTTTTTTCATAATCATTATTAATATTGAATAAGTATTTAACATCAAGAAACAATATTATGCAAACAGGTATTTCTTGTAAAATCTACGCGAGTCCGCATATTAGTCGTGATGGCCACACAAACACTACAAAATTAAGTAATACTCGTATGAGACGGGAAGTGACCGAACAATATTAAATATTATTTCTGTAAAATGTACCTCACCAAGATTCTGTATGTGATAACAAGCGGAACAACCGTGCATTCTATTGCGCCACGCTAATTCTAAGGAATGAGCGATTCGCGCGCGCATCTACTGTCGGTACTGATGTTGTAATCTGTCATTGATAGGTGCATAAAATGAGTGGGTACATGATAAGAATAAGTTGGAATCACCATTATCAATTTTCTCTTATTTTGATTTGAACCTAATGCAATGATATTTCGGCATGACCACAGATATAGAATATATGTGCTTATCCTACTAATATTATAAATGTGAAAGTTTGTGAGTGTGGATGTATGTTTGTTACTCTTTCACGCAAAAACTACAGAACGGATTTGGATGAAATTTGGAACACAGATAGCTGATAACCTGGATGAACACATAGAATACTTTACTTAAGTCAATGCGGACGGAGTCACGGGCAGAAACTAGTGATATAATACTGTAAAAGTAAAGTTGGCACCATCTTACTTTCTTGCCATAATTTAGACACTGGCCTCTTATACTAGGGGTAAATAGAAAAATAAGTTTCTATTAACCCCTTCGCCGGATTGTCACATAGGTAATAAATAAATATTATTAAGATTTAGACTGGCTTGGCATTGCAACTTTGCGCTACAGTGGAATACCAGTAAGGTGCTACGCGGCCGGAGCCTGCTGGGAAGCGGGCCCATGCGCTTGCGTAGTTTCACTTTCCATCGCAGTTGCTATTAGAATGCTGTTATTACTTCATACTAAGTACTGATATTTAAAAGCGATAAATAAGTACAATGTATGCTTGTAAGATAAGACTTCATATTGCATTACGTAATATAAAAAAGTTTATTCTCACAAATTTAATTCAATATTTATTTTACTTAATTGTGATAACATTTGTCTAGTTCAATGCCATTAGAAGATCAAATACTAATAATTAAATCTAGTCTTATGTCGATGTGGAGTGTCGGAAATAGGTTAATGCAAATTAAAATAAGGAAACAAATAAGGAGTGGCTCCGCACCAATTGTCTTTAAAATTCCGGGTGAGATTGTTAAATTATGAATGACGATATAATAATAATCCTTCCACAAACACAGAACAAAGACAGACTACAGCTAACTGCTATTTTCGTTTAATACCCAAACACAGATCCCTGCAGTGTCTGCACAGCACCAACAACAACCTTAACCCTATACCTGTGTCAGCAAATCTTTTTAATAAGGTGGCATGCGCACGCGTATGCGTGGGAATGGCATTGTACGCTCGCTGACTGTATACGCTTCTAATGGATTGGTACGTGGCTGAATAATACTGGCAATAAGCACTAGACTTGAACAAAAAATATTAAATAACGATATTTTTTAGGAAATAATCGAGATATCGTCATTCTCAGTCCACTTTATCTCAACACAAGCGTTGCTTTGATTTATTTATCTGGTGCCATAGACTTTAGTTTTTTTCTTGGGACACACAACGCAAGAAGGGGTGTCAAATGAATAACTTTTTGATACATTGTGCAAGATATGCAAAACGAATGGAACTATTTCTGTGTTTGATAGATTGTGTCGGAGTGATGATGGTTCTTGGCTATGTTTCATTGAATCAGTTGTACATGACTTCCGTGAGGTTTGGAAGTGTTTAAATCTATACAAATAAATAAAATTGGAGTGTCTGTTTGTAATATCAAAATAACACCTTTTCACTAAATGCATATGAAAGTACATACGAAATCTATAACAAAAACGCGATATAATTTTTTTTTGTCTGTCTGTCTGTCTGTCTGCCTGTGTCTGTCTGTGTGTTTGTTCCGGGTAATCTCCGAAACGGCTGGGCCGATTTTGACGGGACTTTCACTGGCAGATAGCTGTTGTTATAAGCAGTAACTTACTATTATAACTATTATTTTAGAAATACAACATTTTACAAAATGAGTCCTTCGCGCGGGTTCAGAACCCGGGAGCGGGCTTTTTTTTAAGTTAAATTCCACGCGGACGAAGTCGCGGGCTCAGCTAGTGATAAATAATTACAGACTGGGCCTCGGCAGACTAGCTAATACAATTTCCGTGATATAAGAGTAGACAATAGATCATCATAGAGTAGGAATGACTAAATTTTAACTTCAACACTCAGAGTACTGTCTGTCAGTGAGCACGCGTCCGTCGCCATTCATTGCGCAACCGCTTACGTGAGGGGGAGCTTCGCCGCTGCGCCGCGGATGCAAGTGTGCCGCGTTACGTAACGATGACCGGATGTACCGCCATTGTTCACCGAGGTCAAGCACGTGGATATTATCAGATGATTGTAACCTGTTTTGTGTTCAATAAATAAATAAATAAATAAATAAAAGATAATGGTGATTGGGTCTTATCATTCTACGAAATTAATCTAAGTAGGATTGCTTTTCCTCTTGCTTAAAGAACACATATTTCGTGAACTGTTATTATTACCTAAGCATTTGCACTTATGATGAGGTGACGTGTCATTACATTAATATTTTGGTCCCATCAACTACGGTCTATTTCCCACACGAAGTCCCGTAGGCGCGGCGGCGGCGATGTAGTCCCGTGTCGGCAATACAATTTACACTGTGTACAATTCAGTTCCGAATTTTAAATTTTTTATTGCTATTTTACAGCTACGTTTGTCCTTTTCTTATGAAGGGGGAGCTGTATTAATCAAATACTGAATTAAATAAATTATATTATATTCAATAAACGCAAAATGATTGAGTGCGAATCATTTACTGCTTATATTTTTAATAAATGATAAATATCGCCAGACTGACTGACTCACTGACACAACTGTATGGTCAAATTACGAGAAGGCTATTTTCGAAATTCAACCTGACGGTAATCGAACCTGCAACCACCCGGTGCAGTGAGCGGAGTGACTTGCGTTTAAACCACTGCGCCATCGGTCGTCCGCTTGTGGCTGTGTTAATCACTGGATGTTTATTTTATTTCTTCCGGCTAATTGAAATAGTAAAGCTTTCATCCAAGCGTGTCCAATTAATAACCAATAAAAAAAATTGTACTCCCCCAGCTTTAGAGCAGTTAAACCATATGCAAATTTCAAATCGATTTCAAACATCGAGAAAGTCCCACCGAAATAGTGGACAGTGTGTCAAGCTAGACAAGGACATCGTATCACCATAAGAGGGAGTGAGTCAGGTGTAGTCACATAATGGCATTACGTAAGGAACGAGGCTCAATTCGCGAAAATTATATTCTTGTTTACTTGGGGATAATGTCAATTTTTTGCAAGATATACGATTGCGAAAGATGTTCGAGCCTCGAGGAGCAGTGTGTGGAGTTAGACGTATAAGGTATGGCCGAGAAACCTAAAACCTAATTATGTAATTTGTTGTAAGTTGTGCCAATCCGTTAAACCAAATGTAAAATATGTTTTCTTGCGACAGAATAATTATCATAACTGCTACTGAGTGAGCATCCATTAAAGTAAATTAATCCAACTTATTGATTTATAATCGCATGTAACAATTTATGTTTTAAAGCATATCCAGGCATTTCTAAGTTTATTCTGTTGCCGTAGGGAGGGTCCAGTCTTGTAGGTCTCATCATTTATCAATGTGCTTGTTTAGGTTTATCATTGTAAAGGTTAGTCCGGTCTCTTCCCCAAATGTTTACACCCGTATGCCAACCATTCATAGAAGACTGCTCGCGAGATACCCGCTTAAGCACAGACTTATAAACACTAAAGTTTAAGCGCTTAAGCATTACTGACGAGTGATGAGAAGTTGTCACAAGCGGGGTTGTTACTCCTTCTTTTTCACACAATGATTTAATGGCACTGCCGTCGTTGATGAGGTCAATAATTATAATGGTAGCTACATACTACTACTATATTAAGCTCACCAGATGGCGCTTGATAGGAATGGTCGTTATCTGTCACTTCACTTCTGTCAGTGTCATTTCAACGCCCACGTCAACAAGACGACACCGACGTTTTTTTGACCTTATTGGCACTAACATTACCATGACCCAATTCCAATGGAAGTTATTTTAACTGTTATAATATAATTTCGTTTCATATTAAAATAAAAAATAATTTCGTATGACATCCACAGTTGGTCGAGGAAGCCTTGGAATTTTTATACATAAAAAATAATTTAATGTCACATCATACACTTTACATCATACATCATACATACGAGGTGATGGTGTAACAGCGTTTATTTACGACCATATGTCTTATTTACGACTTGTATTACATCAACAATTGTATTCACGAACAGCTAATTAATGTATTGTTTAATTAGTTAATCACTTACAAGTGTACCTTCTCAAGAAACTTATGGTTGAAAGGACAACGAGGTCAAATTGTCAAATTACTCTGCAAAAGCTATGTTGCCACTTAATTTAATTCATGGTGCACCCTTTTATCATCAACGGATTTAAACGGACCGCAAACTTATTTTTATAATTTATTTTTACCGGTTATTTTGGTTAAGTCAAAAATATGGTTATGTTTATATCTGCGGATCCCGAAACTATTCACGTTCTATATACGTACAGAGGCACCTACCTACAAAATTAACGTGGGTATTGTATTTTTTCCTGAAACAAAGCAACGATCCATTACCCTTATTACATAACGCAGTTCTTACAGTGAAAGCGACTGACTGTCAAGGATGGGGTCTTTGCCCCTACGGAACGGTTCCTTTCACGCCATTTTAGCACTTATTTTGATACAATTAGAGGCTATTATAGTGCAATACTGTATAAGTATGGTTCGCTCATTAGCGTTGAGTTAACGTTGTTATGAATTGTACTACCGCTTTCTTTTCGCTATCGTTTCCCTGTGATAAATTTTAAATAACTCTAATTATAATAATTTGTTTACTTATTCTAAGTAAAGTGATAATTTTAAATAAATAATTAAAACCAATGTCAATAAAACCAAGGTGGATAAAACCAGCTGACGGGGACAGATGTACCTAACTTGTCTGCCTGTTTGCAACTGAGTTGATTAAACATTTTTGATTTGACCATAGATTGAGATTGCTTAGTTGTTCCTAATTTTTTAATATATCTCTCTCCTGCTTCACAAAGTTTATTTTTGACTCTTTATACATTCAATTACACATCAAACTTCCGGAAGATAATATCTAAGTGACAGTAACAACCACATTAGAAACCCTTGTTTATATTAGAAGAACATGGCGGATAAACAGTCATACGTGGATGCAGTTATTTTAAACTATTTAAAGATAAAAAAACAAAAATCTGTTTGTATACTTACATTCCAGAGTAATCCTCCGTGTTGGCAAACAAGCAGCCTATTTTCAAAACTTACTAAACCATATTAGCGAGAAGTAAGTGTACAATATTGAACTTCTTCCTACCTCTTGGAAGATTAAATCATTATAGTACCTATTTATGAAATGAGCATAAAATAAAGTTTGTGTATATTCCAGGCTCGGCCAATAAGCGGCGGTAACAATAATAACATTTCTACACCATCAGTTCAGAACAATAGGAATGCCTGTATCAGTTTTTGTGACCACCTTAGCCAGAGTTCAGTGATCTATACAAATATTTATTATGTCGGCGTGACCCACATTCCACTCCTCTTTTGTTATTAAACTCTAGGTTTGCATTCTGGAGAAAGTAAGGAATATTGAGATAACTTATTTCTGATAATTTGTTTTGTTTTATCCCTATTGCAAAAAGAAAAAATTGCAATTTTGCAGTATTCTGGATATTACAATCGTTTTAGTAGCTTTTTCGCGGCGTCATTTGAAAAACAATGCCTTGAGTAACGTTAGTTTGGATTTCCTAATATTAAGTCTCAATTTCCTAATAATTATAGGCTTTATTGTAGTTGATAGTTAAAAACTAATATCACGCTACTAAATGATTGCGAAGTGAACAAAGCTTCAATAAGTTTTCAAAAGTGGTTACAAAAAAATATTGTGAAAAATGGAGTCTACATCCTACTTAATTGGAAATGCTAACAATGAAGAGTTCAAAAGTATTTGTTCTGCTAAAGTGTCGGAATGGGCTTGCAAAAGACATTCCACACAATTTAAACCTCTTAATTTATTACTTTATTAGTTTACTTTCAATCAAATCGAGGAAGCTGTTCGTTATACTCCAGCTATTCGTCGTTATTGACTCGTTATAACGACATAACAACTTGACAAAGTAATTTATTGCGAAGACCATCTTAGATCCTTCAGAACTGTGAGATTTCTGGCGATAGTCCAAAATTAAATGCGTGTTGTTTTCGAAAGACGTGAAATTCTTTCACGTCTTTCGAAAACTGGTTAGATTTCTAATAGTTTCTCCAAAACTTTTATTTGCGAAAACAACTAATAAAATCAATTCAAATTCTGATCTAGATATTGAGACCGAGTATCAAAGCTGCAAATATTATTTGTTGGAATCGAACCTGATTTTATCTCAACCAAAGTATTTTTTAATATAATATATTATTTGAATATTCAATTCTCATTTGAAGTATGTACACAATTAATTGCGCCAATTTTTATCATCTATACGCATATGTTTCAAGGCGACACGCAGGTGCGATGTGCGTCAGTGCAGAGAAAGTGCGTCCCAGAAGGCGCTCGGTAGGTTGCGCAAGCGCCGCCCGTTGTGACAAAGTCGCGCAGCGCAAGCAACGCGCGGATGACGGTCAAGTTCGCCTGTTCGATGCCTCTTACGTTATCGTTGATAGAATCTCACTTTATATAGTATTTTGTAAATCATTGGATGAATGTATTACATTTAGGTAGCGAATCGTATCTATGGTATGAACCAGTAGCTCTATTTTCGCTAACAGTCGCTACCGTTTTTAAATATATACAAGGTGACACATTATGGGTATACTTTTTTTTTCAAAACTTAACTTTGTAATTCTTAAACCATCAGCTTTGGAGGGAACTTGAAAAACAAAAGGTGTTATAGGAATACAGCTGTTGACCGATTTCACAAGTCTACAAAACCTTTAGTACTTCAACTGTCCCACAAAGGCGATAGTTTGAGATTTACAAAGTTAAGTTGCAAAAAAAATAGTATACCCTTTTTGTATCACCTAGTATGTGGAAAATTGTAGTCTATTCTAATTATTATTATGTATGATTGGCGCATTTGAACGCTATTTGGCAAATGAATATCTTACGCAGATGCTAGCGACTAGTGGATGTTAAAAGAACATTACTGTTACAGAGTTAAGACCACGTTTCCTGTGGACTGGTATTGTGTTATTGTTTTTTCTTAGACAGCTAGTGTTTCTCCTATTGTCACACTACAAAATTACTATTTTTGTTTGCAATTTTATGTTAAACACGCGATATCGTCTCACTTGCGCTGTGCGCAGAGTCAATATGCGCCGCTGACGGCTACACAATGCGCGTGCGCCTTATGGAGCTCAGTGAAATTTATTAACACCTGTTCATCGCTTAAGCATGACTGTTATATTATTTAATTTGTTTATTGCTAGTAGCTTATGTTGCCGTTTATTGCCCATCTACTTGTAGCCATAAGATACGAGAGCTAAGGAGCGCTAATTTTGCGCTAGAGAGCCACAGCAAGGATTAACAAAACACCATTTAATAACGTTTTATGTTCCAATAGGGTTTTTTATTTAGTGTCTAAGGTCACTTATTTCAAAATTTCATGATCTCCGTCGACCCTATTTCTCTGCTTCGTGGTTCTTGACTAAACAAATATATATAGGAAAGGGGAGTAAGGCTAGTGGCAATAGTTTAGTCTTATTTTCCAAAGTCAGGCAGTATCTGTTTATGTCAGTCACAATAACATCCAATAGACGTATGACGGCGCGCGCGTCACGTAGCACGCTTGCGTCAACGCGCATCAAATAATCTGCACGCGGGCCGATCGGCCGTTACGACACGTGCTCTGGGCTGTGGGGCATTAGAACACCCAATTAGTTTCTGCTGCAATACTTTGGTAGCCAATCCAATAAAATATAACTAGATAGTTATAAAGCTTTTAACTCTCCTTAATTTTGTTAATAACCATTGAGTTTCTTGCCGGATCTTCTCAGTGGAAGCAGAATTCCGAACCGGTGGTAGATTCTGACTATTAATAAATGCTTTGTTGGCTTACGTGAATAAAAATAATTTTCAGTTTTGAGTTTGAGTTTAATTTGAGTGGGGTCGACGACAGACATGACAGTTCTCGCTTGGGTCGACACAATTATTTTACTCTTTCACCGCTGTCTGCAACCATGACGGGAAAACGGGAAAACCACCTATAAAAATAAATAAATATCAAGGAGGAAGTTTTTATAATCGCATGCAGTCCATTATAAAAAAAATAGGAATAAAATAACCTCTAGTCCGATTAACCTCTAGTCTCTTGTATGAAGCAGTGATAGCCGATTAATCAGTGATAGCCGATTGGTCAAGCACGCGTCTTGCGGGCTACCAGGTCTCGGGTTCAAACCCCGGCTCGAACCTCTGGATTTTTCGAAATCTATGTGCGAATCATAATTTCTATATGATTATCACTTGCTTACGGTGAAGGAAAACATCGTGATGAAATCTGCATGTCTTAGAAGATTTAACTAATTTTCTAAAGACATGTGAAATCCGCCAACCCGCACTGGGCCAGCGTGGTGGATTATGGCCTGAATCCCCCTCGTGTTGAGGGGAGGCCCGTGCCCAGGAGTGGGACGCCCAAGGGGGCTAAAATTATTTTTATTAATTATAGTTTGATTAGCTGCCCTCAGGCCGGCAGTATTGTGCTTTCATGCTTATCGCTGAACACTGAAATGTTATTTAATTTTTGTCCTAAAACTTAGCAGTGCCCAACCAGTTTCCCAACAAAGGTTGTTGGCAACGACCCGTGTCCGTGGCGCGCATGTCGAACAGGGCATACTCATTGCGATGCGGTGCGCACGCGTTGCAAAATATACTACTTGCGCTTAGATTAGATACGTGAAGAAACGGGACTTAGAGTAAGTAGTACAGAACAGCGAAGAATGTAGGTCTCGGACCAACTACCCTTTGCATTCCGCACTAGGAATAAAATGCATTAAAATAATTCCGAAAATAGTTACGGGTCGGGAGCGAGGTTGGGCATTGTCATTGCTCTATCTAAATTAATCATTGTTTGTTATTTGGTCGTCAATGTTATACATCTTAATTACTAAGCGTATGTTTCGAAAACTAATTCTAAAGTGCGGAGTCCATACAAAGGGTGATGTAGGTAGGATATTAATGTTTTCGCTTGGATTTTATACTGTCACATTTAAACTATAAATACTTAGCCTTGTTTATTTTTCCGATCATTTCGTAGTTGGTACTTACTTATTTTAGCAATGACATAATCGTTCAATATTATTTAAAAGGTTTCAAGCGTAATATCAGGGCTGGCGAGGCCGGCTGTCCGTGTATCGATGTTATTTATGATCGTGAGCGCACGTTCCCTTGGTTTGGGCGTCGCAGCCTTCCATCCAAGGATAGTAACTGGTAATAAACAATCGAATCAGTATTTTTATTGAAGCCCGATTTGGGGTTAAGTAATGACTACCTACTTACCTGCCAGTTACTTCGATGACGCTGTGGTCTTATTTAGAAAGTCTTTAAAGTGTTTTATTAAGATTTTTACCAAAGGCAATGATCGTTAGTAAGAATTCCAGTAGACTCGCCTGCTATGCTATATATTTGTCCTGAGAATGGGATCACGTCAATAATTTAATAGCCAGGGATCAAGCCCTTGGTAACGATGGTGGCCCGTATCTACCCTTTTGTATAAGACTAAAGAAAAATCCATCCAATCAAAGAAGCCCTGGCACGTGGGATGGTGGCGATGGTAGCCAGTCATCTCGTACCAACCACGGCCGTATTTCTTCGCGCGCCGGTTTTATGAACAAGGCAAGATCCAGCCAACAAGTCAATGCGGAGTCAAATATTAATCGACCCAAATGAACATACGTAAGTTAGGTACCTAGTTACTGTACCTTCAATATTAATAGTATTTGTAGAGCCAATAAGTATAGAGATCTATTATTACGTAAGGCGTACGAGACTCCGTGAGTCACCCATGAAGTAATAATGTGTAATGGGGAAATGTCAGTTGACTTATTAAGTCCATTTCCTTGTATGTAATTGGGCAAGCTACAGTCAATTCAGACAACTTTCATATAGTGATATTAATATAACAATAATTCCACTCACAACAAACAAACTATAATTATATCGTTATTAGATGCATTGATAGCGCCCGCGCAGTATGCAGTTGACCGGCACTGCGGCGAGTTCATCGACACGTGGCCTGTCGCCTTGACATAGATCCCTATGCTATCCGATCATTCTCCACTAGTTCGCACCTGCGATTTCACTCGAGGATAGCCATAATTATGCATTTCATATTACAATCTAACCTACATTATTCTGTAAAGAATAACTATTCTAAATATATATATTCTATATTATAGTGGAACTCCACTACACTTCTATTCTTAAGTAATAGTTGTTTAATTCCGTCTACGTAAAATATTTGTATAGTATTTTTTACAGCGCAGCTATTGGCTGGAATATTTTTCGTAGCCGCTAGCGACTAGCATAATTCCAGCGAACTTGTAAACTCAGGATGCACGTACAGAGAGATTTGTTTCTGTGTAAAATCTGCCTATACAGTTGTTTTGAGTGTCCAGCTTTGCCACGGAGGGAAGTGAATAATTTTACTTAACTTAAATGTGCATGTGCATACTATGTTCGTATAGTAAGTTCAACTTAAATCGTCTGCGAAATGCAAAACTTTCAACGGACAGACAGCTGAACACTTAACATTTTTATACCTGACGATATGATTTCAGTCGTACCGTGTGAACCTAGGTACATAATGTTGAATTATTTATTTACATTGAAAGTGTTCGTGAGCTTGTTCCCATTCACTTACGTTATATGTTGTATAATATACTTATAGTTATGTAATACCATGGTATTATATTGATTCATTTAATTAAAAAGGTACTGTAAGAATATGCTTGGATTCATATTGGGAATCCAGAGATACCTATTGTTCAATCTTCGTAGCGATGTGTGGGCCTCATTATCCTTCCACACGATGTACCTAAATTGTAATTAGTTTTCAAATATGAAGAATCTAAGAGAGCTGTATTAGGCAGCAAGCGGAGCGACCTGACGTTACCTTTTTAATATGTTATGCTATGAAAATCTTTTGAAGTATTTCTAAAATGTATTCAAAATATAAGCGTCAGCTTGAAAATAATATATGTCGCCGATACAAACCAAGGTTCCCTTCTACCGCTGACCTATTCCAAAATGGAAAGCACGCAGCCGCAGCTACTTAAGGCCGATCACTTGGCCTATAGGAAATGACGTATACTTACTCTATAAGAACAAAGTTTTCAACAAGAATGCAATGACTCTGGCCTAACACGCGGATCCAGTGAAAATAACCAATAACGAATATCTGAATATCGGAAATAAATATTTTAGAAATGATACAAGACTGAGTGGTTGGGAGTTAAACCGACAGTTTGTTAACTGAAAGCTGAACAATAATTCAGAACCCGAAGATTTGAAATCATTGGAATCAATATCAGAAACTTTAAACGTCTGTATACCAATGCTGAATTTATTTTGGAAAATATTTCATTCTTATGAAAATCACAACCGAATTGTTTGTCTTACTATCAACAGTGAAATAATTTACAAAGTAACAACAATATTTACATAAAAAGTGAAGTATCCGACTCCGTTGACGATATCGATTCATACTACCCGCGCTGAAAGAACAAAATTCCTTCAATGAAGTACTATATTTGAAAAATAATCGATATCAAATTGACATTGAAATCGTTTATTTTGTTTAGGCCTACAGGGGCACTTACAAATTGATAATATTACTTTTTTCTTATGTCTACAACCGGATCGGAACGCGACCGCGACTGAGATGATTCGGCAAGAAACTCAGCGGGCTTGTCTTTTTACATTTTGTTATATTTATCTTTTTTATCGCCAATATATCTGTAATTAAGTATAGGAAAAAAAACAAATAACCAGTTTCGCTATTATAACCTTTATTTCTTTCCAATCACACTTGAGAATGGTTGTAAAGTGTTATGTATTGTTTGCAGTGGAGGACGCGAGCGGTCGGTACCCATCCATGTTCTACTGGGGCAACAACTACTGGACCGGCTCGCTGGAGCTCTGCCAGTCGCTCAACGCCGAGCAGCTGCCCCGGAGACGCAACAGTGAGTGCACACTCTATCATAATAAACTCTATGATAGTAACTCCATAAAGCATCCCGCAAATAGGCGCAGTAACAGAGGTCACCACCATATCCATGTTTTCATATTCCTCACTCCATTACCATCTATAATACCAAATGGGCCTATTCTATAATACATATTTTCGAGATGCTTAACTAGTTACCTAACACTGCAGATTAGGTTCACCCGTCATAGTGAGATAATAAAACCTACTTTTGCAAGATACAATTTCAAATTCACGAGATGAGAGGGAATTACTAAATTTAAAGAATGTCGTGCATATATCAACTATAAAACCTATAGCTATAAGAGATATGACAATGACACATCACCTAACGAGAAGATGCTTAAACTTACCCAATTATGACTAACCACGATACAAGTTATGAAATCTATGTCAGCGGAAAGCGATGGCGCGTGCATTCAGCTCGTAAGACGTAACGACCATAAAACGGCAGGTTTCATTAGTGTATCGCAACCGCGGATGGCGAGATGCAAATAGAACGCCGCGCGCCGCGGGGCGGCGGGTGGCGACACTGTCCATCGATATGCCGGCTGTAATACCCATAATTGTGATTGCAAAACGCGGGAACTGGCTTGGACTCTGTCTCACACGAACAATGTTAAAAATGCTTTACTTTGTATTTTCTACGTATGTACCCAGTATCGGTTTGAATTAATTATAACAAACTGATAACATTCCAGGATGAATTCATGATTTCTTCAAAGTTAATTTATTTCCATATTGTCTCAAATTATCAACACCATCCACGGACAATGTTTTTCTTGTTGACTGTTTACAATATTTCACGACATATATGTATGACAATCCACGTTGGCTCTACTGTTTAGTCGACAGCAACTCTAGCTATCATAATGGAAGATCGATGTCTACCCACAAATAAAATAGTGTAGACAGTGCATTATTAATATTAACAGTATAGATAAGTTACTTGATAATCAATAGGCGGTTCGTAGTTTGTGTGATTTGAACCCAAGTCAACTGTGCTTATGTAATCGTAAAAATGTGTTCTATGAACCGTGCAGTGGTTTGGAAGAAAGTGCGCGATATGCAAATTGTTGCAATGTTGCGAGGAAATATTCTCAACTTTGATTGAGATAAAAAATACATATTAAAATTATGTACACACTGCAATAATTTATTATGAATTATTGGATAATATAAATGCTAATTTTCACCCACTTCACAGAATCTCAACAAAGGATAACTTGGTGGGAAAAGTTAAGAGCTCATACAACGTTAAGTAGGTAAAGTTAGTATTGGATATCTTTACAAAAATATATCATATTTAGCTTTAGGAACATTTAAACATTTCTTGAGACTCTTTGCCCAAAAGGCTGGTATTTTTAAGTGCAACCATTATTGTTTTTTGGCATTGCTTTTAAAACCCATTATCCGCTATTATCCGCGGGTCAAGGGGTATTAGTTTACATCACTTTCTACGTACATTCGGCCTCGACGCGACCTTGCGACTGTTGCCCGACACTTCTCGAAAATTCGCTAGTAATTCGCCAGTGACCGACCAAAACCTTGGCTCGTATGTTAATGAGCATGTTAATTATGGCTTGTTACAGTTTCAATGTGGAGTGAATGTGTCTGCCCAATTAATTACTTTTAATTGTAGTTGTATACATTGACCTAATAATACTATAATATCTATCTGTTTTATTAGTCGAGGAGTGAGTACGCCGAAAGTTCGTCTATTTTTTTATTATTTCAGCTCCTCAATTTCTGCTTAGCTCATATTACTACTCTGTTTTTTTTATAACCTACTTAATTTTAGCTTTTATTACTTTCTCACGGTCTATTAATACCTACGATTAGTTTTTTTTTCCGGGTGGGGCCCTGGTGACCTGTAACACAGGTTTTTTATAAACCTACATCAGGCACCAGTCTCTCACAATGGTGGAGGCTAGTTATGGCAAT
This sequence comes from Notodonta ziczac, assembly GCA_918843915.1. Taxonomy (NCBI): domain Eukaryota; kingdom Metazoa; phylum Arthropoda; class Insecta; order Lepidoptera; family Notodontidae; genus Notodonta; species Notodonta ziczac. The sequence continues at coordinate 13,690,840 of OU974039.1, read as the reverse complement.
ATTGTCAACTTTAAGACAACCACATTTGTGAAGAGAGAATAAATGATTTATTATTATTATATTATATTATTAATATGAAATTGTCGGGTTGGATAAAAAATATAAATACTTTAAATTACTTTAAAAATGTTAATTATACCAGTTATTTTATCTTAGCGCTCAAACCCAATATAGTATTAAAAATAAAATATTATATTATATTACATTCTGACTGTGCGTAACCAGCGGCTCAATAATAACGAATATACACGCGTAATTATAAATTACTTATATGTTAATACATTATCCAAATGGAAAGTGTTATTTACAGAATTTGGCAAGAGCTATACGTTGCAATAGCATTGTGTAAAACTATTTACTAACAAGGAACACAAACTGTACCGTGCGTTGATGTCTGTTGTATTGTGAGCGTGCGGCGTAGCGTAAAACCGTAGTAGTTTGCTACGAGTGCTACGATAGTTTAAGGAACAGAAACATTGCCAATAATAATAATTTACAATAGTTCATTAAATATATAATATCCATAATCACCAGTTATGGTTTATTCAATATGTTATTTGATTATTATGCCTTTTATTTATGTGTATAACTTATGATATAAACCTAACGAAAGGTCTTGTTTGCAGCGAGCGGCGGTTCAGCGATCTTTGCCGACTGGCGCGAGGACGTGTCGATGGCAGGGTTCGGGCCGCCCTTCCCCGCCGCGTTCTACGTGGCGCGCATCACCGTCTCCACCAACTTCACTGATATTATCAGAAATGTGAGACTCACTATTTATCTAATGTCCAAATTATTAAGGACTAACTAAGGAAGTGAATTATATTTCCTAAAAAGGCTCCACCAGCTTAACGGTCTGTGTGCCACTCTGATCTCACCAGTACATTTTACGGTACCCAATACATTGCATGGTTTGGACCATAAATTTGGTGTGATTTTGGAAATATTTGCCAAAATAATTATAAAATAATATAATTATTTATTAAACTAAATCACGTTTCCTAGCGCCGAACCCTGCACCTGGGCGTGTGCCTGCCGGCCGCGTGCTCGCACTCCGCAGTGGCGGCGCTGCTGGGAGCTGCGCGCGCGCCGCTGCTGCGCCACAGCGTCGCCGCCGTGCGCTCGCCCGGCCGAGGAGAGTACAACGTACTAGACGACCCCACGTTTATGGTGCTACTGTGAGTAGATCACTTTATTAGTTCGTGTGATATTTCTCTGCTGGTCCCTTACGGCATGCTGTTATTAGTAAATTGATCTCTATTCTGAGACCGTCATTTAGTGTGATACATTGTGATGTATGGATTTAATGTGATCTCTTGAGATGTCATTATACTAGAATAGGGGTAAATTATTTTCATCTCATCAGATCTCCCTTGATTAGACTGGGAGACGTTATGTGTCACTTGACTTCTGTCAGTATCACAAATAGGTACTATAAAGTCGAAAAGAGAGAGAAAGACATACAGTCTGAACTGTCAAGGGTGAATTTCACCCCACTGCAAAAGTGGCCCCGACTGATGGTAAAAAATTTATCATATATCATTATGGATCCTTCCATTACAGTATTATAATTATTAATATATGCTTTAGTATCCGCCGATTGCGTACAATCGGGAAATGAAATTCGAAAAGCTTTACGATGGTAAGCATATTAGAGAAAGGGAAGAAATATGTAGATAATGACTTATCTTGTGCTGAATGCCTGATTTTTTTCCACCAAAACGAAGTGGCTATAGCTGGCAAAAAGAAAGTGCGATCTTAAAACGAATTTATGGTCATAAGGCAGACCTTTAAAATATCGCAAGCGGTAATCTTTATATAAGCGACCTTATAGTGATTACATAACGTATTTTGCAAACTACGTGTAGTAACGGAAATTCTAAGAACCGTCAACCACCTTCGATTCAGCTCGTTTATGTTAGCAAATACATTTTGACCTACAAACAAATATTAACCGTTTTGGCTCAAAATCAAGTTATTTTGTGTGTTTATTCAATAAATGAAGGTACAGAGCAGGTACAGATTTGCCGATATAAGCTCGCAAAACAAAGTTACCGTCCAAGTAAATGAATAGAACTATTAACTGAACGGAACAGCAGGCCAAGGGTGCGCAGTTAGCAAATAACATGCATTTATTGCAAGTGGTTCGCTTCCGCGCGCGTTGCGCAATCCCAGCGCCGAGTGGAGCGCAGAGATATGCCCAGATAAGTAGGTATTTCAGTTAGTTTAAACTGTTCTCGAAATACTTGCAATTCATGTTTTGAAATGTGTTAGTTTTGTAATCCCAAGGGAGCAGATATAGATGTACAAAGAATTTGAAAAAATATTAGAACTTCCCCTTTCACTTAATCCTGAAACTGAGATGAGATGGGTAGTGAACGCATCGCTGCAATCATATCTAATTATTTTTAATGGCCCATGGCATTTACTTTCTAGGTAGTCGCTTTTATAACACTGGGACTGGGTCTATGAATCGTTATATAAACGAAACGATAACTCTCCAGGGCCGTATGCTGCGTGGTTGGTACCCTCTTGGTAGCGGCGACCGCTTACGACCTGAAGATCTCGCGCGACGTGCGTCGGAGCAGGCAGCGCGCTGCCAACATCACCAACAACGGTGGCGCCCGCACCGAGCTGCGGCTGGACCTGAACGGGCTCGATGACATCACTGTCGCTAACGGTGAGTTGAGAACTAAAAGAGGTAGCCAGAGTTGGTGCACCCTTGTTCCGCCGGTGATATTTGAACCCAATCCCTGCACACTCTCCCTCAATGTAAGATGGATTCGAACCATAAAATCGTGTAATAATACACCACCACACGTCTTTCAAAAAACCTCTTAGATCCAAGTCTACAATTTGCGTTTGAACGCTATCACAATTCTGAGCGGTGTACCACCACCTCTATTATCTTTTTACATTTAATCCCTACAACCAATATATCCACTATCCAACAATGAACCATCAACCAACAATTAAAAATGTATTTCAGGCAAATCCATATACAACGTGAACAACAACATCGCAATCAACAGCAACACTTCGGAGGAGCGGCTCACTGCCGAGACCGCGTCCACAGATGAACTCAAACTGAGTAAGGTCAACCTTAATTAATCAACTAAATGATAGGTAGTTTACGAACCCGGATTTTCAGTTTTTACCACCAGATGGAGTGTTTCAAATCATTCAAATCGATAGCGAATATATCTTACGATTACAAACAGTAACGTAATTTTTAAAATAACTGTAAAGTTGGCAAATATAGAGACGTTTAAAGTTCAGTACCGTACCGGGTCTTTTTAAAATTATGAACTAGCAATGTAGAAATGATTTCTTCGTAATTTGCTCAGGGGACCTCCCTCTTCTAATTAGTTGTAAAATAAGGATGGAAACTATCGTTTTCGACATTGCAAACATTCGGTCAATTTTTAATACCCTCCCTGGTCTGGGTGTTACAGGAATCGCCCCCAGTCCCTTTAACAAACTGTATCTGGCGATATTTTTTCATCTACCATTTGCCCCGACCAGGCGTGTGGTCGGAGCTGCTGCTGTCGTTCTCGATGAAGGCCAACATCCTGCAGATCTTCGACCAGTCGGTGGGCGCCGACACCGTGGCCGTGGTGCACGGCCTGCGCACCTTCTCCATCGTCTGGGTCATATTCGGACACACCTGCATCGTTATCTTCAAGGTTTGACACACGTTAACATTTAAAAATCGTGGATAGTTCGTTGAGAATTTCAAGATTTTGTGAACTATCGGAAGGATAAGAAGTCTTAGTCCTTATTTTTTAAAGGGTTTGTATGCTACGCCAAGCCTGGCGCCTTACAAACTTCATGTACAATTACGAAGCTACAAGGACATCAGCGGCTTCGCCTTTGACCTACTCAATAGGTTGCCGCGTGTCAGAAATCATAAGCCTCATATGATAGAAAGAGGGACCCATAGCGGTATACATATAATTGGCTTTGCGATCTGAATTGCACTTTATTGTGTCGAAGAAAGAGTCGCTATTTATTTGATTGTCTTTTCGGAGGGCGTCATAATAATGTTCTCAGAACAATTTTTATTACCTTTGGCTACGCTCAGCCACTAAAATACACGAGGCTCCTTGCATTGACATCCCTTGTCAACATGACTCTCATTATCGTCTACTTATATGAAATAAAGATAAATAAATTGTTACAGTATGCTGAGAATACAGCGCTGAGAGCTGTTCTGGAGAAGAGTTTTTGGTTCCAACTGATCATCAACGCGGTATACAGCGTCGACACCTTCTTCTGTCTCGGGTAAGTAACCTTTTAGTAGGAGCCTAGCATACATATTATTCCTCTACTTATTATTTTTCTTACATATTCCGTTCAACGCGCAACTGTTTCAAATGTATCTTCTGTGATGAAATGATAACTAAGTGTGTGGGTAAATGTGGCGAGCGATACATGGCAGCGTGTGATTCACAGCGGGATGCTGGTGACGTTCCTGTACTTCCGCACGAAGGCGCGCGGAAAACTGGACATGCTCACCAAGGGCCACCGCAAGCTCACCTCCGGCGTGCTGCAGTTCATGGGACTCATCGGATACAGATTCGCCAGGTCCGTCATCTAGTATACTCGTAAAGTACTTTTAAAGAATTTTAGGGCCATACGGTTAAAACAAAAAGGGTACCTATACCTACTTTTTTTTCAAAACTTAACTTTGTAATTCTTAAACTATCAGCTTTGGAGGAAACTTGAAATACATAAGGTGTTATAGGGATACAGCTGTTGACAGATTTCACAAGTCTACAAAACCTTTAGTACTTCAACTGTCCCACAAAGCCTAGTTTTGGATTTACAAAGTAAAGTTGCAAAAAAAAAATGTATATCCTTTCTGTTTCACCTAGTATTTATCGGTGTATACACCTGTGTATATGGATACCTATTAATAAATATATCTCAAGCCTGGGAATGGTCTTAAGTACGCGTTTGACATGTCATTTTGTACTGGGATGACGTTAGGATGACATTTCCAAGATCGCTTTCAAACTTCAAATCGATTTATTAATACAGGCCTATGTTTATCAATGTCTACGTCGGTAACTCTAACATAAGAATTGGTAGAAGAACTACGACGACTAGAACGACTCCCAGACTTCAAGACCCTTTCTCTATAAATAAATAAATAAATATCGCCAGACGAAAACGCCAACTATGGTCCCACCCAAACTAAGCAACGCTTGTACTATGGGTACCGTACAATGGACTGGGGGCGATCCCAGTGACACCCAGACCTGGGCAAATTACGAAAAGGCCATTTCCGGAATTTCCCCGGCGGGAATCGAACCCGCAACCACCATGTGCAGTGAGCCGAGCAGCCTACGCTCGAACCACTGCACAAAGCGGTCGTCAATCTATAATCTAATATCGTAAACTAGCATAATCGCCAGCTCTCCGTTGCAGGCTGACAGCGCCGTACCTGTTCATCCTCGGCGTGGTGGAAGTGACGATGAAGTGGTTCGCGTACAACTCGGTGTTCGAGCCGCCCGCCATGGACCACGAGACCTGCCCCAAGTACTGGTGGAGGAACCTGCTGTACATCAACACCCTGTTCCCGGTGGAACAAATGGTGAGGGACAGGCGGCATCAATACTGAATTTATATATTTTTTTCGTAAAATGTAGGTTTATTCAAAACCGATTTAAGGCATTCGCATTCTTAATTATTACATTTTTATTTCAGTGCATGCTGTGGAGTTGGTACCTTTCTGATGACACCCAGTTCTACGCTGTATCAGCCATCCTACTCATTTTGGCCACAAGGTAATCATTAGTTTTACCACGACCATTTCCCTTTAAGGCTAAAGCGCCCATATAGCACGCGAAGTTAATTTTTTTTGTGGTTTTTTAGATTTTTTTCAAAATCTGTCAATAATAAAAGATACATTTTGTAATTCGCGACAAAGACCGTGTGCAGTGCATTTATTAATATATCTAACTTAATCTAAAACATTTCAAGAATGACAGTTATCCAGATAATCTGGCAATTTTTGTATATTTAGTGAATAACTAGTATCATATCCACCGTGATAATATTTAGAGTAAAATAAATGTATTAATAAACGCACTGCATACTGTGATTGTCGCAAATCACAAAATGTTGTCTTAAATGTTTTCAGATTTTGGATAAACTATAAAAATACTCGAAAATTTTGAATTTCGCTGACTAGACAGGCGCCTTCACCTTAAATAAATCTGCTTATACCTCGGCAAGTGACGCGTCCCGTATGTAAGTACTAGTGATGTAACGAATATTCGCATTCGCATTCGCATTCGCGAATATTCGCATATTTTTTGACATTCGCATTCGCATTCGCATTCGCAAGAATCTATGCGAATGTTTGGCGAATGTTTTTGAAAATCAAAAAGGAAATTATGTATAGATGGAAAATGAATTTTAATACAACTAGTAAGAATTATATATTTTTTCAACAATCTTGCTCGTTGGGTGGCCCATATTGCACTGCTTTTACGTTCATAAAGCAGCTTATTACGCACTAGTGCTTTTGACTTTACATTTTTCATGAGAATCCTAAAATAGTAAACATTTTTATAAAATAAATTAACAAAATTTATTAAAATATTATAAATAAATATATCTGGCTTTGTCAGACCCATAGATAAATAAAAGTGGCCAAATGCATGTCAGACTACGCATACTACATGTATAGGGTTCCATAGACATCCCGCCACTTTTCGATAATTCGGAACCCTAAATATAAAAGTGATGTATTTTTGATTGATATGAAACATTGAATACGGCGGCTCTCGTAACCTATTAATTTCTGCGAAATTAATAAACTATTGGCCACCGTATAAATAAAATAGTAAAATATTCTGTTACTAAATTTATAAAAAATCACAGGCCTTCATAGACATCTTAAGCAAAAGTGTCATATCTTTATCTTATTTTTGGACTGATGAAAAGTTCTTATTAGGAGTTTTTATTCAAATAATTAAATCGTGATTAGACTGGGTGCACAAGCAGTAGTGTGTGGGTTTAAAACTCAGTCCAAACTTTAGACGTATTAAAATTAAATATATTTATTTTTAAAAGTAAAGAACTATTTATTTCCTATAATAAAGCATTTATAATGTTATTGTAAGTCAAAGGATGAATCTTGCAACTCACGTTAAAAAGGCCACTTTGAAACTAAATATTTCGTAAACGGGAATTAATATTGAAAAACTGTCAAAGAAACCTTCAAATTATTTTAAAATACCTACTAAACAATACCTCACTCGAGGGGGTGAGTAAACATTTTTTTCACTCCCCTCCTTAAGTACGGGAGGTACAATGGAATAACTTTGCTTTCAAAATATAAATACCTACACAGTTTTGTAGCGGTACATAAACTTTATTTTTTTGCCAATTTGCAGTAGTTTATCCGTAATAGTCTCTAAATAAAATTACTGTGATGTCAGAGAGACGGACAGACGGAGATGGCGAGACTATAAGGGTTCCGAGTTTGACTACGAAACCCTAAAATCTTACGGCGCACCTATTTTTCATATATACTTGTTCTATTTTTCATTAATCCTGCAATTCTCTAGGTCTTAAACCAATTCGTGAACAGTTATTTTTTCAATTCAGATTGTCATCCGATATTAATTTTGCTTTTTTTATAGAAAGTTTTTCTGATCGAGAGTGTTCCTAGCTATGTTTCATGAAAATCGGTTCAGCCGTTTGAAAATTATCAGCTCTTTTGTAGTTTAAAAAGTAGTTGCATCGGGTTTTTATTAAAATTTTCAATTTAGAGTTATTTGAAAGTCAACATTCGCATTCGCATTCGCATTCGCGAATGTTAAAGCCAAATATTCGCATTCGCATTCGCATTCGCGAATGTCAAAAATCCAACATTCGTTACATCACTAGTAAGTACGCTCCCCTTCCCCCTACGGTTCGCCGCTGTGTAGGTATGAGAGTAAGTTAATTCACGTCAGGCATTCCGTCCATATTCCACCTCGCCGGTCCCGTGTGGGTTGGCGAACTTCACAAGTCTTTTCCATTGTCACCTTCGCCGTTTAGCAAGTGACAATCATTGAAAACCAGATTCACACATGAAGTTCGAAAGCACTTAAGGTGCAAGCCATAGTTTTAATTGGGTCCTCTTGGTTCCAAGGCTGAATACGCCTGAGCGTTCTACCAATCCGACTAACACTACTTAAAAAGACGACCGCTTGGCGCAGTGGTTCGAGCGTAGGTCGCTCGGCTCACTGCACATGGTGGTTGCGGGTTCGATTCCCGCCGTGGCAAATTTCGGAAATGGCCTTTTCCGTAATTTCCCTTAGTCTGGGTGTTACTGGGATTGCCCCCAGTCCATTGTACGGTACCCATAGTACAAGCGTAGCTTAGGTTGAGATCATACCGTTGGTGTGTCAGTCTGGCGATATTTATTATTTTATTTATTAAGGATAAAAATTGTTAATCTGTTCTTCACGCAGCCACTTCAAGTTGTCCGCCTGCCTGACGGGCGTCCTGTTCGTCTCGTCCCTGATCACGACGGGCTACGTGTCCTGGAGCAACAACCACATCCCCAACAGCGAGGACCCCTTCATGGAGTTCGACAAGATCTACGAGAAGCCGTGGACGAGGCTCGGCCCCTACCTGGTGGGCATGCTGGCCGGCTGGATACTGTTCAAGACTGATTTGAAGATCAGGATGCACAGGGTTCGTACTTAATACGCATATTTCTCGCGTTTTATGAAATAAATGTATATATGTATAAGAATACCTTCTCTAAAATTAAGTTTAACTTACATGATCGAAAACATATGCAAGCTGCAGTTGTATATGCATATGTTTGCATATGCATATGCATATGCAACTGGAAAGGAGAGTAGGTAATTTATTGAAGACATCACAAACGCAAATCCTACTAATATTACAAATGTGAAAGTTTGTGAGTGTGGATGTATGTATGTATGTTTGTTACTCCTTCACGCAAAAACTACTGAACGGATTTGAATGAAATTTGGAACACAGATAGTTTATAACCGGGATTAACTTATAGGATACTTTTTATTCCGATGCTCCCGAAATTATTGTTACGTTAAATACTACGCGGACGAAGTCCGTGGGCACAGCTAGTCAAGAAATAAAAATATTAAAAGCAATTTCAATTTATCGAATGATGCTCAATCAGCTCCCTGCAGAACGATAGTGCTTGAGTCTAGTTTTTATTGGGGTAAACGCGTCTTCGTTAAATATTTGTATGACAAAACGAACAATTATCAATATATTTTCTTCCGTAGATGCTAGCGCCTAGCGATCATATAAACTCATGGTAGAAAAACGAAGAAGAATTTTCCTAGGTTAGTTCACATGGCATGTGTTCCCACAGTTATGGGCGTGGGCGGGTTGGACGGTGTGCGGCGCGACGCTGCTGTTCCTGATCTTCGGGCTGTACAAGACGGAGATGGGCGTGTGGGCGGCGGCCGTGTACAGCGCGCTCTCGCACGTGCTGTGGTCCGCCTGCATCGGGTGGATCATCATCGCCTGCTCCACCGGACACGGAGGTGCGCCACTCAATCATTCAAGTCCCATTACATAGTCTATACAAATAAATAAAATTGGAGTGTCTGTTTGTAATATCAAAATAACACCTTTTCACTAAATGCATATGAAAGTACATAGGACACCTATAGCAAAAACGCGATTTAAAAATGTTTTGTCTGTCTGTCTGTCTGTGTGTTTGTTCCGGGTAATCTCCGAAACGGCTGAACCGATTTTGACGGGACTTTCATTGGTAGATAGCTGTTGTTATAATCAGTAACTAAGGCTAATTTTATTTTAGAAAAACAAAATTTAAAAAAAAGTGTCCTGCCGCGCTGGCTCAGAACGCGCGAGCGGACGTTTTTGTTAAGTTCAATTCCTCGCGGACGAAGTCGCGGGCTCAGCTAGTAATAATTAATAATGTAATTCCGGGGCAGACCCAATGGCGGAACGATTTGGTTATCTTTGCGGGAGATACGTGGCCCGAAACAGTACAAAACCTTATTTTGTGGAGGCCTTTACTCAGGAGTGGGACACAGAAACAGGCTAGCAAACAATGATGGTATTCAATTAAACTATTGATTTAAATATACAGATATCTTTAATTGATTTGAACGGAGATATTGTATCGTCGAGTGTACATTACGGTGTTCGGCGCAGGGTGGGTGACGCACCTGCTGGCGGCGCCGGTGCTGTACCCGTTCTCGCGCGTCACGTACTGCGCGTACCTGGTGCACCCGGTGGTGCTGCGCTTCATCGCCATGAGGCTCACGCACCCCATACACATGCACGAGCTGCTCGTCGTGAGTACACACCTCCCCCCCTCTCACACACTCACACACACACACACACACACACACACACATACACGCGTGCGCTCACGCACACGTGCACCCATGCACACACACGCACATGCGCACACACGCCCACGTGCACCCATGCACACACACGAGCGCGCGCACACACACACGCACACATACCACATATACCAGGCAGGCTTCACGACTGATTTTGTCTTCAATCTGTCCACAGTTCATTCTCTTCCTGGGCGTAACTGTGGTGTCCTACTTCCTCGCGTTCGTGATATCGGTCGCGTTCGAGGCGCCCATCGTCACGATGCTGAAGATTGTCTCCCCGCAGAAGAAACCCCACAGGGTGTGACCCCACCACCCACACATGCAAGCGTACAAAGACTAGGAGCCTCCGCAAACGACGCACAAAGACTCCGCTATGAAATATCCGTTGACGCGTACGCAGAAAAGCTTTGGCTGATCCACGTATGCGTCAACGCATAGAATCAGCAGCTGTCTAGGAATATGTGCCTGTCTGTGGTAGTCTAATAAGGTGTTATGACACTGGTGCGCTGTCAGCATGCGCTTTCAACTTGCGATAGACGCATGCACATGCTACCCAGATGGTGCGCTGGCTAGGAATGGATGTGCGGTATACATACGCATGCATTACTTCGGTACCGCATAAAGACGCATGCATCTTCGCAAGTTGAAGACGCATGTTGGAAACACCAGTGCAATTACACCAATACATAATCGTTCTGATTTATAAGTACCTGCGTCGGTAGGCGATGTAGAGAGACTGTCTACATCATGTTCTAGCGAGTTATTTATTCTATTGGTTCATTTACGAAATGTTGAACTGTACAAACGAAGCCATAATTGAACAATTGGCATAACTTTGATACGTTTTCGCTGTCGGTACAATTATAATTTATGATTTATGCGGTTTGAAATTGAAGTTATTGTTGTTACAAAAACTGCCGGTGTTTATATTTCTTTCTTAATTAATATGATTACGTGACTGACTTACTGATTTATGAGATAGAAATTTAAATGAAATGTTGTTTATATAGATAGATACAACACAATATAGAAATTTAGTTTTCATACGTTATCTTAAACAAATCATGACAAAAAGGACTGATGTGTTCCTTAGTAGGCGCGCAAGCCTGTTTGTACCATATTAGAAAAACTGTTTTGCGATTCTAAAATGGATGAAAAACAGACTGAACAGATCACAGGTTAAACAAATTTGACATGTAGGGATGATCTCCACGAAAGTGGGTTATAAAGTAAGCACTTATTTCCTTAAGCCTCCTAAGCCCATAAGCCCATTTTCAGAAATGCGTGAAAAACTACAGTTTTATATAATATTTAGTTTTATCTACCATCAACGTTGTGGTAGTAATAAAACAATTGTCTGACAAATAATATTAATGTTTAATACAAAGTACCCCTTAATTATGTAAATAAGATGTAAATATAATTATTTGTAAGTAAAATATAATATTTTATAAATAACAAGAGTATTCATTAACAAGAGCATGAGAGACTCACCTCTCATGACTGATCAAGGCAGAGGTGATGATGATCACGTGGAAGCGCAATCCGATAGACGTCTCAGGATGCTGCAACAAGGCATCTCGACTAACAGCGAGAGCAGCAACGCCGCTAGTATCGTCAGAAACGTTGTGCCCGCGAAGTAGGACCACTAAGAATGGAAAGTATACATTTAAAGTGGGAACAAGTACTACATTATTACACACGTTTAGGTAATCTCAAAGTCCTGAAATGATTGAGCTACAAGATTCTTCAAACGTACTTAAGGTGAAGGCGCCTGTCTAGCCCGCGAAATTCAAAATTTTACAGAATTTTTATAGTTTATCCAAAATCTGAAAACATTTAAGACAACATTTTGTGATTTGCGACAAACACAGTATGCAGTGCGTTTATTAATACATTTTCATTACTCATACTCTGAAAGTAGGTCTGAAGTTGCCTGAGAAGCGGGTTGAAAGTAATACTTTTCAGGCCCGGGAGTTTCGCTTTCAACTGACAGCTGTCAAATTATAAAAAAAAAATCTTGTTTAATTTTCACATTTCTATGGAACCATGTTCAAACTTTTTCTACAGTCACTCAATTACAGCACGATGTAAAATTGAAATAACATAAAGTTAAGTATTAATTCAAGAATATATATTTTTAAATGACTTAATTATAATTTAGTTTCAACAATTTCTTTAAAATAACATAGATTTGGGCAAAATATTTAAAGATGAAAATGAAAAATAATGGCTAAATAATGAAGTTGGCCGACCAACGAAAAAAAAAACAAAATAGGCGGCAATCCGATTTTTTTTTTCGAGTTCTAGAGTATTGTTTATACTTCCTTGTATTATTTCTTTCGCCAATTCCTGTTTTTATTTTTATTTTCCTTGTGTTCGTAATGAAAAGCACAGTGTTTACCTCGGGTGAAAGACTTATTTTGTCCCTCGAACTATTAGCGCCCTCGCTACGCTCGGGCGCCAAACCCCGTCTCGGGACAAAATAAGTAACTTTCACCACTCATGTAACAATGTACTATTATTTTACTCTAAATATTATCACGGTGGTTATGATACTAGTAAATCACTAAATATACAAAAATTGCCAGATTATCTGGATGTCAGCTGTCGTTCTTGAAATGTTTTTGAGTAAGTTAGATATATTAATAAATGCACTGCACACGGTCTTCGTCGCGAATTACAAATTTTTTTTTTTTTTTTTTTTTTTTTTTTTAAAAAAAGATTACTAGCAATGTGTGTTTATCACATTACTAGTATTCCCTTTAGCCCCTCCAACTAAGCCAATGCTTGTGCTAGGAGTGGGCTCACGTCAATAGTTTAATGGCCAGTACGGGGATCGAACCCGGAACCTCTCAGCTACGAGGACGGCCCCTCCAACCACTAGGCTATTGACGCTTCGCCTGTGCCTTTTATTATTGTCAGATTTAGAAAAAATTCTAAAAAAATTGAATTCGCGGGCTAGATGGGCGCTTTAGCCTTAAGTAAACTTGTTGGAACTAAATACAATCTAGACTAAACTATTTGGACCCTAACCCCTTTATTAACAAACGTGGATTAGCGGTTGTATAGTTACACCATGCTAAGTATTCTTCTTTCGAATTTCAAGTTACTGATGACAGGAAGAGAGAGTTCGGTGTGTAACTGTTCGCCCGATAATCCAGTTTTACTAATTAGGGGTAGTTTTGAACGAAAGAAAGATTTAAGAAATTAGTTATGAACCTAACCACAGTACCAAGAAATCTTCGTGAATGGTAGTGCATTAACATACCCCATTTATGGTCACGTGAGTAACCTACAAACCGCGCATACTAAAATATTCTTCGGGTACTTAAAAAAATATACTAGGTGAAACAAAAAATATACTATTTTTTTTGCAACTTAACTTTGTAAATCTCAAACTATCGGCTTTGTGGGACAGTTGAAGTACTAAAGGTTTTGCACACTTGTGAAATATGTCAACAGCTGTATCCCTAAAACATCTTTAGTTTTTCAAGTTTCCTCCAAAGCTGATAGTTTTAGAATCACAAAGTTAAGTTTTGAAAAAAAGTATACCCTTTCTGTTTCTGTGTGTTGTATAGTGAGTGAGTACTTACAATACACATTGTGTGCGAGCACAGCGCAGTGTCTGTCGACAGCAGCAGGGCGCGGGACATGGTCCCGTGTAACAGCACTACGCCGTAGCACAGCCGGCTGAGCGCGGCGACGGCCGGGCTCTCCAACATCCGCCGGAACACTCCTGCTCGGACACGTTATGCTAGACTTTGAGCTATGATTGCCATTGAAGTAAAATGAAATCGTACGTAATGGCGACAGGAAGCCCACGCTAAAAGTTAACTACACGAAGAGTGAATACCTACTAATATTATTTAATAACCGAAAACCAGTGAAGCAGTTTAGCAATAACTAAAATTTTAAATTTTGAAAACCCCCGATGCAACGACTTTTTAGACTACATTAGAACTGATAATTATCAAACGGCTGAACCGATTTTCATGAAACGCAGCTAAGAACACTCGATCAGAATCCCTATCTAACAAATAAAAACAAAATTGAAATCGGTTCATCCGCTTGGGCGCTACGATGACACAGACAGACACACAGATACACGAATACACATGTTAAAATTATAACACCCCTCTTTTTTGTCGGGGGTTAAAAATAAATAATGGAAGGGCTATACCAATGCTTTGCATAACGAAATGATCAGAAACAAAGGTTTCGTTCATTTAACACATACACATTTCGAACAGTTGAACAGATTAGAAAAATCACGCTTTACCAATACGTCAAGTAATGGCCGCTCGGTCAGCCATGTCCGTTTCTCTTAGATGGTCAAAGGTATGCTATAAAATATTTAAAAACTAGATTCCAAATATAGTGAACATGACATCAACATTTGAATAGGTTTCTCCCTTGTAATGGAATACTCGTAACTTGTAACTTACCAGCAAAGTTGGTGGTGCATACAAGCACCGGCCACATGAGCGCGATGGGCCAGGCCAGGTGCAGCCAGGCCGCCACCCAAGGGACGCGCAGCCACGGCAGCGCCGACGACGCGAATATAAACGACGCCGACGTTGTCCAAAGCAGATACGACGTCACCTGAGAAGTTAAGGACTTTAAGGAAGCCTTTGATAAACTACGCTACGACTTGCTCTATAGTAAACTACCAAAGATAACTGATTCATACATTGATATCTAATATGTACCTACTTATTAGTGAGATTAACACCGAAAGTAAAAGAAAACAGAAACTTTTGGAATAAATTATAGGGAGTACCACAAGGTTTTCGCTTTGGTCCATCGTTCCAGTTTTTATTTTTGCTTGTTAGCAACGTGCAGCTTTGCTTAATTATTAAGAAGTTACTATATTTTACTTACCTTAGACACTTTCATGTTACCCTGCATGATATGAACCAGCCAGCCAGTGAACACCCCCACGAAATATGGCGCCACCCGCGCCCACGGACGTTCAATGATAGCCGTATATGCCGCAAATACATCAGTGAGTCTACAATGATAATAATAAATATGAATACTTACGTTATACCTAACCAATGGAGGAAATAATTGATTCTATGTAACTTTTTGAAAATCTTATTCATACAACATCATGGGTTACTATGCTTAATGGAGCTTACCGCCCGTAATCGAAGTAGGCAGCACTAGCGTCAGCGACCGTGGCGGAGAGGAGGGCGGCCAGCGCGAGCGCGACGGCGAGCCGCGCGCGCAGGCTCGACGTCACGCTCGCCGCGCACAGCAGCGCGCCCGCCGCGTGCAGCTGCGTCTCCGTGGACAGGTACCAGGATATCTGCAGGCACTGTACCACAGACAGACACCAGGCTTACGTCATCATCAATACTGTCATTATCACCGTCATCGGACTAGATCTGCTCACAATGGTAGTTGTAAACCAGATTACTTACAACTCGCTCCATTTATTTTCATTTATTTACCAAGTATTAAACTGTGTGGTTGTAGTCCACCCCATAATTTTTAATCAGTTATGTTGCAAGGACTACCTGATATAACTGCGTGGTCCAATTTTTTTTTCTGCAGATTGCAGCGGGATGAATATAACTTCATATGAAGTATACTATATATACTAACTTGTTCCTTCCCTGGGTACATGTTGGAGACGTATAACAGGTTCCTCCACCAGTTCACGTTGCAGTTGTTGTAGTCAAGTTCGGGAAGCGCGAGTGTTGCTGTTTGGTATGCCACGCGCGACAGAACGGCCGACAGGAGCACGACGTAGGCGTACGATGGCAACAATCTTGGCAATCAGAATTTATTAAAAATAAATTGACAAACAAAAGTATGATTACCAGGTTATGTTATCTATCATACCTGATAACTCTGTTGGTAACGAAACAAACGAACTGCAAGACCTGTCCACAGGCGCCGCGGAAGCCGACCAACTCCTCCATGCTGTACTGACTCTTTAGGTAGAAGAAATGGTGGGAGCTGAAGACGCCACTATAATAAAGAAAAATAATTACGTCCCAAATTTAAAATCCACGTTATTTCTGAAACAATTACTGGCAACTAGTATATAGTTAATATTAATAGTAGCAGAGACAAAGAGATAAAAGAGGAAGATTTACCTTACAAAAAACAATGTATCAAAAGCAATCGTCCCCGTTGCTAGTATGTAATAAACGTTACTACGTTCTTCTATATTACCAGCATCATCTGTAAATCACAAATAGTAATTAAACACAATCTTTTCTACACCCAGAATTCAGACATATCATAATATAATAATATAGCTCTTTTTACCGTCCCACTCCTGGGTACGGGCCTCCCCTCAACACGAGGAGGATTCAGGCCATAATCCACCACGCTAGCCCAGTGCGGGTTGGCGGATTTCACATGTCTTTCGAAAATTGGTTAGATCTTCTAAGACATGCAGGTTTCCTCACGATGTTTTCCTTCACCGTAAGCAAGTGATAATCATGTAGAAATTATGATACGCACATAGATTTCGAAAAATCCAGAGGTGCGAGCCGGGATTTGAACCCAAGACCTGGTGCCCGCAAGGCGCGTGCTTTAACCAATCGGCTATCACTGCTATACATCATAATATACCTGAGAGATAATCCACTACAACTGCTACATGTATGAACACCATCCAGAATGTAGCAATAATTCTCATCAGATGTATCAGAGACAGGTCCTTATTCGCCGTGTTCGTATTGAAGATCCTTTTCCAACAATAGTTCAAAGAAAAACATAACAAGATCTTGTAGAATATATTCCTCTTCTTACTATCTGTACTCAAACTTGAACTGGAGCTATACTGTATTCTAGGGCAGGGTGGCAAGTTGTCTATTTGTTTCGGCGAGTTGCACTGCTTCTTGTATTTCCCGCAACGCTTGCAGCTGCCCGCCAATCTGTCCGCACAATTCACGTCCAGCGTAATCGTGGGAGGGCCGCATTTTATCATGTTATCCACTACCATGTAGTTCATGACAGATGTATCAAGCACTGGATTGTCCACTTGACTGTTTACGTTATCACCGTATCTTGCAATTTGTTTGTTTCCATTTGAATTATTGTTAATATTTTTAGGATTATGATTATACTTTTCTAGATTAAAAGTCATTGATTTCTTATTATATGGCAGGCATTTAACTAAATTTAAATCAACTACAGTGGCGACGATCGCTAACACAGCGAGCACCACAGTTATAGTTATCAGTAAAATGGCACCGGCATCTTTTATCAGATCATAGTTCTCTCGTATTTGTCTGGCAGCTGTTATTTTTGCTGTCCGTGGCGTTGTCTTGTTGGTTTTTAAATTGTCGTTCATGATAATGGAAAAGTTGATGATCGATGTTAGGTCGTAAGACGAGCAGGAGCGTGGTAAGCACACGCCCAGTGTTACATCGTACGTCTGAAAGAATGCGTTACTGAAAATAGTGTTCCTACATCCTACTAATATTATAAATGTGAAAGTTTGTGAGTGTGGATGTATGTATGTATGTTTGTTACTCCTTCACGCAAAAACTACTGAACGGATTTGGATGAAATTTGGAACACAGATAGTTTATAACCGGGATTAACATATAGGATACTTTTTATCCCGATAATCCCGAAATGTTTGTTACGTTAAATACTACGCGGACGAAGTCCGTGGGCACAGCTAGTACTTACATATTGCTTTAAATGTTAAAGTAGTGTAAGTACCTACCTTAAGCATATTGATTTTCGTAATGTTCAAATTAATTCGTGCAACAGTATACGCGAGCCTGTAAGGCGGTCGATGGTCGGCAGCTGATAATCGTTTCATTATTTCATCGCGTCGCATCATCCACTTCCAATCTTGTGTATCTAAGATTTATAACTTGAATTTCAGCAACTAAAGTATTAACTACACCTTTTATTACATTTTCAAACTTACCTGTATCAAAGTTCTGTTCTTTATGCAAGAATGCATTTACTAACTCATTATTTTCTAGATTATCCATCAACTGATTGCCATCCTTCTCAAAGGATTTCTCGTCCTAAGAAAAATAGAATTAGTAATATCCGAAATCCAGAACACATGCCTTCTCATGCAAGCATTAACTTACCAAACGGTAGCATTGGTCCTTAGACCCCAACCAATAGCGGTTGCCGGAGAAAAGAGCTGACCCATAGCGTCCAGACGCGTCTACAGCTGAAATGGACATGCACATTTTTATAGCATATACTTAGTTGTGATTAATAGGGATTTTTCTTTCATGATTTTTTGAGTTTTAAATCACAACTCTGTGTTTTAAATAAATTTATAACATTGATAAGAGCGCCAGTACTAATGCCAGTAGGAATAAAAAGGGCGTCACGAAGCTTATTTTATAAAAGCATCACGACGCCATGCGCCACTATAAAAATAACAATCAATATCAAACTTTTAAATACGTCAACGCGCCACTATATTTATAGTGGCGCTGCGACGCCTTTAAAAGTTATTATAGAGGAGTCGCGGCGCTACTATCAAAATTATAGAACACTCGCCAAAACTTTCAATTAAACTATACATGGATCTTATGATTTTCAACATATAATCCACTGATAATACGTGACATTCAATTGAACGAGTAGGTACATAATTTCACTGATTAGAAGTAAATAACGAATGTAAAACTCTCACTGAACAGTCATGCACGGCGATCTCACGAGATGTTCTTATAGGTAAATGTTCATACAATGCGTGTAGTTGGGCTGTCGGACGATCGTACGGCATAAATGATAAAGTTAACGGCACAAGAAGTTAAGAAATAAGCAATCAACTGACCCGTTACCAATCATTTCACAAGACTGGAAGAAAAACGTTAATTGTTGACTCTATCAACGATTATAGAAGATTCGGCGTCGCGGCGCCCTTATAAAAGCGCAATGCCACTTGAGAAGTGTCGCGCCTTACTTAAAGTCTTGCGGTGACACACATTAATGATGCGACGTCTCTATAAGAATCGTCGCGACGCTAATAGGCCTTTTGGAAATGTGTTTTTCGTGTGATTATGCAACGACGTTGCTCACACAGATCTATTTCAGACTATTTTATGGTACACCTATAAATGCAGAAAGCTTACATAGGATTAGTGTGGAGTCTAATCAGCAGTAAATAATACTAAATAAGCCTCTCGCGAGAGCATAAGAGAAATACCGAGCATGAAAGTTATTCTTCATGGTTCTTGTAACTTTCTATAATGAGTCGATTCTTTCTTGCCAAGATTACTGAAATGACTATAGTATTGCGGAGCTGTTACGTTGATCGCCTGCTATAAGACAGCTCGGGGCTCGGTGACGCAAGCGAGCAATGAACTTGAAAGTGCATTCACATCGGCATTAGTCGAAAGTTACTGCTGCAAGCATAATTAATCTACTTACCTAATGTGGCAATCAATAACTTTTTATCGTTACTGCACGACGCATCGTTATCGCACGACTGATCTTCACGGGCACATATCTAGAAAACTACGGTCTCGTGTCGCAAGGTCCTATCTTCCTACCCACTACATAGGAAAAAATAAATTGAATTATTAAGTACCTACACCTAATTCGGCACACAGTAAGAACCCTCAAATCTAGGTTCAGTACATACCTGCATCATCTTTTTGCACATTACAGTTGTATCTTCTTAAGAAATAATAAGTACCTAGAACCAAAATCTGAAGTTTTAAAAAATAACTTACCACTGTACGCCCAGGATTTTCCTTCCGAGAAATCTTTGAAAAACACATTCATGTCCCGCCAACAGGCGTGCTCGACCAATATGTGAACACCGTTGGTTATTTTAGGCCACACCACACCCAGGAACGAGGGATCATACACATTGAACAAGTTCTCGAATACCTCCCCACGCACCGAACGCCGGCCATTTTTCAAATGCGGTTCCTTTTTCAAACCACCCGCTTTCGACCGCGAAACGTTTCGGCTGCATTCAGCGGAAATTAAAATTAACGAAAATAAACACAATGTTATTAACTGCATTTTACATTACGTCGCGCCGCGGTTGAACACAGACTGATGCTAACTTTTCACGTTTCTGTTTGTTTACAACTAGTGGTAGTATGCCGTAATGAAATTAAAATTCATGTACATCGCAAACTCGTAGCTAATTGTCCGTGAACGCAGCCAACGCAAGAGTGTTGCCAACACTGATTCAAGATCAAATATGTTTTTTCCGATTAACTGATTACTTTCTCTTACAATCAAATTGCTCGGTGTAATTATAACGGTTATGTGATTAACAGCAATTAGCGTGATTGTGGGTTGAATCATGTGAAAAGGCATGTTAGTGTACTGTAGGCCAACTTTGTGAGTGGCCATTTGGCTTTATTGGGCGAATATTACAGCCAAATAAATGTTTTAATTCTCCACAGATTATAAAAGCAATTTAATACATATAGTTACTTTAGTCTGTCATCTACCACACACACAACTGTGACCTCACATGTAGGATATAAAAATAAATAATGAAATAAAACACCAAATCTAAATGTTAGTAATAGTAATTACATTTATTACCTGTCAAAAGACAATTATTAGCTTAAGATTATTTTACTTCATGTACTTAGTAAATACAATTAGCTAGATTTTATTTCATTTACTGATACTGCAAAACATGTCACTGTAGTAGTCTCTGTAAGGGCGCTCTTCACACTCACACACACGAACATAGGAGGACGACGCACGAAACCGGAGTTTATGTCTTTAGATATATGGTTACATTTGCCGCAGCCGCTTGTTCGGCCGCTGCCCGTCGTTCATGAAGCCGCCCTGCTGGAGAGAAACGCCACATTACATGTTTGAAAAGTGACAACGCTCACTTCGGCACTCGCTCTGTGTGAATATCGTGTGTATCGGCTATAACGCTCGATATATCAAAGCAATCAACGCAATCGCTAGTAAAAACAAAACTCTACATATTTGCATACTAATTGTTAAGCTGGGAACAAAATTGTATACCAATTTTTTTATGATGTGAATTTATACTCAGTTGCCGGAATAAATTGGCTTTAGTCAAATATTTAAATACTACCTGGTTTCTGAATGATTTTATCGGCGGTTACTCTATTCGTGTTTTCTTGTACGAAGGTTCGACAGTTGTTTTGACAATTACGAATAGATAAACCGCCGATAAAATTCTTCAGAAATCGAGCATAAAGCCTCTATCGTGAAAGCTAACATACCGGTACCATTTGGTTACCCGCAACCAAAAACAGCATTTAACATTAGTGCCTAAAAGTCTAAATCGCGTATCTATAAACGTATTCCATTTAACTTTGGTTGTTCATATACAGATGGTACCTCAAACAGTTGGCATTTACCTGTGACATACTGCCTTTTCTACATGTTTCAACTACAGGTAGTTCTGAAAAGAATGCACAGAACGTGTTAAGCCACCGACAGACGAACCGCGTTTCAACGACCCTTGCGTCATGCAGAATGCTCAGTACTTTTTTTAAAGAAAAATGACGTCCCTTATTATGACTCCAGTCAGATTGTAATTAAATTATAATACACTAAGGCATACCAGCTATGGTACGGTCGCTGATCACGAAGAAATTCGTACAATGACCTGTTATTACCTGTCTCTGTCACTCCCGCGTAAATCTAATACGTCTCGCTCACACAGTTGCCGTGAACTGCGTGTGACCGGCAACTGTGTCAGCGAGACGTATTAGATTTACGCGGGAGTGACAGAGACAGGTAATAACAGGTCATTGTACGAATTTCTTCGTGATCAGCGACCGTGCCATACAATGCCATGTTTTCTGTTATTTACGTATCTCACTAGTATAGAATAAAGGAGTCATTTTTCCTAATACAAATTAGCAAGAGCCACCACACTAAATAAGTACAGTTGAGACGCCGCTCGTCTGTCGGCAGCCAATGGCAAAGAGGACTGCAGGGCAGCGTGTAATGTACCGTGTTGCTGGTCAGGCGCCATGGACTGCATTTCTTTGCACATCTTTCTATGCACTCGTTTCTACGTGGAATGATATCAGTGAGCATGCAATGTGGTTAAGCATTCAAGTTTATTGCAAAAAAATACAGTTTGAATGTAGCCAGCGAAAAAACCCATCGGCCTGTTCTGAAACTAAGTCAAAATAACTCTTCTACTGAATACCGATTTCCATCCATCGAAACTATTTGGAACTCGGGTTTCGGTTGAACTATTTATCACTTTTAAAATTAGTTTAATATTGAAACAGTTTCGTAACAGACTGAAGACAAGATACAATCACTACAATTACTATTTAAGTTGACTAGCTCATGACACTCGGAATGAGTTACATTTCGGCATTTCCATATTAATAAAACCCGCCCGCGATTTCATGATATGAGAACGATCATTCTAATATGTATGGAAATATACTGAGTTATAGTGAAATGTACATATGCTGTCGACAAGTACATACAAATATTTTTTAGAAATGCTTTATAGAGTTATTTTAAATTTTGTCTAGAAGGTCAGAAATGATAGATCAGAAATAATAGTGATGCTTTATGTTTTTAAACCAAGATTGGCATTGCTTGCAGTTGAACTCACTCTTGGTTGATGCAAGACTTAGTTTGCAGAGGGTGTTAAAACTTGATTCTTTGAGCTGTTTAATGTTGTGGTTGTTCCTAACATCACAAATATTTCAGATCGTCATGGTTAGTCACAAATACAGAAACAAAGGTAGTGATAAAATGGTGTGTTCAAAACTAGAGTTGTTTGAAAATAGGTATCCATAAATATTATATCTGGGGCATACAAGGTGATTTTCCTATTACATTCACTTTTCTTTCACTAAAATCCGCAATTGATACGCGAGCATGTATTCCTCAGAAAACGAATTAATTTCATATTATATGTTTCGTTCACAAAATTATTGTTAAGTATTTCTACATTATTTCATTTTTCGTTAATGTCGTTATTTAAAGATGTAATTAAATATTATTTAAATCACTGTAATGCGATTTAAGGCTGGTCAGAACGACTTTCTTCATTAAATTGAATATTATGATTTCAGAATTGCCAAAAATGCATACAACTTGATACTTCTTTAAAAAAAATACTGGTTTTGCATTGCATACATTCCAAATTTCTTGCGGATGGCTGAATCCCTGAGATTTCAATGCGAATGGGCTTTTGATTACTGCCAACGGTTTAGGATTGGCCCATGGGTAAGAGTTGTGTGTGTGTGCACATACCGGTCGGCCCATGAAGGGCTGCGGCGGCATGTAGGTGTTGACGGGCGCGAAGCCGCCGCGCGGGAACCCGCCGCCGCGGCCGCCGAACCCGCCGCGTCCGCGCGCCCCTGTACAATATTCCACTTAATTATAATTAAACACATCGGTTCCATCGTCTTTCATCATTGATTTTGCCAACAGAGGTCTGGTCGTAAACCAATTTTCTTTGTTGACACATAAAACGTGACATTTTTGGAAACTGTGTTAGGAATATGGTGGAATGGAACCAACCTAAATTTTGTTCGTAAAAACATACTGTTGTTGTTCCTATTTTATAACAGCCGAAAATAAAAAAGAGTGAACAACATGTTTCAGTATAATGATTCAGTCAATGCTAACCAAGGGCAACACTACGATATAAACATTTGGTATAGGCTCAAAGGGCTTGGTACCCAGAGCGGTTAAACTCTAGCAAAAAAAATGATGTGGTAGTCACTGACCTCTAAAGTTGCCCCTCGCGTTGAAGGCGCCGCCGCGCGCGCGGAAGTTGTTGGAGCGGTTGGAGTTGGGGCTCACGTTGTTGTTCGGCGGCGGGTTGTTGCGGTTCTGTTGCTGCGGGTGCTGCCGCTTGTTCTGGACACGCCAACAATACGACTGAAGTTTACAGATGATTGTGCTTGTTGCCGCCATAATATGTTGGGTCATCGAACCGAGGCCAGCGCCAAAGTGCGCAAGTATACCACATGATATTTGTGATAGGCCGAATTTGCGTTGGCCTGGGCTGGCCCAATATTAAGTATAAAGCGGGCCCTAGACGACAACGCGGCATGGCATCAATGATCATTCCTGTCGCTTGACAAGACAATCAAAATCAAGCCAAAAAATATAAAATGAATTGCCAATCAACCGTCAGCACGCAATGTAAATATCATTCGCACTCATCAATTAATGACAACTCAACTACCATGCCTGCCCAACAGCAGGTAATTACAGACTAGTGCCAGATTTACAGGAGTAAAACAATCATAATGAGTACTAACAGTGATTACATTTTATACATAACAAGCAGGTTTATAAATATTTGCTTAAAACCAGATTGCTGTAGAGCGAAAAACATTATGAAAGTAATAACAAAGGCGACGTGTGCAAGGTACCCACCTTGTTAGCGTTGGCGGTGTGCGCCTTCTGCTCGTCCTCGTCCCGGTACTTGGAGACGGTGACCAGGAACCCGTTGATGCGCAGCTCGCGGTCCAGCTTCAGCGCCTTGTCCACGCTCTCCTTGTCGTGGAATGTCACCCGCACTGCGCGCGCAACACGTCACATAATTGTACAATAACAATTACAGTTTTAAAACTTGGTGTGTTAAGTTCAAATTACAATGACACTGAAGCTGGTTATCATGTTATTGCGTAAAATTTAGAGCCTAGTTCAATAACAATTTCTGATGTAAATCTTGTGTAAAAAGTTATATGGTCCTTGACCTTATATGCCACTATAGGCCTACAACAAGTGTTCGTATATAGGGTGCCAAATAGCTAGCAGTTATACCTCTCCTTTGAATCTATGTCATATTATAGATTTAAATAGCATGACTACATAGTACGAAGTACATTCACAAGAAGGTCATCCATTAGTAAGGAGTAAGGAGGGCGTTTTATTAAGATAAACCACAAAAGCTACTATGTCGAGTTATGTTAATGATGTAAATTCCGTGATCGTTTAGTTCGTGTACCAACAGAATTATATCCAATATTCTTATTACTGAAGTAAATACATTTTTTTAACAAAATTCTGCAAAATGCTGTACTGTAAAATTGACATCAATACCTTGATAGAGTTTACATTGGTATTCTATACTTACATATTTTGTACTTGGTCTTGCTGAACTCGTGTATGTGCGCGACGTCGCCGCACTGCCCGAACAGCAGCTTCACGTACTCGGTGCTGGCCTCATAGGGCACGCCCACCAGCACGGCGGTCTCGGCGCGCGACTCCACCGCCACGGAGATGGCGCTGCCGTCCAGCACCGTGCCCTCCTCCGTCAGGGCCTGCGCGGGATCACACGTTATAGCACGCCGGCAAACTCAAAGCCGCATTTATACTAGGTGAAACAGAAAGGGTATTCTATTTTTTTTGCAACTTAACTTTGTAAATCTTATCTTATCTTGTATGTATACCCTTTCTGTTTCACCTTTTATATCAATCAACAATCAACTCTTAATTCTTCTACTACAACTGGCGTATTTCGGTCAAACCAAAAATAATCTCGATATAGTTTGTTTAATCACAAACCATGTTAGGGTTTTGATTGACTCAACTCATTCTATACCCAAACTATCAAATTATCTTTTTCATTACTCATACTCTGAAAGTAGGTCTGAAGTTGCCTGAGAAGCGGGTTGAAAGTAATACTTTTCAGGCCCGGGAGTTTCGCTTTCAACTGACAGCTGTCAGTTTATAAAAAAAAAACTAGTTCCATTTTCACATTTCTATGGAACCATGTTCAAACTTTTTCTACAGTCACTCAATTACAGCACGATGTAAAATTGAAATAACAAAGTTAATTATTAATTAAAGAATATATATTTTTAAATGACTTAATTATAATTTAGTCTCAACAATTTCTTTAAAATAACATAGATCTGGGCAAAATATTTAAAGATGAAAATGAAAAATAATGGCTAAATAATTAAGTTGGCCGGCCAACGAAAAAAAAATAGGCGGCAATTCGATCTTTATTTTTTTTTTCGAGTATTGTTCATTCTTCCTTGTATTATTTATTTAGACAATTCCTGTTTTTATTTTTACTTTCCTTGTATTCGTAATGAAAAGCACAGTGTTTACCTCGGGTGAAAGACTTATTTTGTCCCTCGAACTATTAGCGCCCGAGCGTACCGTCTCGGGACTAAACAAGTCACTTTCACCACTCGTATAACAATGTACTATAAAATTTTAGTGGTTTCTCAGTATTTTAAAGATATTGAATCGATTATGTCCACTAAAACATGACGTGGTTATAGGACGCGTCTTGTAATAGTTGTGTTAGCTCCGGCCCTATGTCAGTACTCACGCAGGCGCAGTCCGCCTAGCACCTGCCACTCAGGGGAGGTGCGTGACCTTTATGCATTTTTCAATGAGCCTTACCGTAAGTTCGCACTGGACGAAACATATTGTTGTCTCTATTTTAATGACAACAATAAATAGAGACAACAACATGTTTCGTCCAGTGCGAACTCACGGTTACGCCTCATTTGGAATTCTATAATAAACCCTTCTTCTCATAAACAGCTTGCCTATTGTTATTGTTTTTTTTAGTTATGAGGTCACCTGGATCCGTGAGTTCGCACTGGACGAAAAATATTGTTGTCCCTATTTTATGACAACAAAAAATAGAGACAACAACATGTTTCGTGTAAATGTAAAAATCCACAAAATTAAATCTATGTTGGCGACGCTGCTGCCAAAAGCTTTTTGCCAATTGTTTTGTAAATAGTTCAATTATTATTCAAACTTTTTAATTTTATCTTATTTTATTAAATAGGAAACAGGAAGGAGGCAAACTGTTTAAAACATTATTGAAACTACAATAATTTTGGTGTAGAGATTAAAGGTATAGGAGACTGTAAGTATATGTAAATTAAAATTTAATGTGTGCAATTAATACCTTACTTTAATGCGTACACATGAATAAGTGCAACATTTTATTTGCTGATAATTGAGCCTTGTATAACTTGTTAGGTTAACATAATTATTATTTAATTGTCACCATTAGTATGACCACATTCTTCTAAAAACAATTTTGTTTTACTTTTCTTATGAAAAGGTATTTTAAAAGATTTAATTTATAATTCTGGTGAGTGTACAAAGAAAAATTTATAAAGTACCACACTAGTGTGGTGTGTGAGGTGAAACAGAATGTTTAGTCTGTTCCATGTTTGTTTACTTTACATGGGCATGTTGTATATCCAGCACATTGTACTTTTATTTACAAGATCATAGTATACTTTAGAAACAAGGTAAAGTAGGTTTTATATTATGTTGTTGTTTTTTATGTAATTTGAAGTAATATATATATATTTTTTTTTTAATCATAATGTATTTTCTGTTTTCTATATTATTGTATTCTTAACATTTAATTTAAGGATACATAATTTAGAACCACTGCTTACTTTATCCACTTACCACCTCTGCAAGAACAACAATAAACATCACAAACAGAAACGGATATATTCATCAGCTGATCTACTACATCATATTATATATTCAAATAAAATTTCAATAATTTACATAGAAAACTGAGCAAAGCTACAAAACGGACTACTGCAGTAGAAGACCAGCCTGTTCTGAACATTCAAATAGTCACTCATCTGCACATGGCGCGAGGGAACTGGCATTACTGGACCAAATTTGGAAAATAAATCTTAGCCTCATAACCGCCTCGTTTTAGAAGCAGGCTAATCAAACTATACGCTACTGAGTCATCAGTTAAAATTAAAAAATAATATAGTGTTAATAAACTTTTGTTTACCTTCTCCAGAGACTCTTTGTTTTTGAATTCGACTATTGCCGATAATGTCGGAGTTGTGGTCAGTTCAGTTACAATGATTGGACCACGTCTAAAAAGAAAGAAAATTTGTCTCATTAATACTCCGTACAGTTGTGAATACGCCCCGAGTGCTGTGCGCACCTCGGGAACACATCACTCACTTATCATTACGCTAATCAACTTGAATCAGTACAACAAATATAGCAATTCACTACAGTAGGTACAAATTATGAAATCTCAGGGACTGATATTTGAATGTTGGCAAATAGGTATGTAGGAACTCATGTCAATTAAAGAAATTGAGAAATCAAACAAATTGCAACTCACTTGACGTTGACAACTTCTCCGTGTTTTGAGAACAACTCCTTGAGTTTCTCTTGGTAGTCGAACAGATAGCTCGACGGGAGGTTCTCAACCAGTATTTTACCAGATTCCACTTTCTCATCCTTCTTGTCTTCGGCGGCGGTGTCGGCTCCAGCGTTCTCCTGGCTCTGGCTCTGGTCGGCTTCCTCCTGCTCGGGCTGGCCTCCGGCCTCGGCCCCCACCTCGTCGCCTTGCTCCGCTTGTTCGGTTTCTCCGTTGTTTTCTTCCTCAACAGTCTCCGAGGTGTCCATCTCGGGTGCCTGCTCCTCGGCGGCCTGGGCGGCGGCTTTAGCCTTCGTCGCCTGGGTTTTAGCACCGCGACCTTTCTTCTGAGCGACCATGATTACGCGGCTGAAATCCACACAAGCAACTCAACAAATCGAAGGAGGAAACTGTTGCGCTTACTCGATAACTACGTTTCCCGCCTTATGTAGGTGTATTTTTTGTTAGAATTTATCGACTCCATACACTTGGCGCCCATTTAGAGTTCTCAAGGGCGATGTTGGTTACGCGCGAAACATCGTATTACGTAGGAAGGTGTAGTTTGGGTACGTAGTATTTGAAGATTTCGGCCCGACAAGCTAATTTTAAGCGATGTGTAATATCTCAGATAACGGTAAATACATCATAACAAGCCATACCCGCCATGGAGCATGGCTTTTTTGCGAGTGGAAAATTCACGAACGCGCCGCGTACTTCCCGTCGTAAAACATGATTTCGCAGTCAGAACTAAAAATATGTAAATTAATAATAATGTTTTACTCACCGAGAAAGTTCTTTATTATAAAATCAATGAAATCGCAAGTTCACAGGAAAAGACGCCAAACTAAAAGCAATAATAACATGAAACCGGCATCACGCAAGCGCATCCGCCATTAAAGACAAATTAAAAAGTGAGTGAGGTTAGAAATGTTGCCATTGAAAATATTGTAGTCTTTGATTCTAAGGCTGTAAACATACAAGTGTTCCTGTACCGTTCTAGAGGAACGATATAAAAAAATATATTTTTTATTGGAATCAAGAAGATTATATAACAATCATCTTCTTTAGAAATGCTGTTTCTGTGTTTGTTGTAAACATTTTGACATCTGCGGAAAAGAGTAATATCTCTTGATTGGAATGCCCGATTTAAATAATTCAAAAAGTAATTTACAAGTATGAAAACAGTCTCAAATACAAAATTTGATTTATTGGGATAAAGATTAATAATAAGATATAAATAACATGGTTTGATCTTGGTTGGCATTTCTTTTTCTATCAACTTTTAAATGTAAAAAGTAGTCATAGTAACGTAACTCGTAATAGTTGGGCATATTAGATAACAACCTTTTAACAATAAATGCCTCCAAAACAAAATTCCTGTGTTTCCATAAAACTAAAATTTCTGAACCAAGCCCACCCATTTCCATTAAGATTCACACCCAATGTAATGATAAAAAAGACTGTAATTGCTGTTTTATTGAACGGGCAAAAACTATTAAATATCTTGGCGTAGTTATCGACGAACATCTGTCTTTTAAACCGCACATATCAACTTTTGCCACCAAAGTTAGAAAACTGACACATGTAATGCACCGCATTCGTGATGTTGCAGATTCACAAACTATACATTTAGTATATACGGCACTATGCGAATCTATAATTGCATACTGCATTAATTCATGGGGTGGTGCCTGTGTTACCGCTATGATTGAGTTAGAACGAGCTCAAAGAGCTATTTTGAAGGTTTTGTTTAAAAAAAATAGAAGATACTCTACACAGGCTCTATATTCGGAGGCTCAAGTTCTCAATGTTAGGCAAATATACATACTAAAAGCAGTTCTCATGCAGCATAAAAAAATAATAACTTCCGAAGCTTACCCAGCCTTACTACAAAAGAGAAAATTTGGGGCTCCACCTTTAAGGGTAAACTCTCGGTTTGCACAACATTTTTTACGATTTCTAGGCCCTTACATTTACAATGCCATATTAAAGTTTTGTGACATTAAGAGAGACACTTTAAACGTTGCGAAAATAAAATTGAAGAATTGGCTATCCCAATTACCATATAGTGACACGGAAGACCTCATGAAAATTATTTCATAATCAGTCATGTACTAAATGAACACGAAGTATTTGTATTAGATGAATTGCTCAATGATGCACAAAAATACTCGTTTTGGCAATTTTTCAAGTAGCTGCTATTATTTATACATGCATACACGCACTCACACACACGCACATACACACACACATACACGCACATACACACACACACGCACATACACACGCACATACACACACACGGGCACACACTCCTTCACAGCCTCTTACATATTTTACCTTCTAATATTCCTTTTTTGAATTTTATTTTAGTTATATTTTAATTTTTATTTGAGTATTTTGTTTTGTTTTGATTTTGATTTGTATAATTTTCTATTATTCTCGACATCGCGATGTCGACGCGCAATTGTTTTGGCAATATATCTGGCCCTTAAGATACAGGCAATGCCTAGTTTAAGGGTCACAAGTTAAGCACTCTTACATAATTATTGTTCTGTTCCTCAAGTCTACGGAAAACATTTGTAAACGAATTAACCTGCAAACATGTAGACTTAGAGATAAATAAATATTTTTTCATTTTTTTTTTTTTCATATTATGTAATCGCATATTTTTTTGTAGAAATTGATTATGTTCTTTAATATTGTAGAACATTTTTTGGTCTATCGTGAATAGTTTCCGTAGCGCATGCGGTGAAAGACATTTTATGGCATTTTCTATTTATTTCTAGAAAAATATAGGAATCCCTACTAAAACTTCAATAATGTAACCCAGGGTTTACATTATTGAAGTTTTAGTAGGGATTCCTATTTTTTTCTAGAAATAAATATAGCCTATGTTACTCAAAGATAATGTAGCATTCTAATAGTGAAATAATTTTCGAAATCGGTCCAGTAGTTTTTGAGTTTACTCGTTACAAACGTTATTAGTGTAGATGAATTTAGAAGAAGGATTGAAGCTGTGATTTTCGGCATGGAAACTTTCCGTCGATTGTGAATACCTCACTAGATACTGTTTGATATTCTTATATATAATTCACACACATTACACATCATAATTTAAATAATAGTAAATGTTTTTATAAATATAACCCTGTATAATACAGCAATTTTATAGCACCGTTCTGGGAGTACTTTGTATATGTCGCGGCCAACTAGCTTAATTCGCCGTTCAATTAACAGCCTAGGCACTTAACTAAACGGTGCCGTTCAACTAATGGCCTGAATGATATTCAGCCATTTGATTAAACAGCTAGACAAATAACTTGGATCTGTCGCCGCCAAATAGCTTAATTCGCCGTTCAATTAACAGCCTAGGCACTTAACTAAACAGCGCCGTTCAACTAACGGCCTGAATGATATTCAGCCATTTGATTAAACAGCTAGGCAAATGACTTGGATCGATGATGTTTAACTACTTGCCTAGCCGTTTAATTACCTGCCTAGCCTGTTCATTTCAATTTAGTTCTACTTTCTGCCACCTAGCGCCGAAACTCACCAAACTGTCAATATCTCTATATTCTATATTCTCTTTGTCAATATGGCGTCGGAAAAAACATCTTTGATGGAATAATTTTATTAGGTACTTAGGTTTTTCATGATTTTTTTTAGATCCACCGAATCTATTTGCCGGGTGGGGTTTCTGTGGGGTCATAAAAAAAATAACCCTAACCTAAACCCATCCAGGTCGTTCTACTTGGGTAGTATTTTGAAAAAGTTTTGTAGTACTTAAATGTCAACCAGTTGCCTAAGCATTAGCCAGCCAGTTTATTAAATGTTGTAATAGACGATACGGCTGAATATCATTCAGGCCGTTAGTTGAACGGCGCTGTTTAGTTAAGTGCCTAGGCTGTTAATTGAACGGCGAATTAAGCTAGTTGGCGGCGATATATATAGAAAGGAATAGAATTAGAAACCAAGAAGTAACCGGTCACCACTACTTGACATCCCTAACCTAGTCCCTCTCTATTTAATTTACCAAACATAACCTCTAAATAAAAGGAATCATGTGTTTTAGTTTTTGTTTTAAAAGTATATGAGTGAGTAAGAAATAGAATACGTAAAGAAAATGAAATCAAAATCATTTGATTTCACAAAGAAATCTGAAGAATCGCACAAGATGAACAAAACATTTGACTTTGTTGGCTTGTATAAAACGGAAGCAGAAACAAACGTAAAATTTGCTGAAAAAAGGAAATCTGGCGAAGCTATTAACAAAGAAAGCCCGAAGCATACAACAGGAACTCCTAAACGAGAACGCTCACCGAACAAGAACCGTAAAAGGCACAAACAGGAACACCTGAACATATCTCAAATTAACATCGATGGGTCCACTTTGAACGCTGCTTCGCTGCGTAGCTCCCCTGTCAGGGTCACTTCAACTCCTATCGCAAGTAAAAGCCAAACTCAGGTGAGCAAGGTTAAATCGATAATGAAAAACACATCCATCTCTGGTGAAGTTGATGGTGAAGCTATTAAATCAGATTTACCCGTCACAGCAAGATCCAAAAAGAGAAATAAGTCAGTCAGCTTTATGCTTGATGATCACGAAGAGGTAGTTATGAAGAAAACTAAGTCTGATGACTCTTTAAAAGTGAACAGAACATCAAAAGTACTAAAAGACAAAAGGAAGAATGTTAAAAAAAATAAAAATCAGTCCGAAAAGGAGAATAAAGTGAATAACCAAAGTATGGAAGCAGGAAACAGTGTGAATATTCCACTAGAAACAAAGTCCAAGAAAGTGCAGAAACTTAAGAAAACATTGGTGCACTCTACATCAGACTCTGCTGTGGTTGATACAGAAAATACCACACAAGACAAAAAGAAGAAATTAAAAAAGGTTATAAAACAGAAGAGTGATCAGGGAGCAGAATCCAGTGAAGTGGAAAACAATAATAACAATGTACCAACACAAAATAAAACAAAAAATCTAAAGAATAAGAAACATCAAATGAAACCTACTGACACTCCAGAAGTTCGAGGGGAACCGGCGTCAAAATCCCGCAAAGTAGAAGAAAAACCTGACATAGCTGAGGATCTAGAAAACCTAAGCATTGGGGACAATGCACACACATTAACTAATCTTCTCGACGAGATGACCGTAGCTGATAAAGATAAACGTAAAAAGTTGAAGCAGAAACTTAAAAAGAATAAAAAACCTAAAGTTGCAGCTTCCAGTCCCGAGCCCGGTGAAGAGAAGAGTGAAGGGAAGGAGAAAATAAAGTGGAAGAGAAGGAAATGGAACAGAGACAAGAAGGGAGACATCAGCGAGGATGGTGCTGATACTTCTGTGATTGTGGAGAACTTGCCATTGTCCATCATGTTGAATTACAAGAAACTTCTGTCTGAGCATTTCGTGAAATATGGACTTATCAAAAAAATTGGGTAAGATGTGGATGCATGCACAACATACATTTTTCCTTATGTAGCTAGCTGATAAATTCTATTAAAGCAGTCTTCCACTCATGTAAATCAGATGCCAGCTATTTTCATTGCAAACCCCACTTTTTACTGGTCAGTGGAATTAAAACAGGCATTTATATTCACTAACAGCTTGAATTTATATTTTTGCATGTAGCTGTTTTGGTTATTTTAATGCTTTTGGGTTTATCTCATTCTAATAGTTTACTAATGATCCAGGGTCGCTGAGGTATACCCCACAGAGGAATCCAAGCCAGTGTTCACCACAACCATTACCTTCTACAGTGATGGAGCAGCTGAACAGGTGAGGTTCTAACGATAAAGAACCATACCAATAGTAGTATAAGCAGTGAGTAAGACTGTTTTTAATACTCTTTTTTAACATTTCAGGCTTTAGACGAAAACAACGCTCAATTCGAAGGTGCCCGTATCCGCGTGAAGCGCCCTCTGCCGGCCACGCAAACAACCCTAGTGGTGCGATCGTACGCCGAGATGACGGACCAGGCCATCAGCTCCGCGTTCCTCGGCGCCGGCAAGATCAGGAGCATACGCCATCTGGTCAAAGGGAAAAAAACCATTGGTTGGTATATTTTCGTATTGATCTATTTTCTTCTAGAAAAAAGTATAGAAATACTATCTGGGGGCACGGCAGTGCCCCCCCCAAGTCGAGCACGGCACGTCGAGCGCGGCACGGCCGTACCATCTTTTCTCGAAGCACTTCGGGCCATTTTCGACCCCCTATAACTTCGTTGTGGATAAAACTAGAACCCTGAATTTTCAGTAACCAAGCAGGCATTGTATAAACACGGTATATTTCAAATTTCATTCAAATTGAACCAGTAGTTTAAGAATTATAACTAGTCAAAATTCTTAATTTTGTCACTCACTCACTGACTGACCGATCATCAAAACTCTAAGGCACTTCTAGCAGACATAGAAGCTTCAAATTTAGAATACAGTTAGTGTTTAGTGTATAAATCAAGGGAAAACTAAAATATTTTATAATTTCGGTCCAGTTTTCTAGTTACACCAACTGCATAAATAACTTTGTAATCCTATATAAATATATAGGATAACAAATTTACATATGCAGTTATTGTATCGGTGTACCTGTACATATTATGTACCTATATTATAATAATGGAATGGAATAATAGGTACCTAGATATAATTATGTTGTAAAGTAACTAGTAAAATGGTCAACGGAATGAAAAAGCAAGAATGGGACATGTCTTACTTATGATATGAATTGTACCAAAATCCCTCAATAAAGTATTAAGTAGACTAAATTGCCCGAAATTTCTATGAAAGAAAGAACAATATCTACAAAAAGAAATGAGATCCCATCAAAAACAAAACTTGTAAAAAAACCAGGTCTCGCAACTCTGTTCTTCTACCGTAAAAAGTTGTGAGATCTATGTAATACCAAGTCAGTTACTATATTAAGTCCCCAATAAAGGGACCTTCTGTCTTAAGTTATTTTAAGTAGGTAATTAGCTTACCTAACAACATCTTATAGTGACAATATTAATATTAAAAATATTTTATGTTTTAAATTAAATAGATTGACTTGGCAATCGCACTATTAAACTAAACTAAATACATTGTGTTTTCATGCGATGGCCAAGCCAATCTATTTAATTTAAAACATAAAATATTTTTAATATTGATATTGTCACTATAAGATGTTGTTAGGTAAGCTAATTACCTACTTAAAATAACTTAAGACAGAAGGTCCCTTTATTGGGGACTTAATATAGTAACTGACTTGGTATTACATAGATCTCACAACTTTTTACGGTAGAAGAACAGAGTTGCGAGACTTGGTTTTTTTACAAGTTTTGTTTTTGATGGGATTATTAATTTACAGCCACTTTCATTAGATTATAATAGAGCAGAAGAAGACTGGTGATAAACATTTGAATAATTTGTATCCCTTTTATATACTTGTTAAGATTCAAAATTCTTGTTAATATTTCATATCCTCTTGTTTCAGGCTCCGCATTCGTAGAGTTCGACGGCCCCGAGTCTGTAGAAAAGGCAATCAAAATGGCGGCGAACGCCAAAATCGCTGGGAAAAAAGTCCACGTAGCAAAGTTTGAGGTTCGAGCCAAGAAAGAGAAGAAACACAAAGGTGACGGCGACAGCGCCGTTGACGCCGATAGCGAGGACTCCAATGATTAACCAGTATACAATAATTTAAGTAATGAGTTCAAACATTAAAATATTCAGGTTAGATCAATAAAAGATTGCGTTCCTTTTCGTGTTCCTACGCATGCAGTTTCGAGTTACGTAATACCATTATTTTATTGATGAGGAGATAAAACAGGAGATAGGTAATTAATTTTCACACGGAGACTTCCATTTTAATATTATACGCGAATGTTGACTACTTGATTATTGTAGAAAATAAATTATGCTAAGTACGTGATCAAGACGTCTTGTAAAGGCTTGTTTAGAAGCGATACCACTCTTTCAACCACAGCCGTGTACGCAAACCCGTTGAAAGTTTGCAGCGCGGAACAAATGTACACTGGATGAGTAACGAATACTGCCAAATGTTTAGTTTTTGGGGTGACCGATACGGACGCTTCAATTTCCAATGCGAATATCTCACATAGACACCTTGGTAGAGCTACTAAACAGATATATAATGGTCAAGCAAAATTAGCCCAGTTATTCAAAACATCGATTCATAAAATAGTGTTTATAAATAAATGCAATATTTTGAGATTTTAGAATTTCGTTGTTAACAGATGATTACATATTGATCCCACAATAAACACCTATGCCATTATATTTGTTGAATGCTTAACTTATTTTATACTCTCAATAACCCATTCGTTCTGCAATAACCATATTAGTTATTTTTTTAGCATCATAGATATAATTTTTTGTGATAATGTATGATTCTAAGATGATTCGTTACCATTAAAACATTTTTGTAAATTGTTTGAAGTGAAAACCTAGAATGTGTGTAAGTAATAAAAATAGGGTTTTTGTTAGTCTGAATTAAACTTTGCAGGCATTTTAGTGTTATCTAGTTACGTTCATAAATGATAATAAAATTGAATAAATGGACATGTTATATTTGTAATGTTTCATTTTTAGTCATATTATATATACATAACTGGGATCACGAAATTAAATAGTTAGCATTGATTTATCAAGTACACAAGAAATCTGAATAATATACTTCGTAATAAAAAAGATCTGTTTCCGCCCGGGGGCCTTCTGCGTGTTAGGCAGATGTGATAACCGCTACACCACGGAAACTTATAATTATAGTTCGAATTTATTAATCATATATATTTTTGTACCATTCTAAGGACTGTTTTTCTATAGTGCAATAAAGATTATCTAATTCTGTTGAAATATAGGACGCAAGGTTTATATACTTCGATACGGCGACTCTCTCTCTCGCTGTCTGTTCCGTGCGTCACCAAGTCGAATATAATTGTATTCCGATATTTATTTAATAATACATTATATTATTAATCTCTTATGTCTCGTATTATTCCAAGAAATTCTTATTTGTAAATAATACGTAGGAAAAGTTAAACAAATGCATCATTTAAATTGAAACAATAATTTATTGTGTTCTTAGAATCAATATTTATGCGTTACGATTAATTATACTGTATACACAAGATCCTTAATCGTCCAACATTAAGCTAGTCAGTAAATACGATTAATTATTTACAATAATTATAAATAAATTACACTTACATCGCGGCGCGACCCAGTTACAATAACCATAGTATAAATAATACTTTGAAACACATACCTATGTATTATAATAATATAAAGTGTACCCTGCGGACTGTAATCTTTAGACATCAACTGAGTCGGTAATAAAACGGAAACTCGTTAAGATAATTGCGGAGCGAGTAAATTAGTTTTATAAATATCTAAACACCACTAAATCTCAACACAAGACATGTTTCGTCAAAGAGTTCACATGGAAAACAATCATTTTGACTTGATTTAAACGGACATCTAATCATGATTCGCTTCAAAATGATTCAACAAAGTAAAAAAAAAAAATAATCATATCCTTTGCTGCTTACAAACTAGCGACTCGCGTGCTATTACGCCATACCCAAAACTTCAATCGAACGCAATAAAATATACGACAATAGTTAATACTATTATTATTTATATAAGCATATTCAGCCGTTTTTACAATTATACATTAATTAATTAGCTTTTTTAGCAGTGTCTTCTCGCTCGACTGTAACATACTTCATTATGCTTAAACGACCCGTTTACATCCAAGCGGTATTCGCGATAAAGGCAAGTGGTTTGCGTTTAAATTACATGCCAACCTAACGCACAGAAGTAAATACCGCTTCAATTTGTATAGAGCGACAATGTACAGTGTGTGGGCTCTTTACAAGTTGGTTCATACCCAGTCTTCGCGACACCAACATTTGTTCTATAAATTATAATATCTTGAACAATATAAATAATTATTTGTGCAAACTTCGCACACGTTGCGCAAATTTGTATCAAGTGGTTCGGTGATAGTTTAAATAAATAATATGAGCCAATGTTGTCATAAGACACTTCCATATTACTCAATAGTCATAGTCATTAAGCAATTACAAATATTGTCAAAATTGTAGTTTATTTTTCTTTTGTCCATTCTAAGACTGGTATTCAACACAGTAGTGTAGGTACTGAATTTGTTTTTTTTACATATAATGTGTATGTTACCCTTCTCCGTTTTATGACAACAAAAAACAGTGACAACGACATGTTTTGTTCGAATTTTTCTTTCAGTACTAATCATAGGTTAGGTCACATAAATATTATAATGAGTATAAACACTAAAAACACATTTTTTTCGTCCTTGACATAAGTAAATCTTAATGTCATTAATAAATAATGATTCTCAATAATAAATTAAATAAACCTAAATACATTCAGAGATCGTGGACATTTTTAACACATTAATAACTCCGATAGCTTTGATGTTCAATCAGCAAATTATATCCGTGGGTGTCTAGATACTATCGCATAAAATCGATTGCATTGACTTTTCTAGCAACCGATTGTCAAAATATTCACATTAACTGTCTATTTACAGATCACGGTTTGAGCCGAGACACGCTGACAGGCACATGCGAATCACGCAACATCATACTCCGCTCGCAAAACGAGTTAGCATCCATCCGTATCAAGACACTGGCGTCGCGATCTCTGGCGATCAAGTATCGCCAGAGATCGCGATCGTACAGATATTGTTACCGATGTTGTAATACCTTCTATAAAACGACCTCTGCGTTTGTGGGCACTTGCTACATATTCTTTCAAGATATAGCATACGCTTAACCGTATCCTCGCATTTATCTTGCACAAATAGACAAGTGTAATAACCAAATATAGGTAATATCTCAACGAGTCGGTTCCCACCGCTCGGTGTGCGCCGCGTGGCGTCGTTGTCGTGTGCAAGGTGCGCGTGCACAGCTAGTCGTAGCGCTTCAGCAACCCCTACGGATGCGGCTGGTTCGGCACCGGGATGCTAATTGGAAATGGAATCATATTAATCATGTTGATTACGGACATCGTCATTCGGGGACAGTATATATGTATTTATGAAAGACAACAGAGTACATGAAAACCAAAAAAGCTTTGCAAATCATATTGTTAAAGGGACATATTAGTCAAATTGATAAAGTGCGCAATAATTGAAATTGGAAAATTAAAAATAATAATGCAAAGTAACTACTAGACCGGCGTTATGCCGATAGAGCAATAAATTCAATTTAAATTAAAAAGCAATACAAAAATTATCACTCACCCGTAAAACGCAGGAAAGCTGGTGTCCGTATTGAACTGGTAATTCACCGGCGTCTTCGGCGATGCGCAACTATAGCTCAGATAGTCATCGGACGCGTGTAGCTGCCTGTTGAGGACGGGTTCGGACGCGCTTCGTGTGATCTTCGGCATCGCCCGAAGCATGGACTCTAGCGAGTTGAGTATCTGGCGAAATAGAGGGCGCTGCTCGCGGTCGAACTTGACGCAGTCCTCGAATAGCCGCTTGAGCGCTTGCGGCGCGTCTTGCCGCAGCCGCCGCGCGTCCGGCCGCAGCAGGCCGCGCCCGACCATCCATAGGATCTGGCGAAGGGTTTGAGTTCACACCACATGTACAGGTGAGCACGCAACTTGTTCGTGTGTCGATATTATGAAGATCGTTTGGTGCATTCTCGGTACTAGGTATTGTTTCAGGTTATTTATTTTGATTACGCTATTGAATAATCACGTGACCATCGACAATTTTTCACGGCTATCTATGCTATACAGGCAGCGGAAAAACAATAAACTATATCTTTATTCGTGCGTGAGCAGATAACGCTCAAAATATCATCAGCCCGTATCAGTCCACTGCTGGACCTTCGAGATGCTGCTGTTGAAATGTAAGTTTAGCCATTGAAATGAGCAGGATTTTATTTGCCACCACGTTTGGAATGAGCCGACATAGACAGATTTGTAAGTCTTTCTCTCCATCCGAGCTCGCGATAATTTATATATTTGTAGTGAAACTGACAAATGAGAAGTGACAGTAAACGGCAGCCCGGGCGGTCTAATCAAGCGACATCTGGTGGGCTGATAGTAGTTTGCCGCCATTATAAGTGTTTTTGTCTCCTGCTTTGCACCAGAGGGAAGAGGATTTTGTTTCTTCCATCCAACTCCTCGTATTATTTCTTTCGAGTAATTCGTGCGGGTTCCAAGAGAATACAACTTTTTCCAGGGACTCGTCGGGGGTCAAACCTCGACGTCATCTTTGGTCACCATCGTCAAACCTGGTTTACAGGAGTAACAGTGGTGTGAATGTGTGGCGGGACCAGTGCCAAAAAGAAAGTGTGTAACCTGGTCCTTGTTGTTGAAGTGCGCGTAGGGCAGCTCGCCGGCCATCAGCTCGTAGAGCACGATCCCGAACGCGTACACGTCCGAGCGGAAGGTGTAGGGCGCCGGCTCGTCCATGCGGATGACCTCGGGCGCCATCCACAGGATGGAGCCGGTGGGCTGCTGCCACTGCACGCCGCCCGCCGTCGACGTGTCTACACATTGTAACCGCACTTCATTAGATTCAATATTGTTAGTAAAAAAATACATACGGACAAACATAGTAACCTCCTCCTTTTTGGAAGTCGGTTAATGATGACCGCTTGGCGCAGTAGTTTGAGCGCAGGCCTCTCGGGTCACTGGGTGGTTGCGGGCTCGATTCCCGTCAGGGCAAATTCTAGAAATAGCCTTTTCGTAATTTGCCCATGTGCGTATGTCACTGGGAACGCCCCCAGTCCATTGTACGGTACCCATAGTACAAGCGTTGCTTAGTTTGGGACGATACAGTAGAGTGTCTGGCGATATAAAAAAAATGCGCTTTGTTCTGAACAGTACATGTAGCAGCCATTGGGAGAGATTGTCCTTAGTTTAGATTGCGATTCGACGGCAATTTCTATACAATTTTTCGCCGATGTGATGCGGCCACGGCCATATGTTTATATCATAACCGCCCCACGGGTGCGGCTGCGGCGTAATATAAAGCATGCCACCCACCTGACCACCGCACCTTCGCGGTGGCGAGTCCGAAGTCGCCGATCTTGACGGACCAGTCGTCCCTGAGGAAGATGTTGTTGGACTTGAGGTCCCTGTGGATGATGTTCTTGGCGTGCAGGTAGTCCATGCCCTGCGCGGTCTGGCGCGCCACGTCGATGAGGTAGAGCATGGGGAAGGGCGTCTCCAGCACGTGCAGGTGCTGGTACAGCGACGAGCCCTCGCACCACTGCGTCACGATCGCCAGGGACGGCTGCGACACGCACCCCATGAACAGCAGGATGTTGCTGTGCCGCGTCTTGCGGAGTACCGCCACCTGTAAGGAGGAATTCTTTTTTGTTACGTGTGGTATTCGCTGTTCGCATTTAGCCAGTATGAAGTAGAATCATATTTTCAAGTTTTATTATGCGTCGAGGACATGAAGGGCCTGTGGCTAATCCTAACATACCCAAATCCCTATTCAGTAAAGTGCCCTTAGACGACCTATACCTATTATTTTGCAATGAAAACTCTTCAGTCAGCTAACTGAGGTGCACGGGGGCGGAGTTCTTAATGCTCTCAGGTCCATACAAGGTTAACGAATATTAACCATTATAAGTTCTAAGAGGCATGTAGTCGCTGGTTATATTATTGTATTACGCTCGAGTTGCATGTGCTAAGTGTGTCTATACCTCACCTCGTTCTTGAACGCCTGCAGCTGCACCGGCGTGGGCGTCTTCACGTTGAGCGTCTTGACGGCGACGGGCCCGTGCCAGTGCGCCTTGTACACCGTCCCGAAACTACCGGAGCCTGCATGCGAAACAATCAGCATGTCGATTACTACAATAATGTAGGGGAAACATTATTGAGGGGATTTATTACTTCTCACAATGCTGTGACCATAAGGTGTCCAGTTTAACCAGTTTGACCATAAGTGTCTTAGAATGCCGGTCACGAGCCGGAATATTAAGCTTAGAGCTGCTTCCTACAGTGCGGTAGCAGGGTAGCGGTGGATGCGAGTGGCGGAGGACGATTATGGTACAAGTCTTTGGAGGAGACCTATATGAAGGATAACATACGTACTACGTAATAAATCGCCACTCTGCAAATAACAATAAAATCTACTCTTGCTACATAATAAGGTGCAAATTCGACTGATTCTAGTGTCCTCGGTCTATGTTTTTTTAGTCCTGCCATACAATTTTTTTTCTTCCAACTCCTATTATTTCTTTCGATTGAATTCGTGCGGGTTCATGACAATTTAACTTTTCCCCGGGACTCGTCGAGGGTCAAACTTGGACATCATTATTGGTCGGTCCGTGTCTAGCAGAGGCCGTGTCCGGGTGTCGAGTGTATGGAAGCGGGGGTCACCTATCCTGGCGCCGATGAGTATCTCGTCGGCGTGTATGACCCAGTCGTCGTAGCTCTCGCGCGGCGACAGCGCGTGCTTCCAGGACTCGTCCGCCGAGCGGGCGCGCGCGCGCCGCGGCCGCAGCGTGCCCGTCGGAGACGCCTGCGCCGCCGGCACAACGACACATACATATCATTTTACTAACCATTTATATAAGGACTAGCTGTGCCCGCGACTTCGTCCGCGTGTATTTAACTTAACAAAAATTTCGGGATTATTCATCCCCTATTTTATCCCCTTGGGGGTTGCATTAATCAAAATCCTTTCTTAGCGGATGCCTACGTCATAACATCTACCGGCATTACAAATTTCAGCCCGATCCGTCCAGTCGTTTAGGCTGTGCGTTGATAGATCACTATGCCAGTCAGTCAGTCACCTTTGAGTTATATATATTTAGATTAACTGTCAAGACAGATGAAGATGAGAGATTTTAAATCATAAACATGACTGAGCATCACGCAAGAACGGAATTTAAAGTTTGATAAATCATTTAGCTTGTAATATTGAGCTCATAACATATGAGCCACTATAATCCTCGGTATCCACGCGGATTAGTCCACGGGTAAATACTCGTCACATTTAAGTATGACTACGTTCACAAATATTTACTTAAATTTCAGCGCTAGCAACTTGTAAATGGCCTTTTATCCTACTAATATTATAAATGCGAAAGTTTGTGAGTGTGGATGTTTGTTACTCTTTCAGGCAAAAACAACTGAACGGATATGGATTAAATTTGGAACACAGATAGTTTATAACCGGGATTAACACATAGGATACTTTTTATCGCGATAATCCCGAAATTTTTGTTAAGTTAGATACTACGCGGACGAAATCGCGGGCATGAACTAGTATTACAAAACTTATATTCTAGTTGTATGTTTTTCACAACTGTATAAAGGTGCGTGCCAACCTGCGTGCTCTGACTGTGTTGCGAGTCCCCACCCTTGTCTTTATCGTCTTTGTTGTGTCGCCCCGACGTCAGGTAGTTGGATGACTGCGGCGAGTTGTTGCACTGCACCACATTTATTGGACATTAGATGCGTGAACCATTCACTGTGATTGACATCATTCAAGTGAGTCAAATTCAAATGCGTTTTCCCCAAGAACCGACAACCAATAAGATATTACTAAGTAAATATTGTATATGGCAGCTAGTGCCATGCTAAGCATTTTTAAATTTAAATACCTAAATCTGAGTAAGACTTAATTAGCTTGGTAATATTGAATTATTTGTGAATTATATTCTAGTATATTTTAATGACATTGGTATTGCCTGCTCATTTCACTTTGCTGTTGCTGAGAATATAACCATTGAGTTTTTTGACGGATTTTCTCAATCGAAGCATCATTTTAGACCAGGGGTCAATTCTGCTATTCATAATCCACATAAGTCCACATAAGTAACCTACTTATATGAATCAAAATATTTTGGATTTTGGCAGCAGCTGTCAGAAAACGAAGGGATGGACCCAGATCTGAGTCGCGCGACCGTTCTGCACGACGGTACCGCGTCCAACCTATGTCTCCTGTTACGGCGGTGGTTGTGGTATACCTGGTTATATTTCCTCTGGTGTTCGGCGAGCGTCATGGGCCGCTGCACCATGTTGATGCACACGTTCGGCGCCGAGTTGGACCTGTCCTGCTGGTTCAGCGAGCGCGGGTGCTGCTGCCTGCACACGCACACACACGCTCATGTAGACAACTAGCGGAATGGACGAACAATTGATTTCATTTTA
This sequence comes from Notodonta ziczac, assembly GCA_918843915.1. Classification (NCBI taxonomy): domain Eukaryota; kingdom Metazoa; phylum Arthropoda; class Insecta; order Lepidoptera; family Notodontidae; genus Notodonta; species Notodonta ziczac. Next base: position 13,646,224 of record OU974039.1, on the reverse strand, counting down.
GTTAGTAGAAAAACAATAAATGAGTCGTTAAATTTCAAACATGGCCATCTCCATATTTTCCTTGTTCAGGATACCATGATATTTTAAAAGATTACAGCAATTAAAATATGCCTACAAATTAAAATATTTCCATATCCGCGTGGATATTGCCATATTTGAACCTAGCAGAACCTAGCAACCTAGCATATTCCATGCACTGTACTCTTTTTAAATATCATAAAATCATAAAATCTGAAAAATATGGAGATGGCCATGTTTGAAATTTAACGACTCAAATAATAAGCGGTGATAGTTGAACACTCGTTGGAACAGGGTACATACAGACTCTGGCTCGCACTGTGGGATTTTTGGTATTTATATGTCAGGAGCTTCATCAGGGAAAATAAAGTCCTCATGCAGTCGCTTCAAGTGCCTCAAGCTGCACAATGGAGTTTTCGAGTAGGATCGCACTAAGAATAAAATTACGACAGCAAATTATTTTTCCGGTTCCTGGTACTTATCTCTTTTGGTAGATTTTATTAAACGGATTGTTATCGCAGTTCTTAGGCATTCAATAAATCTTCTCTTTAATTACATAACGTTAAGTAAAAAGTACAAATAAAATACTAGTTGGCTGTCGTATTTTTTTCTGTGTGCATGTCAAATGTGTTTAAGGGAGTGAGAGTTGCTATTTATTTGGACAGTACTTTCCCGAAAACGTTCTCATATAACCTCAGTGACAACTCTTCCGCTGCTACCAGACTAAATAAGATTTCCGTGGATCCATGCCAGAAGCACCACTGCCTATTCTTTACTAGTGTCCAGAGTTGCGCAAATTGCGTGTATGACGGCTAATAGTGAGGGCTGGAAGAGCACAGTGATTTAGGAACGCGAATGTGACGTATGAGAGATAATTTCACTGGCATCCGACACTTGTATGTTAACATCAAATCCAGTTCTTATATCTCAGTAAGTACTTTAGTTATCAATACAAGCAAAATTCAAGGAAACCATAAAAAAGCGAATATAAGTATTAATTTAAGGGTGCCGACAAAACGATCAAAGTGGCCAGTGCTTGCGTATAATAAGCAAACTTAGTAAAATCCCTACAGACGACTCAATCTGACACCTAAAGGAGACAGTAGTATATGAAAAAACAGGATACACACAGAAGATTCTTATGGCAAAAAAACTAAACTTAACTAAACTGACTGGCTGCACTGTTGTCCTACTCAAAGTCGTAACAAATGAGCAGAACAAAATACTTTTAAATGGAACAGAACTAACTCAGTGTCTCATTCCCTTGTATAGCACTGTCCCTTTTAGATCAGGCCGCCTGCAGGATGTTTACCATACGACACGACATGTGGTAATATTCACCAGTGCACGTCAAACTCCTTCATTTTCTTCGCTGGTGAGATAGACCTGCACAACACGGTGGGTTTAGACACCTACTACATCAGAGTAAAGGCCATAGTCCTCTTGTTCTGACATACCATCTTAATAGTCAACTGTTTTACTCTGTCATATGGACCTCATTCTTATGTCTATGAGGAAAGATTATAAAACCGCTAATTTAGGATCATCATTTGGAGTGATATTGGCGAAAAAATATCAACTATTTGGAAAATGAAAAACAAATGTTTGTAAATAGTAAATAGCTAAATAAATAAACACTAAATGTTTCCACAGAACTTTTTTTTTTTGTGAGCTAGTTTGCACTGCATTAGCTCATATAGATTGCTGTCAATTGAATGATAAATGGATGGTAGAAAAGTGTACACTGACTTGGTCTGGTCGGTCCGGCTGATCATGTGGTGGTAGCCAAAGTGCGGCGGGAAGTGCAGGATGCCGGCCTGCGTCTCCGGGTTTTGCGCCAGTAGCGCCGCGTAGTACGTGTCGCGCATGCGCACCTGCACAGTTAATAAGGATCAAAATCCAAAATCAACAATTTCTTAATTGTTACTTGGTTTAGGTTAAAACTATTGGTTTGTCAATACTTATTTATGTACTTATAATCAGTCCAACTCCCAGCTTTTGGAGACAAGCCCCCCTTAATATGGAGTATTGGGAGGTATATAAAACAATGGCAGCTACTGGGCCAACTAACAGAAGCTGAGGTTATGATATGTAAAGGATCCTAGTTTTTTTTCACAAATCTAAGTAATATTTTAATGACCGCTTGGCGCAGTGGTTGGAGCGTAGGCCGTATGGCTCACTGCAGATGGTGGTTGCAGGTTCCTGCTGGTGCTAATTTCGGAAATGGCCTGGTCTGGGTGTAACTGGGATCAGCCTAGTCCATTGTACGGTACCCATAGTACAAGCGTTGCTTAGTTTGGGACCATACAGTTGGTGTGTTCTTCTGGTGATATTTATTTATTATCAGTTAATGTAGACAATTATGTCCTTGGCTTATCGTGCCACAATGAGATTGTCTTACTTGAACACAAATGTAAGCATTATGAATATAATTCAGTAAGTCCTAGTAAGTGTCTCCCAAATACTCCCTATACACAATAGCAATGAACTCATTCTTAGTGTGTTAGGGACATAATTGGCATTGCTATTTTTTATAAGGGCTAGTAGAACTAATTTAAACAAATATCATTAAGCTCACTATTACCCACCTGATTACAGATACTGGGGACTTTGTCAGCGCACCGCTGATGAAATTTGAAGTTGCACTGTGAGCAGTAGAAACCATTGAACAGCAGCCGCCGGCAACACTCGCAGAAAGCCAGTGTAAAGAATGTCTTCCGAGTAAACTGGTGTGAGATATGCGACATTATCGGCAGCTTGTCCAGAGTACGTACTGTCACCTGGGAACAGTAATAGTAATGGTTGTTAAGGCCATGTATGACTAAATATGGTAGGAAAAAAAAATTTATCTGAGCAGAATAAAATGTTTATATATTTAAGAAAAATATAACTTAATATCTTTTTGGTGATTTAAGAAACAAAATAATAACATAAAATTAGTAAAAAATAAGTACCATAAAACAAAATATCTTGGATGTTAGGTTAGACCAAATTACCTTTTATTTATTATTTTATTGGTTCATTATTTATTTATTTTATATTAACAGCTAGCAGGCTTTTAAAACCCTAATAATAAATACAATTGGATACTAAATTATTTATATCATTTAATTGACAATATTTTGAATTTAAACCAACAAAAAAGTGGTCACCAAACTTTCAGATCTACTTACCAGTGGCAGTCATATGGCAATTACTCACAAATAAAAACAAAACACTTAACTGACCTCCTCAGCATCGATCACGGTAATGTCGATGTCCCACGGAATCACTAGGTTATTCCCTGTCCGCACCACTTCACACATCTCACACGTCAGGTTCCGCAGCTTGAGCGCCTTGGAGAGCGCGTCGCGCAGCGTCACACCTTCCTTCACCTGCACGCTTGTGCGCTGCTGGTTTGGGAGGTGCGCCCGCAAGAAAACCTTCGGTTGCCGCGTGAGAGTATCGAACTTCTTGCTGTCATCCTGCAGCGAGCACTCTTCGCTCCTGTCCGGCGACTCTGACTGCAGCAGCTCCCGCTTCCGCAACTCCAAGTTGTGCAGCTTCGACGTCAGCTCCTGATACTCCGACAGGTACAGCGACGGCGGGTGCTGGAAACCAGCGAACTTCGCATTCAGCGCGTCGATGTTTTCACGGGTTACGTTTATGATGCTTTGAATATTCCTAATTTCGTAAGTCGGGTCCGCTACGTCGTCGCTATCTGTGGACGTCGACATATTATCGCTATTGAGAGATAATGCAGGTATATTTCCATTAATTTTTCTTGAACAATTTTCTTTCTCTCTCGTAACTGCCATTTCTTTTCCTAATATTTTTTATTTTCTGCGCACGCTCGCCGCGCAGACAAGAAAATTATTGCCATTTTCATTTTTTATCTGTCAACCATATATTTTTTACAACACTGTGTATACGAAGTTTTACTCAAGAATTTTATATTAGTTTCACATCTATGGGTTGAGTCTTGGGTTCTTGGGTCGAATGTTACTCACTCGTCGAAATAATAATAATTATGTAATTTTGGTTGTTATTATTATGCAAGTAATCTACTGCACCCACTAAAAGTAACTTTGATTGGCACCATCAAATTTGCGCTGGTTGAACTGAAAACCGATACTCTGAGCCAGACGAAATATGTTCTATGCATCCCATTCACTCTAAAGCCAGGGCATATGTTTATATCTCAGTCTGCAGCCATCAGCTTGACCAACCAATTTTTTCTTCCTCTATGGTTCTGTGAAATGGACCACTCTAAATAGCTTGCTACATATCTCTAATCTGTGACTCAAAATCTAGATTCAAAATTCTAGTTTGTCTGTGTCTTAAAATCAAAATGGTTGTTGTTGTTGTTATTTCCCCCGTTATAAATTTTTCATTAAATATAAGATTCTGAAGTGAATTAATAATTATATTGATTATTACTTTCTTAAAAGTAATGTATTACTTACATATGTAATGAATTAGAAGAGTGCAAAGCCACCAGAGCCCTAACAGGAATACTCACTCACAAAAATGTCGGAGACCAGCGGTCAATCTCGTCACGTATCTTACGAGCAGGTGAAATCCATCGTAGACTTCATGGGGCAGCATGTGGACTTTGCGTCTGGCAACCTGCGGTCGCTGGAAGCACGGCACACGTCGAAACGGCTGTGGGGCGAGCTCGCGAAGATATTAAACAGCTGCCGAGGAGGCACTAGGAAGACTTCGGATGGATGGAGTAAGGTTAATATTATTGTAAATTAGGTTAATATTATTTGAGAGGTTCAAGTGTATACAATTAGAATATTCTTTTGTATCTGTTGTATTCATTCAAATTTTGGATTTTAATATGGGTAGAACCAAAATGTCGTGTTGAAAACATGTTTTATTTAATGTCTTCACTACTTATCAATTTCACTGAATGAGAACACTCTGCATTAACATTTCAATAGCATTGTAGTATTACTCGCAGCGGCCCAAGCCGAGGTCGTGTCCCTTGTGGCGCCCTTGAGCTAGCTGCCCCCCTGCCCCTCTGGCTGGAGCGCACTTGCGCTCGCCCTCTGTCCGCGTGAAGTTGTTATGGCCACTCTGGCCAACAACATAGTCATATAAAAATAAAAAAAATAATAATATTACTTCCATAGAGAATAACATAACTTATTCAAAACTAATAAAAACATAATTCCAGTACTGGAGTGACTTCAAAAACAAGTTAAAGAATAAAGCATGGTTACTGAAACGGAAAAAAGGTGGTGCTGCTTCAAAGAGGGGCATCAAACCGCTGAGCAAACTGGAGCGGAGAGCATTAGTCATACTGGGACCATTCTTTGAAAAGAAGAAACCAAGAGTTGATGGATATGAAGATATATTATCAGTTGGTATTAATATATAGAATATGAAGCATAATCAACCATAAATCTCTGGGATGGTTTGACATTCTGAATGTTGCATTTATTTAATCAATGTTTGATAATGTGTGTTTGCAAGTTCGACTGAGTGCAAAAACGGCTGTATGAATTACAGATATTAGGTAACAGATAAGTTATGCTTTGGAATAACTTAGGTATGCGCAACATTATAGTCTTAGAGTCTGTGGGGTTGTGTCCATATTGTAATTGATAGCTATGTAAATTTTGATTTTCAGGACACCTTACCACCAGAAGTGAAACTGGAATCTTTCCAGGAAATAGTGGCAAATGACTTCAACAGAGTACACAGTGATAGCAGTGACAGATTATCAGGTAAGTTTATAGAATCTTGGTTAATAATAGTTAGTTCAATAAAGTTGAGTATTTAGTAATTTTGAACACACATATCTTTCAGGTGCTGATGACAGAAGTAATGAAAGTGAATCTTCTGATGAGGAATATGTTGATGACAATGAATTAAATGAACCTATTTTACAAAGTGAGTTGCATTATGCCTAAGAGTTATTAAAAAAAATATACTTTTGCACATGTATACAAATAAATAAAATTGGAGTGTCTGTTTGTAATATCAAAATAACAACTTTTCACTAAATATATATGAAAGTACATAGGACACCTAACAAAAACGCGTTTTTTTTTTTTGTCTGTCTGTGTTTTTGTTCCGGGTAATCTCCTAAACGGCTGGACCGATTTTGACAGGACTTTCACTGACAGATAGCTGATGGTTTAGGAAGTAGCTTAAGCTACTTAAATTTTAGAAAAACAATTAGGATTCCGCGTAAAAAATAAAAACACATGAAATCAAAGAGTATCTCTGAAACGGCTGGACCGAAAGCTGTTGTTATAAGCAGTAATCCTAAATAATATGGTTCTATATTAAATTATTGTATAATTTGTGGAAAAAAGAAAATGGCAAAACTACTTAGTTAATCACACCATTATTTTAGATCTCTATCCTAAGTGGCTAATAGAAGTAGAGAAAAAACGCGCAGACGCCGAGTTAATACGCGCCAAAGCTGAAGAGCAACGAGCCACAGTAGCATCGAAGAATGCGGAGGCGGCGCTCATCCAGTCTGAAGCACTAAGAAGACTCGCAGATGCCACCAGCACCCAGGCCGAGGCCATCATGAGGATAGCCACCGTATTAGAGAACAGAGGCCATGGAGAGGATATGTTGGCTATATGATTGTATTATAAATGCTTTTTGGAAACTTTATAAGGGAACTGTAGACTGAGGAAGGTCTATGACAGATTCCATTAGCAGATGTATATGTCTGCATATCAAAGAAACAATACTCCAGTATTGAAATAAAGAGTACATATACCAAATAAATATTGTTTGAAATATTTTATTGTAATTTCTTTCACATACATTAGATTATTTACAATTCAACTTACATCTTAAAACTGAAATATCAAGTCCATCCATATCATAGCATATCAAAGTCATCTCTCTGAAACAAAAAAAAAGGTTTTTTTAATTCTGGCAAACTGTGCTTACAAAAATTGCTGAAATTGTTTAAAATCATTCCCTCCTAAATGGTTGTCTTATTGTATTGACATACTAGGCCAGCAACTGCAATCTTCATTAAAGGTAATTAGGCAGAAATCAAATTACCACTGTAGTAGTCTTACCATATCATTATACTCCAAAACATGTCTCCTAATAGCGGACCCATCAACCCATGTAACAAAGTCCTCCAATGCTCTTGTAACTAAGAATGCTGGGTCCTTCACTACCTCTGGACCCACCCTCACATGTCCCTGCTCAATGAACTTTGTGGCTTCTTTCATATTTTGGGACATTTTGTCTGAAAAAAATCGAAAGAAAAAAATATTAAATAAATACTCAGCTTCGTCTTCAATAAAACCATTACTATTAATAAAATAGTCTTATTGAGTTCAGTGTAAGTACATTTTTTAATCATGGGGATTTAAAGGCTGCATACTCACTTCTAACCATGACTGATGGTAATCTGCGTCTACAGAACGCACTAGCGGACACATTGCTGGCAAGGGCGAGGTCCCACCGCGTCGGTATCAGACCCATTTGGTACAATTTCTCTAGTAGCTGTGCACTCGATTCAGTCCTGAAATCAACGCTCGAATCGAGGTCCTTTATCTTGTTTGCTAGCTCACGGATTTCTCTCGACAGTTTATTGTACCTGATATACATAAAACGGATTAATTACCACCGTAACACGTAACAAAGTTTAAATTGAAATGTAGCACTTACTTAGTGTAATCTTCGCGCTTTTGTACAAAATACTTTTTCATAACTTTCACCTCATTTAGGTTGTTGTCGACTTTCCATGATATAAAATCTACCTTTTTGAGCAGCTTCTGCTCGTGAAATTTTAGTTTTCGAACCATTATTTCTCACTTTTTTAAATATAAACACAACAACAACACGTGTGAGTTGAGTGAGCGAGAATGAGAATAGCAAAGAGAATACAATACTACGTTAGAAATAGCAAAGAATGCTCACCACAGAGTACCTTGTATATACTAGAAATAGAGACCAATGTTATAGGTATATAAGGGAATGCATAACTAGCGCCTCTGGATTTTAAGTTAGGAACTAAATCAGGAATGTGGCTATAGGTACCTAGTAACCTATATACGTGCTATTAAATATTTTATCTATTGAAAATAAAATGCTACATTATTAGAAACACATATTTATTTTTAATAAACATAAAATGGACATACAATGATAGTAGATAAACAAAATAAACTGTAGATAAACAAAAGTAGGTAACTTAAAAAAACAACAACCAGCTAGCTACAAACTACTGAAAGTAGATTTTATCAGCATACATTATACAAAATAACAAATTAAGTATAAAAGAAAACTAAATTCTAGCGAAAAATAAACAAAATAGCTAACATAATGGACGAGTTTACTTAAAAACATAAATTGTTGTATGATGCCTACAGTAGGTAATTGCTTACTTTACAACGTAATAGTTAAATTAATAGCCTATTATTAAATAAACTTAAAACTATAGATAAACACACGCCTTTCAGATTTACACAAAAATCAATACCAAGGAATGCCTTTATATATCTACTACTTTAACTTTCTACGTGCATTAAAAATAGAAAATAAACACAATGCTATTAAATTATATAGCACATAGTTTATAATAAATATCCATCATTAAATGGTATTTGATAAAATATTTATAAAAACAGGAAATATAACATGAACATACAATGATATTAGATAAACAAAAACTGTAGTAGTAGTAGATGAACAAAAGTAGGTACCTTAAAAAACAACAAGCTAGCTACAAAGTACTGAAAGAAGCTTTCAGATCAGCATACTTCTTGTAGGCATTTATAATGCCTAGCGTAACGTACATGGAAATAATTCTCAATCATAAGTAAATAAAAAATTAAAATATACCACACTTCGGAAAGCCCTTATAACAATTAGCAAAATTAGAACAATACACAGATTTTAGATTAAGTTTAACAATATAAACGAAAATGTACATTATAGAAAATAAGAAATTAAGTATAAAAGATAACAAAATTCTAGCGTAAAATAAACAAAATATCTAACATAAAATACTAGATTTGAGATTTTACTTTAAAAACCACAACAACAAATTTACCAACGTCAAAAAACAACACTGAAAGTAGATTTTATCAGTTTGCTTTTGGATACATTTACAATTCATTTGAAAGTTATCCTTATGATAAACAAACATAAAAAGTAATTCATTATTTGGAAAACAGCAAGTTATTAAAGTACCTAAAACTAACAATTAATTCAATAACAACGAATTCTCTGGTACATTTGGTTTTTATTAGTAAAATTTAACATATTTTTTTTCGTTTACAACATTTGGCTAGAAGTTTCTTAGCTTTAACTTGATAAACGTCTTCATAATCATTTATTTGTTTTCCCATACATAATTTTATTTAAATTTTTACAATAATTAAATACCATAAACCTACCACAGACATTCATCAAGTAATTTATCAATTTTTGTTTGGGCATGTTGCATGTTATGAAGTCAAAATCTAATAATACTATTAAAGCTGTATTAATTATGTCTTTCAAGCATTTTCTTTCCAAATGTTGTTTCAAAATTATATTGATTACATCTTGAATATTATAAATTAATTGTATTAATCCATGACTAGGAGAACAAAGCCACCGTCTTCCGGCATATTCCCTGTACCTTATATATTCTAACTGATCATCACTCATGAAATCTTTTTTACATTCCGAACAGTTTTAAAATATTCGTGTTTTAGTCTTTTTTTAAGAAATACCCGCTCACATACTGTAGTGGTGCTATAATTTAATTTTATTTATTTCAGATAACATAATCCATTATTGTTAGTAATTGTGGGGGCTTACAAACTATGTTAGTACTTAGATCACACATTATTTACACAGTTCACACATTATTTTACCGTCCCAACGACGATGCTTACCCAGAGCGAGTGCATAGGACATTGGTATTTACCAGAGACTATACCCAGAATGCTGTTGCTGCTGCCGCGTACTCTACTTAACATCGACCACACCCGCTTGCGTCTTATTTCGTAAAAATCATCCGTACGCGCTTCGGCAAACATCGCAGACGCACTGCAAAACCGCGGCAATCGCAACAACATCCTGAAGACATTATTATATTATAATGCGGGGGTCTTTTTCTTTCTCCTCAATAGAAGTAAACTGTGTTAAGAATGCTTTCAAAATCGAATTCTACTGAGCTGGTCTGGTCTGGCTGGTCTCCACAGAGGAGGGTGTGTAATGCATCACATAAATCATCCTCGCAATTTTTACAACGACTGTGTATACTTGTTACATTGTTAATTAATAATGTTGTAAAAGCCGACTCGAATTGTTCGCATGTAAGATTATTGTTACGGCACCCATGACTCCTAATTTCTCCCAAGAAGTTTTCTAGGGTCTTGATTCATATGCGGCATCCATCTGAGGTTCACCACAAAATCAACGCTTAGTTTCTTCAATAAAACTTTTACAGCTTCCAGTGTCCACAGCCAGTTATTCACTGTAGGAACAGGCTCGACTTTTCCAGCATCGTAATATAAATTTCATTGATGAAAATATTTTTCTTCCTTCCATCCATATTTTATGGTGGCTTGAATTTGTTGTTACGGAATCGACTGGCGGCTTGGCTCTTGGCAATTTCATGAAGCTCCCATTCAACTAATCAAATATGTGGTCTAGGAATAGGAATAAATCAGTGGTCTCCTGGCATTCTGCTAGAAGAACTGCTTTTCCTGAAAATAAACACGACAGTTTTATTTTTAGAAACGGTAATCTTGATTTATAAATTGCGGAGATGCAAAAATAACCATTTTGGTCAGTAAATAAAAGCATAATGTTTATTTTCTAGAATTTAGTGGGTTATAAAAAATATTTAATACTAATTGAAATTAAAGTACGCTGATAGTAAAATTTCCTATCTACAGGTGAATTTTTCAAGTGTGCGTGGGTGGCTTGATAAGAAACTATAGAGAATATCGAAAAATGCTTAAACGAACCTCTAGACCCATTTTGATTAAACTAAAACAGCATCATTTGATTTTTGAAAAACCATTTATCTAGCCAGGAATTGAACCCGTTGATTAAGAAAAAGAAACAACATTCTGTACTATTGCACCATCCGATTAGGATCAAGTTCTGTGAAGTAATGAAATACGACAAACTAAAGAAAGTTTTTTTTTTTGTTAATACAGCTGTATTTTCATACATTTATTTAAATTAAACCTTTACGTTATCAATTGTTCAAATTGTCTTTGATTATGGTCTAACCGCGAAAAGATAATCTTACAAGAAATAAGAACGGTATAGTTTGCACGGTTTTTTATCAAAATATGTATCATAATTATATTAAAAGTTCTTTAGTTTGCGGTATTTAATTACTTCCCAAAACGTCATGACTTATTAGAGCCACCCGGCACCCAACCAGCTCCGCCTTGTCGTTCGGCGTCTACTCGTTGTCGACAGGAGGGTAACGGGCGCGCGGTCTACTCGGGACCCGATGGCAATGCGCGGTCAATGCAAGACGAGCGAACTTTATTAGCAACATTATCGGATGGTACAATAATACACCATATTGGTTTTTGTTTTCCAAATCAACAGGTGCATTTCATAGCTAAGGAAATTATTTTATATAAAATATATAATAATAAATATCGCCAGACTGACACACCAACTGTATGGTCCCAAACTAAGCCTTGTACTATGGGTACCATACAATGGACTGGGGGCGATCCCAGTGACACCCAGACCTGGGCAAATTACGAAAAGGCTATTTCTGAAATTTGCCCTGGCGGGAATCGAACTCGCTACCACCTGGTGCAGTGAGCCGAGCGGCCTACGCTCAAACCATTGCGCCAAGCGGTCGTCGAAATCTATATGCATATGTATTATTGTATTAATGTGTTGATAATATTATAGTAATAGTAATCATTTTATGTTTAATTCAGACCACATAAATGATCCATGCATATAAATAAATTCCTAATTACGTTTTTATAATTTACTACTACGTGGACATTGTTTGTTGCAAAGAAACTTACTTTGATTTCGTTGAACATCTTTTGTAGAGATTGACGGGCTTGACAACTGACCTAGGTTGGTAGTTAGTGTCTGATTCTGGTATCACAGCCTCGAGCACTGGATCTGAAAATATAATAATACAGGTTAAATGACATTTTGTGTTAGGGTTCCGTACCTCTAAAGGTAAAAATTGAACCCTTATAGGATCACTTTGTTGTCCGTCGGCCGCCTGTCTGTCTGTCAAGACCGTTTTTCTATCCCACAAATATTGTTTCGTGTATTTCACTACTTTGGTTATAGATACGATACATATTGGCTATTGAAATGGGTTCGGAAGCCTTCAATGTGCATGGCCAGATGTACACATGTCCAGTTTTTTAAAAAAACAACTTTCAACGCACCTTATTTCTTATACTGCTGCTGCCTGCAACTTCGGTTGTGTATCAAACAAATGTGTAAAATAGATAAATAGTTACCTGCTGATGTTGATGGTTTTGTAAGAGCAATTTTAGTTTTAATTTGTTGCCACAGTTCTCTCTGCTTGATATATTTCAGCGACAATGGATCTGAAATGCAATGGGAACATTATTGAAACACTAAATCTAATATGATTTGGATTTTATTTGATAGACATTATAAATTTCCTACTACTGGTTACAGGATTCTGGTTTATGCGAAAAAGATTCAGGACAAGGATTCAGGATTCAGTTTTTAAAAAATGCATAGTATAAATAACTTGTAAATACTAAATAATTGACGGACATGGCTAGATGCAATATTTTTTATAAAACTTGAGATAAATAAAATATTATGTACTTAATAATATTAATACAAACCTGGCATATATAATGTCGGAATCGCTTATCTTCTTATAGCGACAGAGATCTTCAAAGTGTCGTTGACGACAAACACAGCGATACTTATATATCAATTCATTTTTCAGCCCCACAATGGCACCACCAATTTGAAAAACCCACTTTGTTGAACCGTTCGCTATGTTTCTCTGGATATGGAAAAGAATGAAGAACTTTTTCTGTCCCTAAAATTAATAAAAATTTGATATTATTATTAGTAGTAGATATTCCTTGGGCAATTTTACAACTTGAGCTTAGATTATGGGCACCACTGGCTACATAAATTACGTAAGTAATTAATGGGTTGGAGTGTAGCCTTAGGGGCGCTATGACTTAGGTTTAGGTTAGGTTAGGTTAGAACAGTGACCAAAACGCGGGAGCCCAGCGAGCGAAGCGAGCGCGCCGCGGCAGCGGCCGGTGAAGCGCCAGAATCCGAATGTGTCATAAGGTTATGTTAGTTCCCAGTTAGGGGGGCTATGGTGCCAGGACTTAGACGAATTTTGGAAAAAAAATATTTTCGTTTTGGTCGCTGTTCTAACCTAACCTAAGTCATAGCGCCAACACAAGGCTACACACTGACCCTGAACACATTTTCGATACCGATGCCGATGCGAAGAATAACACAGGGACCAATTACGAGGACTCCTCTTGGTAACTAGGTAGATAGGTATTTGAAAAATATCAAACAAACCACCGGAGGAACACAGCACAGACTTACCTTGTATAAACTAGATACGCACAGGCTCAACTCAACAGTAATTCACAGTGCAACAACGTAGGTTGATCGTAAAATACAAAGAAACAAAGTTAAGAGTTGAAAAAACAATTAAAATTACCGTTTCAAAAATATTACACGACCACCATTTTGATTTTGAGCTGTTTGGCGTTTTTTCTTTTAAAATGTTTTAATGTTGCCAATTTACAATAAAACTAAATACCAAATTCGTATTAAAATTTCTACATCCATAGACCATACTAATATAATAACAGCTTTTATTAATTAAATTATAAATAAAATAAGAAAAGAAATCTATAAGTATATTGAATATTGACACAAAACATTGGAATAACACAAAAAAACATACTGAAGTATGAGGCACTTACTTACCATATTAGGTATTAAACATATTATTCTCTAAACGTTTTCATGTCATTTGTTTACAGCGCCAGAAAGCGGGGAATGTTTTTAAAGATTATTTAAATACTTTAAAAATATACTATTTTAGTAGATAGTATTTTCAACTGTGCCATAGGACCAAGAAGCTTAGAAAAGCACTGAAGTTCTTGCATAGGTATTACTTTGCGTGGAGCGACATCTTGTGAATCGATGAGTAAATAATTTGCAAAACTTATAAAAGTGCCATCTGTATTTTAAGTTTTTTAAAAATAATCCTAATAAATTAAAAAGCACCAACTATCCTTTTGCTGAAAAGAATGCTGTGTGCATCGTAATTTAGTAGCATGACTTCCCTTACATTCCCTTAATTTTGTTCTAAGATTGAGGACCCTGATGCTCACTCACTGACCGATTGACCGGCCGAACTGAACTGACCCATAGATAATACATCTGACCGGGTACGTTCCATTGGCGTTATAAACAAAAATTTGCTCACGCTTTACAAATTGTAAATGTGTCTCTGAAATCTCTGTACTCGAAATGTGCTAAGTAAACTTAAGTGATATGAACCGATCACAATTTTGAGAACTGGTTTAAACCATTGTTTTGCCTAAAGAACAGATAATGTTATAATAGTTATTATATATAAGCCAAATCAAAATATTCGGTTTATACCGGTTCAGTCACTACGACCGGAGACTATGTTTAGTTTCCGCACTTGTGTTTATGCTAGCTTGCTACATATCTCTCATCTGTGGTTTATTCTGTTTACATACTCCTTGGATTAGTCTGTAATTGAAAATTAAAATGAATAGAAATTCCACAGAGAAATTCTATAAATCAACCCTAAAAATTTAATTTTTCGAACAGCCTGCTTCAGCTTTGCTTTTTGTAAATCACATCAGACGGATAGGAATAAGCAGGCATTGAGAATAACAGATTACAGTACATTATAAAAAATGGGTGAACATAATACAATTAACACCAACAGTTTCGCGGACTATTTACAATCAGTCGTGAAACTGGATGCTTTGCAACAAATGACTCAAGAGCTGGACAAGGAGCTCGAAGACTCGCAGAGAGTGATGGACAGCATTAAAGCCATGTACTCATCGATTCCGGCCTTAGGAACAGACCCAGTACCGTCGAACGGGTCTCAACACGAAAACCTTTCTAAGGTGGAAGTCGATCTACCCAACTTGTTACTGCCGGGTATGGTGGAAAACACTATGGATGTCGACGTAGATGATATTATAGCCTCTATGAAGAGTTACGCGGAGAATTTGAAGAAGAATATTGTGGCGATTGAGGTGCAGCCGCGGCCTAAAGAATTTGTACCATTGGATATCGGACAGTATGCAGACAGCTTGGATCAGTTGAGTAAACGGCTCGCTAACATCAAGTTGAACAAGAAAGATGATGCCACTAACAGGAGTCCAGAGCTTGAGACCAAGTTGGCGCAGCTATGTGAAGATGTTGACATGTTTAATAAGGTTAGTGTCCTTTTTTCAGGGAAATATAAATTATACTTGAAATCCTTGGCCGCAAAGTAAATTTACATATAATTCCTTATGAATTTCCAGATGGTTCAGGCTAAAACCACCATAAGTGAGTGCAATCAGAACTGGGTGGAGACTCGGCTGGACAACAGTGCGCTCAAGTATGACAACATCGTCAACAAATTGCTTGCTGGCATCAATGAGGTCACATACTTATTACAGAATAAGCATTAAATCTGCTAAAATAATGATCTCATTCATACTATTATATCAATGTCTCCACTTATTGGTTTTTATAAAGAGCATATTAATGTAAGTACTTTGGTGTTCAGTTTTCAGAGTATGAAGGTTCTCTTACTCTGAATGAGGGTTGTCCTTGGTGAAATAGGTAGTTCATAAGTTGATATTTGTTTTATTAAGTTGTATTACCTACTTTAAATTATTTAGACATTAGGGGGTGACGAGACCCTTCCCTTTTGCTTTAAAAAATATACATGTATTTTCAGCCAACTTATTAATTTATTTTAAAGACAACTAAATAATATAAGGTATATTTTTGCAACTTAATAACATTTTAAGTGTCAACTATGCTTAACTTAGTAGTGAGATATTCTGTACTTGAGAATTAATACAATTTGGATACAATATATTGTATTTTTGCAGAAAAATGAAATGCATAGGTAATAGGTATATTTGCGTTTCAAATCACCTCTTTGTTACATAATAGGTAGGTGCTATGTTAAGTTAATTCATTAAAAAATTTAAAGACATAGTAATTAGAAGTTGTTACATTCTATTGAAAGGATTATTTGTTTGTAATTATCCCTTCAGTTATTCAGTAATACAATCTAGTAATTATCCCTTCAGTTTTAATGTCTAATTCATTAGTCAAGTCATAAATTGCTTTCATTTGGAACCAGTACAGTAGGAATTCAGTAAATTAATAAATCCATACAGTCAGTCACATCCATAAATATTTCATGCAGTAATAATTTAAAAATATCAATACAACAACAGGTCAGTTATGTGTGTACTTGTAGCCAAATTCAAGTTATTGACTATCTCCGTCCTGTAACCTCATTCGCTTTCTACCAGCATCATGGTCCATAATACTTGCCTCATCAGTGTTCAGTTTGTTTTCATCTTTAGTTGGTCTCTCATCTGCCTCTAAAACTTTTAATCTGACCCCACAAACAACTGCCCCATGGACGGTCTTAATAGCCTCCTGGGCTGCTGCTGCTGAAGCATATTTTGCAAAACCAAATGTCTTATTTGGGAATGTACATACATCAATGAGGTCCCCAAACCGACAGAACACATCTCTCAGGACAGAAATTGGGGGAGGATGTGGCTTGAATACTATGAAACATCTTTGTGCAACTTTGCTGGTGGTAGCTAATGGTTGCGGAGGTGGCAGACTCGCGCTACAGAATTCTTCATGAGGTTCAGGCTTAATATCTCCACCTGAAGTAGCTGCTTTTATCAATGTTGATGCCTGGGCAATGGCATCAGCTAGTTGGACCAGGTCTGGATTTGATTTATCAATAGCATTTTTAAAGCTGTTAACAATACTGGTAAGGTCATCTGCTGCTTTGCTCAAAGGATTAGTATCTGGCTTGACAGATATAATCTCCCCTGATGGAAATTCAAAATTATTTATTTTCTCAACAGCACAGGCCGCCGCTTTCTGAGTTTCATATGTTATGCTAGCCTTACAGAAACCATTAAAAGAGTCGGACGTGAATTTAAACTGTGTCATTCCCGGTATTATATTGAATAGTTTTTCTATATGCTTCTGTGGTACCTGTGGGCTACAAGTGGCACACACTGTGTCATAGTCCTCTGGTCTAGTCTTTATTAGTGAAGTCAAACTATCCTTATGTATTTCCTCTCTCGAGTGGCTGTAGTAGTCATAATTATCTTTAGTAGTAATGCTAGAGCTGCTTGAGTTACGGCTGTCTGTGAAATGTTCTACACTATTTCTACCTCTTTTTAATTCATCTTTTGGTATTGCAAATACAGGTTTATACTTAGTGTCACACTCCTCTAATGCTACAGCTGCATCTGAGAATGTCTTAAAATATACATAGGCAAAGCCTCGAGATTCATCAGTGGCCTTGTTTCTCTGTACATAGACAGACTCTACCTGACCAAATTTTGAGAAGTGTTCTTTTATATCATTTTCTGTCTGTTCCCTACCGACCCTAATAAAGAGACGTCTGTACTTTTCATCATTTGTGTTAGGATTTTCGTGTTTGCTAGTAGCTATCATGACTCTGATAGGTTTGGGGCAGTTATCAATCGTTTTCAGGTGCATATCTTGTATGGCTGCGGCGGCGGCCGAAGTTTTACTATACTTAATATAGGCGATTCCCTTGGATTCGCCTGTGTTCCGGTCTACGGGCAGGCGTAGCTCTTCAATGTGGCCGAAAGTCTCAAATGTCGATCTCAAGGTTTCAATTCGGATTTGTTTGTGACATACTATGAATATCTTCGAGTATGGAGGTTTGTCGTCATTTCGTTCGTCGTTACGCATGCCTGGTCGCCAGTGGTTCATGATTCGTTTCGTGAGTCTAACGGTAAATTATATCAGTTTCCAGTCGGGCAGTTGTTGTCATTCAAGTCCAGTTATTCTGTGTTGTCTGAAATAAAGACCCCTAACGTTAGTGCTTTTTGATTTAGTCTCTTCATGTCTAACTAAAGATTTACGTAAAAATAAAAATTCGCACACACAATCTTAACCGTAAGTCAGCCAACCAACAAAATGAGAATAAAAACACAGATTAGAGATATGTAGCAAGCTAAATAAAAATCAAAGAGAATACAATACTTGATAAATATAATTCTACCAAGAACTTTAATCAACCAACAATCAACAATGAACGAATCAAAGACAATACTGTTGAATGAAATGAACAACCAATCACGGATTTTTCAAAGATAATGGTGCATGAATCAGAATCACTTAAATATAAAATTTCACTAATTTTTGTTTGGTGAATCTTAAATACTATTATTTTGTCACCTCCAACTAAATTTTAAACTGATTTTGTCATCGAAAAACAACGTTTATATCTATTTGTTGGACTATTGAAAAACAATGAATGAAATTCATCGAATGGATGATTATTATTAAAAAAAAACAATACGTCGAGAATAAACGTACGCCGCCTAAGGCACCAATGAGAGTAGAGTTGTGTAGCTCGCGAGCTAATGACACAAAATATATATATCGGTACTAAAGAGCTAATCTCTCTTTAGCTCATCTGATTTCAAATTATATCTCTATCTCTACGGATATGGTTTCAATTTGAGTTACTGAACAAAGTGATTGACATGTAGTAGACAGGTGACATAGCTCACTAGCTCTTTGGCTCAGATGAGATAGAAATTGCACACGACGTAAAAAAGAAAGAGACTAGCGATACAAAGCACTGCGCATGAGCGTTGGCCGGTCGTCCGTTATTGGATAATAGATCGTAGGAAAATCGACCTTTAAATCAAATGAATAGAGTACAAATTTTGAGACTTTGTTTTTGGTATGTAGTGTATCGGATTGTAATAATTATATTTTGTGTAGATAAAGACTGTTAGTAATATATACGTGATCTGTTGCTGCGTAAAAGAAGGGCAAACCAACAAACACGCTTTAGCATTTTATTACCTATTAAACATATTGCTAGCACGGTATATGGTATTGCTTTTTATCTACAAATAGGTCTTCTGAGCTATAGCGTTTTAAAAAACACATCGCTAGTTCGCTCAGTCTTCAAACAAATCTTTATATCACTAGTGAGCTACTGATATAAAAGAGTGATATATATCACTGAGCTGAAAAGATATATATATATCGGTTCAGCTCAGTGATACATTCTGCGCATCTTTAAATGAGAGCCATCGTGCTTACAGCGAGTTAGCTACTAGAGCGTTCCCATTGGTCCAACGAGCGCTTCACGCTCTGCCGTGAGTTGCAAGTGCATTTATATTTGGCGAACCTTGACGTATTTAGGAATGGGTAATTGTTCTAATTGGGGTCGTCCAATAAGTTAAATAAATAAAGAGTTCCCGCCCCTGGTAAATAACTTTTGAAATTTACCTTCACCTATCATAATAAGATAAGAACGGTGTAGTACCTAGTCGTTATAATAAGTGAATCCATTCATTAGGTATAGTTTATGAAAGTATTTTTTGTTTAATATTCATTTCGTTTTAGTAAATATATTTATTATTTGCTACTAAGTTAACATAAAACACATCTGTCGCATGCGACGCATCCACAAGTGGTTGTACAAGGTTACGTCAAGTTTGGACTAATTTTTAAAAAGGCCAACTAATGTTAGGCTACACCGAAATTGGTGTGGATTGAAATAAGTTTGTTCCTTCAATCCACACCAATTTCGGTGTAGCCTAACATTAGTTAGCCTTTTTAAAAATTAGTCCAAACTTGACGTAACCGTGTACAACTGAATGCCAAAACGACCGCTGTAATGTAATTTAGTAACTAATCGAGATTAAGTGCTGTCAAACAAAAATTTGGTTAACTCAGGTGAACTAGTATCGGCAAACGAGGTTTGACAGCACCAAACCTAATTTTAGTCAAGTTTAGTGTAGTTCAGTGATAACAAAATCGCCACCTATCAACCAAAGAGAATATCAAAGGTGCAACGCTTATTGGTCTGTGGCAGTTTATATATTACTATACTCTTTGGTTTATACATATAATCTATGGTCTGTGCTTTGTGCGTGGTGTGTAGGGATGTATACATTCACCATAAAAAATCGATTTATTTCTAATTTTTTCAATAAATTTCAAAATTTTGTATTAATCACAGTTTTATTAATTTAAGGTATTGGAATTTATAATCAACATAACACCAAACTAAACTACTCTAATAAAAATAAAAAAAAACTAGAAATACATTTTCAATAAGTTGAGAAAGACCTTAGGTAAGCGTTTGGATAATATTCGGCTCCTATCCTAGGCTTAGTTAAAATGGCGCCAGCTTTCGAGAACAATCTCTCTGCTGGAGCCGAATAAGGCGGTACCAAAAGGTGCTTACACGGCAACTGTGTCAGTTTGGGATAAACTCCCTCATAGCTTCTCCAGGATTCTAATGCGTCTTCTTTTAATCCTATTAGAGGCGCAGCGATGTACAAGTTTAATTCGGATGTGAGACGAGTCAATATAGCTACCTAACAGTAATTCGACCTAATAGAAATTCGCGCTCCGGGTAGACTTAAATGTCGGGGTGTGGCAAATAAAAATCGATTATAAATTGATTTTTATAAAAAATCGATTCTTTTTTCACATCCCTAGTGGTGTGATGTGTTGATTATTTTGTTTTCCTTGTGAAAATCCAAGCAATGCAGATATAAAATGAGATGGACTTATAAAATTTGATGCACTGATAAATAAATTCTACATTTCAAACTAACTTCGCTCAATCGCATAATATCTTCCAGTTAGAAATGTTTCATAATTCGGACAGTTGCTTTTTACAGGCCCGCCAAAGGTTTTACACTGACGCCGATTTTCAGGACGAATTGAACAATTTATTTAACAAGAAGTTCCAGTTTCGCTTCAACAGCAGTTGGAAGTTGCCGGAACTGGATTCTTGGTTCTCGGCGCCACCGTGGAAGGTGAAACAATTAGAGATCTTGAAAAATCGATTGAATTTCCACAAGAGTCAGCTGAACGATTTTAACATTGAGGAGTGGAGTAGTCATACCAGACGCAGGAACCCCGCCGGAGAAGTGGGCTGGAAGGTCAGGTGCCTGATCAACCCTGAGTTTCTTACACAAGCATGGACTAAGTTCTTTGAATGTGCCTGTACATATAATATAGTTCCGGAATCTGCAGTGTTGGAGCGGAAGATGGTTTCGTTACATCTGTGTGAAGCGCCTGGAGCTTTCATTACGTCTTTGAATCACTATCTCAAGTGTAACCATCAGGGCATTCAAGTGAGTCAGTATAGTTCAGCCAAAATTTACAAAAACGTTAAGAAATAACATTCTTCAGCCTGTTCATTACTGAGGCTTATATTTGAAATATACTACTTCATTTGGTGCATTGCTAATAGACTCAGTGTCATAGTAAACAAAGATGTTTGAATTTTATAAATTATATTTGGCATGTCTAAAGGTAAATTCAATTGTAACATATTTCCAGTGGAATTGGGTGGCCAACACGCTGAACCCGTACTACGAGGGCAACTCCCCATCGAGCATGATCAGCGATGATCGTTTCATGTTCCATACACTGGACAACTGGAATTTCGGTGTGGACAACACTGGCAACTTGATGGACTGGGAAAACTCACAGGCTATTATTGAGAAAGCCAAGTCTTTGGGGAAGGTAGATCATATTTTTGTAGTGGATTGACTAATATAATTAATCATATAATGTTCCACTACTGGGCATGGCCTCCCCTAACAGGAGGGAGAATGCAGGCCAAAATCAATGCTAACAGGCTTCTTAAACATATACATAAACTGCCCAATCGGATGGTTTTATCATGCTTCTAGTAGAAGTCAGCTTATGTAGATCCAGTTATTTATGAATATCTAATCATCTCTATATTTTTTATTGTTTATAATTTCGACAGTACCTTAGAATTCTCCTATGTCTTGAGTCAATATTGACATAACATAATAGGAGTACAAAATGTTATTTTCCAAGATTATTTAAATTGTCAGGTGATGCTGGTGACTGCAGACGGCTCCATTGACTGCTTACAAAAGCCTGATGCTCAGGAGGAGGTGACATCTCCACTGCACTACTGTGAGATCATCACTGCACTGCAGGCTCTGTGCCCTGGTACTTCATCTACACATATTTGTTTTAATGTTTTTAGGCTTGTTAAATGTAGTTGATCAGTCAGTAAGAGCCCTAATATACTTTTAATTCCAGGAGGCACACTAATATTCAAACTATTCACCATCTTCGAACATTCTACTGTTAGTCTGCTCTACCTCATCAGCCATCTCTTTAATGAGGTCAACATATACAAGCCTATCACCTCGCGACAGGGCAACTCTGAAGTATATGCTGTATGCTTGAACTATAAAGGCTTGGATGCCCTGGAAAAATATTTGCCTGTTTTAAAATCTGCTTATGGATCAGAACTCTATGGAAACCTGGCCCTATTCCCTCTAGAGTCTATACCTGAAAGCTTTTTAAAACAAATTGAGGAATGTGCATGCTACTTCTGCAACATACAATGCCAGGTGATCAACAATAACTTGCAAGCATACCTCATGCAGAAAAATATAGCATTACACAGAGATATTAAGAAGATCAGAGCAATAGTTGCCACAGAATTCATTTGGCAATATGATCTGAAGCCTTTAGATAATACACAGGAGATATTGAGGGGTATTTTACATGAAGAAAACAAAATTAATATGAATCCTAGATACCACAGAGGTTCATATACTGAAAGGCAGTTGTACACCAAAATGTCTTTGAGGGAAAAGTTAAATAATCTGAATACTTTCCTACAAGCCGAGGTTCTGTCAAATCCACTGATACTGATAAATGAGCGTATATATTGGACCCAATTTTATGACGAAAATATTGATTTAAAACTGGTATTTACTTACGGAAGGCCATTACAGAAAATAAACAGTTCGAAATTTATTTTCGTACCGATTTTTAAACTGCACCAGCAAATTTTGGCTGAGGAGGAATTTAGGGAAATTATCTTCAGTAAAGGTTCAAAACTGAGTGTTGATAATGATACAGGTGTGCGAATTGATAAGACTGTATGCCTTCCTGGATATGAGTACTTGGAGAGCTATAGTAAGTTTGAGAAGGGATGTTTCAAGATGCTTTTACAGTCCTTGCAATCTCTGACTCTGGGTCAAAGTCTTTTGGTGCGCAATATAACCACATTGACGCATTTCAATGTAAGTATTGTGTACATTTTGGCGAAGAAATGCTTCGAAAAAGTTGGATTTACTTCTTGCAACAGTATTGTGCTGGAAAATATGACAAACAAGGCCGCTTTGGGATTCCTTGAAATTATTGAAAACGAATGCAATAAATTAGATGGGAATGAATCAAAGGATGTTCTGAATTCATTAATGGTTCAAACAACCAATGTTGGAGACTTCTACAACAGTATTGTGTTCTACAATAATACATTTTACAGGAATAAATGCATGGAGTATCTAACTAAGATAGAACAAATTATATAAATTTATTGTTCTTACATTTTAAAACACAGTTGGAGACTATTTTTTTAGTGTCTTTTATTGTTATAAATGTTCTAGTTCTGTGAATCCAGATTTATAAGCCAATTAAATGATTCTTGTATGTTGTATGAGATAAATGATAATATTTTTTATTTACTACTAGCTGCGTAGCATGGTCAATAAATCCTGTCTTGAACTATTAATGAAGCGGAGTAGGTATATAGTAGATACTGAAATTATGTATGTTCTGGCTTCCCGGCTAATCTTCCAAAGAGAATACAATCACAGATTAGAGATATGTAGCAAGCTAAATACAATACTACATAAGATAATCTCATCACGATGTTTTTCCTTCACCGTAAGCAAGTGATAATCATATAGAAATTATGATTCGCACATAGATTACGAAAAATGCGGAGGTTCGAGCCGGGGTTTGAACCCCAGACCTGGTAGCCCGCAAGACGCGTGCTTAACTAGTGTTGCCTTACTATCGATTGCTTACCGATAGGTTGTCAATATTATCGTGACCTCGAAAAATAGTCAGAATATCGATAGACCTATCGATACTATTGAAATTTTACAATACTATCGATAGTATCTATCCAAGAAATTGAGCAATACTATTAATAAAGTGCAATACTGTCGATAGTATCGATACTATTGGGTATAGATAGTATCGATACTATCGCTATTATGGCGTATTTTACTGCAATCGCTGTCGATACTATCAATAGTTTTACTACATCGATATTTACCCAAAGTTCAATAGTATTGCATCGGAATTTTAGTTCATTAGTATATTGAAAAAAGTTGTATTATCTTGTAACTTCCTGTTATTGTATACTGTAGATTTAATAATAAGTACCTACTCACAATTTATGCGAATGCGATTAGTTTGACCAAGAGTGCAGAGTAATTCATAAGGTTTGAATCCAACACAATACTTACTATTGAATTTTGGTAAACTATCGATACTATCGACAGTGATTGCAGTAAAATAAGCCATAATAGCGATAGTATCGATAGTATCTATACCCAATAATATGGATACTATCGACAGTATTGCACTTTATCAATAGTATTGCTCAATTTCTTGGATAGATACTATCGATAGTATTGTAAAATTTCAATAGTATCGATAGTGCTATCGATATTCTGACTATTTTTTGAGGTCACCTATCGATACATCAACTATCGATTTTTAGACAACGCTATGCTTAACCAATCGGCTATCACTGATACTAGCTACTAGTGATGTAACGAATATTCGCATATTTTTTGACATTCGCATTCGCAAGAATCTATGCGAATGTTTGGCGAATGTTTTTAAAAAACAAAAAGGAAATTTTGTATAGATGGATATGGAATTTAATACAACTTGTAAGAATTATATATATTTTCAACAATCTTGCTCATAGGGTACCCCTTATTGCACCGCTTTAAGGTTCATTACGCAGCTTTTTACGCACTACTGCTTTTGAATTAAATTTTTTTAAATATTAGTACAGAGTTATCCTAAAATATTAAGCATTTTTATAAAATAAATAAACAATGTTTATTAAAATATTATCAATAAATAATTATTATTATCATTCGATTTATTATATTTCAAATATTATAATAATTGTTAGGAGCCTTGCCAGACCCATAGATAAATATAACTGACCAAATGCATGTAAGACTACGCATACTATAGGGTTCGGTAGACATCCCGCCACTTTTCGATAGGTAATATGGAACCATAAAAATAAAGTAGTGACTTTTTCATTGATATGAACATCTCAACCGATTATTTTCTGCGAAATAAATAAGCTATTGGCTACCTTATGAATAAAATAGTAAGAAATTCTGTTACTACATTTATTAAACCGGGATTCATAGACATCTTCAGCAAAGTGACATAAACCTTTATTTTCTTTTTGGACTGTTGAAAATTTATTATAAGGAGTTTTAATTCAAATAATTAAGTTGTGATTAACCTGGATGCAGAGTCAGTGGCGCGTGGCTTTGAGACTCAGTGCAAACTTTCGATATTTTTAAATTATTACATTTATTTTTAAAAGTAAAGAACTATCTGGTTCCTATAATAAACCATTTATAATGTGGTTCTAAGTTAAACGATGAATCTCGTTACTCACGTACAAAAGTCCACTTTGGAGCTCAATATTTCGTAACGGGAATTAATATTGTAAAACCTGTCAAAGAAATGTTGAAATTATTTTAAAATACCTCCTGATTAATACCTCACTCGAGGGGGTGCGTAAACATTTTATCATTCTCCTTTCTTAAGTACCTACGGGAGGTACAATGTAATAACTCAGCTTTCAAAATTGAAATATACAGTTTTGTTGCGGTACATAAACACCAATTGCAGTATAAATAGTCTCTGAATAAAATTACTGTGATGTCAGAGGGACGGGCAGACGGATAGACAGACGTGGCGAAACTATAAGGGTACCGAGTTTGACTACGGAACCCTAAAAGTTACGGCGCGCCATCTTGTTTTATTTTTCATTGATCTTGCAAAACCCTATACTAGGTCTTAAACAAATTTGTGAATTATGATTTTTTTTCAATTATGATTGTAATATTTTAAATATTTTTAGTACATGTGGATTGTAAAATGTCGTATGAAACGCGTGAGCATTGTTCATTTTACACTTTGGCTCTATCACAGCCCTCGCGTTAATCTCGGGCTGCAAACCAGCTTCGATCGTTATGTAATTATCAACTTAGGTCACTTGTACATAATGCACTTATTCAATTATTTACTTATATTTGAACTTTTCTTATATTTACGCGAAATAAAACTCGTCCTCCCGTGACCATGGCTGCTGTAAAGCAACCGAAACGTCGGGAACATAAAGTTAATAAACGCGATAAAATCCGAAAAATAGTTTTATTTCAAATATATTTGAAGTTTAAAAAAATATGGAACAGTCTTGAGGTAGGCAACTACATTCTAAATAGGATCTTTCCCTATTGTTCTAGTTACTCTTATTAAAATATTAACAAACTCAATAAAATTTGCATATCAATTAAATTTTATTTATGAAATAACACTAAGCTACCCTGAAATAAAAAAAAACTCATCGTTTTAACTTTATTTATTTATTTATTTTATTACTGTTGTAGAAGGCTTACAGACAAATAAAAAAACTATGTTTAACTTACACTAAATTAACAAAAATTGCTTATTACAAGCCTCCATATATAGGTTTGAACTATTACTTGTATAACTTAAATAGGTAAGTACATGAGATAAACAATATTAAATATAAAGAAAAAAAAAAATGTGACTAACTTCGTTCTTTCAACCTATATGGGTTTGGCTATGTTCGGCCAACACGAAATTTTAAACCAGTCTAACATTTTGCGCGCTCTTTATTAACCCTAAAAGAAAAAAGAGGGGTGTTATAAGTTTAACATGTGTATCTGTGTGTCCATCTGTGGCGTCGTACCGACCGAGCAGATGATCCGCTTTAATTTGTTCTTTTTTTGTTAGAAAGGTATTCTGATCGAGAGTGTTCTTAGCTATGTTTCATTAACCCCGGTTCAGCTGACAGTTTGAAAACTATCAGCTCTTTCGTAGTTTAAAAAGTAGTCGTTTCGGGGGTCTTTAACTTTTTAGTTTAGAGTTCTTTGAATTTCAACATTCGCATTCGGATTCGCGTATGTTGGAGCCAAATATTCGCGTTCGCATTCGCGAATGTCAAAAAACCATCATTCGTTACATCACTACTAGCTACTTTTAGTTTATGGAAGTACCACATGAGCGACAGCTATCCTACTATCCTACTATCCTACTTATATAATATCCTACTAATATTATAAATGCGAAAGTTTGTGAGTGTGGATGTATGTATGTATGAATGTATGTTTGTTACTCCTTCACGCAAAAACTACTGAACCGATTTGAATGAAATTTGGAACACAGATATTTTAAAACCGGGATTAACATATAGGATACTTTTTATCCCGATAATCCCGAAATTTTTGTTACGTTAAATACTACGCGGACGAAGTCCGTGGGCACAGCTAGTAACTTATAATTTCTCAAGTAGTAAGCAATATATAAAATTCTTGGTAAGCAAGGACCTTTTATAAATTTTCGCTTCCATCGGTGGAAGCGCGTCTCTGTCAACTTGGTCAGTAAAAGTGACCATTCACGATGCAATTTCTTGACTCAATTTGAGTAGATTTCACAAATTGTTTCATCCGCAGCTACTTTCAACGAGTTGAATATCGAATCGACCATGCTAGCAATCTACAAGTTTAATCAACAAATTTGATGGTGAATAGAGCGGTTGACTCAATTTGGTGTCATTTATTAAAAATAATAATAATAATAAATATCGCCAGACACACACCAACTGTATGGTGCTACACAAACTAAGCAGCATTTGTACTTTGGTTACCGTACAGTAGACCGGGGGCGATCCCAATAACACCCAGACCAGGGCAAATTACGAAAAGGCCCTTTTCCGAAATTAGCCACGGCGGGAATCGAACCTGCAACCACCATGTGCCGTGAGCCGAGCGGCCTACGCTCGAATCACTGCGCCAAGCGGTCGTCCATTTGCGCTGGTACTTTGATATAGTCATGGTGCTCACTACGCATGCTTGCACAGCCAGAACAGTACAAATCAACATGTAATTGTAAGCTGGATTGATACGTGAGTAGAGTACGGTCAATCCAACTTCAGCAAATTGAATATTATGAAATTGCATCGTGAGAAGCCAGTTTAGGTCAACCAACCACAGAGTAGAGTATTTTGTATATACCACAACCAAATCCAAACCAAACCATTCTCTTTGCCAAACCTACTGTCAAATTTTATCAGACGGCATCGTAATTTCAAAATAAAGATTCATGTTCTTATTATAAGTGATACATTTGATATATATTTGATTTAATTGGTGTATGTAATTGATTTGTATTGGTATAGTCTTCATGTTCATTACATAAACGATCAAAATGGACATCAACGAAGGTAATATTTGTTAACGCATCTAACATATTTTAGCGGTAATAATAAAACTTATAGGTAGCCTTTTGTGGATTGTTTTATTTCAGTTTCTACATTATCTAAAATACTGTTATAACTTTTAGAATATTACTATTAGTATTAAAAAGATAAGATAACATTTATATTCATCTGTTTTAGGGCTACCATAGTTGAGGTTATAAACATTTATTATTCCACTAAATTGTTTTCACTGTGCTTTATTTTCGGGAACAAACCTCTTAACCTACCTTAATGTTTTCATTAAGCCCTAAATTACCCTCAAAATATGACTGGAAGATAAAGTAATATAATAGTGCACTACTTTCATAATGTTCTCTGTGCTTCTAGGTACAGCTACTGATGATCTATGGACCCCTTACAAAGAACTGGTGTCGGTAGTGGACAGCTACCTCGCCCACGAGGGCGGGGGAGCGCCGTACGCCGTGCACACATTTGAATCCGTGTTGAGAAGACATAAGCAGACATTTTTGTCTTTATTCAAGAATCCGGTAAGTTATAACAAGTTGATTTTGTGTAGAAATTTGTTTAAGAAATATCAAGTATATACACACAATATACACAAACACAATTTTTAAAAAAATCAACTACTGTTTTAGTCAAAGAAGTTAAAACTATTTGGTATCTTTTGAAACATACTATAACTGTTATGTATTCAAATGAGGGTACTTAGAGAAAAACCAGTCTGGAGTTGTCAAGTGTCCCAGTAATCGTGAGTTCTTCCAAATACATGTATTTCGGTATATAATATTGGCGACGACGTAAAATTAGTGTAAATCGCGTGGAAAATTAGTGATTTTAGTGAAAAAATAATAATAAAAGTGAACTAAAGCTATGGGTATAAAATTTGGCGAATTTGACTTAGCACATGGTTGCTGGAAAAACTACATTGATAGGTTTAGTTATTGCCTTGAGGCAAGTGAAATAGAGGAAGATTCTAAAAAGAAAGCGAATTTCCTAGCTGTTTGTGGCGCTGACTTGTATGATTTAATTGTGTCATTGATAGCACCATCCAAAGTAAGTGCGGTTACTTTTGTACATATAACAAACAAATTGAGCAATCATTTCCATCCAAAACCAAATGAGATTATAGAGTCATACAAATTTCACACACGGAACCAAGAAGATAATGAAAAAATTAGAGATTACATAGCCCAACTACATAAAAGGAGTATACATTGTAATTTCACCGATTTAGACCGTACATTGAGAGATAGATTAGTATGTGGTATTCTAGACAAGGATATTCAAAAGAAACTGTTACAGCAATCTCAATTAACATTTGAACAGGCTTGTGACATAGCAATATCTCATGAGACGGCTAACTTTGATGTTGGTATAATTATAGCTGCGGGACCAAGCCCGAGTAACCAAATGTCAGATATGGTGGTACCGATGGAAATTAATAAGGTATCTAGTAAAAATGTATCAAGTTCAGCAGAAAAAACATGTTTCCGCTGTGGCAAACATCACAGAGGGGAATGTTGGTTCCGTAGGAGTAAATGCCATCATTGTGGAAAAGTAGGACATATTGATGCAGTTTGTTTTTTGAAGTCGAAACATAAGAATCAGGAAACTCAGAACTGTAATGGCCTTTATGAGGTAGGTATAAATAACATAAGACAGGATAAAGTGGAACCGTTTTTAATTCGAGTATTTCTGAATAATACAGAATTAGTGATGGAAGTGGATTCAGGATGCCCATACTCAATCATAAATGAATCAACTGCCAGACTCATATGGAAGGGTGAACTACCACGGTTACAGAGAATAAATATTGGATTAAAATCGTATACTGATAGTAAATTAGAACTGCTGGGACAGGCACAAGTAAAAGTGAAATATAGAGATATAAATAAAGAAATGAAAGTGTTAATAGCTAAAGGAACCGGTACCAGTTTAATAGGTCGAAACTGGTTTTCAGAATTAAGAATAGGTATACAAGGTATTAACAGTATAAAAGTAACACAAAGTGACAAAGCTCAGTTAGTATACTTGGTAAAAAAATATAGAGAAGTTTTTGAACCTGGCTTGGGAAAATATACAGGACCAGTGGTAAACATTACTCCCAGAGAAGGAAGTGTGCCAAAATTTCTCAAAAGTAGACCTGTGCCATTTGCTATTAAGGATAGAGTGTTCAAAGAAATTGATAGATTGGTTCACGAAGATGTGCTGGAACCCACAGCACATTCTGAATGGGCAACACCGATTGTTCCAGTACTGAAACCTAATGGAAAAGTCCGGTTGTGTGGAGACTACAGGTCCACGGTAAATGTGGTTACAGATACGGATACTTACCCATTACCTACTCTCAATGAAGCGTTTGTAGAACTACAAGGGGGGGTAGTATTTACCAAAATTGATTTAGAGCAAGCCTATACACAGGTATTAGTGGACGACAAGACATCAGAACTCCTTACATTGAACACACCGAAGGGATTATATAGAATGAAGCGATTGGCATTTGGTGTGAAAGCATGTCCCGGTATTTTTCAAAGATTAATGACATCTCTACTTTCCGGCATCCCAGGGATAGCTGTCCTATTAGACGATGTGGTAATTAGTGGGAATAGCATGAACATCCACAACGAAAGAGTAGAATTGGTGCTACAAAGATTACAGAAAGCGGGTCTGAGGGTAAATAAAGATAAATGTGTTTTTGCTGCAGAACGTGTAAATTTCTTAGGCTTTGTCATTGATGAGTCAGGAATCCACCCATCTAAGGATAAGATTGACACTATAGAGATGACCCCAGCTCCCGGAGATGTTAAGGAATTACAAGCTTTTTTAGGATTACTGAACTTCTATGACCGTTTCTTGCCACATAAAGCTACAATAGCAGAACCTTTATACAGACTGTTAGAGAAAGAATCAAAGTGGAAATGGAGAATGGAACATCAAGTAGCTTTTGAAAAGTTGAGGTCTATGTTATCGAGTGAGGATACACTTGTACATTATAATAGTAAAAGGAAATTAATATTATCTTGTGATGCTTCTCAATATGGCCTAGGTGCTGTACTTGAACATGAAATGGATGATGGGTCTGCAAGGCCAATAATGTTTGCATCTCGCACTATGAATGCTCATGAGCGGAACTATGCTCAGATAGACAAGGAAGCTGCAGCGATTATATTCGGATTAAAGAAATTTCACCAATTTATTAGTGGTAGAAAGGTGCATATCAGAACAGACCACAAACCCTTATTAGGTATATTTGATCCAAAAAAACCTATCCCGAATATCATATCACCGAGAATGCTCAGATGGGCATTACTATTAAATTCCTATGATTATGAAATAGACTATGTAGCCGGGAAAAAACTGGGTAATGCTGATGCTTTAAGTCGCTGGCCATCAAAAGAGATAGATTCAGAAAAAGAGTATCTAGGAGTTTTATTAATTGAAGAAACTCCTATAGAACTAGATTTGACAGCTAAAGAAGTAGCAAGATATACAAAAAAGGATAACACCTTGAGTAAAATTTTGTATTGGTTAAGAAATGGGTGGCCAAATAAAATAGATGATAAATACAAGAGATTCTGGCAGAAGCGAGAAGAGCTGTCAGTGTATAACAACTGTATACTATGGGGAAACAGAGTTATCATACCAGAAGATATGCGGCCCCATGTCCTTGAAGAGTTACATAGAAACCATGATGGAATAGTGATCACCAAGGCGTTGGCAAGAAGCTATTTTTGGTGGCCTGCCATTGACAAGGATATAGAGGGAATTGTTAAAAATTGTAATATTTGTTTGGAAAATAAAAATATGCCTGCTAAAGTTACTCATCAATGGATTAAACCGGTGAAACCATGGTCCAGACTTCATATAGATTATGCAGGGCCATTTCAAGGGAAGACATTTTTGATATTAATAGATGCATTTTCCAAGTGGCCAGAAGTAAAAGTTGTGAATGATATGAGTAGCAGTACATTGATCCGAATACTACGGGAAATTTTTGCTGAACAAGGTTTGCCTGATTCTATTGTAAGTGATAATGGGAGGAGTTTTGTTTCGGAAGAATTTAAAACTTACCTGAAAGGCAATGGCATAAGACAGATATTAGTAGCTCCGTACTGCCCATCTTCAAATGGCCAAGCTGAACGAACGGTACAGACAATAAAGAACAAATTAAGGAAACATACCTCGGAACCATGGCATAGTCGACTTCCCATGATACTATACGGACTACGCACCACTCCAAATAGCGTAAACGAAAAATCTCCAGCAGAACTATTAAACAATCGACGCTTTCGAACTAAATTCGACTATTTAAATCCGCTCTCTTACCAAAATAAAGACGAATTAAGTGCTGAAGAGAAAAATGAAGAGATTCAAGTTCGAGCTTTCAATGTGGGTCAGATAGTGTATGTCAGGAATTATAACAAGGGTCCTCGCTGGTTAAAAGGAGTAGTGGAAAAGAGAATAGGGATATGCAGATATCTGGTACGATGGAATGGTAGACTATTGATCAGACACATTAACCAGATGCATGGATCGGGCGAGAAAGAGATATCACAAACGAAGACATCCCAGTCACAGGCAGCAGATAATCAAAGCTATGATGAAGATGAAATCATCATACCATCCCCTCAGAAATGGGCAGATATTGTGGGAGTTACAGGACCACAAGATGTTGTGATACATGAGGAGACTACAAGAAATAAGAGAGCTTTATCAGTATCACCAGAATGCACAGTATTTAAGAAGACAAGGTGTGGATGGGGATCCAGCCTTGATTCTGAAGAGGAAGATACGAAGACAGATGTGGATGATGAATAGAAATAATAAATTAGAATAAAAAATACAAATACCCATAGTTTTAAGTAAATATAAAGACCTAAAACAATTAGTGAAGTGAATAACGGTGAATTTAGCCTGGGGGAAAGGCATGTTATGTATTCAAATGAGGGTACTTAGAGAAAAACCAGTCTGGAGTTGTCAAGTGTCCCAGTAATCGTGAGTTCTTCCAAATACATGTATTTCGGTATATAATAATAACAATTAAAATGTTTATTATCATATGCTAATATGATTCAAAATTGCCTAAAGCAGCCAACCTTACTGGATAGTTTATCATAAAGAAAGTATTTCAGCCAAAGAACCCAACAAGCCGTGAGGAAATCAAGAGAGGAGTCACAGAGGGTGTGACACTGCCCAGCATTGGCCGGACCCTGCTGTCCAAGGAGCTGGTAGATGAAGCTATCATTATATCAGGTGCTTATCTTTACAACACTGAAACTATGAGTGAAAACCTTCTAATAACTCTTCTCCTTTTGATAACTTCTGATTAAATATTAAGGATATTAGTAGACTAGAGTGACTATAGTGAGAGTGTGGAAGTCTTGACGTGTTGTTCTGTCGTAACACCATTGTAGATCCTGGTACATTATATCAGTCAGAAGCATGGGAGTCCATGGTGGGGTGAGCCTACTGTATAAAACTTGTGGCAAGTGAAAAGATAAGATATTGCTGCTTCTGTTACACACAATAAACAAGATATTGGTGTTCCATCTTCAGTGACGGGTAATATAAGGTACTAAAATAATTGTAACCTCAACAGACATGTACAATGTGAATGAATACCTGGCCCTGGAGCTCCTGCACACGGCACAGCGGCAGTCCTCGCGGCATCCAGGGCTGCCTCGCGGGCTGGTTGCCATATTGCTGTACTATGACGGCCGCAGAGCCCTGGTGCAGGCCCTCAAGGAGCTGTTCATGGCTAGGGATGGAGTGTGCTGGTGAGTTATTTCTATTGGTAGAGGTGTGAGTCTGCACTTTTAACAATGCGGCAAATACGCCAACAGCTATCACATATTTTTTCGCTCCTAAGTGTTTTATGGTTCAACTACCTAAAATGTTCACGCTCTTTTGTAATAAGACTTAGGCAATGGCCTACAGACTTGAGCCTGTAAATTTAGGATCTGAATCTAAAATATCTGATGATGATGACATATGACATTTCGCAATGTGGCGACCATCGGCGTGATGTGGCATCGACGAGATTTCTATGAAATTTAAATACTTTTATGGCATAGTTTTACTAATAAATCATTTGATTGATAGACAAGTTAAAATATAAACAGACTGTCATGGCGAAGCTATAAGGGTTCCTAGTTTGACTATGGTACTCTAAAACAGGTGATCCTGCATTGTGCGAAAGTTTAACGAACGAGGTCTCCTCTCATTTCTTGGCGACACAGAGAAAGCCTCAATGATGCCTTGCTCAACCTGGCAATGCAGAAAAAGCCATGTAAAGTTCAGACCAGTGGCAATTCACGTGTCAGATCATGTTAATGTTACTTGAGTGGACTAAACGGAATTATTTTATTGGTGAAGGTCGATAAACACCCGCGAGGAGATAGTGTCGTACGTGTCGCGGTACGTGGAGCAGCTGGTGGCGGACGGCGCGGTGGGCGCGGCGCTGGACGCGCTGCGGCGCGAGTCGCTGGCGAGCGAGCTGGAGCTGCTGCAGCGCAACCGCGCGCTGCCGCCGCACCGCCACCACGCGCGCCTGCTCGCCACCATGCACAACACTAGGTCAGTACACACACCACAATAAACGTCTAGTAGAATTTACCCTTATCTAAACATACACACTATATCAGGAAAACCGAGTAGACATGGATCATTTCTCAAGTCCAACAAAAATAAATAAAAAAATCCGTGCGGTGCGGCCAGGCAGCCCCCAACAACATAAATATATCAGACGACACAATAGGTGGGACACTATTTCTGTCCACATGTTATGTAGAAGTGGACATTGTAGTGGTGGTGTCGTTTCTAAGAGTTATTTAGCTTTTCTATGCATACACACTATTATTCATAAACTATTATTGTGCCCAATCTGTTGATTCATCTTCATAGTTCACAGAATGCCTTCCGGCGTATTCCTGGTATAGACACGCACATTATCAGAAGAATATGCGGCCGGGCTTAGTCCACTATAAGTCTTCATAAAATGGGTAAAAGTAATACCTTAGTTGTATTGTCACAGAAAGCTACTAGCCGGAGTCGTGTTCGCAGCGTCGGCGCAACGTGGATTGAACAGGGACATACTACTCCGACTCATATCAGAGGTATGAAACACAAAGTAATGAATTATGAAAAATGAGTTATGCATATGGACCCTACTCTGTATGAAATAAAATCTCTTTTTGTCCAGCAAACAACCTCGCCGACGCTTGGTCCAACGGGCGCGCTCGACGAGATATCGCTCGGGCTCCAGATGGCGTTATTATACGCTCTAGATTTATCAGTATTACATAGGTAAGTTGCCTGTAGGCAAGTTGTCATTATAAAACCTAATAAAAAAATAGCAAAATTAAATATGAAAGTAGTAAGTTACATCACGATTGATAGATCTACAGAAAGGTTGGTTAGAGACACACCTAGATTCCTTATAAGTCCACATAAATACTGGAGTGATGTTATGTACAATTACTAAAAGCCTATATTCCCATGACAGACGAGAAGACGGCGAGGAGCTGGCAAAGAAACTACCCCTCATCCAAGACCCCGAGCTCATCTCCGTACTGCTAGATGAGTTATCACCACCGGCACAAGCCAATCAGACGCAGGAGGGCCAGGAGAAGACCTCCGGGGTGCGGGCCTTGTGCCAGCTGGCGCTGGGGCTCGCGCTCGCGGCGCTGAAGAGGGCGCCGCAGTCCCTGCTGGGCAGGGGCACGCCGGGAGAACTCAAGTTTGAATTGTTGGACCAGGATGAAGTGTTGGTCGATGCCGCTATTGATGGGAAGGTGAGTGTGTTGCTTGTGCCTAAGCTGTTCTTCTTGTTATTGAAGCTGTTGAAATGAAATAAGCCAACAAAGTACGTAAGAATTGTCAGTGTCTAGCACCGGTTCAGAATGCTGATTCCACTGAGAAAAGTTGGCAAGAAACAGTTTTTTATTTGTTGCTTTTAGAGTAACTATTTTTTTTTCTATCTGGTGTATTAAAGTTATTATGTTGAGTGGTTGTGTGTACTTTCTAGTTGTGCTCTAATTCTGAAGAGAAACTTGATTCTGTGACAGTGACATTGAAAATTTGACGCTATGACGTTCTTCACTGTAGGTGTTCGAGTATCTGGACGAGGCGATCCTGTCGACGGAGTTCGTGTGCAAGGAGGAGTACTACCAGCGGCGCGTGCACACGCTGCTCACAGACTTTATCGTGCTCATGCACTCCAAGCTCATGGAGATGAGGGTCAAGTGAGACAAACAACATTGTATAGCTCGCTTTATGTGTTGCAGTAGTCCTACAATACTCATGTGCCTTTTCTCTGAGTAGATGTGCACTTTTCCATTAATTACAAAGCCGGCTTGTAAAGTTTGGGCATGTACGGACATCACTTGTATAATTAGAATTTAGGGTAACAGATTCTGACTTTTGCAGTTGTATCTTCTAATATATAAAATTCTCGTGTCGCGGTGTTTGTTGCCAAACTACTCCGAAATGGCTCGACCGATTTTCTTGAAATTTTGTGCGCATAACGGGTAGGTCTGAGAATCGGTCAACATGTATTTTTCATACCTATAAATAATGTATATGGCACAACAACGTTTGCCGGGTTAGCTAGTGTTCTATACAATCATATCTTATGTGAACTTCCGTATTTTATTTTTGTTGTTTAAAACGACGGGCTAGTGATTAAATTTGTCGAGTGTATTATATGTGGTGTGTCCGGTGCGGCAGAGCGGACGAGGCGGCCCGCGCCGTGCAGATGTACGCGGCGGAGGGGCTGGCGGCGCCGGCGCACGCGGCCGCCACGCGCACGCGCCTGGACGCGCTGCTGCGCTGCGTGGAGCGGCTGTACGCGCGCGACCCGCTGGCGCTGCGCCAGGACTACTGGGAGGCCTGCCAGCCGCACCACCACCCGCACCAGCCGCACCAGCCGCACCACCCGCACACGCACAGGTCACCACCTACTTGCACTTGATTCTTATCGATAATCAATAACCGGTCCAACATATTCATATTATTATCTGTATATATTTCTCCACAGTCCTGTCGGCTGTGTCAGATTCTCGTTTATGTGAGGCCTGACAAGCTAGTCATCAAATTTTTTTTCAAACATTGTGATCTATTAATGGTGGTCGACGGGGGGGTCAGAAAAATTGTTTATGTAAGCCATTAAAGTTTGTATAAATGTGAGGTGAATGACCGGCCAAGCAGGTCGGGCGGGCGGGCGGCGACGCTGTACAAGTTTGTGCGGCTGTCGGGCGAGCTGGTGTGTGCGGCACTGCTGCCGGCCTACTTGCGGGCGTTGGCGAGCCTAGCCGTGCCGCGGCACACCTGGGCGCTGCTGGCGCGCCGCGACGCGCTCTCCGCGCACCATCTGCTCACCGCGCTCGCCCGGTACCACTGGTAACTACTGCCCAACCGGGACCAGCTACATACCATACACTTTCAGCAAAATAGTTGCTACGTTGACAATAATTTTCCATGCCAATATATTGCTGTTAAATCTTTGTAATCTTTGTTATTGTTGTCAGAGGCTTGCATAAGTTTAGAAGCGTCGTAACAACATTATAATGTAGCCACAAAAGTGCGCATTATCAGTGTGGACCCCGGGTCCAATGTGTCCTGGCGTGGTTTAATGGTTGGTTGGTTGTCGGCAGCAACCTGCGCGCGGACCCGGCGCCGTTCTCGGGCCACTCGCACGCGGCGTCGCTGGGCGCGGCCGCGCTGCACACGCCCGCCGCCCGGCCCGGCAAGCTGCTCGTCCGCCAGGAGGAGGCGAGTCTTTCTATTATTTGATCACGGGCCGTATTATGGACTTTATAATCTAATTTTTCCGGGTTAATTTTACTGACTTAATCCGGTTTAGTTCAGAGGTAACTAAATAGTTTTGTCTCTGTGTGGATTATTTTTGTGGCTCACACTGTCCGGAAACAAAATTAACTGTGCATTTGAATTAAAATGAGAAAGTTTATCCTGTGAAATTTACAGACAGTTCAGTGTTCGCAATCAAACATTGACCTAAATGTTCACGTTTACGCAAATTATATTGCAACCAAAATCAGTTCATCATCGGTCATTAAGCAAACCGCACGTTCTCACCGCTCATTAAATTCACTCTCATTACTTTCGTTTAATATCAGTTTTATAATATAACCACTTTTATCACCTATATCAGTGTTTCTATGAGTCCAACCCCTATCAGACAACTTAGTACGGGTATCCCCGTACATAGTAAATGCTACGGCAATTGGCAATGCTGAGCGCTCCTGTTGTAATTTTTGGTTAGTGTAATATTCAATGTCCAGGTGGAGGCGATGATCGCGGCCCTGAAGCTGATAGCGGGCGTGGCGCGCCAGGACCAGGCCGCCTGCGCCAGCATCTGCGAGAACCTGCAGTGGGACGCCGTCAACGTCATGTTCGGTTAGTGCTTCATTCAAGTGATAGTTTTTGTTTATTTGCGATTTAGTTGTTTACGCAATATTTGTTTCCCAATCCGTGCTGAGAGTCATCAGACACCAACTATGTACTAAAATAAAATTATATAATATAAAATTATTAATTGAATATTAAAAACCATTCAGTATAAATAAATAAAATAATCTAATAAATTAATTAAAATTGGCATAAAATTGTTTGAAACGACGTATGAAGTCCCCTAGACCAGTATTAAATATATCGACACTTGTATCTCAAAAATTGTGGCGCCACATTTAACGCCCCCATGTATTGGCACGTGAGCACGCACACTGAGGAAACATTTGTAGCGGGCGCACTTTGTGGCGAGACGTTGTCCGCGCGACACGAATTCAAGATCGAACACGTTCGTTTTTTGTGGCGCGTTGGTTTGCAAAAATGAAAGACAACATTGAATTTTACGTTAAGTTTATTGCAGAGGTTGAAAAAAACCCTATATTTTACAACCATATGCTCACTGATTATAGTAACAGACGGATTATAGAAATTATTTGTACTAAGATTGGCCAAAAGTGCAACTTATCTTCGTCGGTAACTGTAATTCTTGCGAAATTTTGAAATTCCCGTAAATTGTAATCTTGATTAAACGGATGAACCCAATAACGTCTTTTTTTCTCATTAATCGACACATCAAGTATATATAGTCGTCGTCAGATGATGACGTCGATATTCTCAAAGCGGTGTCAGGTTACAACTGTGCTTCCGATGTGCGCATATACAATACATTTGTAGCAAGCTGATTTGTAGCGCAATGATTGTGGCGACGTAAATGTTCGATGCGTGTAGCATGTGGCGCTGGTGTGCGGCCTGCTTCAGTGCACACTTGCGCCTTAACTCGTGGGTATCAGCATTATTGTGTGTTGTGATGGCGTGTGCGTGCGCGTGTGCGCAGGTCTGATCTGCTGCCACGTGCCGCTGCAGCTGAAGGCGGAGCTGTGCGGCGCGCTGGCGGCGCTGGGCGGCTGGGCGGGCACGGCGGGGCGCGTGTGGGCGGCGCTGGAGGCCGCGCGGCTGGTCGCCGCGCCCGCCGACCGGCGCGGCCTCGCCGCCGACCTGCAGGAGGTAATACTCGATTTTATGCGATAACGCAAGTACCACGATTTTTATTGAAACCAAGCGGGCCGATTTTTTTACACATTACATACAAATTAAATCCAAACCGCTTGAAAAGATACCGATGCCGCCGATGCCCCTCGGCTTGCTACGATTCTCTCGAGTGATTATCTCGCCCATACTCATATATTTTATAGTCACACGGACTGTAAGTTGGCGGCGACCATCCTTGACGCTTCGTCGGGGTTTCGGGCACGCGAAGTACATGCATTTGCGTTATCTATGTAAATCTATATCTGTGGGGGCGCCCCTTTTCTAACAATCTAAATGAGCACAGAAACCTGTTATATATCTACTCAGCCGCCTAGATGATAAAATACCTCCTCGCTTG
The DNA here is from genome assembly GCA_918843915.1 of Notodonta ziczac. Taxonomy (NCBI): domain Eukaryota; kingdom Metazoa; phylum Arthropoda; class Insecta; order Lepidoptera; family Notodontidae; genus Notodonta; species Notodonta ziczac. The sequence goes on along the minus strand of OU974039.1, from coordinate 13,605,674 downwards.
GCTTCCCGTTTTAAGAATAATAATAATAATATCTTTATTTCAGCCAAAAAAGCCATATCAATACAAAAGTACTAAAAGTAAATAAAATAAAATAAAATTAAATTAAAATTATGTATGTAGTTGTAAGATACTCGGTACTTGCCACGAAGCAAGTGAGGTCAAAAGTCACATTTACATTTTGTCACATTTACTTTCGATTCTCGTGCATATGCACAGATAGCCAGTATTTATATATAGGGTTATCTAAACCAGCACTGACCGCCTGTAGTATGCTGTTACTAGAGCAGCCTATCCGCTCCCAAAAACAAGCTATACGCGCCCTCATGACCGCATAAAAGTCGGGCACTCCCGCTTCAGCAAACATGCCTGACGCACTGCAATAACGCGGCAAACGCATGAGAATGCGAAAAGCATCATTGTATTGCACTCTCATGGTGTTATATGACTTACACGCAGAGTCAACCCAGAGTTGGCAAGTATAGAAACACTGGCAGTAGGCATTAAACAAAGTCAATTTTACCTCATTGCTACACTTACCAAATCTACGCGCAAGCATATTACACCGTATCGAAAGTGCCCGCCTTTCACGCTCAATGTCGTGGTCGTCCTTAAGGTCAGAAGTAAGTATGTGACCCAGATATTTAAAGCTCTTTACGACTCTGATCACTGCACCATCTAATTTAACATCTGGTACATTATCCGGACCTCTCCCTGACTTAAATACCATCAACTCAGTCTTATTCACATTATATTTCAGCCCATTCGCACTAACATAGTGCTCACAGACCGAAAGCAGCTTTCTGAGGCCTTTGATCGAGGGGCTGAGTAATACCATGTCATCAGCATAGCTGAGGTTATTGACACAAACCCCCCCTATGTGACAACCTATGCCTGTGTCCCTCAGCGCCCCGATCAACCCATTTATGTATATATTAAAGAGGTCCGGAGAAGTGAACCCACCCTGGCGAACACCGCATTCTAGCTTATAACAGCTAGAGGTTGCGTCACCCCATCTAACGCAGTTCGTCTGTCCTCCGTACCAGTATCGCAACAGATTAACCACTTTGGCCGGTACACCTGAATCGCGCAGTTTGGCCCAGAGAAGTTCATATTTCACTAGGTCAAATGCCCGACTCAGATCCAGAAAGCACGCATAAACCGTTGTGGTACGGCTTTTATAGTAGTTTACAGCATATTTCAAACTCATGATTGCGGAGTCTGTTGATAGACCGGGACGGAAACCAAACTGAGCGTCATCAATCCGAAGATTTTTAACTAATTCAGGTTGCAGAAGTCTTTCAAAGATTTTTCCAATAACAGTCCCAAGCGAGATAGGCCTATAGTTATTGGCAGAGCTTAGGTCACCAGTCTTGTTCTTGGGCACGGGTATGACCAATGTCTTCGTAAGATCCGGGGGCAGGTATGTGTATTTCACACAAAGTGAAAAAAGACTAGCCAGTTTCGAAAATATGGTATCCCCTGCGTAGAGTATGTGCTCAAGGCTTAGGTCATCGTGGCCTGGAGATTTGCCACGTTTCATTTTACGCACAACTTGTGCGACATCATCTGGGGTAAATAAAATGTTACCCTGGTCCCTAGAATTCGTAGATATATTCACATCCTCTTGCACAGATCCCGACGCAGGCAATGGATCGATCCGAAACTGACTCGCAAACAACGTGGCTATCTGTGCAGGGTCCTGAATACCGTTCACACTTATAGGCAACGTAGGTTTATAGCTAAGCTTTTTGGTGTCCTTCCAAAATTTAATAAAGTTCTTCTCATTGCGGCTTGAAGCTATTATATCAAGTTTAATTTTTTCTTCATTCTTTTGGCACCATTTTAACTTATTTTTAAAGACTGCGATTGTCCACCATTGCATTGTATATTTCTCCTGCAGTTGGCTTGCCTGCGAAAACCCAAGAACTGAAGGACGCCCTAAATGCTTGGTGTGACTTTTGTACGTGAAAATTCCACCCTGGAACTTCTTTTCTCTTATTCCTGTTTGCACGAGAACCGAAAGCGACGATTGAGCCTTTTCTTAAAGTTTCAATAATTTCTGTATAAAGCTTACAAATAAATTTATAGTGATCAGTCACATAGGAACATTCCTTATAATTTGTCATAGACTTACAGGTATCGCAATTTAAAACATCACTTATCTTTCCTAACTTTGGGTTACAATACTTATAATAAATCTCTGTTTGACTAGAATCACGTACACCCAAGCGTACGCCTGTTCCATTCAATCTATTGTTATCAAATACGGCACCCTCCGTCACTCCCGCAATACTGCACTCAATAAAGACGGGAAAATGATCGGACCATGACACATCATTATCTACACTAACTGAACGTATAGTACTCTTAGCAGCTTCAGTGGTAAGACAGTGATCCAACCAGCTCTGGGTACCCCAATTGCTAACAAAAGTAAAGGTGTCAGAATTAACTTCCAATAATTCGACATCTACACAGTGCCATTTCTGTTCATCACAAAAGCTTAGAAGGTCTAATCCAAATCTTTTATTAGGATGCGCATTGAAGTCACCCAAGCCGTAGACCACTTGTATATTGCAATCGTCAATAATTGCATTCACCCGAGCCAAACAATTTATAAACTCGGGGAGATTGTCAGGTTCATCGTTGGGCATATACACATTGACCACTAGGAACGCGCGCAAACCAACTGATACGCGTACAGCGAGTATCCTGTCACATGCGCTGTCGATCAGAGATACGTTAGGAAACTTAGACTTCCTCCACATAAGCGCGAGTCCTCCGTACGGCCTCCCTCGCAGTACCCCCGCTGACGTGTCCACTGCCGAAGTTGCAACGCAGGCATAGCGATCGTCTACTGAATGCACGAAGTTAAGATCATGCGGGAGGAGCCATGTCTCCTGCAGTGCAACAATGTCCGCACTCTTACATAATTCCCGTACATGATCTACGGACCTCTTGACACTCTTACAATTAAAAGTTACTAAATTAATAAGACTACTAATATTGGACATTAATTTAAGCGGTTTTTACAGAAGTTGTCAATGACTTCGCTAGTTTAGGGTAATTTTGCCGGAATAGCCGGTATCTTATTCCCTGCGGCCAGAAGCTATTACACAAAAATACATCCAATCTGGATTTTGATACGCTTACTTTAAAAGAGTTAAAATCAGTCTCATGCTTCTGTTTTCATTAAAGCGGTTGAATATTCGCTAGACCGACGTTTAATTTGAATATCCGTCCGGTCGCGCAGCTACACAACAAAATCAAGGGATTGTATATTCTTTGTTTCGTAACAACCGCCCAAAAAATAACCTGTGGCCGCGCATATAGCCGTGCAAAGAAATGAAAAATCCAGGTGTCGATAATTTGATAGCAACGGTGAATGCGAGCCGAGCGTATACATCGGCGCGGATAGTGTATCGGCGGGCGCTGCAGCAGGGTGTCGGGCGTTGCAGGTGGAGTGCCGGCTGGAGGAGTACCCGCTGTCGCGCGCGTTCCTGCGGCTGCTGGACGCGCTGTGCGCGGCGGCGCCGCTGCCGCGCGCGCTGGGCGCCGGCGCGCGCGCGCCCGGCCTGGACCCCTACCTGCAGCACGCGCTCGCCCGCCTCGCGCTGCCCGCGCCGCACCGCCGCTACGCGCGCCCCGCTGAGAAGTGGCAGGTGCGCCTTCCGCGATCACAACATTCAGGGGCGTTACCGCACCAGTCCGTCGATCGTACGATGACTCGACGTCGACAGTTTCATCATAGAGTGACGTCCGATCGATTGGAGTGGTAACAGCCTAACTTTGAATCACAAATTTACATGGAAAATGGCATACTGTCTGTTGTTTTATGATGAACAAGCTGCGCCCGCGACTTCGTCCGCGTGGAATTTAAATTGTTAATTAAATGAAAATCCCATCAAAATCGGTTTTGGAGATTACCCGGAACAAACAGACAGACAAAAAAATTTTAATCGTGTTTTTGTTATAAGTACCGTATGTACTTTCATATGCATTAGTGAAAAGGTGTTATTTTGATATGTATTACAAACAGACACTCCAATTTTATTTATTTGTATAGATAGTAAAAGTACTATACGTACATTATTTATTTACAGAAATGTTACTAATAATATATGGACAGAGTAAATACTAATAACAACGAGATTCATTTTTAGGTAACGAGGTACTATTTATAGTTGCTACCAAATACCCATGCACGAGTATTAAAATCGTATCCTTTCACATATTATTTGGGATGATAAACCGATTTGATTCCACTTTACACTATGTCAAGATAAATGGAATCTCAATATGACAGATGCTATCGCTCTGCTTCCGGCTGTTCGCGCGCTGGCTCGACCAATACGAGCCGTCGCCGTCCGACTTCCCCCCCGCGGGGCGCGAGCCCGACACTAACCCGCCCCCCGGGTTCCGGCTGCTCATACAACTGCACTCCAAGTCGGAGCTGCTCAAGCTGCTGCTGACGTCACTGGACGAAGCACACGAGCTCTTGGACAGACAGCCACTGCCTGGGAAGGTGAGTGCGAAGTCGACACACCATTTACACTGATTTATATTGCCGTCTCTATTTTTTGACAGCTCAAAAATAAGTAAAATCTCCCTGTGACCATAGACTACACTAGGTCTAAATAAAGGTCGTCACCAAAATCGTAATTAAACCTTAGACCAATGCTTGGCGCAGTGGTTTGAGCGTAGGCTGCTCGGCTCACTGCATATGGTGGTTGCGGGTTCGATTCCCGAAGGGCAAATTTCATAGCCTTTTCGTAATTTGCCCTGGTCTGGGTGTCATTGGGATCGCCAAAGTCCATTGTACGGGTACCTATAGTACAAGCATTGCTTAGTTTGGTACCATATAGTTCGTGTGTCGGTCTGGCGATATTATTATGATTATTATATATTTTGTGTACAGACATACGTGGAACAGAGTCTGGTCAGCATCCTGCAGATACTCGAGCGGGCATTGGCTTTAGAGCGGCCCCTGCTTACGGCTGCATCCCGGACCGTGCTCATTGTTGGACTCTCCAAGCTAATACTAGGTAAGTTTTCAACACAGTGTTTTAAAGGCCAGTATTCTGAAACCGATCTCAATTCAATTAAGGCGTCAATAACCTAGTGGTTAGAGGGGCCAACCTCGTAGTTGAGAGGTTCTGGATTCGTTCCCCATCGTGGCCATTAAAGTATTGACGTGACTCCTAACACAGGCATTAGCTTAGCTGAAAGGGCTAACGGCAATATTTTTTAATAATAAAATAAAGAAAATTCGCTTGAACAAGTATTTCCATTGCGCTGTAACAATGGGTTCTTCTAAAGGCAAGTCTATAGATCCCTATAACCGCCTGATCCCCTTAAGTTGCACATATCTTAGGCGACTATTACCACTCACCATCGTATGCGAAAAAATATCTGACAGTGAACTTGAAACATTACTTTTAAAAAACTGTACATTAGTTTCGGTCTCAGAGTTGAGTTCGATGTATTAATACTAGGTGATACAAAAAGGGTATACTATTTTTTTTGCAACTTTGTAAATCTCAAACTGTCGGCTTTGCAGGACAGTTGAAGTACTAAAGGTTTTGTAGACTTGTGAAACTCGGACTCGGTCAACAGCTGTATTCCTATAACACCTTTTGTTTTTTAAGTTCCCTCCAAAGCTGATGGTTTTAGAATTAAAAAGTTAAGTTTTGAAAAAAAAAGTATACCCATTATGTGTCACCTTGTATATCAGCCGAAATCTCAGCATTCTGTGGCCCGTATTAACAAATCAATCTCAAGTCTCAGAGCGGTCTCTAATAAGCTTTTGACCTGTCATTTTGTACTGGAATGACATAAGAATGACATTTCCAAGATCGCTCTCAGACTTGACATCGATTTATTAATATGGGCCTGTGTGCTTGACGACCGCTTGGCGCAGTGGCTCGAGCGTAGGCCGCTCGACTCACTGCGCGTGATGGTTGCGGGTTCGATTCCCACCGGGGCAAATTTCGGAAATGGCCTTTTCGTAATTTGCCTTACACGGTACCCATAGTACAAGGGTTATGGGACTAGTCCCGCCACATACTCCCACCACTGTAACTCCTGTAAGCCAGGATCGACAATGGTGACCAATAATGACATCGAGGTTTGACCCTCGACGAGTCCCGGGGAAAAGTTAAATTGTCTTGGAACCCGCACGAATTTAATCGAAAGAAATAATAGGAGGAGTTGGAAGAAAAATATTTCCACTTCCCTCCGGTGCAAAGCGGGAGACAAAATATATGTAGCTGGTATGGGCTAATTGCCATAGAAACAAGACTGTTACAGCTGATTGAAGACCAGTTGTAAGGCACCACGGATCGTTATATGACTAATTGGACCTAAACTCGTGAGCTGATTATACTTGATTCCAATAATAGGTATGGCAGAAGCGCTTGAACGCACGGAAATTGTCCCTGGTTTCCACAAGGTCTGTGTAATAAACTGCTCCAGATGTCACTTGCAGGCTATTTAGCATAGTAGTCCGTTCGTTGTGCCAGAGACTGCACTCCCACAGGATGTGATGTGCAGATTGTTCATGATTGTTTTGCGGCGTCGAGCATTGACAGAAAGGTGAAGGAACTAACGTGAAGTAGAATAATTTGCTCCTAAAGTTGCCATGCCCAGTCAGAAATTGAGCCACACAGTGGTCCACCTCCAACCACGCTCTCTCCAGACGTTCACGAACGCATGGAAAGAATTGGTAGAGGTGGCGGCCCTTAGATGTTGTATCCCATCTGGATTGCCATTCGGTCAGAAGATCTTCGTAAACGACAGATATCGGACTAAATAATCTAGCGATTTTAGAGCGGTCTCGCGGTTTAAGGAACTCGGTGTTCATGCTCTCTCGAGTAGTCTACTGGGAGCACACCAGCGAGAACTGGCAGGGCCTCGGTACTAACCGTGCGATATGCTTTACAAGGGTTTTAGTACAAGGGTTGCTTAGTTTGGGCCTATACAGTGGGTGTTTTAGTCTGGCGATACTTACTTACTGATACTCATTGTAGCCCCCGAGGGCCCCGACAACAGCTGCCGGCTGGTGACCGCGTGCAAGGTGCTGCAGCACGTGGTCACGCTGCCGGCCGCCGCCGCGCGCGCCGTGGCGCTGCTCAACCGGGCCCTGCAGGCGCCCGCCGCCGCCAAGCATCTGCTGGCCTCCGTCTTGCACAGGCACGCCTTGGCCGCGGAGATCAGGTCAGATTGGTCATCGGTCTAGGCAATCATCGTCCCACGCTAATTATGTCACATTTGTGTGTAAATCATATTATGGACACCTCCGTCGACACCTACGAGGAAGTCACTGTGTGTCCTTATGTTATTTATATATTTTTTTCTATCAGATACGGGTTCGTCGAGGTGCTGGAAGCGGAGGAGTGGCCGGAGGAGCCCGAGGTGGAGGACCGGGGCGGGGAGGGCGGCGCGGAGGGAGAGCGCGGGGAGGGGGGCGCGAGGGGCGAGGGGGGCGCGGTGCGGCACGCCAAGGAGGGCGTCGTCATGCTGCTGCACCAGGTGCTCAACACCTCGCCGCCCAACTTCGCGCACTTCCTGCTGGGATACCAGACCACTGACGATGTGAGTGCATTATTCAACTTTATGGCCTTGAGTTTTGATCGAGATTGCTATGAGTCACATCGTGCCGCGTTAACGTCGTTGATGTTGGACCTCCGCCGCCGCGTTACTTCGTCGCTCTCTCACTTATTTTTTAGGGTTAACACGTGCGCCCTAGTAATGCGTCGTTACACTTACATTTACCCATGTTTGACAGATAATAATCTTATGTGACGTGTGCAGGTGAGCCGCAGCGCGCTGTGCGAGGCGGGTGCGGGCGGGTTCCCGCGCACGTGCCTGCACGCCGCGCTCGACATACTCGAGCAGCACGTCGCACACGCCGCGCACAGGTAGGTGCAGGTGAGCCGCAGCGCGCTGTGCGAGGCGGGTGCGGGCGGGTTCCCGCGCACGTGCCTGCACGCCGCGCTCGACATACTCGAGCAGCACGTCGCACACGCCGCGCACAGGTAGGTGCAGGTGAGCCGCAGCGCGCTGTGCGAGGCGGGTGCGGGCGGGTTCCCGCGCACGTGCCTGCACGCCGCGCTCGACATACTCGAGCAGCACGTCGCACACGCCGCGCACAGGTAGGTGCAGGTGAGCCGCAGCGCGCTGTGCGAGGCGGGTGCGGGCGGGTTCCCGCGCACGTGCCTGCACGCCGCGCTCGACATACTCGAGCAGCACGTCGCACACGCCGCGCACAGGTAGGTGCAGGTGAGCCGCAGCGCGCTGTGCGAGGCGGGTGCGGGCGGGTTCCCGCGCACGTGCCTGCACGCCGCGCTCGACATACTCGAGCAGCACGTCGCACACGCCGCGCACAGGTAGGTGCAGGTGAGCCGCAGCGCGCTGTGCGAGGCGGGTGCGGGCGGGTTCCCGCGCACGTGCCTGCACGCCGCGCTCGACATACTCGAGCAGCACGTCGCACACGCCGCGCACAGGTAGGTGCAGGTGAGCCGCAGCGCGCTGTGCGAGGCGGGTGCGGGCGGGTTCCCGCGCACGTGCCTGCACGCCGCGCTCGACATACTCGAGCAGCACGTCGCACACGCCGCGCACAGGTAGGTGCAGGTGAGCCGCAGCGCGCTGTGCGAGGCGGGTGCGGGCGGGTTCCCGCGCACGTGCCTGCACGCCGCGCTCGACATACTCGAGCAGCACGTCGCACACGCCGCGCACAGGTAGGTGCAGGTGAGCCGCAGCGCGCTGTGCGAGGCGGGTGCGGGCGGGTTCCCGCGCACGTGCCTGCACGCCGCGCTCGACATACTCGAGCAGCACGTCGCACACGCCGCGCACAGGTAGGTGCAGGTGAGCCGCAGCGCGCTGTGCGAGGCGGGTGCGGGCGGGTTCCCGCGCACGTGCCTGCACGCCGCGCTCGACATACTCGAGCAGCACGTCGCACACGCCGCGCACAGGTAGGTGCAGGTGAGCCGCAGCGCGCTGTGCGAGGCGGGTGCGGGCGGGTTCCCGCGCACGTGCCTGCACGCCGCGCTCGACATACTCGAGCAGCACGTCGCACACGCCGCGCACAGGTAGGTGCAGGTGAGCCGCAGCGCGCTGTGCGAGGCGGGTGCGGGCGGGTTCCCGCGCACGTGCCTGCACGCCGCGCTCGACATACTCGAGCAGCACGTCGCACACGCCGCGCACAGGTAGGTGCAGGTGAGCCGCAGCGCGCTGTGCGAGGCGGGTGCGGGCGGGTTCCCGCGCACGTGCCTGCACGCCGCGCTCGACATACTCGAGCAGCACGTCGCACACGCCGCGCACAGGTAGGTGCAGGTGAGCCGCAGCGCGCTGTGCGAGGCGGGTGCGGGCGGGTTCCCGCGCACGTGCCTGCACGCCGCGCTCGACATACTCGAGCAGCACGTCGCACACGCCGCGCACAGGTAGGTGCAGGTGAGCCGCAGCGCGCTGTGCGAGGCGGGTGCGGGCGGGTTCCCGCGCACGTGCCTGCACGCCGCGCTCGACATACTCGAGCAGCACGTCGCACACGCCGCGCACAGGTAGGTGCAGGTGAGCCGCAGCGCGCTGTGCGAGGCGGGCGCGGGGCTCTTAGCGTAGGAATGCTAGTGCAGCAATTTCTCTATGACGATGCTAATTAGGTTTATTTTAAGATTGATTTTCCTGTTCATTTGAGTGTAAAAACAAAGTGTCTTTTCATTTTGTATGAAGTTTATTAAATACAATTAAGTTTAATTAAGACTATTTTATACAAATGCATAGTAAATTAGATAAATAATGAGCCATAGCGATTCTCATCTACCAATTAAATTGATATACTATAAACATTTAAAAAATAATCCTTTCAAAACGAAAACCCACGAAAAATACTCCTCGCAAAACTAAAGCTCCTATGCATCTATGTGCTCTGTTTATTTGTACCAAAATCTGGATTCCGGATGTTCGATATCTTCTGCCGGCTAATAATGCCCGCCTGTAAGTGGTACTGCCGGTACATGTACTCCTTGGTCATCGCCTGTGCCGTGAACATGGCTCTGCTGCGCTGCAACACCTCGCTCTGCGGACCCCACGTCGGGTCTAAATGCACCATCTCCAAAAACCTCTTTTTACTTACAGCCACTAACAACCTTATCACTGGTACTAATAAAATCCATATTATAGTAGCAATGAGCATCCACCAGGCGGCCATGCTGCCCATACTATCCAGGGAGGTGAAGTAAATATGGTATACTTCTTTACAGAACACGTAACTCAATGCCACGCTCGATAATACCCATCCCACTTTGACCCATGTCCTAGGTTGAATGCCTTGCATGAAGTGTATGTCTTCAGAGAACTTCCCCAGCCCGTACCATAGCACGAACACTATGTTCTCTATTATCACCATAAAGATTGTTATAAAATTATATACGCGTTTGAATTCCATTATAAAGTTAAAACTGACATTACTCAGCATTGGAATCGTGAGTAGGTACAATATCATCACAGCAGCGAATGCCACAAATCCGGGGTATCTCGCGGCGGTAGGATTTCTTATCGCCACCATTTCTAACACGCACGATATGATGATGATATTCAAACTCATAGCGGAGCAGGTGATGCTGCTGAAGGTTAAAATGAGCCAGAAACCTTTGGAATGATACGACTGCAGCAATCGAGGCGCTTTCTCGAAGGTATAAGACATGTTGTCGATAAACACCGCGCCGGGCTTGATACCGAACTCGAAAGCGTAAGGACACGTCATCATGGCATTGGTGCATATGGCCATAATGGTCACAGCGCAACTGATAGCAGCGCTGAAGACAAGTACTTACTGTAGCAAGGAGATCGGAACGATGAGTGGGAAGCTATGTTGAAAGAAAGACCTGTTCCTATGTTCAAAGCGATCATCACTTCGGATATCATCCCGGAAAAGTTAAAGAACTCAAGGAATTTACTGAAATCTGTGTCTAAAGCGTCTTCGAATTTCACCACTATGCCTTTTTGTACCATGGACCCCATCATCAGTACTATGTACCCAATTGATGGATATATGATTAAAAAACTTTGCAACAACTTTAAGGATGCCTTCCTCTTAAAGCAGCTTAGATAGACCACAATACAAATGAATAGAGATGCGAGTCCGACCCGCCACGCCACGTGATAATTATTTTTATTCAACCCGAGTATGTGAAACCTCCAGTACTGATACTCGGGATAGGTGGTGTATAAGCCTTCGCAGTAACCGGAAGGCTCTCGGACCCTTATGCAGTCCTGGTTGACTGTGTAATTGGTATTGAGTATGTTGCAGTTGTTAGTACTCCATGATCCGCACGCGTAGAAGGGTATGGGGTCCTCGAAGCTTATCAGGAGGTAGTGCATGACCGCGGAGTTGACTGTGTGACAGTAGATGACGAACACGAGCTGCCAGAGGATGTGCACGTAGCCCAGGTGAGAGAGGAAGGCGCGCGCGCGCCACACGCTGAGACAGTCGCGCGCTGTGTACTGCCCGACCACGTACTCCATGTAGAACAGAGGTATACCTGGCGAAAAGTGGCGATTTAACTCACTGATGGCACTTCTGTTGTCCTCGACCCACAACTAAACTAATTTTGATATTACTAAAAGTAGTACCGTCTTGCTCATATGTTATGACTGTGAGAATGAGGTCAATAAATCCATTATGGGCATTTTTTTTGTATCCCAACTGAATTAGTGCCAATTTTCTGGTTAGTCAATTACGCCAGGTTAATGACTTGCTAAATATTACTGAAACATCTATTACATAACAACATTTTTATACAAACATAGATTAGAAACGTCTCGCATTAATATCAACCCTATCACGCCTATATTCCCTAAAACAGTAAACGGAGGTGCACTCTAGTAGAAGTTCCCCATACATATCTCTCCATGCGCAAGAGATATGGCCCACTGCGGGGTATCGAAATTGATACGTTTTTTGGGTTATATTATATCTTTTATATATTTTTATATCATCTACCCCTCTTACCTTCCACCCTTCAACATACCGAAAGTGATATAAGCCAGCGTATAAGTGATGATGTGTCCGACGGCGCCGTTGTTGACGGCCCGGTGCGGCATGAAGATGTAAGTGTTGATGCCCACCACTTGGCTCAACATAGCCATCATGTACGCGCGCCGGGAGCCCCAGCCGTGCTCGTCGGCGGGCTCCGACGACATGTCGCTCTTCACTGTGTGTTGGTTAACATGTCGCTCGATGTGTTGTTGAATTAGTTTATATTGATTTGCATTTGTAAATGATTGTTCGTCGTGGCCAATGAGATTTATTAACATGACCTACAATTTGACTCGCCCACAATATTACCAGATCACAATAATAATAATAATAAAAAAATTAGCCCTTTTGACGTTCCACTCCTGGGCACGGGCCTCCCCTCAACACGAGGGGGATTCAGGCCATAATCCACCACGCTGGCCCAGTGCGGGTTGGCGGATTTCACATGTCTTTCGAAAATTGGTTCCAGATCACAATATGAACGAAAAATTAACTGTGTCCCCAGTACATACATCAATACGAAAAACCTGTACTCACTTTCTTTCTTGATAAAAAAAGAGTATGAGTCAAAATTTAGATTAATATTTTTTTATTTTACACACTTTGTTTTTCACTTCTGTACGACAAGATCAGGAAAACATCAACAAATCTTTTTCAAACTGTTTTACAACCAATAAATAAATGATTCAATCGTGTAGTGATGGCAACAAAAGGCTTTTCTAGACTTGAATAATTTAGTCTATGTAGAATGTTGCAACGCGTTTATTTGTTGCAGAGAGGCGAACAACCTGGTGGAGAGTTGCTACCGCCTGGTGTACTGGCTGTGCGCGCGCCCCAACACCTCGGCTCCCATGCTGAGGTTCCTGAGATCGAGAGACTACTTTTTATCGCGACACGTGAAAGCTACTGTTGATTTGAAGGTAACATTCAAACAAAACGATCAATGTTCTATATTACAAAGCTCATTTTTTTAATATTGCTAGACTGATACACCAGCTGTATGGTCCCAAACTAAGCAACGCTTGTACTATGGGTACCGTACAATGGATTGCGGGCGATCCCAGGGACACCCAGACCAAGGCAAACTACGAAAAGGCCATTTCCGAAATTTTCCCCGGCGGGTATCGAACTCGCAACCACCATGTGCAGTGAACTACGCTCGAGTACCTTCCTAAGCTATTGCACGGAGGTAGCGACCAGCGTGCTTAATAGGAATAAGACCTGAGCAGAAAGAGGCCAGCTGTCCACTTATTATGTTAATAAGTCCCCACAGCCACTTACACAACACTGCGCTATTAATCACGCCGGCTGACATGTTCGTGCAATAGAATGGGAGGGAATCCTGTTTATTTTATATCACGTTTATAACTATTATTGTTATTTATTCCGTTGTCCAAAGTTTTGTATATCATTGTTAAGTTTTTTTATAGTGTTATACTTTACTCGCTTTTGAGAAAATGTTAATTAAATACTGTGATTTCTATTGCACTAAAAACTGTATGAAAAAGTTATTAATAAAGTGCTAATTAAGGACTCTGACCCCCACATCCGAGGTTGAACGCGGCCGGGCCATAGAGGCCCGGATAATAAAAAAAACTACACTCGAACCTATGCGCTAAGCGGTCGTCGTTATTTCGCGGCAATAATAAGTCAAGTCAAATAGTTTACTTGATTTAGTTTAACAAGGAAGTAAACTTCATCAACGACATTTTGAATGAGAGGTCGCTTGATTCGACTTAGTGACGTCATGTCAGTTCACTTCTCTCAGAGCACACACTACAAATACATATTATCGCGACGCACACACACATCCCGACATATGGACACACTTTGGCAAAAAATGCCTGTATGCGTTGGTTCAGTGGCAGTCGTTCCGCAGAGTGCGTCGGTGGTGACGCTGTCGGCGCGGTCGTGGCTGCTGCGCGCGTGCGCGTGCGAGGCGGGCGCGGCGGCCGCCTCGCGCCAGCACGCCGCGCTGGCCGCGCTGCTCACCGCGCTCACGCACACCGCGCACCACCCCACACAGGTCACTTGCACTATTACTAGGGCTGTTCTTTGTGGCTCTCTGTCATGTCGATCATTGGAACTATTTCTCTCTATAGATCTCAAGTCGGGTGGTTTCTTGTAAAAGGGGCTTTGACATTTGTTTGATAACAACTCCATGTGTGTGCCACTTTATATCACTAGGACAAGGACTTCCAAAATTATGATATTTCCTGGAATTAAAAGTTGCTTCTTTAGCACCGGTAGACACTCCCGCCTCTGTTACTCCTGTATACCAGAGTCTGCAGGAGGGTAAGACGAAGACGTCAAGGTTTGACCCTTCGGGAGACCCAAGGAAATTCTTAATGGTCTCAGCACTAGCAAGAAATGTCAGTACGTATATGGTGGTCATGGTCAAGATTATGTTCGTGTTAAGGAATGGGAGTGGTGCCTGCTGCGGCGCACGCTGGAGGAGCTGCCGGTGTGCGTGGAGGAGGCGGCCGAGCCGCGCTGGGAGCTGTTCCACGCGCACCAGCTGCGCCAGGCCATCGCCTCATGCGATCTACCCACCGGTCAGAACAATTACACATTAACAATTCACTAATTTCATATTTAAAACAAATATTTGAGACTATTCAGTCCATAACGGCATACGAATCTTGGTAACTGTGAGTGGAAAGAGGTGGGATATACCTCTGCTCACGAGTGGGACACGATGGGTTACAATAAAAATCGTTCTATTGTCATACACATTCCAGATTGTTGAACCGATTTGCCGGAAAAAATACAGAGCAGTTCCTAAAAATATATGTTCCGTGGTTTAATTCCTTAAGCCGCTTTTTGCGGTATCGATAAAAAATGTCTGGTAGTTACACCAGCGAAATAACACTGTTATAATGATTTTTCATATGGCTTATTTAGGTTTAGGTGGGAAACGCATAAGTGTGTCTCGTGTGCACGCGTTATTGACGCGAGAACTGGCGTCTCTCCAGGCCGCCGCGCCGCAGCGGAACCTCGTCGCCATGGAGATACAGAAGGTACCTGAACCAAATTCTTGTTTATTTAGGTAACTAGCGACTAGCTCCGGCTTCGCACGGGTTTTATCAGTGTTTCTCTACTATATTATGCATGTATTAGACATATAAAACTTCCTCTTGAATCCTTCTATCTATTAAAAAAACCGCATCAAAATTCGTTGCATAGTTTTAGATATCTAAGCATACAAAGGGACATACAGCGGGAAGCGACTTTGTTTTATACTTTGATAAAGGAAGGAATGGATACAGTACTTTATACTTCATTATTATTCAAATGCGATCTCGTGGCAATGACAGTGTGTGTAAAGCGCGCCGGCGCGCGGGGCCCGGTGTCAAAACTGTGCAAAACGACGTCAAAACTATGGATACGCCACACGATTTCAAGTCAATTACATAAGAATATTATAAGTAAGAGAAAAAGTACTAAGCAAATATGGAAATACGTTTTTTTTATCGGTCCACAAAAAATACATTAAATAATAAATACATGAGATTAAAAAACAAACTGGGACTTTAAAATTAAATGTGACATTTACGTCCTTATGATGTGTAGTGTTAAGTTAAACAGTATTAGAGAAGCAGCCTGGTAAAAAATATAAGAAGTTATACACAAGCAAAGACAAGTGATGGAAGTGTTCATTATATTGCTTGGCGCAGTATCGCTTGGCTTGGTATCGTGAGGACTGTTTGGCACAGTGGTTTGCACGTATACCACTGGGCTCACTGTACCGGGTGGTTGCGAGTTCGATTTGCGTCCCAGGAAATTTCGGAAATGGCCTTTCTGTAATTCGCTCTGGCCTGGTTGTCACCGGGATGGCCCCCAGTCCATTGTACGGTGCCAAGTATGATATCGGTACATAGTACAAGCGTTGCTTAGTTTGGGACCATAGTTGGTGTGTCAGTCTGGTGATATTATAGCAGTTGCGGTATTGAGCATAACCGCCGATTACTCAAATATAAACCAATATATTTAACCAGTTTTCTTTAACATCCGGTGGCCGGAATTTACTTGTGTAAAAATCCGATTCATCAAAATAGAATGAACAAATACAGGTACGTTTTGTTGGTCTCCAATCGGGTGCTCTCGTAAAAAGTATGGCATTAGTCCATTTTTCACGCCTCTCTATAGAGAGGGAGAGAACATTTTCCCATAGACTTCCTCAATCTATAGATTGAGGAAGTCTATGGGAAAATGTTGAATTCACTGTCGTATCTCAAATTAAATGTCTTAAATTGCCCTGATAATTAAAAAACTTTTTGAGATTGAATTGAAGAATGGTCATAGAAAGCGACATTTAACATATTGTGTTAAGAAAGCAAAGATAGAGGAATATACGACGACCCTTAGGTAAGCGACTATATTGGACGACTGTGCGACTGCTACGAGATTTGGAAGTTTTGTGTGTAACAAATGTTACTGTACCTACTAGTGCGTGTAATTTAAGTTTGTGGAGAGCGCAATAAACCGTTTTCTACGAAAACGGCATTTTAATACGAAACAATATAATTTTATAGAAGTCGTATCCACATTATCCAACTACATAGAATGTATGAAAATATAAATTTTACTTTTTCTGGTAAAATATTGTATTTTAAGGGGGACTCACTGATAAAATGAAATGCCATTCGCTTTCATATGCTTCCAGTTCTCACTTTTACATGTTTTAATGATGCAAAACGGTATTTTTTCAATATTTCACGCCGCGGTTTTGACAGCTCTTGTGTCAATGGTCGATTGCAGACTAGCGGGCGACTGCGCGAATTTTGAATCATGCGTATTTTTTGGTGGAACACACCGTGTACTAACATGCGGTATCCTTTACTTCTTTTATCAAAGGTTTTATACTATGTAGTGATGGAATGTCACATCACATCCCTTTAGCTCGCAGGCTACAACTATGTGGAGCTTGTAAAGGTATGAGTGTGTTGTCTGATTGGTCTGAATGATTATACGATATCTTAATAGGTTTGCCAACATAGTAGGTGTCATGATTGTCTGGAGATTTGGCCAATAAGGCGAGACTTGTGCACTTAATCAAAAAGCTGATAATGATTGAAGTTTCGTATATAAATACTAGTATGGAGCGTCACACCTTATTGCTTATGTGCGAGTGAGAACGCGTCTTGCTATATTATAGTTTACTAGCTGTGCCCACGTACTTCGTTCGCGTAGTATTTAACATAACAAAAATTTCGGGATTATCGGGATAAAAAGTATCCTATATGTTAATCCCGGTTATAAACTATATGTGTTCCAAATTTCATCCAAATCCGTTCATTAGTTTTTGCGTGAAGGAGTAACAAACATACATACACACATACATACATACATCCACACTCACAAACTTTCACATTTATAATATTAGTAGGATTGTACATACATTGAATCTTTCCCACAGGTGTTAGACTACGTAACAGAAGTGAACAAGCAACGGAACCTGGCAGCCACGCTCACTCACTACTACGACTCCTGGCGACAACTCACGGAGATACTCTTCTGCGTGGCGCCGCACGACATGCTCAACCTTGAATCTCGGAAAAACCTGCTATTAAACATACTCCAAGACTTACTGAACAAGATACCACCAGGAGAAGTGCTACCACAAATAGGGAACCTCGCTTCAGGGACCATTCTACTTCTACTAGTTAACCTCCGTCACTGCTACATACTACAGAAGAGAGAGACAAATCTAAAGTCATCAGATTTCGAAGCAAGTTTCTTCGGACCGTCCAATCAGATTATGCAAACCAATTCCTTGACACTCAAATTTATACTCCACAAGATCTTAAGTTGGATCCTCGTATCAGGCGGGTCGACATCGAAAATGCGAGTGAATTTATACGGAGCTCTACTGAATTACCTAAACATTGTTAATTTGAAGACGAGTCCAGCGGAACCTGAGGAAGATTCAACTGAAAATGACACTTATGTGAGTCGTTTAGACAGTTCAAAAGCGAGGCCTGCTCGTGAAGAGTCAGCACTGAAGTCGATGGTGATAGATGTGATAAGTGATTTCGGTGAGAATTTGTGTTCGATAGTGTGTAGCGACTGCATCGGCTCGGGCCACGACGTCTGCCGCATGGTGGCGCTGTCGTGCCTCGACACGTTGATAGAGATCAACCCGAGGACCGATTGGATGAACACGCTGACCAATCAGGGGTATTTGAGGAGTCTGATTGACAGCTTGATGCAAGATGATGAGGGATTGAAGGAGGTTAGTGGCCTTTTAAGTTTTTTATTTATTGTTTTTTTTTTCTAAGTTCGCAATTTGATTTCTTTTCGTGTATCTATGTCCCCGCCTCCAATTATGTCTTAATTCTGTAGATTAGTTACTTAAATAACGATATTAAAAGGCGTTAAAAATGGAGTTACTTAAAAACTTGACAAAATTGAAAATGTACAAGAATTTTCGTCACTAGTCAAGACAAACTGTTACAATTGAGACAGAAATGAGGTTTGACTTTGGGTGGTTAGTTCTTTTTTTCAGGACTGGTATGATCCCGCCACACACTCCCATCACTGTTACTCCTGTAAATTAGTAACATTTCTTAGAATATCATCGCCCCGCCTCATACATCCTTTTTTGTAACATAGACACTGGAGGCGAACCCCAAGTCGCTGCGCGTGCTGTACGTGTACGAGTCGAAGATGGGGCTGCTGATCAAGATAGCGGGCACGCGCGGCGGCGCCGAGACGCTGCTGGCGCAGGGCGCGCTGGCCAGCGTGGCGGCGCTGCGCGCGCTCGACCACCACCCGGACGTGCACGCCGCGCCCGCGCACAAGCACCCGGACACCGACTTCCTGCCCTCCGTCGCCAACAGGTAGCGTCTTGCTAAACATATAGCTACAATAGGTTATGAACCAGAAGAAACTTTACCGTCGTGACAGCTTCGACTTGAATTAGGGACTTGTTTGAAATCACGTAAGTCTTGGATAAGAAATGGAAAATCTTGAGTTCTTATTTTATATTTGCATTTTCTTACCGTCGCTTGCACTAATGAATATCTACACACAACATTTTTTTGCTATATTTTAGGGTAAATGTTTTGTCAGTGCTTTGGCTTGAAACCTAAATGAATGCTGACTCATTTCTTTACACATAAAGTGTATCACTAACTGTTGTTTATGTCTATGCGAAGTAAGTCCACATCATGCTCATCAGAATCTCACTCGAGAGATGTTATAGCTAGTGATAGGTTAACTTAATGAGGTTAACTGCAGTTTATTAATTTACATGTTGTCAGGTTCCGTCAGATCCTAGTGCCGGCCATGGCGCTGTGCGACGCGCTGCTGACGAGCCTCGGGCCGCAGAACCACAGCTGCGTGTTGCACGTGACGCACGCGCTGCTCAGCCACGTTGAATGCCACGACATGGTACTCAGGTAACAAAACTAGTACATATTTCAAAACTATTTTTTTTTTACGTTAATTCTTGGTCACCGTCAATCACATCATTTTGATTACTTTCAGGACATAAATAAGTTGGCATGTCAAATGATTATTACATTTGATTTAATTTACTGGTCTCGTCCCCAGTCCAATGTACGGTACCGTTTTACTAAGTTTGGCACTATACAGGTGGCGTGTTATTCTGGTGATATTTAATTAAAATATTTGCTCTCAGGGTAGATGCATTTATTTATGCTAGCCTAAAGGTATCGATATTCGGACAGGGCGGCCCACCCCAACTCCCCAATAGAGCTGCTGACGGAGGTGGAGGCCATCACGTCGGTGATCGGTCGCGCGTCCAACCGCGAGGTGGTCGGCGCGGGCGGCGCCCCGCCCGACTCGGCGCTGCAGCAGTGCGCGGCGGCCGCGCAGCGCGTGCGCTGGCTCATGCTGGCGCTGCTGGCGCGCTTCTCCGCGCCGCCCGCCGACCCGCCCGCCGACCAGCACCAGCTGCTCTACTACAAGGTGGGATCAATATCCGATACGCTAGCGAATGCAATGGTGCTAATGGGATACACATTTTCAGCTCTCCAGATGCCGCTCGTTCTGGATAGAGTTATGTTATCTGACACTTAATTCTGTCGTTGTACCTACAAAACACAAATTATCGCGATGGAAATAAGCAATGGAAATGTTCCAGCCTATTGAATTTTTCAGCCTATTGATGGCTGGAGTGTGGGTGTGATGGTCTATCTATATCGGGCACTTAATATGATTATTAAGCAAACATTATTGATTTTTAAAACAATAAAAATAATTAGTACAGCAACTTATCCCGGCTTAGCTATCTTCACACTCTAGAACTAGACACATTATTCAAAAGCAGTTAACTAACTGACATTTGAAGAAATCTAAACATGTTGTTTGTTCCAGATCCTGTGTAACCTGCTCACGTACGCGCGTAACATAATGTGCAGCGAGGACGGTCGCGTGGTGATCTCCGCGACGACCGCCATGGAGGGCGGCGACTCGGCCAGCTGCCTGCAGCTGCTGCAGCTGCTGCAGCACCTGGTGGACCGCGCGCAGCTGCAGGACAAGCTGCTGTCCACTGTGCAGCACCAGCTGCATAACGTGCCCACTATGAGCCTAGAAGGTGACAGCAACTTCTAGCCCATGACATTTTTATCGTTTGTTCGTAGCCGGGTAAAGGTCTTTTAGTCTGTATTTTTCTGTTTATACTGTTTGAAACAGAAAGAAAAAAGCATATTTTTTCTAAGCTTAACTTGGTTATTCTTAAACTATCAGCTTTGTAGGAAACTTGAAAAGCAAAAGGTGTTACAGGGATTCAGCTGTTGACAGATTTCATAAGTCTACAAAATCTTAGTACTTCAACTGTCCCACAAAGCGGCTAGTTTTAGATTTACAAAGTAAAGTTGCAAAAAAATAGTATACTTGTCGCCGCCAACTAGCTTAATTCGCCGTTCAATTAACAGCTTAGGCACTTAACTAAACGGCGCCGTTCAACTAGTGGCCTGAATGATATTCAGCCATTTGATCAAATAACTAGGCAAATGACTTGGATCAATGACGTTTACGAGGCATGCCTTTTAAGTTCTGTCGTTTCCATAATTCCCGGCAATTTTGAATTTGGAACTGTTCTATATTCGAATGTGTTTAAATTTCGAATCTCAAAACAGTTGAATGTATTAGGATTAATGTTATTGTTTAGTCACAGCGTCGATTAGAATCTGTCAGGTTACGTACGAAAATGAATCTTTCTAAGGAAAATGTTCGTGCAATAATTTTCTACAACTTTAGAAGAGGCCTGACACGGCTTCAGTGTTTTGAAGAGCTAATATCTGTGTTCAGGGATGAAGCCCCATGTCTGCGGACTGTCGAACGCTGGTATTTAGAATTCCAGCGTGGACATACTAGTGTTAGTGACAAATCTCGCGAAGGTCGCCCAAAATCTGCATTCACTGAAGATAACATCATTGGAGTGAGACAACTAATTCTCGAAGATCGTCATGTGACGTATCGAGAGATAGAGGCTCTATTAGGCATCTCAGGGACAACCATTCAGAAGATCTTGCATGAAGCGCTTGGTGTAAGAAAGCTAGTTTGCCGTTGGATACCGCATCTGCTTTCCGACGATCACAAGGCGGCCCGCGTCAGATGGTGTAAGAAAACTCTGCAAAGGTTCAACCGAGGAGAGTCAAATCACGTCTACGACATCATCAGTGGTGACGAATCTTGGATCTATGCCTACGATCCTGATTCCAAACAACAATCTACAATCTGGGTCTTTCAAGACGAGCCAAAGCCGACTAAAGTTGTTCGTTCTCGAAGCACTTCAAAGAAGATGGTGGCCACGTTCGTTAGAAAAACCGGCCATGTTGCGACTATTGCACTTGATGATCGTAGAACGGTTAACGCAGAGTGGTATACCACAGTTTGTTTACCACAAGTCATCGCCGAACTTCGAAAATCTAACTCAAAGCGACGCATCATCCTGCACCACGACAATGCAAGTTCACACAGCGCTCGTCAAACGATTGAGTATTTGAAGCAGGAAAAAGTAGAAATTCTTGACCATCCTCCATACAGTCCTGACCTAAGCCCTAACGATTTTTTTACATTTCCTAAAATTAAGAAAAGTCTTCGTGGTCAAAGGTTCCAGTCCAGTGAAGAAGCAGTCGACGCTTTCAAGTCAGCCATTTTGAACACCCCCACTTTAGAGTGGAATAAATGTTATAATAACTGGTTTGAGCGAATGGAAAAGTGTATTAAGCTACGTGGTGAATACTTTGAAAAACAATAAAAAGTACTATAAGGTTCTAGTTGTGTTTTTTTCTTCAAACGACAAAACTTAAAAGGCATCCCTCGTAACTACTTGCCTAGCCGTTTAATTACCTGCCTAGCCTGTTCATTTAAATTTAGTTCTACTTTCTGCCACCTAGCGCCGAAACTCACCAAACTGTCAATATCTCTATTCTATTCTATATTCTCTTTGGTCAATATGGCGTCGGAAGAAAAACAACTTTGATGGAATAATTTTATTAGGTACTTAGGTTTTTTACGATTTTTTTTAGATCCACCGAATCTATTTGCCGGGTGGGGTTTCTGTGGGGTCATAAAAAAATTACCCTAACCTAAACCCGTCCAGGTCGTTCTGCTTGGGTAGTATTTTGAAAAACGTTTTGTAGTACTTAAATGTCAACCAGTTACCTAAGCATTAGCCAGCCAGTTTATTAAATGTTGCAATTGACGATACGGCTGAATATCATTTAGGCTGTTAATTGAACGGCGAATTAAGCTATTTGGCTGCGACATACTAATTGTGTTTCACCTAGTATAGCTTCACAGAACGGTCGTGAGATTGAATCACACCTTTCGACTTCAGTGTTGCAAGCGTTAATTTCGTTAGATATGAGGAAGCTGGTCCCGGAGGAGAGCGAGCTGTCGTCCCCGCTGGAGACGCGCAGCCGCGTGGTGTGCGTGCTGGCGAGCCGCGCGCGCGTGCGGCGCCGCGCCGCGCAGCACTGCGGCGCGGCGCGCGACGCGGCGCTGCACCTGCTGTGGGCGCACGTGCGGCTGCTGCTCAGGGCCACGCTGCGCACCGACGATAACGACAACGGTAGGCTCACTGCTCATTCGTGCCCTACATACATACGATGTACATACGACGATACAGTAGATTCTGACATTTAAATGGTATTTTTTTAATATTTGACTTTTCATGACCTTCATAAACCATCTATGCACATTTTGTTTTGTTGATGTGATCGCAGTATATACAGGTTGAAACAGAAAGGGTATACTTTTTTCAAAACTTAACTTTGTAATTCTAAAACTATCAGCTCTGGGGCAAACTTGAAAAACAAAACGTGTTCCAGGGATACAGCTGTTGACATATTTCATAAGTCTACAAAACCTTTAGTATTTCAACTGTCCCACAAAGCCGCTAGTGTTAGATTTACAAAACAAAGTAAAAAAACATAGTATACCCTTTCTGTTTCACCTAGTATATATTTGTTCAGTGTAAAACCTCTTAATTAACATTGTTAGCGTTGAGCGTGACTGGCGCGTGGTGCGGCGGCGCGGACGAGCTGCCGGAGATGCGCAAGGCGCTCATCGCGGTGTTCAACGACCGCTTCACCGAACAACTGCTCGACACCGCCAAGGTACACGTTATTATTTATTTATTTGAATGTAAAAATATAAGATTAATTTGTAGATTTCAAGAAATACTTTATGTTATCCTGAAATTATTCAATTCAATACAGGAAATAACAGGGAGAAATTACTTAGTCACTCAGTGTTTCATACAACACCCAACATACACCTATTTTATCATTTAGCAGTACCAACTCTTTCGTCTCGCAATTTTGACCTGCATTTGGTCGAAATGAATACTATAAAACAGCACTTTAAGTTATTCCTCATTCCAGACCCAGCCGCCCGCCAACCGCAGCTTCCTGGAGATACTGCTGAAGGACATCAAGAGCATGATACAGTTCTCCCCGCTGTGACGCGACCGACATTTAATTTAATAATACAATCATGCAGTTTGAAATTTTCGTTATGTTTAAATAAAGATAATTTTGTAATACTAATAAAATGTTTATTATTGTCTCGACGCCTTGCCGCTTTGCGGTTCGTCTATTGCCACAAAAACGATACTCATTCATCACGAACGCAGCGTTTACAGTATAAAACGAATACATAATTCTAAAGCTAAATTAATACACAAGTCGAACCGGAGACGTCTAGACTGTCGAGCACTCATCACCTCTATTATATTCTCTTTGCTCATCACCACAGCCGTCGGAGATCGCGATGCGCATTCAATGGACACTATTTTATATACACAAATAATAATTAAATGTCAAATTGACGTCTTTAAATACATAATTGTATAATAGAACATAATAGAATAACTCTTTATTGCACACTGAAGTTCGGAATATATCAAATAACATAATAAACAATAGTGTACATAATACTTATATCTATCTGTCTGTCTGGTCCAGCTAATCTCTGTAACTACTGAGACGGATCATTGTACGTACAAAATACCCATCTATCGAATAATTTATCTAACACAGACAGTACACTAGAATTAAAATCGTTAATGGGGTAGGTAAGTAGGTGACTCCAATTATTTTTCCGTAGCTAGACATAGCCAAAATAGGTTGGTAACGATCTTCAACCTTCTTCGACAGACTCAGTGTCTACTGCACTGTAAGTAAATTCCCCTCCCGCATTCATGCGGCCCGTGACTTCCACTTCCACTCCGCAAACTATCAATTTAATTGGAGATCCGCGGGCAACCTCTTACCCCGCTAACTTTTCGATTTACATTCAAAACGGTCTTTTAAAAAATCCAACTCAATAACTACGGGTCTAAACCCTTGTATCTGTGCGTACTTACCGAATCATTCGACTGTAAAACTTTGTTCCTACGCGTCCATTGGCGGACGCCGCTGGGCGGGGCCCCGGCGACCACGCCCGGCGCCCGCCGCGCATGCTAAACGCGACTTAAACCCCGTTTAAGCGGTATTTTGCCCCGAACCGCAAGAAAATGTATGAAACATCGGTTAGGGGTAGGGCGTAGCTAAGTGAAAAGATTTTCTCGATTGAACGACAATTTCGCGAATATGGCGGACAGTCATCACGGTAGCGCGGGAAAGTGCAGGCTGTTTGAAAATTACTTTTGCTAAGTAATAATAAAAACTACTTTTTATTATTAGACAACTGAATTATTAATAAAAAGGCTAAATATAATATTATATACTTATAAATACTTTACGTGATGTGATTTATGATTGTTTCTACCTCCGTACTTAGGTAGATACTAAGTTAAGGAAAGTTTTGCGAGTGTGAAATTATGGATTATAAAATGCAGGACAGTCACAAATCGTTCCTTATCAAAGACCTTCTGGGGGACGTGCTGGTGCCAGGCGCGGCTTGTCCCTTGGGTAAGTGAATTGAAATAGTCTTAATACCTATTGCTTTTTTGTTTAATGCCCCATTTACTTGCTATACAATTATTATTTAAGATAATTAATACGATGAATATGATGAATAAGAAATGGTGCGCCGTCTGAAAAGTTAAGCGTTACCTAAGTTTATAAAGTGGTAATGTAGTTATATTGTATGTTTGACAGCACCTTAATCAATGGCATGTAAGGTTCGTTGGGTTTAGTAACAATTTGTAGATTTGATCCGTAATTGCACGCCATATCTTTAAATGACGTGCTTATTGCATTGCCGCGTGTCGCCGCTTACACCTCTCTTATTTCTTGTACTATGAAACAAAATAGCACAAAATTTCTGAAGTTCACAGGAAGAACTTTCGGTTATTGTGCGTAGTGTTGTTGCTATATTTTTACAGAGTTCTTTCTTCGTAGCATATTTTGCTACATCTACGGAGTCCCGCGTATATCATAGCGGTCACGTAGCCCTTCGGAAGTCTTGAAATTCTTCTATATTTTTACTTACCTATAATCATTTTGTGAAGTTTTTGCTACACTGTCGGTGTCGTCCGTAGATCGTAGTATATTTGTAGCGCCGACGCAGCATAATTCACATTTTCGGGTTTTAACCGTCTCCAAAAACGAGTACGTTCTCAATTAGTTTACAAAAAAATAATAGCTACCTAATCATATGGGTAACAAATTTATCTATTTTAGTTTTTCTGGAAAACAACTATTGGTACCTAATAAAGCTTTAACTAATCAAAAACGTTAAATAAATTGGTAATTTACGGAGAGATAGCTACCTATTTTAACTTTAATAATTACAGGTTGCAATAAAAATATTCAACAATACCCACTACACTGTAGTGTAGTGGGTATTGTTGAATATTTTTGTAGTGACTACACTATTCTTTGATTATTACCCCTCTCACCATAAGCCTTTGCTCGCGAAAATAGCAGGAGAAACATGAAAAATTCATAAGAAACCAGCTAATTATGCAGTCTAGGTTGTAAATTAGGTCCTAATGCATGCAGACGCGTAAGGGCGCGAGCACACTTGCAAATTAGCAGCTTATTAGAGCGACGCGGCGGACACTTGAACACGTTTGTGATATTGTGAAACGGGCTTAATGTGGTTAATATATTCACATGTGGTGGGGTGCCCAGAGTAGGTACCTACCGATATGTTTAAAGTTCCGTGCTGCCACATTGTAGTTATGAAATGTTATATAGGTAACAAGGAAGTATTCAGATACTATTCGGGCTAAAAGACTGCAACTCTTTACTTGAGAAGGGGGAGTGAATAGTACATTGTTACACACGGGGTGAATGTTACTTATCTTGGCTCAAGACGTGGTTTGGCGCCTGAGCGTAGCGAGGGCGCCAATAGATCGAGGGACAAAATAAGTCTTTCACCCGAGGTAAACACTGTGCTTTTCATTACGAATACTAGGAACGTAAAAATAAGAACAGGAATTGGCCAAATAAATAATACAAGGAAGTATGAAAAATACTCTAATCGAAAAAAAAAGGAAAAACGGTTGCCGCCTATTTTATTTTAATTTTTTCATTATTTAGCCATTATGTTTCATTTTCATCTTTAAATATTTTGCCAAAATCTATGTTATTTTAAAGAAATTGTTGAAACTAAGTTATAATTTAGTCATTTAAAAATATATATTCTTTAATTAATACTTAACTTTATGTTATTTCAATTTTACATCGCGCTGTAATTGAGTGACTGTAGAAAAAGTTGGAACATGGTTCCATAGAAATGTGAAAATGGAACTAGTTTGTAAAAATAATTTGACAGCTGTCAGTTGAAAGCGATTCTCCCTAGGGCGGAAAAGTAATACTTTCAACCCGCCCCTTAGGCAACTTCAGACCTACTTTCCGAGTATGAGTAATGAAAAAGACATCTACAAAACTAGTTTATGTAGGTACTGCTACAAAACTGTGTATTTAAATATTGAAAGCAAAGTTATTCCAGAGTACATCATGTACTTGGGAAGGGGGGGTTAAAAAAATGATGGAATAAATTTATTTAAATATTAATGTAAATATCTATAATGTTTTAATAATCATTATTCATTAATTTAAAAGTAAAACTCATTTGAGGACAATAAACTCTTTGCTATGATTAAAAAAACTGTTAAGTCAAAAGCATTAGTGCGCAATAAGCTGCTTTATGAACCTAAAAGCGGTGTAATAAGAGCCACCTTACGATCAAGTGTGTTGAAATTGTATACGAGCATTCCATATTCATCTAAAAAAATCCCTTTTTGTTCGTCAAAAACATTCACCAAACATTCGCATACTTTCTTGCGAATGCGAATGCAAAATGTTAAACAATAATCGAATATTCGGGAATGCGAATGTGAATATTCGTTACATCACTAATAGGTACACTATTTTCGCTTTATTTGTTTTCATAAGAGCTACTATACAGACATCAAATTGTATACCTTTAGCGTTATGCATTGTGATTGTAACTTGGGAGCATGTTTATGTGGTATCTTAACCCCAGAACGGAGGAATTCAACGCGTTTCTTTTGTTTGGTAGCTGTAGCTTCAAGGAAATCGTTTTTTCCGTATTCAAGTATAGAGTTTTTTTATTATTGAATCAGCCGACACGATGTGTACATTTTTTTAAGGAACATACAAATATAGTAGTTTTATTCCACAATATTTACTTACATGGGTTGCCTGACATTATAGGTATTTAAATAAAGTAGGGAACGGATATCCTTTTAAAGTTAATTTTACTACCCAGTGTCCTCTAAAATATGTTTTTTTCAGAAGGTTATATAGTTATAGGAAGTCCGACTGATGGTCAACAGGGCCGAGGGCTCTTATTTGTTTTTCCATATTTAGTTACTACTCATTTATAATTTTTGTATGGGTAACCAACCTGTGATCGATGCCGATAGATGCCTAAACTAAACTAAAATATACCCCGGCCATCAAGGACGACGAAATATTGTATCAATTAGTTGTTTTTAACGTTTAAATAAAATGACCACAAATTTATAAAATAGAAGACCAAATATTGGCAAAGCTGGCGACTGACTTGAATTCGATCTTTATTACAATTTCTTCACGTCGAACTGTTAGCTTCGCTGTCAGTTGACTATGACATAGAGAATTACAAGATGGAGTGAGCACACGCATGTTCCCCCTGATTAATAAACGCGGTTTAGCAGTTGTATAGTTACACCAAGCTTTGTCTTCTTCTTTTGAATTTCAAATTACTGATTACAGAAAGAGATAATGCAATGTGTAACTATTACCTGGCCATACCACGTTTATTCGATAATTATTAGATTATATCGAGAAATAAATTCCCGAGACAAATGTAGCAGTAAGAAAGATTTAGTAGTAAGTAATGTATTATGTTCTAGTTAATAAGCAAGGTTATTTTGATAAACGAGCGCTTCTCGCCATCAAACTGTTAAGTTTGGCGAGTAAAACAAATGTAAATAATTATGTACTTGTTATTTTGAGAGAAAAAAAAAATAATAATAATAGGGGATAAGTGACCCAAGAGATATTTTATTTATTAACCAAGTGGCACAGTGACAGTGACACACGGTATAGATCCATTTTAATGTTCAGTTCTGTTTGTAAGAAACTAAACAGAATATATACTTACAATTGATGCAGTTGTATTGTCGTACGTGTCGATTGGCCGTTATCCCGCCGCGCGGAGCCCGCGGTCCGCACCCTCACTATTTCTTGGCTAACAATAGTTTAGTTAAACTAACAAGCACTTACCTGCTAGGCTGACCACTTCGAGACTAGTCGCTCCCTATAATTGTATACTTAAAAGAATTTAGTCTGAATTCAGGACGTGGGGGCAAAAAGTGTTTGAACTGCAACTGCATACCCATTGGTTTGGAAAAAGGTACTGCAGCCATATAAGTAAGAACCTTATTTCACTCTTTTTGTGAAACGATAAAAGGCATGTAGTTTACTACTAAATTAACACTTTATCTGCCACAAACGTTCACTGTACCTTATATTGAAGTAGGACCCAAATAAATCCCATATGCACAACTCTTGTTGTTAGGTATTGCAATCCGGCACCAATTTCCGGTCCTATACGGTCACCGGATCCGGTAGACGCCAAATGATGCCGGTTCCGCCAGATTACCGGATTGCTATCCCTAATTGTTATCTTTGTCTTTCCTTGGGAAAACTGTTGCCGAGTCGCATTTCAGCTACGGTCTGGTAATGGCTAAGAAAAGATAACAAATTAACATTCGCTTTCAAATACGAGGGATGCCTTTTAAGTTTTGTCGTTTGAAGAAAAAAACACATCTAGAACCTTATAGTACTTTTTATTGTTTTTCAAAGTATTCACCACGTAGCTTAATACACTTTTCCATTCGCTCAAACCAGTTATTATAACATTTATTCCACTCTAAAGTGGGGGTGTTCAAAATGGCTGACTTGAAAGCGTCGACTGCTTCTTCACTGGACTGGAACCTTTGACCACGAAGACTTTTCTTAATTTTAGGAAATGTAAAAAAATCGTTAGGGCTTAGGTCAGGACTGTTTGGAGGATGGTCAAGAATTTCTACTTTTTCCTGCTTCAAATACTCAATCGTTTGACGAGCGCTGTGTGAACTTGCATTGTGGTGCAGGATGATGCGTCGCTTTGAGTTAGATTTTCGAAGTTCGGCGATGACTTGTGGTAAACAAACTGTGGTATACCACTCTGCGTTAACCGTTCTACGATCATCAAGTGCAATAGTCGCAACATGGCCGGTTTTTCTAACGAACGTGGCCACCATCTTCTTTGAAGTGCTTCGAGAACGAACAACTTTAGTCGGCTTTGGCTCGTCTTGAAAGACCCAGATTGTAGATTGTTGTTTGGAATCAGGATCGTAGGCATAGATCCAAGATTCGTCACTACTGATGATGTCGTAGACGTGATTTGACTCTCCTCGGTTGAACCTTTGCAGAGTTTTCTTACACCATCTGACGCGGGCCGCCTTGTGATCGTCGGAAAGCAGATGCGGTATCCAACGGCAAACTAGCTTTCTTACACCAAGCGCTTCATGCAAGATCTTCTGAATGGTTGTCCCTGAGATACCTAATAGAGCCTCTATCTCTCGATACGTCACATGACGATCTTCGAGAATTAGTTGTCTCACTCCAATGATGTTATCTTCAGTGAATGCAGATTTTGGGCGACCTTCGCGAGATTTGTCACTAACACTAGTATGTCCACGCTGGAATTCTAAATACCAGCGTTCGACAGTCCGCAGACATGGGGCTTCATCCCTGAACACAGATATTAGTTCTTCAAAACACTGAAGCCGTGTCAGGCCTCTTCTAAAGTTGTAGAAAATTATTGCACGAACATTTTCCTTAGAAAGATTCATTTTCGTACGTAACCTGACAGATTCTAATCGACGCTGTGACTAAACAATAACATTAATCCTAATACATTCAACTGTTTTGAGATTCGAAATTTAAACACATTCGAATATAGAACAGTTCCAAATTCAAAATTGCCGGGAATTATGGAAACGACAGAACTTAAAAGGCATGCCTCGTATAATTTAAAGATATTCCCAACCAGCATAGTCAGTGCAAATAATAACGTTGCATATGCTCTCGAGCGCAGCACGCCGCCACTCGTGCGCGCACGCGGCCGCCACGCGCCGCGGTCGAGCACCGATTGACTCCGCTTGTTCTAAATTTGAATTAACGACTTTTAATTTGTTTCGACCAATGGGCACTTGATATTTAGACTTCATTAGATTTGTTGAATTATAGTTGAAACTAGCGATTGGTTGTTCTTTGGTTCATTTATTTCTACCTACTTAAATGGCGTCATTTTTCATACGAGATTCGCCTCTTCTTCTTTGTTCTTCATTTAATGCGCATTTTTTTCATTATTTTTCGTCAGCTTCGTTTGGTACGTTGAGTGTGAGAGTCGGTAACGCTCGCACGTTGCCAACCTATGTTATTGGAAGCAGCTGCTTAAAAAAGGTGGGTCCTAAGTTTGTTTGCCGACTTTCCGCCGAAGCGAAGGGATGGCTTTACGAGACATCTCTCAGTTACTTGTTTAAAACGTAAACCTCGTTTGTCTCTACTCTCTACTAGTGATGTAACGAATATTCGCATTCGCATATTTTTTGACATTCGCATTCGCCAGAATCTATGCGAATGTTTGGCGAATATTTTTGAAAAACCAAAAGGAAATTATGTATGGGATATGGAATGTTCATACAACTAGTAAGAATTATATATTTTTACAACAAACTTGCTCGTAGGGTGCCCTTATTGCACTTCTTTTAGGTTCATAAAGCAGCTTATTACGCACTAGTGCTTTTGACTTTACATTTTTTTAATCTTAGTAAAGAGTTATCCCAAAAATAGTAAACATTTTTATAATATTATAAATAAATACATTAATTTCATCACATTATATTTCATTGTAAATGAAAAATATTATAAATATTCGATTTATTATATTTCAAATAATATAATAATTGTTAACGGCTTTGGGTCTAGATAGATAAATATAACCGGCCAATTACATGTCAGACTACGCATATACGGTTCCGTAGACAAACCGCCAATTTTCGAAAATACAGAAACCTAAAATTAAATTGTTTTTTTTTATTAATATGAAACATCGAATACGGTGGCTCTCGTAACCTATAAATTTCTGCGGAATTAATAAACTATTGGCTACCGTATAAATAAAATAGTAAGAAATTCTGTTAATATATTTACTAAACCGGCATTCATAGACATCTTAAGCAAAAGTGACATAAATCTTTGTTTTATTTTTGGACAGATGAAAAGTTCTTAGGAGTTTTGATTCAAATACTTAAGTTGTGATTAGACGGGGTGCACAATAAGCGGTGCGTTACTTGAGATGTTTTTTTTAAAATTAAATATATTTATTTTTAAAAGTAATAAACTATGTATTTCCTATAATAAACCATATATAATGTCGTTCTAAATTATAGGATGAATCTTGCTACTTACGTAAAAAAGGCCACTTTGAAGCTCAATATTTCGTAAACAGGAATTAATATTGAGAAACTGACAAAGAAACCTTCAATTTTTTTT
The DNA here is from genome assembly GCA_918843915.1 of Notodonta ziczac. Lineage (NCBI taxonomy): Eukaryota > Metazoa > Arthropoda > Insecta > Lepidoptera > Notodontidae > Notodonta > Notodonta ziczac. The sequence goes on along the minus strand of OU974039.1, from coordinate 13,573,157 downwards.
AAAACAATACCTAACTCGAAGAGGTGAGTAAACATTTTTTTTCACTCCGCTTTTCTAAGAACGGGAGGTACAATGGAATAACTTTGCTTTCAAACTTTAAATACACAGTTATGTAGCGGTAAATAACGAATAGTCTCTGAATACAATTACTGTGATGTTAGAGGGACGGGCAGACGCACAAACGGACGTGGCGAAACTATAAGGGTTCTGAGTTAGACTACGGAACCCTAAAAACTTACGCGGCGCCATCTTGTTTTATTTATCATTCATCCGGCAATCCTCTAGGTCTTAAACACATTCGTGAATTGTGTGTTTGTTTCAATTTAGATTGTAATATTTTAAATGTTTTTTGCCGAAATGTCGTATGAACCGCGTGAGCATTTTTCATTACACACCTTGGGTCTATCACAGCCCTCGCGTTAGTCTCGGGCTACAAATCAGACTCGATCGTAATGTAATGATCAACTTGGCTTACTTGTACATAATGCACGTATTTACTTATATTTGAATTTAAAAAAAATATTGAACTGTCTTGAGGTAGGCCACTAAATTATAAGTAGGATCTTTCTCTATTGTTCTTGTTAGTCTAATTAAATTTTTTACAAAAAATAAAATATGAATATCAATTAAATTTCATTAATGCAATAATACTAAACTGCCCTCAAGTCGAAACAAATTGATTCGTATTAAGTTTATGTGATTAACTTCGTTCTTTCAAACTGTATGGGTTCAGCTATGTTCGGCTATGTACTTTCTGTGGCATCGTAGCGCCCAAGCGTATGATCCGATTTTGATTTTGTTTAGTTTCTTAGAAAGGTTATGAGATCGAGAGTGGTCTTAGCTATGTTTCATGGAAATCGATTCAGCCATTTGAAAATTATCAACTCGTTTGTATCTCTTGTTTAAAAAGTCGTCGCATCGGGGATTTTTCAATTTTGAGTTATTTGAAAGTCAACATTCGCATTCGCATTCGCGAATGTCAAAAATCAACATTCGTTACATCACTAGTCTCTACAAAAAATATCTACGATCTACGCCTATGGTTACGTTTGGGGTTATTCCCAAAGTACTCCATTATTTTGTTCTAAAAAGATAAGAATTTCATACATTGATTCCCAAGTTACTCCACGGAATTATTATTATTTAAAAATACTTACTATTTTGTTCCCATTCTGCTCCATAGGTATCAGGAATTATTCCCAAAGTGATTTATTAGTTATCAATTCTTAAACTGCTCTATCTAAATAAGTACCTATAAAATGTTTCAGTACAATCATTAACAAAAATTCTTAAACACTTTAACAATATCGTTCTGTTTTAAAGGTTTTTGAAATAATTATAATGTAATAATTGTGCATCCCCGTGGTGATAAACAGTTGTGAATGAGCGAGATAGTACGTTGGTGGCGGCGACCTTAGTGATACTTAAACCGCAAGTGCCGGGGTGATATTGTAGAAGATGGTTGGTTAGCCATAATGGAAGGAGCCCCCAGTAGTCAAAATGTCACAAAATTTAATAATGATTTCGTTTCCACTTGGCTGGATAATGCATCTTCTTCCATAGATTTATAGAATTGCGAAGGACAACGTCATAAAACAACGAACTTGGTTGAATCATGGCACAAAAGATTAAATAATGTAATGTAAATTAAAAAACCACGCTTGCTTAAGTTGTTACAAACCATTAAAGAAGAAGCTGTTTATTTCGACCGTTATGGTTGCAGTCCCAGAGTAAATAGAAGTCGACAAACTATAAACTGTCTTTGAATGTAAAGCAGTTAAAAAATTAAAAAATACAGTGCTACAAGCATTACCACAAATTAGCAAATTATTTTAAATTTGACTGTACATGTCTCATAGTTTTAAGTCTGATTCTACATATTTAAAATATACCACATATTTAACTTATACCAGTGTTACTCAATTTAATAAATTTTAAAAAAGACTGTGACTTTTAGATTTATAAGTATTTTTTTATCATGTTATGTATATTTTAAAATGAATATTGTTCGATTTTTTAAATATTTTATGTATGAGACTTAATTGCCAGATATCTTTATATTTCATGTTAGTTAGACTTCTGAATCCAGAGCCTATTAAATTCCTCAGTTGATTTTGAATATTATTAATTGTTGAATTAGATTATAGTTTTTTGTTTAAATTTTTCTTTATATTCAAAAATATATTTGTAAAGCTTTTGAGCCTAACTGTGCGTCAGCTATTCTTTTATAGTAAAATGTAGTATAAACCCTTGTACTTATTTAAATTAGCTATTTCATTAAAATTGGGTGGAGTACTTTGGGAATATTTTATTAATATCATCATGGAGTAGAATGAAACTTAATTTAAAATATATTAAAAATATATTTTTTCTTATGGAGTAGTTTGGGAACTTTTTTTGGAGTACTTTGGAAATAAGCCTACGTTTGCGACGGTCGTCACCATTTTCATCATCTATGTTATTATAATGTTAAAACTACCTGCTAGGTAAGTAAGTATTGTACGTAAATTCGGAGATAAATGTAAAAATATCATCATATAAAACACACATTGTTCAATAACGAAAAACTTGTAAGTACTTTTTACAGTACGACAAAAAGACAACGAACGTGTTTTGTAATTTCTAAGTATCTCTTTTAATGTTTTTTACGTAGCCTTTCATAATTATAGCATATAATTTAAGATTATGAGACATTATATCAATATTTGCTGTCATAACAAGACGTTCAGTGAAAAATTATAATACTAGAGGTAGTACCTACTACAAAAAACATATGATGTCGTAACTTGTTTATCAGTGTTTGGGAACCTTCCAATGAACTGGCTGGGGACGACGCAAGTTACACTAGAATAGGTAAAATTAGGAAAATACTATTTCCTAATTATGTCCCTGACGGGGATCAAATCCGCAACGACCTGGTATAGTGAACCAAGCGGCCCAAACCACTAGGCAATTCTAACCTGAACTATGTGTGGAAGCTTAATATTATTAATCGCCGTTGATAATTTGTGATTTACTGTTTGTAGTTTATCTGTAGAATATCTCAATAATAATGAATAAATAACGCGCCACCCCAGCGAATGGTAACGCAAGCAATTGTTTAGCTGTGATTGCCATAGTTAAGGGACAGTTGATTCAGACAACCCTTACAATAACATACTAATGATTACACCGCGGCCGACGTAGTTTGACCATTATGTCATGACTTGTTTGCTTCACATGTCTTAAGCCAGGTTTAATGAATAATGGTATTGATGGAAAAGGCTGATAATTGGGAATATTTAAACGATTGAATAAAAAGGTTTCCGATGCTTAATGTGCTGAATGAAATGGTCGAGCTAAGTGTATCTCAAAATTATTTACTGGAAACTAGGGATACAATTATGTAGGGACGAACTTATAGTAGATAAAAGTCAAAGAATTTTTAATAATTATTAAAAATTCTTTGGTAAAAGTATTATACCTGTAAAGAGTCAAATCGACTCGTGCGCAGTATAACGCGGGTCGCCTTTAGCAAGGGGTGTCAGTGCTAAGAGCGCGGCGGGACATCGCTAATTTGTCACGCGTGCCACTGTACAAGGAAATTGTAATGATTGTTGTGATCGGGACAGAAAGAGAGCGTTTAAAAAAAAATAATAACGATATATACCATAAAATATACCAAAAATGTATCTGTGTAAGGGCAGATTCGTTTATGGCTGTCGCCCCGGTAGGTATGTTGTAGAAATAATTATGAATTACAATCGCAATTTTATGAAAGCAGCAGGCAACGTTGTAACAAATCTTACAGCCGTATACACAAACAATACTTGTCTGAGTAAGGGACCAGCCACAGGACAGAATCTATATAATGTTTGACACTACTACTTAATGGGCTTAACGGACTTAATGGCTTACTGTTTGTGAATATGGGAGTAAGTTTATTCAAGCAATGACGTAAATATTCATTTAATTATTCTATATAGGTCCTAGATTTATATAGGGATATTGTTTTCTTATATTTACGCGAATACTACACATTGAAATAAAACTATTTTACGGATTTTATCGCGTTTATTAACTTTATGATCCCGACGTTTCGGTTGCTTTACAGCAGCCATGGTCACGGGGGGACTGAGGTGTTAGACGTCCTGATGTCATAGTTAGTAACTGGGTACCCTCATATTTAGTTGTTATTTGCGGTCCGATCCACGCAGAAAGTGCTCACAGTGTCTCGAGGTCTTGCAATGGTACCATAGTTTCATTGTCAGCAAGATGTAGATGTTTAATCTCACTGACAAAATGGTATGAATCCTTTGTATGTGCTCTTGTGTGTCCTCTTAGTAGTGAGAGCACCTTCGCTACGTGCTGGGCCAGCCTGTATGTTGGTGTGTCAATCTGGCTCACGATGGGACGCAGCGGGGCCTCGGGCTTGTGTATTTTAGGTAACACATACAGCTTAGGTGGTTTTGCGCACGAAGGTATCAATGATTTGACGTCTAGATTCAATGCGTCGGAGTGTTTCTTTAATAGATCGGTAGTTGTTTTTAACACGTTTGTAGTTGGGTCTGTTTTGACCTTTTTATATGTTGTTTCATCCGATAAAAGTTCTACAATTTTTGCATTGTAATCTGACGTCCATTCCATTCCATTATCCATTATTACCGTCGCATTTCCCTTATCCGCGCGGAGAATAGTAATATCTGTCATATTAAATCCATAACCAAGTGTACCATTGCAAGACCTCAAGACACTGTGAGCACTTTCTGCGTGGATCGGACCGCAAATAACAACTAAATATGAGGGTACCTAGTTACTAACTATGACATCAGGACGTCTAACACCTCAGTCCCCCCGTGACCATGGCTGCTGTAAAGCAACCGAAACGTCGGGATCATAAAGTTAATAAACGCGATAAAATACGTAAAATAGTTTTATTTCATTATATAGGGATTATAAAAAAAAAAAAATTGAACCAACTTAAAAAAAAACATAGGTGCACTAAAAAGCTAGAAATAACTAGATACCACATAATTTCTTTAATTTGGAATCGGTGCCACTATCTTTACGTGTCTAACTAAGTTTTCTTTGCCACTTGCAACTCATATACTAATATAGGTTACTTTAACTTCTACAAATAATCGAAATGATTAGGTATCTACCAATTTTTCATAAATATGTTTTCAAACGTCTTTTTTGTCAAAAACTCTATTGAAGCACCTTTGTCCTGAATCACAAAGTTAAATTAGTGATTTGAATTGTAAATAATTCTGCTCATTTTGCACCCGCCCTTAACAATTTTTCAGTAACTGTAACAGATGTACCACCTATCTACATCTAGATAATATGCAGGTTTGTTATACCGCTAACATTTCTAAATATACTTTGTTAATGATGTTTCGGCAAGAGATACTCATGCGGAAACATTAAGATCCACCACTCAACCCCACCCAAGGAGGGTTCGGTAAAACATATTTATGCGATATTATAACGAGAGAAACTCTCGAGGGCCCTCTACACCCGCAATGTACTGAGTCGCGGAATTCAACCGCCATTACCGACGCTGACGCATACAAAAGTTTAAGGAAATTCCAATGAAAAGCAAGCGCTCAATGCCCGCCTCCTACTCACCATTTTCACGCAAATTAAAAGACACAAATGCAACCATAGACAAGAATTTCCCGCGCACGCTAAAACACACCATTCACAGACATCGTATTCAATTGCTCGAGAGCGTAACGGAACGCCCCAAGGCATTAATTAGAGCAGAAAACTCGTGTCTATGGCCGTTCCTTTTTTAAAACTGAGGTCTTTATACGAGTTGCCTTTGTACGAGCTCCGTTTGTGCGCGGATAAGTGTCTTAGTGTCAAGCGAGGCTTTAATCCCTTTGTTGACTCTAATTTAAGGGGAATTCCATATTTTATTCAGAGTCACCAGATTCTTACGCACGTTATGTATTAAGTATATACACTTTCTATATTTACGGAGCTTTAATAATAACGAGTCATCTGAATGAAGGCTAATTGTTTGAATATTGTTCTTAGGTGGCTCCCAAAATGAAGAAGATGGAGAAACAGTTAGATCCAATTCAAATACCAGTCATAATGTGGAAACGTCAGACGTCGAAGACGATATATCCGTCGGCGACAATAGAAGCGAGGCATCCACGCCTAAGAAACAATTTCATTTCGATAACAACGAAGAATATAACAAAGAAGTTGCCACAGAAGATAGAGAGCGATCTTCGCCACTAGAATATAACTTGAACAGCAAAAACTACAGTTCTCCATACAAAGAAGATGAAAATGAATTTGAAAATCGAACGGACGAACGAATGAAACTCTATGATGCTGGTCTTTTTCATTTATACCGGCCAGAGTTGGAGAAAAAAGACGATAATGAAACAGGTTTTGAGCACATGACGGGGAGTATATCGGAGAGTATCTATGGTCGATCTATGGATTTGTCTAAGACTGCGTTCCAGTCGCAATTACTAGCTGGATTTGCGTCGGTGATCGCTGGGAATACGCATAGAGAGCCGCAGGATAATAATGGTAATTTAGGTTCCCATAACCCTATTATAGAATCAAGCTTTATCAGGCTTTATAGTATTTATTAAAACCAAATGCAAGGAGAATATGTATAGGCAAAGATACGCTGGCCCTAGATGGGTTAACGGAAGTCACATTATTTTTTTTTCAGATCGCCAACCTAACCGGTCGGCTGCCACTTCCAACTCAAGCCGCAAACCGCGCCGGCGTCGCACGGCGTTCACTCACGCGCAGCTTGCGTATTTGGAGCGAAAGTTCCGCTGCCAGAAATACTTGAGCGTAGCTGATAGAGGCGACGTGGCTGATGCACTTAGCCTTAGCGAGACCCAAGTCAAGACTTGGTACCAGAATCGAAGGTGGGTGATTTATAATCAACTTTATTGTTAAAAAAATATGTCTAATTGGTGCCCAACACGGAACCACCTATCGTTAGTCTCAGTATGGGTGCCATTACATACCGTTATTATTGAGTAGATTAATTCATTTTTGTATTCGTTTTTAAACCACCGTAAAATCATTTCCTTGGCGCCTATCACGGGACTAATCCACTTAAGTCCAACGGTGTGCGACAATTACAAAGGAACATCATAAAAAAAACAGTTATTGGCTGTACTTGGCTGAATTTTGAACTGCTGCGATTAAATGGAATTTGAATTTGAATGCGACTGTTAAATATTGTGTTATTGGCGCCTATTACGGGACCTATTTCCCATTTATAATGAGCAATGCTAGTAGCAATGACATAGGGTTAACGACTCGGTAGTTAAGCAGAAACAGCCGATGGTCCTGTATGCCGTCGGACCCGAGTCTAAACGAAAACTAATATTGCATATTATGACTAATAGACTCATGTGTCCGGGTGTAATTAATCTTTTTTTTTTAATAGAACGAAATGGAAACGTCAAAATCAACTGCGCCTAGAACAGCTTCGTGCCCAAGCTGCGAGTGGGGAACGCGAACTGTCAGCGCACGCGCTGCCCCTAGCGTGCGCTCTGCTGCCGCCGTACCCTGCTTATATGCATTGCCATCTGTAAACAGTACCTTAAAATGAAAATATCCATATCACAGTTAATAGAGACTTTATGAACGAGTAAGTAAATGAATGTAGTTGTGTATGCGGTTTTCTTGTGCTTTTTAAAGAATTTAGTCAATTTGTTCAATGTATCTATCTGCTAAATTAAGTAAAATGTGCAATAAGAAAATCTAGGAAGAAGATTTATTTGTAAATATAGTAGGTACTTACTTATAGGACTATTTTTATTTCTAGTCAAAGTTTAAATATGTTTTCGTGCGAGCTAACATTCCATTGTAAAAAATCTGTATAGATATAGGTACTTAGGTGGTAAATTCAAGCTAGCTAGTATATTGTTTGATTTATTTATTTATGTAAATAAGATATTATCTTTACTAATACCTTTACCTACCTATAGTGAATCAGATGAAAAAATGTACTTTATTTATTTAAGTGAACACTCATTCTGGTGTGTAGGAATTCAAAAGTTATGTTATGTAGGTCCACATAATGTTCCGTCGGCATGCAGGGCTCGTCGGCCTGTTTTTAGGAATTAAAGGGGAAAATCATAAACAAGTTATAATGGATTGATTACGCCAGCCATTATTTATTTACAAAACATAGACATCAACTTATATATAATCTTATTCACTCTGTAAAATTAGCCGTAAGCTCCCCAAATAAAATAAAATAAATAAAATAAAACTTACGTATATTTATGATCTTACTTTCTACCTTCAATGTGTATTATGTGGTTTCATTGATAATTGAACATTGTACTGTTACTTTAATGTAGACTAATCATTATAGTTATAACATTAAACTCCTATAAAACCCCCAGAGCTTTTCAATCACGCTCCATTTCGCGAACAAACATTCAATTCTGTACAAATTATGCAAATGCTTTGGCGCCATTTCGGATCATGGCTGCCAACCGCTCGCAATTTGCATCTCTTAGCGAGTTGTTAACATTTGAAATGAGAACAAAGTTGCTGCAGCGCTGGATGAGTACCTGACCAACAGCAACCTTTTTGTTTACTCTATGTTTTTTGGGAGTAAAATGCACAGACAATGTATTTTGTTAAAATGTTGAAAAAATTTTGTTTTGTTAAAATGGAACCCTACCTTTGGTGCAATAAGTGTGCCCGAAATTATTAGGCAGACTAAATGAACTACTCGAAAGTTGTACCTGCGGACTGCTGAAACAGGTAAATACCTACTTATAATTATAATGAACACATGAAGCGTGTACCACTTTCAGCCATTCAATCGCTTTAAAGCTCGTTCCCACTTGACATTTCCATTGTAAACAAGCTAGGAGCCACCAACTTTGACCAGGTTGTATTAAATGTTCAATTTATTCAAACGACATGCTAATTCCTTCAATTTTTCGTTTCGTACCGTTGATTTATATTTCAGATTTGAACAAACGAGGGTCTATTAAAGGGCCGGAGTCGTGGTGTGCGGTAATTGGGCTGTTTTGATCTCTCCGGGGGCGCGGGCGCGGGCGCGGGGGAGGGTAATTGAAGTATTTTCCCGACGTTTGGAGGGTAGTACGACGTTGAATGGATTAGTTAGCGCGCTGTGATAACGATCTGTCAATGATGCCTTTATAATGGGCGGTTTCGCGAGCGCAGTTTTATTAGGCTCGCCGTTGTTCAGTGGCTATGTTCATTAACCGTGTTTGTTTGTTTAATACTCGTAATTGCTTCGGTTATGTAGAGATGATGGCTGTCATTAGCTATTATATAAGGCCCACATCATTAGATCATTGATGTCACTTAGTCTTTAATCTTATAATGTCAATAGGTATCTATTTTTGTATGGATACGTACTGTTAACGTATCGATTAGGTACTTATCAAAATGAGTACATCCATTTAGGAACTAGTTCAGCTCTATTTAGATAAATGTTTTGCGCACTGTTTTGAGATAAATATACTTATTTCTAAAGAAACAGTGGCGTAAGTATACATATTAGATTGAATTCACCCAGGATAGGTACCTATGGGTGTAATCGGTTCTTGTTATCCAAGTCACGCTTTACGGGCTGCATCAAAACATACAACATTTAATTAAAACTAGTTTACACTTCTCCAAATCTTAACACATGTGAACAAGCTGAGATGTTTGTATTAAAGATTATATTTTTAATTTTAAAAGTTAAGTTTACTCTCCAAGTTGTGAGTGATGAAATTAAAGATGCTGTCACGGATCATAGCGGCGTTGTTTTTAATCGACGAATATTAGATAACCCGGCAGATACATACTGGCCTGACCCAAATGGAGGAGGAACGGGCTTTAAAACCCGAAGGAACTGTATGGGAGAAACATTCGACGAAGTACTGAGGAGGTACAGAAAGATGTTACAGAATGACGGAGCGTTAGTGGACTTTGTCTCATCAGATCCATTGCCTACCAACTTAACGAATTTAGATTTCAATACTTGTGCAGTAAATTACGAAGAAATAAAACACTTGCACGGCAAAAAAGAAGACGTTCCAATTACATTTGAAAATGGAACGAGTCATAAAAGTATAAAAGCATTAAAAATCGAAAATGTAACTAAACCAAAAAACGAATCATCAGATGAAAAAAAAATAATTGAAAATGGAACTACACCTAAGAACAACAAATCCGACTTCTCCAACAAAGACTCTAAAAATGAAACGATAAACGCAGCGACAACAGTCAAGCCGAAGGCAGCTTTAAAGGACGGATTTAAAGTTCGGAATCTGACGGAGGAGAAAAGTAGGCGGGCTAGCGAGTACATGTTCAGTTCCATAGAGTATTATGACGATCCTGAGGAATTCGATGAGTCTGTGTGTCCTGATGACATTGAGGTGATTTCACTCGAGATAGACCAGCTGAGAAACTACGACGTGGAATGTGAAATGATCATAGAATGGAGGAGTTTGGAATGATTACATCTATGTTAGAATCTATACATCTATACAAATAAATAAAATTGGAGTGTCTGTTTGTAATATCAAAATAACACCTTTTCACTATATGCATATGAAAGTACATACGATACCTATAGCAAAAACGCGAATTAAAAAAATTTTGTCTGTCTGTCTGTCTGTCTGTCTGTCTGTCTGTGTGTTTGTTCCGGGTAATCTCCGAAACGGCTGGACCGATTTCGACGGGACTTTCACTGGCAGATAGCTGATCTTATAGCGGGTAACTTAGGCTACTTTAATTTTAGAAAAACAATTAGGGTTCCGCGTAAAAAAATAAAAACACTTGAAATCAAAGAGTATCTCCGAAACGGCTGGACCGATTTTGACGGGACTTTCACTGTTAGATAGCTGATGTTAAAAGCAGTAACTAAGGCTACTTTTATTTTAGAAAAACAAAATAAAAAAAATGGGTCCTGTCGCGCGGGCTCAGAACGCGGGACCGGGCTTTATTGTTAAGTTAAATTCCACGCGGGCGAAGTCGCGGGCTCAGCTAGTTATTAATAATACTACCTAGATAATGTGACGTTTTAAATATAAATGTTTGTTTAATTTTATAGGTATTCTAAAAATCTTTTACAGTATAAATAGTAGGTAGATGAGTTGAATTCAAATTCAAATATTTTTATTTTAAATAGGCCAGATTAACAGGCACTTTTAAAAAGTCAAGAGCTAGGTGCATGTTCCAAAACAATATTCTATGGAGAAGAACATGCAATAACATGTTGGTATTTCTATACAGGTATTTATATAGATAGGTTCAGTAAACTAGCTAACTATGTGGTTCAATGTTTAATTGACGCTCGTCGAGTGTCACCATCACTTAACAATCGTTTAACAATCGGACACAACAGCGCCACCCTTTGGGCAAAAAATATAAATCTTAGTTTACCATAAGGCGTCTTGCAAGCCATGTTGAGCTTACGTGATCTGAAAACATTCGCTGAATGAATCCTCCGTTTCCATAGTTCCGATACAATGGTTCAGATGGCGCTTGTGTACTCCAAAGTGACTAATCAATACCAGTGTATGAGCGAAAAAACCATAGTATTACATCGTATGGTGAAAACTGCTCGCGCTACGGCGCTACGAAATATAGTTCCAGAAAATGACGATAGATGGCTGTGTCTGTATTTATTATAAATACATATTTGTTTTATTTCAATGTGAGCGAATTCAGGACCTTTATCTTAAAGTAGATTGTATTACTTAAGATTATTAAAGATTCCGGCAGAATTAAGGCGGCCAACCGTGTCGCATTCTGCGGGAGCGTCCCTTGATCCCAGATGTCGTCCCGCTTTGCAAAAAATAGTGAAATAGTCCCGTAAAACATTGGATGCGTCCCGCATGTCCCGCATTTCTATTTTTCAGGTTAAGACTGGGGAGTATTCTTAATTGACGGACAGCCCCCGATATCGGAAACTACAGCTTCTATCCTTCTTTTACTCATGAATTAGAAGAACGATCTAACTTGTGAATACCCCCCCTAGTCAGCATGTACTATGACTGTCAGGAAAATCCTCACTGAAAGTCTAAACCTTGCGTGCTATGCTTGTGGTAAAATTAAATATGGGGATTCTGAAGAAAATCCCAAAAAACATTTTGATAAAAATACCGAAGCGACCTCAAAAAATCTAGTGTGCAACAAAAACCCAGAAACCGCTAGGGACCCCACAACTTCTGCCATTTGGAGTCGGTGCCACTACTATGTAAAATCAAATAAACTACAAGGTCCCCAGCTACCTCTGACGACCGCATGGCGCAGTGGTTCGAGCGTAGGCCGCTCGGCTCACTGCATCGGGTGGTTGCGGGTTCGATTCCCGTCAGGATAAATTTCGGAAATGGCCTTTTTGTAATTTTCCCTAGTCTAGGTATCACTGGGATCGCCCCCGGTCGATGTACGGTACCTATAGTAAAAGCGTTGTTTGGGACCATACAGTTGGTGTGTTCTGGCGATATTTATTATTTATTTATTATTCCAGGCTCTTAGTCCACCTAGGCTTCCCCGAAGCCGGCCCAATCCTTTCACTAAAATATTTTTTTATTATTTTTTTATTTAACTGAGGTAAGTAAGTACACCGAAAAATTTACAGGGAAATGCACTAGTTCACGATATGAGAGAGCTGTAATGGAAGGAGATCTTGCCTAAGAGTGGAACGAACTGTAGAAAAGGCGAAAAAAATACTCACAAATACGAATTAAGTTAGTAGATAGGCACAATATTCTGAGATGACAGTTTCACTTGGTCTAAGATTTTATCTACGTTCAGATGGATTAGGAACTTAGGTGTTTTTTGAATTTACCTTTTCACAGCTTTAGAGTTATTGCCCAGAATCCTTGTATTTATTTACAGTACTCGTCGTAACATTAAATAAACAAAGTGACTACATAATACACTGTGCGCTTCTACTTACCGCAATGAGGGCTACCCCGCGCGAATCTCTTACTTCAGACTCAACACAATAGGCAACACTTAAGTATTTATTATTTCAACATCCCTTAATCATATGGCATCTCAATTCTTTAAAAATCCCCCGTCACCCATATTTAAGCAAAGCTCTTCTACGTCACGGTGGCGGAGAGCGGTTTGAGGGGGTAGGGGTGAAGGATTCATCCACATGTGGGGAGGGAATGTTGTAAGCCGCCGCTAATGCCGCAGTAGGAATTGTAAGGCATTGGGAAGCCCCGCGACGGAGACCGTGCCTATTGTAAAAATGAGGGTTTATGGGTCATGCTAATTGTTTACTTGAAGAAAAAATACTTTTTAAAAGTATTTTGATGGTCTTTCAAGACTTAGAAAGAAAAAAAGGTTACGCAATCAAGGTTTAATTAGCGTTTTGTGTGAGGTAGGTACATATTTTAATATGCTTTTGATTTATCCAAATAATAATATGTTGTTATTTAACATTCAAGTCTTCCAGAAAACAGCAAACGCAATTTTTACTTATGTAAAAACCTTAATTAGAAGTGAGGTTTGGTGCAATCAGAGCGCTGTAAAAGTTTTGCTTAAATACCTATCTAATATAGACAATATTCATGTCATTAAGTTAATTAAGCTGTTAATTCAAACGTTAGTGCTAGTTAATACATCGAATTTGAATTAAATTTGATTGAATTAAATTTTATCGATCATCGAATAAAACCTTTCGAACTTGAGACATCTATGAACTAGACTCGCACCCCACAGACTATATAGGACATGGCCACCGCATCCCTATTTCCTCATACGCAAGCAATCTCTTCTTATGTCCTGTTATCCTGGTACATCGCCGTGTCGAAACACGTGAGGTGACGTGTTGCGACGTGTTCCCATGTCACACACGTGTCACGCTTCGTCTTTCATACGTGCACATGCGTCTTATGTGTGTTTGTGATAGTTACATAACTAATTATGGGTACCTTGGTACCTGATGTTCGTTTTGTGTATGTAGCGTATGTGTTTTACAAAAGTAGCTGTCCCTTAAGACGGAGAGACCGCTTAGTTGGATGAGATCAATTAATAGAGTGTGGTATTCGTAAACATTTTTGCCAGCTGATGATTTAGGTTTGATTATTGTCTTTGCTTGTGCACTTGTTGCGGAAATTTTGCGAATAAGCAGGTCAGCAATGACTTGAACGAATTACTTATCTTGATCTGTCTTCGAATATTATCAACATGCTAATTATTACATCCGTAGACGGTTTGATACTATAGAAAAAGAAAACAAAAAGCGTCAGTCATATATAATCTTGATCTGCTAACTTTTACTGAAACACAGGAGTTTTCTCTGAATCCTTATAATATTTTCTCATTAAAATAAATATGGGCAAAGATTTTTTGTTTTTCTAAAGGTTGTCAAAGTAATAGAGGTAAACTTTAGAAGAAATTTGTCACCATGGGAACAGGCCGACGGCTGTGAGGGGGTCCCAGTACCAGAACACCATGAGCGCGAGAAGCCTAAAGGTAGGCGCCAGGAGTAGGCGGGACCTCACCTAGGCTTCGGGAGTGTCTAGGAACGCTACACGAATTAGACGTGGCCTCCTACAATAACTAGGTAAGTAGGTAAGTACCTACTTATTGCGATTTCAGAGTTGTAACAAAATGACCCTGATCACATAACAGGTTCGGTTGAAGTAGCCTGTCTAGGTGTATATTCCGACTAATCTCCGAAACGGCTAGACCAATTTTGGTGGGACTTTAACTGGCAGATAGTTGATGTTATAAGGAATAACTGGTTTTTATTTTGTCGAAAAACATGCGAGGGGAAGCGCGGGGAACAGTATGTTATACTAATGAATGAGTTCACCAACAAATGAACAGAGGAAGAATAGAATCAGATAAGTTAGAGATGCAATTCATTTTAGTAATCTATGCAAGCATGGCGGTCATACTGTTAACCTTGTTGCTGCTTATTGGTATCGGTATACCTGCTTATTTCCAAGAACAGCGTTCAATAAACTCGGAAACTTTTGAGAACTAGTTTAATATCACTTATTATAATAATCTTTCAACTTTTCTTCTGTTTGATAAAACAAATCTGGAATAATTAGCGCCTTGGCATAAGTACCGTGATTTTCTATAATTACTTGCCACGTCCAGCGCCGGGGTGGTCGTTAATCAAATGATGAGGAAGATCTTCTGCTCTCCCTCTCCAACACTCCAGAATATCATATAATGTATCCTGTTCCCACGATAGCATTCCAGGGGTATGCAATTATAATCACGCAGCTTCAAAAGGTATTATGAATACCATATCGGAACATGCCAAATTCAACTTTACTCCGATCCACTCATAGTTGTTAATAAAAGCGTTTTTTTTTGGATCATAATGACAAAGGGATGAAGCAGCATGTGGTTTCTCGAAACGTGTGTTAAACGAAAATGTATTTTCATTCACATACAAGTGGGTTGCATTTAGATCGGTGCGGTTTTCATATGTGTATTGGGGTGGCCGATTCCAATGTGAATAAAATCTTAAACAAATACTTTTAAGAGTCAATATAGCCTGTACTGGGATGTTGCAGTGAACTCCGGGTAGTTTCTGAAGTCCTAGTACCGAATGCCCTTTAACACGTGACGTCACTGCGGGTTTACTTTACGCCGAGTGCGGAGTACAGCCGACTAATGTATGGAAGCTACCTGTTTGTACTTTTTAGTTCTACTAGGGGAGCCATTGTGAAAGTAATCCTACTAATATTATAAATGCGAAAGTTTGTGAGTGTGGATCTATGTTTGTTACTCCTTCACGCAAAAACTACTGAACGGATTTGGATGAAATTAGGAACACAGATAGTTTATAACCGGGATTAACACATAGGATACTTTTTATCCCGATAATCCTGAAATTTTTGTTAAGTTAAATACTGCGCGGACGAAGTCGGTGGGCACAGCTAGTTCTCTATATTATGTACTTTTTATCGTCGATAAAAACCTTACTACATGTAGGTTACTTTTAAGGCAGACTGTCCTATGTTTGGCTCTAGAACGTTTATTTATTAGTAAATGTATAGGTTTAAAGCTAGCTAAAATAAAGTAGGTAGGTGCTCAGGTCATAAATAATAATATTATATAGTATATAGTCATCATATATTCGGTTTGGGCTATTGCAAACCGCAGCAGCCATCGGAGTCTAATTATATCCCTATAGTACAGGTTTGATGCCTCGTAGATACTCGTAAATATTAAAATAGCTGTACACCTCCACGAGAAAGTGGAGCTTGTGTTGTGTGTTATGATATTAATTTATAACAGTGTATCTCTGCTTACCTTATCGATGCCCACAAGCGTGATGGTATTCATGGTATTATTTGGATGTAACAGCATCTATTTATAAGGTTTTATCTATACAAATCAATAAAATTGGAGTGTCTGTTTGTAATATCAAAATGACACCTTTTCACTAAATGCATATGAAAGTACATACGATACCTATAGCAAAAACGCGAATAAAAAATTTTTTGTCTGTCTGTCTGTCTGTCTGTCTGTCTGTGTGTTTGTTCCGGGTAATCTCCGAAACGGCTGGACCGATTTCGACGGGACTTTCACTGGCAGATAGCTGATCTTATAGCGGGTAACTTAGGCTACTTTAATTTTAGAAAAACAATTAGGGTTCCGCGTAAAAAAATAAAAACACTTGAAATCAAAGAGTATCTCCGAAACGGCTGGTCCGATTTTGACGGGACTTTCACTGTTAGATATCTGATGTTATAAGCAGTAACTGAGGCTACTTTTATTTTAGAAAAACAAAAATTAAAAAATGGTCCTTTCGCGCGGGCGGGACCGGGCTTTATTGTTAAGTTAAATTCCACGCGGGCGAAGTCGCGGGCTCAGCTAGTGTATAAATAAATGAATAAGATATAAAGTAGCTCTATCTTTCGTATTATAATGGAGTCACTGTAGGTAGTCAGATTAGATTGAGCAAAAATAATAGAGCTCGGTCGAAGTAGACTAGATCCATCTATCCCTTATTTCAACCCATCCATTTTCTTTCTCGCGACAATAGTTAGCCTATGTCTTTCTCATACGGCCAATTTATCTCTATATCAAAATTAATCGAAATTGGTTGTGCGTTTTAGGCGTGAAAACTTAAGAAACAAAGAGATAGACATACAGAGTTCCTTCGCATTGTAATATTAGTTTAGATTAATAATCCGCAAGAATGTTTCCCAGTGCGTGTACCGCGCAGAATAACTTCTGCTACATTATAAACGGCTACCTACTCCATACTCTAATGGCCAGAATCCATCACTTCGGCGCGACTACTCCTGCCTATCCAACTACAAAATATAATGGAAATACGACGACGAGATACCTAAGTATATCGATAATTTCATGAATTATGCTAAAAATTACGAGCATTTTAAAATTGATTATAGCATGAAATCATTATGCAAATCTATCTCAAGTGATAATAAGTAAATAAATAATGACTCTCTTAGTCAGAAACTGCAATGTAAATGAAGAATATTACGCTCGAGCGCACATATCATGCTAAAATAAATTTTATGAAATATTTTAGCATAATTCATGAAAATATCGACGGGAAATTCCAACCCTGGGGGTCCAGAATTATGAGTTCATGATGCACCGTACACCATGTATATTCTAACGAATCAATCCTTGTAAACATTGTTTACTAGTTTCTGCCCGCGACTTCGTCCGCGTAGACTTCAACAATAAAGTATTCTATGTGTTAATCCAGGTTATAAACTGTGTTACAAATTTCATCTAAATCCGTTTAGTAGTTTTTGCGTGAAAGAGTAACAAACATACATCCACACTCACAAACTTTCGCATTTATAATATTAGTAGGATGAAACTACATATACTATCAATTGAGTACTATGAATACCACTGACCCCGAGCCCGACACATATCAATACAACTTTAGAGAAGTTAGTATGGATTTAGGTAAACTGGTACTTTGGCTGTTTCTTGCACTGCACTTGTTACGGTGGTAGAGCCAACTGGCTACAGCTCGTTTACGGCTGGCTCACGAGGCAGCACCACCCTCTCACAGAACATGGCCGTATAGTATAGCTGTTATAGCTGCGTTCCGTCGAAGAGTGAGAGAGACCCTTCCTCGTCCCTCTATCCCACTTCGCTTTAGGACGGCAACGGGCAATGCCTTTGGTATTGCATGGATCGATTACGGTAACTGCTTAACATCAGGCGGGTCGTAGGCTTGTTTGCCGACTTTGTTACAATAAAAATAAACCTGCAGTAAAAAGTGTCGTTAATTCGCGTTTTTTAACTATTATTCACTTCTTGGGCTGCAAGAATATTATGATGTCGAATGGTAGGTATATATAAAAAATCAAGGGTTCAAGGATTATTTTTAGATTTTATAGTTTCCAATTTCCCTCAGACGAGTTTTACGAGTTGCGTCATACATAAACAGCTGATACACGAATAGGTACATTTGTACCTACATAATATATGGTTACTTTCTGTTTGTGATCTTTGTTCTGGATCTGTGATCTGGGTTTGGTTTGGACATTTGAATTTTGAACTACATCACGCTTACTTACATAATTTGGGAATGTTATAATAATAAATAAATATTGTATGACTGAAACACCAACTGTATGGTCTCAAACTAAGCAACGCTTGTGAATGGACATTGAATTTTCTTGTTCTAAATTCACGCATCACACTAAAGTTCTTGAAAACATTTTAGGTAGTATGAGGAGCTCTGGAGCCTCTGCCGAGCCTAAAGGTACTGTCCTATCCTTCCATCAAAGCGATTTGGATCATCGGGTTTCAAATGAACTTGAACTATGTTGGTTGAATTATAAAATGTACTTAATAATAGGTTTTTTATGTCAACCAAGCCACAAAACCGTCAACGTTTCAGAAAAAAATTGCAGTTGTTCCACACGTTTGTTGTCCCCAATTGAAAACCCCGCGGGTGCGGCGGCGATGGGGGGGCACGCGGCTGACGCAGCAGCACACACGCCGGATGGCTCAACTCGGATTTTACAGCTTGCCGCCCTGACGGTACGTCCCTTTAGGTAGAGTAGATATTCTTGCTGAAGATTTTGTTAGGACACGGTGACAAGTATTAGAATTAGAAATATTATACAAAATTTTAACTCGACTACATGTTCGCAATTTATTTCCTATAGGCGTGCAACTCCATGATTCCTTCAGTGATATAAAGAAAATGCTAAGAGCTCCTAAGTATAGGGTTTGCGACGCGCGGAAGATGCTTATTCTTCTCGCTATGATAGCTTTGGTTTTGAATTAGTTCATTTCATTTTTGGCACTCCCTCCAAATAATATTGATATACGGCTAATTATACGACTTTTTTTCCGTTTCCGGTTGTCAAATAAGTAACATCGTCGTTTTGTATCTCCACTTAATTATTTAAAAATAAACATTGTGAAGTGATATAATAGGAACAAAAACCAGTGTAACACTAAGACAAAACTCTAACAAATATTATTAAGTGAAATTGTGATATTTTTCTTCACGAAACAAGACAATAAGTGGTGTGAACAACCAACGTAATTTGGAGGTTATAAAATATACCTAAGTCAAAAAACCAAAAACAATACAGACACCGATCAAACTTGTCAAAATACAAATTCCGACAGTGTTGTCAGCATAAGAAAAATTACCCATTTTTAGTAGAATTACGTAGGTATCCGAAAAAGAATATGGAGGGACAAATTAAAATCCTTTGGGAAAATATGAAGGAGGAGTTCAAAAATCAAACGGTGATTATAACCGAAAATGTAACTAAAAATATATCTGAAGCAATGAACGAAAAACTGAAGCCTCTTATAGAAGAGAACAAAATATTAAAAGAAGAAGTTCACATATTGAAAACCAGAGTCCAGTCCTTAGAAAAACAGTGCAGGAAAAATAATATCATCCTTCATGGAATAATTGAAACAGAAATCAGTAGCACGGAACTGTTAGAGCTTGTTTTGGGAAAACTGAACATCGTCAGCAAAACCGCAGACATCGACACGTTCGACAAATGGGAAATCAGCAACGTACAGAGACTAGGACATAAAAACGGCAAAAATGCAAGACCTATATTAATATCTTTAACCTTGGCTTGGAGGAAGATGCAACTCCTGCGTAACAAAAAGATGTTCCCGGCGAATACATATGTAACAGAGGACTTCCCAAAAGAAGTTTTACTCAAGAGAAAAGAACTGAAAATACAACTCAAAGAAGAGACTTCTAATGGCAAATTAGCTTACATTCGATATGACAAACTTATAGTGAAAGACAAGCAAGTAGAAAAAAGAAAGAGGGCTCCATCTACCCCACCTGGTAACATTGCTGAAGATAAGAGCGAGAATCGGAGTCAAATAACACCAGTCACCAAATTCAGTAAGGTCAATGCATTTGAAATAATGAGAAACAGAGGTCACTCTGCATCACATAAAGATAACAACTAGCAATTAAACATCTGCAACCGGAAAACTGAAACTAAACAAAACCTCAATAACAAAACAAAACAAATAAAATCCCCCAAGCCGACTGGTCATCGTGGGGGAATAAGACCAAAACCCTCTAAAGATTATCACACTCCCCCATCATACCTGACAACTATACCCCCTGAGATCCACCAAGACCTCCACATAGCGACACTCAACACGCGGTCCCTCAGTCAAGACGAAAAACTCTATGAACTAGAATTAGCCTTAGTCAACGTTAAATGGGATATATTGGGAATATGCGAAATGAGAAGAGATGGCGAAGGAATCGATCAATACCAAGAATATGTACTATACCATAAAGGTGAAACGAAAGGACTACACGGTGTCGGATTTATAGTAAAGAAAAAACTGCTCACAAAAATTGAAGAATTCATTGGTATCTCAGAGAGGATAGCGGTTCTAAACATACTACTACCCACCGGAACCAAAAAAGAATCATGGTCGATAATACAAGCCTACTCACCCACAGAACCCACGAAACAGGGAAACATCACTGCCGTAGAAGAATTTTACTAGGATTTACAACACACAATAATGCAAGCTCACAAAAATGTTATTGTTATGGGAGACTTTAACGGAAAAATAGGCACCTGTAGAAATGGCGAAGACCATATCATAGGAAAATTCGGATTTGGAGAAAGGAGCAGTAATGGTAACAGGTTGGTTAATTTTGCCACCGAAAATAAATTATCTATTTTAAATAGCTTTTTCCAAAGAAAAGTTACCAAGAAGTGGACCTGGATTTCGCCCGGTGGCAAGTACACCAATGAAATAGACTTTATTATGACCAACAAAAGACATTTAGTAAAGAACACCACCGTTATAAATAACTTAAATTTCAACACGGATCACAGAATGATTAGAGCAACAATAAATACGTATCTTGCTGGAAAGAAAATAAGAAGAAACTTCAGTAAACAGTTGGTCACAAAAAGTAATAATATTGGTAACGATGACATTTTAACACTCAACCTTAAAATTGCAATGGAAAATCAAAAATCAGAAAACAATAAACTAGAAGTAAAATACGAACAATTCACGTCTCTATTAAAAAATGAAACACTTAAGATCAAGACAAATTCAAAAAAAGAAATCTCGATGGATACATACAAATTAATTGAACAAAGGAGAAATCTATTATCAAATAGAAAAGGAAACTGTAAACAGATTACAGACATCAGCAAAAAGATTAATAAAGGCATAAGAAACGACAACAAGACGAAACGACTTAATGTTATTAGACAATACATCGAGAAAATGGGAGGAATAAAGAAAGCATTAAAAGAACTCTCATGCAAAAAAGAGTGGATGCCAAACCTACAATGTAAGCAAGGGATAAGCACGACAAAAAGAAAGGAGATTCTCAACATAGCTACAGAGTTCTACAAAAAAATATACAGCAGCAATAAAAACGTAACATTAAATGAAGACTACGAACTTGACACACCTGACAATAATGAAACTATTCCGGTCATCTTAGTTTCGGAAACAGAAAAAGCAATCAAAACACAAAAGAATGGCAAAGCACCAGGATCTGACCAAATAACAAACGAAATGCTCAAAGCGACCATTACAGTGACAGCCCCAAAACTAACAGAAATATTTAATGAAATTATGTCTACTGAGACTATACCTACAGATTGGACTAAATCAACAATAATCTTACTCTACAAAAAAGGTGACAAGAGAGACATAAGCAACTATAGACCCATAAGTTTAATGTCAAACATATATAAAGTCTTTTCTAAAATAATGCTAAATAGATTAACCAACACTCTGGAAGAAAACCAAGCAAAGGAACAAGCTGGTTTCAGAAGCAAGTTCTCAACCGTAGATCACATCCACGTAGTAAAGCAGATCATACAGAAACACCACGAATATAACAGAACATACTCCATAGGATTTGTTGATTATAGTAAGGCGTTCGATACTATAGAGCACGAATCTATTTGGTCAGCACTACAAAGGCAAGGTATTCCCAAAAAATACATTAACCTCCTAAAAAAAGTATACTCCGGGAGTACAGCAGAAATAAGATTAGAAAAGTCTGGACCAGCATTTTCAATAGCTCGAGGTGTAAGGCAAGGCGACCCTATATCGCCTAAACTTTTTACAGCAGTTCTAGAGATGGTATTTAGGAACCTAGACTGGGACAACAAAGGTATAAACATAAGTGGCGAACCATTAACCCATCTGCGCTTCGCAGACGACGTTGTCGTATTTTCTGAATGTCCTAGGCAACTGGAGAGCATGCTACAGGAACTAGCTGCAGAGAGTGCTAAAGTGGGTCTATCAATAAACATCTCGAAGACCAAAGTGATGACAAACTCAACACAACAAATACCTATAAAAGTGAGATATGAGAATCCAGTAGAATATGTCGACGAATATATATACCTAGGGCAATTAATAGCCAACAAAGAATGCATGGGTAAGGAGTTAAACCGTAGGGTCACAAACACTTGGAAAAGATACTGGTCACTGTCGGAAGTAATGAAAAACCAACACTTGAAAATGTTCCACAAGAGGAAAATCTTCGATGCTTGCATATTACCATGCCTTATATACGCATGCCAAACATGGTCACTTACGGACAAACAAGAAAACCAGCTCAGAGTATGCCAAAATAGTATCGAAAGGAGCGTTGCAGGTGTGAGATTGAAAGACAGAGTAAAATTAGATGTAATAAAAAACAAGACTAAATTTAGAAACGCTGTTACTTCCAGTAAAATACTGAAATGGAAATGGACAGGACACATTATGAGAGAAAACAAAGACAAATGGACGAAAAAAGTTGTTGAATGGTTACCTCGCAATGATAAAAGGAAACGAGGAAGACAAACTAAAAGATGGGAAGATGATATACGTAGAGTCGCTGGCCCTATGTGGCTACGTAAAGCTAGATGTAGAGAGGAGTGGAAGCTCTTAGAGGAGGCCTATGTCCAAGGACAAGCTGTAAAACAAAAACATACCGGTTTGCAGAGCTTATAATTTATTTATTTATAATCTAGTTATACCTATAGGAAGAAACACAATCTTTGTTAATTTAAGTTTACAGCAATAAAGGCTATTATTATTATTATTATTATTATTATACGACTTTACCTCACTGAAAGATAGGTTAAGTTATTCTCTATTTAGTCAATTCGGAATATCATTAGACGGATCAAATATGGACAGTCCAGACAATATCCTGCCTCTTGGCGAGCCTATAATTAGCTAACACGTGAATTTTAAGGCTATGCGTGCGTGTATTTGCATGCTCTTGTCTCTGCGGGTCATCAGGCAGTGTTGCGTGTTTTTAAAATATTTTTACAGGAATAAAAATTACGTGAATTATTAAGAATGAGGTAAGTACCTATATGATTTGTGGTTCTCAAGCAAAAGACGGTTTTTCTTCCAAGTGCCAAATAAAAGTAAAACGTTCATAATTTCGGATCAACAAGACCTGAAAATATACCTTCTATTTATACAGCGGCCCTCACAGTGGCAAATACAATGAAATGGGAAACTTATTGTCTCAAACTTGTTTGTTCCAACAAATTTTACGTACGGTAGGGACGTATAAATAGAAACGCCCAATGTCCACCAACATGACAGGCTACGATTGAGTTGAGAACAAGCGGGAAAAGAAAAACAAGCGACAACGTCCCGCGCCTCCAGTCCAACCCACAACTTTTGCGGCGCTGGTCGACACCTTACCGCGAATTTGTACCTCCGCGAGACTTATAACACAACCTACCTGTGCCTAGAAAATATATTAATAAAAAGAGTGACAAGAATAACCTCAATGCTCAAACAATGTTAATCTGTGAATGGGTCTGACTTAAATGGCGGCTCATTTTGGCGCCAAACTCGACAGCCGCGTTTGACGGATGAGCTTCCCGCGCTTTCACTTCAGGTGCGTTCATGTAACACAGATATAATATAATTAATGAATCGCGACAGACAATCGATTATATTGTACACTCTATTTCGAATACGAAACCATTAAACTCCGAATGGGGGTAGACCAATAGTAATAAGTCAAACGTTAAAAGCCATGTTGTACTGAATTGTGTCATTTAACAAAATAAACTGCTTTGGCCCAGTTTTGAAGACTTATTTGTGAATTAAATGCTCTACAGTTAAACGTGGAACATCAAAGGAGAGCGCTAGAGTTTCATTGATTTTACATTATTTTATGTACATGAAGGTATTGGGCTTTAAACGTGTAAAGTGGGTTGGATTTTTCTTGTTCTTTCATGTGTTAAGGTGGGTTTACACGTCAGATATGATCGGCTAGCGCGGTGGAGCGCACGTGGTCCGCGTGTTTGGACACAAACAAGTGTATTCTATTTTAGTTTTGACGTTTAGTAACAAATGTCTCCTCGGCCGGTGTTGTGATAAATTGAAACTTCTCATAAATCTGTTCGCTATGGAGTTTTGTGTGTTGTTTTGTGATTGCGTTGCGTTTCGCGGGTGACACACTATCTGCGGCCTAAAAACGACGTAAGTTCAACCTTGGTTAAAATAGTTTTGTATTCTTTCATCGCATCGTATAAAAAATTGATAATTCAAATTATAAAAACATTCAAAAATTGACGAAGCCTTTAACGACTGTCGGTGTTATTCCAATAACATGATCACGTCATAAGTAAGTTGTTATAACTCTCACTCGTTTAAGTTATTTGTAACACGGCGAGTGTTTTCGTTACACTGTATATTATCCGCTTATGTCTGAAAAATGTCCCTAAAACAAATATGTAAAAGTGGCACTTAAAGATGCGAATAATTGTTTAAGCTATTTCAAAAAAGGAGGAGGCAAATATGTTCGTCTGTATTTTTTTATGTATTATTCACCGATTACTCCGTCAAGTAGTTATAGACCGATTCTGAAAATAAAACATTTTGTTTAAAATGGTAATACTTACTCTCTATTTATAAAAATTATAATCATGAAAAAAAAAACACGGACTTCAAATAAACTTCGGTGCACTAAAAATCTAGGAATAACTAGGGACCTTGTATTTTTTTTCATTTAGAGTCCGTCCCACTATCTTAACACTACATTTGGACTACTTCTTAGGTAGGTACCTACGAAGCCCTACTTACTTGAATTGGCACTGACTCAAATGAAAGAAATTACGAGGTCCCTAGTTATTTCTATCTTTTTAGTGCACCCAGGTTGTTATGAAGTTGGTTTAATTTTTCCTTGTATATCAGACACGCTCCACCAAATCTACCAACTAACTCTTAAACGGGAAATAAGGAAGATTCGGAAATCCCAACTTTATACATAGAGTAGCTATTAACAGTGCAACAAACAGCGATTCAAGTTTTTACAACACTTAGTCGTAAAACACTTTTGTACAAGTTACAACACTTGTTCGGACGCATCGCGGCTAACGCGCGGACCGCTCATTACAGCCCCTGGCTTATCAGCACGCTTCGGCGTCTATCGGCTTTTTATAGATGTTGCAAATTGTTTTAATTAACACTTCGTAAGTCGTTACCGTGCGTGGTATGTGAGATCGGTGGTAGTTTTTGGGGTGAAATTTTAGATGACGATTGGTCGTTTGACTAAGCTGTATTTTCGAAATAAAAGGTAGGTAGGTACAATAAACCAGAGCGAATGGGATTACCCCTGCGTAATAGTTACTAGCCCCCTCCCCAAGTAAGCAATGGTTGTACTAGAAGTGGGGCTCAGGTCAGGTTAATAGCCTACCAAAGGACACCACTAGCTTCATAGCTCTAATCGCCCCGGAGGATCCCATACTAATGTCGTTCACCCCATCCATCGCCGGTGGGGTGCAATATCTGGTTCCGGTGCCCGTGTCGGGCGCGCCGAGGAAACGCGCAGTTTGTTACGCTCCTCACCAGCCCCTCGCTATCTGATGACCCACTGACATCGCATAGTACAGGGTCCCTAATAAACCATCATGCATGTCTTATCTAAAGGAGTAAACAGTGTTGTACTGCATCACGCTCTTATAATGCGGATATACTGTCCAATAATCCTACTAATATTATAAATGTGAAAGTTTGTGAGTGTGGATGTATGTATGTATGTATGTTTGTTACTCCTTCACGCAAAAACTACTGAACGGATTTGGATGAAATTTGGAACACAGATAGTTTATAACCGGGATTAACATATAGGATACTTTTTATCCCGACAATCCCGAAATTTTTGTTACGTTAAATACTACGCGGATGAAGTCGGGGGGCACAGCTAGTGTAATTATACATCCTTGCCGTAACGTTCAAACGTTCTTTTTAAGGTGTCTCTACTATGCCGGGCCGCAGGGTAAGTTATGGGTAATTTGCTAGGTGTGTTTTGAGAAAAGATTCGGGAGGTTGATCTATTGTGCATTACCCTATTCGCTATGAATGATGATGTTTATAACAATCTGTTTTGCCTTAGGTAGGTATCTTTTATTCCATCGATTTTTTGTGAGACAAAATATGTACCTACGTATGACATAGGCACTACCCTAACATAGCCTACGTTTTCAGCAAATTTATCTAGATCTGGCGCAATATTCGCTGACCACACAAAACCTAAAGTACAGGATTCCGCACATATAAAAGAACAGAGCGATTATATTGTACGTTAGTATGTCAGTTGGGTATGATTTACGAACCATTATGTTCACAATTGGTATATAAATTACGGGGGCCTGCTAGGGGTCGCATTATGCGATCTCCTTATAAGCTAAAATATTTTGGCTTAGCTGGGATTCATTTAAGGATGATAAAGTGTGTAAGTAGGCACTTAACTAATTTTAAATTTTGCAAGTTATAGGTATATCGCCTTGTAAAGGCAGATTACCCATGTTATGCTGCGGTGTAGGCTAATAGCTAACCCGTGGCACCCCTGCAAAGGCGGTAGATATTAAACGGTAGGTGTTTAGGGGGTGTACAGCTTTGCCGGGACTCCCACATATCCCCATAAATAATATTACCGCGAAGAAGAAGGTTATCCATGATCAGACTTGGAAGGCCGAAAATCATACCATTAGATTAAACAAAGAGTAAATCAATTAGTAGACGTGAAACTCTTCCTCCTTATTAATAAACTTTGTTTAGCGGTTGAATAGTTAAAGCATGCTTTGTCTTATTCTTTCGAATGCCAATTTACTGATGACAGAACGAGATAATTCAGTGTGTAACTTTTCACTCGCTATACCACGATTACTTATAAGGGGGATAAGGTGTAATTAGAAGCCTGCAATATTCTGTACATTAGACCACTTTCTTATAATATATATTTAGTTGGATCTCGGAGGGCAGATAGTGATTATTAAGTATGTTGTTTTTGTAATACAAAATATATATTTTTGTAGCGTATTTTTGTTTCCACCTTCCAATTTGAATAAATGTTTTTCTTTTCTTAAAAGTAGTATTAAAGGTTATGGGCCAGCGCATGCGCATCGTTTTCTACGATTTACGATTTTGATGTCGACGAGCCGTGGGCTGTTTTTACTATGTCGTTTGTTCACACATAAAACACAACGTTTATTTGGTTAGGAAAGATGTCTTCTTTAAAGATAGCATATACATTTTATGTAATAACATTCTAAGACGTTTGAATTAATTTTATTATAATAATAATATCTAAAATAGAAAACGTGTAATGAAATTGTAGGGGAAATGAGAAATATGGTGGTAAAAGAGACAGGAATATAATCAATCAGAGAGCCTGGTTTATTTACAAGGGTTGCTAAATAAAATCGGGATCTATGTCCGAACAGAATATGGAACATGTATGGAACAATATTCAATCAGAAGAAAGGCGCACGGCGCCGCGGGCCGGTCCTGATAAGTTATACATATGCATGGCGCGCTATGATCCATTCCCGTCCATTCCATCACGGACCCGTGTCCGGCATTCCTTCCTAGGTGGGGCGGGGACACGGATCTAGAATATGTGGAAGCATTATAGGTACTTTTGTCAAAGTAGAATTTTCTAAATAAAATTTTCATCATCAGTGGAAACTTATGTATAGCCATGCAAATTGATAGAAAATTAATTTGTGGTAACGTCAAAATAATTTAAGTAGCGTGAAATGTGTCTTAAACTCTTAGTTTAATTTATCGTCCTCGTTACAAGTCACGAAAATACATTTATAAATCATACCAAAAATCCATAAATAGCAAATCTATGAATATTGTTGATGTCTAGAATATTGTAGGGCAATAATTGTTCCGCAGTAATCCGCAGTAAAAACATAGGTTCTTACCTACCTATTCCTTCAAAACTATACCTCAAACCGTTCCATATAACCCTACATCTGCGTAATCGCCTGTCTCGCGCGATACCTTATCAACCGGTTCGCGCTAAGTACCCCGCAAATTGCTATTAAATAATATTCCATCGCGTTAGCCGGGGGCGTTATGAAGATGGCGCTGTTATCGGTCATGTGTGGTGCGAAACGCGTGCAAAGACGTGAAGGAAAAATTTGAGTCTATTGGGTGCCGTGCGTTTCATATTCCAGTATTATTAAGTCCTAGCAGTCGATATACAAAATAGTTGACGAAATACGAGACTATTCGGGGTTAGAACCGATATCCTGTACCACAGAGCAGAGAATTTAGTTCACATCCTGTCCGTTTTCCAGATGGTCAACGCAGCTGTGATCGTTACAATTTCTCTTTTCAGAATTGACTTTCTCGTGGAACCATTGCACCGAGTGAACTCGGCTCATCGATGTGTGTTGGTAACCTGAGTATAATTACTGACGGACGAAGTACTTGTAATAAGAAACATATTTTGTTTTTCTTTAATTTATAGGGATTTATGAAACTATAGCAGTGATAGCCGATTGGTTAAGCACGCGTCTTGCGGGCTACCAGGTCTCGGGTTCAAACCCCGGCTCAAACCTCTGGATTTTTCTAAATCTATGTGCGAATCATAATTTCTGTATGATTATCACTTGCTTACGGTGAAGGAAAACATCGTGATGAAACCTGCATGTCTTAGAAGATTTAACTAATTTTCGAAAGATATGTGAAATCCGCCAACCCGCACTGGGCCAGCGTGGTGGTTTATGGCCTGAATCCCCCTCGTGTTGAGGGGAGGCCCGTGCCCAGGAGTGGGACGTCAAAAAGGGCTAAAATTATTAATTATTGATATCATATAGGTATCTTTGATCTATGGTCGGAACTATAGATGACTAGCTGTGCCCACCGACGTCGTCCGCGTAGTATTTAACTTAACAAAAAAATTGGTCATATCGGGATAAAAAGTATCCTATGTGTTAATCCCGGTTATAAGCTACCTGTGTTCCAAATTTCATCCAAATCCGTTCAGTAGTTTTTGCTTGAAAGAGTAACAAACATACATCCACACTCACAAACTTTCACATTTATAATATTAAGTAGGATTCACTATTTACAACTAATATTTCTAAAGAAGAAATGAAAAGAGGGGAAGGGGATTGGAGAAGGGTGGAATTAATTTATAAAAACGTATTGATAGTCTAATTTACTGCAGCGTTTCGCTAGTTACAATTAATTATCTTTGTCTTAATTTGCACCTATGTTTACTAGCTTCAATTTTGTACCTATGTCGCCATCGTCGCCAGAATATATTACAGCCATGACAAACTAACAATAAGTTTCTTTCATTTATTTGTTATAAAGTAAGCTTACTGTGCACTTTGGTTCCCGGTCTGACCAAAAAAGGTGTTTAGCTGATGCCAAAGCGAGTAGAGCAATAAAGACGGTTATCAAGTGTCTTGTACACTTTATGCTGATTTAATTTAGTTTAATTCGATGAAATACATCAGCAAATTAAGAATAGAATAGAGAAAACGCTAAAAACTTTTTGAGCAAGCGACGGGTTAACACACCACAGCCACCCAATAAATCAATTACTAGGTGACTTAACCCTCCCGCGCTGGTGCGGCGCGATGTAAGCCGACTATTTTTCCCAACAAATAAGCTCGTAAGATTTATGCGTGAGTGCGTTCGCAGTGTCCCAGCGGCGATTAGATGGCACGGGTCGAATGGACCCGAGATAGGGTTGCTACCGCTACCAGAACTTGTGATACACATTTTTTGCGAGATTTTTTTGTAGGTGATGAGGTATGATGAGGTGTTTTGTATAAGTTAGTAAATATACCACAGGAATTTCATTAAATAGTACTTACCTTCACAAGTTAATTAGTAAAATGCAGAACTAGCAATAAGAAATTGGCTAGATGAAGAAGTATTTTGTTATTGTTAAATTTAGTTACTTTGCTAAGATTTTCTTTAAAAATGTCTTGTATCCCAACTTGGCTACGTATCTTTTCTATATAATTTATTCAATCTCTCATGATAACAGTTTACAGCCCTGTTCCAAGATAAAAATTCCGTACCTTATATCAAGGCATTAAACGCTTACCTACCTCAGTAGGTAAGCGTTTACCTCACCGAGTCACTGAGCCCTCAGGCTCAGTGACTCGGTGAGGCAGCGAGGCGCCTCGGTATGTTGAAAAGTCGAGCCCCGAGCTTACATTGAAAAAATATAAAGCCCTATGTCAGCGCGATAATGGTATGGATTAGTTGACTGATTGTGTGAAATTTTACCTTCAGATACCTTCCATTTGTTGTCTGATTTGGTTTTAAATTGGCTTCATCCTGGAATCATGAGCCTTAAAAATACTGCAAGGAATGGTCACTTTGTTGTGGAATGGAAATAAAAGAGAAATACCAAATTATGCTGATACAGACTACCAATAGATTTGGTCATGACTATCCGTAAAACCCTACCTATTTCTTGAATGTTATTTAGTTTTACGACATTTATTATTCATAGATTATCTTGACGTGTTTCTATTGCCAAAGTAGTTCCCCATCAAACATTGCCCACGCTAAAACTAGACGTATGAATAAATTCAGGAGATGCGACATAAAACAAAACCTCCCGAAGTTGGCCGAAGAGCCGGTCGCTCATTTACAATTTAACTGGGGAATTAATCGGAACTCGGAGACCACACACTGGTGCTGGGAACCGTAAAGTTTAGTGTGCCGCCGCATTCAGAATGTAAATGATGTGTGTCATCTTGAGACAGAGTGGCTCTTGCAAAGTCGCATGTCTTAGTTGTATTAACAGAAACTTAAAAATCATGCATAAATAGAGAATGGTAGTCAGACTTTTGTTCAATGAACAATAATTTAACAGACAAGTGAATGACAGTTTCTGATATTCAGGTTCAATAGTTTAAAGTGAGTGAGATGGTTGTTGATAAGATAGGTCAGTAGTTTCGGTTTGGGCCCGTGTTATCGCTAAATGGTTTCAATGGAAGACCAGCGTTGATTGTCCTCAACTAGCAGTAGGTGTGCTGAACTAGAACCGTTTGCGACGAGCGCAATCTTTGTGTATTTTACTTCTTTTTTGTGGTCGTTCTTGTTGCAAAAAAGCTTTTTATTCTCAACCGACTTTAAAAAAAATTCAACTCATCAATTTGTGTCTTTTTTATTTACTTTTTGGGTGTGCGTTTGGGCGCAACATTGTGTAGCGTAAATGTTCAGATGTGAGTCCAATTCGTCCTCTTCATCTCAAAGCAGGACAAACTGAAACAAACTTAACGAACTCCGTTAGAAACTCGAACGCGGCACATTTATCCAGCCAGCACAATGCCTCGCGCCCGCAATACAGTTTTCACTGCACCAAACTGTCACTGGTGTCCCATTGATAACAAGAGTCGTGTGGCACTGCAGTGTGTGCTGTGTAGGAAGATGCAAGGACATTCTCGAATTCCAGATGAAAATTTGGAAATGGCTACCACTTATTTGAAATTTTTAAGAATCCCGTAATTAAAGTAACCCTCACTGGAATGTCTGCTTACCCATCTCGGCGAAGCAGTAGAATTACTATCATATCTCCATGGTGCATCGAACTACCTAATTTATCAATTTATAACAGTTATATTTGACGACTGCTTGGCACAGTGGTTCGAGTGTAGGCCGCTCGGCTCACTGCACATGGTGGTTGTAGGTTCAATTCCCGCCGGGGATAAATTTCGGAAATGGCATTTTCGTAATTTTCTCAGATCTGGGTGTCACTGGGATCGCCCCCAGTCCATTGTACAGTACCCCTAGTACAAGCGTTGCTTAGTTTGGGACCATACAGTTGGCGTGTGCGTCTGGCGATATTTATATATTTATTATTATGCACACTCTATATATTCATTTAACTATTTGATTGAGATTGTCTTACATGCGAAATGACGCCTCAAAGGACATGATCGTGGCATCAATCATGAAATTCGGCGCGGCATCACTGAAATAACCACAAACACTTTATTTTTGGTGCAACTTGAATTGAAAATAGTCCTATAATGTTAGACAGGTCGCGGCCGGTACAAGTATCAAGTTTATGTCAACGGGCAGCGCCGGAAATTAATGGGAAATCATTTCTTGTGCTTTACGAATAACTTCTCTTCAATCTTACCGATACACTACTTTATTTAGTTGCTAGATAAAATATTGAAAATACAAGATACAAATAGCGTATTATGTTTTTAGGTATTTACTAATAAATACATGTTTTTTGGTTAAGGCACTTTCCAGAAAACGCTAAGACAGTAAACTTTTGTAGGGATTAGATTAACCAATCAAAACCCTAAACTTGCTTTGTTAATTAACATCTTATGTTGAGTTTATGTTCTAAGGTATTTTGCTATTAATAATGTATTTGCGGAAACGACATTGGAAGACTGAAATTTCATTACAAACATCATCAATCAGTTACTTATGTACTTACCTACTAAACGTACTAAAAATCTGTAAATCTAAACTTTGCTAATATTCTTTACTCCTTAAAAACACAGTATAGTGTTTGAGTTAAAATAAATAAATAAATAAATATCGCCAGACAGGCACACCAACTGTACGGTCCCAAACTAAGCAAAGCTTGTACTATGGGTACCGTACAATGGACTTGGGGGCGATCCCAGTGACACCCAGACCAGGGAAAATTACGAAAATGCTTTAAAACATTGATCATTGAACTCGAACATGGGAGTATCGGTACTCGGTACTAATAAATTAAGGAGCCGATAGCAGTTACAAAGGACGCGTTACTACACAGCGGAGCTATGTTACATCTGTGTCTGGACGTCCTTCTCAAGACGAACAAATTGATTAGAACATCCTTGTTCGAATGGGACTTATTGGGAATAACAGAACTAAAGTAATAAAGCTATGTAAGATATTTTCCCCCTGACGGTGAGGGGAGACCGTGTTCATTGGGACATTAAAACGGATAATTACACAATACAATTAAAGGACCAAATTGTAAGTTCCCCCATAAGCCTAAACAAAACAAACGATTTGATTTGCTTTAAATTCAGGTGAACAGGTGCTTGTGGGTACATAGTCTAGGAAACGAAGTTACTAATAGCTACAAGTAAAATCCTACTGTAGCTGTCTCTACACAGTTCAATAGCGATAAATCTGCGATGTCTAATAAAAACCTTTTCTCCGGACTGACGGTGGATTGTGCTAAATACCGCTGTAGGTACAGTCTGTACGTAAATAGATAAACGTAGTTACCTATATTATTATTAATAGAAACACATTTATAATATTTAATGTTCGCTTTGATCATTTCCGGATCGATTTGTGTCTATCGACGGTAAAACAGTTGGTAGCGAACTTTGCTTGCGTGGCTTTCTTAAGCTTTAAAGTACCCTCTAAAGTAAAAAATATTTCAGTCACATAGAACTTATTCAATTTAATGTCCGGGGAGCGTATCGGAATCCAAAATATCTGGTGGATAAGACCGGATTCCTATCAGAGCACCGGTTTGGTAGAACATTACATTGGAATCACTCAGCACAAGTGGACACTCAGGACACAACTAACTACCTTTCGCTCATAATACAATAAAAAGAAAGTAAGAACAAAAATCAGGAAGTACTATCATGTTGTAAATTGCGATCTTGTAAACAACCTCTTAATTTACCAAATACTTTTTAAAAAAAATATCGCCAAACGACCCACAAAACTTTATGATCCGAAAGTAAGTGACGATTTAAAATATACCACGGATTGGGCACAATCCCAGAGTCACTCAGACCCGGGTCAAACCACTCGGTGTAGTGAACTCAGCCCATACTACTGAAATAGATAAGTCGTCTTATACTAATAACAATACGGTACATTTCAAGGCTGTTTATTATTAACGATTCCCAGCCAGGTGGCTGGGCAGTTGTCCTTGAAAGCAGGGCTCGCGTTGGCCAGGTGGATGTCCAGCAGTTCAGCCACGGGCAGCAGCCGTGCGCTCAGGGCCTTCAGCGTGTCGATCACGTGTGGGCCCACTTGCTGGGGCTTCGTGGACAGCACTTCCAGGGTCTTGGACCTTATGGCGAAGTTTACCGTGTTGCGGAGGTGGTACTGGAAGCAATTTGGGATATAAACCTGACTAATACATTAAAAAATTGGGAAGGCAGTTAATGGGATGGCCTTTCGGAATATTTCGTTGGGCTTGGCTGTAAGACAAACGAGTAATTAAGTGTCAAATTTACTTCCAAGTGGTAAATTTTCTTAAGACTATTATTTTATTACTAAAGCCATAAAATATTTTAAAACTTTTCCATGTGTCTTTAAACTCAAGCGAGCCTCAAATCCATACCCATATTGGTCCAAAGTTAACCTTTGCCAAACCCAGTGGTTACTGGGGTGTTTACCTGTATAAGAAGTGCAACTCCCAGATGTACCGGCTTGATTTCCATCGCCTGAAGTTTCCTCACTAGCAGCCTCGGGGTTAGGTCATCCAATTTGCCAAGCTGGGCAAGTATTCTTGGAGCCTAGATACCAATATTTCACATTTAGTCGCGTTTGCGTCTCTTCCACTTCCATAACTTACCACAGTTGCATACAAACCAAACTGGGACTCAGTCGATTTATGTAAGTTCGCTCCAACTATGGCCTCCGGGATCAATATATCAGGTGGATTAAACTAAGTTCGTAGCGGTGAGCGTGCGGTGACATTTAGTACTGCGGGCTAATCTATTTGCCTATTGTATACGACACGTTACGCCTATAGTATAGGCAAGTATAGGCCCGGCTAAGCAATTGCTATTCTGTAGAAAGTTTATTTATCGCCTATTGATAGAGTGCTTTACTGTTCGCTGGGCCCATCTGTAGGGCTACCATGAGTTTTACGCTCGCAATTCACGTCTAAGGAAAATCATTTTTTTTGGGAAATTGTACAGTGCTCTTGTCAGACCATCATGGAACTGAAAGTTTTCCATAAAAATATCGTGTGTCGCTAAAGACTAGGTAGTTATTTTAACGAACGTATGAATTCATGGAACTAGTGAAGAGCGTTTGTTTCTGTTCTTTTGATAAGGCGTCCCAATATTCCTCTATCTCTCGGTCAGGTCGTCTGATCTCCTGTATTTATATATTATCTGTGTGACCTGTATATATCACACATGATCAATGAGAAGCGATACGAAAATTAATTGATTATTTTATTAAATCTGTTGTTTTCAGTTGTCTTTTTATTTTACGAATTTATAACCAGCGGCGTCGACCGACTTGGACTCCAACATTGTTACTATTTCGCATCGCTTCCCATTGGCCGCGGTATAGATGCATCAGCTCACAGTGAACATGATGTCGTAGAGTCGTGCGCACGCGTGGAACACCTGCATGTCGGCCATCGTGTCGTGCATGTCGCGGCTCTCCACGGACATGTAGTAGCGGTGCGCCGTGTCGATGCGCGCCTGCGCGGTCTGGTTGCGAGGCAGGTCCTGGAACCGCTTCCAATTATCAGTAAATCCAGGAAAAATAACATTATTAAAAAAAGGAAAATTAATGTTCCATATCTTACGTTTGATATATCGGATATATATGTATAGAGTTTGAATGAGGCACTGAATTCTAAGATGTGGAGTTCTGGAGGCACGACGGCCTTCGCCAAGAAGACCCAAAAAAGGTTTTTTGTATCAAATTTAGGTTCGAAATTGAGGCTAGATTGAATCTAGATTGAGGCTATATTGAAGCTAGATTGAGGCGTTTTGTTTTGAATCGTAATTTAGATGTAAATGAAAACAAAACGTTACTAGACCTTTGCAATGTCAATCAATTTCATGATGAGTGATGAGTAGATGCGTCGGCTGATGGCGTCCGTGCGTCTTGAACGATAATTATCTACTTCGCTGCAATAAAAGGTATTACTTTAAAATGCTACTTTATGTACAATAACATTAATTAACTCTTATTTTTTTCCTATTCTTTCCCAAAACTAGCAAGTACCGATTTTAAACGTTTTGTTGTCTGTACTGGATAGGTAATCGATTGATTACAATTGTGATAATGCTATACTCTCCTGATCTTACCGTTTCACAATGTACTTGATGACTAGCGACATGGTGCGGTTGAGGTACACCTGGTTCTCCTTCTTCAGGTCGAACAGCAGTTCCTCGTCGAACCTGGCGTCTTGCAGCGCTTCCACTATCGCTTTAGCGAGCCGACGGTTCTCTTGGAAATAATTCTGTGGTGAAAACATGATGGCGTTCATTAATTTTATACAAAAATGTCTTTTGTTATCTATAGAAGTCAATTTAATTGAAGTGTCTGTTTATAATGTCAAAATAACAGCTTTTTACTAAATGTTTATTTTAGTTGTTTATTTATATAGGTACGGGAGATACTTATAAAAAAGCCCGTTGACTTTCTTGCCTGATCTTAATCCAGGTCGCGCTCCGATCCAGTCGTTGATTTGAGGGAAAAAATTGTAAAATTCACAATGATGAAATGTATGGCCCCGTAGGCCTAAACAAAATAAAAGATTTAAGTTTTAGTTTGAGATACCTACTTATTAGCCTCATGTATATAGTAACGTTCATTATCTTCGCATGTATGGTTATTTTCTATAATAAACTCCATGTAATAAGACGCCCATTTAAATAACCACAATCTGGGAGTTTTTACAACCGTACGTACTCTAATAGCATTATTCCCACTGTTTTACAAAAGAATTCTACTATTTTCCATTAAAACAAAATACAGAAAACTGCATACAGTTTGGAACATAAAAATGAAACTTAAAATGCAAACGTTTTAAGTGTTTTGTGAATAAAATCGTGTAGTTTTTGCATCTCCCATCTGCGGCTAGCGCGATGGCTGGGTTGCCAAATGGTCGCACTTCCGGCCGATAATTTGCAATGTAAATTATGTTGAGCCATGCGGTGTAAGTGTGGTGGTCGAAATTACTCCCGTCAATGAGCTCGTTCGATTCTCAAACTTGTCATTGCTATATCGCATACCTGTAGGCATTCCAACAGGTACACCATTTGATGGCAACGATCTATGAATACGGGCATAATCTGTCAAATTCTATAGAAAAAAATGTCCTTGCTGTCTTTGTCGCGTGAATGTAGTATAAAGTCCAAATCACAGACTAACAAATACTACGCTGTGGCCCAAATGTAGTCTAACGCGTGAAATTAACAAATATTATTGGCTATGCTGACTGTATTTTACATTCTTTCTGTTTATACATGTTTTATTAGCAGTCTGCCAATAGTTAATGCAGAGAATCTAAATCGAATATGGTTTTGGACCCGATCAAAACGTAGATGAATGATATTAAGTATAACTTTTCCTATACCCTTGAGATAATTAAGCATGATGGTAAATAAATAAGTTACCTCGGCTGTGTCCGCCTGGGACCCCGCAACTAGCAGAAGAAAAACGTACAACCCAACCATTCCGCAATGCACTATTCACTTAAACTGGCAATACTCATTTTATTTTTACACCGAAGTTACAAGCGACACACAGAATATCGTAGTATTTTATTTTCACAAGGGAACACAGCATCGGCTGTACTGCGGTTTTTAAAAAAAATACGCCTTAGAGCTTTTCGAATAGGGTTGTCACATAGTGCATAATTAATTTTGACAGATTTTCTTGTAATATTAATTGTTATCAAATAAATTAAGGCATCTTAGTTAAATAAATATCGCCAGACGAATACACCAACTGTATGGTCCCAAACTATGCAACGCTTGTACTTGGGTACCGTATAATGGACTGGGGGCGATCTCAGTGACACCCAGAACAGAGCAAATTACGAAAAGGCCATTTCCGAAATTTACCTTGACGGGAATCGAACCCGCAACCACCCGGTGTAGTGAGCCGAGCGGCCTACGCTCGAACTACTGCGCCAAGTGGTCGTCAAAGTTATAGTTTTTTAATAATTATGGATGAATAGCGGTACCTGTTTATATAATAAATCTTCAAACTAATCCTGGTCACCTTTTACTAATCAACCATAGTGAACTACTTACAAAAAATTGTAAAATTCACGGTATAGATACATTTCAGTACGCTCTAACAAAGTCAGTTATTTTAAGTACTGTTCAATTGCAAATAATAAAAATATTTGCGTGGAAACCCTATTCTTGGTGCGTTGTGAAACGTAGGTTCGTATTTGCATTAAGATCTCGTAAAACGAACTGCGTATTGTATTGTGCGAATAAAATTGTTCCTACAACATTGTTAAGTGTTTTTATATCTTTTATTTGCGTTCAGAGGCGCGTTACATATGAATTGTGGAATTATAAGTTGAATGTGAACGTAACATACTTTAGAAACGGAACCCTCAGAGTACTTCTAAATCCTGAAAACTCAACCGCTCGTTTCTATAAATCGATCAGTCCTATGGACACGAAATTATTTATATGTAAAATCTGCTTTCTGAGACCCATATATTAGAACAATCGGGAGTTAGAAGTCCACCACCGTATCCTTTTCGCCAATAGGTACTTACTTATATTGAGCAGTGCCATCTGTGTGGAGTGACCACGGGTGTACACGCCATGATTTTATTTGTAAAGTTCAGATAAATGACAAGACAAGTGTAAGATCACTGTCACGTTGCTTAAGGTGGGTATACTGCAGTTGTTAAAATATCTTAGGCAAGGTTAGATTCGACAACCTATCTAACTCAAGACCAGGTGCCACTCTTAGCGACGATAATCGATATTTCGAGATATTTGTAGTGTCGAATCTTACTCTAGATTCCATATTTAAGTCACCGTATTGATAAATGAACGATCGATATAAAATTATAGTTCGTTTATACAATAAACCACAGCAAAAAGATGGCATTTAGAGTAGGATTTGACACTACAAATGTCACGACAATACTTATATCGATTATAGTTGCTAAAAGTAGCGCCGCTGGAAAACATGCCTTAACGCTCGTTTTCTCGTCGCTTTGTATAACTAGCTAGGCTTCTCATATTCTCACGACACATAATGTATGTGGAGCAATTTTAATAATAACGACGGATATTCGACGTCGAGTTTCCGTTTCCGTTTTAAAATGCAATGTGGATTATTATTTCATCACCGAGTCTCCCGTGGTCGCGTCTCGGCCTCACTAATGAGAAAACTTCCCACTCTCAACGACGCCACTTAAATATTTTAATGTCTTTACGCTTTTTGCCGATATTTTCTTAAGAATAATATAGTAATGGGGGATACTTAATAAGGAAGATTTCAGAGCATGCGTTGGAATTGTTAACAAATATAACTGGGTACCATCATCGGACCTATAAGCTCTGTTCTTTCTATACATTATTGACGGATAGAGGTATTTTACAGCTGATTACAGTAAAGTGTATTTAAATATTCGTGCTGAGTTAACCGTGTGAATGAACGCTAAGCTGAAAAACAGGAAGACGTGGTTTAATACTAACTACTGAAACA
Organism: Notodonta ziczac; assembly: GCA_918843915.1. Taxonomy (NCBI): domain Eukaryota; kingdom Metazoa; phylum Arthropoda; class Insecta; order Lepidoptera; family Notodontidae; genus Notodonta; species Notodonta ziczac. Next base: position 13,533,011 of record OU974039.1, on the reverse strand, counting down.
TTTTTGTAATAACAACGTTAATATTTATTTTTCCTAATCGTTATGTTAGTCCAGGCAGAACTAAATGACGATTACTCAAGGTGCCTATTCTGTGCCTACAGCTATACATACTTACGCCATCTCACATAATGTCACAACGAGTCTCTTTCTCTTTATTCGTAAGAAATGAACAGGACAGAAAAATAGCATTTTAACGCCAGTATACCATCTGTGAGATGTGGCTGCACCTCTGCCTGCTGTGATAGTATGTGTCACTTGCAGCCCCCCTAGCCAAGTTGCTTCGTCTGTATTCGTTTCTACAAATCGCTACGCTTCATGTATGGAAATGATATAAGTCACGTGATCTACTTATCGATTTGTAATGTCATTTCCATACATTTAAGCGTAGCGTTTTGTAGAAACGCTTGTAGACGAAGCCACTTGGCTAGGGGGGCTGATGTGTAAAAGATGTTTCGTCAAATCTGTTACAGTGTAAATAAATTGTGTCGCATGTCTATAAATCACCGCACAGAATAGTGGTGCGGCGGCCGCGGCGCGGGCGGCTCCGCGGATCGCTATAAATTGGCTCGTTTTACGCGCGCCGTAAACCCAGGATTGCGACACTCGCGATATTTTCCGTACGAATCCATGCAACATACTTGCTACAACATGATTATTGTTGAAACACATCTATATGTATTTTAGTAGGAGCTAGAGTAGTCCCCCTGGGCTTGAGGTCACGGGTTTGATTTCTTGGTTGTGCTGCTGCGTTCACAGCGTGACCGTAACATATGGAAGATGATTAGCAATAGTCACGATCCCCAGAATTGAGGGAATAAGTAAAAGTCACGGGCGAAATTCAAATGCATGATTCTACTCGTACTTGTAGAATAATATTTAAAAGCGTCATATTGATAACGGAGGCATAAAATTTCATCTGGCTCCACGTTCACATATCGCCTGTGAGAAATCGCCCGGGAATGAAATACCTTTGGATTTCCGTGCGGTTCGACACCACAGTTGGGCGGGCGGCGGCGCGTGGGCGGAATGCAACCGCAAACTGATGTGAAATCGAGCGTAATGAAAGATATTATCAATTAAATTGATACGACTGGAAATTTATTAACTTATCTTGTAGTTTTAATTGAAAGCACATGATATATGATGAAATGGTTTAACATTTTCTTCCGTTAAATGGTTATGGTGGTTGGTAGTTATCTAGTTTCAATTATCAGGTATGCCTTATGAGGTTACTATTATGAATTGAGATAAAAAAAACTATTGCTAAACTTGTTAGCCAACTGATCTTCGTGTACCTACACGAAGTGAGGTACCTACCTCACGTGGTTTCAGTTTCAATTTACTTACTCATTCGTCTCGTAAGCGCAGATGATTCCGGCTCGAATCCTATTCTATCCATACAATCATCCCGGTATGAATCTTTAAAGCATTCTGAACCCTATTCATTACCAACATTAGCTATGTATTAGGCATATCAATAATTAATGAACAAGCATTTATAGCCGACGATATGATGGTAACGTCTACCGCTGTGCGTGTTTTGATTGAATGGGAAAATGTGTAAATATTAAAGGTTACTTGGTTATGGTAGACGCGAGAGATTACTCTTGGGGGTTTCAATTTAATATGAATCTAGTCATGGCTGTACCAACTAGTTTATAACTAGAGTCATTTTACATTTCGACGACCGCTTGGCGCAGTGGTTCGAGTGTTGGCCGCTCGGCTCACTGCACATGGTGGTTGGGGGTTCGATTCCCACTAGGGTAAATTTCGGAAATGGCCTTTTCGTAATATACCCTGGTCTGGGTGTCACTGGGATCGCCCCTAGTCCATTGTACTGTACCCATAGAACAAGCGTTGCTTAGTTAAGGACCATACAGTTGGTATGTCAGTCTTCTTCTTCTCATAGTGCCTCTCCAAATAGTGAAGGTCAGCAGTCAGCTCCGCATACATCTCTCGGTCTCTGGCGAGGTTGAAAGCTCCGCTGCACTTGAGACTCCCGTCCATTCTCGGATATTTCGCAGCCCCGATTTCCTCCTGCGCCCAACAGCTCTTCTACCAGCCACTTTTCCACTTTTCCTTATGTCAGTCTGGGGATGTTTATTTATTTATTTTAAGTTTTAACTTATCTCTACTTACCTCCGAATCGAATCAAATTGATTGCGAAAATCCTGCCTCTGCTTGACTTATCTTATAACCTACACCAATTATATTACGGCGCTCTTTGAATAACAAGGGCAACTGCAAAATTATATAGCAGACCAAATCAGTATGTAAAATACAATCGTGACTTTTTATAACGGCACGGAACGATGTCGTCAGCGGCTAACGAGACCGCATTTACTGGGAAATAGAAAACGTTGGCGAAATGACCGCTGTCCGCGGGCGAAGACGCATTTACGCGGTGATTTGACCCGGCGATTAACTTGTATTAGTTATTGTTTTCTTATATTTACGCGAATACTACACATTGAAATAAAACTATTTTACGGATTTTATCGCGTTTATTAACTTATAGTTTATTAACACCTCAGTCCCCCCGTGACCATGGCTGCTGTAAAGCAACCGAAACGTCGGGAACATAAAGTTAATAAACGCGATACAATCCGTAAAATAGTTTTATTTCAATGTTGTATTAGTTATATTTAAAACATAAATATTAGCAAGAACAACGTAAATAACTTGACTTTCGCGAGAATCGTGGGTAGTGTTAATAGTTTGGGATTTACAGGATACCTCGTCATAGTTTGCGTTGCTCGAGGCGTTGATACTTAGGTTACATTTTGGTCATCGTACCAAGTCGCACCTTTTGTTTATCGTATTTTGGTACCTATTTGACAATCGTTTAAAAACAACCTAAAATTTATCTCACGCAGCCGGTAGGCACAATTAATTAAGTACTTAGCAAAGATCAATTTAGAGAAACTTCGTGAAGATAAAAATGTGGTTTATGTACAGTGGTAGGTGTTGCGAGGATGTGGCGCGAGCTGCGTGCGCGGCGGGGCTAGGCGCGGGTCGCACGCGCCGCCCGCCCGATGGGCAAGACGTCCGGAGGCCGGCCCGACGCTGGAGTCAGAGCTCATAGGATCGCCAACAGAAGGTAACGGAACGATTGACCAATCATAGCTAAGACTAGAATACATTTAACAATGATAACGTTAACTTATCACTGAGGGTAAGTAAGTACCTATAGCCTAGCTTTTGCGTATTTTTATTGTTAACATTAATGGTAAACGAGATATCACTGGGGACAGGTTAAGAAAAGAGTCGAAGGTGGTGGGTACCGAAATATAACTTTACTGCTGGTAATTATTCCAAAAACATCACAATCTCCAATCAAACATTAATTCAGAATTCGACCTAATGGAATAACAATTATGACATAATTAATAAACATTCAACATCGTTTCGTTCCAAAATAAGATTAGTTCCAGCGAAACAAATAAAAAAATATAGAAACAATAATAGAACCGACCGCACGCTAACAAGACATTAAAAATAAACACATTATCCATTAACAATGAAAAGTGTATCGTAGTCGGCAGACTTTTGACCGAGTTCCAAATATACACGTGATTCACACAATCACACAGACAGACAAAGACTTTATCTTTAAACGGACGCGAGCAGTTGCTCGGCCGTCAATCTCCCATCGCTTGTGGGTAGCGTTTGACAAGGCCAACCATGTGTATTTATTTGACAACTCTCGTTTAACGAAACAAAGCGGGTAAAACCTGAGCCCCAAGTTTATTTCTTTAAAAAATAACGTGAAGCTTTCATCTCAGTTCAATGGCAGAATGTTTTTGGAAATGAAAATGTGGGGAGTTCCACAAGGATAGCGATTGGGACCATATGTTTTGCACATTGCGAAAACACGGTCGAAATGAAACTGGATTATACAACAATGAAATATATGACTATGTGAAAGTAATGTTACATGGTGATTAATTTAATTAGCCACTCGACGTGAGCAAGGATTAAAAGGCGGCGTGTGATACAACATCTAGTGAGTTGGCACTTTGGACGCGATCCAATATTTTTTTTTCGTATATACTATCGACTCAATAACTTATACCTTTGATAATGAAAGCCAGCGTGTGGTCGAGATTACGAGGTTTAATTTAATGTTTTGAAGATCATACTTACGCGTAATTTGTCAACAATTATCGCTTCAGAAGAAATGTTTCAGTGAATTCTGTTTCAAAATTGTTACAAGATAAAAATATGTATAATTCTCATTGCAATTTATTGATGTTACTAAAGAGTCGTAAAATTTTCATTCACTCCGTCTGACCCGTGTATAAAGTGTGATTTATTTGAATACTAAAGCTAAGAACACACTTTAGAAATGATTCGACTTTAGGAACAACGTTTTGCGTTTCTTCTTTCTTCGGCAACGTGTCATAAGAAGCAGAGAGTACCATTACTACTTGTTATTATGTAGATATAGTTATTTTAATAATTTACTGTTTGGATATATTTTATGACGCAGTTATTACTCTGCAACATAGATTAACGAACCAAAGGTCTAAGGTCTGCAATGAATGTAATAAATTAGATCACATTATATGTTTTTAAGTTGGTTGATTGATACGTATTATTTATTCTACACTAACCTTTACAGTAAAAAGGTACGTCGGCACCCAATTCGTATAGATTCTATGGAAACTCGGGATTTAGTCGAAACATTTGTTATTTGTTGTTTGTTCGAATCACGCGTCTATAACGCTGCTAGTGTATTTTCTAGTATCAAGTTTAAAAAAAAACATTTATTGACTCATTTGTTATTTCTTCGGATCATAAGTTTCTCTTTCCATCGTTTCTTCGAAGCTTTATATGCCATTTAAATTTGGTCCTTCTCTCATTTAAGACGACTAATTTTATTCATAATTTCAGTCCACTATTGTACTGAATTACATCTACAAGTTATTGACGATCAAGTAATTTTCATCCGTGTAGAGATTCGTGCGTGTCGTGGGGCAGGCGCGGGCGGTGCGCGGGCGCACGCTCGGGCGGCGCGGGCGCGGGCGCGGGCGGGGGCGGCGGCGCGGGCGCGGCCGCGGTGGGTGCGTGGCGGCGGCGCGAGCGCGTCGCGCAGCCCCGCAGGCCCATGGAGGTCCTCACCAGCATTTACGCGCTGTTGTCCGGAGGGGTGAGTATGGCAACAAGTATTTCATAAAATACGAATTGGGGCCATCCGTTTTGAAAATTTCCATAGAACCGACAAAAAATGGTTCCTTTGTGGATTATTATACATAATGACTGCTGATAGACTCTTGAATGGCTTGGATGAATGCTCCTGGACTATATTTGATAATATCAACCTGAATCATTTTATATTAGACCTTATTTTTTACTTGTGTGTTTCCGCACAAAAAGTAATGCGTGGCTAATAAATAATGGTCAATTTGCGTGCATTCGAGGGCTTTTGTCATAACTATTATTGGAATCAAGTAAGTGTAATAATATGTTTATACTCAAGTTCACGAGTTTAAGTCAAATTAGTCTTATTACCTACGATCTGAGGTGTGTTACCACTGATCTTCCATCAGCTGTAATAGTTTTGCTTCTGAGGGCATCAGTTACACACCTATTTTTATCTCACGCTTTGCAACGGAGGGAGGTTAATAATTTTCTTGCAAATCCTCCAATTCTACCATTCAATTAAATTCATGCGGGTTTTAGGACACTTTTGATTTTCCCAAGGATTCTTCGAGGGTCAAGACTCGGCGTCGTTGTCGCTCCTGGTTTACAGGAGTGTGATGTGTCTAGTTCAAAAAAAATATTGGCTTAAGAAGCCTTAAAAGCTATCGTGTTATTTCGCTCAAAACCTGAAATCGGATTAGGTACCCACTTTCGTGGTTTCCTTTGTATTTATGAGCAATTTCTCAAACGAAATGTCTACCAAACTGTAACTTTAAATTTCAAAACTAACAATCTTGTTAAACACGAGTTTCCAATTTAAATCTGAATATTTAAAATAAACGAATTCGATTATTCCGTGTCACACATTTTCATCCTTATTTCCGGTTCTGAAAAGGTTATTTTCCTATACACAGCAAGGGGTGAACCCGAAGATTGATTCAGTTGCATTTCGACTGCACTGCGGCGTGACGACCGCGGCGCTGCTTGCGGCGAGCGCGGCATTAACGACGCGCCACCTAGTGGGCAACCCCATAGACTGTATACACACAAGGTAAGGGTGGGCGATGTTCCGTTGACGTAGTACCGAACCATGTAGTATTCGTACCAGATTATAGATGGCGTTAAGAAAACTGAATAATTTTGCGTGAACACATCAACCGTGGAAAGACTCATGCATAGGTAGTTGGAAGTTTATTTTTGTGGTGAACTGTTACCCCGCAACTTAAGGGGAGCAGACGAGGTGCCAGCCTTTAAGGGACCCGTATGTTTTTATTTTTGTTATTGTAGGTTATTATCTATTTATCGGTACCAAGACAGCTCAACTTTTCGCCGAAGGTCAAACCAGGAGTAACAGTAGTCAAGTATCACCTTTAAAAAGAAACAATAATAAATCCAAAAATGCATCTGTTTCTTCTCGTCATCAGGGATATTCCGGAAGACGTGTTGAATACCTACTGCTGGATCCATTCCACCTTCACGGTGGCCGGGGAGGCGGCCGGCGCCGGCGGCGGCGCGTACCCCGGCGTGCGCGGCGCGGGGCAGTCGCCTCGACGCTACGGAAAGTACTACCAGTGGGTCGCCTTCTCGCTGTTTTTTCAAGTAAGTTCTAAATATAATAGTACTAGTTTTTCCCGCGACCTCGTCCGCGTAGACTTAAGTAAAGTATTCTATGTGTTAATCCTGGTTATAAACTATCTGTGTTCCAAATTTCATCCAAATCCGTTCAGTAGTTTTTGCGTAAAAGAGTAACAAACATACATCCACACTCACAAACTTTCGCATTTATAATATTAGTAGGATTCCTTGCAATTGTGTGTTTAGAAAACTGCCATCTAGTAGAAGAAATAAAACCTTTTTCTAGCACGGAAAACACATTTCCTTTTCAGGAGCTTTTCAGGAAGTACGGTGCGAATGTAATTTGTAGAGTAGCGACATCTACAAGGCGGGTGTGAACAATTTATTAAGTTGTGCAAACAACTTAATAAATTGTTCACACTTACTACTTGCTATTGGTCAAGATTCTTTTTTTATCATATGAACGACCGAAATTATGATTAAATTTTTGTAACTCTGAGATAAAACCATTTGACATCTTTGCTGTGGGATAGCAGCAAAACTCATTTTTGCGCTATATTGTTACATATTTTCATAGAAAAAAATAAATGCGAAACGAAATCAGCTATTTTTGGGCTCCTCCACGTTAAAACGTTAAAAATATTGTGCAGTAATTTCAGTAGAAACAGCGTATAAAAATAAGCCACAAAGATAATAACACTGAGCCGTAGATAATTATGTAAATGAGTGTTACGTGTGCATTGTTGTTCATATTTTAGCGTTATTTCCTACGCGAACAAAGGATGCAGAATAATTTATCCCATTAGAGAGGCAATTTCTTGGGGAAATAAAGAAGGATCCAGAATTGTTGAAAGTCGACATAATTTTCTTAGTATTTAAGTTTAAACAGATCCGTTACTATTTGGCTTAGACTTCGGCCTGTAGATATGACAAGCGCAGATGTGCTCGTTACAAGTGTTCGTTACAGTAGAGTCGCTAGTGTTTAGTCACATTATTAGTATGGCAATTTGTACGTAAAAGGTCTAATACCATAAAATAGTTTAAAATATTTTTAGAGGTCAAAGTGATGCGATGCGAAATTTCTAAAAGGTATTTGGGTGATGCCCTGTCTGTGTAGTAATGTTTCATGTTGTATAAGTTATAAACTGAGGCTTGTATTAATAAATCGATCTCAACTCTGAGACTGATCGTGGAAATGTATTTCTTATGCCATACCAGTCTATAAAATAAATAAATATCGCCAGACTGACACACCAACTATATGATCCCAAACTAAGCAACGCTTGTACTATGGGTACCGTACAATGGACTAGGGGCGATCCCAGTGACACCCAGACCAGGGAAAATTACGAAAAGGCCATTTTCAAAATTTATCCCGGCGGGAATAGAGCCCGCAACCACCATGTGCTGTGAGCCGAGCGGCCTACGCTCGAGCCACTGCGCCAAGCGGTCGTCAAGCGGCAGTTATTACTTGTCAAAAGCCTACTAAGATCGCTCTCAGATTTGAGTTAGATTTATTAAAACGGGCCTTATAGTTAATTTTCTTAAATAGCTTTCTTAGAATGTGATGTTTATCAGCTATCTCCAGACTGATCAGTAGATCAAAAATTATAATTACTTGACCTCTCAAAATGTTTCACAATATAATTTGTAAGTCATTATAAAATGACACTGATCCTTAAAAAAAGTAAGAAGGGTTTTTCCAACCCCTTACCTAGGCAATGAAAAATTAAAACATGTGCACTAACCTATGTCATTATAAGGCGATTGACAGACTTGTTTTTCGCTTGTACCGCTGCCAATCATAGGGCAAATTGGTATATAATACTGATATACGAGCAATAAAGCGAAGTGCTTCAGCTGCTAGTCACCCACTTAGCGCGATGGTGTGATGATGCGGGGTGTAGTGCGGCCGCCGAGAAATGGCCTATACTTGATTGGCCTCAGGATTAAGTATCACGCGAAACTTTATGTAGTGGGAACTAGAGTGGGAACGATTGCAATTGGCCATTGGTGGATAATTTTACTATTCTCAGCGATATTAAGTCTCGTATCTTCTCAGATTGAACTTCGTAGCGTAGTAGTACTGTTAGCGTTTGGTTGAGATATGTTGGCATAGCGTTGTTCTAGAAAGGTAACTAATAAGCATCTGATTATATGTATTGTAGTCTTCTTCTTTCGAATGTCAAATTATTGATGACAGAAAGAGATAGTTCGGTGTGTAACTATTTGCCCGCTAATTGACATTTATTAGTAAGGGGGATGCGTTAACATAAATATAAGAATATTGCTCAATAAAATTAAAGAAAATTAAGTCCTGGCTCGGTTATTTTTCCACATTTTCAATATTATTTTACCCTCACTGTCGTATCAAATCACAATTGTTTTTATTTACTCAATGTATATCCTTAAACGGTGTTTAACCACCGATTACCAATATAGATATTTGCTACGAAAGTGCTACGGCGTAGCAAATTTATCTCTTTGTAGACAATCGTAGACATGTAAACCCTGAATGAATTTTAAAAGAAATGATACGTCGTATTAATATCGACAATATTTAGAGGAAAAAAATACTTATTTAGTTTTCTCCTTCATTCTGAATCTAGTGCGATAGGTGACTAATGCCTGAATATCACGTGGCTAAATCATTATGCCAATTCCACACATCGCCAGTGTACCGTTCGATAAACGATAAAGGATTGAGTGTTGAGTGACGACGTGTGCGGCTTCCGAGCCGATTGTTACAACTCACACGTCACGTCTACACTAGCGCTGTTACGTGGCTTCGCTTACCAAAGCTGGAGATTGAATGTTTTGCTCAAATTAATTACGGTACATTTATAATATCCGTAGCGTATTGCTAATGTGGTTTCAAATGCTTTAATCCTACAAACCTGCCAAAGTGGAGTATGAGTAGATTGGCCATTGACGTTAGTTAGTGTAATGTCCAAAAAATAATAAAAATGCGGACGAGATCTGTCTTAAAAAATAAGTATATATAGACTTATAAATCCGGGTGTAAGTATCTTTAGGTTACCAATGGTTCTAATATTGTAGTCTTGGCGATTTGAACAGGTTTTCTATAAGATAACTGCAAAAAGTGACGTATTCATTTACGTGACACGTCGGTTTGACGTATTGCGAGTGAAGGGTTGGTCAAGTCGAGACTGTCGTTAACAGAGTAGGACCCTCTGATTTGTGTGAATATCGGTAATCTGTGGGAAAAGACCAGGAAGTAGACCGGCAGGAAGTAGGCAGCGCCTGCTAAATCAGTATATATGTTAACGCGACGAGGTTACAGCCGCGTCGAGTGTCCGCGCACTGTGTCCATCTATTATCCGCGCGCATGTGGCGGATTAGCTACGGCGACGAGAATTAAGGGACTGGCGGAAGCGACTAGGTGTAACTCATACCTAGTCTAGCCTGAATAATTAGACCTATTTATGAGTTTTGTGTAATAAAGATTATATCTATCTATCTAGTAGCTTGTGCTCATGGTTTCATTATGAAAATTCCTTATGAGGTATGACGCCGGAAATACATGTGTTGTGTCATGACATAGCGATTTTGGATCTATATTATGTATACACATCACCTATTCCCGACTTCATTTTAAACGAAAACCGGTAAACAAGTGTGCGACTCGCCTGTTGATAAGCAGTTACTGTAGCCTATAGATGCTAGTAATACCAAAGGCATTGCTTGTACGTTGCCATCCTGAAGGGGAGTGGGACAGAGGGAAGGGAAGGGAGCGACAGGCGTTGGTTTCGTACTATTGTTTTGTATTAATAATATGAAGAGCCAATATTCCTCAAACTCTCGACAAATATTATATACTTATTGGAACGAAGTTCCTCATCGCGCGTTGTGAAAGGGGGCTAGACGGAAAAAATTAAGACCAAAAGTTGTAACGACACTTTTTGCTATAGTTGTAAGCCGTGCGGTGTGCGCGTGCTTCTCTGTATGTCTCTCTCTCTCTCTTATAGAAAGCAAGCCAGTTATTTTCGTTTCATCTTTCTATTTTTATTACTAAAATTGAGCCTACTGATTAAGTTTATATAACATTATATTTGTTACTAATAAAAAAATATTATTATAACTTAAAAAAAATACAATTCCTTCACTAATTAATCGAAAGGAACTTCGTTCCATCCGGGTGTCCCTTGACACCTCTCGTTTTTTTTATAAGACATTCGGACTCCACTATCAACCACATATTCCCATGAGTATTTTATCCCGCTGTCAGTTCGTCGCTCGCGTCGGTATCGCAGTTTTACAAACGCTAGGTGTGCGCTCGTCTTTACTGCCCACACCTGCGCAACTGGGTCGTGAAACACTGTCGCGTGTCGTCATCGAACATCGCACTCTATTTACATAATGCCAATAGGTTCATTTTGTATCGGCGGACTCATTTGTACTCTTTTGTATTGGTACAAAACTTGGAAACTGAGACGTCGGTTGCTCTAGCATGAACAATATGTTCGCTAGAGTCGCTGGGCATTGGTTCTACATAAAAATACTTATAATTAATGCAAATAATTACTTTGTCGGGTGACCTGCTCTACGGGGCCTCTTAGTACGAGATTAGTCTTTCAAGTTACAAAATAGTTATCTGCGCCCGATTCGAAACTGACAGTTTGAGGAATAGAGCTGCAGAAAATAGATGGAAACACATAATTCTGGGAATCCTTTAATCGTCAATGTGCTTAGGCAGAATCATTTAGCTAACTAGGTGCATACGTTTGTAAATATAAATATTAACCGCAACAAGCTTATGATTTTGGCGTCATCTAGGCTGGCTTTATCATCGATCCTATTTCATTACTATATAGAGTTCAAAGTTAAGTTCAAAACAAATTGCGACACATTGTGGCGGTGACAGACTTTAGCTGAAACCACTCGCATAAAAAATAGTTTACATGGAAAAACAGTTGGAAATCTGGTTAGGTGTTTGATTTTTCCTGGTTTTTCTCGTAGTTCGCCTCATGTCTGTCAGCACCCTAAGACACAATGTCAAAACTGTGTTGTCTAAAAACAAAACCGTGTATTTCAAAACCATGTTTAAACTTTTATAAAATGTTATTTTTAAGATGGCAAATAGGTTGCATTGCTGGGTAAAGCACCAAAATATGAACTTTGGCAACGTATAAAATAAGATAGAATTCGGTACCACGTGGCCCAGCCATAACATATCAAATGTGTGCATTTTATATGAAAATATTTTTACTGCTTTATTCCAAAACACGACTAGCTCTGCCATCAATGTTTACAATAATACTTTAAACATATTTATTGAGCGGTTTCTTTTATAATTTAGAGGGCTTTCCTTAATACTTTCACAGTAGCAATAGTGTCCGCAACCCGCACCTATCGTTACGAATATAAAATATCGCGCCTCAGAAATAAACACGACTTTTCCCGCCACGAAATATACTTTTCAACCCATTTGCCCGATACCTACACATAAAAACAATAAATTATTATATTAAACTCCACTTTTTTATATAAAAAGAATTATTGTACGCCATTTTCAACACGTCCAATTTACTTGTTATAAGCGGTGAGATGTTTATGCCTGTCTAAACTTCAGAGATTTACCGCTGTGATGTCAATGGGCATTCATTTTACTTTTTCACGTTTAAAATGTTAACTAGCGGTCCCCCGCCTCGCCGCGTGATGTAACAAACTGTCTTGTCGACGTCTTGTCGGTTCCGACACTTTTGTAAATCATATTCGTCAGCGCGTCGCGGCCGCACGCACTTTGACAACCCACGATACAATGACGAGCGACACTGACGACTACTGACGACCACAAAAAGCTCCGAACACCGTTAAAATATGAAGCCATTTTGTTTTACGATAATAAATTCGGATGCTCATGCCGATATTTATTGCCGTTTTTATAGTTTGTACTGTAACTGAAGATGTTATTTTAGTAAATAAAATAAAATTCTAAACGTATAGCCGCCGTCGGAGCGGTTCTCACGATCATCATAAAACATAACGTATCTCTATTATTGTTGGAGCCCTTCCAATGCGTAACTATTGTATCTGCTTGCGCGACCTGCTTAATATTCCATGCACCGGTGCGCGCGGCTGTCATCGCGACTCGGCCGATGCGATGATTTTTTAAATATTTTAATTATCCTTCGGGATGCGCGGGCGCTGTGCCGCAACGCGTTTCATCGGCTGACCTAATAACTTCAAATATTATGATGTTAATGTAGGCAGTGGCTGCACGCGCGTGCCGACCGCCCAACTTAAGTTTATAAATAGAGTGCACATCGCCCTGTATGTATTTAACGTAAGGAGCTTTTTCAGCGAGGCGGGCCAGTCGACGGGATCGTCTGAGCGCGCCGCCCGCGCCCGCCCGCGCTCGCCCGCGCCGCGCTACCTTTCCGAACCCAACTTTTCGATAGACCGCGAACTTTTTTGAATAATATTTTTGAAGTTTTCCGGCATTCGGTGCAGTGCCGTCCAGTGTGTGGACGCCGACGCGTGCGGCCGCCGCCGACCGCCGCGGCGCGTAACCGTGTTTCAAAAATAAAACGTTGCCGATTCGAAACCGGAGCACCCCGAAGGTTAATGACAAAATAAAAGGCATGCATTAAAACTGTGTGCCTGAAAGCCGTGGCCGCCGCAGCCTGGATCCTTTGCCTACATTATTCAGTGTAGACATGTGAGTTAACGATTGCCATGGCATAAGGAAACTGACCCTCGATTTTTTTTAATATAAATAATTACATAGCCTTTACCCGCTTTCTAAGCGTAAAGCAATTATATAGGTTATCATTGAAATTAGAGCGTGAATTCCAATGAGTTCATACTGTGCATTCCCCGACGTCTTTAGGTGTTTCCAAACTAATTAAGGTTTATTGTGTTTACATTACGATTTTACAACGGAATGCAATCAATCTCATTATGAAATGATGTGGGCAATATAGAGGAGCTGCGTTAGAAATGTAACTCGAATAACAAACGTTTTAAAGCAGGTAGGTATATAAAATAGTTATCACTACCAATTATATATATTTTAATTTGCTTAAACTACAAAGGAGAGAAAATTATAAGTTTTTTTAAACTATCTAACCACAATAGTAAGCCAAACAAAAAATAAGGGTGTATGAACTATTTTAAATTTTTGAATTCAAACAAAGAATATTCCACCTCAATTTTATATATTAAAACATCAAATCTTCATTCTGCAACTTTATTCTCAACTAATAACCGATCTTTTCGGACGTATCGATTCGATCTCAATCGAATTTCCCGCTAGGTGATTTACGATTAGTTGCGAAACATTTGCCTCGATAATGCTCATAGTTCATCGCACGAGGCGTTTGGACAATGTTGACCCAATATCGCGGGAGCGGTCTGGCGGGCAAATTACAATGTGCACCGCCTACATTAAACAGTCTCTGTCGGGATCATGCCTTTTTATAATTATTATACGTAAGAAGGTACGTTCCTGCCACGTGGTACTATGGTATTGTTGATGTAATATCTTCCGGGTAAGAATATAAACATCTCTAAACACATTGCTACCTACTCGTCAGAGAACCGCTTGCTGAAAAATGTACGACACGCATCAAATGACCCGCTGAATATTTGTTAGATATATTAAAATATCTACATTACAATAAATAATAAATAATTTGACGCAACTATGACTTTCAAAGTCACGAAAATTGGATAACATTTTATAAAATAACACGATAATATAGATTTGATGAAGATAATCATTTTCTGGCTTGAAAATGTTAGATTTTTTTTATTTGATTGTCCATTATGTCATGTTAAGGCATTTAGACTAAACAGTTTATTCTTGTGAATATAGTTTATTGGGATAACACATATATTCCGTTAATGCAACAGTGATTCATAACAATTTGTATTCGTAGCACGAATCAGCATAACAAATTACTTACTGTTGTTCCATGATTTTAAGCTAATGTTAGGTTGCATCCGATCGTTTTTAGATATCGTTATTGTAGTTGTAGTGAAATACCTTTCATAATATAAGGGTTATAGAAAAGTAAAACAAAATTAAAAAATACATTTCAGTCACTTATATTTCCTTCACTGTAATAGAATAACATAAAATAAATCAGTACTCAAACCTACGTCTCTTGTTTTGAAGGCAAGCTTCTAACGAACTTAACTATCACACTAATATATTTGTAATGAATTCAACGGACCATCTATTAGGGTGACATAAAAATATAGTCGTTAAAACATCCCTAGGGGCTTAATGAGTTCATTTCCCAGCGGTGGGCGCTTCACTGGGCGGTGATATTTTTGCAGAATGGTCCCGTTATGGCCACGTTCGTTTTCCCGCGCTTTCTGCTGTCACTCGTTAGGGATAGATGGCTGTCGCTTGATGCGTTTGCCTGATGGTTTTATTATCGTGGCCTGATTGACTGACCGACCAGACCATAGACATGAATATTGTCAAGGCCATTATGAAAACTAAGAAATAAAATAGGACAACAAACTGACTAGTAGGTTATCCTAGTACTTATGCCTTTTAGTATTTTTTTCAAACGGTTTGTAGCAAATGATGAATAAAACCGATAAAAACATATTTACTGTACATAATTACAAAATGTTTAGTAAAAAATATTAAACGGATACTCGGGACTATAAAGAACAACTAACGATGACGCAGCAACTAGCGACGGTGGTACAATACCATAGATTAACGATAAAAGGTCTAAGTACAATACGGATAAGATTTCTGGGTGCATAGATAAGAACTAGCTTTAGGAACTTGGAACTCGATAGGAACAAAACAAAAAATTTAAGCATGCTTACTTATTACGATAGAACGGTGAAGCAACTCTTGTTACGTATGTAAAAACCTCTTACGAAAATAGAACTTGCGACCATATCTCAGTGGCCTGGCGTTTTTGTACTGCACCAGTAGTGAAAAATTTCAAAACTTCTCAATCGCCTTACCCATTTGAAGGCAAGTCGTAAAGCTACCGGTACATACCAAAGAATATAACAGTCTTTATTTTTATTTTAACTGCAGTAAACTGTCTGGCAGTTAACAGCGATCCCTCGAGCCGGGCTGCGCGCGCGCACGCCGCATTGTAAACACAGTTTTATTGGCTCGCGTTACAAATACAAAAGTTTAGAAGAAAGTTAATGCGACCGGTTTGAATTTACTTGTTTAAATTGATGTGAAGCGAGGAAAATACTTTGTTAACAATGCCTACTTACAGTTTCACAAGAATGTTTCATTCTCATTTTAGTAAAATATTTCTTTTACTCAAGTTCAATCCTTTCTGTACTGGTAAGTACTCGTAGAAGTAGAGGACATTAAAAAAGTTTTCAGACTTTTTATAGATTCCATTTGCAGTAATATCACATGTTCACCATTACTAAATCACTTTTGGTTGTAAAAATACAGTTAAAACTTTGTACGAAGACTGATAAGTAATTACAAAAGGTATGATAAAAAAAACAAAGGGATCCAATGGAATTACAAAAATAATTTGTTGTCGCTAGTTTTTCTTCTCAGTGCAGAGGAGTTGGTATATGATAAATCTCGGTGGAGCGGTAGATCTGGTCATTGCGTCACTGATCACAGAATAAAACCGAAGTACGTAAAACAAGGAACAAATTCTGATTGCCGCGAGTAATGAGACAGAACGCGCCGTTACCCGTCGCTATGGCCTTGGGCTCCGGAAGGTAGTTATGACGGATTTTATACAACCATCAACTGTGTACTATCGTTTGCTCTTTATTTTCTCAGTTCTAAGGACTATTTTTGTATCAATGTATTCACTAGGCTTTGCCGCGACTCATGTAGAAGTCTAGACCTCAACTCGCGTAGATCTCATTCCAATGAAAAATTACGTTGTACCTAGTAGTATCAGCCAACAAGTTAAACAGCAGCAGACCCGACTCGTCTTGTTCGGTGTACGATAGATGCATCTCATCTGAGTTCTTTGGCTTTTATATTATTATTATAGTTTTGAACATAAAAGAACCACATTTCTGATGGGGTATTAATATATGAGTATGCATTAAATAGAGACATTTTTATTTTCTACACTGAATTCTCGCATTTTGTTCAATTTTGCTTTCACTATAATAATTCTAATTAGTGAGTCATAAGAGTAGAGTCAATAGTTACTACCTTCAATATATAAACATACGTCCTATCTAACTCTACATGTTGTGATAGTACAGATTACAATAATAATTGCTGGCACGGGTCTGAATGGCGACGCGACGCAAATAGAGAAAGTATTTTAAGACGATTCAGATCAATTAAGATCGCGCACGTTGACCTAGTGTGAATCATCGGAACTTGGTTGCTTTTGTAAAACATATTTAAATGTCAATCTGTAGAAATAACCTATCCTAGAGAAAGAGTCAGCGTATTCATGACGCTTTTACGCTCGCTATAGTTACTATCGTATGGCAAATTGTTCACCAGCTCTATGGGTCTCCCGAGGAACTAGCAATTTAGTATTCAATTATTTTGTGCATACGCTATTTCCTATTACGAATAACTCTAGGTAGAGCTACTCAAACGTGGGTATACTAGATGCAGTTGAGGCTATACTAAACCGAACAATGTCCGCATGAAATGTATCAACCTTTAAAAAGGAAAAAAAAATTACGTATATTAACTAACTCTACCTACTTATATACAAAGTAATAAGGTTGATAATCTTAGTTAATTAAGTCAAGGTCGTACGTGCTAACGGCGCCATGAGCGGCTCCCATGGAGACACTCACAGCGTTATCTCTAAAGACCATCGATCGATATTTATAAGTGCTCAAGAAATTTGACAAGCTTTTATTGATATTTTTAGATATACTTCCATTATTGTGTGAGCTCCTGGTATAAAAACATCGTGGAACTCTAGGTGATATTATAATCTTGGGGATCTATACGCACTAAATACTATAATACTATTTGCTTTTTGGTAGCCCATCCAAGGAAAGTTTCCTGAATGTAGCTTAACAGAGTTAATCGAACGATTTGCTCTACACGTGGCACAGGATTACGACCTCCCCGACTCTACCCACGTTATGTACGAGCGCAGTGCTGTATTGCAGAATATTTCAAATATAGGGTTCCCTTTTTCAAGCTAAGGGTGTGTAAGAGATATATAAATATATATAACTCAAAGGTGACTGACTGACATAGTGATCTATCAACGCACAGCCCAAACCACTGGACGGATCGGGCTGTAATTTGGCATGCAGGTAGATGTTATGACGTAGGCATCCGCTAAGAAAGGATTTTGATTAATTCTACCCCCAAGGGGATAAAATAGGGGATGAAAGTTTGTATGAAACTTTGTCAATTAAATTCCACGCGGACGAGGTCGCGGGCACAGCTAGTAAATATATATAACTCAAAGATGACTGACTGACATAGTGATCTATCAACGCACAGCCCAAACCAATGGACGGATCGGGCTGAAATTTGGCATACTGGTAGATTTTATGACGTAGGCATCCGTTAAGAAAGGATTTTAATTAATTCTACCCCCAAGGGGATAAAATAGGGGATGAATAATCCCGAAATTTTTGTTAAATTAAATTACACGCGGACAAAGTCGCGGGCACAGCTAGTTAATAAATAAATAGCTAATTATTTTTCCATCCTAAGATATTGAATTTATAATTCTTCATCTTGGCGGGCACCTAGAATTTAAAAAATACTTGAACCTATATGCAAAACAAGACTGTAAGCAGTAGACAGACCTAGGATGGTTTCAGACTGATGGAAATGCGACCATATTGTGTAATTTTCTTCTCCGTTGACAATTATTAGAGATAAAGTCTGAAAGGCTGAGCAAGTGTTTCGTCTGTAGTGCTTTTAGTGACAACATATTATTTCGTATGAAGCTAGTTTTCTTACAAAACCAGCAGAACCCGTAGAACAGTGTCGGTTCGCACTTGACAGAATTTCTTCACATGCGGTAACGTAACATAGGGCAACTTACCCATTTTATGTGTTAATATTTGCTCTCACTATAATATTGGTCTAATCGTGACATTGCCCTATTTAGCCAAAAGGCATTAATGGCAAGATGGAAATAGGCATAGACATGAAAAACTAGCCAAAATGTTGAGACACCGGGTCCACACCGTTAAGCAATCGCGATGCAACGCGGCCACACCCATATGATTATAGGGATTTATTTAACGAAATAGCTGTCGCATTGCAATCGCCTTTCAGGTGCGGCCTATGCCTATACGAGTAGTTATCGATTGAAAAAAAAACAATCTTTCGTTTACGTCAGTGTTTGCACAGCATCTATAGCGGTTGTCAATTATTATGTCTTCGTACAGGTAATCAGCGACTGGATAAACACCCCGCGCTAAACAAATGATTAACAAAAAGAATACCAGACCCAGGACCTTGAATCGATACTTACGTATTATAATTATTTACAATCGTAAATCGAATCAGCGAATGATTCCGTTTATTTTTTCAATTCGAGTCAATGATAGAGTTAGGCGTACGCAACTCGATGTATCGATATGAGCTTGGAAAATCGCTAGACCGATCTATTTTGGCGTGTAGGAAGTTTATATGTATTTATAAATCGATGCCGGTGTGCTGCGCCCGAACGGACTCGATCGTTGGTTATTACGCAAATAATTGTTTTAAATAAATAATTTTGCTGTTTATTTTGATTTAGGTAGTTGTTTGCTCGTATCAAAGCGAGGTCTCCTTCAAGGTATAGTGTTGTGGTTTTCGATGGACTGATGGATTGAGTGTGGATTTTTTTAATTGTACGCAATAAAACAAATACTTATAAGATATTTACATTCTCCTAATGATCTGTGTAACGTTTCGAGGATAACTTCACTTGCCTAGTTACATAGCAACTGGGTTTAGCCGTGGGATAAGTAATAACCGCTTAAATAAGGCCACTTCCTGCCCTTCGCTGGAGAGAATTTACTTTCTACCCTTGCAATAGCATACATTTTGGATAAGCTGTACCTACAGATTAATTATAGTCCAGTCTACTTCAAGTCCAGTCCAAATAGGCTATTAGACATTTATTAAGGCTTTGAGCAATCCACCTTATTGTTCATGAGAAAGTAACAATATAAAATAAATAAGGTGATGAAGTATAGGTTTAGTATATTATCATAAAAAATTATATAACTGTCACATCGAGGAAATGTATCTGGTTTAAGCAAGATGTAGGTATATCCGAAGGACACTGCAATTGCAATTACAATTCGCCCATTCATTCATCCCTTACATAACAAACATCAATACTTTTTTTCAATATTTCTTGACACTTGTTGATAATACCTGCTCTATTTTCTTTTGTCCTGGCCCGGACGTTCCATTTTTATAAACGAGTGTTACCATGCACGAAACTAATATTCCCTTAAACTGCGTGTGGACATATTTATAGAGATGGCTGGATATCGGGTGAATGGAGACAGATTTAGATGTAGTAAAACGGGCGCATTAAATTTTATAACTCTTGTCACATACACGTCTAGCGGTGTTGTTTTTAAATGGCAGTCATTTATAACGTATTTTTTTTTCTAGGAAGCATAAGAGTTTAATGGTTTGTATGAGAAGACGTATGAATGTTGTTTATCAATCAATTTTCATGTGTCGTGCTTGGAATAAGAGCTGGCACTGTACCTAATGAATTTGTTACAAATGGACTGACAAAAATGTTTAAAATGTACTAATTTGAAAGTTTATTTTATTTCATTGAAGTCTTAGATAATGTGTATAAAAACGTATTGTGCATGTAAATTTACTTTAATAATGTCTTGAACTCCATTGAAAAAAACATCAAAAGTAAGTTATGTAAAAGATTTAACTTGATGTTAAATGAATACTGTTAGCCTATTAACTGCGAAGTTTTAATTTGTAACAGTGACACCCGACCAATGTACCTAGTAGTATGTAGAGCTGTTTGGTAAGTATGTCCTAAGGGCACAATTACCCAGTTTAATTTACGAGTACAAATCTTAAACATGAAAATACAAACATTACACATTTGAATATTGGACATAGCAAGCCCTCATTCTGACCTTCCCATAAAAAAAAAACCACAATTATCTGTCATCGGTAGATGCGTGAACGCGCAACTATTAGTACTACCTACGTATTTTCAAGCGTTTATATAATAACAACACACGCAGATACTAACAAATTAACGTACCATTACACGTATATTTATTTTCCGCGAGCTTCCTCATCGACAAGTTTATCCATCACTAAATATGCTAATTTTAAAACTAGCAACACAGCTTTTTTCCGCGCCAAACTTGCTAACGGGGCACAGAATGGCCGCCGTCGAATAAATAAAGGTAAATATAGGTAAATACATCTGGTAAATTAACATTGGTGGTGCGATGTTTATTTGTAAGTGGTAAAGAATTATTTTTGTAACGAACTTGGCATTCGGAGCGTCAATTTATTGCGGGATTAAATGTTACGGCTGATGGAACAGATGTGGATGTTTCGAGGTTAGGGAGTTAGGTTAGGTTGTGTTAAGCTAGGTTATGCCTTGAGGTTATGTTAAATATTTAGGTTAATTTTAAGTAAAAAAGGTTTGACACTGGAGTACATACGATAGAGCTTTACATCGGCTTGGTTCCACAGTTTTTTATAAATATAAAATTCCACATTTTTCTTTTCATTTGTTTTTTAAGCTCGTTTAAAACTTACTTATTTGTCCAAAATATAATGCTGCGAATCCCTAGAAACAACTTCAAAATATTCAACTAATTGAACACGCTGCCTATTACTCAACTTTTTTGTTTAGAAACAATTTTTCCTGATGTTTATAAATATCTAATTTGTGCCGTTAAGATTTACTAGTTCCATATTACAGTTCGTTCGCATATGTGGGTTAGTTTACACATCGCATGATGAATTCTCTCGGGATGGCGTTCACCGTGTTTTATGAGTGTCTGTAATTTATTTAAACACGCAAACATTTGTGTACTTGCACCTGAGCCGGAGATAGTTCTATTAGTTCAATTTATAGTTTGTTAAAGACGTGTTTCGTTTTTGAATTTCTTTATTAATATTCATTTATTGAATCACGAATTAGGGATGAACAAAACTGAGTCTAAACCAGACTTTGGACTCAATAAATATCGCATTGTATCAAAATATTTTCAGAAAAACGAGTTTACATAAGTTTAGGGTGTGAACATACTGGTGTAAAAATTAACTGTATTTTATTCTTATTGGAAACACCGATGAAGTTCTCTACCTGACTCGATTTGAAGCAGATGCTGCTTCACCATGTCGTGTCATGTCAGACTTCTCGTGGCTCATTAAGATAAGGTTTGAGGTAGAAATAGAGGGAATATTATGACATCTCCAATCGCCTTATCCTCGTGCAAATTATCTATAGTACTCACGTCCCTATGCTCTGATCATCGTCATTTCGCGAACAATAAATCCGCTGATCAGTGAGTTCATACATCGCGCGTGATCAGTAAATATTTCCGCGCCGGCCACAATAAACGGATAACAATTTCCGTGTTTACGCAACAGCTGCGCAATGGCCGCTCGCGGTGCCCGCCGATTAAACCCTGCAATGGATCTGTATAATTAAGTGAGTATACGGCTCCTGAAACCTTTAAAAAAGATGATACACATCTTGATATACCTACCTTGGACTAATATCACTTAAAATAAAAAGGACACGGCCTAACCCTAAGTTGTTTCCTGTAATTAAATAAATTTAAATTATTATTCTGATAATGCGACTTGTAGCTATGAAACGTTGTTAATCGTTCGTCAATTAATTGAATGTAAACTTTAGTCTACGGACCATGCACACTAAGGAAATTTGACATATGATTTGTGAAATACTTTTTGAGTTAACCAATATCTACTTTGATTATCTTCACTCAAACCGAATCATTCTTCCGAGCGTGTTCCGGTAGGCAATAAACGATTTGACTTTGATTTTGACCGGAGAGTTTTATGATGTGACATTAATTACTATTTAGTGGGTCTATGTCTGGTGGCTATAAAGTTAGAGCACTCGGTGAGGTGTCAGTAGAACTGAAAGCCCGTCTTCCTTGACCCAGACTATAGCCAGCAAGAGTTGTTACCTACATCGAGAAGTGAAGACGAACAAACTCTCTAGTTTTTAAATACCCTTGCGTACTTATACCTAGTTTTACACCTAGTTTGTAGGTCTATGAGTCCAGTTGACTATATTAATATACTTAAAAATAACTTACAAAACTTTGTCTATATTTATTGTACATATTATTATGGAGGGACTGCAACTGCGAATATTCACAAAACATTCCGATAATACCGCGAATCCGATTAAGCTGAAACAAAAAAACATAAACGTTTTGGCAATAGAGATGTAGCGTGGGAAATTGGAACTGGCTGTACAGCGGCGCACCGCCGCGCCCCGGTCTGGCCTGGGCCTTACATTATTCAGGCCAGGACTCGACCCGGGCCACCGTCGACCTTATAAAAGCGACTTAAAAAATTATAAGCACTCTCTGACTGTGCAAGATGTTGACGGATTCTGTGGTTTTCGTACACATAGTCTAATATCTCTATTTTTTTCTAATGTACGCTGATTTGTTAGTCTAGTAATAATTAAATCCTACTAATATCATAAATGCGAAAGTTTGTGAGTGTAGATGTATGTTTGTTACTCTTTCACGCTAAAACTACTGAACGGATTTGTATGAAATTTGGAACACAGATAGTTTATAACCTGGATTAACACATAGAATACTTTACTTAAGTCTACGCGGACGTAGTCGCGGGCAGACACTAGTAAAGTACAAAGCAATAATTTTCATAACTAGGATAAGCCTAGGCAATAAGCTTAGGTTTAACATTAAACTAGATTTGGTATCTTTAGGGACAGGCCAGCTCCCCAGATACTAAGGGTGAGCGTCCAGTTGGCTGTGCTATGATGCTTCACCAGGCTTAGCTCAAGTTCACGCAAGGGGGTCTACTTCAAAGCACAGTCAAGTGGGCGGTCACCCTAACACACCTTAGTGAAAAACTGTTTATCTAAATACGTGAAGCAAAAACTTTGTACCCCTTTTTACGAAAATTGCGTGGACGGAGGAGTATGAAATTTGGCACACTTATAGTACAGAATGATAATATTTTAAAAAAATTATGCATAAAAAATATATTAAATCAATAAAGAAAACATTACACACACTGCCATGCGTTTGACACACACATTTGTAACTTCCACTTGGTAACTGACTGACAAACGGTGACAGTTTTTTCTCCTTTATTTCGGAGGGTGACACTTCCATAGAACATTCTGCGTGCCAGTATCAAATAGTCTTTGACAATAGAACCTTAATGACGTTTAAAAATAAAATTTAAATGAATTATGGTCGAATTTCGACTACGGGCGACCATTAGTGAGTATTAGGCCGCCCTCAGCCTGGTAAAATACAATCATAACTTACATATGGGACCAAAGGAGTGATGTAATTGTCAGGCGGTGTCATTTAAATAAGTATGACTCGAACCCAGAGAGGTGTTAACTAAAGGAGGCGTGACGTGCTTCATTTTACTAACAAAACATTCTGTCAGATTTTGGGGGGGACGAGGTAACCACTACAAAGAAATGATGCACAATTACTAAGAAAAAATTGTGTCATTATGAATGCACACTTAAATAAATATTCAACACTAGTAACTTTTACGCACACTAATCGGTCAAATACGTCAACATGCAAGAATTTACGAGTGTAAGACACTGAGTGCAATAGGGAGAAACCAATATCGATATTTCTAATTAGATATATCGATAGTTTTACTTGCTCATCACCACAAAAATATTGCATAGACGTGTGCATTTCTTCATCTAATACAAAATATGAATTATTTTGTATATTATGGTATCTTATACAGTACGATGATTTATCGTTTATGCATTACTTTTAAAAAATCCTTCGCTGTGGTAATGAAACATTTAAAATAAATAATATTTTACGACAATATACAAGGTGAAACTTCTACTGCATCACTTATATATACTTCACGTGTATATATCAGTGAAATATTTTTTTAGAATCATGTCAGTAGAAGTATAAATAAAATACTTACGGCATCAGCTAAAAAATAATATTGGTACGGCATTATCTACTATTTTTTCGTTGTTATTAGATAAACATTGGAATTGCGACGAATCAAAGTGTACTGAACAAATAATACTTGTGCGAGTAGGTTCCCAACCCCACTTTCTATTGCAAGATTTTTCCCATTTGGTTTTAATTGAGGGTCTTTGGGAAATATGGAAAAATAGTGGAATAATGATAAGTAATTATATTTTTACTATATATAATTTAAAGTAAAATATAACAAAAACTCAAAAAAAAATAATTTTATCGATACACGTCCACAATCATAAATTTATCACTGCCGCAACACTATTCAAAATGGCGAACTCGAGATACCATACTACACTTTTCAATTATTTCGTACTCGATTGTTTAATCGATAATGTTTTCGATTTTTATGAGATTTTATATTTTAATTATTTTGTTAGAAATAAGGGATTATTTACACCAAAAACACTTACATATGAAACGTTACTGCGTATTTTTGTAGATTATAGGTGTTTGACCTTTTCTTGCACAGGTTAACAACACAGGTTGGCATTTTTACAGAGCTCCTTACACCGCGAAAACGATGTTGACTTTGATAAAATCGATTCCGTAAACAGTTTTTATAAACGTGTTAGACCTTCTTGGTCTTATACCTTGGCAGAGGGGAACGATCATGTAAGTCTTGTCCATAGATAAAAGGTCTAAGCTCGAACCTAATTTGTTTAATAGGTTAACTATAAAATATTTCTCATCCTTGTTTTTCTCTTTCACATAGTCACACATAGTCACTGTAGAAAAAGTTTGAACATGGTTCCATAGAAATGTGAAAATGGAACTAGTTTTTTTTTTTATAATTTGACAGCTGTCAGTTGAAAGCGAAACTCCCGGGCCTGAAAAGTATTACTTTCAACCCGCTTCTCAGGCAACTTCAGACCTACTTTCAGAGTATGAGTAATGAAAAAGAACAATGTTGTCTAGAGGGGAGTCGGTATTTCAAGCCACCGTTCTATTACCTATTTAAAACTGCGTGGGAAGATGAAAAGATTGGCTAATTGTTATCATAACTCACGCTTGCAATACAAACACACAATCACGTAAACATTTTCGACACGGTGTATCCGATTCGCTTCGATCAGAGACATCTAGCGGAATAAATCGCGATTTATTTAACGGTGATTTAAAACCTGTAGAAAGGTATGACGTCGGTGCAGGCGTTTGAAGACAGTATTTTGAATGAAAAAGGTTTTTTTTAGAAATGGGTTTAACGAGTTGAACGTCATTGTAGCTTATGACCGGAAGCCTGGAGCTGTTTGGAGGTAAATAGATTTGTAAGAAAGTAGGCGCAATGCCTAGTTACTGGTGTTTGTAAAACATTGTTACGACTGTTATGTATCGTTGTGTTGGAATGTACCTATACAATTGAGTTACTTCAGTTATGAGGAGATTTTTATATTAGGTCAGCAAATAAGACGTAGATAAGTAAATGGAAAAATATGAGCCATTCATATCGCATATTGTAACCATTTAATCCATCCGACAAACCATATTTAAACTGAAATCTAAACAGGACAAGCAAATAATCGAAAAATAGAGTGACTGTAATTCAAATCTCAAGTTCTTAATTCTCAATAATCCCAGATTGTTCACAATAATGAATTCTGTGCCTTTCAAAAAGAAACTAAATCCAAATTGTATTTTTTTTATCAGGATAATCCTACTCAGGTAGACTAAAAAATTGTTCTACAAACATGATTGGAAACAGCTAAAACACCCAATAAATAAGCAGTGTAACCCCATAGATGTCATATCCCATCAATCATATCTGCTGATTGACGCAGCCGCGGGATCGGCGCGCGCGCCCGCGCCGGATTTAGCTCACAAGTGGGTTAATACCCGTAGTTTTTATACCACGCACCATATGATAGTGTAAGAAAAAGTGTACCATGACGCCGGCCTGCCTCGAAGGGATGGATTTCTAAGGCCCTTATTAATATACAAGGTGAAACAGAAAGGGTATACGTTTTTTTTTCAAAACTTAACTTTGTAATTCTAAAACTATCACATTGGAGGAAACTTGAAAAACCAAAGTTGTTATTGGAATACAGCTGTTGACAGTCTTCACAAGATTCACAACAGATTACAGATTTCACAAGTCTACAAAACCTTTAGTACTTCAACTGTCCCACACAGCCTATACTTTGAGATTTACAAAGTAAAGTTTCAAAAAAATAGTATACCCTTGTTGTTTCACCTACTATAGATCTCAAATCTGAGAGCGATCTTGGAGACGTCATTCTTATGTCATTCTCAAGATCAGGTAGGGTCTAAGTGTCCATTGTAGCCCGACTACAACAAAAATAGATCCGTATCGATGATTTTTTTTGCAACTAAAATATAAAAAAGTTTCAATTTTCCTTTAATGTTTAATTACATTGCTTATTAGGATTGTTAATTTTAGAGATTTAGTAGGTAGAGGTTGGATGACCTCCAAGACCAAAAAACTATAACCCCCTTCTTTTTCGGTTATCCCTCTCCCCTCGGTAACTTGCAAGCATTGTCATTGATATTGCAAGCATCCTACAGACTTTAGTAACTGCTTAACATCAGTCGGGGCATGCGCTAGGTGGCCGACTTTGTTACATCGTTAAGTCTACAAGTCGCGTCAGGGCCGAGCCCGCACGGCTTCTACCCGTACTCACCTGGCACAGAACAGATGCCGCGCTAGCGCCGGACTGTTTACTACACCTCTCCCGTTTGACGTCATCCGCAATACCCACTTTATTTTCGCACCGTTATCATAAAATCTTACGTCATGAACCGCAATTTGAAATTTCATAATTCATTTCGTCAATCCTGAGCGGTGCATTCTGTACTGGCGGCAAAACAAACGACTATCGGAGTAAGTCATTTTTAACCCCCGACGAAAAACGAGGGGTGTTATAAGTTTAACATGTGTATCTGTGTATCTGTGTGTCTGTCTGTGGCAACGTAGCGCCCAAGCTGATGAACCGATTTCAATTGTGTTTCTTTTGTTAGATAGGTATTCTGATCGAGAGTGTTCTTAGCTATGTTTCATGAAAATCGGTTTAGCCGTTTGAAGATCATCAGCTCTTTTGTAGGTTAAAAGCCACATTCACGGCCAAAACCAACTTCCACGGCTCGAATCCAATCGAAATTTGAGATTATTGGATTTAGATTTATTATATTTTTAAATGATCGTAATAGTCTGAACTGGCTTTTTACAATATTATAAATTTGAAAAGTTTCCCTGATTCTGGAAAAAATTAAAATTTAATCAATTTTTATATGAGATTTGTGTATGAACTAAAGACGTTCCATAAGTCACGTGTCAAATGATAGATACGCGCATGCGTTAAATTTTGTTCGTTTTGTTAATGGTCATGGAATATTACGTTATAATAATTCTAGAGGGCGCTGCTCCGCCATTGAGAAAAATTATAATAAAACAAATCTAATTTAAAATAATTTTAGCGTTATTGAACATTCTTCCCCTGGGCTGCTACCGTCCACCTCAACCAGAGATATTACATGAAATTGAATCATAATTGAAAATATTTTACTAGGAATTAAACCTCCGTGGCATCAATATTTAGATTCGTTGTCTATTCTAATGTCAATGATTATAATGTCATAACAAAATAATGTCTCATACTTTTACACAGATTTTCTGTTGATTATTGTTTACATTTGATGAAAAGGTCGTCGCATCGGGGGTTTTTGAATTTTCAATTTAGAGTTATTCATTTTTAGATAATACCAAAGTTGGATCTAGGAAATATTTTATGATGTTCTATATAATAATATAAAATTCCTAAAATAAAAATCTAGCTTGTTCATGAGGGATTGCTTAATACTACGCCACGATCAATGTTGTCATTGATTGACATCTTTAATACAAATGGGGTTCATTATTAGCCAATAACGTCGTCTTGGGTCCAATCACGTGACCTAGCTGTCACGGGATGAGAATGTCCGGTTTTATGACCTAGTGTCTTGTATAGTGGAATTTCAGTTTCGGAACATATTTAAGGCTCATCTGTCATATAGCACGCCTATCAAATTACGTGAATGAATGACCGCTATATGGCATCATATTTTTTGCGGAGAAAGGTTTGTAAAGTTTTGCACTATACGTTATTGTTACGAAAAAAATATTTTTTTGATTGGTCTTTCAAATTCGATCGACTTTGCTTGCTACCCGTACATGCAGCGATGATCGAGCCGGCGCGAGTTGGCATGCGATCACACGGCATACGGCTGTATCTATGCCAGATATCACGGATTCTGACAGATTCGGCCGTGGATTTGTGCGAGCCGTTTCGCTAGGCTTTATGCAGCAATGTAACAGTTGGTATGGAAAATACGAACTATAATCAATAATAGTGCTCATATACTTAACGATTCATATTTATAACTAGCTGAGCCCGCGACTTCGTCCGCGTGGAATTTAGCTTAACAAAAAAGCCCGCTCCCGCGTTCTGAGCCCGCGCAACAGGACCCATTTTTTTTAAAATTCTAATATAAAAGTAGCCTAAGTTACTCCTTAAAACATCAGCTATCTGCCAGTGAAAGTCCCGGTCCAGCCGTTTCGGAGATTACCCGGAACAAACACACAGACAGACAGACAGACAAAAAAAATTAAATCGCGTTTTTGTTATAGGTGTCGTTTGTACTTTCATATGCATTCGGTGAAAAGGTGTTATTTTGATATTACAAACAGACACTCCAATTTTATTTATTTGTGTGTATAGATTTGTAAAATTATAAATAAATATCACCAGACTGACACACAACTGTATGGTCCCAAACTAAGCAACGCTTGTACTACGGTACCCGTACAATGGACTGGGGGCGATCCCAGTGACACTCAGACCTGGGCAAATTACGAAAAGGTCATTTCCGAAATTGGCCCTGGCGGGAATCGACACTGCGACCACCATGTGCAGTGAGCCGAGCGGCCTACGCTCAAACCAATGCGCCAAGCGGTCGTCAATATTATATTACTCACTTTAGATTTACGACGTAAAACATGAGATTAATAACATTGTGTAGCTCTATGATACGACGGTACATGAGTCGAGATTATACGATTGCTGTTAGCAATCAGTTATTGCTGAAATTGCATCTTCCACTTATGCAGACCCACGCAGATCACTCGTAGACTGAAACTATCGATACAGAAACAGTAAAGTGCTAGTATATTGGGATACGATTGCTAGATAAGACTAACATCCGACAGCCGATGCATCATCCATTGAAACCATTTATGAGGCATACTTCCCAGTGAAGGTGGTGAGGATTAAGATCATAATTCTAGTGTGGGCATACATCGTAAACACTTCGCAGCATAATAATAATAAATTAGGCCTTTTGTCGTCCCATTCCTGGACATGGATCTCCCCTTACTACGAGGGGATTCAGGCCGTAATCCACCACGCTGGCCCAGCGCGCGATGGCGAATTTCACGTCTTTCGAAAATTGGTTAGATTTTCTAAGACATGCATGTTTCCTCGCGATGTTTTCCTTCACCGCAAGCAAGTGATAATTATAATATAGAAATTACAATTCGCACACAGATTTCGGAAAACCCAGAGGTGCGAGTCAGGGTTTGAACCCAGGGCCTGGTGCCCACAAGACGCGTGCTTAACCAATCGGTTATCACTGCTTATTTTTTTAAAGCAATTGTTAAGAATGTTATGTTATGAAGCTAGTATGACGCTATCGAATTAGATACGAGAATAGCAAATAGTTGATAATTTTGATGTAGGAAACTGCATAAACTAGCTGAAAGTGTTCTTCCTAAGTATTAGTTAAAAATCGAATCGTTACAATTTATCGATATCCACTCGCTAATATAACGCACATCGCTATACACGCCCAGGATGATTTTACACGCTCCCCGTTAGAGCGAGCGAGATAGATAAATGGAAATATTTATACCAAGTGGATGATATTTAATAATTTATTTCAACGTATTTGTGTGAACAAACTGCATCTACATAACATTAAACTGGGAAGCAATGACACTGAACGCTGCCTTGTAGACATTGTGAAGTAATCGATAAGCCCGCCCAAGGAGCCCTTGCACGGCTTCAGAATTACACGGAAGCGAACACAAATAAGCATCATGTAATGCAACATGGCGGGCGACGGCGCCGTTAAGGGGTTCCCGGACTGTTGCACAAGCACTAACTTAGAAATAACCATAATGCACACGCAAGGGGTGGGTGCTAGGTGGGTGTCATCTGGGTTTGAATTGAATAAAAAACCAAAGAGTACCTGTAGTTCGAGAAGAAAGGCATTTTAATACTAAATTTCATATTCATAAGAGTTCTGGGGATATGGTTAGTAAAATTCGGTATATCTTGAAAATCCATGGCATACGTTTTTTTATAAAAAATATTTATGTTTTAGCCAATTTTAATTAATTTTGAGATTTAATTTTTATTTATACTGAATGGATTAATTTAATATTATTTAACTAGCTGAGCCCGCGACTTCGTACGCGTGGAATTTAACTTAACAAAAAAGCTCGCTCCCGCGTTCTGAGCCCGCGCGACAGGACCCATTTAAAAATTTTGTTTTTCTAAAATAAAAGTAGCATAAGTTACTGCTTATAATAACAGCTATCTACCAGTGAAAGTCCCGTTAAAATCGGTCCAGCCGTTTCGGAGATTACCTGGAACAAACACACAGACAGACAGACAGACAGACGGAAAGACAGACAGACAATTTTTTTTTAAATCGCGTTTTTGTTATAGGTGTCGTATGTACTTTCATATGCATTTAGTGAAAATGTGTTATTTTGATATTACAAACAGACACTCCAATTTTATTTATTTGCATAGATTTTATTTTAGTACATAATTGTTGTAACATGACTCTCAGCACGGTTTGGGAAACTGTGAGTGCTGGAGTAATAAATAAATATATAAATTAATAACAATCTTCTTCTTCTCTCATGAGAAAAAAGATCAGCTCAAAGCGCAATTGCAGTTTATCACTTTGCTGTAATGGTAATGTTAGGAGTGGGTTCTCGTCAATTGTTTAATGACTAGGCTAGGGATCGAATCCGGAACCTCCCAGCTATCGTGGGCAGCCTCTCTAACCCAAGCTACTGAAGCTTCAAACTAAGTTATTACTTTTTGTTCGCTCGTCAATCAAAATCAAAACCTCATAGATTATCTATTATGCCTGTATGGAGACTCAACTGATATTCAAGTATAAGCCAATTAGGATTATTAGGGCCCGAATCCATTGCACTAAAGCGCGATCCTACTCTGTACTAAGAAAATACTCTTGGTTAATATTACAGTTACAGAGCTAATTCTTATGTAAGTAGTTAGGTATCAGTTATCCGCACTTGATTAATCTTCCGAAAATAATCTGGAGCCGGGATGGCATCTCGGCTGTTAGTCACCGGTGCCGGCGCTGCGCTCGGCGGATGCTGAGGTGTTCGGGACCGGGTACATCGAAATAATTCAATGACTAATGTGATGAGATAGCCAGACGCCAAGCTTTTAAGTGGTCAATTATGATTTTGAAGTCTGTTTCTTGTAGAAAGTAGGTACCTACCAGGCCTTAACTGTAATGCGAAATGCATGCTGGCTATGACTGACGGTCAGGCTGGCCCAGTGAGTATAACCTTTTGAGTTGTTCCGGGGTTTTTACTCAATAAAAATATATTTGTGTATGCCATAGGCTTTGAGATCTGATCCCAAAAACATACCTTACCATTTTTCCATAGTATGATTTTGTCACCTTTTAAGCAGAAAGAACACACCAAATTTATTAATTCTGAACCATCGGTGGCTCTATACCATCAGGCGCTAAGCGCTATGTCGTTTGTTTCAAATGCCCAGGTCCAGGGGAGTACACGTCGGATCGACGCGTAATTTTTATTTTTAATACGCGTTAGCGTAAATAAAGCGTCGCCAGACGCTAATAGCATAATCATAAACCATCATTTAAGTAAGGGTGAGTCAGGGTGACATGAGCGCATGCGCACGATTTGTTTATGTTAAATTAATTTTCTTTTGTATTTTATTTACGTCGTCGTCTTTGTGCAGGTCATAAGCTAATTGAGAGTCCGGAATAGGGCGATCTGCTTTGTTTTAATAACGTTCTTAATAAATATTAATAACAGAAAAACTTTTTGAATTTTTATTCTATGTAACTAAAACGTTAAGACGAAAAGTGCGTAGAACTAGTGAGTGACGCCAGCATACGTATTATCAAATAGCATCAGTCCAGATTATTTTTATGATCACATAAAAATAAAATAATTATTTATGCCGTGTTGCATAGTAAAAATAAATAAAAACACACGAGCATATCTGAAAAAGACGCTAGTTCCACGCGCTCCGTCTAAGTTATGCTTTTCTTCTGAGCTAAAATGATCCTAAAATTGGCCTTAGCCCTACTTATCTATGTAACTTTGTTGATCGTTTGAAACATTCCAATAATATTGAACATGTTAAACCAGCTCCTGACTAAGTATAGCTGTTGTGAATAAGATGAATCTAATTCATTTATTATTAGTATCTAATCATGAATATTGGCTGCGGAAGCACTCTCATCGTAAAATGTATGAGTCAATAAACACAAGGCAAGGGAGGGAATCACTGGAATTTACTTTGGAGTTTACGAGATTGACTATGTAGTGCCCATCAATAGATAGCGTTATCTTAACTGGAAACTTAGGCCCGTATCGATCTCAAGTCTGAGAGCGATCTTGGAAATGTCATTCCATTACGAAATGACACGTTAAACCTTAACGTACCTTAACGTACTTAAGATTACTCTCAGACTTAAGATCGATTTATTAATACGGGCCTCAGACAGTATCAAATAAACCTCTAATATTCAAATAAATAACAATGTATTTTTAAGTTTACATCACGATTGCGTTTTGAAACGGGTTGTAATTAGAGATGCCACGAATATTCGGCTACTATTCGGTATTCGGCCGAATAGCATGCAGTATTCGGCCGAATACCGAATACCAAATTATGGTAAAAAGCACATATTATTCAAAAAGATATTTTTATTTCAATCACAAATGGTTAATTTTTATACGTAAAAAAATACTGCAGTACTTAAAATCTATCAAAGGTAAGTTATGATGAATGAAAACAAGTTTTTCAGCATTTGTCGATAGCAAACGATTGCGCTTTTCTTCATAAATAATACCGGCCTCTAAGAATAGTTTCTCACTATATACACTACTCTACTGCCAGGAGACGATAGATAAATCTTAGCAAATTTTGTCAGAATTGGATACACTCTTGCGTTTGCTGACCACCATTTGTAAGGTTTTTTTCACCACCACTTTGCCGAACATTCGGCCGCCGAATATTAGGCGCTTCGGCCAAGTACATAGTCGAATATTCGGTATTCGGTATTCAGCCAAATCACTATTCGTGGCATCTCTAGTTGTAATAATGATTCCACAAAAGATTTATTTCGTTGACTGCCATGCTTCTAGCTGTCGTGTACCGTAAGGAATATCTGAGTAGGTATATCCCATGGACCATTCGACACATCAATAGTATTATTTATTCAGCAGACATCTGTAGGTACCGGATTCAGCCGCGTACACTTTTCCCTGTCAGACGGATAATGGTCGGGGTATTCAGTTATTTCTGGCAGGCAGCTTTTGTAGTTCAGAAATACTGCACTGTTATCATTGTCTGACAATTTTTCAGCATGAACTTTGTGTTCAAGTTGCTAAAGTTTTATATGTTTCCATAGACTCATAACTTTGAAACGAACTCCTATTTAATGCTTTACGGTTTTAAGCGGGACAAACTAGACCTTTAGCACATATCGGTTGCACAGACAATAGGTAATGGAAAAAGACGATACAAAAAACGCTAATTTATTTATGTTATATATTTAAAGTGCAACATATCGTCTCTGCAACAGAAGTTTATGACTTATTAGTGTTTAGCATTTTAGCTTATCGGTCCGTATACATAAAGAAAATTGTCTACTCCACAAAGTTCGTAGATACTCTTAGACTTCCGCAACCCAGTCCATCAATACATGCAATAACCATCGCAATAAAAAACACATTATGTTTGCTTTGATCCCGCCACAGTGAGCGAAGACCGGCGCATTGCTAGTTTATCAATAAAACCAAATAACTGCGGTGGATTGCAATATGCGATCGATCGACTAAATATTTTTAAACTCAACTGAGTATGGGGCCATTGAGGTACGATATTTTTTGACGTTGCATGAGTACCTACCATAAATTATGTCGTGGATACGAAAACTCGGGCCTGGTTTATGTACACAGATGAATAAGGCACTGGCCACAATTTTATTGTTCATTCTATGCGAACTACCGTCACACACGTACTACACGTCTCCGCTAACCCCCAGTTCCCGAATCGACATGAATGCGAATTAAGCTTTTTTAAAATTATTTACGGCAATTTCTACTTCACCACACCCTTCATCTGTCAAAACATTAATTTTATAACACTTACACATCGTGTCATAATAATAAAAAAAACATAATTTTCTTTGAAAAGGAAGCTGTTAAATATTAAAAAGTAAAAGATTCGAATTTTGATGAGCATTGCTAAGATTTCCGGATGTGCATTATGAAATAAAAAGAGTTTTATTGACTTAGTGGCGCCGATAAAACAAGCTGTTTAGTCTATGAATTAGTTTTAATTCTTGTCTAATTTGAAGGTTGTTTAGATTCAAAATTGATGGCTTGAAATTTAATAACTTTGTTACTTATTGTTTACATATGAATTAAATTTTGCTTTGTCCCTTGCGCTTCTTCTTTTAACAGACATTGAGAACGCAGCGCGCCGTAAACATCAAAATAATCGCATCAAGCACTTTGTCCGCCATTGCTGCTTGCATTGAACGTAAATAAACCGTTCTTGGAGAGCAGGCACCATCAAAGATACTCTTCAATACAGTACGTTACTAAAATCAGTCTTAAATACTGATTATATGAATTATACGTCGGTTAAGACCGTATTTTCTTCTATTCTATATCTGTCGTAAAAATAGTTATAATAGTAGTATCTATCTCTTGCTAGAACCATAATTGAATAAATAAAATAATAATAAATATCGCTAGACGAACACACCAACTGTATGGTCCCAAACTAAGCAACGCTTGTACTATGGGTACGTACAATAGACTGGGGACGATCCCAGTGACACCCAGACCTGGGCAAATTACGAAAAGGCTATTTCCCAAATTTCCCCCGTTGGGAATCGAACCCGCAACCACCAAGTGCAGGGAGCCGAGCGGCCTATGCTCGAACCACTGCGCCAAGCGGTTGTGCGTATAGAGTTCAGAAGCGCTACCTTTCTCGCGTACTTACCGGTGTTCCATAGCTCTACCATGTGAAGACTCGCTAGCTGCTAGCGTTTACGTAAACTATTTGTAGGTATGGCAGATTATACAGCGCCCCTATAAGTTACCAGGAACTAAAAATGGCTTGATAAATATTTTTCCTTGACATTAGCGGCTAGCAACAAGGTTACTGTGTAGGGAAAGTTACATTTTACCAACGACACGATAAAGGGTGATATTTTTCAATTGAAATTCTTCTGTACATATTTTTATTATGTTATTATTAACTTAATTAATAAGCTGTGATAGCCGATTGGTTAAAACACGCGTCTTGCGGGCACCAGGTCTTGGGCTCAAACCCCGGCTCGCACCTCTGGAGTTTTCGAAATCTATGCGCGAATCATAATTTATATGTGATTTTCACTTGCTTACGTTGAAGGAAAATATCGTGAGAAACCTGCATGTCTTAGAAGATCTAACCAATTTTCGAAATACATGTGAAATCTGCCAACCCGCGCTGGGCCAGCGTGGTGGATTATGGCCTGAATCCGCTGGTGTTGAGGGGAGGCCCGTGCCCAGGATTGGGACGTCAAAAAAGGGCTAAATTATTATTTATTATTATTAACTTATTTATATTAAATATTATCACAGCGTGCACAGAATTTTGTCTTATTAATACTTCTCATGACTCGATGCCATTATAGAAACCCCTGTGTCAAATAGACGCATGTAATCTTCGTTTGAGCACATCTCGGCCAGGGCCCGTTACATCCTGTAGAATTTTGTAAACGCTTATAAAATATGCATCCTAAAGTCACCGACACCGGAAGGTGTACGGATAAAGGGGAAGTGGGGTAAGAGAGAGGAGCGTGCTGGCGTTTAGGCTGGTACAGACCGTGGCGGTAGTAGCTCTCCTTAGGGAGCATCAGGCGAGAGCAAGAGTAGAGTAAGCGGGACGGGGCGAGACAAAACAAGCGATATAAGTGTAAATATGATCCATGAATAAAATCATTGGTCAGGTACCCTCCTTATGCTTGGTCTAGTAGTCGCATATGCTGCCTCCTGTGAGTTATTTTCCTGAATTAATGAGTGCAGTTATTTAGTAAATATTTAACAATATATTTTTAGTAACTGTTCAGAATAGAAAACCTGCAGCTAACAATTTTATGTTGGAGGTAGATTAAATTAAAATCCACCCTACATTTGTAATTATTTTAAACGGTCGACCTGTTTCGCCGCTGCATGCCAGGGCTTGTTGACCGGTGGCCGGTATCGTACTTAATTACATCGTGCACTTTTCTCGAATAATTTTGGCTACTGCGCCCGCGCTTATTAGTGGTAATATTGAACGTTTCACGGGTTTTGATGCGCGTAGCTCGCGAGTGCGTTACGGACAATTTAAGACATTGTTAAGGTGTTTTGGTGACACGTCACACGCGGTGGTAGTACCTGCTGGAGGCCGCCACGCGGTGGATGGTGGACGTTGGGGTCACTGGACCAGGATATAGTAATCTTGAACCCCCGTATTGTTCCCTTTTGTTTTAAGCGTATTTTGACTCCTCTTTAGGGGCCCCTTCCCCCCATCTAGACTAGACGGACTGTAGGTGACCCTATAACCTAAATACTTATACCACACTCGAACCAGGTGAGTAGTTTTCAAAGTATAATCGCACAGGGTTTGTGCCGTCGGGCCGCCGATCCCGGTGTGTTTACGATACAAAACTTGGTAGCAGAGCGTGGTTTTTTCCGTTTTATGGGAAGCGGAAACAGCCACGACACCTATCGGTAATAATTTACGGTTGTGCGATTCTAGTTACCTGTAGTGTGGTAGATAGCATTGCCTCCGTCGAGTCACTAATGAGCGTCCTTTGTTTACATTGTCTTTTATTCAGATTAGTGTTTATTAATATTCGTGTTCGATAATAAACCGGTTAAGTTGTTTACTTTCTTGTTGGTCATATTCAATTAGATTTTGTGGTAAACTGTGACTTACCTCTATTATATAATAATTATTCTAGTGTTTACATATTGTTTGAATATGACCAGTAAACACACCGCTCGGATAGCCGGCGTGCTGCGGTGGCTCGGTTCGGCCGTTTTAAATATATCGCGTAAAGATCGAGTACAGGCTTTATTGTCGCGTTATGACTCGTTGGACGCTCAGTTAGCCGAGTTGTATGAAGCTTACCGCGCATTGTTGGAAATGAGTTTAGAGCCAGAGGTGATGAATAAAATTAACGCTGACGTTAATCAAGCTGATGACTTAGCGGACCAGTTACGGCAAGCAGCAGGTATTTTGAAGGCCTCATCGTCTGTTGACACTATTATACGGTCAGATGGAGACGCTTCGCCCGCACTCATCAGTAGGTTGCCAAAGTTGGATTTACCCCATTTTAGTGGAGATTTGGGTCAGTGGGTGGCTTTTAATAATTTGTATGACAGTCTAGTCCACACTCGTAAGGATTTGACTCCGGCCCAAAAATTGGCCTATTTAATGGCCTCTCTTACCGGTGAAGCCAAGGGGCTGGTCCAACATTTGGAACTTATCGATGCCAATTACGACATCGCTCGTGACCTGCTTATGCGACGATACCAAAATATTCGGCGTTTAGCGGACAGTCATGTATCCACGATTTTGGGCTTACCTAAAATCATCGCGACTCAAACTTTGAGGATGCGACTTCTTAATCCTTTATTAGTCGCCTTTAATGGGTTAAAGGGTTTAGATTTGCCAGTGTTAACGTGGTCTTATATTTTATTACACATTGTTTTGGCGAAGCTTCCCCATGAGCTACGGAACAGGTTTGAACAGGAGTATGGCGGGGACTCGTCCACTCACCTCCCCCAGTTTGACGAATTAGTCACGTTCTTAGAGGATGAGTGTCGTCGTGTGGAGAATGTCCCCCTGCCCGGACCTTCCGAAGTTAGTTCTAGGGTACGAGTGCAACAGGCGCCGGTGCGTATGGATCGCCGTCAACCCGACCGGCATCGTGAGCCTCGGGTCTACAACGCGGCTTCTTCCCCACAGGAGAATGCGCGATGTGTATATTGTAGGGAATCCGGTCACGGTGTTACGTCCTGTCCTAAATTCCGGCAATTGCGTTGGCAGGCTCGGCGAAATATTGCTCGTCAGCGGAACTGGTGTTATGGTTGCCTGGGCAACCACTTTGCGTCTCAGTGCCAGTCGGCCCGACCCTGCGGCCAGTGTGGAGGGAAGCATCATCTTCTTCTGTGCGGCAATCGAAACGGATCGCCTGGTCCGGCGGATCCGGTGCCGATGGCTGTTGCCGCAAGAGATGCGATGGGAGCTGATGGCCAATGGACAGGGGCCGCTCAGATGGGTCCGCCTCCAAGTAGTAGCCACTCCGGTCGACTTAATGGGAAGCGAACCCCTCCTGGTACGCCTCGTACCACTTGTACCCCTTGTACCCCTTGTACCCCTCCATGTCAATCACAGCTCGCCACGGGCGGGGGTATTTGCTCTCCTCCCTTGATGACGCATGCAGCTGTAGATCAAGAACGCCGTGGTAGTTGTAGTTTACCACTGCCCTATGCAGATCGGCCTCGGCTGGATCGGGTTTTTGTGACCACGGGTGTTCCGCGCGCTTACGGTCAACCTCCAGCAAACCAGTATTGGGACCATCCTACAACCTACTATCAAGAAAACAATCAGTCAGATTATTGACTCTCACGCAACCCTCCACTCGCGTCTGCCCCCTCTGTTTTGACGGTTCTATTGCCCACCGCTCAAGTTCGCGTCGGCTCCCCTCGTGGTGAGTATGTAACGGTGCGCGCGATGTTAGACTCGGGTTCCCAGGGGTGCATCGCGTCAACTCGGTTAGTGGAGCGTTTACGGCTGCGTGTGGATCCTGGCGCAGATTACATTCGAGGTATTGGTGAAGTAAAGGTGTCTGCTATAGTGGGACAAGTCTCACTCTCTTTCTTTCCTCTCCGATCTTCTCGTCCGTTGATTTTAACCTCCGCTATTGTTATGGCAAACATTATAGGTCGACATCCCCTTGTCTCGTTACCATCACAGGTCGTTGGTTTGACATCGGGACTGCCTCTGGCTGATCCAGACTTCCACGTTCCGGGGCCTGTTGACCTATTACTTGGTGCGGACGTGTTAGGGCTGTTGCAGTTGGGTAACGGAAAGTTACTCCAGTCTGGTGGTCTAGTCGCCGTCCCGACTGACCTCGGTGATATTATTATGGGCCCAGCAGTATCTGTTCCTCCTCCTTCCGGGGAGAAGGGTAATTTGCAGGTAGGACTCTCACTCGCTGAAGCGGTCCAGCGGTTTTGGGAAGTTGAAGAGCCACCTACCGCTTCTCGTGACAACCCAGAGCATGTAGAATGTGAATCATTTTTCCAAAATAATACAGGTCGTCTCTGTTCTGGTCGTTTTGTCACGAGGTTACCATTCTTGCCGTCCCGGCCCCGTCTCGGTCACTCCAGGATGCTAGCTGACAAGAGGTTAGCTTCCATGGAGAGACGTATGAAGCGGGACACGGAATTTCGACAGAAGTATATTGAATTCATGCGGGAGTATGTTGAATTGGGACATATGTCTGTTACTAAATGTAATTGGCGTACGCAGGAACACTACTTTATCCCTCACCACGCGGTGTTTAAGGCAGGGAAAATTCGAGTGGTTTTTGATGGTTCCGCACCTACCTCAAACGGAGTGTCGCTTAATCAGTGTCTCCATTCGGGACCTAAACTCCAGCGGGATATTTCCGATATTCTAACGAACTTTCGGCGACATCAGGTCGTTTTTGTTGCGGATATCAA
Organism: Notodonta ziczac; assembly: GCA_918843915.1. Taxonomy (NCBI): domain Eukaryota; kingdom Metazoa; phylum Arthropoda; class Insecta; order Lepidoptera; family Notodontidae; genus Notodonta; species Notodonta ziczac. Next base: position 13,492,060 of record OU974039.1, on the reverse strand, counting down.
AATGATGTTTCGTCAGACTACGAGGCATGCCTTTTAAGTTCTGTCGTTTCCATAATTCCCGGCAATTTTGAATTTGGAACTGTTCTATATTCGAATGTGTTTAAATTTCGAATCTCAAAACAGTTGAATGTATTAGGATTAATGTTATTGTTTAGTCACAGCGTCGATTAGAATCTGTCAGGTTACGTACGAAAATGAATCTTTCTAAGGAAAATGTTCGTGCAATAATTTTCTACAACTTTAGAAGAGGCCTGACACGGCTTCAGTGTTTTGAAGAGCTAATATCTGTGTTCAGGGATGAAGCCCCATGTCTGCGGACTGTCGAACGCTGGTATTTAGAATTCCAGCGTGGACATACTAGTGTTAGTGACAAATCTCGCGAAGGTCGCCCAAAATCTGCATTCACTGAAGATAACATCATTGGAGTGAGACAACTAATTCTCGAAGATCGTCATGTGACGTATCGAGAGATAGAGGCTCTATTAGGCATCTCAGGGACAACCATTCAGAAGATCTTGCATGAAGCGCTTGGTGTAAGAAAGCTAGTTTGCCGTTGGATACCGCATCTGCTTTCCGACGATTACAAGGCGGCCCGCGTCAGATGGTGTAAGAAAACTCTGCAAAGGTTCAACCGAGGAGAGTCAAATCACGTCTACGACATCATCAGTGGTGACGAATCTTGGATCTATGCCTACGATCCTGATTCCAAACAACAATCTACAATCTGGGTCTTTCAAGACGAGCCAAAGCCGACTAAAGTTGTTCGTTCTCGAAGCACTTCAAAGAAGATGGTGGCCACGTTCGTTAGAAAAACCGGCCATGTTGCGACTATTGCACTTGATGATCGTAGAAGGGTTAACGCAGAGTGGTATACCACAGTTTGTTTACCACAAGTCATCGCCGAACTTCGAAAATCTAACTCAAAGCGACGCATCATCCTGCACCACGACAATGCAAGTTCACACAGCGCTCGTCAAACGATTGAGTATTTGAAGCAGGAAAAAGTAGAAATTCTTGACCATCCTCCATACAGTCCTGACCTAAGCCCTAACGATTTTTTTACATTTCCTAAAATTAAGAAAAGTCTTCGTGGTCAAAGGTTCCAGTCCAGTGAAGAAGCAGTCGACGCTTTCAAGTCAGCCATTTTGAACACCCCCACTTTAGAGTGGAATAAATGTTATAATAACTGGTTTGAGCGAATGGAAAAGTGTATTAAGCTACGTGGTGAATACTTTGAAAAACAATAAAAAGTACTATAAGGTTCTAGTTGTGTTTTTTTCTTCAAACGACAAAACTTAAAAGGCATCCCTCGTATTATCCACCCGGACGACCGTCGGTATCAACTCATATTGTGGCGAGAAGACGTGTCTAAGCCAGTCACGGTCTTTGAGTTGCACACTAACACGTACGGGCTTAGAAGTAGTCCTTTTATAGCGATTCGCACGTTATTGGAATTAGCTGAGCGCGAACGGTTGAGCTTTCCCAGAGCAGCCGCTGTCCTCTCGAGCGATGCCTATATGGATGACATTTGTACTGGTGCTGCTACTGAAGAAGAGGCGCTGGTGCTACGTAACGAGCTGATCGGTCTTCTGAGGGCTGGTGGATATGAGTTGAGGAAGTGGTTGTCCAACTCACCAGCTGTTCTTGCTGGTGTACCGGCAGAGCATCAACAAGATCCCCTGATCTTCCAGAATGTCAACAATCCTGACGCGGTAGCTGTGCTAGGGGTACAGTATCAGCCTATGCCTGATGTCTTCACATTTCGCGTGCAAGAGTTAGACGTCTCTAGAGCGTGGACTAAACGGTTGGTACTCTCTGCAGTGGCACGGATCTTTGACCCGAATGGTTGGTTGTCTCCCGTTGTGTTTTGGGCGAAATGCTTCCTCCAGAGGCTTTGGTTAGAAGGATTAACTTGGGATGCCCCACTCATTGGAGATTTGCTGGTATCCTGGACTAGGTTTGTTAAGTCGCTCCCGGATATTCATTCAATCAAATTGGATAGGGCTTTGTTACCCCCTGGGAAATGTAGGGTGACACTGCATGGCTTCTGTGATGCCTCGGAATGTGGTTATGCTGCTGCAGTATACATTCGTACTGTGAGCCATGTAGGAGGTGTGACAGTGAAGTTGGTTATGGCGAAGAGCAAGGTTGCCCCTGTCCGTTCACGGCTCACCATTCCTAAATTAGAATTGTCGGGAGCTGCTCTTCTGACTCGCCTTCTTAATCATTTGATGTCTACCTTAGGGCAGACTGTAGACATTGAGAAGGTGTATGCGTGGACTGATAGTCAGATTGTCCTCTCATGGTTGCGAGCATCTGTTCACGCGTTGGAGGTTTTTGTGGCAAATCGAGTGTCTCAAATACAGAACTCTGCCACCTCGTTGATTTGGCGACATGTGCCCGGAGAATGGAACCCCGCAGATTGCGCGTCCCGTGGCTGTGATTCTACGATTTTGTTGGACCATTATTTATGGTGGGGACCAGCCTGGCTATGTCAGCCGGAATGCAGCTGGCCTCATTCTGCTATGGAGCTTGTGGAACCTTTACCAGGGCTGCGGGCGCTCGCCGTAGTGAAGGAGTCGCCGCAGGATTTGGATTCCCTGCTACATAGGTTTAGCACCTTAGACAAACTGCTAGGCGTGACTGGATGGGTCAAGCGGTTTGTCCACAATCTTCGTCACCCTACTCAAAGAGTCTTATCTCCGGTTCTATCACCAGAAGAAAGACAGGAAGCGCTCTTATTTTGGGTGCGATTCGTTCAAGTTGGGAAGTTTACAACAGTATTTTCCGCGTTGCAGGGAGGCCGCGCCAAGTTGAAGGGTGCTGTTGCTCGGTTGAACCCCTTTATTGACGAGAAGGGATTGCTGCGAGTGGGAGGTCGGCTTCGCAACTCCAAGTTAGCGTATGAAACTCGACACCCTCTGCTACTCCCAAAAGAAGGTTCCCTTGCGACCCTTATTATAACGGATCGCCACGTGAAAAACGCTCACGCTGGGATGAATACGCTCTTGGCCATCCTCCACAGGGAGTTTTGGATTTTGTCGGCCAGGCGAGCTATTCGAAGTGTAATATTCCGTTGTATTCCTTGTTATAGGCTCAATGCTGGAATTAAGCAACCTATGATGGGGGATCTGCCTCCAGATCGGGTGAGGGCATCTAGGCCTTTCTCTGGCGTGGGTACGGATTTTGCGGGTCCATTCTCAATTAAGGTCTCGTCGGTCCGGAATGCTAGGGTGGTTAAGGCCTACTTGTGCGTTTTCGTTTGCCTTGTTACTAAGGCCGTACATTTGGAAGTTGTTTCTGCCCTTAGCACCGAGGCTTTCATCGCTTGTTTGTCCAGGTTCGTAAGTCGTCGCGGGTTACCGAGCTTGATTAGGTCTGACTGCGGTACAAACTATAAGGGGAGCGATCGGTATTTGTCGGAGGTTTATAGTTTCTTGTCTGAAAATCAGGCCTCAATAAGCCATAATCTATCTCGACGTGGTATATCATGGCAGTTCAGCCCTCCCGCTTATCCTTCTTGGGGAGGTATTTTTGAAGCGGTGGTGAAGGTATCGAAGACCCTTCTTCGTCGGGTGATAGGTGAAACTGTCCTCACCTTTGAGGAATTATCTACAGTATTCTGTAAAATTGAAGCTGTGCTCAATTCGAGGCCACTCTGCCCCGTGTCTTCGGACCCAAATGACCTAGAGGTTTTAACCCCAGGTCATTTCTTGATTGGTGGTCCGCTCACCTCGCTTCCGGAGTACCCATTTGTAGACACTCCGGTTCATCGGTTGTCCCGGTTTGAACTTCTGCAACAGCTCTCACAGAGTTTTTGGAAGCGTTTCAATTTAGAATATCTGCATTTGTTGCAGCAGCGTGTCCGTTGGTCTGACAAGACAGACCCACCTAAGGTTGGTGACCTCGTCTTAATTAAAGAAATGAATATGCCCCCCTTGTCCTGGAGATACTGAGGTAGGATACTGAGGTTATTCCCAGGCGCGGATGGTACGCCGCGGGTTGCCGAGGTCCTGGTGGGTGATTCTGTACTAAAGAGAGCCGTGGCAGGCTTGTCGCGTTTGCCAGTGGCTTAGATTAGGTTAAGTTTTCCTGATCCTCTGGCTTTGGACTCAGCCAGGTTACGCCTGGCTGGGGCGGGGGACTGTTCAGAATAGAAAACCTGCAGCTAACAATTTTATGTTGGAGGTAGATTAAATTAAAATCCACCCTACATTTGTAATTATTTTAAACGGTCGACCTGTTTCGCCGCTGCATGCCAGGGCTTGTTGACCGGTGGCCGGTATCGTACTTAATTACATCGTGCACTTTTCTCGAATAATTTTGGCTACTGCGCCCGCGCTTATTAGTGGTAATATTGAACGTTTCACGGGTTTTGATGCGCGTAGCTCGCGAGTGCGTTACGGACAATTTAAGACATTGTTAAGGTGTTTTGGTGACACGTCACACGCGGTGGTAGTACCTGCTGGAGGCCGCCACGCGGTGGATGGTGGACGTTGGGGTCACTGGACCAGGATATAGTAATCTTGAACCCCCGTATTGTTCCCTTTTGTTTTAAGCGTATTTTGACTCCTCTTTAGGGGCCCCTTCCCCCCATCTAGACTAGACGGACTGTAGGTGACCCTATAACCTAAATACTTATACCACACTCGAACCAGGTGAGTAGTTTTCAAAGTATAATCGCACAGGGTTTGTGCCGTCGGGCCGCCGATCCCGGTGTGTTTACGATACAGTAACTATATTTACATACCAACCTAAACGAACTTTAATTAAAAAACAAAACAATAGAAATAAAAACAAAATTGTATTTACAAAAGTACCTCAAAATCATCGTCAATGCCAAAAGTGACCAGCAGGCTGGCCGCATTTCCAGTGCAGTAACTAGATAATATAATATTTTTTATTATACTTACTAGTAATGACAGGTTATAAATAACATCATATTATATAGGTACTAATGATTCCGTTAGCCCCTTATAATAATAATAATAGCCTTTATTTAACAATCAGTATTACAATATAGTTACAAATCTTATTTAATTGTTTGACACCGGTACGTGAAGATTGTCTTGCTGTCCAGCATAGGCCTCCCCTAGAGTTCGCCATCGAATGCGATTCTGCGCTTGTCTTTTCCAAGTATGTCCCGCTATATTTTTAATATCGTCTTCCCATCTACGACGCTGTCTCCCTTTCCTTCTTTTACATTGTCTCGGGCACCACTCTGTCACGTCTTTGGACCATTTGTCCTTATCACTCCTGATCATATGTCCTGCCCACCTCCATTTTAATTTTCTTATACAGTAAGTAACATCTGTGATTTTAGTGTTCTTCCTTATGGTATCTAGTTTTATTTTGTCTTTTAATTTGATGTTAAGTATGCTTCGTTCCATATTGTGTTGGCAAGTTTCTAATTTATGTATGTTATGATTTGTTAAGCTCCAGGTTTGGCATCCATATGTCATGACAGGCAGAACACACGAGTTAAATATTTTGCTCTTCGCTTTAATTGGTACGAGTGGGTTTTTCATTACTTCCTTAAGAGACCAATATCTTTTCCATGCCAAAGTGACTCTGTTATTAATTTCTTTCGTTGTTAGGTCTATTGGAGATATGATCTGTCCGAGGTAGGTGTATTCCTTTACATATTCTATGGTTTTCCCGTTAACTGTTATAGGGATGCTTTCCGAGTTTGACATTATTTTGGTTTTCTCAGTATTCATTGAGAGCCCTACCTTATCACTTTCGTACACTAGTTGTTCTAACATCTTTTGTAAGCTATTTGAATCTTCGGAAATTATTATTAGATCGTCTGCAAACCTTAGGTGATTTAATCTCACTCCGTTGATATTTAATCCGTAGTTATCCCAATCAAGGCGTCTAAACACGTGTTCAAGAACAGCTGAGAAAAGTTTGGGTGACAATGGATCGCCTTGTCTTACTCCTCTTTTTATTGGAAAAAAATCTCCTTCTCTTTCAGTTTTGATTTTTGCTTTCATGTTCGTATATATGTTGGTAATCAATCGAATATACTTTTTCTCTACTCCTTGTGTTTCTAAGGCTTCCCAGATTTTTGCGTGTGTTAAGGAGTCGAACGCTTTATTGTAATCCACAAACGCCAGGTAAAAGGTAATATTGTATTCATTACATTTCTGGATTACTTGTTTTATAGAGTGGATGTGATCTATTGTTGAGAACTCACTGCGAAAACCTGCTTGTTCTTTGGGTTGGTTTTCATCCAAAGTCCTTGTCAAACGATCTAGCAGTACTTTTGAGAATACTTTGTACACATTGGACATCAAGCTGATCGGTCTGTAGTTGGCTATAACATCTTTCTTCCCTTTTTTGTGTAGTAATATAATAGTTGATATAGTCCACTGCCGAGGTATATTCTCTGTGCGCAATATTTCATTAAATATTTCTGTGATAGTGTTTAACGTTACTTTGGATGATCCTATTAGCAGTTCATTAGATATGCAATCTCCACCAGGCGTTTTTCCCTTCTTCTGTGATTTGATAGCCTTATTGACTTCATCTCTCAGTATACAGGGGATCTCGTATTCGTCATTTTTGGGACAGTTAACTAGCTGTTTGGATTTCTCTATTGTTGCGTCGTTGTTGTATAATTCACGGTAATATTCTGTTGCTATTTCTAATATTTTTGTTCTATTTGTGTTATTTTTCTTGCTTCTGTGGTGTTTCATGTTATCGATCCAAGTTACATTGTCTCTTAATTCGACCCATGCTTTCCTGATACCTCCAGATTTTTGTATATGGTAATTTAGTGTTTCGGTTCTTAATTTCTCTCTGTGTTTTCGTATTTGCAGGTTTATTTTTTTACTCAGATTTGTTATTTCCCTTTTGTTGTTTTTCCTGTCACTAAACAAATTTTTTCTTTGCATGATCAATTTCCTTGCTTCTGGACCTATTTTATCTTTTTTCTCGCTTGTTGTTCTCGTTTTACTTTCAGTTTCTTTTAGTTCCTTTTCTAGAGCGTCATACTTTACTTGGACTTCTTTAAGATTATTAATTTTTTCTAAATTAGTGTGTAGGGCCTCTAGAATATTTTCCGGGATTCGTAAAGCTACTGGTTTCGTATTATAAATATTTTTCCTCAATGTTTTTGGTTCTTGTGTGTACAGTTGTCCTCTAAGTAGTCTGTGATCTGTGTTATAATTAAATTGGTTGACTATATTTATGTTCGAGAACAATCTTGGTTTGTTTGTAGTAATGTAGTCTATTTCGTTTTTTGTTTTACCATTCGGTGACACCCATGTCCATTTCCTTTTTGGGTTCCTCTTATAGTAGCTGTTCATGATATGTAGGTTGTTTTCCAACGCGAAGTTTATCAGTCTTTGTCCATTGTCGTTTCTTTTGCCGGTTGTATATGGGCCGAGTATTTTGTCCTCGTTGGTTCTTCTCTTTCCTATTTGGCCATTAAAGTCACCTAATACAATTATGGTTTTATACAAAGTTGGCATAATTTCGTTGAGTTTGTTGTAAAATTCGTTTTTTATTTCTTCTTTTGCGATATCAGTCGGGGCATATATTTGAACAATTGACAATGGTTGTTTATGTCCAGGTAATTTAATATTCAAAACTGCTATCCTATCTGATATGCCTCGAAATTCTATTATTTCGTAAACGAACTTTAATTAAAAAACAAAACAATAGAAATAAAAACAAAATTGTATTTACAAAAGTACCTCAAAATCATCGTCAATGCCAAAAGTGACCAGCAGGCTGGCCGCATTTCCAGTGCAGTAACTAGATAATATAATATTTTTTATTATACTTACTAGTAATGACAGGTTATAAATAACATCATATTATATAGGTACTAATGATTCCGTTAGCCCCTTAAACTAAGTTAAATACTAATAGAAACTAGGAGTAGGCTCAAGGCAATAAAATAATACCGTTTATCTTATTATTTTTTTGTATTTGGATCGCCTTGTGAGCAACTTCTACTCTACTCGATGTCAATAACGGATACCGTCCATATGTGAACAGGTATTTATGGTTATTTAAATGTATTACCTTCCCGGTTATTCCGTTGCGTTTGTTGATATATCGAGTTCTTTAAACTCCTTTATGTGAGGTTTATATTGGTATGGATATGGAAGATAACATTGATGTCGGGAAGTATTTTTGTTAAAACTGAGCCGGGTGAATGACACTACCATATCGATAAACTCAGTACCTACCTAAACAAGGGTGAAATGTCAAATACTCTCAATAAATGTGGTAAAGGATAACAACATATGTCTCATAAAATTATTATAACGTGAGTGTTGTGTTTTTAACTGTTATTTAATCAAGGGTGTTAAATAAGCGGCAGTTTAAATATTCACGTAACTCTACAGTCATAAGCTTAATAAATCGCGGAATGTGCATTTACGCAGAAGACAAACTCGATATAAAATGGTTATCGATAAATCATGTTTAGGGTTTTGTTTGATTTTATAATTAACTAGCGACCCGCCCCGGCTTCGCACGGCTCTAAATTATCAGTATTTCTCTACTATATTATGCATGTATTATACATATAAACCTTCCTCTTGAATCACTCTACCTATTAAAAAACCGCATCTAAATCCGTTGCGTAGTTTTAAAGATCTAAGCATACATAGGGACATACAGACAGCGGGAAGCGACTTAGTTTTATACTATGTAGTGATAATGTAGGTACCTCATATCATCACAATTACCTAGTATAGGAATAAAACATTATTATACCAGTGTTTAATTTACAAGTACGCTTTTGTCATGTAATTTTGAACTGGTTTGACATAAGAATGACATTTCTAAGACGGCTATCGCGTTTAACCAAACATGTATTTACTGATAAATAACTAAAAATGCAAAAACGGAAACGCGTCTTTTTTATGCCTAGTATTTTTTTATTTAGTGCACAAATCGAAATATAATTGGACAATCGCACGCGATAAATTACGCGAGCTGTCCTTATTACGCCCACACATTAACAGATTTACACACCGCTAACACTTTGTGAATGAATAATACTAACTAATAACATAAATATAATCTTGTTTGTGTGTTCAAAAAGCTCACGTGCCGTCACGGAGCAGCAGAATCAAGTGAAATTATTACTTTACGCAATTCGCTTTCGCGGAATTATTTACCCGCCCGCCCGACTAGCGAAAACACTGCGCCAGATGGGTTCAATTCATTCACCAGCCGGGAGACGATCACAGCTGGACGAAGGTCTCCTCCAATGACTTAGGCCTGTAAGTATTAATATATCGATCCCAAGTCTGAGAGCGGTCTGAAGTTCGCTTTTGTCAGGTAATTTTGAACTGGTTTGACATAAGAATGACATTTCTAAGATCGCTCACAGATTTGAGAGCAATTTATTAATATGGGCCTTAATTCATCACATCACGACACGACAGATTGGCGTAGTGCCTCAACCGAAGACTGCTCGGCTCACTGCGCCGAAGGGTTGCGGGTTCAATTCCCGTCAGGATTAATTTCGGAAATGGCTCTTCGTATTATGCCTTGTTCTGGGCCACTCTGTGTCCCAGTCCAATGTGTGGTACCCGTAGTGTAGATAGTCAGATCATTTCACGAATTATTGCAAATTGACCCATATGCCAGTGTCATAAGTGTCACAGCTCACGTCTTCGTGTAATTAACGAAATATAAGGTTGGGACCATACACTTGGTGTGTTATCAGAGTCCTCCGCCACTCGCATCTGGCGACACCTTCTGGGGACACGTGTGCTGTCATCTGATATAACCTTGTGGTGGGCTATCCCACACTTCGTTTTCCAGCTCATGGTGGCCATTCAATAGAATGGCCACCATGAGCTATTAATAACTAGACCCTTTCTGCCCTGATGGCTATCGGTTCTGCGAGCTCCGTCTCGCCTATCTGCCACTTCAACTTTTACATTCATAGAGCTTAGACAATCTTTCTAGTTTATATGGGTGGGTTCACGTACGCGGTATTAACAAAATTGTCCCTCGTCTGCACAGAGTAAATTGATAGCCTCAGGAGAGAGGCGTCAATGTAATTCACAATTGAAGCGAACAAATTCGCGGGAAGTATTTGTGCTTGTCAATATGCGCACGCGCACGGGCACGCTTGGCAACGTTCACATAACAATAGTAACATATATTAATGAGCAGTGATTTCTTTCATCTAATTGGTTGTCTAATACGTTTAATGCATCAAATACGTTGGTTACATAACTACAATTTTATTTGACTAATTATTAATAATATAAGGCTTCCACACGCACGGAAAATATGAAATTGTCTATATAGTTATACATGTCGCGAATATTACGCTACCCAGAATCATAAACGAATGGAAAAAAAATAAAAATATAACCTATTTCAACTATGTACAAATCTAAATTGTTAATGGTGTTACAAATCTAAAGACAAATAAGCACATAATATAGCAATACAATATTAGCAAACGGCGCCTATTTCCTCCGTAATGTTTATTTAAACCCGCCCTTGACCCAATGTCGATCATTAAAGCGAAATATACGAGGCAATATATAATATGACAGTAGGAAAGGAAAGAAATATATATTTTATCCGAGCGGAAGTGGCCGGCTCCCTTTGAAGTGGCGGATCGTAAATTAGGCGGATCGTTAACCGCGGACCGCGGCTCGGGCAGGGTTGCCGGCTGGATTATATATCGTACGGAGCGTGTCTGGCTAGCCTACCACCGACACTGTTGTATTATACCAGCTAATTTTTAATAATTCATCAGTCAACATAATTATTTCAATAAATTTAAATATAAGGGAAAAAGTTGGAACGACGGAGCTACTGCGTCACTATATCATCGAAACTTGATTGTGCATACTCATCACGTACGCAGTCGCAGGGAATGCTAGTATTTTTTTAAAAGAAGTTATTGTCTCAAAGTTTTCATATGATAGAACATCATGAGATAAAAAATTGTTAGTCGAAGCCAAATCATATCACCTAAAACATGATATTATTTCAAAATTGACAACCCTAGCGGATCTCAATTTTGACCGTTTAATTATGACAAATCGTCATCCCTGTCCGCGATGACTGTAATTATAGTTCTAATAACTTCCATGCTGCCATTATTCCAAATGACAATTATATTTTACGCTCTACAAATTAGAAATCGATAAATCATTATAATTATTTCAATCATTAAATTGTATTTATGCAGTAAATAATGATTTATGGCAAATTGATGGATTGCCATCTGTTTGAGTGTCTTGAGATTCAGTTCATACAGTGTCTGGAGTAAATAAATAGTTTTCTTATAAAATACATGATTCAGATTTTAAGATAGACTAGAATGATTTTCGTCTATCGTAAAATCTGAATAGAATAGACTAGATTTATCTGGGACAAATTTCTGGAACGGCTGAATAATACCAAGTAAATGGGGTACCTATTAAAATAATACAATTTAAATTTTCTATCGGCGTACGACATCAAAGAAAACTATTTTATCTATCGAGATCTTTTCTCTTGTAACACAACATACAATATGCATTAGTGAAATATTAAAATATAATATCGAATCGAAATTTCTCAGAATCGATAAATTAGGTATGCCCACACGTCAATTCAAATCTCTTTAATCCTTTGATATCGCTTAGCTAAAGCTTTTAAGCTCATCTTTATTTTTTCAACGAGTTTTGTGACGTGTAATGGATTGCAATGCATTTTTTTAACCGACTTGAAAAAAGGAGAAGTGAAATGTTCGAAATTATGTAGTTTTAATTTATAATATGAATATGTAAATAGTTATTATTTACCTACACAAAAATATCAAATTAAGAAGCATGAATTCGTGATAAGTAGGTAATTTATTTTCACGGCCAAGCGTGAAATATTACGTGACGATAATAGAATAAGAAATGACGCTAAATTACTGGTGAAAATCAGATTTTTCTTTTAAAACATACAGAAATAACAGCCCGCTCAACATTTCATATTAAATCTTTGTCATCATTCACGTCCGGTCGGTTAAAGAGCCAAGCGACCGTGAGAGATGAGTTGAATCATCATAGAACAATAGCTATGGCTACTAAATATAATATTTCAAAGAAACTCTTAAAAACTAACGTGTAAATATTATCATTGAACACTAACAGCGTTGTTGCGCCACGCACGCTTTGTGACACAACTTACCTTGAAGTGGGACTGGCTCATAAATTGTAAGTAGCTCGGAGAAAATAGAGTTCTTGGAAATTGGTAAAAGACACTATGAGGTCGTCAACGTAGCTGAAACGTGAAAACATTTTGTCAATGGATTTCTAGCAAATTTTATGCAGCAGACTTTTGTGTGGGATCATTTTAAAGCCGTTTGGCTAATTAGTGAATATCTCAAAGCTGAATGAATTGTCGTTTCTTAGAATCATTTCCAATCTATCTTATATCTTGATGTGTAGGTAGGTGCATTCAATATCAAGCGTAGACAAAATAAACAATCCTAATAATATAAATATTTGGTGCTGTTACTCATTACTCACGAGCCGCTTCCCTGTATTGCTCTCAAAACTTGAATCATATTTGAACATAAATTAAACGGTAGGGAATACACCGGGATCATAATTTTAATATTTTTCATCAGTTTCCTTTACCAATTAGTTTACCGCGCGGAGAGTGGAGGCGCGCGCGCCGGGTGCTCCGGTCGGCCAGCCACCGTATGAACTCATAAATCTGTGCCTATTAGAACATCTGACCCGATATTCCAGTTTACGTTAATTCCCCAAAGATTAATATCTCAACAGTTACGTAGCCAGCGTTACTAGACTAGATGAGTTTGCCACGGCCGCCGGCGTGGACACCGCACCGGTGCGTTGAATAACAATAAAATGAAACGAAGAAAACATGAGCCAAGCGTTGTCACTGCTCAAATTCATAAAAATACCAAAAAAGTTACACCAACGTGAGAGTGCAGTGGCCTGATGCGCTCGGGACCAATAACACTGCCAAATAAATAGTGCCTTACGTTATAATAGTGAATATTGGTGCTTCGAAACAATAATGTTAGTGGAGAAAGACATACGGACAATAAGATCAAACGTTTAAAATGTTAGACGTTTTTCGCGGATTGAAGAATTTAATTAAGGTGAACTATGTACACATCGATTCGCCGGTATTCCGATTGCACTACTCGATCACTGTGATCCTGCTCATCTCGTTCAGTCTGATCGTGACCACGAGGCAGTACGTGGGTAACCCTATAGACTGTATACACACCAAGGACATACCCGAGGACGTGCTGAACACTTACTGCTGGATACATTCCACATACACGCTGAAGAGCTTCTTCAAGAAGAAGGTCGGTTCGGAGGTGCCGTACCCCGGCATCGGCAACAGCATGGCGAACGGGAAGGAAGATATAAGCGACAAGAAGATATACAAGTACTACCAATGGGTGTGCTTTTGCCTATTCTTGCAGGTGAGTTATAGTTTATTATCAGTATTTAGGTGCTTATAACTTTGGGTAATATGTGAGGCTAGTTCAATAGTCTTGGTGCTGTTGTGAATATTAACACTGGAAAAATAATGAACCATATATGGTGACAGCTACAATAATCTATTGTGTTCGGATAATGTCATTCAACTATTTTGTACGGATTTGTGTATGAAACCATTTTTTGATATCAACTGCCGCTCCCTCGCATAGTAATTCGTTTTAAAATTATTATTACTCTAAACATACAAACAGCACATTAGGTATGTGTGTGTTGCCAACCCCGCGACCCGTTACACAATATAATATATTTTTTTATTATTTTTCTTTCGTTTAACGATCAGTTAAACCAGATCGTTAATCAGGGAATCCGGAATACGGGGTAATCAAAATATTTTCGGTAATTTATTGAGTGCATGTCGTCCGGGCGGACGGGACGACCATTTTATACGTCTTGAATCATAGAGCAAACCAAATTATAAATTATACATAATTATGATATATTCTGGAGATAAGGTACCTAGACAAAAAATACTAGCAAACATGTTTTATACAATTGATATAATCATACAATAATTGAATTAACATTTGGCGGAAAGAGGTTATTAAATTGAGGGTAATTGTACCTACGTATTCCGGTAAGTTTATCAACTTTTAGTTAACGTTGAACCAGGTTTCAATTATTTGTAAACACAAGCGTCACTGTGTACATTAACAAACTTTATTGGGCCAGCAAGGATTAAAAAGTTAAGCTTTATAATAGAGAGTTAGAAAGATTAGCGCGCCGTGTCGCTGACACATATACACTGTTGTGTCACAAATTTTACGAATAGAACATGAAATCTTTCAAAAATCTTTCAAAATAGGTAGTCCTTACGAAAATAATACAGAGTGAATGATAATGTCTGAGCATTGTTTTCATTAGGCCCGCGTCGAGCCACAATATTCGCTAATCTATGCAAATACCAGCGGTATGTCGCCAGTGCAGGCGCGGTTGCCGGCAATCCCAGGGTCACTGCAGTTTCACTGTTGCGACCTGAAGGACGACTAAATGCTAAAAATCCCAAAAAAATACGTTTTTCAAATCATATTTTGGTACCTTATACATAATTAATTAGTTAGTTGATTGCTGAAATTCGATCATTTTTAATCTATCCCTGTTGTCGCTTGATTAGCTACGTCGCAATCAACCAACAACACCTACATTCTTATTATTCTTACTTTCGTTCGTAGTTACCATATTTACGCGATAATTCTTTGAAAGTAAATGTCTATGGACGAAAATTGAGCATACGTAACTTAAGGGAAGGGCAAAAGGATACTCGTCTTTGTTAAAGTAACAGTGTAGGATTAATTTTGACATCCCTATCCAATAAAATAATTAAGTACAAAACATAAGAAAATAATTTAGCCCTTTCTCTCTTAAATATTTCACATGTCTTTCCACAATTGGTTAGATTTTCTAAGACATGGAGGTTTCCTCACGATGTTTTCCTTCACCGTAAGCAGGTGATAATCATACAGAAATAACCTCCAGTCAATAACGACGGAATATTCTGCAAAACCAATTCAACCGGCTGGTCCCGCGTGAGTGCCGATCGATGAAGGCCAAGAGAATACTTATTATTTCAACTGGTTCAATTCTTAATTACATATTCTCCCATGGCTTATGCAAACAATCATATGATTGCTCGCGTTGGCGTGCACGCACTAATGGAACTTAACGAGATCCAATGATCACGACACGCTCATGGTAATTTAATTATAACCTGCTACAATAATTTGCAGTTGTGGAAAAAACGCTAGGTAGGCCTGTGCGATGATTTTAAATCGAGCTTAGCACTGGTAAGCCATTATTATCTTTTAACATAAATATCACCAAAACAGAAAATAATTAATAAGTGGTAATCAAACTATTTTGCATGCTCATAGCTATAAAATTGATTATTTTTTATTATGTTAATCGTAGCATAAAATATCCCAAGTGACACTTGCATCCACAAAGTTGAGTATGAGTTAATTAGCTGACAACTCTTGAACAAGATATTGTATTTCCCAAGTTACTATTTAACAGTGAGCGTAATTAGTAGTCTTATATATCTTATCAAAAAATGTCATTAACATCGCCTTATCCACTGGCCTGTATTAAATATCTCATTACCAGCTCATAAATAATATCTGCGACAAAAAATCGCAGCCCCGAGTCCGCTCTTTAAGCGGATCATCAGAATAAAAACCCCAGTACATCGTAGAGTCGTCGCAGCTTAATATCAGTTGATTATTCGACGACGACATCACATTACCCCACCGACTTTCGACCTAATTTACACTATATTAGGCTAAAGAATGGCCATGTTCATTTATGTCGAGGACAAAGGCTGTATAATTTAGTTTGTTTTGCAGTTTGAGACAAGGAAAAGAGTTGACGATTAGCAGGATTTAGATTTTTTATTTTTAAATCTTAGAGTGGATACCTTGATGGTCAGTTTATATAACCATAATTATACTTATGGAATAAATTAAATATTTAACGTAGAGTATCTACAGAAATCCCCACGAAAAATGTTGCAGTGATAAAATGCATTGAAACAACTACATCCGTAGGTGATGTTGGCACAGGCGTTTTATAAATAAAACAAAAGCCAGACTTTGTGTTCCGGTGCGTTTCAGTCAGTTGTGAATCCTGAGGAGTGAGTGGGGCGTCCATATATCATGTCATGCAAACCAAGCTGTACTTTAATCAGAAAACTGAGACAAGTGTAGCTACATATAGAAGGTATTTACGAGCGCGTTTTGATCTCATTTGTTCTGGGTAGTTTGTACCCATGCACATTTTTGCAAGAAACACAGCTATACCTAATAGTTCCTTTACGCTTGTATTCTGTAAGACCTTGCAATTTGTATGTATTCTTGTCTACTTACTATATTTATACATATCTGCTGAGAATTTCATAGAATCGTTATGATACTCACAAATTGATGGAGAGCGGTTCTCATCCTGTCAGGATTGTGTTGAAGTTGTGGAATGACCTTCTTCCTGAAGTCATTCCTTGGCACTACAACATGGGTTGCTGCAAAAGGCAAGTCAACGTGTCCCTTATAGGCCAGCATCGCGTCTACTACCCTTAAGTTGCGGATGTCCTGGAGGACGGCTACCACTTACCATCAATTGGATCGTCTGCCAGTGTGTCTTCCTAGGCAATTAAAGAAAGCGTCAATAGCCTAGTGGTTAGAGGGGCCTACCTCGAAGCTGAGAGGTTCCGGGTTCGAACCCTATCCTGGCGATTAAACTATTGACGTGAGCCCACTCCAAGCACAGGCATTAGCGTAGTTGGAGGGGCTAAAGGGAATATTAGTAATGTGACAAACACACACAGCTAGTAATCTTTTTGAAATAAGAAAAAAACGAAAAAAGTCATTACGTGTTAGAATAATACAGATTTTTCACATTTTTGGATTAGATACATTTTTATACATTATATACATTTTTAGATAAAAAAATGTGGATAGGTTGTAGGTAGGATATAACATGAAACTAGGTTCTATATTTTAATTAAAACAGTCTTATTATACTGGCCAGAGACGCGTGTCCGCACATAATTTAGCCCCGAAAGCGTTAATAAGCCCGGAGCACCTCTTAACACGAGGTCTTATCACCACACGTGTAGCTCGGAGGCACCGACACGTTTCACAAATTACTTGTGTCGTTTATTCGGGAAACTAGTGCGTTGATGACGTGAATGAAAACCAGGGCCCTTACCACGTTAGCTACTTAAATCGCAATAGAAAGCTTTTCGCTAATTCGCGTTTGAACGCTCGCGTTTGATAGCTAATTCGCGTTTGAACGCTTGCTTATGAAAGCTAAAATTCACGCTTGAACGCCCGCGTTTGAAAGCTAATTCGCATTTGAACGCTCGCGTTTGAAAGCAATTTAGATTTCAAACGCTCGATCGCGACCGTTTGCTTTTCTATTCCGTTTTAAGTAGCTAACGTTAGGGCCCTGGTGGTCTGAGCGAAAATCTTTCAGCTCACTGAATCTGTGGTGGTCTGGCTGTAGTTGAAAAGTAAACTCATGACTACGATACTAGACGTACGAGTGCTCCGTTTTTCCCTCTTGAGGTATTTCCTGTAGGCAAATAACAAAGGACTCAAATATGAGTTCAGAATGAACATGTTGGAATACTAACCTATATTCAGATGATCCAGCCTCCCTCGGTGCGCCCATAAAATTCATGGAATGTATGTGTTTGTAAATTCAAATATACAAGCATTAATAAAGTTTTCACAAAGTGAAACTCTCTATTTAGGTACTGTGGCAACGGGGTTTCAATCAATCAATAATATTGCTTGGTAATATTAATTTTATTATTTGTTTATACATATTTAATTATATATTTTTTTTTATATTTAAATACACTTCCTATCTTAACGGTCCCCCGGTTGTCACTGCCAGCGCACCGCAGAGCCATCAATTTCAAAACTAATCTTTTTCTTAAATTTTTATATATTCTTATCGGCCAGGAACGCTTATCGCCAGTGGCCAGTGCGCCGACATGGACCTCCTTACATTACCAACATCGTCTTTCTTTCTTGTTTTAATTAATTTTAATGTAATAACTAGCTGAGCCCGCGACTTCGTCCGCCTGGAATTTAACTTAACAAAAAAGCCCGCTCCCGCGTTCTGAGCCCGCGCGACAGGACCCATTTTTTGTTTTTATAAAATAAAAGTAGCCTAAGTTACAGTTTATAACATCAGCTATCTGCCAGTGAAAGTCCCGTCAAAATCGGTATAGCCGTTTCGGAGATTACCCGTAACAAACTCACAGACAGACAGACAGACAGACAGACAGACGGACGGACAGACAGACAGACAATTTTTTTTTAAATCGCGTTTTGCTATATGTGTCGTATGTACTTTAATATGCATTTAGTGAAAAGGTCTTATTTTGATATCACAAACAGACACTCCAATTTTTTTAACTTTTTTTCATTTTTTTTTTTTTTGTTATCTTTTTATCCTGTGAGCCACAATAAAGTTTTTTCTTTCTTTCAATTTTATTTATTTGTATAGATTTGTTCGCGGATAAATTCGCAGCGAACCCTATAGCTTCAGTCCAAGCTACTGATTCAGCAAAGTGACAAAGTGATACAGCGGCGATTATTTTTCATCTTCACAAAATGAGATCACCGATTGCCAAAAAATATATTACGGAAATAAAGATTATTTTAATTCTGCAAACCAATATGTTAGGCATCCCAGCGCGCTCTGAGTTTAATCATCCGTAAGTGAACGTCGAACAAACAAACACGCGAATATTTTTGTCGTAATTGTAAACAGACTGACAATAATATAATCTGCAACAATAAATCGTGCGGTTGTGTAAACACAGGCCGCCGCCGCCGCGCTGAACGCATGCATCGGAGAAAGTAAAATTCGACTGAACGCGATATTGATAACTCGTAAAGTGTTACATATACAAAGTCGTACATTCCAAGGCATATTTTAAAAATATTGGTTGTTTGATTGCCAAATTTGTAGGCAGTCAAAACTTCCTGTTTTTTTATTGATTCGGTAAAAATATTATGTCTACATAAATGCGCCCATTTGCGGCATGATTCATGTATCTAGTCATTTATTTAAGCTCTCACAGACTTTTATTTGTACAATAACAGTTTGGACAGTATTAAACAATTTGAAAACTTTACTCGGGAACTTCCCACGCCACTGCACGGATACAATTATTTCTTGTTGCATTATCATCCTATGCAAACGTCTAACCATTGAAAGAAAAATATGTCTTTTTTATCAGGAATACAGGAAGAGCTTTGAAAAAATAATGTCGAAATACGTCTGGTCCCACACTAAGCTACGGTTGTGTCGTGGATACTGTCATGGAAACAGTGATGAAACCAAAACCTGGTGAACTTCTTTTTGAGAAGAGAAATATAGTATAAGGCTAGGTTTACCTATTTATTAATAGACGAGGACAAACCAGACCAGAAAAACTAGGAAAAGATCATTCTGATATTTGTCAGGTGGAAAAATTAACTCGCGAGCAAGTCCAGTTTTAGATGATGACACGCCCTAACCAAAATATACCTCTTGCTTTTAATTCGCCAACAAAATCCCCGACCACGAGAATTGGCAACGCAATGGACTACATATCGTCGGTGTAAGAAGGCTGGCAGCACCCCAGGGAGACCACCTAATCTAACCTAGTGCTCTTACAATATTCGCACAGTTTTGTTACATTAAAAGCTTTTGCTCGTGATAATAAACAGACGCGATTGGTGGAACCTGAGGGTACGGATGTGAATTGATCTGAAGAGTCTTAATGGAAAGATTGCGAAGGTTATTATTAAGATTTCGGAAGTTAGGTCAGGGTGGACGAAAACCTGAATGGTTTGGCCTGTTCCCAAGTAACACTCAAACGCTACTCAAATATTAAAGTAACAACCTGTATCAGTATTTGTTAACTGTATTTTTTTGTAACTATGATGTGTCAAAATTATGCAGCTCTCAAAGAGTTGCCTTTGATTATACGGCACTCGTATAGCTATAAATGAGATGCAATGCACTCATTCTGAATGTCTGTATGGCTCATGGCTCCTAAAGGGATGATGCGATTTCAACGCAGCATCTTGCATTTAATCGCTAATATCTTTGGAATGATGTTCAGCTATTTTTATGGTTATTGGTTCAAATGACATGATGAGATTCATATCATTGAGAGGGCATTTACTATATATTTAACTTCTGAGAACTCTGTTAATGTCGTGTAATCTTTAGTTTCCCACTTGTTGGGTCAGAATCTGGGATGCGACTCCAAATACTTCCTACGACCTGCTATTCAAATCCAGGACTTCATGATCGGCTGCGACTACCACCAGGGATACTGATTCACAAATTTCACAACCAATATCTCTAATAGCAATAACGCAAAATACCCAAACACAGAACGCATCGAAATCTAAATACATTTCGGATGCATCCATCATCGCGCGCCGCGTCGCTACTCGCTGCACGCCTATCGCCGCGGCGCGGGCGCGTGATTTATGCTCTACTCGGCTGTATGTTGTTACTTGTCATTGATTTGACGTGTTGACAGCTTTAAAAAAACTGCTATTAGTTTTTAATATTTGGTAGTAATTGATTTGTGAATTAATTATTTTCGTGTTTTGTGATCACAGAATCGAAATGCGGACAAAGCTAAGAGTGAACTGGGTGTTAACTGTGTATTAATAATATTTTAACTACTCGTACTCTCACGTTAATATAATTACCTACCTCCGTGTGAACCGTAGACATAGTGTCAATTTTATACACTGTACCTACTCATTCTCATTCAATCACCAATCTGTTTGTGCGTGGTAAATAAATCTTAGCAGTGATAGCCGATTGGTTAAGCACGCGTCTTGCGGGCTACCAGGCCTCGGGTTCAAACCCCGGCTCGAACCTCTGGATTTTTCTAAATCTATGTGCGAATCATAATTTCTATGTGATTATCACTTGCTTACGGTGAAGGAAAATATCGTGATGAAACCTGCATGTCTTAGAAGATTTAACCAAAGAAAGACATGTGAAATCCGCCAACCCGCACAGGGCCAGCGTGGTGGATTATGGCCTGAATCCCCCTCGTGATGAGGGGAGGCCTGTGCCCAGGAGTGGGACGTCTAAAAGGGCTAAAATTATAAATAAATCTTAAATCTAAGTGTATGTCAAATATTTTTTTTACCTGTACTATGTGTTGACGGCTTAATATGCGGCTTATAACCATCGCATGATAATACAAGTTATTCAAACTCTACCTTTGCAGTAAACGAAACATTCACGCAACACAATATTATGTTGTCTCTATATTTTGTTGGCATAAAATATTGACAACACCGGTAAACCAAGGGCAATAACGGTTCAACTTATTGTTTCGCTGAAATAATAAGAAACCTACCGGAACTAGTCCAGCACATACGAAATCTACACAAAACTAACCTCACTGTCATAGAAATAAACAAGTGTTCATTGTACCTCAACATTGTTGTTCAACAATGGCAACACTAATATTTAATAATTATTTATCGCTTCATTTGTATATTTTCGGCTGGCAAGCTTTATGGCCTGTATTTCTTGCTACTATGTTTTGTAGCTAATAAAACAACAGAATTTGTGGTACAAAGTTATTAATTGGAAATGTTGTTATAAAAGTTACGTAAATCGGTGAACGGTTATATGCATATCCTACTAATATTATAAATGCGAAAGTTTGTGAGTGTGGATGTATGTATGAATGTATGTATGTATGTATGTTTGTTACTCCTTCACGCAAAAACTACTGAACGGATTTGGATGAAATTTGGAACACAGATAGTTTATAACCTGGATTAACATATAGGATACTTTTTATCCCGAATACGTTTTATGCTGTATGTTCCCGTGGGACAATTATCGATCCTACTGAACGGATTTGGATGAAATTTGGAACACAGATAGTTCAAAACCTGCATTGAAACATGGGATACTTTTTATCCCGATAGTATGTTCCCGTAGGACAATTATCGATCATACTGAACGGATTTGGATGAAATTTGGAAACCAGATAGTTCAAAACCTGTATTAAAACATGGAATAATTTTTATCCCGATAACTTTTTATCCCGATAGTATGTTCCCGTGGGACAATTATCGATCATACTGAACAGATTTGGATGAAATTTGGAAACCAGAGTGTTCAAAACCTGTATTAAAACATGGGATACATTTTATCCTGAATACTTTTTATCCCGTATGCTCCCGTGGGACAATTATCGATCCTACTGAACGGATTTGGATGAAATTTGGAACACAGATATATCAAAACCTGCATTAAAACATGGGATACTTTTTATCCCGATAGTATGTTTCCGTGGGACAATTACCGATCCTACTGAACGGATTTGGATGAAATTTGGAAACCACATAGTTTAAAACCTGTATCAAAACATGGGACACTTTTTATCCCGAATACTTTTTATCCCGTATGTTCCCGTGGGACAATTATCGATCCTAACGAACGGATTTGGATGAAATTTGGAATACAGATATTTCAAAACCTGTATTAAAACATGGGATACTTTTTATCCCGATAGTATGTTCCCGTGGGACAATTATCGATCATACTGAACGGATTTGGATGAAATTTGGAAACCAGATAGTTCAAAACCTGTATTAAAACATGGGATACTTCTTATCCCGAAAACTTTTTATCCCGATAGTATGTTCCCGTGGGACAATTATCGATCATACTGAACGGATTTGGATGAAATTTGGAAACCAGATAGTTCGAAACCTGTATTATAACATGGAATACTTTTTATCCCGATAGTATGTTCCCGTGGGACAATTATCGATCCTTCTGAACGGATTTGGATGAAATTTGGAAACCAGATAGTTCAAAACCTGTATTATAACATGGAATTATTTTTATCCCGAATACTTTTTATCCCGTATGCTCCCGTGGGACAATTATCGATCCTACTGAACGGATTTGGATGAAATTTGGAACACAGATAGCTCAAAACCTGGATTAAAACATGGAATACTTTTTATCCCGATAGTATTTTCCCGTGGGACAATTATCGATCCTACTGAACGGATTTGGATGAAATTTGGAAACCAGATAGTTCAAAACCTGTATCAAAACATGGGACAATTTTTATCCCGAATACTTTTTATCCCGTATGTTTCCTTGGGACAATTATCGATCCTACTGAACGGATTTGGATGAAATTTGGAACACAGATAGTTCAATTTCAAAACATGGGATATTTTATATGCCGATAGTATGTTCCCGTGGGGCAATTATCGAAAACCACGAGGGCGATGCTGTGAGATTTTCGTGTTTTTTTATGTGCAAGCCATTATAGCCTAAACAGTGAACCTTAAATACAATAAAAAAATATAATTTATTTTGAACTAGCTGGTGGCCGAATCTTATTACCTATTATACTACTACGACTTACTATTAGGATGTACATTTGGTAGCAACAAATCTTAACAAATTAATCCTTTTAAATCAAAATAAATACTTTTATCACTTCTGTTATTTAAAGTACTGGCCGGACCGATTTTGACGGGACTTTCACTGACAGATAGCTTATGTTATAAGAAGTAACGTGAGCTACTTTTAAAGAATACTTTCCGTAAACTCTGCGAACTAGACAAATATTTTTTGTTAAATAAAATTTTGTTAAGTTAAATTCAACGCGGACGAAGTCGCGGGCACAGCTAGTAATACTATATGTATAATACAAGAGGGATTCAAAAATAATTTAAAGACTGTTTGTTTTATTAGGGATGTGGCTCGCAATTTAGAGAAAGTATAAATGCAGTATGTACTTTAAGAATTAACAGTAGGCATCGGTTTACATTTTCATTAATAATTTTCGTGGTGGATGTAAATCCACCACGAAAATTGCCTGAAAAAAACCTGAATACCATTCGGAACTAGTAATCACAACTAGAAAAATGTACGAATACAATTTTTTCCACTTTCAAACAAACAGAAACAGCTTTGGTATTTTCCAATAATAATTAATGCAAGGTTTCGATTGGTTATTAAATAATCACAATGTTGCAACCAATTACATTCTACTGTTTGGCGAGCGCAAATAGCGCAGTTTAACCGGCCTCAAATTAAACTATAGCGCTGTTAATGGCAGTCATAATTCATAAGCGTTTTCGCGGTTTTCGCATTTTGTTTGTGGCCATGAAACCAGCGCCAAACGGGTCGCATGTGCGTGGGGTGAGGCACAATTTATAAAATGCGAGCTGAATTCGCGGGTAATCAGACACGACCCTGAAATTCACAGCGGTGTCACTGATACAGTCCTGAACAAAAATGTACATCTATTTATGTAGTTGTCTTATGTCTTAAATATAGATGGGAACATAAATCGTTGTTATATTGCACCAGTATAGACAAGGAATAACATAAAACAATAAATCGTGGGTCAATAATAAGTTCTTATTTCAAGTAGTTGTCAAATATTCTCAAAATATAAAGTAACTAAGCTGTGTTATGTTTTCATCAGCCGAAGTCTGAATAATTTGGATCATAATTGGCTACGGATCCAAGTAATGTTACTAAATGTGCGTCAGGGGGTCATTACAAATACTTAAATACTATATTATTATATAAGTTATAGGTCTGTTTAATCGCTCGTCTCTCACAAATTGTAGAGTTAGCGGCGTTGACCGCTCCTGGCAGGTGCCAAGTGAGTCAGAGTCGTGACCTTGGACCTGCCTGCCCATGCCCCATTGTGATACGTTAATTGGGGCACCCACCACACGCCACACTGCTTCTACGAGTACATCTCAAAAGATTGAATGTTGGCAAAATTTCAGCATTAAGTTTAATTTTCAGAAAATATTCATGTTTTTAAAGTATTTTCGAAATGGTTATTTTTTATGTGATAGGTACCTTGTGGTTTTAAAATCCTCAATTGTGGTAGAGGTGTGAATCCGATTGTAATAACCTCAACGCAGGCCATTGCCTGAGTTGATTTATTCTTACAAAACATATTTTTCAGTATGATTCCACAATTTGATGTTCCGTTTACCTTTGTACGGTGGTTAAAGGAATATGGTTTTGTTATAAATGGTACAATTTGCACCTACAAACTGTTCGATACTGTCGGTTGAAAATGTAATATACTAGGTATCTTCTACGGCAAGTAAGTCGATGTTGTTCAACAAGTGTCATATCACTAACGATTCACGCATGGGCGACGTCGGCTCACTCGAGCGGTAAGATAGTGGCTTGCACTTCTTGGGAGGCTGCGAAGATGCTCCCGCCTCGCTGCCATATGGAGCAGTACAGTGTTAACCTAGGAAAGTGTACTACAAATACTTATATTGATAGAATTGTCATGTTATCTTCTCATTAGTGTCGCTCCTGTATGCACTTGTGTATCAGTAACACAGACATATTTTTAGTAGTGTGAGTGTATTTGAAAATTAAAACTTAGTTCAGTACATTTAGTGTTCAGTTATAGGAGAGTTCAGAAATTGTTTTTTGACCAATCACAATTTTCAGGGAACAGCCAACGTAAATTCACGTAAGCTTTGCTTAGCGGCTGCATCCTGTGCGTGACTGGCTTTATTTATTAATATTGTTAAAGCGATAGATTTATGATGACGTCAATAATAGCAAAATAAAGCCCGGTACAGACTGCATAGGCGGTTCGTGGAACCTAACCGAGTTGGCACGATCGAGGGCAATAAACAGATTACAGCGTATTGGGAGCTGCAGTGTGTAAACACTCATTCGCGCTGTTTGAGTGTGCCATTCAATTATGATGAAGTACTACTTTATGGGGCTTAAAAGTCATGAGATAGTGATGGGATGGGCCCACTGCCAGCTACCACAAGCCTTAACGATTCTCATGATTAAAAAAACCGTTTTTCTGTAAAAAAATTCAGATAATGGCTGTATTTGACACCCGGACACGGTAAAACGTATGGAAATTATCGGTGTCGTCTTCATCGTGTCAATGACCGCGGCTAACATACAAAAATCCTGGAATCTATTAAACTGTTCTTTATAATTTATTTACAAATATTATTTTCAAATTATGTAGAGTACGTTAAATTGGGTTTTACCTTCCGCCAATAGAGCACCAATTTCCATTCTTCATTAACACTTGGGGTTAGCCTAACTTTTCCATGTGTGTGCCGGTGCCGCCGGTGGTAGATAGTGCTCGTCGTGATGCATGTCCGTCGGTGGCCGGCTGGGCGCGCCGCGGCCGAGCCGGCCTGCCCAGTAATAGCTGATGCCCATAAACCAGCGCTTTACGACGCCGTCTAGCCGACTCAATTTAGTAGCTCCGTTAGGGCTGCGACCAACCTGCCACATTATATCAAGATTGCTGAGAAAAATAAAGTTAAAAATAATCTTAAAGTTAATAATTATCTGAAATAGAAAAGTTTTATAAGAAGCTTTCTATTTCTGTTAATTCCGTCGCTATGTTCGAGTTAATTATAGCAACCAACGACTGAAGATTCGTACTAGTTCGATTCATTTAAATCCAACATAAATACTAAGACCGTAGCAGGAACCAATTCAACAAAAACAAACTTCAAAAACTTACTACTTTTCAAGTGTAAAGTATAGGATTTATAAATATGTTAAGGGTGACGTACTTGTGTTGGAAAAGAGTGATACGCATACTTTGGGCAGCAAATAATAAACAGATCCATTCTCTACTTACTCAGGACTACGAATAGAGAATTCACGATATGATACCAACGAGTCTTATGCCACTTTTGTCATATCGCCCGGAAACAACCAAATTACCTGGCCTACTCGTGGTAGGGAGAATAGAGGGAAAAATACTAATAGACGGGGTTGTTCATCGGCCCGCTAGTCCGACCATATCAGAGGAATAATGGTTCTCTCTCTACCTAACGCCCTAAGACAAGCAGAGCATAGAGCGAGTTTTCACGGAGTTTCAGGACGGGCACAGAAATGTCGAATATCGACCATTTTCTGTGATAGATTTGGCAGCCCTGTTATTGTGTTCCCATATGTATTATTGCAATTGCATTTACAACGTAGCAATAACACCCCAGAGGTCCCGCAGGCTCGCAGCTCGCAGCTCGCGGTATGGATCCGTCTGCCCGCACCACTTCCATCTTTACTGCCCCTATTTGTTGTACGAGTATGAATCACTTTTACTAGCGTTTATCTGTTCTGCGGTGTGCTAACTGAGATTTTAGTTGGTTTTCTAATGATAAATTTGCTCATTGTTTAGCCGTTATTATGTAATAATAATATATAATAATTTAGCCCTTTTTACGTCCCACTCCTGGGCACGGGCCTCTCCTCAAATGAGGGGGATTCAGGCCATAATCCACCACGCTGGCCCAGTGCGGGTTGGCGGATTTTACATGTATTTCCAAAATTGTTAGATCTTCTACGACATGCAGGTTTCCTCACGATGTTTTCCTTCACCGTAATTGGCGTTAAATCAAGACTAAATTAAATTTGTAATTAGAATAAGAATAAGAATAAATTTATTATAAAAAACATTAGTTACACGTACAAAATTTTAAATAGTAGGTACAAGAGGTATATTGCTAGTAACAAAATCACAATTACGTGGACGTATTACTGTGGATCCCAAACTAAGCAAATGCTTGTATCTTGGGAACCAGAGTAGTGGCATAATTATGCTACTCAATTTAAATTTAATGGAGATGATTACAAATATTATTAATACATTTTCATAGGTTAGATGAAGTAAGGTAAGCTACGTGTAACAATATTAGAGAAAAAAATATATAATAGGAACAAAATAAGGTGAATGCATGCATATGAAGGTGTGATAGCGAGTGTATGTATGTATAGTGTGAGTGAGTGTATGTCGGTAAGGGTAGTGTGGAGAGATGGTGTGTTAAAAAGTGCGAGAGTGAGATTAAGTTTATGAGATAATGTTTTCGGTTTCATTATAGGTTAAGGAAGACAGCCATTTTTTTAAAACGTGTTTGCACGAGAAAATTGATAGACCTTTAATTTCGACGTATTTAGTGATTTTATTATAAATAAAAGGATGTAAATAGGCTGGACAACGGCGAGCCATGTGAGAAACAGCAAGAGGTAAGGGAATTGAGAAAACGCGCTTTGAAACGAGAGTTTGATAGTCTGGTCTACACTTGAGGGATTTATGGACTTTAAGAGTAGCTTTGAAAATAAATAACTGTCTCACTCGGAGCACTGGAAATTCTTTGTATAATTGGTCTGTGGGGTGACGTAAAGGCTTCCTTAACATTACTTTAATAACTGCTCTTTGAGCTCGCTCTAATAGAATAAAGGTGCTTTTACCGGCTCCTCCCCAGACCAGTATCCCGTATTGTAAAATGGACTGACAAAGGGCATGAAATATAGTGGTCAATGTTTTGAGTGGTGTGCAGTCCCGTAACTTTTTTGACATAAAAATCAGTTTCCTTACTCTTTTGGCAAGCTGGTGAACATGAGTTTTGTATGAAAAGTTTTCATCTAGTGTGATGCCTAAATATCTAAAAGATTGGGTTCGATCTAAGGTGGGACAGGTACAACAGCAAGAGGAATAGTTTTTTTGCAGGTGTGAGTTGCAAATGTGAAATTTTAATGTTAAACTGTTTGGGGGTCTGCTCTTTAGGGTTTTAAAGAAAGTGATGAACTTGGATTTTTTAATGTTTAGGGTTAGTAAATTTCTGTCTAGTGCTTCAGCGACCATTAATAATCCGTTTTCAGCGTGGCGAAAGACTTGATCCCAGGTATTGGCGTGAAAAATTAATGCTGTATCGTCTGCGTAGGATATTATGTGTGCGTTGGGGATTTGAAGATTGAGTATTTCATTTATGTAGAGAGAAAAGAGAGTTGGACCAAGTATACTACCCTGCGGAACTCCATACTTAATAGGAAGTATCCCGCTTGTGTTGTCTCCAACCTTAACGAATTGCTTACGGTTGGAAAGATAGCTATCAAACCAGGCAAGCGGAGCACCTCTGATGCCCGCTGTTTCTAGTTTTTTCAAAAGTAGTGGAATCGAGACCGTGTCAAAGGCTTTTGCTAAGTCAATGAAAACAGCCAAAGTGGGTTCATTGTTATCTGTAGATGAACATACTAGATTTGTAAGCAGCGTGGCAGCCTCCTCAGTCGATCTCCCTTTCCTGAAGCCAAACTGTCTTTCTGAAATGCGGCCATTCTGTTCTAAGAACTTTGATAAGCGGGAGTGGACGATTCTTTCAAGAATTTTCGAGAAGATGTTCAGAAGTGCGATAGGCCTGTAGTTGTCGGGGATATCCTTCGGACCACTTTTATATATGGGGCTCACTGCGGCAACCTTCCAGCTATCTGGGAAGATACCAGTGTCTAGGCTTAAGTTGATTAGGTGAGTGAGAGGTTTGACAATTGCTGGTTTGACTGCTTTAATTAAACGGGCCTTAATCCCGTCCGGGCCCGGAGCGCTATCGATTTTGAGCTGGGAAATGAATTTTTCAACTTCAGATTCATCAGTTGGGATAAATAAGAAGGAGTGAAGAGAAGTATCTCGCGGGCTGTATGTTTTGACGAGTGTCTCCTCGGAGACCGAAAGTTTTGTAAGAATGTGGTCAGAAAGTGATTTTCCCAGTGCTGTAAAATAAGTATTGCAGTTATTTAAAGATTGTGTCGGATCTTGTGAATTGGCTATTAAATTCATAGAGTCATTAGGTTGAGTATCTATTTCAATTATTGATTTTAGGGTCTTCCAAAGCTTTTTGGGATCGTTCTGGTTTTCATAAATTCGTTGACTGTTATAGTTGGTCTTGATATTGTGTAATAACTTGTTACAGAAGTTTCTGTATCGGGTATAAATCAAGAGGCGCATTTCGTCATGAGGGGATTTTCGAGAGGCTAGATGTAGTTTGTCACGATGCCGCATGCACCGGATAAGGCCTGGGGTTATCCATGGCTTTATGTTATATTTGGTTCGGCTGACTGTGGTTTTGCGGGAGTTTTTGAGTATCGTTCTAGATAATATATCAGTAAAACAGCTAACAGCAGAGTGAATACATCGATCATTTAAGACCTCTTCCCATGTTAAATTATTAAATTCGATGGCTACCGCTTCCTCGTCTGTGATGAGTCTACAGCGAGATTTGAGTGTATTGTCCAGTTTATTTTTTAGAGACGTGAAAGCAATTGCTATGTCGTGATCTGTGATTGAGCATTTACAAACCATTCCGGTGCATTTCAAGGATGATTTGATAAAAATATGGTCGAGGCAAGCACGTTCTCTAGTAGGTTTGGATATCGTTGGGGAAAGGGCATGGCTTGCCATTAGGTTAAGGTAGTCGGAACTATTTGTGTTAGTATCATTATAAATATCAATGTTAATATCACCGGCAACTATTACTACTGGGTATTTACGTAAATTGTTGAGAGTACTATCTAGGGATTCTATGAATGTGTCAATATTATGGGTGGACGGCGAACGATATATACCTAAGAGAGCTGTATTGTTGTTGATTATGAGTAGTAGGCTGTCTGCATTTGTAATATTAAGTTGAATTGTAGATATGGTCCATCCATTAAATTTGACTATGCACAATAAGCGATCATATAATATATTTAAAACCATGTTAATAAGTTGTAATGTTAAGTCAAAACCAAAAATTATTTTAAAACTGTAAAGAACTATATAAAAGTAAATAATATTTGTAGAATTGTATATAGTAGTGACTGTTATAAAAAATAATAAGAAGGTGAATAAATAGGGGATGAAAGTTTGTATGGAAGTTCAAGCCAAGACTATTTATTTATTTATTCAGACATCCAACAGCTTAGTAAATACAAGGATACAGAGTGTAGATATTCAAAGTTTATTCGCCAATTACAGGATATCCCTATAGTAAT
The DNA here is from genome assembly GCA_918843915.1 of Notodonta ziczac. Taxonomy (NCBI): domain Eukaryota; kingdom Metazoa; phylum Arthropoda; class Insecta; order Lepidoptera; family Notodontidae; genus Notodonta; species Notodonta ziczac. Next base: position 13,461,194 of record OU974039.1, on the reverse strand, counting down.
ATGTGTATAGCTATCGTGAGATGTCGTGTTGGGCTTTGTGTTGGGACATACCTTTGAAGATTAGATTGTATTGGATTATTATAGTGTGTGCTTGAGTGTAATCAGTTATCAGAAAAAACTTTACGTCTTTCCAGGCAATGCTGTTCTACGCGCCCCGCTGGCTGTGGAAGTCGTGGGAGGGGGGCAAGATCCGCGCCCTGATGATGGACCTGGACGTCGGCGTGTGCACCGAGATCGAGAAGAAGACCAAGAAGAAGCTGATCCTGGACTACCTGTGGGAGAACCTGCGCTACCACAACTGGTGGGCATACCGCTACTACCTGTGCGAGGGGCTCGCTCTTGTCAATGTTATAGGTAAGTACTCTACGTAACGAAGGTACTAGATTTTCGCTAACGTAGATGTTATAACCTGAACGTAGCGCCACCTACCGTCTGCTAACTATCGATTGTTTATCGTGACGAAAACTAGTCATAATATCGATAGTATTGTCACATCTCAGCATCGATACATCAACTATCGATACTTAGACAACACCACCAGCTATAGCTAAGAACTATCCAGATGACACGATAATTATTTACAAAAAAACACATCTAAATCGATCAAGTCGTTTACGAGAAGAAATAGGAAATCACGCGCATTAAAATTTTATACATAATATAGGTAAATAAAATGAGCATAATATAGTTAGCACGTTTTTCATCAGTTTTCTTTTTTAATATTCAGCCAGCGTGCGCGTCCAGTCTTACCGGCCTGTAATATTATTCTTACATACTTTTGAATGATTTAAACAATACAAAACTCATTATCCCCTTTATGGAAGTTTAGTGGCATAATTACTATATTACCTACTAATGATTAGCGGAGAAAAAAGAAAAAGATTGCCCGCATATTAAGGAACAAACTGTTGTTTTTCGAGGTACATCAAGCAAAGTATTGCCTATAGTGTCTGCTAATTTAAAAAATAAGTCCGCGCTGATATCTTCTCTCTTATAAAACGGTAAATTGATAGGCTAGGTTGTATTCAACTTGGGTAGAATTTATTCAATTTCAAGATGTATTACAATAAACTAATCTCCTCAGTTTTATTCGTATACAATATTATTTTTATGTACCTCAGCGAGTTGCCGAGACGAAATCTAAATTCTAATTTCATATCTAGCAAGTTCAATACATTTTATTGCAGTGTGAGCACAGGTCAACAGCGACGCGACATAAACCTAGCCGTTGTAAACCCTGCTTTATGTCCTCTTTAATTCAATATGTTGAGATTTACCATCGGAACGGATACCATGACATTGTAAAGGGAATTAACAGAAGGTTAACAAATAAAAAGTTTATACAAATTTGAAAACTTCAATGCGTGTATCTTGAAAACGGCTGAATCGGTTTCTTTTAACAAATTTTAGAAACCAGTTTTCAAATTAGAATTACCACGCTCAAATGAATGCACTTTTATAAATTAATGGATACTTAGCCGTAAGGGGGGGACCTCGCGTCGGCCTCGTGGCGCTGGCCTGACATATTTTTTTTACAGTCTAAGCGCAGGTGGCGATGGTTTCTCTCATTCCAGCAGCAACGTAATGCTTGATGGAATGATAAAATGGCGGCGGCTTCAATGCCTGAGTACATTTCACGCTCCGGCCGCGACGTCACTTCGGCTTTAGTATATCTATATACAATATATAACTCAAAGGTGACTGACTGACATAGTGATCTATCGACGCACAGCCCAAACCACTGGACGGATCGGGCTGAAATTTGGCATGCAGGTATATGTTATGACGTAGGCATCCGCTAAGAAAGGATTTTGAATAATTCTACCCCCAAGGGGATAAAATAGGGGATGAAAGTTTGTAAGAAACTTTGTCAATTAAATTCCACGCGGACGAAGTCGCGGGCACAGCTAGTAATACATATATTCCTAAAGAAAACCTAGACCTGACGCACGGGGCGCCGGCGCCTCATCGCCGCCTCTTCTCTAGAGCGTGTGAGCGAAGCCCCTAAGACGTTTTATTCTGGCGTTAAACAAAATATCATTGCATTCTTTTAAGATTAAAAATGTTTTCTTTTTGTATCGGGCTTGCTCGCCTATACATAGGGCTGTGTCCTTTACGCGTGTAATTTGTATTCAGAGGTCGCGCGCCACAGATGGCTCGCTGATATATCAGTTTAGGACATGTTTAGGGATTGCTCGGGGTACGAAGTGTGCGGCCGATACGCTATATTGCATACATAAATCATAATAATTCGGAAAATATAAAATATTATGAAAAGCTACTTGCGGTTCCCGAACGGTACGGCTATAATGATGGTCGCCTTTTAGGTTCGAGCATAGGCACTAGTTTTACTTTTAAAATGGGGTGAAGTCATTAAAGCGTTGTATATGTAAACCAAATGGCATAGAACTAGCCGTGGCAAACTGGATAGCGTTGTCAACACCGCAAGTGCCTAATTAATGCGATCCATTAGTTTAATTGTCTTGAGAAAACAAACATAAAATTCGTTTCGACATTTGACGCGGGAAAAACATATAGTACTAATTTCATTTCTAAGAAGAAATAAAATCCCGATCTCCGCTGATCTAGTGGCCGGATGTGCGTAACAAACGCGTGGACAGCGCTATTTCCGGTCGCGTCCCACTTGCACTTGTTTTTTGTGTTATTGGAAACGTCCGGAAGTGAACGGGACCCAAACACCGTGTTATAACTATGAAAGTAATCGAAGCGACTTTTGAAAGTTTGGGATATTTATGATACTATGATTTTATTTAAAATTTCTTTATGTTTTTGAAAACTGAGCCATATAAACTGACTAGGACCTAATACAAGTCTATATTTACTTCCATGGTTAAGTTAATTGGTATTTCCATGGGTAAGAAAATCTTAAACAGATGAATTGTAAAGCAATTTTGTTTCATTTATCAAACATAATTTATTACAATATACACAATATTGGAGCACTCTCTTTTAGTAGTCTTGTGTGAAGTGCTATCTACGTAATAGATTGAAGTATGTAGTGAAAAGGAAAAAAAAAAAATAAGCGATGGATGTTTAAATAATGAACTTGAATTTATCAGTTTATCTTTGAGTAAACTAACATGAGTCTAATTTTAATTTTACTTTTCCCCGGGACTCGTCGAAGGTCAAAACTCGACGTCACTATTGGTCACCATTGTCGATCCTGGCTTACAGGAGTTAAAGTGGTGGGGCTGCGGGAATAGTCCCAAAAAAATTACATGAGTCTATCACAAAGTTCATAGAAAACAACCTGCAAAAAGAACAGCTAGCTAGGGGTATTCTATAACCTTAACATATCTACTTACCTACTTATGAAAACGTAGCATGGCTCAATTGACCTACACACAGGTGACATGACACTATAAATTCTCACCGAGCAAGCAAGCTTTCTGCTTTCAACTGGGTTTAGTTTTTGAATCGGACGCGGTGTCAAGCGCGCTGGTGGCCTCGTCCAACAGAAGGATCTGTGGGTTCCGAATAAGCTGTTTCTGCCCGTCCGACAACGAAGCACCACGCTCAACCACTAGCGTGTTGTACAGCTAAGAAACGTTGGAAGATTAAGATTACGTATAGTAATATCTTACTGAGTTTTGTTTTTGAAATCCAAAATATTAGGTACTACTATAATTCGATCTACTTTAATGATGACGATGATGCAACTTCCAGGGCAAATGTTCCTGATGAACCGGTTCTTCGACGGCGAGTTCATGACCTTCGGGCTGGACGTGATCGCGTACATGGAGTCCGACCAGGAGGACCGCGTCGACCCCATGATATACATATTCCCAAGGTAACACTTTCTGCTAATAAGTTAATTAAGTGTAATAGAGTGGTTCATGGAAATTTGGATCAGTGACATAACCATCATTAGAGTTATTCCTAAAGTCGTTTTTAGATGCATTTTTAGATGACATACCAACACAATATATTTTTAAGAAGGTTTTTCTGTATATTTCAGAATGGTAAAGTGTACGCTGTTCAACAAGTTCGGCTCGTCCGGCGAGGTGGAGAGGCACGACGCGCTGTGTATCCTGCCCCTGAACGTGGTCAACGAGAAGATCTACATCTTCCTCTGGTTCTGGTTCGTCATCCTCGGGATCCTCACCTTCATCACCCTGATCTACCGGGTCGTCATCATTTTCTCGCCGCGCATGCGCGTCTACATGATGCGCATGCGGTTCCGGCTCGTGCGCCGCGACAACGTCGACACTATAGTCCGGCGCAGCAAGATGGGCGACTGGTACCTGCTCTACATCCTCGGGGAGAATCTAGACTCGATCATATTCAGGGACATAATGAACGAGTTCGCGAACAAGTTGAACCACAACTACCAGCTTCACATCCACGGCGTCCCAGACGCGTGACCTCCGGTGCCCGGGTGGGTGTTCCACACGTGACTGACGTCGCTGCAGCGCGACATGGACCCGCCCGTCTGAGCGCTACGATGCGTAGTGATTGCGTTTACCGAGGATAACGTTCGGTGGACGGTAAACGCAACAACAGCGGGCCGAGTCGGTCGCCCTGCGGCACCCCTCGCATGTTCTCGAATCCTGGACGATAGTAACGAGTGTAAAGACTACTTTTATCGATACTTTTTAATCGGAATCGTAACAGTGCAATTCTTAACATGCAATAATAGTTTGTACTTAATCTTTAAGAACGTGATCTCAGGACGAATCCTATCGAAGGCCTTGTAATAGTCAAGATCTACGGCTACCCCGTTATAGTACTAGTAGTTATACTTTTTAGAACACTATTTTTACTTATAGTCTCGCCGTTCGTAGTGATCTGTTAAAAGCTTTTTGTTTCTATTTTAGCTGTTGTAATTATGCACACGGTGAGAACATAATATACAATTTTACACGTTTCACTCGCAAAGGATTTGACAGACCAAATTAAAGCAATAATTATCGATGCAAGTATAATAGGGTAGTAGGTACTTAAATAAAAATTAACTTGTTGACAGCGAAAATCTATGGGAGAGTCGAAGCTAGTCCAGCAAATATCTGCAGATTAAGTTATTGATAAACAACTATATAACATAGCTTTTCAATGTCAAAAGACATTTATTAACGAACGAGTTTCGGAATCTTTGAAACATCAATAAAAGTTACTGATGATTTTGAAGTAAGTATACTTACTCTTGGTGTTTTAAGGGTTTCAAAACAAAATACACTGCCAAATATTAAACGAACAATGTTTAGTCCAGATATTGATCAGTTATTGTTATAATCTGACTACTTATTAACATTGTGAAACGGAGCGACAGAACTCTCATTCTATTTCAATAATTTGATGGAGACGGATTTTGATTGATAAAATCTGATTAATAATCTTGATATAATAACGGAATTTTTAACAAGTTACATCATATAACCTGTCTATGTAATTTCTTTCAGTTAATAATTTTATGCTTGAAATCTTTCAATCGATGAAATCAGTTGGATGTTATCAATCAAAATTACTTACACTTTTACAGTTTGACTGTTATGGGCAAAACCAAAACTGTGTTAGTACTAAGCTTATATTGTGTTAGGAATCTTGTTAACCGTCAAATTCATAGAAAGTTAAACTCAATTTACGATAGCATTATAAATCACTTTTGTTCTGAAAATACTTTCCAATCTCATATGAAATGAATTAAAATTTCTATAAATTGGGGTGTCATGTACCCATTGACATGTTACGTATTAATGAAGTGATTTGATATATTGAATTCCTAAAATTGTTCTTTTATAAAGGAAATTACCTAGCTTGCGTTTGTAAAATAGGATGCATGTTAGGGTGTAAATAACGGTTTAACTGTAATTGTGTATTATAATAGGAAAGGTTTGGCGAACCAAGCGACAATTTATATTCGTGAGAATATTAGAAAAAAAAATCAAGATTGTTGGAATGCTAATCTTCAAAGAATTAACTAATACAGCTAATGATGGGTTAATGCATCACCATTTATAGGTGGTCAGTTCATTTCACGAAGATGCGTGGATTATTGCAAATAGACCCATATGCTTGTGCCATAAGAGTCGCAGCACGCGTCTTGGTGAAATCAACGAACTGATTAAGATGAGATGTCTTTTGAAAGCACTACATGTTGGTTGAAAATGTTTTAATTCTTTGAAGATCACGTTTGTAGACAACCTCTTTATATGTAATTAAGGTTGTCTAATTGTAAAAATGTAAACTGTCTGTATTTACGTTGGCCGATATTATTTAATTAGAGCCTTAGACGACGGCTTTGTAACTTTTTATTGTTAAACGTTCCTAGCACCCGTATCAAGATCGTATCCATGAAAATTTAAATAAGTACGTGCGTATTTTTGACTTCAAAAACTCGCAAATTGAAATGCAAAGATATATTTGATCAGCAAAACAAAAGCTATACCTATGAACGCATACTTTTTAATTAAAATACTATCACACTAACTCTAATATTATTTAATACAGATTTGCACACGCTACAAAGGAAATGTTAACAGTCACGCTCATCACATTTGTGAATTATTTTTTAAATATCGCCAGACTGACACACCAACTTTATCGTCCCAAACTAAGCCACAGTTGTACTGCGGATATCGTACAATAGCCTGGGGGCGATCCTAGTGACACCCAGACCATGCATCGTGGGCAGGCATGACACCATCATGAAAATGCCATTTCCGAGCGGCCTACGCTCAAACCACTGGGCCAAGCGGTCGTCATAAGAAAAGAAAATAAAAATAAGATACGAATAAAAATAAAGAAACTTTATTTTAAAAATCCATAGGTACTCAAAAACTAAACGATTGATGTATGTAGAATGTTGCCTTTATTCAATAGCAAGCAAACTGTGCGTTGCAGCAACTCTTTGCGTTTAATACGTGCAACACGAGTTGCGAGTTGCGAGCTCGGTGTATCGTGTCGTGTCTAATACGGGTGCATTATAAACGGGATATTTGAGCAAATTAGTGAACTTATGCCAAAATATTGTGCCAAAAGTATTATTTATTGCGACGGAAGGTGTTACGCTAGAGATGAGAGTTACCATGGGAGATATCGAATAAATAATTTTGAAAATTTACCTTATTTATTTATTCTGTAAACCTATCCACTCTAATATTGCATCCCTAAATATCTACATCTACAATGTACAATGTACATTTCATATATTTTATTCCCATTTAACCCGAAGAATTTCGACCGCGCAAATGTCGCTTGTATTGCTTTGGACTAAGACCTGTGCAGGCGCGGCGCGAGCGTCATTGTTGCTACAAATATTATTTTTTGAATTGGTTAAAAACTCTGATAAATCAGGTGGCTCTTTTTTTAATCAACATTATTTTAATACACTTTTCACTTTATAAAACAAACCTGTTTATAAACATAAATGGTATACTTTTTTTTTCAAAACTTAACTTTGTAATTCTAAAACTATCAGCTTTGGAGGGAACTTGAAAATGTGTTATAGGAATACAGCTGTTGACCTATTTCACAAGTCTACACTCTACAAAACCTTTAGTACTTCAACTGTCCCACAAAGCCGATAAATTGAAATTTACAAAGTTAAGTGGCAAAAAATTGAATATTGAATATTGATAGGTACTTTGTTGGTAGAGAAAACTAATAGTAATACAATTGTTCCCTAGCCATGAAGTAAGCACTAGACTTAGACTAGAGCAGCTTTTATTGAATTGGTACCCTACTTTACTATTATTCCACGTCGCTCTAATAATGGAGACATAAACCTGTTCGTTTATTAATAAAAATCGGCAATTTTACAACTTGGCACCGTCTAGCTAGTCTCGTCCTTGGCATTATGATCATGATGCAGATATTCCTGCATAAAATAAATATTTTATAGGTTATTGTCCATAACAAGATCTTAGGCGCTAGTAAAATTAAATTCTAGTAATATAAATCGAAACGCTGAACGAATTTATACTGGTTTTTTAAATTAAAATGCCCGATACTTGGATTACCTAGTCACTGACTAATAGATGGTTAATTGAATTTGTAGTCCCTTCAAAAAACTGTACAATAATGATGACGGTAGACATCGTGTAGATCTGAAAATGATTGAGTTCCTACCCTCACTAAAATTTCATCCAATCAAATATTTTTAGTAAGTACTTAGAAATAAGAGTATCTATACAAATAAATAAAATTGGAGTGTCTGTTTGTAATATCAAAATAACACCTTTTCACTAAATGCATATGAAAGTACATACGACACCTATAGCATAGTCTGGCCACAGTCGCCTTCCGATGTGGACGTGTTTGCTGACATCAATATAACTTATTATATCGGACAGCACGGCGCGAGCCGTCGCACGTGACTTTGTTGCCATGAGTGCTGAACTCGTGGCAAATGAACTGCTGGCGTTCCTGCAGCAGAAGCTGGACGTGATGGACGAAGTCTCCGCCGTCCAGATCTGCAGCACGAATTTCAGCGAAGATGACATCGCTGCTGCCAAGCTGCTGCTGTTTCGGGTGCTCAACAAGAGCGACCAGATGGTGTCCCGCCGGCGTGACGGGACAAAGAAGAGCTTACAGGACATCATCACGCTGCTCAAGGTGACCGACCCGGACGACGTGCCAACTTTTGTGGCGAGGGACCTTAATAAGCTCCCTCCCGTCACATTCGACCACGTCGACGTGACCAGCCTGCTGAAGGACATCGTGCATCTGAAGCAGAGCCTGGCTGAGATGACGCGGAGGTTTGATGCATCCGAAAATACCGTTGGTGAATTGCGTAAGGAAGTTGATAGTTTACACAGTTCGCTAGCGGTAATTAGGTCATCGACAACTGCTAACGTAAATGTGCGCCGCGGTGCATATTTCGATACGTCCGCGGCGAGTTTTGCGTCAGCGGTTTTAACATCGTCACCCGCGTCACCCGTTGCCGAGTCAGCGTGCGCCGGTCAAACTTCGTGCGCATCTGCTGCCCCCGTCCCCGCTGCCCGTACCCCGCGGGCATCTGACAAGCTGCGAGCAGCAGCCCCGCCAGCAAAATCAACGGTGCCACAGAAGCCCCGTGATTTTGCCACCGTTGCCGCCAGCAAGCCTGTTGCCCAGCAGCGGCCTGTCATCCGTAAGGTGCCGAGCGTGGCCCCTGCGTGTGCACGCTTCGAAGACCGAGATGAAGAGGGATTCATCAAGGTGCAGAAGAAGAGACGCACGCAGCGGGTTAATAGAAATCGCTGCGGCACGGCGGCAACAGGGTCCGACGTCCTGTTGCGTGCAGCAGTGCCGACCACCCTAGTCTACCTGTCCCGCCTCCACTACACCAGCAAGGCGGGGGACATTGCCGAGTACATCCGAGTGAAGAGCAATGTCTCATTGAGAGTTCAGCCGTTGGACTCCAGTCACAACGCCAGTTTCAAGGCGTTTGTGGTTAGAGTCCCTTCAGACAGGCTGTCAACTTTCATGCAGGAAGACTACTGGCCGAAGGGTGTGGTGTACAGACGCTTTCGGGGGAGATTGCCGCCGTCACCACCTACAGTTTAGTTTTGTTTTTAATAATATGTATGTTAGTTTAAGGTATGTATCTATGGGCCTGCGATGCCTGATCATAAATAAATAAAAAAAAAAAAAAAAAAAAAAAAAAAAATAGCAAAAACGCGATTGAAAACATTTTTGTCTGTCTGACCGTGTGTTTGTTCCGGGTAATCTCCGAAACGGCTGGACCGATTTTGACGGGACTTTCACTGGCAGATAGCTAATGTTATAAGGAGTAACTTAGGCTACTTTAATTTTAGAAAAAATAATTAGGGTTCCGCGTAAAAAAATAAAACACATGAAATCAAAGAGTATCTCCGAAACGGCTGGACCGATTTTCACGGGACTTTCACTGGTAGATAGCTGATATTATAAGCAGTAACATGGACTACCTTATTTTAGAAAAACAAAATATAAAAAATGGGTCCTGCCGCGCAAGCTCATAACGCGGGAGCGGGCGTTTTTGTTAAGTTAAATTCCACGCGGACGAAGTCGTGGTCTCAGCTAGTCGATGATATAAGTAGGTAATCTCGGTTTGGAGTTTACTGTAGACAGGCAAAGGTTTTCAAAGCAAATCAAACTTGTCTTACTGCCGTAGTTGTGCTAGGTGGGTACATAGTATGGCAGCCGCAGCATTCACAGCGAGTCGTGATGCTGCGGGGAGCGGTCGCAGTGTGCGCGCTGGCGGCCCTCGCCAGCGCCGCCTACTTCAGCAGCCCGCTCGAGCCGAAACCGGACAAGTTCAGTGAGTTCCTGATCATTATATCTTTACGTGATGTTTGTATGTAGGTACTTACTTACTTATTATGACACGTTGGATACGTACCTACTTCATGTAATGGTGTTGCAGAAGACCTGGAGGGGTGCTACATCAGCGCATTAGACAAGGTGGTGCCCAAGGGAGAGACTGAAGCGTCCGCTACCGAGTGCACCCTGTACCGATGCGATGACATGTGGTACGACTTCTATACGTAAGTTATTACTATGTTATAAGCATAGGTGCCTATGCTTATAATAAGCAGCAAGTGTGGGGCACGCGGAGCCAGTCCCACCCTATAGTATAGTACATATAATAACATGGCCTAATTAAATCATATTACACAATGCAGAACAAATATCAATTCTCCGTCAAGTTAACCATTTTTTATGTATCTACACCCACCCTACAGCGCGGAACAGTCAAAATATAGGTTTGAGTACTCTAACCCTTAACTTAAACATAATAAGGCGCAACCCTCGCCGTTAGCTTGATTTTTGATGCGAAACTCAAAGTCAAGTCAAAGCATTTACTTTGTTTAGGCCTACGGGGGCACTTACAAAATGTATTTTTTTATTTTGTTGTTATTTCTACAACCGGATCGGAACATAGCGGGCTTGTCTTTTTACATTTTGTAATCATACTAATATTATAAAGAGGAAAACTTTGTTTATTTGATTGTAATGAATAGGCTCCGAAACTACTGAACCGATTTGAAAAATTATTGCACTGTTGGGAAGCTACACTATCCCCGGGTGACATAGGCTATATTTTCAAAAAAAATTGGGATTCTTACTAAAACTCGAATAATGTAACCGCAATGTACCTGTGCGAAGCCGGGGCGGGCCGCTATGTTATATAATTACTTATATTCGAACCGTCAGTTACTTATATAATTAATAATAACAAAGGGCAGTAGATATTAATATAAATATAATAGCTCCAGTGTGTTGCCTTTTGAGAATTACATTTAGGATTACACCAAGAATTACATAAAGTAATTCGGACTAGTAGGGCAAGACTAGCTGGACATTCTCCCACATGGTGGTTACAGGTTATGTAACGTATTTCAGATGCGTATTGGTGGCAGGAGAGCCTCCCTGCAAAACGGTGACTGACGCCAACAAACTATACCCCGACTGCTGCCCGAGGGTCGAGTGTCCTGAAGCAGAAGACGAAGGGACCACAGAGAAGTAGTTCATTTTCTCAGATCCTCGCGTCTCGTTTAGTTTTTAAATTGAATTTAAAATGATGAGTTCGGCGAGTGTGTGGAGTAATAAAGGGTAGGGCCTTCTGTTGCCAATTTATTTATTTATCCGCATAGCAACTAATTACGTCACCCACCATATGAAATGTGTAAATAAAATGAATCGTGTTAGAAAAATAAATGTCATTTAATTCATTTGTAAATCAAACACTGCACAAACCAGACGTAGGTATACCGTATTATAACCCAGATTTTGTTTAGTATTTGTTTATATAGTAATATAACAATGAAAAATCTAAGTAAGTAGGTAAGTATAGGAACTTGACTACAACAATGATTTCGCTAGTTGGTACAATACAACAATATCGCTATTCTAACTTATAGTAAGTACTAAAGAACTTACCTATTTACTTAAATCGGCTGTTGGGAATGGTACTTAAATTTTGTTTTTTTAATTAAGTACCTAGATATAATTTTTATTTATGTAGTTACCTAAGTAAGTAGGTACATTATGATGATTATGATTTTATGAAATAATTTAACAATTTATCTAAAGAAACAACTCATGTGCGCAAGTGACAATATATGGAAAATATCAACTTGCACATCCTTATATTTTACAAGTAAACGAACACTAACCAGTCAAGTCTGATGGCGCTCGTTAAGTTTGGATTTACACCAAAATGTCGTAAAAGCCTTATCAGTCTTGCGCGTGCGCAAATCTACGTCATAACCTTACGCGTCACGTACAAAATTATTTGTAAAATTACTATAAACCACATAGGCACAGTCAACAAAATGGAGGCATGACCCACCAAAAGCTAATTTAGCCTAGCAGTTCTGATACCATAGGGTCGCATTTTTCTTTTTCATGTTCCCTTAGTACATTTTATTTACAGAGCTTTGAACGTTAAACAAACGCACACATACTTACACATATTATACAACACCAATGTCACAATAGAATACCAAATACAAAATTTAAGGCCATACATTTCCAGTCCTCCTGTGTACATCAGTCCTTTAAATTATTTATTGGCATGAAACAACTCATAATGTTTGTAGATTCAAAATAAAAGTATAATAAACATAAAAATTAAGGAAAAGGAAAATAAAATCAAACATAAATAAATAGTAAAAAATGTATATTTCAATTTCTCATCCCGTCCGTCAGTCGTCGACAGATAAATAAAAATTTGTCATAGATCAATCATTACATGGGCAATTTGAGCAAAACAATTGCCAAACATGATTCCTTTTACATTTTAGACTTAGTTACTCAAATTGACAATATAATTTGCATTTATTCTTACCTATAAATAATCTTAAAAACAACAAAAAGTTGTGGAGTATATTAAAATACATTACAATAATGTTTTAAACCAAATGTACATGCTAAAAACTTAATAGTAACATAACTAACTACATGATATGCATTATAAAAAAGTTTATATAGTCATAATGTCTTTTCACAATGTCAGATCGGGGTGCACAACCCATGTAATAGTAATTTTGCTTTGCTATGGTCGGCGGGGGACCGATATTATTTGATGCAATATTTTCTGTTCAGATTATCCTTTATAGGGATATTCACCGTCGACGGCAAGCTTCCGTGTCGGAAACGAGAGCTTCCATCATTCTTCTAAGTCATTTGTAAAAGAAGAATGGAAGCTGTCGTTTCCCATCCGTTAATTATGAATAACCCCACATGCTAGAGCCGCATGACAAACCTAGTATAAAAAAATATAAATGGCAGTGTTAACACAGATTCACATACATTACATTGGTAACATAGTAAATGAGAAATTATATGAGATAAATACGAGTCAGATCAAAATGATATTATAAGATAGTGCAGATTTATATCTCTGACTCCTAATTGTAATATTTGAGTCATAAGTCTGTATTGTAATTGCTAATTAACTGAATGTAACAGTAATTATATAACAATATAAAATTAAGATAAGTCGTTCTTTTTACGAAGTTAAGGCGCTCCCGCACCGCAGTTATACAGTCATATAGGCAATGTGGAAGCACCAATAGGATGACGTCAATAAAAAAAACGAAGAGGATTATGCTGTCCGAACAAAAAGACAGCACTGCGTCCACTAACTTCAAGAATATGGAGTACCTTTGTCTCTATGACGACGGCATAGCTCTACGCAGACTACATTATTGTGTAGAGCTGTTGACTTGACTCTACAATTTGTTGTTCGTTTACAAGGGCTTGCGTCTCGACGCGTAGTCGCTCCCAACTAAAATTTTCTTTCATCCATAAAATAATAATGTTGATATTATTGCTATCACTAACAAAATTATCTATATCGTTTAAACTTATTGTAAATGCGTTACTTAATCTAACGTTGTTGGCAAAGTCTTAGGAGCTGTTTTAACGCTAAATTGATTTTATTTTGTGACAATATAATATGGCTAATCTCACTCATAACGATAGTTGATTTTAGTTAGTCCTTAGTCGAGTGTATATTAGTCGTTTTAATTACTCAACTAAGGAATTATAATCGGTTAGTTCACGTATTTAAAATGATAACGCTCAAATTCTGACACAACCTTCTGTATAAATTGTATCGTGTTAAATTATGCTGATGCGGCATCCGGCACAATGTAGCCCAAAGTCGATTTATACAATATATTTATTTTATCAGCAAACCATTTTGGGTGTTTTTTAACAAATGCATGTTTGGTGGTTAATGTACATTACAAACGTTGCTAAAGTAAAATTGTAACACAACTATTAGGACATGGTGATTACAACATTAAATAGAAAATGAATCAAAAACCTAAACATGGTTGATGACCATTTGTTATGCTCATTTTGAGCTAATTAAAGAACCGACTGTATTCGTTAACTTTTCCCAATTGATTTTAAAATTATATGTCATCTTTTTTCTCAAGCTGTAAATCACACAAGATTCTATTAATAATTCAACTTATATTGTTAGAAGTGGCAGTCAATTTTGAGGACTACCACACTTATATTCAGATAAGAATTCCTATCGGGAACTAGTGTAAGCAGTCCTTAAAATTGACTTAATTTATTTAGATATATGGTATTTAATAAGTTTCGTTCTGCTTTAAATTTGCAATTGTGGCATACAAATACAGTCATATCTGGAGTTTATACGTTCGATAGAGTCGTTAGTCTGCGTACAATATTCGTATATCAAATTGTTAGTTCCCCGAGTGGCCGATAGGAGCGCTGCACAATTACCATACAAATGTTTTACGTAAACTCTAGTGACGCACGAGCGAGACTCATGTAAAACTCGCGTGATCTGCGATTGACTTCATTAGTTAGTGAGTTAACTGAGCTCGGTCGGACTACGTATGGCTAGTGCGGTGCCGCGCGGGGAAACGTCGCATCGTAACGTCGTCACGATGAGTCGTAACGTCATAATATTGATGTCGCAATTTGATAGCGTAACGACACCATAGCGGTCCAGCGTCGTAGCGTCCAACGTCAGACAGATCGTCGGTGCATCAGAGCGAAAACCTAACGTTATGGTGTTGCAGCGTCGCCAGGCCGCGGCGGCGACAGCACGGCGACGCTGGGCGGGCGCGGCGCCGGTCACGCGCGCGCCGCGGGCTTCTCGCCCAGCCGCTTGGCCAGCTCCGATATTAACTCCCTGCAAACACAATTCACATCACACACAGAACAACATCTGCCCCGGAAAACCAATACATGACGACCACGACCGCTCTGTCAAGAGCGTAACGACTTAGAAGAAACACAATTCAAGCATTATCGATTACCGTGTCACCCATATCTACAGGTTGAAACAGAAAGGGTATTATACGTTTTTTTACAAAACTTAACCTTGTAATTCTAAAACTATCAGCTTCGAAGGAAACTTGAAATACAAAAGGTGTTATAGGGATACAGCTGTTGACAGATTTCATAAGCCTACAAAACCTTTAGTACTTCAACTGTCCCATAGAGCCGATAGTTTAAGATTAATAAAGTAAAGTTGCAGAAATAATAGTATACCCTTTCTGTTTCAACTGGTATGTAAAAATGAATCTCTATTTCCTTGGTCATCGCATCACGCGTGAACGGATGGAACGATTTCGCTAATTCTTTTTTTATTATGTTTATTATTGTCAGGAGAAGATTCTTATGAAAAAAAATATTAAAAAACTTGAGCGGAACAATTCGAATTCAATATTCAAAGTTAATACATGACAAAGTCTTTCGGGTCAGCTAGTAATCAATACTAAAGATATCGAGTGGAAACCTTTTGACCCCGATATCAGGTACCATACAGTCAAAGTAATAGTAATCGATTCATTATAAAATTATGGTTGATTTTGAATCGTTTGGTTCGTCTCCAAGCTAGTCATTTGAAAGAATTTGTCATGTGTTTCGACAGCGAGCGTACATTAACTAATAAATTGATCAATTATTCCAAATCATAAGTTACTCTTCGTCGCCAATATTAAATACGGAGACGTATGTATTCTTCTTCTTTCTTTAAAAATGTGGCCCAACCAAGTCAATAGGTATTTCGCCAGTGTCAGGTAATTAATAGCAATAGCAAAAACATTTATTAACAAAGCAATACAACAATGTGACCATCCACTTTGGAAAACCAAAATGGAGACGACGTATGTACTATTGAAACGACATTTCATTTCACACTGATGTCATTTATTCAAGGAACATGACATACATCCGTCATAACTATTGAAACAATATGCTATGGCACGGTCGCTGATCAAGAAGAAATTCGTACAATGACCTGTTATTACCTGTCTTTGTCGCTCCCGCGTAAATCTAATACGTCTCGCTCACACAGTTGCCGGTCACACGCAGTTCACGGCAACTGTGTGAGCTATACGTATTAGATTTACGCGGGAGTGACAAAGACAGGTAATAACAGGTCATTGTACGAATTTCTTCGTGATCAGCGACCGTGCTATAGTTAGCAAAAAGGTCGCATATCCAACACTAACCTGTATATGAGCGGGTCCATGTTCCTGGCGAGCATGTACAGCAGCCACCAGTCGCCGAGGTCGGTGCGGCGCGACACCGCCACGGCCGTCTCCATCGCCAGCGAGCGCGAGCGCGCGTGCAGCAGCCGCGGCCGCACCGACGGCACGAATATTATCACCAGCCTGGGGACATGTAACATTGTCACCATTATAAACTAGTTCATGCCCGCGACTTCGTTCGCGTAGACTTAAGTAAAGTATGCTATGTGTTAATCCAGGATATAAACTATCAGTTTTCAAATTTCATCCAAATCCGTTATGTAGTTTTTGCGTGAAAGAGTAACAAACATACCTCCACACTCACAAACATTCGCATTAATAATATTAGCAGGATAGTTTATTATAACGAAGGAAAATGTAACTTAATATATTAAAATAACAGATGCAAATGTAGAAAAATTAATGTATTAAAAAGGGCTCTGATCATGTCAGGGGAAAAGCGGCAGACTGTGCACTCTGGTGCACAGTTAATAAAAATAAAACCTGGGGGCACGCACCACCTCTATCAGCTGTTCGTACTCAGTTACCACAGAACGATTCCAAATAGACTCTGACATAATTGTTATTTGCGCTAGCAGTCACCACGGGCTAGAATGGGGTTACGACTAGTAATAATTTAACAAACTTATTGGGAACCTTTATCAAAAAACATTGTGACTTTCACACAATAAGAGTTTTGGTTGAAAGCGCTACAGCTCAGGTTCCACTTCATGATACAAATACATATACGCGACTTTCTTGACTGAATTTTATTGTTGGTCTAGTCTATTGTTCAAGCCTACTCCTACTAGTTTTAACTAGGTGGTTCGATAAACCCATTCGTAAAGATGATTCCAAACTGGATTTATGGGAGCGACAGTTATTCAATAATACGTCTTGATGATGTTGATAAAATGAAGCACATATAAATAAAACAAATATCGCCAGACTGACACACCAACTGAATGGTCCCAAACAAAGCAACGTATGTACTATGGGTACCATACAATGGACTGGGGGCGATCCCAGTGACACCCAGAAGAGGGCAAATTACGAAAAGTCAATTTCCGAAACTTGCCCCGGCGGAAATTGCACCCTAAACCGCCATGTGAAGTGAGCAGAGCGGCCTACGTTCGAACCACTGTGCCAAGCGGCCGTCAGACATGTCTGAATACAAAGTGCGTAATCACAGCAACTCAGAAAGCGTTATCATAATTAGCGTTGCTATCGCCGCAGGGTACATTGCATAGTTACCGCGAGGAACGTTAAAGTGGACTACTTGTCGCCCTGTTTACCTAGATAAGGCACATTCTGTGTGTAAATAAAACTATTGTTTTTTTCCTTGTGACCTACTTCTTAAGTAAGTTTACATCATCTGGAGATTATATATATTGTTACAATGTTTAGTATTTACTTATTTATATACAGGTCTTGCTAATCACAGTGTGTATTGAACTTGGTATATTGTGATAAATGGTGACAACAATATCCTTACATAAGGCAGGAAATAAAGTTAGCAATCATACTTTGAATACATTATTAGCATGATTAATGACTATAGTTTATCGCTCTCATCTGTAATTCACGAGATGATCTCTAAGCATCCCTTTCTCCTATCGATATTAGAACCACATCCGCAGGAATCAGTAGTCATTAATGTAAACATTGTGTTATATTCGGTTTTTATTTTAAATTCCTTTTAATTAATAGTTTTTTTTTAAGGATTGTTACTAAAATCAGTAGAATCATGATAGTACACCCACTTTGTTTTTATTATTAATCGTAAATTCTTGGCGGTCGATATGTTATCTATGGCCATTCCGTTTGCAGTCCCCGGGCCAACAACATATGCACCGCCAAAATCACTAAAATAATATTTATGCCCAATGATTTTGAATTGGTTTTAAGTTAAAAATTAAGTAAGACCATTAAGAGAAGAAGAGAGTAGAAAAGTTAAGCATGACACCTGTTTGCGCAGTGGTCTGAGCGTAAGCCGCTCGGCTTACCGCACCGTTGGGGGAAATTTCGGAAATTGCCTTTGAATTTGCCCAGGTCTGGGTGTCACTGTAATCGCCTCCAGTATATTGTACGGTAGCCATAGTCAAGCATTGCTTAGTTTAGGACCATAGAGATGGTGTGTTAGTCTGGCGATTTATTTATTTATTTATTAAAGTCAGCAGGCTTAGAGCCCTGGTATTTACCCACCATTGCGGGGTCAGTTCTCGCTACGCGGCTACTGACCTGTATATAACCAGCAGGACGAGCACCACCGCGAGTATGATGTACCAGAACCAGAGGAAGATGTATGTCTTCTCGTTGACGATGTTGAGCGGCAGGATGCACAGGCTGTCATGCGTCTGGATGCTGCCGGACGCGCCGAACTTGTGGAACGTGCACTTTGTCATCCGCGGGAACACATAGATCATTGGATCGTATCTGAAAGGAATGGAAACATTATATCAGTCTGAGGAGACAGTACCCTAGTGGTTTGAGAAGTCGTTCCGAGCAGTTCCGTGTTCCTACCCTGGCCGTTTGACTATTGACAAGAGCTGGCCCCTAGCACAAGTATTTAGCTTAGTTAGACACTAGCTGACCCGGCCGTTGTTGTTTAGCCATATAAAAAAAAATGATGTTGACCGATTCTCAGACCTACCCGATATGCACATAAAATTTCATCAAAATCGGTCGAGCCGTTTTGGAGGAGTATGGTAACTAACATTGTGACACGAGAATTTGATATATAAGATATATACTAGGTGTTGCCTGCGAATCCGCAGTTCTTCGATTAAATAAAAATCTTATAACATCAGTTATCTACCAGTGAAAGCCCGTCAAAATCAATCCAGCCGTTTAGGAGATCAGCCGGAACAAACAAACGGACAGACAGATAAACATTCAAAAAATATGTATTTTTTTGTAAATACCGTAAACCTAAACTTATGCATATTATTATTTTAATATAACAAACAGCCACTTCGATTTTATGTATTTGTGTAAGTAAAAAATGTGTAACCTCTCGTCCTGCGGCACCTCGCTGTACCCCAGCACCCTGGTTCCGTACGAGAAGAACTCGCCGTCGAAGAAGCTGTCCATCATCCACAGCTGCAGCACGATGTTCACCAGGCAGAGCAGCTCGCAGCCCCAGTATCTCAAAGCGTATAATTTGTGCGTCTGCAAAAAGGACAAAAAACAATGGAAACCTTTTATTGGATAGTTCGGAACTCACCCAAGTTGGATCTCGGAGTTGTTCCGTTTAGACATGAATAACTCGACACAAAAGCAGGGTCCGATGATTTTAACCCTTTGGGTCTTCTTGTCTTTTTATATCAGAAATTCGGCAAACAAGCGTTACCCTCCTGATATTAAGCAGTCACCGTACTCTTAGATGCTTATATTACCGAAGGAATTGCTTTGACGATGCTGACTTAAAGGGGGTTGGGATAGGGGAGGGGCAAATGCGATAAGGTCCTTATAAAAACCCCCTTGAAAATCCAGATTCTACAGGTTGAAACAGAAAACCCTTTCCTTACTTTATTTTTTCAAAAGTTAACTTTGTAATTCTAAAACTATCAGCTTTGGAGTAAACTCGACAAACAAAAGGTGTTATAGGAATACAGCTGTTGATAGATTTCACAAGACTACACAACCTTTAGTACTTCAACTGTCCCACAAAGCCGAAAGTGTTAGATTTACAAAGTAATGTTACAAAAAGCATAGTATACCCTTTTTGTCTCACCTAGTATATGGTTTTCTCTACTATTGATTGTATTTCATTGGTTCATATTCGAGCCATTTGTTGCTGGCAGTGTAAAGCATTCGAACCTTATTTGGTTGTCTTGTTACGTAATAATCCGTAATATTCCAAGGTCATACCACAACGTGGGTAGCCCTTTGACCGCAGCGGTATTCCAATCTAGATAGGACCACAATTGAGATAGCTCCATCAGCGCGTCATATTAAAATTCCAGGGGAGTGAACAACCGCTTAATACGATATGACGGAGACTCTGGACTACCCGTCTGATTTAATTGAATGCACTTTGTGAGATGCATTAGTCAGCCTATAGATACTATCAACATACTTTACCACTGCATTGTCAACAGTCGTCTCTACATATAAGGCAAGGAACCATCAAATTGAGGACTATTATCACGACTAAACTCAATTTGACACATCTAAAAATATTGATGTCTCGCTCATACGTTTAGACCATGACAAGGATGGCAATACAGTCAGTTTTGTCGGGCTTACTTTGTGTTCCAACACAATCGGCACTATTGCCTTGGTTCATACTAAAAATACTTTTCAGTTTTGTTTATCGACATTTTATATTCTCTATGTGATAATCTCAAAAACCACTCAGCCGAATAGGGTAATCCTCTCGTTTTTGGAGCGATCGTACATACGTCATTACGTCATTTTATCGAGGGAGATTAGCGTGTAATAGTCAAATGTGTAAGGATAAAAGGTGCTTAACCTGGACAGTTAGATAAGTGGAAATGATGTTTTTAAGTGATGATGTCGTTAAGCTGTGTTAGAAAAAACTTTTAAACGTGGCTTATTACTCTCTACATTATACAAGTGGTGGGCAGCGCGGGCGGCGATTGTAGAGTCACGTAGGCGGCTTGGGAAGACGGCTACGTGCGTGACCCCACCGGGTGAGAACACTTCCATGAACACAGTTCGATACAGATCTGTAGCTTTTATAATTGGTAAATTTGGGGACCAACCAAGGCTCATGCGAAATTGTAGTAAGCTCCTAAGTTTGTACCTTTTACACGTAGAGTTCAACAGATATGTATATTATTTGATAAGGAGTTTTTGCGGTGTTCGTCCAATAGTATGTCTATCTAAGATGTAAGGTATCTTAAGGTGGAAGACTTTCAGGCAGGGTCTATGCCTTAAAGGCTAGGATAAAGCCTCTATAAAAACGCAAGATAACAATGATGACATCTCCAACATATTATCCGTTGAATAAAGAAGTTTAAGTGTTGAGCTTATTTATACATTTGTAGATAATAAACTGCGAATGCCGAGCTCCACTTATCGGCCAATTATAACGTGTGTCAAAGAGGTTCCTTCATGCGTGCCGGTGATCCGCGTGTGTGGCCAATGTTTGGGTTATCTGCTGGTATCAAGATCAATGTTTGTCTCTGTTTACAAACCACCTCTGTTACTGGATCGCTGGCCTAACAAAGGACGTACAGTGTGGTAATTTCAACGTTATAAAGTTGGAATTAGAGCTCATTATTGTAATCTTGTATATTAGGGTTGTCTACATGAGGTATGTATGTAAGGTCAAAATAGATGAGATCCTTTATCGCTTATATTCTAAATATTTTTTTTCACAGGCATACCTTATGCAGCTGTGTATAGCGATAACGATAAATCCAACTATGACTGTATGGGACAACCCTAAGTAACAACATTATTACATAACAGACATACGTCTCTGTTTGCAGAATAACGTCCATCAGTTATTGGAGCTATACCGAGATAAGCAACCAGCCGATTATATCAATAAACCTTCTGTTGATGCGAATAATATTCCAAATTGCCGACCACATGCCGAGCGGAATTTCTTTACTTGAAGATATTCTTAAGGACCAGGGGGGCAAATCTGTTAACTGATCCAATAACGCTCGACTTGTACTACGTCGGTTTTGTCATTTACGATCGAGCCAAAAATTTCGAAGTCCTCTAACTCGGGCGGAGTCGAGAATCGGTCGGCACTGTTGGGCGAGTGTTTAGAGGACTATGGAAATATGTCAATACTGTATTGCGATTTGCGAGTCAAGTGCAAGTCATGCTTTTTTGGAAAAGTTAACAGACTTGGCCCCCGTGTATTGGAGGAGGTCAAATCACAAGAATGTTTATACTTTACTAGTTTCTGCCTGCGACTTCGTCCGCGCATTATTATATTTTATTATTTATAAGTATTATGTGTATTATTAATAAGTATTATGTATATTTATTATAAGTATTATGTGTTAATCCAGGTTATAAACTATCTGTGTTCCAAATTTCATCCGAATCCGTTCAGTGGTGTTTGCGTGAAAGAGTAACAAACATACATCCACACTCACAAACTTTCGCATTTATAATATTAGTAGGTAGTAGGATGTTTTACCGTTTTGGTGTAAAGAGGATTACACAAATTATGGAAAGCTAATATTACTATTTTGACCAATGTAAGAGAAAGTTTTGAAGAAATATTTATCCTCGTGTTTTTGTTCGTAGGTTTGTCTGAGGAATTGAATGAACCGGCTGATCCAACACCGCATAGAGTAACGTGCTCATAATGAAGTTGGTGAGTCAGGATGAGTGCTCCCCGTGACTCTACAATTTTAACGACATCTCCAATAGATATGCATATTTGTGAATCAGACAAAGACATTCTATAAGCACATACAAATCGGAAGTAATTGATATTCCACGCATTTGCAATGCGTCAAGGCACAAAGTGCGAGTTTATAGCACTTTGATTCGATGACAAAGTTACATAAAATATTTATTAAAATATCGTTGTGAGTACCAAATTATCATGAAGCTTTAATAAACAAGATGGATCACTGTTGGGAGAGTCTCCCGGTGGGACTGTGTCCCTTTCTACACCAAGGGTGTAGACCTCCCGGTGAAACGTCTGACTAAGTTCGTTTTACTGTTACAGAAGTAAATATGCCTTAAGATAGGTTAATAAAGTACAACATCGCAATATCTTATTAAACAAAATATCAAGTACGCGATCTAGTCACGAACCAGTCATTATGAAAATCAACACACATCTCCATGATTTCAGATAATAACTTGTGGACAAAATGCTCAATGAACAGTGCACAGGGAGAGGCGTTACCGAGGGGCTGAACGACAGATGTTCACCTTTGTGAGCTAGCACCTGGCACATGGCCACCCCGATAACACTGATAATAGAGACTGTAGTGTTTTTTGTTTCGTATTAACTGGGAGACATTTATAACGTCATCATGCACACCTCAGTAAACTAGCTTAATTTAAATACCTAAACCTGAGTGAGATTTGATTACTATTTACTTATTTAGTGACAATGGTGTTGCCTGCTAACATTCTATTGCTGTTCCTGAGAATGTACAACATATATTTTATTGATTGAAAACAGTAACCATTGAGTTTCTTGCCGGATCTTTTCAGTGGAAGTAGCATTCCTAACCGGTGATAGATTTTATCTATTCACAAATGCTGTTGAGTTCGATCACAAAGTAAGCTACTGTTGTTGTTGGGACTAATCACACTTTTAAGACGAGTTGGCCGAGTGTTGTTCCTGCAGAGAACACTCGGCCAACTCAGAGTTCGGTTGGAGCCTGGGTAGCGGTATGCATCTCTAGCTGTGGTAGCGTTTGCAGAAACTCTCAATTTTCGACAAACATAACTTGATGAAAACTGTCAAGTGTCGTACAATTATTTTTGCTTAACCCTAACTTAACGTTTTCTGTAGTAATAACATGAGTTTATAATATGTCGCTAGTCGATGCTTCTACATAAATTAATATTGTACAATTTTCTATACAATTTTATTAAGTAGAAGCTAGCGGGAATCACGCGGTAAGGCGCTGCACAGACGTAGATATTTTTTCTTGTAGACACGGAACATTTTCATTAAAATTGTAGTTACTGTATCCGGTATCAGCAAACGCATTTATAAACAATTTTCAAACGAAAATGTCCCGTGTCAACAACAAAAAGTGTCTCGGTTTGCGCAGCACCTTAAACTACATCATGTACGAGCTACTAAAGTCACACATGCCAGAGCTCCAATCCACCGTTCCAATCATAACCTCATCTCCTGTTCTACTAGTAACCTTCACTGGTTTCAAAATATCTTCATAATCTACACGTGCAACTACCAACCGCACGGCGGCTAAGCAATGTTCAGCGTTGTATTTATAACGACCCGTAAGTACCGTGATTGACGGTCTCATGTGTGTCAATGCAACAATGGTACATGGTTACACGACACTATGGTATTATGGGATCCGCTTGCATGTACATCCAAACGGATGGAATCATTCGAGTTACGTATTCCGATTTATGAGACAAGTTTTGAGAACCAAGTTCGGAGACTGATTGTATCTGCTGTTGAAATCTCACCCGTATTACCAGTAGCATTAGTGTGCTTAATTGTACACCCATATTTCACTGATGGAGCATTAAATAATTTGGGTAGTGATAATAAAACAACATGTAAGGATAATATTTTAAAACATTGCGTAGTTCATTAGTATTGAGTATTATCTATAGTATTACATAAAGCGGTCATTGTACTCTCCATACCTAATCATTATATCCAAGCAGGCTGTCTGTCCGTTGATCTGCGATCGATCCTGATTCTTGATCGCAAAAAAATCACAATGGATGCCGAGAAATGTTAAGCAAAAAATGCAATGTGAAATGGCTTTATGCTATTGTTTTTGGGTTCTGCAGATTTCACTATCACGCCAAAATTTTTGAAGGTGTAAACACACATTTCGCCGATTGATTAGGTCTAAAATTAGGTTGACGAAAAATTTAACTTGCGATTGAAAAAGAGAAGTTAGATCGCATTCAGCATCTTATCTAACATTCAAGGAAAGGCGTTGTCCTTTAAAATCCTAATGGGATAGTACCTAGATAGAAAGCCTAATTTTGAATAAAATAATAATAACCCAAAACCCAATGGCAAAGGATTGCATAATGGTTTCGGTTTGAAATTGATCCCCAAAGCCACCTACATGATTTTTTTTGTCTAATTACATGTTGTGACGAACTGTTAACGCTCAGATTACTTCGAGTGGATCTCCTTTGACCATGAAGCGTCTGGTGGCCAGATGTGCTCGCCCCAAGCCAAGTTTTTGCACACATTCTGAGTAAATATAAACCATTTGAATATAAACCTTAAAACATTAGTGTTCCATGATTTATTATCGTTTGATAAACACAGTAATAAAGAAAGACGGCGACCCCTTCTTAAATCAAATTTAAAAGAAACCGGGCAGGAAATGAGAGTCAACGTGGCTAACGTTAGTCAATTGAGATTTTTCTAAGGAAATGATATTATGAAATGCTTTGTTGTTCATAGAGAAAACCTTGGAGTTTTATGTTTTGTTGAAAGTTTAAAAGGTATTAAAAGATTTGTACTTGTTAGAAACTTATTGGTAAATTTAATAGTTAAGTTAAAACTCTCGCTTATACAATTTAATCCATCGTACCTACAGAAAACGAGGATTTAATTTTCCTATCAAGAAGGTAGTAGGTACTTTCATTCACATTACCTTTGACATTACAATCACTACGGAGGTACCGATTGGATATACAATTACTGGAACAACCAGTCAGAACATTTCTACTCGCACAAATTTTATGGACACAGAAAAAAATATTCTGCGCACTAAACCGTTGGAAATTAAGTTCAACTTAGCTTGTGGCAGACCCCCAGTGGTGAAGAATCTATGCCACGTGTCTAATGCCACTTTGCCCGGCAGGGGGCGCGGTGATGGCCTGTTTGACGTGCTTTCATTGCCCCGGATATACGAGGGAAGAGGTCAGACTGTGCACGGGAGTGGAGGCACGGAGCCGCAAGTGACTTGTGTATTATTTATTTATTATCAGTGTTATGCAATAACACGAGAAAATTGTGTCATAATTTCAAGATATCGAGTGTAATACAAAAATGAATGAGGAATAGACGACATTTCTGCATTGTATAGGTTCCATGTTATCACATTCAATGCAGTTGAGTTTACCTAACTTAACATCTAAGTTAATATTGTGACGTCGTCAGAGTTGTTGCTACGATAAGAGGAAACCCCAACCCAAATTTTGATCGAAAAAAATATCATCAATATCTACCACTTATGATTCGCTCATTCACAGTTGTATAACATGAAAACACCGGACAAAATATTTATTTAAAAAATATTTTCACGATGCGTTTACAATACCTACTACAAGACAAACAATTCATACCAGCTCGAAGCTATGCGCATTCCAATATTTTAACGCTCTATGATTTCTTCAGCTTAAGAAGACTTTTCCTTAACCCACCGTTAACGTAAATACATTTAGGTCACTGACTAAGGGATTCCCTAGACGTTGATGAAAACAAAGATATCTATAAATTTCATGGGTATTAAACATTCAAATTAAGATTCATAACAGGTATACCATTCACACAAGTTGTTTATACAGAATGCACATTTGGACAACATGCGCCATCTGCGACCATGTCAAGGCGAGCTCGAGGCAAACTTGACGACGCAGACTGGTCCTGTCTGGCTGTGTGAACATGCCCTTGCGTTCCACTAATGCCGAGCGTGGACTGGATAGACTCGTGCCTGACCTTACGAGATTGCAGTTTGTGAAGATGCACGCCAAAACAGCGTAATTTTCGTTACGTTACGCTAGGTAAAATACTTAATTTATTTCTTACGTATGAGCAAACTCACAGGAACATGTGTGTATTCATAAACATTGATCATACATTTTAGGAAAAACCACAAAATTAACTACATTTACTCATATAGGTATATAAGATATTCTGCTACCTACTCATCACTAACAGAGAATGTGTGGAATGCGTCACGTGACCTACACGGAATCACCAACCAACATTGGCGCTTCAAAGGAAAATGTTCAGCAGGTTCAGAAGGTAAATTAACTTCAGAAGCAATAACTTAATTAGTTCAGTAGTAAGTACGTTAGAAGTCCATACAATATCAAGGGCTATCTCAGTTTTTTCGACCGAACCTCTTCAAGATCATTTAAAGTCCCATAAACCCAACGCCATGGTAGGTAACCAAATGCGTCCACTTATGCGGCGCTTGAGCCTTCGTGTTCCATACAAATTAGCTTCTCGAACGGTAGCTAGCGACATGTTTAAAGCACCGTTATCTCAAAGCGGTTCCTGCCGACAAAACTTATCGGAGAACCCAAATTAAATTGCCGCTACTGGGTATTCGAAAGCTTTCCATATTTCGATATTCTTAGTTTAAACTCGGATGATGTAGGGCTGAAAAACGCTCAATGGATGTTCAATAGGCTTTATGTAGGGCTATACTATGTGCTACTTTCTCTTGATGTCCATGTGCGTAAAGCCAGCTAGGTTGGTATTCTTTTGGTCCACACACATCAATATGACTATTTGCCGGTACGACTAGAGCGCTGGATCTAGATAGGACTTGATATCCTGAAGAGCACAGTTCTCATGACCACAGTCTCGAGTTGCTGGTTATCACCTACATTATCCTTGCTCCAATGTCAGGGCACTAAAATATCTCAATGTCACTGCCACTGCACATTCAATTGTAAAAACAAAGTAATGTTTCGATAAGGTTACCTACCTATATGGTAATGATATCGTGTTGAGCAAGGTTACCCACATAATTTAACAATTTAATTTATGGAACAAAGCTACTGGGAAATGATACAAAACATAGTTTACATGCAAAAAACTAACTAAACACCTCATACGTATTTAACCACCTGTGTCTGATTCAGAACAATCGTCACGGTGATGACTAAACATTTACAGATACCTATTATTATAAACCTGAAAGTATGCATAGTATATCAACGACTACACTGATGACCTGACTATGAAAGTGGCAAAAGTAGATGTCAACGAGGAAATTGAAACACAAAATAAAGATCCTTCTCCAGATGCTACACAATTCTCTACCTACATACCAAAATTATCAAAATACTAGCTGTGCCCGCCGACTTCGTCCGCGTAGTATTTAACGTAACAAAAATTTCGGGATTATCGGGATAAAAAGTATCCTATATGTTAATCCCGGTTATAAACTATCTGTGTTCCAAATTTCATCCAAATCCGTTCAGTAGTTTTTGCGTGAAGGAGTAACAAACATACATACATACATCCACACTCACAAACTTTCACATTTATAATATTAGTAGGATAACGGAACACGGGCAAAAATAACAGAACGAGCTGATTATCACAGCAGCAAGACTGTTAGAGCAGATTGAAACCAGTTGTCCTTACAATCGGTCAAGGATTGTAACAAGATTAATCGTAATTGTACATGATTCGAATGCTAAGTAAGAAGTAAGTTATGGCGAAAGTGCCTGTTCGCACGGAAATCGTCTCTGGTTTCCACAAGGTCTCTGTAATAAACTGCTTCTATTTAACTTAGCACATAAGAGTAAAAAAAAGAATTAACGTAGTTGAGTAGATGAGTGGGTACCTAACTTCTCAGAAATATAATGTGAACTTCAAAATTATTTGCAAATGTCCTGCTACTGTGACTCACTCCTAGCACAACATGATGCAACTCTCCATCAGTATTACGATTATACAGCTTTGGGATTCCCGACGTGACAAAATTGTGTTGTATAAATGTCTGATAATAAGGTTAGTTTCAAATAAAATAAACTATATTCCTACAGAATTAAAAAGCCTGGAGACCTCAACAGTAAGTACCACCAGTAAGACAGTACGTAAGAGACAATGAGGTACGTATGACTCTTTATCTTTGGTACGAGAGTACACCTATGGATAACTTAACCAACCCTTCCTACATTATTCATATACCAAGCATTATTCTACTTTACATAAGTAATAAATAATCATTGTCAAATTATTCTCATCCCTACATACCGCTTCATGTTACTCCCTAATCTTTGTTATTAGAATGTTTTAAATTCATTAACGGGTTAAGACAACAAAGTTCCATAATACATAGTTGCAAGCCCATAAGCCGCCCGAATGCCGCACCTGGCTAGAAGGTGAGAACATCCGCCAGATGACAAGAAGCGGTCGCACAACGCACTTGATACGCGCACCGTCGACTTTATAGAATTATTGATTCCAAATAAAAATATTATTAATACAACACACAGTTTATAAATAATAATATAATTTAGCCCTTTTTGACGTCCCACTCCTGGGCACGGGCCTCCCCTCACTACGAGGGGGATTCAGGCCGTAATCCACCACGCTGGCCCAGTGCGGGTTGGCGGATTTCACATGTCTTTCGAAAATTGGCTAGATTTTCTAAGACACCCAGGTTTCCTCACGATGTCTTCCTTCACCTCAAGCGAGTGATAATCATAAATATAAACCATGATTCGCACATAGATTTCGAAAAACCCAGAGGTGCAGGTTTGAACCCAGGACCTAGTGCCCGCAAGACGCGTGCTTTAACCAATCGGCTATCACTTCTATTATACAGTTTATAATACAGGATAATCGTCGATCGATGACGGATTGATGATCGATCTATCATCGAATCGATACGCCACGCGTAAGCCATTTTGTTATCGATCGACGAAAAATTCATAAACATCGAGCGAGCGACGTCGATTGATCTCATTCTACTATCGATCGCTGGCAACGATTAACATCGATCGTTGAGTAGAGAGGTAAATTGATAAGTAGATTGAAACTACGTCAGGACGGACTACCTCAGTGTCCTTGTTATAAGAAGGCGCTTCAAAGTATTTTCATATTTATAAATGTTTGGGCACAGACGATTTGGCAATTTGGATTTAGGCGTATCTACCAATCCCTTGCAAAACTCTCCCCAAAACAAGCAAAACCCTTGTCATTTAGCTTGGCTAGCTAACTAGGATAGCTCATCTTACCTTCTTCATGAAAACTAATTTTAGATATCAATTAATACGTACACATTACGTATTAAAAGTAATTTAAAACCGCCACATCAATAATATAGTTTAAAGTTACAGTAACCATGTCAGTGTCTTTACATGTAAAAGTGTTATGTTCTAAAACCAAGCGCGCCAGGCAATCATTTCTCTGAAAATGGCCTCGAAGCCTTTCCAGTCAAAAGAATTTCATCATTAACTTATTACGAAACAGCTGGTCATATTGCAGTCACCAATAACAGGAAATAAAGGAAATTAAAGTGCCGATAATATATAATGAGTCAAACCTTGCGGTTATTAAAAGTGTTGCCACGCTTAATGCAATTAAATAGGTTTTAGAAAGTTAACCAAAGTCAAAGATCTAATTGTTTTTTTTAAGCTAACGTTGTGTGATTAACTAAATCACTTCGCAGAAATCCATCATCACACCACCTACATGCGGGATAGAGTAACTAGCTTCTATTGTATTCAAAATCACCCTCCAATAAACTTCGCCTACAAAATCTTATGCAAGAGAGATCGCTGAGCATTCAAAATCGCATAATAACTAAAGTACACATCAAACACAAAGATACATTCGAAACCGGAAAAGCCGCTTTGAAGAAACAAAAAAATTGCCAATCCATTACTGGCGCAGTATTGCAGCTTTAGCTCGAAATAAAGACCGTAAAGCCAATGTAAGAGGTATTACAGTGAAGGTATATATTGCGTAACCTATAGCGAGCAATGAACGCGATACTATGGGCAATGACCGGTAGAAAAAATCGGTTCTATCTGTTGACGCGGGAGGTGAGTGATTCGTTATACTGTCACGATCTTGGCGCTGCGACACGGTCCATTGGATGCTGGAGAGCCGCGAATTGTGAAGCAGAATTGCGAAAATGAAGACTAGATGAACAAACCAGTTTTTTGGGCATGTTATGTAAAGTAATTGCAATCGCTTATCGAATCACGGTTTATAAAACATGTTCCAAAGTAATTTTCGAACTCTCTCCGAATAATCTTAGGCATACAACAAGGGAAGATGCTTTTACAACCCACAAGTTAGAAATTAGGTTTTAAATATTACTTAGTTACTGATCGGTGGCAAGTGGCAACATTTTGTTTTAACATTAATTTAAATTTCAGTGTAAGAGCTTAATTATGGTCACAAATAGGGTTGCAATATATTATTATAGCGTCATGTAGCGTAATTACGCGATAAATAGAGCTTTCAACTGTATTTCAACGGGAGCACCATAACAAAACATCGTGCAAAGATTTTAACCTGATCATAAAAACTGAGGTGCATTAATAGCCAAAAGATAAGGTTATACATATCTAGTTTGAGAAAAGCTGAAACGGTTTTCATAATGTCGTTAAAATAATAAATTAAAAACAAGTACTTCTAATCATCAAAAATTCACGAGTGCGTAGAGTAGTGTGGCACGTGCTACAAAAAATTGAGAATAGATAACTAAAGGACAATGTGACAGTGATTGATTACTAGTAGAACGTTCGGTTAAATTCTAAAGACTACACCTACTTATACATGGCTATTTTAAAGTAATGTTTGACGCGATGAGCGTATTTCCATTAAATATTTAACTTATTTAGATTTGAACAATTGAAAATTTGCAAACTCTTCTAAAGTTTTAATTCAGTGCCTCTCTGGTCACCGCTGCGTTCACTGTCATAATATAACACATGTTATAAGTAAATAACACGATGAGAGCAAGCACTCCATATGCATCAAATGTCAAGTCCATGGCCACAAAAAGTTCAAATTTGCAATACACGCGCCTCGATTGTTTGTCGAATTCGAATAATACAGGGCTTCCAGCTCAATATTTTATGTTTAGGACAAAATACGACTTCTTTGTTGAGAATATGATTGGATTGTTTGTTAGTAATTATTAATAATATAATATTAATATAAAAATAATTATTACTTATCAAATTTTAAACAACATATTTTCCTCGTCTTTCATTACTATATACTACATTTTTTTATTATTATTACGACTTCAAAAGGCAACATTGCCTTGAGAACCAAAGGCACATTTAAATGGTGAAGTTCTCGGGGACCAGAACAGTTGGTAACCGTACACCGAAGCATTGAACTTGGGAATTCATTAGCGAAGCGAAGCACGGACGGTGGTGAACTGGGATTGGTTCCCAAAGCTACTCGGCCGGTGAATAACAATACACATTATTGGTATTATTTGTGCTTATACAATTTGGCATTCAATAAAAACATAATTAAATTATCGTTGAATTAACTTCACTAAAAACTAAAGCGTCATGTAATTAGCCCAACGTATCGCAAAAAGTGGTATAATTAATTTGACGCCTTTGTCTCAGTGGCATTGGCGCTTCAGAACAGATGAATTGATTTCACAGCGATTATTGGCATAGAGTTAGTATCGACAAGGTGGTTCTTAGCTGTTTATCCGTTTCCGGGATAGCCACATGACGATCTCAGCTTGTTTTTAAAAACCATTTTGCTTGAAATGACTCATTTCTATAAGCTGGTTAAGTAGCTATGCTACCCAGGCAAACACTTATTGGTACGCGTAACAGATTTTATAAAATATTTAGTCTTGAGACTGGAAGAGGCTCATATAAATGTATTGTAAATTGCGACGCTTCAGAAACTTGGCAACCCTAAGAGCATCCTAAATGTGTCATTATATTTAGGAGCAACGGAACAACATTTATTAATACGCGTCATAATTAGTTGGTTAAATAACGTTAAACCTTTATCAAAGCGGTAAACACTTGCAACAGGTACCTATAATATTATTAAACAAACAACTAATAGACACACACTTAACAAGTCTGTTTGAGGAGGATAATTATATTTATCGAATTTATACAGATAAATATTGAAAGCTCCATAATACTGTCATTGGAAAATTATTAAATCATGATTGTCTAGAATAAACCAAGTCGTTGAACTGGCCTTGCTGGTTAAGGTCACACTCAGCAGCAATCTGACAGCTAGAAATGGAACAATAATTCTTATTGATATAGTTATAGAGACTATATTACAAACTTACCCGCTCGTGCCTGATGAGATAGCCGATAAGGACATCCTTCTTCTTCTCCTTCTCTTCCGCGTGGCAGACGCCCACGTTCAGGCCCATGACGATAGTGCGCAGCAGGCCGCCTTCGAAGGCATCCCATAGGAACTTGGGCGTGTAACACATTATTGCCTGGAGAGGAAAGAACATTCAATTCAATTCAATTCAAATCGTTTATTTTGTTTAGGCCTACGCGGGCACTTACAAATTGTCAATTTTACATTTTTTTTCTTATATCTACAACCGGATCGGAACGCGACCTCGACTGAGAAGATCCGGCAAGAAACTCAGCGGGCTTGTCTTTTTACATGTGATATTTTTGTTTTTTTTTTTAATCGCCAGTTGCTTATATTCAATAATTACAAATCGTAGTAGATATTAACATAAATATTATAATAGCTCCATCATTGATCATCATCATACATAAGAGAAACGCTAGCCAAATGGATAACTATAGGCCAACTGATGGTAGGAATTGGTAGACGATAGCTAATGGATGCGATCCTCAGTAAGAAGGGAAAGAGGGTGAACCTAAAATAATCATTGAACAAAATAACTGAAACCACACGAAATATTTTTCAATATAAACATATACGAAATGTCAATACGGCGAGTCCTCTTGTTCCGAGCAGCGATCTCACGCAATCAGTTTTGACGTTTGACTCCGTAGACAAAGTCATAACTGATTACTAGGGCGAGGCTGATCGGTACACATGAACGCGCCTAATAAAAACAGCTACAAAATTTCACATTGCATAGCTTCTAATCTAAACGCGTATCCTAAATAAAGCAGAGAAAATATCCAGTTGTAAACACAAATCGAACTTGTCACATTGGCCTAATCATTATGCAAATATGCTAAGTGGGTGCCGGTTCATAGTCCAGTCACAACAATTATGTAGTCCAAAAGAGCATCGCTCTATAAATCAGTAGAACACGATTTCGGAAGAAAACAGAAGAATTCCGAGCTACCACAAAGTTATATTTGCCGGTGGCAAAAGCTGGAACTATGGATATAATAATGAAAATGGACAGATTTAAAACGACACCAGCGCCGCGGTCGTTGGAATTAATAAGTTTGTATTACACAATGTTGACGTATCAATTCACACTGCACGTCACATACGCTCCGCAACGAAAAAATCTGTGCTCCCACGGAAGAGCAACAATGGAGCAAGGTTACTATGAAACAAATACACTGGTATTTGGCTAAAATATATTTCTGCGTTTTTTTAATGTAAAGTTATTAAGTTGAGATGCTTGTAGGAAATACCGTTTGGATATGTTCAAGAGACATGAACAACGGCAACGCTTACTAGATATTACTTTAAAAGTAACTCCGAAATTATATGTGTCCTTACAACAAATTAAATCAAATATTAATTTCCTGTACTTATTTGTGTGTACCTAATTGTATTTTCAAGTTGTATAATTATTTTCAGGATTAAACACCAAAATGAATTCACAAAAAGCAGCCTCACATTAACCTACTTCTTCTGGATTTAAGATCAGGAAACCTTTACAATTGATTCATACATAAATAGTATCTAATACACAGGTACAATGACTCAATAGACCATAAATAAATCCTCTCGTCAAAATTTTCTCAGAAAACAAAGCACAAATTAGAAGTGTGGTTCAAAACACCATGACTGGGTCTCCGCAAGGTAGTTCAGTCAGTCACGTCGGCTGCCAACACGCTATTACCGTTACGCTTCGACCTAAATTGTGGACAAAACGTTGTAGACGTATTTGACGTTCGTGATTCTGCTATTAGTATCATAGACACTATTTTTAGGTGAGGATGTACATATTGATAACTTTTGGTGGTAGGTCACGGACCTTGGATATGTAGCGATCAGTCACGCATTGGTTATTTGATTAATTTATTAGGTTAGTTATTGTTTTGCAGTGAACTAAGTATGATGTAGCGATGAAAGTGGGCCTGAACACCTTTATCTTAAACTCTACCAACGGTAGATTGGTACACTTTAATCGAGGTTCTCCTAATTTATTTTGGTTCAAGTAACCTACTTCCGGCTACATAACAACTTGACGTCACTGATGATTTAGGACAGAGGTGGGTTTAGGAATCAAGATACTCATCATCATGTTCACCTCTAAAACTAGTACTCAATGCTAATCCCGATTAGCATTTAGGAGCATCTCATAATTAACACATAGTTAGGAGTTAGGATGATGCGAGTGACGTAACTGCGATAATAATGTTCTCACTTAATATTATGCTATGTTTATGTTTAGATCAAGGTTCGACGCGTAATTGCGCAAGACACACGTGTCGAATGATTTCCTATTAAATTGTAAACTTCCATTTATTCTCATGTGTCGTATTGTGATTTCATATTTATAAGGCTAATGAATATTGCTAATTATGGGACTTACGTGTACCTTATTCTACTGGCGCCATGAGATAATTCTCATTATATTTTGAGTCGAATATAAGTACAGATTGTGAAAACAAACAACGTTCTGTTACTGATATTATTGTTTCAATACTTGCATTAGATCTGGACGTAACATTACGGGCTAGTTTCTCTAATTTATTTGTAATTGATAAGAAGGCATTACCTGAAAGAAGAGGACAAAGCACACCCATTGGTAGTACGTGTAGTACTTCTTCTCTTGCGTGCTGTCGTACTCGTTCGCCACGCCTGGATGCGCTACTTCTTTGCCAACCTAAAACAAACACAGTTTGTAAGTAAACACATTTTAAAGGATTTGAATTCGGAATTTTCTCCAAATTCTGTTCAATGGAGATGTAACAAAGTGGGACCGAGGATTTGGCCTAGGGAATCCCAATTGTTCAACATTTAGATTTTTGATGTTTGCTACATAAACGGAATATTTCCACGTTCTTGACCTGGCTTTGCAGTTGGTATTACATTCGAAACATAAATCTTGTATTCAAATATATTCAATAGACTTACACTTGTGAAACTAAATTTCAGTGCCAGAATTTGATTTTGAAATCGAATATTCTAATACCAGCAACCGTACCTACTGAGACCTCTATTAATTCTTAATACATAAACCATATTTCTGATAAGCAATGAAAACGATATACTTACCTATTCAGATTCGATTGAAGAAATCGATTTCAATTTAAAATGTCTATATGAAAATGGAATAAAACATTAATAAAATCGACAAAGATTTGAAAATGGTTATGAAAATCAACTGGCTCACAATACAGTACACGTGTTATGCTTATATAAACTTTATACTATCCCATCTATTTTTGCAATATTTATTAGTCATCTATTACTATCTTCAGCTACTACTTATAACTATTCTGCAAAACCAATATGTTTTCCAAAAATAAAATCTCTACGAAAATTGTAATATAATTGATTCAGCTAGAGTACCTTCTGCAAAACATAAGAAATAGAGTTGATAAATAACTAAAGTGTGTAAATGACTTTTATTCTTAATAAATAAATTCGATACCTTTCGATGAATAATAGAACATACTAGTATGTACCTATATCGTATCCAGAGACTAAAAAGATTGTAATACAATATAGATAGGATGATTTGGCTAAATACTCTGAAATACTTTTCAAGCTCTTTATAATTAAATAATTTTTTTAGCCCTTTTTGACGTCCCACTCCTGGGCACGGGCCTCCCCTCAACACGAGGGGGATTCAGGCCATAATCCACCACGCTGGCCCAGTGCGGGTTGGCGGATTTCACATATCTTTCGAAAATTCGTTAAATCTTCTAAGACATGCAGGTTTCATCACGATGTTTTCCTTCACCGTAAGCAAGTGATAATCATACAGAAATTATGATTCGCACATAGATTTCGAAAAATCCAGAGGTTCGAGCCGGGGTTTGAACCCGAGACCTGGTAGCCCGCAAGACGCGTGCTTAACCAATCGGCTATCACTGCTTTATAACTTACGAGACATTAAATTTATAGCGTAGCGACTCACGCGCAAATCGTACAATCTGCGCAAAAGAGGAAGTGGACAGTTACGAGCATCTGCGTTCTTACCAATTGCAGCACCTAATGCTTTAATAGACTCTGATTTATCACCCACTCCAGTAATTATTGTTTCTTAGAATAAACCTCAGTCGATTGGACTATTAGAAATTACTCTGATATTCTTGTTTTCATTGCTATTATGCCTTTCTCTGCTACTCCCGCTTGTTATTTTGTGATGTTTATGCGGTCGTGCATAAATTTATCCATTCATAGGAAGGTGGAAACAACAAGAGTCGAATCATTAGCTTGACCGGTATCTACATCTAGAAGAAGGTAGTCCAGATTTTATTAGTCGCAAACAACTATGGTACCAGAATGGATTAAATTAATTTCAATTTATTTCTATTGATTACACGGTATGGAGCAGCACAATATTGGCCTACTGCCAACTTTCCTTGCAGCAAAACCCTTTAATTTATTTTCTTCATCCTTTATTTATGCCATTGCGAATTTAGAAATCGATTGATCTGATTCATTACTAAAGTTTTGGTATTTATACGTGAATATACTGCCTAAGTTTCATAGCAGAGTATTAGTTTATTCTCAATGAACTATTGTGTATCCAAGATGGCTGAGACGTCAAACAATACGTTATACAGTACATTATTATAATAGTAAGCCTTGTCACAACCTTTAATATATTATGACAATTTATTTTAATAGCAGCATCTGACAGATTTTCTTCAAGACTGTGGATGTTATGTGAAGACTCACCTCTCTGGCAAAGGCATCAGGCATAGTGAACGTCGATGTGATCCAGCAATAAGTGTTGACCACGTTCGTCGGCAGCCCGCTGACGATGCACTGGATCGGCTGGCCCACATACTGCGTCGCAGTTATCACCATGGAACACACCAGCAGCAACACTGTCGTGAACACATTGTGCAGCCTGAACACTGCATTGTCAGTCCTGATCGGCTGATACTTGAAGTAAACGCTCAATCCGCCAAGTAGCTTGAACATCTTGGATTCAGTCTCTTACAGCATCCTTCGATTATCGATTAATTGTATCGATGTCACCGGTGCATCGATAGGAATGTGCGATTTCTTATACTACTCAAAATCAGTCTTGTTTTAATGGAAATTCGAAGCGCGGGAATGTATGCGCGAGATTATTGTCGAGATTCAGTCGATCGTCATCTGAAACAAAACAGAACTGAATTCATATGGGAAATGAAAATAATGATGTGATTAAAAAAATTACCGACTTCAAAATCCGTACATTGAAAATATATGAATTACTAAGGAAGTTATAATTTATTTATTTTGGAGCCGGTGCCAATTCGAATAAGAAGTAGTCAAAACGTAGTGTAAAACCTGCTCCTTTTTTAAAGTCGGTTAAAATACAGGTACATCTTGCACATGAATGATCGCCAACAAACCTACCATATTATTTAATTAGCTATCTTCAGTAGATACCAATCTACATGATTTCATTAGAAATTTGAACAGTGATCTCATCCAGCCGACACCAGCCCGTGACTGTGACAAAATGAATAACAGCGTGAAGATACATTAATGGATCCTGAATGAAATAAAGGACCGTGATGAATTGCGATAGAAGACGAACTAGCTTACTTGGAAGTTGAAATTTATTTCAGTGTGTTACCTAACTGCCTACAAAGTATATGAATAAGATGACGCGACAAACCAAAATTTCTACGCAAATGTCAATTACCATAATGTAGCTGTCATAATAAACATAGCACACATATTCATTGTTGCCCAGTAATAACTTGTTTATTTTATGTAGTAAACCTGGTATTACCGCCTACTTTATCTGTGTGGTCAACTTCAGTGTATCATGAGGCATGGTCACTCATATTTATACTGAAATATTTTGCTTTAATTATATATTAATAGGAAGCATATACGATGTAAAGAGTGACCTCTTATTTATTTTAAGTAACTTATGTTATTTCAAATAACATATAAATTAAAGTATGATCAATTAAATGACTTATTTGTTAAAATGGATTACCGTGTGAATTAGGATTTTTGCTTAGAATGGATGTGTCTTTGAACATTTTCTTCGTTGTATATTTGATTATTTAAAAATGCAACCCACTAAGGTAATTGAGTTTTCTTTGCGGAGGGAAACTTTTTCTACGCCTACTATGCATTGACCATGAACAATTGGCATAATCAAATTCAGAACCTATCTTGGATTTAAATAGAAAAATCCCGTAATTCTGCTCTTATGTTAATTTTCTAGAATACTAGAATATGATGAAGGTATGAGAATCGAACCGCAGCCACTGACAGTGTTCGGTGACCAAATTATTACAATGAATTACGACATCTATCAATTGTTTACACTTTGTACAAAAATTAGCACATCATGTAAAGTCTTCAATAGACTAAACTCAATCCTAAATGCGGTATCGCGTGACGGCGATATGTAAAATAATATTAAGCCTATGCGTGTAACATCGTATTGTAAACTGGTTGTGAGCACACGACTTATAAATCATGACGATCCTCACGTCATGATGTCAAACATTTGTATTTATTTCTATAGAAGGTACCCGAGTTGGTGATACCTTGAAAGCAAGAGGTTCCTTAGTAAAACAGATCAAGTCAATCTATTTATCAACCCGGACTGATTTTAGTCTAAAAATTTAGGATTCGTTTGGTTTTTTTAAAAAAATAGGGCCTAAAAAAAGTCCCTACCGAATCGTATCACTGTCAAATAAGGTTATTCTAATTGTATTTTATTAGATTGAATACTTAAGAAATAATAAGATTCGTGGGGCATAAAAAACTACCAACAAACAAAAGCATTCAAATAATATTTTTTGGTGTTCAGTGGAGTGAATGAACTAATCTGACGCATGAGTAACTAAATGTGATTACAGCTAAAATGGAAAGGCTTGTTGCAAAAGAGGTAAATAACAACATGCATACTACTAAACAACCTGACTCCAGCTTAAAATACGACTATTAACCCATAGTAATAAGGTCAAAAACCTTTTTCCACATCGCAAAACACCTTGTAAAGTGCATAATAGCCTTAATAAAATTATAATAAGCGCAAGCGTATCCAACAAACAATCGCATATATAACACGTGCACATGCAAAGTATTGGTTTAACGAGCCATGAAAACAGTTGCTGTTTACCTGCTGAGTTCAAAGACCTTTTATCGTAAAAGGTGCAGTTACGGCAAGTTAAGATAAACTAGAGTTAACAGCCGGAAGTAAATGAAGAGAAAATGGTAAATACAGATGTTTTAGCTCATAGTGGTATCAAAAGAGAAGGCGATTGGCACAGCTATTCCCTAGAAGCAAAAGACCGTATGAATCATTTTATATTTCCAACCCCTCTTGGGAACCCTCTC
Source organism: Notodonta ziczac (assembly GCA_918843915.1). NCBI lineage: Eukaryota > Metazoa > Arthropoda > Insecta > Lepidoptera > Notodontidae > Notodonta > Notodonta ziczac. The sequence continues at coordinate 13,420,691 of OU974039.1, read as the reverse complement.
CGTTATGTCGAACAAAGGAGCAATAGCCAACTGTGTCCCTATCAAAAATAATGCTTTGAAAGCGTTTTGAAGTGTTATTACAATAGAAGATATTACCAAAGCAAGTATTATTATCATTGGGAATCTAGACATAATAATTAAACAAGTCATTGTCCAATTTTCTACTCCATCGGGTCACATGAAAACTGCCACACATTTCAAACAAATCGTTTTAATAGCTCGCAGTTGTGCAAATATCAATATCATACATGTTGCTTAATCGGCGATTGTTTCAGCACTGATGCTTGCCATGTTTTGGGTTACTGGCTCCTCGTAACCACTGCTGCGACACACGTGGGAAATGTTGCACTTGATCAAATAACATAACATGTTTGTGTTTTAGATTCCAGAATAAGATGGGCAACTAACTTAAGTACTTTGCAGGTACGTATAGTTACTAAACAAGTTCTAATTTGTTAAATAGAATTCACAGATAAATGAAATGATTATGAAAAAAACAAACCACTTTTAAAATTAGCGACAGCATTACGATTTGTAGAAAGTGTCAACCAAAACTAAATAGTTAATAGTTACCATTTAACAGAGAATTTGTCGCGACTCGAAAATGTCACCAAAAATCGTGGTTCAACGTTTAGCACCACTTTCTAGATACAAATAAATACAAAATACGGGACAGCGGATACAATTTATAAGGAAAACTAAAATAAAAAAGAAATAATGAGCAAAAACTAGTAGCTAAGAATCGAGAACAATGATACTGGACAATCTCCACCAAAGGAAAATAAATAAAAACTTTTGAACGGCACTTTCATTAACTCAACTGGTGAAACTAAGCAAAAAATGCAAAAATTCTGTTTATGAAAAACAGTTTGTGAGATTATTATTATAGATACTGTGTCAAATTTAAGAGATCGTATTAAGATGTACAAAACGTATGTTAATACGTTATGCTAGTTATAGCAATACTTAAAATTAACCTACTGACATTTATACTAATAATTTCATAGAAGCAGAAATGAACCTTAACAGCACAACCATTATGAGGAAAATTGTTGAAATAAAGCCATCTGTCTTAATTAAAATAATTGAAACGTTTTACCACTCACCACAAAAACGCACCTTAATTAAAGAACAGTGTCGTAAACACCAACCGCAAACACTGTACAGAGTTAAAAGCTTGCTCTGCAGGCATACCTACGTTAGCAAGAATTTAGTTAACACTTTGAAGAATTGCAACTAAAGGGATATGTTGTCTTCAGATCACGTGATAATACAAACGAAATACAGATAGTAGATGGCTAGGTGTTAGAATTAATCCGTCATTAACGGTGCACATTTTCTTTGGCTCATATCCAAAGTTGCCCAACACGGAAACTTTATGAATAATAGATTTCACAACGCTTTATGACTAGAAAATATATGGGTTTGTTTAAAATAACGGCGGCCGAGCAAACCAGTGAGCTTTACGAGCCATAGTTAAAATCTTACCCATAAAGGGATGTTGGCTATTTTCGTAACAAATTCTATTAGAAGGGGAACAAGTACCGAGAGTTTCATAGAAAATAGTTGTAAATGAAAATGATAAAATGTTCGTTTCAATTGAAATACACATGAGCTATGTGAATAATATCCAAAGAGCGGGATAAGTAAATGAATCAGCCATATAAGATTTATTTAATTATCTCTATTTAATTGTAACATCTTATAAATACCTGTGTATTCCACAATAAATTTTTGATTGATTGATTGAATATTTTAAAAGCAAGTGATGTTTTTTAAATAAAACCTATTTCTATTCGACGCTTTGTTTGATTTAGACTAGACCAAAGAATTTGTAATATTACAAATTCTTTGATTTAGACCAATGGGTAATTGTGTCTCACATATTATCATTCACTCAAAATTAAATGTATGAGGAAACGAAGTAATGTTACAGGAAATTATAAACCACTAATAAAAGTACAAAATTAATTGTTATATGATTTCCTCATTGAACCCACTGTGTTCACAAGGTCTTTTCAACAAAAGATAGTAAACAAGTACTTTCTCGGAGAGTATTATGATTTTTCATTAAATTCATCCAAGTCTGGCAGACTGAGACAATGAGGCGAATGTTTTATTTTCATTTTAAAATTTCAGACACCAACTGACCAAACAACTGGCTTTTGGGTAGCCTAGATATACCGTTTATTTTTCTTAACGGTAATGAAAGAAAAGAAGAAGCCTGTGTCACATTTAAAGGAAACTTAATCTACTATATAAAAATAAGTCGGGTTTTCCTTCCTGACGCTATAACTCCAGAACGCACGAACCTATTTCCACGGTTTTGCATTCGTTGGAAAGGTCTCGGGCTCCGTGAGGTTTATAGCAAAGAAAATTCAGGAAAAATTTCAACAGAACGCGGACGGAGTCGCGGGGCACAGCTAGTTGATTATAAAAACAAATATAATTATTTTTGATTGCGTGGAGCAACGAAAAAGTCATCCAAGTAGTTGTTATTGCGGTACCCACTGATACTTTTTTGTACGTATATAATTATTTAGGTACTTAAATTATAGAATGGAGATATAATGATGAGGTAATTAACCCACAAAATTAGTCATTCGTACTGCAGTAAATAAATGTTATGGCAATTAGCAAGAATAATGACACAAATATGACAATGACAAACATTAGCAATAGGCATCTATATTGTACGGACCCACCTAAAATTTAAAAACCCACTCTACAATTAAAATATTTTCTAGGAACTACTTAACCTTTATTCGTTTTGAAAACTCGTCCACCGTTTTCTCTTTTTTATTGACATTCCTTATCAAAAATACTATAGAACAAATAATTAATTGGTCTAATTTTCCTTGCGACTTAAGGTGATCTTAGCTTATTGAAGGGATGGAAAATTAGATGCACTAAGGTCGGAAATAGACAATTGCTAATAAATATAAAGGGTGTGAGCGTTTGCTGAGACGCGAGGACGCGGTTCACGAAGCCCAGAGCAGAGCACATTTTGTACAGTATGAAAGCTTTGAATGAACAAGCACATAGCTGCATACGCTCCGTCGCAGGCACGTAACACGCAAACATGTGGCTGTCCTCCTCTACAGCTCGGAGTAGTGATGGCACAGTTTCTGTGTTCACATTCTAGTCGGGGAAATCGGGTTACATCTATGTCATTACAATGCGTTATACAACATAAACTCCTGATCTATTCCTGCGTCAACATGGCTGCCCTGCCAATTTTGTGCTATACTGTGCTACGTCACCTGCCTGTCAGCACACGCTTAGCCTAAAAGTTGCAATCGCAGATACAATTATCGCCGTCACCACGGTGGCAGGTCCGTGGCCGTCACTGACGAAAAGGTCACAGATCAATAGCCAATTATGATCCATTACTGCTGATTACATTACTACGTGCATAACTTTGGAAAATTCTCACATACTTAATAGACTGAGAATCATTTGTCATCCAATCGACTGTCAATTTGTAACATTAGATGGTACCAATGGAGGAATTTCAAGAATAGATCAAATAACACCGATCTGGAATGCCAAGCTTGAATAACTTGATCAAATTAACGGTAAAGATATTAATAATAACTCTAAATTGAAAATTTAAAAACCCCCGATGCGATGACCTGTTCATCAAATGTATAATTTACCTAGTTCTTCCAAATAATGATGTTAGCGCGATTTGCGTAGCTCCCGTAGCTCAGTATCCATAGCTCATCTCGCAAATTCATCTGGTACAACTAGTTTCGATGCCAGATTATGAAAGCACCATTAAATCATTTGTTTTGGCTTCCTCATTAATTATAATCTAAGATGTACAATAATCAACAGAAAATCTGTGTAAAAGTGTGAGACATTATTTTGTTATGACATTATAATAATTATCCTCCGCCGTATTACCAGCTCTGGTCGGCCGGGGGAGGGACCTGCCTTCGGAGGATTCTCTCTCAAGCAAGGCTGGCTTTGCATCTCGTGTGACGACGAGCGCGCGAAGGCCTGGCTGGAGAGAGAGATTCCGCCCCTGAAGCCATGGACAGGCGCGAGTCTATCACTGATCAGTGAAAAAGACTTGCCCAAACCTACTTTGGGGGTAGTCTTTATCCCGAACCCTGAGGCCAAAGACGTGGACATGGCGTTAAAGGCGTTAAATTTCCAAAACAAGGGCCTATCCACGGACCTCTGGAGGGTCTTCAACAGAAAGGTCGAAAAGGGCGGCGTGACACTAACTCTGTCCATAGACGACCAATCTGTTGAGGCCCTCAAAAGAAATGACCTAAAGGCCAACATAGGCCTCAGGAAAATCACCTTCCGGCTAAAAGGCGCCTCCAGTGCCTACCAGCCGGAGGGAATTAACCCCCCACTCCCTGAACCTCTACCGTCCACCTCCGCAGCCACTCCTATACCATCCAACTCCTCAAACATTCCCCTACCACCCACACGATCCACCTCCAATAAACTCCACACCAAGCCCCAAGTCCCTTACGTCCCACCTGTCCCAAGTCCCGTGATCCTCTCCTCCCCATCAACCGCCGCAGCATGCGAGACCGGTACCAGGTTTCCCCCCGCAAGGGGGACCACCAGGGGTGGTTCCACCCCCAGGGGGAGGGGTCAGCGCCCTCAAAAGCAGAGGGGCAACAAAATTGGACGAGGAAGCAGAGGGGGCAAACTATCACACCCCCACACACACACTACACACTAGACACCCCCACACACACACAACACACAACACACCATCAGTCCACAACCCACCCGGCATGACACAAATACTCCAGGCCAATCTCCATCACGCCATCGCAGCCTCAGCGGTTGTAGAAAAGATCTTTGACCAAAATGGCCTGGACTTTGCGCTCATCCAAGAACCATGGCTCAACACCAAATCCATGGTTGCGGGACTGAATAAAGCAGGTAAAGTTCTGGCGAACGAGAAAGGCACCAAGCCTAGGGCCTGCATTGTTTTCAAAAAACGCGTTAACTTCTTACCTGTTACAGAACTCTGCAGCGACGACGTAGTGGCTGCCTTCACCAATCTCAAAGGGTCAGGAATGGACAAGGTACTCATCTGCTCAGCCTATCTGCCCGGGGAGAAATCCGATCCAACAGAAGAACTGTCTAATGTCGTGGAGTACGCTCGCAGACAAAAGACGGAACTCATTGTAGGATGCGACGCCAATGCACACCACACCATCTGGGGAAGCACTGGGACCAACAAAAGGGGTGAGCTACTTTTAGACTTCCTATTGACCAACGGATTGTTGTAACTCATAAACAAAGGATGCACCCCAACCTTTGTAACGAAGGTTCGACAGGAAGTTCTTGATATCACCTTTGCCACGGAAAAGGTGTCCCGACACCTAACTAACTGGCATGTAAGTAGCGAAAACTCTATGTCCGACCACAGGCACATCACCTTCGGAATACAAGGCTCAATCACAACCGAGCCTATTAGACTTAGAAACCCGAGAAGGACTTCTTGGGAGACCTATAGAGGACTTCTCGAAGAAAACTTAAAGGCGATTCCTAAGTCTATTAAAACTACTGAATCTCTTAACTACTCAGCCCGCACCTTAGTGGAAGGCATCATAGATGCCTATGAACAAAGTTGCCCTATAAGAGAATTCAGAAGCCAAAACAAAACATCATGGTGGAACAAAAGACTTGAAAAACTAAGGGAATCCACACGACGTACTTTCAATAGGGCCACTAAACCGCATGAGTGGGAGCGGTATAGTAGAGCCTTGACTGAGTACAACAAACAAATCAGAAAAGCCAAGAGAGCGTCCTGGCGACGATTCTGTGATGACGTTGCTCAAACAAATAAAGCAGCTAGAATCCAGAAAATACTAGCCAAGACACCAAACAGTTATCTAGGTCTGTTAAAAAGGCCAGATAACACCTTTACGACCACGGAAAGGGAGACATTGGAGATACTAAGAATCACCCATTTTCCAGATTCGATCATCAACAATACCAACTCCAACCCAAAGGACACCTTCCACAGGGCAAAGAGTTCAGACTGGAACAGGGCCAGTGAAATTTTTCGGCCTAACCAGGTTAAATGGGCTGTAAAGAAATTTAAGCCTTTTAAATCACCGGGGGAGGATGGCATATTCCCGGCACTTTTGCAGCAGGGAATTGACCACCTCCTACCGCATCTGGTGAAAGTCTTCCGAGCTAGCTATGCCGGCGGAACTATTCCAGATCAGTGGTCACGGGTCGAGGTACGCTTCATACCAAAAGTAGGGAAAAAGGACTACTCACAGCCCAAATCCTTCAGACCCATAAGTCTAACTTCTTTCCTACTAAAAACTATGGAAAGAATCCTAGACCAGCACATCAGAGCAAAATACTTGGTGGCCAGACCACTTAGTCCTAACCAACATGCTTACCAAAAGGGAAAATCTACGGAAACTGCCCTAATCGATCTGATTGACAAGGTGGAAAAAACCCTAGAGGATAAGCAGACTGCTCTATGTGCTTTCTTAGACATTGAGGGCGCCTTTGACAATACGCCCACAAAAACCATCCTTCGAGGAATGAGTGCGAAGGGCATTGACGACACTACCACCAGATGGGTGGAAAGAATGCTCTCAAATCGAATTGCGACTGTCTCTTTGAATGAAACATCGCAAGAGTTCTCCACCACACGAGGCTGCCCACAAGGAGGCGTACTATCCCCACTCTTGTGGACACTCGCGGTGGACCAACTTCTTGTAGAAATGACTAACCTCGACTATGAGATACAGGGCTACGCGGACGACCTTGTGGTCATGGTCAGAGGTCCATGCCTCCACACCATCTCCTCATTACTACAAGAAGCTCTCAACACCATAAACAACTGGTGCAGAGGAAACGAACTATCAATTAATGCAGATAAAACTGTGATAGTACCGTTCACAAAGAAAAGGAAGCTGGAAAGACTTAGGAATCCTAAGCTAAACGGCAAAACCCTATCTTTCTCGAGTGAGGTAAAGTACCTAGGGGTCACAATCGACCAAAAGTTGACATGGAACTCACATCTAAATAACATAATCCAAAAGGCCAAAATGGCTCTATGGATGAGTTGTCGCATGGCTGGAGCGAGATGGGGACTTAAACCCAAGATCGCTCTGTGGCTATACACCGCGGTCGTGAGGCCAATAATTACCTACGCCTCCGTCGTCTGGTGTAATAAGGCCAACCAGAAAACAACTGAAATTAAATTAAACAGCCTACAACGTACGGCCGGTTTAATAGCTACTGGTGCATTCTCCTCGACATCAGGTGTAGCCCTAAATGCACTACTAGATCTAGTTCCACTAGACCTACACGTGCAAAAAGAGGCTAAAACAAGTATATATAGGATATGCACACTATCGGAACCAAAGTGGCACTCACGAGCCCTGAACTCACTTAAAGAGTCGGTTTTCGAATTAAAAATTCTAAATATGCCTGCAGATGGCTTACAAACGGAATTAAATTTTACAAAACTGTATACCATAGACATACCAAACAGGGACACATGGCTAAATGGCCTACAGACCCCAAAAAATGGCAGTCATGTGTGGTACACAGATGGGTCCAAAAAAGGACAGAATGTAGGATGTGGGATTTACGGAGAAGGGCCTAAGCATAGGAGTAGTGTCAACCTAGGCACAGAGGCCTCCATCTTCCAGGCTGAGCTCTTCGCAATCAATAGATGCTTGGAACTTAACCTGGATCGTAAAGTAACTAAACAACACATCTACATCAACTCAGATAGCCAAGCGGCACTATTGGCACTAGACTCTTTTGAGACCAACTCAAAGTTAGTCCAAAACTGTAAGAATAACCTTAACAGCCTAGGTCAGTCCAACAGAGTTACACTCAGATGGGTACCAGGACACTCAGGTATTGACGGAAATGAAAAGGCGGATGAGCTAGCAAGAGCTGGAACCGACAACCCGCAGATCGGTCCTGAACCGTTCTGCGGCATCTCTAAACAGCGAGCCTACACAATCCTTAATACCCAATACTTATCAAGGGCGGTCGAGAGGTGGAAGGCCATACCAGGACTAGAACACTCAAAAGCTCTGATTAAAGGCTACAACAAGAAAGCATCGAAAGAGCTCCTAGGGCTCAGTCGGTACAAAACTTGCGCAGTAACTCGAATCCTCACCGGGCACTGCAAACTAAACAAACATTTGTTCAACCTAAAGATGAGCGACAGCACAATGTGCAGATTTTGCCAAGAAGCAGAGGAAAGTGCAATGCACATCCTCTGCTCGTGCGGCTCACTAATGCGTTGCAGAAGTATCTTCCTGGGGCGGCACATCATGCATCCGGAGGAGATACAAACACTCACTGCTCAAAGCATTTGGAAGTTCCTGAAGGCCTCAGGACTAGGCAGTGAACTTTAACACTACAGTGCTGGCTACAAAAGATCAGTAATGGTCGAAGTAGCAAGATGCCGCTCGAGCGGCTTAGGGCACAAATCCTAATAATAATAATATAATAATTGACATTAGAATAGACAACGAATCTAAATATTGATGTCACGGAGGTTTTATTCCTAGTAAAATATTATCAATTATGATTCAATTTGATGAAATAACTCTGGTTGAGGTAGACGGGAGCAGCCTAGGGGAAGAATTTTCAATAACGCTAAAATTATTTTAAATTAGATTAGTTTTTTTATATTCTTTGTCAATGGCGGAGCAGCGCCCTCTAGAATTATTATAGCGTAATATTCCATGACCATTAACAAAACAAACAAAATTTAACGCATGCGCGTATCCATCATTTGAAACGTGACTTATGGAACGTCTTTAGTTCATACACAAATCTCAATAAAATTGATAAAATATTCATTTTTTTCAGAATCAGGGAAACTTTTCAAATTTATAATATTGTAAAAAGCCAGTTCAGACTATTACGATCATTTAAAAATATAATAAATCTAAATCCAATCATCTCAAATTTCGAATGGATTCGAGCCGAGGGAATTGGTTTTGGCCGTGAATGTGGCTTTTTTAACCTACAAAAGAGCTGATGCTCTTCAAACGGCTGAACCGATTTTCATGAAACATAGCTAAGAACACTCTCGATCAGAATACCTATCTAACAAAAGAAACAAAATTGAAATCGGTTCATCAGCTTGGGCGCTACGTTGCCACAGACAGACACACAGATCCACAGATACACAGATACACATGTGAAACTTATAACACCCCTCGTTTTTCGTCGGGGGTTAAAAATCTAACCAAGTAAAATGACCAATTGTTTAAAAAGTAAGGAACCAAAATATTACGTGTCATTTATAATTATTACAATTAGGTTACCTATGCTAGCACGTTTCTATGAAAGTGAAGCATTGAAAGTGTAGCAAATTCACATTCAAAAGTGAATGTTAATTCCCACTGCAAATTAAATTTTAATTCTATGTCATTTCATTCGACGTTGTTCTAAATACTGCTTAGTACTATATACATACAAAAGTTTTAACAAATTATACTACAATCTTATGTAAAACGTTGTTGCTCATATAAAGCACTCACTAATACGAGAGTAAATTATTATAAAATAAGAATACGTAAGAGCTTAGGTCCGAGATCACACCCTTGAGGAAGGCTAGCAGTTAACTAAACTTGTAGAATGAATTCGCGCTGGAATAATATACAAGCAATTTATTGATTATCTTTGTTTTTTCTATATAGAAAAAACAAAGATAATGTCAAATAGTGACGAGGTCCCCAACATTATGATAGATTCTCATAAACTAGAAGTAGTCGACAAATATACATACCTAGGCCAAACAGTAATGTTCAAAGCCTGGCAAGAGATAGAGATTGAAAAGAGAATTCAACAAGGATGGAACAAATACTGGTCTATGAAACACATTATGAAAAACAAAGACATACCTATTAGCCTAAAAGCAAAAGCATTTAACAGCTGTATAATACCGGCCCTAACATACGGATGCCAAACATGGGCTCTTAACAAAAATCAAACAAAGAAGCTAAAAGTAACGCAAAGAAAGATGGAAAGAAGCATATTAGGAATTAAATTATTAGACAAAATTACAAAGAAAGAAATCAGACAGAAAAGTAAAGTCAGAGATATAGTAAAAATAGCCAAGTCAGGAAAATGGAATTGGGCAGGTCATATATCAAGAGCAGAAGAGGATAGATGGAGTAGCTTAACTACAGTATGGTATCCCAGAGATGCAACAAGAAAAAGAGGAAGACCGTTGACTAGATGGAGGGATGAATTAGAAACATTCGAAGGGAAACTGTGGACACGCTCCACAAACTTCAAAAAAGAGTGGAAGAAGAAGGGGGAGGCCTTTGCCCAGCAGTGGGATGAAATATAAATGAATGAGGAAAAATAAATAAATAATAATACATAATAAGGCTTAAATAAATAAATAAATTTATTGATTCCCTTATAGACAAAACAAAAAAACGCACAAAACTCTGGATGCGTTGTATGATTGCTGCTCCTATTGTTGGTCTGTTCCCTGATCGGCAGCGAGGTCGGTCCAAATTGGCCAATTGTCGGTGTCGTTCCCAATTGACATGATCGACCAATGAATGTAGGACTGATGGTTATATACCAATACCGGGGGAAACTCAGGGAGCGTTTACATAAAAATATTTAAAATCTGTAGGCGGCTGTGCAATATAGAATTGCAAATGTCACTGTAAGACTAATCCTTGAAATCACAATTAATCACCGCCTGGTTCTGTTGCAATAACATTTTCCATTTTTTTTTTCAGAACCATTGGAGATTTTTTCCGCCCAAAGAAATAAATAGATCAAAAATATGTGTCAGTTTAAACTTCGAAAGTTAAGACTCAATAAAAACCAATTGATGTAAAACCTTAGTAGTAACAAATCAGTACGTGTCTACATATAAGGAAGTCGTAGTCTAGATAGATCACTACCGACAGTTGATCGAATTAACTTTAAATGTACAGTAATATGTTTTCTCAAAACAGCCTCAGCGTTATATGCTGTATAAAGTACTGTCTCAATTCATTACGTCGCTTCAAAATACGGTTCACTAACTACCTACAACTGCATTACTGATTTTTATTAACGTTGAATTCACGTTGAAAGTAGATACGTTATTTAAATACCGTCTTTCTAATAATTTGACTGTTTTCATTTAAATCAACTGTAATTTCTCGTGAAGTTCCAGGACAATAATATTATGTTATGTTCAATCACTCAGCTACGCACAAAACAAATACATAGCATTAAAATAATACAATAGGAAAATAAACAAACAATGTTTTCTAAACATAGAGAAAAGCAGCGCAAAGTATTTTATTAGTGCGAATATGTAGTATCTCTATCATAGGAAAATATCGTACAAACAAGCTGTTCACGCTACTTACACAGAATTAAAATCTAAAATTTCTGATATTTACTGTTTAAAACCTTTTTTTACGCACGAATAATAACCCTTATACAAGGCATTACCACTTGTGACTGCGACACGTACTTTCAATAGTGAAATACATAGTAGATGTGAAGGCAGTATACATTTTATTGATAGGTCAACAATACCCTATTAAGAAAGCAAATGAAACAGCACAATCCAAGAAAATGGCAATTCCAATTTGCGATAGAATGTCTCATTAATTCGACATGGAAAAAACTCATAAACCTTTACCGTGCACTTCATTTACAAGTCTGCGATGGACGGTAGTGTTTGTGACTACACTCTACGTCCGCCAACCTAGCGCGGTTGAGTAACGGTAATAATGACATCAGATCATCCCACTTACAAAACAACTTAGGATTGAAGGCAGTTATCTGCCTTATGATTAGGACTTATGATTTGATGTTTATGACGAGTTTTGCTAATAATTTAATCTTATTAATAATAGTTGGGGATGTTCAATGTGTGTCATATACTTTAACTTAATATAATGCCGATTTCAACATTTTCGGAGGTCTGACGATTACAGTCTATGTCGTTTTGAGTGTAAATTTACTTTTCATTACTCATACTCTGAAAGTAGGTCTGAAGTTGCCTGAGGAGCGGGTTGAAAGTAATACTTTTCCGGCCCGGGAGAATCGCTTTCAACTGACAGCTGTCAAATTATAAAAAAACTAGTTCCATTTTCACATTTCTATGGAACCATGTTCAAACTTTTTCTACAGTCACTCAATTACAGCACGATGTAAAATTGAAATAACATAAAGTTAAGTATTAATTAAATAATATATATTTTTAAATGTCTTAATTATAATTTAGTTTCAACAATTTCTTTAAAATTCATAGATTTTGGTAAAATATTTAAAGATGAAAATGAAAAATAATGGCTAAATAATGAAGTTAGCCGGCCAGCGAAAAAAAAACAGAATAGGCGGCAATCCGATCTTTATTTTTTTTTGTGTTGTAGAGTATTGTTCAAGCTTCCTTGTATTATTTCTTTAGCCAATTCCTGTTTTTATTTTTACTTTCCTTGTATTCGTAATGAAAAGCACAGTGTTTACCTCGGGTGAAAGACATATTTTGGCCCTCGAACTATTAGCGCCCTCACTACGCTCGGGCGCCAAACCCTGTCTCGGGACTAAATAAGTCACTTTCACCCCTTGTGTATGTATGTACTATAGTGTCAACAATGTACTATAGTGTCATCTAGGATAGGTGCACCTCGTGTAAAATAGTTAGCAAAATTTGAATATGGTGAATTACAATTTCCTGTATGACTTCAACTCTTTATCACTCAATAAAGCTGTTCTCGCCTCAGACAGCCCATACACCAAAAATTAAGCATCTAATTGATTGAACAAATATATCACATGTTTAAATACCGGTTCGCAGTTGGAATGGTGGCGGACCGTAGCATGACCCAAAAAATATGATTGAAACAAGCAATTGCCACATGGCCGTGATTGAGGCTCAGCTGATGTCAGAGATGCAAAGGTCACTGATAATGGAGGCAACGAATCTTTGTGGCACAAACGTATCGGTTCAGATTCTCGCGTCATAATTTGCTATACGATAGCGATTTAGAGACAATTCGTAGGATAAAAATAATTGCGAAGAACACTAAGTATAGATAGGTATTTACAAAATTGATATTGAAACTCAAATGCTACTGCAAAGAAGATATTATTATATCATATGATAAAGGAGGTATAACATGTAATCGTAATGTTAATCTTAGATGGTCAATAATTAATAAACATGTTCAATAGAAGATCTTTACGGATGCGTGCGAAAAGTGCGTATGTTTAATATAGTATTTGTGTCCTCATCATCATCATCATCGTCACCCTATATTAGTGCACTGCTGGACATAGGCCTCCCCTAATGAGCGCCATAGCGCCCTGTCTTCAGCTTGCCGCATCCAGCATCTGAGATATGGCCAGCCCACTGCCACTTAAGCTTGCTAATTCTTTGGGCTATGTCGATAACTTTGGTTCTCTGTTGGATATATTCCTTGCGAATTTGTGTCCTACAGCTTTAGAATTATGTATCAGTTATATTAAATGTGATTGCATGAATTAATCAAGGTCTTTCAGCATTCTCAAGACTTTGACACGTTTCTTGAGCTAACAACTCTTTATAATGACATCTGTCTCAGAAAATGGTTTAACTTACGCAAATATCGAACCAGGTCCGTTTCGCGGCCAAGGCGAGCGCCACTGCCTGCGCGGGCGCAAGGTGCACCGACAATCGACATATCGCGTTGCAATCGCTTAGCATCGGTAATCCGAACTCGGAGTGTACCTTTACACAGGTTTTACTCTCATTAGAAATCTGAACCCGCTTTTCATCCTCAATTTATTACGTAAAGTTAGTCGAGACTAGTGTGGCAGACTAAATAGCACTTATTTTAAACCTACTGAAATTGAACATGATTGCCGGACAAGACAAATCGTCTTAGAAATAAAATTATTATACCCTAGAACATTAGAAATACCAAACACGGGGATTGATTGTTGCAAAAGTAATGTCAATCACGTCTACTCGACAGCTATTTGTTTGTGAATCGCAATGGTTCGTAGACAATGCAACTAGTCATTGCATTATTATAGACTGATGAATGATTGAAATACAATGGTAATTAATTATAGAGGTGAGTGAAGATACCAGGAATATTGAGTAAGTAGTTGTCCAGTTAAGCAGAGAAAAAATCCTATTACAGAAGACATTTCCCTCGGTTTTCATCAAACAATTTGGAGCTGAGTGCAAGTAGATTCATAGAGTATGTGAGCGTTTAATGTTCATGGGTATATCAGAAATATGCAAAGGTACATTTACATTATACAGTCGAATGCTCATCAAAATAAACGCAGATTATAAACATCGCAGATTTTTTCATCTTTGTTGGAGTTACGCGATCATGCTTTTCTATGGAAACAGATTTATTTAATCGAGCTTTTTAAGACATCGTTTTTTTTAGGATGTTATAAAGGATTGACGGCACTTTTGGGCTGTTTTAAATTCAAACTGCGATCAGCAAACAATAGTTAAAGGAAGTTTAGTAAAAAAATATTGATGTGTAGGTATCTTGAATTTGTATTGCTAATAATATCTATCTACGTGGCAGATATGTGACCATTCGGGGGAATTACATATTGGAGGCCTGATTATCCCAAACAAAATAAGAATCAAGGATCTTAAAACTCGCGGCATAAGCACACACAATTTTTTCTCAGTATCAAGAAACTGAATCTTGTAAAATAGAAACAGCAAAGCCGAAAGCAATATATTCCATTGAATCGACACGTGGGCATTTCGGACCTCTTCGGGAATTACAGCCGCCATTTGAGAAGGAACCATCATTGCACACTTAAATAGTGTGCTCCTAAGAACGTAGAAGGTATTTTAAATGTATCAGTAGACTGGCCGGTTATTGGGAACCTAGGCGAGTTGGGCTATAAATCACCCCGCCCCGCCTCTGGCGATCTACCATTAAAGGTGATTAAAGTGTAGCGAGAGCAGGATGGACCAAATTATAAGGTCTGGTCGCAGTTTGGGCCACAAAAATGTGGTGCGGTCATTATCCCGGACAGATGCGATGGCCGAGGAGCACGCGCGCCTAAAATCACATGTTGGTATAAGGGCAATGGTCACGAATTGCCACATTCAGCACGTAAAAACATAAAATTATTATTTCCAATACGGCAACAGAATCGACGCGAGCAATTTAATTTTTGAAGTAGGTATTTGTTCAAGAAATTAGAAAATAATGTCATTGTTATACCCACATTTTGTGAATTTACAAAAAGCACACCCATAAAAACTAAAAGTTGTTGGTGCATTGTAACAGTTACAAGCAAGAGGATCAACTTTCACTGAGGTTTGCTGAGTTACATTGTCCTCAGTTAGCAATATAAAAATAGTATAGAAAGTTTTTTGTAGACTTTTTAACTAATTTATTCCAACTCTTATTCTCAATAAGTATATTTACAATAAGAAAATGAATATAGGTATTTATCTATTATAAGAATATTATATAGGTAGTGAGCTAGGTACAACACAAAATCGATAGGTTTAAAAAAAAAAAATGTAATTAAGTACTTAGCCTTAAGGTGATTTAAAATGCGATTATAATAGGTCGAATTTAGTAATGGCCACTTTTTTGTGCAATCATCATTAACGCATTGTTACCAAATTTTGGATAGTTTACTAATGTATCCAAATTAATGCTCCATATCATAAGGTCCTAAACCCAGTTTGACCAAATAGCAAAGCGACATGTTAGCAATATGGCCCATTCAATATAAATTGTTATCAAATGCCCATTCTGATCCAAAACTTTTTGTCTTTACGGATTACAGTTTGCAATACAAATTCAAACATTTACAAAATCCAGTAATATTTTCCTGGTAGGCATTATACCATCTAGTTTAGATTAATTAAGTATGTAATTACTGAACAGGATACTTAATTCAATAATTATTTTTCCTCACCAATGTACAATTTAGTTTTGATTTAAGTAATTAGTTTGTGGTGATTTGATTGATGATGGTATATTGTGGTATTGATTTCAATTCCATGTATAAATAGTCACTATATTAATTAATTCCCTACCATTTTAGTCATTTTAAGTAACATAAGTAACATACTAAGTACTTCCATAATATTATATAAAATATGATAAAGAACTATTTATGAATACCTACAATGGTAACTCACTATTAATAGCTTTAATAACTATATTAATAGCGATACACACATAATCAATTTCAATAATTAATTACCAATGGAATTATTTTAATTCCACAGATAACAACCAAGTACCTACAGGTCTCATGTACTATGCCCAATAGGTCTGTTTACCAAGTTTTATCAAAGCGGTAACATGAGATCAAAGCTAAATGTACAAACCTGTGTTTACATTGCATGATTATGGATAATATACCATGTATTTTATGCATATGCACTGCTAGTTATCAGTACTATAGTAGAATTATGTAAAGTTATTGACTTAG
Organism: Notodonta ziczac; assembly: GCA_918843915.1. Classification (NCBI taxonomy): domain Eukaryota; kingdom Metazoa; phylum Arthropoda; class Insecta; order Lepidoptera; family Notodontidae; genus Notodonta; species Notodonta ziczac. The sequence goes on along the minus strand of OU974039.1, from coordinate 13,404,263 downwards.
GTATAAGGATTTTTAATAAATAAGTAGTACCTACTAAAAAAAAAAAATAAGACAGTAAATAAAATATATATAATATAATAAATATATAAAATATATAAAAAATATATAAAACATCAATAATAATAGACCTAAACACGAGCTTAACACCCAATACTAGACTTACTTAATATTTTTAAGTATAGCTGCCAGTTCAAAATAATCACATCTGGGTTAGGCATGTAAATCCTTCATGTTCAATCATCAATGTAATTACTGACCGACTGGATGAGTAAGAAATTAAAAAATATCTACTTAGCGGTCTTGATCACCGCTTTTCTTAAATAGGTACCCACTAATATTACGTGTTCAGATCTTATTGAAATAGCATGGTTAGTGGTAACTATGTTCACGCATCTACACATAAATATTGAAGTGCGTAAATAATGTGCCACAATTGAAAATTAAGGTAAATAAAGTATTACTCACCAATTATGATTATGCTCCTGACTCAAACACTCTTCAAAATAGTTCCTTCGTTTTATAAAAATGCATTTCGCGGAAAATTCGAGCCCTTTCAATTTCTACCGTTTTAAAATTAACTATTCCATTGTTAACTTCATACAAAAACCTTAATTAATACACTTATAAAAACAATACAAAGTCTGTACGATACTTGCAGTTTATTGTGCCATTAATAATAACAGTTTTGTTATAAAAAATCACGATTATAAACGCAAAACACAGACATCACAAAACGAAACCATGCAACGTCAAAGAAAAGTGCTCCGTTTCACGGCTAGCCCGGCTCTCTCAATTTATGTTTCACTCACATTGCAAGAAAATTATCTATTGCGATAACAGAGAGAGGGGTATGTAACACTACAAGATAGAAAAGGAAAAATATAGAATGTCAGCTTCGCTAAAGATTTCACGATGTCAGTGGCGCGCTGACGCCATTTTGATTGTGTGCTGCCAGTGTAATAAAAATTACGTTTCAATGTATGCAGAAAATAAAATAATGGTCAATATTTTTTCACGAAATAAGTTTTATTTATCATACTATAGATGTAATTATTTGTGGAAAATTAGTGTCCACACTGTGTTACCTCAAGAATTTATAGTGCTAACCAAACCTAAGAATACAGCTAGTGTACACTATCAGCCAGTTTCTTGCAAGTGAGACATATTGATTATTATTAAAACATTATTATCCAAAGCCAAAGTAAAGTCAAAAAAGTAACGGTTAAATTAGCGTTTTTTGTTCACAATTTTATTATTTCTACCTTTTGCTTTTATTACCTACCTATCTACCTATACTTGTTTCTTTAGCTGTAGTCGTTCATAACAAACTGGTAATATCTAAATGAACACTAATTCAAAGCTCATTCTCAAAAGTTTTCAATAGAAGGTGGTTAGATCAGCCCGCAGCATTCGGGGTCAACAATTTTTCCACAAGTCACCTACTGATGGAAGAAAGCTGAAAATTGATACTGCTAATGTAGGTTACTTTTACTTTATAGGATATCACGAATAAATAAAAACAAATCAGTACCCAATTTAAAAAAAACCTATCATGCACACCTATGGCCCAAAGGACTGGGTACCTAAGCAAAAGCTTAACCGTTTTTTGCCGCTTATTGTAATTAGGGAGCTATGGTGACTTCCATTTACCAGTCACACTTCTTTTCTCAACCACTTTCCTTAAACTCGCACATCGAGAGATTTTTGATGTTTCACATATTGCCACATACTTAGATGCTTTCTTATATCACACTCATCACTAACTGGGTTAAGTTACCGCTAACTACATGGGTTACCAATGGGTTAATTAGTAAGATCGGTAATCCGGAAGTCTAGATTTGACCCTAGAGTCTAGTGGTCTAGATTTTGTTCCTTCAAAATTATAAGTGTACTTACTTACTTGCAATTTACTAATAGACTAGCTGTGCCCGCGACTTCGTCCGCGTGGAATTTAATTGACAAAGTTTCATACAAACTTTCATCCCCTATTTTATCCCCTTGGGGTAGAATTAATCAAAATCCTTTCTTAGCGGATGCCTACGTCATAACATCTACCTGTATGCCAAATTTCAGCCCGATCCGTCCAGTGGTTTGGGCTGTGCGTTGATAGATCACTATGTCAGTCAGTCAGTCAGTCACCTTTGAGTTATATATATTTAGATTGCCGGAAGCGATTTGTATTTGTTACGCATAAACGTCTTAAGGAAGTGTACCCATGTCTGATAGACTCATACATTTATACACAAAATGACATCACAATTTTACGGAAATGTAATTTAGGTAGGTACTAAAATTCACACAACCATAAGATTTTAAGAAATTAAACATTGACACAAATTAAAAGGTTACTTTGATATGGTGTAGGTGTAGGTTTTCGAAAACATTAAAAGTTTAATATTCGGTGGGTTCCCTCTTTGACATACAAAAGTTATAAATATTTGCGATGTCTACGTAGTAACGAAAAAATATAATTATTATCAGGTATGTTTTTCCAATAGGCTTCTGTAGTAGCTCTGAGGATTTTCGGGTAATTCCTACCTTTTTTTAAATAGTAGGTACCTACCCAACTCTACTGTATTTTAGACGGAAATATTTGGATTTTGTTTTAATACAACCGACTGTAATATCATACTTACTTATTTATATCAACTGCACCATGCCAGCATCAAGCTGCAATTTATCAAGCAGGCTTGGAGATGCAGCTGGTGTGAATAGACCCTAAAAAGCCAAGCTCTCAAACTACGATATATTTGGCGAATGCTAATTAACAAAGTCAGTAGACGTACCTATTATTTCAAGTTATTCGCATAGTGCGAACGTTTGTTTGACAAACCTTAGAGACTACCCGTACCTAAGATTTAACAAATATTTTTTTAGTTGGTAAACTTGGTGATATAATCTACAAACAATGGTGATGTGCTAATCCTTGATTACACCACATTGTTAATGTTAATGCTAACGAAACATTACTAAAACAGGGATAAGTACCTACTTAAGTCTAACGAGCACGATAAGATACGTAATAGAAAATAACTTCACGAATTTATCCACATCTAAGTGGTGTGTTTTTATGTTTTGTAGTTTAAATGTGGCAGGTAGTGTGCTAAAATAAAAATTAATTTATCTAAAACAAAAATATATTCAACACATAAGTACACTTAACAATATTTAAACTCAGACAACATACTAACAACAATTATATAAAAATACAATGATCTGGGATACGCAGGTAGTTACATTCTAAGGAATTCGCTGTATAGGCCTCCCCTCCGTAACCATCATTTCTCTAATTAACCAAAAGCCTGATAACACAATAACAAGGACTAGACAACTTAATAAACAACACATTCAAGTAAAAAAAAAGTATTTCCAAAATGTGTTTTTTTATGCAATAATGGTAACCTCTGCATATTAACTATTAGAAACCTAACAACGATGACTTGTATTTATAATGAACTACCTATATATACCGATTCAATATAAAAATAACATTTTTTGAGCAATAAAACACCCTTATTTCTTATATTCATTACTTTTGCATGTAGGGTTAGACACAGGTTACAACTTATCAATTAACTACAAAAACAAGTAAGTAAATAACTCTAGCTTATTCTTGAGCTTTTAAGTAGTACATACCTACTTTACTTAGTTAAGTAGCATTAGCACCCTGTTAATACATTATTCTAACAACATCCATCAATCAGTTGTTCATACAAACATTCATCTTCATCTATTTTACACGACCGTTCAAGAACTCTCAAGAACCACCACAAAATAATGATCACATTACTTTTGCCTGAAATACTACTGTCTTTTGTCGTCAGTTTTACATTTTTCGGTTGCTGATAACATTATAGTAAGTCAAGGAGTCATATATGAACCTGTTTAATAAATTATAATTTCCAAAGCACTGCCACCAACGAAGTACACGGTATAAGTCCCTACGAAGACTTCTTATCGTCTTTAAGCGGCAGTGTCTCATCGTCGTAGTCCACCCTGCTCACCAGCACGGGCTCGGCGCCCTTCTCCTCATGCCCCTGGTCGTCATACGGCATGTCGCGCTTCTCCAACTCTTCGGACAGTTTCGTAAAGAGTTCCCTGCAAACAATCAAGATGTAAACCGTAGCTGTCACTAGTCTACACGAAGAAGACAGTACCAAACCAATATCTAAATACATATAACTCAAAGGTGACTGACTGACATAGTGATCTATCAACGCACAGCCCAAACCACTGGACGGATCCGGCTGAAATTTGGCATGCAGGTAGATGTTATGACGTAGGCATCCGCTAAGAAAGGAATTTGATTAATTCTACCCCGAAGAGGATAATATAGGGGATGAATAATCCCGATTTTTTTGTTAATTTAAACTACACGCGGACGGAGTCGCGGGCACAGCTAGTCTGTCTATATATTTTTAACAGATTATGGCCGTATTTGATGATTATCAGTGAAATGTAAATAAATTAAAGATAGAGAAATTAAAAATTAACCGTATGAATTACCACTATAACTCATACCGAAATTACTTGTCAAGAACACCCGAGACCAATACTTCCCTTATTTATTCTTCTCAAGAAGTGAAAAGTGGAAGCTAATCCTAAACCCTATTCATATTTGTTAAGGATCAGGATAATCAACATCAGAAATATACTCACTGGAACACGAACCCTTGCATGTTCTTAGCCAGGTAGTACAGGAACAGCCAGTCGCCGAACTGGCAGCCGTTGACGACGCTGATCACATTGTAGGGGTTGAACTTGCCGGTGCTCACGCGCCGGAACAACATCTCGTTGAAGCGGAGGGAGCGACGGTACATGAAGAAGGACATTACGCGCCAGATCACAGCTAGAAGAAAAATACTTAAATTAGGGCATGTTAAAGGAAAAGCACTTACTAAGGTCTCCCAGCCGAATAGAGTTAGATAAAAGTGAGTGTCTCACTGTCCGTAGGTCCCCAAGAATTCTATATAATAATTTAAAAAATCCTTAGGACTTAGTTCCCCAGGAGGGAGAGAGTTCACAACGGAATGCTCGCTAATAATATACAAAACAGGTATTCCTTCGGGAATCAAACACTAAAATAGGTTACGGGTATTAGGGTATTTAGAACTTTAAGCCTCAACATTACATATTGTTACTTTCTTACGTTACTTGGGATACTTTAGGTACTCCAAAAATACACTTTTCCTATCTTGGAAGAGAATATTCGAGAAGCTGTGCTTAAAGCTGTAAAAATAGGACTTACCGATAACAGAGATGATGAAGAGTATGAGGAACCAGAACCAGAGCACCGTATAGATCTTCTCGTGGATAATGTTGAGCGCCATCACGCAGAGCGCGTCGTGCTGCTGGATTGAGCCGCTCGGACCGAACTTGTGGAAGGTGCACTTCGTCACCTGGCCACACGGACAAACAGCTATAGATTTTTTTGGAAAGATTTATTCCAATCCTCGCCACTCCCATACTCCCACACAAACAATAAACAGCTCCAGTTTTTGGATTACCAAAATTGACCACCGCAGTTGATTCCAGATTTGGTCCGAAACTCACTAATTTATATTCTAGTAAGCTAGGATCTACAGTAGTGTGAGGTTTCGATAGACACTATGTTTGAGAGGATAAGCCTCATCCATATTCATTAATTAGACTAATAAAAATATTTAGAACTACCTGTGCCCACCGACTTCGTCCGCGTAGTATTTAACTTTACAAAATTTCGGGATTATCGGGATAAAAAGTATCATATGTGTTAATCCCGGTTATATACCATCTGTGTTCCAAATTTCATCCAAATCCGTTCTGTAGATATTGCGTGAAAGAGTAACAAACATACATCCACACTCACAAACCTTCGCATTTATAATATTAGTAGGATTCCATAAAAATTACTTTCACTAACCTTGGGGAAGACTGTTTCCAACGGATCAGCGATCTGGTCCCAGTCCTTGTAGTTGAGAACTCTAGAGCCAAGGTTCATGAACTGGCCGTTGAGAAACTTGTTGCTGACCCAAATCTGCAACATGAGGTTCAGCAGGTTCATCACCTCCATGGCGACGAGCCATGTGGACCAGGTGCGGGTGATACGTAACCTAGGCAACATAAGAACTTTAAAATATTTGAAATAAAACATATAGCCTCTATCTTCTGAAGTAAAATGATAGTTCTTTAATTTTGGACGTCAATTTGAAGAGTCCCAATTGAGGTTCCATTCTTTTACTACCATACGAGGGATGCCTTTTAAGTTTTGTCGTTTGAAGAAAAAAACACAACTAGAACCTTATAGTACTTTTTATTGTTTTTCAAAGTATTCACCACGTAGCTTAATACACTTTTCCATTCGCTCAAACCAGTTATTATAACATTTATACCACTCTAAAGTGGGGGTGTTCAAAATGGCTGACTTGAAAGCGTCGACTGCTTTTTCACCGGACTGGAACCTTTAACCACGAAGACTTTTCTTAATTTTAGGAAATGTAAATAAATCGTTAGGGCTTAGGTCAGGACTGTATGGAGGATGGTCAAGAATTTCTACTTTTTCCTGCTTCAAATACTCAATCGTTTGACGAGCGCTGTGTGAGATTGCGTTGTCGTGGTGCAGGATGATGCGTCGCTTTGAGTTAGATTTTCGAAGTTGGCGATGACTTGTGGTAAACAAACTGTGGTATACCTCTCTCCATTAACCGTTCTACGATCTTCAAGTGCAATAGTCGCAATATGGCCGGTTTTTCCAATGAACGTGGCCACCACCTTCTTTGAAGTGCTTCGAGAACGAACAACTTTAGTCGGTTTTGGCTTGTCTTGAAAGACCCAGATTGTAGATTGTTGTTTGGAATCAGGATCGTAGGCATAGATCCAAGATTCGTCACCACTGAGGATATCGTAGACGTGATTTGACTCTCCTTGGTTGAACCTTTGCAGAGTTTTCTTACAACATCTGACGCGGGCCGCCTTGTGATCGTCGGAAAGCAGATGCGGTATCCAACGGCAATCTAGCTTTCTTACACCAAGCGCTTCATGCAAGATTTTCTGAATGGTTGTCCCTGAGATGCTTAATAGAGCCTCTATCTCTCGATACGTCACATGACGATCTTAGAGAATTTGTTGTCTCTCAGTAATTATGTTATCTTCAGTGAAGGCGGATTTTGGCCGTCCTTCGCGAGATTTGTCACTAAGACTAGTATGTCTACGCTGGAATTATAAATACCAGCGTTCGACAGTCCGCAGACATGGGGCTTCATCACTGAACACAGATGTTAGCTCTTCAAAACACTGAAGCCGTGTCAGGCCTCTTCTAAAGTTGTAGAAAATTATTGCACGAACATTTTCCTTAGAAAGATTCATTTTCGTACGTAACCTGACAGATTCTAATCGACGCTGTGACTAAACAATAGCATCAATCCCAAAACTTTCAATTGTTTTGAGATTCGAAATTTAAACACATTCGAATATAGAACAGTTCCAAATTCAAAATTGCCGGGAAATATGGAAACGACAGAACTTAAAAGGCATGCCTGGTAGAAATAGCGTATATTTCTTACCTCAAAATAATATCTTTCCTAATGGTTTCGAGTCGTTTGTCGAGGGTTGCCTTCGAAGGTACTGACATTCCGTTGACGGTCATGTCGTCATTCTTCAGCGCCAGACTGGCATACTGCAGGCCATCTACTAGAGCTCTAATCCTGCCACCTAACAGAAGCATACATATCTAAATTAGTGAAAGTTTAAATGTCTGCCGATTACAACGGGAAAATGCAAGCAAACCCGCTCATTCGCGGCGCTCTTGCCAATCCTTGAGCAACTACTCGAGGTCACAAATCTTGCGACCCATAGAGTCTAGTCTCATAGACTGTCTGTTACCATGCCACAAGAAATATACTTACCTTAGGTAATTAAATAATTTACTTTGCATAACAAACCATTACATACAACCAAAGAATTTGTAATAAATTCTTTGCATATAACAAAAGCAGGAAACTATAATAATCCACCCAAACATTACACCACATCCTTTTATTTAACATCCTCGTATTCCTAATTGTAGTCATCAAGATGTTATTGCTATGACACACATTCTACGAAAGATGTTTCAACCTGATTGTCCAGATAAGATAAACGCACGGAATACACAGCATGTTGTTTGATAACGTTTTCATGGCTATGATTTAGGTGTTTAGACTACTAGCTCAAACTAGTCATTTGTAAATGTACCTATTCTCAAACTTAGAGACACCATACCAAATTAGATCGCATCCAGAAATACAAGTGTGTGCGGCGTTTCGAGCGTCGACAGTCAAGATTACTGAATTTTGTTAACTGTGGCACAACCCGTGGCAATATAACCTACCTGGTCCCGCCACCCACTCACACCACTGTTACTCATGTAAACCAGGATGCAATGGTGCACAATAATAAAGTTGAGGTTTGACCCTCGACAAGTCCCGGGAAACGTTAAAATGTCTTGGAACCCGCACGAATTACCTGCCGAAAATAACCTTCCTAACTAAAGTCTTGAAGGCTGTACCTCAGAAATCATAACCTTTAATGTCACTCTCTTCTACTATAGCCAGACACTACAGTGGTGCCCAAAGAAGACTCAATTCACATAATATAACGTCAAAACCCACTGACCTTCCTTCTTCTTCCAGATGTAATGTGGCAAATAGAAGCAGATGGACTGGATGAATAGAACGAACGGCACCCACTGGTAATAGGTGTGGTGTAGCGTCTCATCGGAATTGCTGATGGGGCCCACGCCCGGGTGCGGCAGAAAGCCCTCCTGGAGGAGGGTCTCGTTGTAATGCCGGACCTGGTTGAAGAAAATATGACTTAGATAATAGATATTAATGGTTTAGTACGGAACAAGGTGAGAGGAAGACATTGCTCATGTTCTTCGTGCGTTTGAAAATACGGACGACAGTGGTCTAGCTAGTAGTTTAGTCGCGGGACTCATATGTCATGCAGCTCACTGCATCGGGTAGTTACGGGTTCTACTCACGTCGGGAGAAAACTCAACTGATCTGAGATTACTGACGTGAGACAAATTTGCAACAGCAATGGGTCATCCATTTCGACTTCAGGAACGAACAAATGGCCAAATCTAAAATACCTCTCTCTGTGTTATGTCGCTATGGATAGTAGGTATACTTACAATAGTAAACGTAGCCATGAAGAAGCAGTAGGTCTGGATGACATGGTCCGGCACCCCCTGGTCCGACAGACACCGGATGTGGTCCCCGAAGTACTCCCGCGCACACACCAGTATAACGCACCCGACCAGCACCGTCACAGTGAACTTGTAGTGCAACTTGAACGCAAAGTTGTCTATGATTGGCTTTGTGAAGTTGAAGCGCATCCGCGGCGCCAACGTAGTCAGCGTTGACATCAACATGGTGGCTATGTGTTGCGCTGCCCGGTCAAAGTTGCATTTGGTTGTTGGATCTGAAAGCGATGTTCATTATGGTCACCGGCTGGAAGGATATGGTGCATAACTTGTCAAATTGTAAAATTGTGTCAAATAAATAGGTAGATACAAATTTGTATAGATAAAGATTTATGACCTGCCATTGTACCCCTTAGACTCAAACTGATGATTCAATAAACCGCCGAAATTTAATTGGAGGTAAGGAAATTTGACTTTTATTCGGTGGTCAAAGCCAAGTAAGGTTTATATTGCTTAGAACAACGGGGGACCTTACAAATTTACATATTTTTCTTAAAACTACAAACGGATCGGAACGCGTTCTCTACCGCGCCTCCAGATAATGATTTTATTTTCATTCAAATGAATAATTCAAAATTCAAATACTGAAATAGGTTGATAGCTATTTACTACGCCGTAACTCTATTATAAGTACTTAGATAAATTTATTGAATACTTTGATCTGTTTATTTGAATTACCCACATTACTGGGCAACAACACGTCTAAAACATGTCAATATTATTTAGATAATAATGAATAGGTTAATATTTACATAATGGCAAGTTTGTAGATAAGTCGGTTATTTTATTTGTACGGTGTATATTTTATGACTATTTTCCCTAATTGGGTTTTGCTTTGATAACAAGGACGATAAATAACGTTAATTTAATGTTGAATCAATAAGTTACAAAAAGCATGATAACCGTTCACTAGATTAACAATTGATGTATTACTATAAAGTATAATTTCCTCAATACCCAAATCAGCCAAACAGGAGGCTCATTTATCTTCCCTGGAGAGTTCCTATACAGTGTACCTACATATATGATGATGATTTATCGATTGATATAGACGTATGGAAAATATGGACGCTTCACACATCCGACGGTACTGCCCAAGATGCATGGTGCATGCAAACCGACACGGAATAAAAGGGTGCACATATCTCCAAACACCAATCCGCAATCCAATCCAAATTCAAAAATAACCAATCAACTTTGATTACCCCTTGGAGTAGTGTTTCGAGCGTAGGCCGCTAGGCTCAGTGCACATTATGGTTTCGGATTCGATTTCCGCCGGGGAAAATTTCGGAAATGGCTTTTTCGTAATTAATCCTGGTCTAGGAGTCACTGGGATCGTCCCCAATCCATTGTACGGTACCCATAGTACAAGCATTGCTTAGTTTGGGATCATAAAGGTAGTGTGTCAATCTGGCGATATTTATTATTATTTAACTAACCTTTGCGCGTCGCCGCGTAGAACACTCACACGAGTAAACAACACTTGCCTAATTTATCGGAAACACAAAATACTGTCAAGATGTGCGCATACGGGCGACTCTGTATAGAGCAGGTATGAAACTGCTGAACAATTCACTGATAGCGATAAGATAGAACGCGGCGCGATAAAGACTGCTGATCGGCCACTAGCCTCTAAGGATAGGCTTCATGTGACGTCATAGTGTGACGAGAGATTGATGCATGATAGCACTATTGGCAGTCAACGCCCCTGGTGCGCCAATCTGAGGTGCCTCTAACAGCACCCACATAGCACCAATCAATCCTACTAATATTATAAATGCGAAAGTTTGTGAGTGTGGATGTATGTTTGTTACTCTTTCACGCAAAAACTACTGAACGGATTTGAATGAAATTTGGAACACATATAGTTTATAACCGGGATTAACATATAGGATACTTTTTATCCCGATAATCCCGAAACTTTTGCTAAGTTAAATACTACGCGGACGAAGTCGCGGGCATAAACTAGTGGTATTTAAAACGGGTAGCCAATTGCTTACAGCTTAGATAAATACGGCCGACCTGTAGTACCAACGTCAAAGAGAAGATCGGTGTAAAATTCAAATTATAGCTGTTTCGTACGGTTAGTGAGGGAGCCGGAAGCCCAAACATCCTAGGCTCCCTTACTCTCCTTCTGTCCAGTCCCCTTCAAGTCGGTAGGTATCGTGTGAGCAATCCCTTTGGTATGGCAACCATCTTGTACCCTATAGTATAGATATAGGCTACAAGAAACGCGGTACACAATAAGCGCTTAATAGGTTGAAAACTTGTTTGCCTACGTTGTTTTAAAACAAAATTATATGTAACTAGCTGTGCCCCCCGACTTCGTCCGCGTAGTAATTTAACGTAACTAAAATTTCGGGATTATCGGGATAAAAAGTATCCTATATGTTAATCCCGGTTATAAACTATCTGTGTTCCAAATTTCATCCAAATCCGTTCAGTAGTTTTTGCGTGAAGGAGTAACAAACATACATACATACATACATACATCCACACTCACAAACTTTCACATTTATAATTTGAGTAGGATTTATGCAGCCAAGTTAAAACATGAATTGTAGTACTAATTGGGACAACTTCAGTAGTGAACTATGACCAGACACTTTGTAATTTTTCATTTTCACAGGTTATGAGGAGACCGCATTTACTATGGGCGTAACTAATGTAATATAATAAAAAAACATGGAAGAACCCTTGCAATTCACGACAAACTCATCACCTAATGAAGTGTGGCCTGAAAACATTTCTATTGAAGAAAGCGCGCCTGGCTACGGCGCGCGTAGCACGTAACATCGTCGATTTCAAAGTATCACCTGTAAAGCAGAGATATTATACTATCAGTGATAAGTATGATCGTTACAATAATATGCCTCACAAGTGAATAGGTATTCATGTGACATATCTGTCGATTTACGTCTTCTTTACCATTAATAGGTATCAATACATAGTATAAAACAAAGTCGCTTCCCGCTGTCTGTATGTCCCTATGTATGCTTAGATCTTTAAAACTACGCAACGGATTTTGATGCGGTTTTTTTAATAGATAGTGTGATTCAAGAGGAAGGGTTATGTGTATAATACATGCATAATATAGTAGAGAAACACTGATAATATTAGAGCCGTGCGAAGCCGGGGCGGGTCGCTAGTTACTAATACAAACACTTTTATCATTCTAATAAACTAATCTAAAATTAATCCCGTTAATATTATAATTAGAAAAATCTGATTTTATTTAATCAGATTTGTGATAGTGCGAGAACTAGGGATTACTAGGATTATGAACTACTTACTTAGCTGGAATGTTAATCTATTGGTTCATAAGTGGACTAAGGGCAAGGACTGTAAAAAAATGAATTGATTAATGAAAATGATGATTATTATTTTCTGTTTAAATCAAATAATAGTAGACCCTATACCTATTCCATTATATTACATAATGCGATGACATGAACCGTCATAATCCTACTAATATTATAAATGTGAAAGTTTGTGAGTGTGGATGTATGTATGTATGTATGTATGTTTGTTACTCCTTCACGCAAAAAAAACTGAACGGATTTGGATGAAATTTGGAACACAGATAGTTTATAACCGGGATTAACATATAGGATACTTTTTATCCCGATAATCCCGAATTTTTTGTTACGTTAAATAGTACGCGGACGAAGTCGGGGGGCACAGCTAGTTAATTATAAAAAATGTAAATACCTACCAAGAGATAATCAAGGTGAGAGTCCATTATGTGTGGGTATAAGTTGATAACTTTATTTTTATTTAACAACCTATGATAGGTAAGTATGATTATTTATGTCAAGTATGTATGTATGAAAGTTAAATAAATAAAGTAATCTGTTAAACTGACTGCCTGGCCGTTAGTCAAGCTGGTCTTAACCTAAATTCTAAAAAGCTTACAGAGAAAATAATGAAAAGAAAATATTCTTAAGTTTGATACTATTTTGTACTAAACAATAGTATAAGTATGTAGATACCTACGTACACGGGAAATGGGATGCAGGCTTGAATAATTAAATATCTACGTTGCGTAGGAACAATGTAGACAACTGAAATTGAAGTATGTATTTCCATTGTGGTGTTTAAGTAGGTACATATGTAGGTACATAATTCACTGTCGATTTAGGTTATCTACACTTATCGAGTGTTCGATAACGTGAAGGAAAAGTATTAAAGGTTTTGATGATATCACGAAGCCGTTTCATGTGAATTTTCATTTAACTAGGTGAGTGATACAATTTTGTAATATCAAATGGCTTGCTTTTAGAAAATAAAATTAAATTATTGGGTTATCCATGTGTCTGTAGCGAAGTGAAAAATAAGTAAGTACTGCTTATTACATAGACACAGCCACGATGGTATCGGCACCTACTTGATTGCTTCAATACCCGACTGAAAGGACCTCACACTAGGATATTGGTATGTATTTCAAATTAAAAGATTTTCGATTATTAAATACTCATAAAAAAATTAAAATTATGTTACCTACCAAGTTAATTTATGATTTAAAAAACGTGATGAAACTACTGTTATCAAACTACATTATATGAAAATAAATAACTACCTTCTACATAGTTATATTGTATTCAACCATTTCATAAAACAAAAAAGTATTTGTGTTGTGTTTATCTCTACTGCCAGCTATGTCTAAAATTTTACATAAATAATTTAACAGATTGAGCGGCCTGCACTCAACGGCGGTTTTTAAATGTATGTACCAAAAATATGTGGGTTTTATGATTTTAATGTGTACACGACTTTCAAGAGTACGTGACTCTACCTATCTGCAATGACACGCACATTTTGTCCAGCAACATCTCAGTTTACATAATAAATAATATCCTGATTTGTGATAAAGTCACATCTGACACTATCGAAACTTTCCCCTGTGAAAAGTTACTAACTACTTACTTTTGCCTAAAGAAATGCGCTTCAGCTATAGCCACCTGACCTCTTCATTACAATTTCTTTGCATCTAGCAAAACAGCTGAGTTGGCGACAGTGGCGCTTTTCATATGGTGGGCCTATAGAATTTAGTGCCAGTATAACCAACTTGGCATTAACGTGGCAGACACGCTGACAATTGTTCGCATGCCTGGACTGCTCGGGTTCGAATGACTGGATACAATGCAGAGGTCGGAAAGTCCACCTATATTTGCAACCGCTGGGTGGATTCACTGATAATAAGTGCAGTGGGGTTCCCGTGGCCTTCCCTCAGGAAGGCCCACAGTGGGTTGGTGTGAGACCTGCCGGTATCTGGAAGGATTTCCCCACATTAAAAATTTCCCCACTTCAAAAGATACGACATGTGGACGCCACGTTCAACATACACATGCGTACAGACATCATAATATATATCACTTGTAGGTAGATATTTATATAGAACATGCCCCTGAAGTTCGAATGGCAACTGCAACAGGAAATTCTTCCCTGTCCTTTTATTGTCAACACACTTTTAGTATGCCGTAATATAAATAATGTACAAATCTAACAATAATACGGAGACGTTAATCGTATGCGTATACAATCTTCGTGTCGCAGTGATGTGATACAATAAGTAGAGTCACAACTATAAATAACCGTGATTTACTCTGCGATAAGTAATTTGAGATATCTTTGGTTTGGTGAACGAGCTGTTACCCCTGACTTCGTAATGAGGAGGGGTAATATGTTAGTGCAGCTATTTCTGATGTTTGGACCCGTTTTAAGCAATAGTTTACTGTAATAGTGCGGATCCAGCACTGCTACAGTCACAAATCTGTTTCCGGAAAGACTGGGACTCAATTTAAAATTTAATAAAAACTAGCGACCCGCCCCGGCTTCGCACGGGTGCAATAAATTATCAGCGTTTCTCTACTATATTATACATGTATTATATATATACCTTCCTCTTGAACTCTATCTGTGAAAAAAAACCCATCAAAATCCGTTGCGAAGTTTTAAAAATCTAAGCATACAAAGGGACAGACACACAGCTGGAAGCGACTTTGTTTATGTATGTAGTGATAATTGTTATCAAATATAAGTATGAGAGTACTAAGCATAAATTAATTTAGTATTATTACATACGTACTTTAATTAGGATATATTATAAACAATTACCTTGTTACGGATCGTTTGTTAGGTATTAATTATAATAAATCGGACAATGTATAAATATATTTATAGTAATTGCATAACGTTATGTATAGGACCGGTTCTGTGCCCGATCCGGTCATGTAAGCGAAAATATCACTAATGTGTACCACAAATTACACACACAAACATAACTATATAAAAAAATGGGTGGGTTACTAACGTTTACTGTCGACAGATTCTCACTTCATTATCACTTTACTAAAAAGGAAATTAATGAATCGACAGATTGCATCATGTCGGTTATAATTAGCTGGACGGTACAGTAGAAAACGGAGAACTCTCTGAAATTTTATATTATCCTCATTGATCTCTTATATTATTTTATATATTCACGCGCGCTGGTTCGAAGCTCCCCGTGGTATCTAGATAGGTAAAACTTAAGTATGGACAGGTAGTTAACATTAACACTTTTCGGTATAACACCGCTACCTACACTTCTGCAATTATTAGGTGTGGGACGTATTAAACGCAGGACTTCCTATACTGCGATTGTTCATTTTCAAAATTCATTTCTCATTTAACATCTAGCTTCATGCATTGTGTGCAGTGCATTAATCCATGGAAATTTATTTCTTAGTTATCATATCATTCTTCTTTTCAAGATGTCATGTCGTTATCACCTCGAAAACCAAAAGTGTCAAAACAGTGGAGTGATAATCGTCCGACTTCACGACAAAAAGTAGCTCACTGTTCCCACCACATACACAGGATCCCGTATTGTGTATGTGTGTGTGAACACGTCTAGTCCGGAGCGAAGCCCGCAAGACTGCATTCCTTGCGACGACTCTAGCGGATAAAGGTCCATAGGAACTTTATAATTTAAAGCAACAATAAACTGTGTAGCTAATAGTATATGTAATGATAATTTTAATGATTAATATTATAACCGCTAAAACTAAGAATATACGTTAGGACAGCCTATAGTAGATATACGTCAGAATTCCAATAAATATAGACTTATTATTGCGCGATATATTTTTTATAAATTTAGGTCAAATAGACGCTAATAGTAATAATCATACGATTATTACTGTCCTGCAATTTTAATTATCATACACCCAATGACAGACATAATAATTGCTTAACGTTGATGATGATTACTATTAGGTATATTTTGTCTGAAACCCATAATTCGTTAAATATTAGGCAGATACAGGTCTAAGCCACAGAAACAAAATATAAATTTTGGTCTGAGCTCCAAACTAGACAACATGTGAAAACGTTCCTATCTCCTGATTTCCCATCGCATTTCCAACTGTGTCTGAACGAATTCAAGCAGTTTTAAAACTGTAGAAACTCTCCTACTATTTAAAGTTAACCATTTTAGAAAATGTGAGGAAAGGCATTTCTGCGTACATAAGATATATTTTCATTATTCAAATATACTAAAGTATCCCGTACGAATTCTTATTTACAATTTATTTGGTCCCGTACAATGCCAGTAAGCAACCAATACATCATAAAACGTAAGATATCATTAATTTTTCACGACAACACGAGACTAATTCACTGCAACGACCACCGTTTGACCTGTGACTGGCCGTCACACAGACATACATCCTCACACCTGCGTGTGTTAATAATTAATATACAATGTATGTATTACACTGAGGTCTCGCGCACACATTCGCAGCGCGCGGTATCGTCTCTGATCGCACGCGTTGACTCGACTCACGCGCAGAAGAATACTAGAGGACGGAACACAAAGAAAAGGGTGTTCGTGAAAATTTTGGTGTTAAAATTTTATTGTTTTTATATTATTATATTAACATTGTAATTCCACTTTTAAAATGGGTTATAAAACTATTATCTATCCATTGAGTTCAAGGAGTTCTTCACTTTATGAAAACATGATGAAGGACGGATACACTTGGCTTCCTAGCTTAATAAACAATTATCATTTTGTTGAAAATTTGTAGTTCCAGATGTTTCAAATGTTTACCTACCCTCGAGGATTGTATGATTATTAATGTAGGTATTACGCAAAGTTACCCGAATTTACATTGTTAAAGATTGCTGATGCGTTATCAACGTGATAACAAGTGATAGCAACCAACATCTCATAAGTCATAAGAAACCACACAATTGGGTCGACGTCGTCCACTCGTCACAATACGACAAACAACAGTAATTAATGTCATGTTTGAACAAGATTAATAACTACTAAATTAGACGAAATATTTGTTCACGTATCACGAGGTCTGGTGACATACTGAAGAAGCTGGTACGATGTTACTGGTACGGACGGGGGCTCCTGGTAATTTCCGGAACTGGCTGGTAGATAATTAGACCAGATTATCAGAAGATAGGACAGAATACATAAGCGTACAAGAGGCGTCTACTCAGTAATTATTTCCCACTCTACAGATTGAAACATAAAGGGTATACTATTTTTTTCAAAACTTAACTTTGTAATTTTTAAACTATCAGCTTTGGAGGAATTTTGAAAAACAAAAGGTGTTACAGGGATATAGCCATTGACAGATTTCATAAGTCTACAAAACCTTTAGTACTTCAACTGTCCAAAAAAGCCGAAAGTTTTAGATTTACAAAGATAAGTAGCAAAAAAATAGTATACCCTTTCTGTTTCACCTAGTATATGCACAGTGTGCGGTGTAATGGGGTCGTTCTATCGGCTACAGATTAAATCGAAGATGCAGAATATTCTCTGCTTCATAGTTTTCTCCTAAAATAATTAGTAACGCTTAGTTTTTCTTGAGTTACGTAATTGGTATATGTTTTTTTAAGTATATCCTTATGTAAATTGCTGACCAAACTACTTCGATCACAAATAACCGCAAGTTCTTATTATTTATCCCAATCAGAAACAAGATAGGTATACAAACGACGTTGATTGGTTTAACAAACGGTTGTTACATGCAATTATCCTTATGATCCCTGAATGAACTCACAAAGCCCATGGTTTCAGATTTACAAAGTAAAGTTGCAAAAAAATTAGTATACCCTTTTTGTTTCACCTTGTATGTCTGTCTGCCATTTATATTTTACTTAAGAGCGAATAAAACCGAATTTACCAGACTAAAAATTGTTTGATGATGATCGTGCTCCTTGATAGGCTAACCTCACGTGGATCATTAACTCATTATGATAACAAAATCTGCACAAAACGTCTCAGAATCCGACTGGAATGCAGACGAAGCCTGTGTCCAGGGTGAGGCGTGGAGGGTCCGCCACGGAACCAGTTCTGTCACCTCGCGCCGACCTTTATCTCCATCCAACCGCCGTTACTGCGCACGCGCACCGGCTAGATCTTCTATGTTGAGAAATATGACTGCCTATCAAGATTACTATCCTATCTCCTACTAATATTATAAATGCGAAAGTTTGTGAGTGTGGTATTTACGCAAAAACTACTGAACGGTTTTGGATGAAATTTGGAACACAGATAGTTTATAACCTAGATTAACACATATAATACTTTACTCAAATCTACGCGGACGAAGTCGCAGGCACACCAAAAGGCCTTACATAGTCGGATTAACCACTCAACAGACCTAAGTACGAAGAGGCATTTGTCGTGTGTCTCATTATTCTTATAGTTATATCTCTCTCTGTTGAGTGGTCGATCCGACCGTGTAGGCAACATTCCATACAGGGATTGCAAAATCGAAATTTGACTAATTTCGACTACCTATTAGTATTTCCAAATATCTAATTGTATCTCGGTCAAAACAAAACAAACTCGCCAATTTACCTAATTGGGTAATTAGTGGTGCATCGTTGTAGACTAGCTACCTAGCTACATAGATCTTGTAGACACGCTTTTCGCCAATATCGCTGCTTATTCTTATGCTTTAGTTCTAATCATCTAAATATCAGTAAATGTTTAACTATAATTACTTTAATGAATCAACTAACTTCAATTTGTACGAGTAAGTAACGACATAATTCCCATCATTTCAAAATTACATGAAGTACTACCAACATGATTACTGGATCGTTACCAGATAGCCAACATGACGGCCTATAGTTACGCAGAATCGGCTTAACTACAAGCACAAACTCTTCATCAAGGAATAATAATACAATGAGGGACCTATTTCATCGAAATACTTTCCAACTCTCTTGACTTGACCACTGTACAGGTTATTGCAAAGTTTCAATAGTTTGATTCCGGTTATCGTAATACTCTGGGGTTATACCTCCCCTCAACACAAGGGGGATTCAGTTTCAGGCCATAGTCCGCCACGCTCGGCTTTCCTATCATAAAACTTGAATTCATGTAACCAGTATAATTTTATTATATTTTCATTACTCCAAATCTCAGTGAACTTTCAACATTCTTCAGCATTCGTTCCGAACTAAACTTCTGTGTTCCACTTAGTGGTTCCATATGCCCAGTTATTCAAGTTACACCTACGCTAGAAAGGGACACATGACGTTTCCGGGTGAGAGTGAAGGAAAAAGATGTAGGGCCCGTTAGGAAAGTAGTTTAGACTACTACATTTACGCGCAAACAGTGATGGCTGTCGATTTGATCGATAGGAATGTGACTTTCCTGTGCATCGACCCTTTATTTATTTAAATTATATTATATATACTAGCTGAGCCCGCGACTTCGTCCGCGTGGAATTTAACCTAACAAAAAAGCCGCTCCCGCTCCCGCGTTCTGAACCCCGCGCGACGGGACCCGTTTTTAAAAATTTAGTTTTTCTAAAATAAATGTTACCTAAGTTACTGCTTATAACATCAGCTATCTACCAGTGAAAGTCCCGTCAAAATCGGTCCACCCGTTTCGGAGATACTCTTTGATTTCATGTGTTTTTATTTTTTTACACGGAACCCTAATTGTTTTTCTAAAATTTAAGTAGCCTAAGTTACTCTCTATAACACAGCTATCTGCCAGTGAAAGTCCCGTCAAAATCGGTCCAGCCGTTTCGGAGATTACCCGGAACAAACACACAGACAGACAGACAGACAGACAAAAAAAAAACGCGTTTTTGCTATAGGTGTCGTATGCACTTTGATATGCACTTAGTGAAAAGGTGTTATTTTGATAATACAGACACTCCAATTTTATTTATTTGTATAGATGTATATACCATAAATACTATCTTACATATTTATAATAAAACTAAAACTATAAACACTAAACTATGGATGGTTACAGCAGCAATATCTCCCGAAATCGCCTGAACACTACACCCTTCGGCCAGTAGTCTTCCTGCATGAAAATTGACAGCCTTTCAGTGGGGACCCTAACCACAAACGCATTGAAAGTAGCGTTGTGACTATAGCCCAACAGCTTTATAATGTGCTATTATAAGTTAAATTTACGGCTAAAATCATGGTAAAATACTCGAGAGATCAATCTGGCTTGACGTTGTGCTTCGTTTGCTAATTTAAAGAGAAAGTAACCAAAATCTTGTTCAAAATTTCGCATTGAGTGAAAAATTTTGATAGATTTACTTAATTTGCGTGAATTCAAATAACAAGGTAACTTTCTCAATCTACTTAAAAAATAAAAACAAAACTTATCGATTAAGGTAGGTACCATTTGGTTTAAAATTTTGGAGGTTGACAAGCCGAGGGTGATTGGGTCCTTCTCCCAAATTGTTTTAGAAACACAAAAGACGTTACAGTATTTAGTTAAAAGTGGCCGTCCCAAATAAGGGTAAACATTGACGCGTGTATTGGTAGTAATTCTGTTGGTACACGCACTAAGTTTAACTAAACTAAATATATTACCGTCCATTTCATGGTCGTGATGCATGAGCAAGGCACCAATATTCTCACTCTCTAGCTCACAGTCAACAAAACTACCACAATACTACAATATTATTATATGAAATTTTATATTTAAATTGGCACAACTTTTAATGGGTAAGTACTTAATAAGAATAATAAAATTACCTAAATGTCAGTTATACATGGATAAAATAATCAACAAGCTTAATTTGTGCATTGGCAGAGTACTTAAAAGCCCAGCCCTTCCTTTATACGCTATCGATAGCCACCTCGCGCCAACACTACATCCTAAGTGAGAGAATTAAGTCGATTGTTACCTGGCGAACGAGGTCCCGATGACTCAGGGATTCATCAAACTATTCATTGCGCCACTACCTGTTGCTTGTGTGTTTGTAGGCAGACACCGGACGGAGCGCTCGGGGTTTTAATATTAGTCATTTCGTGGTTTTCAATTGTTTATTTTATGAGCTGAAGAAATGCGTGATACTCTGCAGCGGCGCCACCATGATAAAAAGTGGCAAATCATAGTGAGAAAAAATGTACGATTAACGTATATAATGTACGTATATCGTATTTTAATGTACCTTTCCCAGGTACCGAGATAATTGACATTTTTAGTGGCGCCGCTGGGGAGTATGCTCTCCAGCGGCGCCACCTGGTTCTCATACTTATGAATGATATTGGCTGCTAAATTTTATTGTAAATAAATGTACCTATGCAGTCTACTATGTACATGTCAAAAAACATCAATATTATACAGTAGTTTAATTTATTTTGATCATTTATATTACCCTAAAAACGCCCGAACAGCTTAGGTTCACATACCTAGCACCGACAAAGCTAATGGTATTAGCAACTATATTCTATTGGAAATAAATGTTTGGACGCTAAATAAGAAGTACATGTTAAAAGATATAATTATTAGACGGTAGTTTATTTTTTTTCATTTATTTAAAGTTACCCTAAAAATGGCCGTTTACAGTTGATATTCACATGCCTGGTACTTACAAAGTATTATGGTTTAGCAACTATGTTCTATTGAATATATATGTCGCCGCCAAATAGCTTAATTCGCCGTTCAATTAACAGCCTAGGCACTTAACTAAACGGCGCCGTTCAACTAGTGGCCTGAATGATATTCAGCCATTTGATCAAACAGCTAGGCAAATGACTTGGATCGATGACGTTTAACTACTTGCCTAGCCGTTTAATTAGCTGCCTAGCCTGTTCATTTCAATTTAGTTCTACTTTCTGCCACCTAGCGCCGAAACTCACCAAACTGTCAATATCTCTATATTCTATATTCTCTTTGGTCAATATGGCGTCGGAAAGAAACAACTTTGATGGAATAATTTTATTAGGTACTTAGGTTTTTTACGATTTTTTTTAGATCCACCGAATCTATTTGCCGGGTGGGGTTTCTGTGGGGTCATAAAAAAAATAACCCTAACCTAAACCCATCCAGATCGTTCTGCTTGGGTAGTATTTTGAAAAAGTTTTGTAGTACTTAAATGTCAACCAGTTGCCTAAGCATTAGCCAGCCAGTTTATTAAATGTTGTAATAGACGATACGGCTGAATATCATTCAGGCCGTTAGTTGAACGGCGCTGTTTAGTTAAGTGCCTAGGCTGTTAATTGAACGGCGAATTAAGCTATTTGGCGGCGACATATATATACGAATCCTGTATATTATTTATAAGTTACAAATTATCATTATAAGACGATTGTTTAATTTATTTCAATTAATTAATTTTACCTTAAAACTCCCGTATACGGGTGAGGTTCACATACCTAGCACCGACAAAGCTAATCGTATTAGTAACTATATTCTATTGGAAATCAATGTTTGAACGCTATATGAGAAGTACATATTAAAACATATAATTATAAGACAGCAGTTTATTTTATTTTATTAAATTTAAAGCTACTTTGAAAACGCCCGTTTATAGCTGAGGTGCGCCGCGCCGCCGTTCGTCCTGTGACTCTGGCGAAGATTTTAAAAAAATATAATGAAATTTATTATTTAAAATTAAAAGACAGCTTTTACATTATGACGATGTGAACAACACACTCGCTAAAGTTGAAGATTGGTTCAATGTAAATAATCTTCTACTTAATGAGAATAAAACGAAATGTATAAAGTTCTCAACGCCAAATGTGAGACAAGTAGGAACTAATATACGACTAAATGGAGCAGAATTGGACCTTGTGGAGGAAACTGTCTTTCTAGGGATCTCTATAGATGAAAAATTGCAATGGGGTCCTCATATCAAAAAATTGTCGGGTAAACTCAGCAGTGCGGCATATGCTGTTAAAAAAATCAGGCACTTAACCGACGTTGAAACAGCTAGAATTGTTTATTTTAGTTATTTCCATAGCGTTATGTCATATGGCATACTGCTCTGGGGATGCTCTGCTGATTTAAACTCCATTTTTGTTCTGCAGAAAAGAGCTATACGAGCTATTTACAATCTAACTCCAAGAATATTCCTCAGAGAAAAATTTAAAGAAATATATATTCTAACTGTTGTGTCACAATTTATCTATGAAAATCTCATGTACGTTAAAAAAAATGCAAATAATTTTGAGAAAAGGAGCGACGCTCATTCTATTAATACAAGGAATAAGCACAAGCTATCCGTACATGTAACTCGTCTCCACAGAATAAGTCATTCTTTTATGGGACAATGTATACGTTTTTACAATAAGCTTCCCAATGAAATCCGAGATTTACCAATCAATAAGTTTAAAACCCTAATTAAAACTAAACTCAGTGCAAAGGGTTATTACAAAATCTCGGATTATTTGGATGATAAATCAGCTTGGGAGTAAGCAGCTCAAATCTCGACAGTCAATAATAATGTCAAAGCGTAGCGTGTATTGCCCTACTAGTCCGAATTATTTGTGTAATTCTTGTTAACATCAAAAGGCAACACACTGGAGCTATTATAATATTTATGTTAATATCTACTACCCTTTGTAATTATTGAATATAAGCGACTGGCGATAAAAAAAAAAATATGACATGTAAAAAGACAAGCCCGCTGAGTTTCTTGCCGGATCTTCTCAGTCGAGGTCGCGTTCCGATCCGGTTGTAGATATAAGAAAAAAAATTATGTAAAATTGACAATTTCTAAGTGCCTAGGCCTAAACAAAATAAACGATTTCAATTGAATAATGATAATTTGTAACTTATAAATAACATACAGGATCCGTATATATATATTCAATAGAATATTGTTGCTAAACCATAATACTTTGTTCGTACCAGGCATGTGAACCTCAGCTGTATACGACCATTTTTAGGGGAACATTAAATTAATGAAAATAAATAAACTGCTGTCTTATAATTATATATTTTAACATGTACTTCTCATATAGCGTTCAAACATTGATTTCCAATAGAATATAGTTACTAATACGATTAGCTTTGTCGGTGCTAGGTATGTGAACCTCACCCGTATACGGGAGTTTAAAGGTAAAATTAATTAATGGAAATAAATTAATCAATCGTCTTATAATGATAATTTGTAACTTATAAATAATATACAGGATTCGTATATATATATTCAATAGAACATAGTTGCTAAACCATAATACTTTGTAAGTACCAGGCATGTGAATATCAACTGTAAACGGCCATTTTTAGGGTAACTTTAAATAAATGAAAAAAAATAAACTACCGTCTAATAATTATATCTTTTAACATGTACTTCTTATTTAGCGTCCAAACATTTATTTCCAATAGAATATAGTTGCTAATACCATTAGCTTTGTCGGTGCTAGGTATGTGAACCTAAGCTGTTCGGGCGTTTTTAGGGTAATATAAATGATCAAAATAAATTAAACTACTGTATAATATTGATGTTTTTGACATGTACATAGTAGACTGCATAGGTACATTTATTTACAATAAAATTTAGCAGCCAATATCATTCATAAGTATGAGAACCAGGTGGCGCCGCTGGAGAGCATACTCCCCAGCGGCGCCACTAAAAATGTCAATTATCTCGGTACCTGGGAAAGGTACATTAAAATACGATATACGTACATTATATACGTTAATCGTACATTTTTTCCCACTATGATTTGTCACTTTTTATCATGGTGGCGCCGCTGCAGAGTATCACGCGAAGAAATGGTTTAAAAAGTCATGACTGGCTCTGGTTAATACATGATTAAATACCTACATAAACAGCTGGCGATGACGTTATATCAAAAAAATCCCACAGTAGGACCATACGGATAACGCGTCACCGATAATTTCCGTACATATTACTGTATCCAGGTGCCGAATACGTCATATCCGGTACCTGGATACAGTAAGTAGGTATCGGTGTGAATTTTATCGCATGAGCTAATGTCTGTGGTTTCAGAACCGTTTTCGAACGTAAAATAATATAGTCAAGCTGTCTACGTAACTTACATAATTCTACTCCACACGGAATTAGCCTTAACGATTCTTCCTCCACTAATATCCTTAGCAGTGTGTGGTCATGTAACAGTAGATGCGCGTGCGCAGGTCCCGCGGGAAGCAGTCGGGGGCACGGTGCAATTACTTCGGCCTTGCACGCCCACCGCCGCGCCTCTAACTATCCTAGATTACACTTATTTATAGAGTGATAACAGATTTTATTACAGTCACATTTGGTTCTGATAGAGTGTCATCTTAACTTATTAAATGCCTGTAAAATTACCTTGACTTCTGAGGCAGATTTTTAACATTGAACCCTGGGATGTGAAAGTAGGGACGAAAGATTTTAGATGCGGAGTCGCAAACAACAGCTAAGTAGTAACATTCCTACAGCGCCCAAGTGATCAAAACCTTTCTCTATAGATATCACTTTATCGATCAATACTGACCCACTATTGACCGGCCGTATGCGCTTGCGCAACCAACATTCCGTTAATATCGACGACACCATATTGGGACACTGTTATGTATCTGTGAAGCGGTCAAATGGTCATAATTCTTATTGCGTTGCGTACCTATATATGTATTATTATTTTCTTGTAGACCTATAACTGCATTTTTCGAAGGGTAGGCACAGGTGCACTGTGCAGCCACATTTCAGCGATGATACCTACCTATTACGTCCTACTGTAATTTAGCGGGCAAGTTTAAATAAATAAATAAATATCGCCAGATTGACATACCAACTGTATGGTCTCAAACTAAACAAAACTTGTACTATGTGTACCGTACAATGGACTGGGGGCGATCCCAGTGACACCGAGACCTGGGCAAATTACGAAAAGCCCATACCGAAATCTGCCCCGGCGGGAATCCAACCCAAGTATATAATATAAGTAAGTATATACCAGATAACACTACCATCAGTGGGAAATAAATCAGGCCTGTGCGAGTTGACGAACGTCACGTCTTAAAGACGCAGGGGTGCTCTTAGCATCGATAATCGATATATCGTGTCATTCGTATTGTCGAATCCTCCTCTGAATTCCATCTTTTTGCCGTCGTATATCGTCTGGACGAACGAAATTTTTTTATTGTTCATTCAGTTATCTATACGACGGCAAACAAGATGGAATTTAGAGTGGGATTCCACACTTACGATATATTGATTATCGTTGCTAAAAGTAGCGCCCCTGGGTTTACTCGCGATATTTACCTACCTTCAACACTCAACAAATTAAAGGTAATTAATAATTGGACATGAGATCCTATCGATCATTGTAGGTATTGCAAGTATGTGCATCGCGCTATTAAATTCCTCATTGATAACGAACAGTCGGCCGCGATGACATTCGTGACAAAGCCGTGTATTGTATCCTGGCAATGGACATTCCAATGAACTCTTACTGCTTATAGAACTACCATTTGTTGACCTGTGCTCGAATACCTGCGTGAGGGAAGATTGGAATGCAGCTACGAGATTAATGTGGTCAAATTATCTAGAAAAGAAAAACAAGACAAACATACCTACATAGACTGCTAAAACATAATAATCCTTCCCTTAGGGTTTGACGTAGTCGGGTAAAAAGGAACCTCCTCTATATGAACTGAGTTTAATGCAAAATGTACCTAATAATTGAAAAACATAGTTTAGCCCTTTTGACGTCCCACTCCTAGGCACGGGCCTCCCCTCACTACGAGGGGGATTCAGGCCGTAATCCACCACGCTGGCTCAGTGCGGGTTGGCGGATTTCAGATGTCTTTCGAAAATTTGTTAAATCTTCTAAAACATGCAGGTTTCATCACGATGTTCCTTCACCGTAAGCAAGTGATAATCATAATATGGAAATTATGATTCGCACATAGATTTCGTAAAACCCAGAGGTTCGAGCCGGGGTTTGAACCCAAGACCTGGTAGCCCGCAAGACGCGTGCTTAACCAATCGGCTATCACTGCTATATAATATAATAATAATTGAAAAAAAAATAGTTTAGCCCTTTTGACGTTCCACTCCTGGGCACGGGCCTCCCCTCAACACGAGGGGGATTCAGGCCATAATCCACCACGCTGGCCCAGTGCGGGTTGGCGGAATTCACAAATTATTTTCGAAAATTGATTAGATTTTCTAAGACATGCAGGTTTCCTCACGATGTTTTCCTTCACCGTAAGTGATAATCATAATAATGGAAATTATGATTCTCACATAGATTTCCTAAAACCCAGAGGTGCGAGCCGCGGTTTGAACCCAGGACCTTGTGCCCGCAAGACGCGTGCTCAACCAATCGGCTATCACTGAAATACCAGCATACTAGCCTACATAATATCGTTTCGGATCATTCGCTGTCAAACCAACTGGCTAATCTGGCTGTGACTGATGTCTTTGAAATGATATCAGTGGGCTTACATTTGTGACAATTGATTCACGAAATAATACACTGACAATCGGATACAATTTTGAAATTATCTTGAGTAACACCATTTACTAGCGAGCTGTTGGGTTTTTTTTGTCTTTAATTATTTCATGAAGCCAGTGTCAAGTAGAATTTATATTTAGATTTTTTTAATACATCAGGCTTTTGGTTTCACACGAAGACAATTATCGAGAGATCCGTACCCACCATTATTTTTTTCTAGGTATGCACTTGAACAGACTGTCCCGCTGATAGTAGGTCAGTTCCATAGTAGGCAGGCAATGAGAAGCAGCTTCGAACCGGTGGTAGATTCAGACTATACATAAATGCTTTGTTGGCTTACGTGAATAAAACCAATTTTGAGGCAATACTGTCGCCGAAGACGCGGTGCCGGCCTTAGGGACCTGGGGGCCAACTCTGTAACCACTGGCACCTCGCCCTATACGTCAGTTTTGACGTATTGCCAGCTGAGTGTGAGACTATCGAGATGAACAGCGGTTTATAGAGTTGGGCCCCAGTAAACAAGCTTTATGATGAACCCCGTGTTGTTATGCCAAGACTTCAGGAAGGACATCATTTCACATCTTGCACGTGTAATTCTTTGGCGTGCTTATTCGTTGGTTGGTGTATCTGCAGAGTTCAAACATCGTCTCTATACCATAAATATAAAAGATTTTTGCAGGGTACGTAAACAGTCTGTACAAAGTCTGTACTGTACTGTCTGTACTGTGTTTTATTCTCTTTGGTCTCCACATAAAGCGCTATCAAGATTACTCCTTCGTAAGGCAATACATCGCCAGCAGTTCCTTTATCGCTTTCACAAGGTAGGTATACCTCACATGTATTGAAGCCGATAGGGCGTATGGCAACAGCCACTTGCCTGGCCCGTGGTTAGAGAGTAAATTACGCGCCTTTATGCCACGATATAACCACCCTGGAGATACGCAATAAACGGCAGGGATGCCAACTTGATAGTTTCAATTTATGAAAATGGAATGTTTAGTTCTGGCTGGTAAGTAGGTAAGAAAAAAAAAAAAAGCAGAAACAGCCAGTATTTTTTTGAAAGTACATGTTGGTCATAAAAACCAAGCCAAGGTATAACCACAGACCTAATTTTTTTTCGCGGGTTTAATGTACCATCCTACCTTTATCTGGACAAGGTGTGGTAAAATTCTGATTTCAACAAATTGGTAACCAAAAAAACTTGCATAAATTCTTACGTTTTATGATTACAAATGAGCGCGCAGTCAACGAACCTGTTCACGTAATGTCGTTTCAAATATTACGCCCGGCTTAGACGGACTTGCTAGTTAGAACCACTAGGACAGAAATATATATACATTTATTCGACACACTAAGCATAGGATAACGATTATAAGGTGGTAGAGCAAAACTGTAGCCAATAGCTGAACGCTAATTTCAGCCGAAACCCTGAACATCCTATAATAATATAATAAGCGATGCCCGGACGTCGGCTTACATCTATCTTAAATATATATAACTCAAAGGTGACTGACTGACATAGTGATCTATCAACGCACAGCTCAAACCACTGGACGCATCGGGCTGAAATTTGGCATGCAGGTAGACGTTATGACGTAGGCATCCGCTAAGAAAGGATTTTGATTAATTCTACCCCCAAGGGGATAAAATAGGGGATGAATAATCCCAACATTTTTGTTAAAGTTAAATTACGCGCGGACGAAGTCACGGGCACAGCTAGTTTAAATATAAAACTGGTATTAATAAATCTGTCTAACTTGATTGCACTCATAAGGAGAAAGTATTTTTGCACTGAAATTAGGTACATTAAAACTCAATGTGTCGCAGTTCGCTCTCTGGGTTGAGATCTATTTAAGTAAGCCACCGCTGTCTCGTGTACGCAGGCACTAAAATTCTAACGACCAAATCTAAAGTCGCCTGACGGGTCAAGATTGCACATATTTCGTTCTCGCTTAAAAATAAAAAACCTGCCTCGATAAGGTACCTTAGTTAGCTAGCTTAGGTGTTCCATAAAGCACGCGAATTTACAAGTTCGAACGACTGACATCCCAACGAGTAGGCACATATACCACGGCCATCGAGAGCCACGGCGCGGCGGCGATACGAAATAGTTATAATATAATGTTCGAGTTCAAGTCGGCCACCGCCGGGCTCACCGACGTTCGGTCAGCCATTTTATTCATTGTTGGTTCATTCTGTGTAGGAGAAAAAAATGTAGGCGACAAGATAAAAACTACAAATTTTATCAAATAATCTACTCATTTTGGCCACACGTCGAACACCCAAAACTTTAAGTTGGTACCTAAGCATTAAATCAGAATTACTATATTGTAACTTATTTATGAGAAAACCCAAAGCCTCCATTTTGGTTTAACAAATTCGATGCGGCCGTGTTTGTTATGTTAGTGCAATTTGTTACCTGACACTGGCGAAATACCTATTAAACGGGATGGGTCATATTTATAAAGTAAAAGGAGAAATCGAAACACAATATTTTAGGGAATTAAAGGCAAAACGTTGTATTATTCAATGCTACCTTCTAATGGTACCTACAAGCTACTTGAAGTCAAAGGGGGTATTACCAAACGTCGGAAAGTTCGGAAATCGTCGGAAACAACGATTCTTCTAATTCATTCGTAAATGAAGAATAAAAGCTGACATTTCCGACATCGGAAACTTTCCCTCGATTGTGAATACCCCCACTGGTTTTTCAGGTCAGGGCCCTAACCACGCTAGCTACTCAAATCGTAATAGAAAAGCAAACGCTCGCGAATACGTTTCAAACGCTCCGCTTTTGACGTTTTGCTGACACGAGCTTCGCGATTTCTACTGACATTTATTTGGTATGGTGTCAGCAAAACGTCAAAAGCGGAGCGTTTGAAACGTAATTGCGAGCGTTTGCTTTTCTATTACGATTTGAGTAGCTATCGTTGTTAGGGCCCAGGTTGCCAACCCTACGCAGACGGGTCATTCCCGGTGGTCCGTGCGCAGACCACAGCCAACCGAGACTATTAATCATGCACTCGGTAATTCACGTTTTGCCGTCGAAACATATTTGTGGTCCCATTGTCCTTATACGTTGCTTACTCAGATAAATACATATTCCGTTAAAAATAATTTTCGTATTAGATAGGTCCCTTTTCAACTCATTACGTAGGTAAGTACGTAGATAGTACTTAATAGTTCCATGGTATGTGTTCTTAGAACAATAAAGATAAGATGGAAATAGGGATTTTTTGGTGCCAATAACATAAGTTTTGTTGTGAGCTGTGACAGATTATTTTGCATAGAGGTAATAATAACCAGAGTGAGGTGTATCTAACATTGATATTTGATTATTCAATAAAAATGCTTGGCTGTGCTATATGTAATTGATATTTATTAATATTTTGTGGGTTTACGCATGACTTCACTTCTATGGCATTCTTTTTCTATGACCTAGGTACCTAGTGAAATGCAAGGTGTCAAAACCGCAATAGAGAACATACATCGCTTGGCACCTATAGGGTAAACAACCCAATAATAGGTCGCTTACTAATCCGACGTCGATGGATGGCCATACTGGTTTTTTCGACGACCATTTTTTGTGGTCATTTTTCAATACGGGCCGTGGGACCGGGCTTTGGTCATAAAAATGCAATGCGTGTACGCAGCCGCAAACATGACGAGTTAAGTCGATTAAATGGAATTCAACTAAGCTTTCGTTGATGGAATTTAAAAAATAACTGTAAAAAACCTTTGACCACATGTAAGGTGACCGAGAAACGAACTGGAACTGCATCAAGCATATTTTTAAGTATTTTTTTTCAAATGTTTTTAATATCATCTTTTTATTCTTATGTTAGAAATATTTACATAAGTAGGTACTTTTTTTAAATAACTATACAATAGACAATACCATAGCGTTAACCTGTCCGGACGTGTGCACAATGGCATAATAAATAATTAACTTCTACTAGAAGTGATATATTTTTTATTACAACCTAGCCTCTTTAGTATTCTACTTAGAACACCAACAAAAACTGGACAAAAAATAGACTGACCTGACTTTGAAGTTCACCTGCGGCTTTTTATTTATGTAAGTTATGTAACTAACTTTTTTAAAGCCCGAAGTTCGACCATGTAATATTATTTACTGTGCAGATGGCAAAATTAAAAAGGTATGCCTTTAGCTAGCAGTTTTCAATGAAAGCAGAGTTGTTAGTAAAAGTAATTAGTAATAGTAATACCTAATAATAGATAAATATTTACTGATAGTTACCTATATTTGACACTAACAATAAATTAATACCCAAAGAACTCCAAAGTTTTTTCTATGTCATATATAATTCTTATTAGGTATAGGTACATACTTTCAAATCATGACAACTTAATTTTCAAGAAAAAAAGAGGAATACTGTTCAAACTAACGACAGCATTTTTCAATTCTAAGAAACACCGGACTCGAACATAGCTTGTGCATTTGCCCCATAGAAGCGATAAAAGGCATAAATTATCATAATGTATTTACGAAAAAATAAACTCAAGGAGCACGTAATAAGAGCCAAATTTGTTTATTAATGATTCAGTAAAGCGTGCAAAGCAATACGGTTCTTATTTCAAACGGCAATAGTGAAGTTTCATTATTGAAATGAATATTTTAAATCTTTTTAGATGGAAAGCCTTTGTATAAGGAATAGAAGACAATTTCTAAGGCCTCGGTACGAGTTCACGCAATAGCCGACTCTTTTGTGATGGTATTGTGGTCAAAAACGGCTTGTGGTTGTGAGAAGGCATTTCGCGAGGCAGAGAGGCTCACGGCATCTCTCGGTTGCAGGTTTGACGGGTTCCGTGTTACTCACACCCGCCCCCGCCCCGCTCGGCCCCCTCGTCTCCGCGGCCTGTCTGTGCCAGCGCAGGCTTAGAGGCTACCCGTCTAGAAGCAATCATATTAAAAGAGCATGTGCCCGACATCCAATGGGTTACGTAACCTTAATGTTATTCCGACCTCTTATTGTTAATTGCATTTTCTACTTAAGTCTGATTAACTATCATCGATGCATTATCAGTAAAGTGCATGAGTCGTTTTGAAGACATTTTTGCAACATTTTTAACCTTAATTAACAAGTTTGAACTAATTAAGTAAGTGGTAGGTATGCTTATAATTCCGAGAGTTAATAATCGTCTTGTATTGTTTATCTTACTTATAGGTAGGTATAAAAAGAAACCTAATAAAATACAGCACATAAGGTAGTACATATTGGTAATTATCAGGCAATAAAAAGCTCAGACGTGTTTACAAGGGAATTGAAAAGTCGATTTTTATATATCGTTATAGGTAATATGTATGCCGAGGCTACTGAGATGAATCTGTGGCCCAGGTAAAGGATCATTGCTAAATGCACAGTGTAAGAGCCAAATAAAAAAATGAAAACTAGATGGTTAAGGAATAATACCTATGTGTATACCTACTTAGCACGATTGCAGCACCTATTTTAATTTTTCCACATTTCTCATACTTTTTGTACTTATAATCACCACCATAGCCGTAATATGCAGAACCGTGACGAGACACAAACTTAGAAAATGAGAATATTAGAAAAGAAAACAAAAGTGTAACAATGAAAGTTTCGACGGTTACCACTTCAGGAGCAAATTACTTCAACATCGCAAAATACAGTACCTACTTATCTCCGCCTTTATCAGAATCTCGTTGATAGCCGACTTCAATATCACCGACGTCTTTATGCCTTTATACTTAACAATATTATCGATGTGATAAGACTATGTGACGGGTAAGCACAGCACAGGTAAGTCATGATTTCAAGGCTCAAAGACTTTGGACTGAGTCATAGTCACACAGCCGTCGTATGATCATGAGACCCGATTTCGAAGCAATGTTCCTTGTAATTACACCTGTATTCCCCGAAAGAGGTCTTCTAATTCGCCGAAGGTCTGGTGCTAATAAAAGGTGGACTTTGTTCACAATGATTTATTTTACCGTTCAGGGAGTGATAATCTTTGTTCCGTACTTAGGTATGTACTTCATCCTCTTCCTTTTGTCATCCACTGACACTGACAGACATAGACCTCCCTCGATTTACGTCTGATCAGGGTTCGTTTTTGTTAATTACTTTCCTCAGGTTTTATAATTATGTCTATAGTTTTCCCCTATTGAGTGATTCTTTGAAAATCCCGTAATGTAGGCACTCAAAATGATTCAGTCGGAGACTGTTTGCGTGCGCGAGCGCAGAATTTTACAATACGTACGCACCTACATAGTATGTATACCTACCTGCCTATTAACAGTTATAAATTGCGCTACGTGACAATTTATGCGTTGAAGTTAGTCTTGTTATGTCAATAACAATGTCTGATAGGTACCTAATTGTCAAGAATAGTTTGCAATAATGACGATGAAAGCCATACCCTTTTTGTTAAGTGACGTGTCTAAGTATACCTATGTGCTCGTAAGCAAATCAATAATATCGCGATCCTGGTCGCGGATCATTCTTTATACAAGCTGCAAACGACGCGGCGACGCCCAGAAGATGTCCATTAACTGGAGATGGCCCTTCTCTAATGACTTGCACACGTCACGGTCCCCCGCCACTCGAATATTTCAGCGACCTAGGACACGTGTGACGTAATCCGTCCACCTTGTAAAGGGCCGTTCCTCACTAAGTCTGCCGGCTCGTTGCCACCGCTCTAAAATCTTTCAGCCATCGGTTCTGCGCGCTTCGTTCTATCTACTGCCACTTGAACTTTGCAATTCTTAAGAGCTGCACCGGTCACTCTAGCTAGACAGTTACCCTCAATATCCTTCAAAGAATTCAACAACCAATCGTTATACCTATCAATATGAATCGTTATCAAAATCATCCTCCAAATTACAGTTTAATCACTCACAATTATACCACACCCATTGCCCGAAGGTTTGTGAATTTACAATACGAGTAGATTAACAATTACAGGTGCGCCGCCAGTGATAACGTTATTTATCAATCGGATCAGATACATCCTGCGCGTGAAACGGACTCGGAATAAATGGAAAATCTATTGTAAATTGATACCTTGTTTATTGCCTGCGGGTTTTGTTTTAATTGCCTATGTCAGCACACGGACAGACTATATAGGCGGTTCGCCTGGTGGTTTTTGTCCTCGACGCGACTGAGCCTCGAGTGTACCAATTGGTGCAGTTTTAATGTGCTAGTGGCATATCACCAATCTAGGCACCGATTTATTTACATTTAAACTGCGAATACAACATTCAAATCTACTGTGAACATACTTAAATATTAAAAAAAAAAATAAGGTCGAAGCATTCGATCGTCTTGGAAATCCCTTTCATTGTACATTTGCAAAGAGCCCTTCAGGATAAGGCGTCAATGCTTACTTGGAATTGCATAAATCATTTACAGTACAAGCCTAGGGAGATCCCATATTCAATCAATTATATTAAGTACATTAGAGAATGCAAACCATAAAATATATGTACATTGGCACCTTTATACCATGTTTTTGTAGCACGATTCACGAAACACTTCAAGAACATATGTGTCAGGAGGTCCTGATAGGGTAAATAAACAATAGGTACCTATTTTCAAAAAGACCGGCAGGTACTTATAAGCTAAGCGTTAGCAAAATTATCAAGACAAAACTTTGTGTAATTTTGTATTAGGTCCTATCACAAACCTATCACAAAAACAGGTCGAACTACCTATAATCATACCGATAGTCATAAAAAAGATTAACTACATGCACATACCAATATGTATTGGCAACAATATTTATTGTGAATTAAGATAAAGTGTTATAATGACAAGTTAAAGCCACTCATACCGATTGAGAGCTGTAAAATGGTTGTCGCGTTTGATAAACGACGACGGCAAATACGTAAGTAGTCACTGTTATTGTGTCATGCCGACTTTTGAAGGACTTTTGAGGCGTTAGAAGCTGTCACGAGTAAGGTCAAGAGGAGATAACATAGACACAATCCTAAATTCAACTCGAATCACTGTGTAGTAGCTTGCAATTGATCTTTGAACTCTTTCTCAGATTTAAGCAGTAGGTGAAACAAGGAACAGATTAATAGATAAGAGGATTCTGTAAAATTTTAGCTGAAACTGGAAAAAACTTTTAAATGGTGAACTCCGTTACAGTATCATATTTCAGTATAAGTAAGTATTTTAAGTATACAAAGTTTAGTACCTATGTGTTATGATGTACTTCATGTTGAACAGTGTGTTGTGTCTTGAATTGTCTTTTCAAAGTTTCAAACCACAGATATAGATTTACATAGATAACGCAAGAATCATGATTGGTAGTGAAACCAAGCGTGCCGAATTTTTAACACTTTCTGTGACGTCATTAGTGACGGGAAATCCAAACCGCTTCAAAGACACTGATGCCGCCGATGCCCCTCCGGCCGCTACGATTCCCTCGAGTGATTATCACGCTCATACTCATATTTTTATATCTGTAGTCGCGAGGACTGTAAGTTATCGGCGACCAACCTCGACGCTTGGTCGGGGTTTTCGGACACGCTAAGTACATACATTTGCGTTATCTATGTAAATCTATATCTGTGTTTCAAACTAACCAGTGTATTTAGGCCACATTCGCACCGATCGTTTTGTACATAATGTGCACGTACAATGAATGTTTTCTAAGAATATGCATTTAATATTCATAGAACTGTCGTTTCTGTGTAGCTATGTCGCTGTAAAGCGGTCGAGCCTCGCAGTGCAGAGCATGCTAATTGGACACTAAACTTTAAGTTTAACTTTGTAACGAGGTACTATTGCTAGCTAACTATAATAATAAAGTATAGCTACCTTGGTTTTAGTAAATATGGATACCAACAAAACTCTTTTACTGGGAGAATCGACTTACAACATTGTAAAAACATGTTCGTTCAAGTTGATCAATTTAGGAAATTCATTACACTTTTTAATCGTGTTTTATTAAATAGGTCGTAGGTATGTCATTTAACACATAAGGGCCTAAGCACACCACGCTTTTTAAACGCGCCGCGGCCGTTGACGCGCGTTTGTATCGTCGATACAGACGCGATACGCACCCGAGTCAGACGCATCCCGTAGACCTTTGCACGCCTGTCCACATTTTTAAACGCTTTGTCGACGTTTGTAGTGATATAAACGACAACAAACTGCTCTGTAGGATAAAAACGCACCGTCGACGCGCGTTCCTAAAACACGCGTAGACGGCGCGTTTAAAAAAAGTGGTGTGCACAGGCCCTAATTCATTTACTTATGTATTCGATAATTAAATACTTATAGGTACCTAATAAGAATTTCCCTTCAATACACATAACTACGTGACTGAAACCACGACTCGGTTTTCGTTCAGCACCGCAAACATGTTGATTCACGCAAAAAACAACTTTTTGCAATGAAAAGTAAAATATCTTAATGATTTTCCTTATTTGTGTGTATCATAAAGGTATGATTCAAACATGTTTACTTCTCCAGGATTTAAAGGTACCTAAGTAGTTACATTAGGTAACAATTAGGTTAGATAGGTTTAGGTTTATGTTAGGGAACAATAGCAGGTGATACATATGTAAAGAGACCTGAAACCACTCATATTTATAATAGGTTAGTTACCTCATTGAAAAGTGGTAAGTAGTTTTTATTTGGATAAAAGAAAATCAGACAGAGGGAAACAGTGGAAGATCAACAATGATCTACATGAGCTAAATTGGATATCGTTGCTGCTTACTGCTGCAGACCAAAATCAACCCGTCTGTTAGTGTTTCTAGGTTGGTTTCAGTTTGCAGAAGTGCGTGTGGGAGGGATGGTTCTATTTCGCAAAACTACGTCCAATTTACGGTGATAGAGCCTAAGCTGTAGCCAATCGAGTACACCACCTGGCTCGACCGAGGGAACTATTACATAATAGATGCGTTTCAAATTGTGAGTAAGAGAATCGGAATACCAACCACCCGTCCCTTCCTCTCTGCCCCACTCCCGTCAGGTCGTGCGAACAATGTCTTTGGTATTGCTAGCTCCTATAGGCTACGCAGTACCTGCTTAACATGGCGGCTCGTACGACTTTTTGCAGACTTTGTTATGTAAAAAAATAAGGAAAGGGTGGGTCTAATGTCCCAATGAGGTGAAAGAGATTGCTCAAGATCGGGGCATGTGGAACGAGCATCAGCTACACCCACAAGGGTCTTGTTAAGGGACACTTAACGGAAGAGAAAAAAATCTTGAACAGTTACACTTGGCATCGTGGTTTTATTATCATTTTAGCCTCGGTAGGGTTTAACAAGGATATCTAGACACGAACAGATCCCTACGAATAACAGCCTGCGCTCGATATGACTGGGTCAAGGCGCTTATGTCAACGCTATCGCGATTCTCGGCTTTTGCGAGCATGGCCGTCATACGCCGTTTTGCTTTCTTCA
Organism: Notodonta ziczac; assembly: GCA_918843915.1. Taxonomy (NCBI): domain Eukaryota; kingdom Metazoa; phylum Arthropoda; class Insecta; order Lepidoptera; family Notodontidae; genus Notodonta; species Notodonta ziczac. The sequence continues at coordinate 13,365,939 of OU974039.1, read as the reverse complement.
TAACAATAAATAGTCTGTTTATAGCAAACATAACCACTCTGTTTGTTTGTGTAGCCTGAAGAACAATTTAATTTGTCTGTTACCGAGAACCTTCACGCAGAAAGAAAGTGTGGGCACTGCGTTGCTCCATATTGAAGACGCGTGAATCATCGCATATTGACCCATGTGCCAGTGTCATAAAAGTCACAGACCACAGTACGCGTCCTCTGGAAAGAAACGAACTGTACTTTTTTTTATGGCGTCACACAGTGTGTAATTTGCTAATTTCAAGTTTTTAATTCATAAAACGCAGGAATCGATATCGCGACGAACTGTACTTCATTGCATTGATAACACAAGTCTCTACCTCTATTATGAGTTTATATTTATACCTACGTTCGCTACAGTCGCTAGCTTCTACGTGAAATACTATGTGTATCGCATATACACATTCGTCCTCAGACAAAAATTATAATTTCGGCTTAAAGTTCGCCACACAATATTGTACTGTAAAGATAGGTAATATTAAGTACACCTTAGTGTATAAGCGATACTGCATTGGATTTAAACAGACAATATTCGTACGTTAAGCAAGTGACACCATTTAAGTAATTCAGCCGCCCCACACCCAACCTCACCTGGCCTTAACCTTACCTACCAGGATAGACGCCAACAAATCTATCTCAAGTTTGAAAACGATCTTGAGTACGCTTTGACATTTCATTTTGTACTGGTATGACATACGAATGACATTCTCAAGATAGCTATCGGATTTATAATAATAATAATAATAAATCCATTTATTTCAGGCAAATACCCATATTAAATTAACATTACAAACACAATAACAAATAAAATAAATAAAAATATCAATATAATCGAAATCAAATTAAATTACAATTACAATAGCATTAAATAAAAATAAAAATAATTCCAATTACATTAGGTCACATTAAGATTTGAGATAGATTTATTAATCCGGGCCCTAAAGAAGCGTAAATGTCATGATAGAGCTACTGTAGGTATTAAACTTAGGTATTTCAGTCTTCAGTATCCCCCGCGTACCTATGTAGTACCTTGAATCTATTTCCAACTAAGTAATGACTCAAACTCAAACTCAAACGCATTAGTCACAATTAAAATTATGTCATTCTGCAACTAATGCTTCTATGTAAAAATCATTCGACTTGTGCGTATCTATCCACTTCGCTACGCATATTGTCACAAGAAAGTGATTTATCTAATCAGAGGCGGATATCGGCGACTGTTGATAAGTAGTAAATTTGTCAATTTCCAACGAAAATATGTACCGCGCAATGGAGATAGAACAACACCCGGCTGACTGCACAAGGCTACGTTATCTGTATTTCAAAGTCATTACAGTAAAATATAGGAATCAACTTTCCTTTTTAAAATGTGATGATTATTATAGTAGAGGTATCATGTTGACAGAAAGAAAGTGTGTTGGGCTCAAGAATTTTATATAACAATGTATGATATTCCAATACATACAATGCCTTAAAGCAAAAAATATGCCCTTGAATGACGTCGCATTTAGTTATTGCTCGTTTCTCTAGGGTGACCACGTTGGATCCCAAGTTTAGTTCTTGATTGGGCTCAAAGACATGCCAGTTCTCGCTTTGGGCAGGACAGCTCTCCGTGGGCCTATCTCCACTGTCGCATCTCTTTCCAAAATAGTAAGTGAGATGCACGAGCAGAATCGCGACCGTAGTGATACCCGAATAAGGGGGCTGTTTGGCAATCCAGCAGCGATAGCCGATTGGTTAAGCACGCGTCTTGTGGGCTACCAGGTCTCGGGTTCAAACCCCGGCTCGAACCTCTGGATTTTTCGAAATCTATGTGCGAATCATAATTTATATATGATTATCACTTGCTTACGGTGAAGGAAAACATCGTGAGGAAACCTGCATGTCTTAGAAGATTTAACCAATTTTCGAAAGACATGTGATATCCGCCAACCCGCACTGGGCCAGGGTGGTGGATTATGGCCTGAATCCTCCTCGTGTTGAGGGGAGGCCCGTGCCCAGGACGTCAAAAGGGCCGAAATTATTAATTTATAATTATTGGCAATCCCATCAATTGGGTAGGTACAAAACTTCCAAAACTACATAATGAACGCCACAACATTAATGTCCCTTTGTCTGTCTATACCATTAAATATATGCACATAATTATGTGCTAATAATTAACCTACCTATCGGTTACTATGAATATCATTTTGAGCACTGATAAAAAACTTCTCAACACAGTTAGTATACACACATAAAACTGTCCTTCAGCAAGAATATTCATAATGCTTATTGCATTTTATTTTATTCATACGCTGATAAAGACTTCGCCTGACAAATTAAGAGGCAATCCATTATCTTACTGAACGAAAATATTAAAAGAATAAATTATAATTTCCTACTTCTCTACAATCATGAATAATAATTATGAAAAGAAGGGAAAGCGCGTTTCAATAAAGGGTGTTCAATACACGGTCAGTTAAAAAGAGTAGTAGTTCTCCTCCTATGCCTGTTAATATTTTCAGGCTAAAATAATCTGATATTAAAATCTACGTATAAAATTACCGGAGTGGGACCCTAGGGCTGGGTATCTCCTCACCCAGCAATTGGCTTTAACCATCCAGCAGGAGTGCGCGGCTTTGGGTACGTTTTTCTTAAATTTTTTAATGAATTAGTATTTTTCAATTTCTTAAAAAATAAACCCTTTAAACTGAAAACAATAATAATTATTAGGTGATTGTAGGGAGGTTAAAAATAATTAATTGATATGCAATCCTGAATCCATATATCTCCCTACATTTTAAAAAATCAGTGTTTTCTATTTAGCAATGATAGCTGATGATGAGTGTTATTAATTATTTTAAGTTATGAATAAGAATTACGTTAAGGTGGAGGCGTATAGCCCGCGAAATTCAATCAATCAATCAATTTTCGAGTATTTTTATAGTTTATCCAAAATCTGAAGACATTTAAGACAACATTTTGTGATTTGCGACAAACACAGTATGCAGTGCGTTTATTAATACATTTATTTTACTCTAAATATTATCACGGTGGGTATGATACATCTGAAGACATTTAAGACAACATTTTGTGATTTGCGACAAACACAGTATGCAGTGCGTTTATTAATACATTTATTTTACTCTAAATATTATCACGGTGGGTATGATACTAGTTAATCACTAAATATGCAAACATTGCCAGATTATCTGGATAGCTGCCGTTCTTGAAATGTTTTAGAGTAAGTTGGATATATTAATAAATGCACTGCCCACGGTCTTTGTCGCGAATTACAAAATGTGCCTTTTATTATCGTCAGATAAAAAAAAAAATCTAAAAACCACAAAAAAATTGAACTTCGCGGGCTAGATGGGCGCTTTAGCCTTAATTATTGCAATTTGTTCAATAAAGTCCTCTTTATAGCACAAATAATTACTAATACTTATCTATAAAAGTTGTATATTAATAAAATGGAGTAGATAGGTACCTACAGCTGTAATATGGCGTAATGATAATGGTTAATTGTACTTGAACTTTTGCCCTCTGGCCGACATATCTCCATCAAGCAGCGTGCGACTAGCGAGTCCTCCTACTCGCCGACTCAGGATCCTACCGTATTGAACAATTTATTGATTCATTGAAGTCATATTCCGTAAATGTCAAACATTAAAGAAGAAATGCCTGAATGTCTTTTAGTAATAAGCTCTAACGCAACGTTAACGCTCTATACCGTTAAATTGTATACGATATTAACATTTCACCGACTAATACTCTCACCCGAACGACGTGATGCAATCTGTACAAGTATTTACCTAATTACCGCGGCGCAGCTTGCATTATCATCGACAAGAACCGAGATGCATAGCCCCCGGGTACGGCGTCACGGCTACCAGATGACGCCACGAATAGGTGGAAAATAGGGTCATCAGTGCTGTGTCGTTGATCCGAGGCGAGGAGTCTGCGCACCGCGTTGCGGGGGGACCGCGGGCCCGCCGCCCCCCGCGCCTCGCGCCTTCGCCCCCGCGGGTCTGCGCCCTCCACAGGCGGCGCGCCCCACCGACAAGCATTCCGCACTCAACGCGAGGGCGAAGCGCACGCCCCGTTATTTACTCGACCGCGTACGACGCGCCGCGCGCCCGCGGCTAGACGACCGCCATGTTTGACGTTTTCGGCTCCGTGAAGGGGCTTCTCAAGCTCGACTCCGTGTGCATCGACAACAATGTGTTCCGTTTACATTACAAGGCCACCGTGATCATCCTGATCGTGTTCTCGCTGCTTGTCACGTCGAGGCAATACATCGGGGACCCGATCGACTGCATCGTGGACGAGATTCCGCTCGCGGTGATGGACACGTACTGCTGGATCTACTCGACTTTCACGATTCCTAACCGGCTCGTGGGCCGCGTCGGCAAGGACGTGGTGCAGGCCGGCGTCGCCCCGCACGTCGAGGGGGACGAAGTCAAGTACCACAAATACTACCAGTGGGTGTGCTTCGTGTTGTTCTTCCAAGCCATCCTGTTTTACGTGCCGCGCTACCTGTGGAAAACATGGGAGGGTGGCCGCATCAAGATGCTGGTGCTCGACCTCAACTGTCCCGTCGTCGGCGAGGACTGCAAGACGGACCGCAAGAAGCTGCTGGTTGACTACTTCCATACGAACTTACACACGCAAAACTTCTACGCGTTCCGCTTCTTCATCTGTGAAGTGTTGAACTTCATTAACGTTGTCGGCCAGATCTTCTTTATGGACTTTTTCTTAGACGGCGAGTTCTCCACGTACGGCAGAGACGTGGTGAGCTTTACCGAGATGGAGCCTGAAGAGCGCGTAGACCCGATGGCTCGGGTGTTCCCAAAAGTGACCAAGTGTACATTCCACAAATACGGTCCTTCCGGAACGGTACAGAAGTTCGATGGGCTTTGCGTGTTGCCTCTGAATATCGTCAACGAGAAGATCTATGTGTTCCTGTGGTTCTGGTTCATGATCCTGTCGATCCTGAGCGGCATCTCACTACTCTACCGCATGGCCGTGGTAGCGGGACCCCGCGTACGGCTTTACCTGCTGCGCGCGCGCAGCCGCCTCGCCCCACAGGAGCAGGTGGAGACCGTGGCCCGCAAACTACAGATCGGCGATTGGTTCGTACTCTACCAGCTCGGAAAGAACATCGATCCGTTGATTTATAAGGAGCTGATGGGCGAGCTGGCTGAGAAGTTCGAAGGGAAGGACGCTGTGTAGGAGTGGTAGCGTGCGGAGTGGTCTGTGTGTCGTGCTAGTTGTAGTGGCCCGGTCCGCGCGGCGGCGGTGGCGGCGGCGGGTGGTCGGCCGCGCGGACCGGGCGGGGCAGGCCGCCCGGCCGGGAGCGGCGCGCACCAACATTCCATTATACCCGCGGTGGCTGCCCGGCCAGTGCGGGAACGATTCAACGACCTCTGCCGGCCCACACAACTCCGGAACCGCTTTGAGACACTGACGCTACCGAAATTTAGTTGATTTCCAAACGCAACAATACTGCTGAGCCGCGGCTCGAACCTGCATTTAGCGTTGTCGGGGCTTGTTTACTAGTAGTCCTAGATGTAGTTAGATCTCGTGCCTTCGTTTTAGTATTTTGTATTATTCGTGTGCGAGTGTATCATGTTGAAGGGACGTCTCATTGTGATATGTAATTATTATTAATCTAAATTAAGTGAGTAGCGTGTACGAGATAGGGCGTGTGGACGGCTGGCTTACTGCTGCGTGAAGATAGTTATTATCGATATGCCTTTGTTATCGAATGTTACACGATGCGATATTGTATAAAGCAATAATAATGAACTATTAATTTTAAGATAAAGACTAATTAAGTACCTATTCAGAATAAAAGTCGACAATATTATACCTAAATATAGTTCGTACTGATTTGTATGTTAACTTTTTTATATTGACAAAATGAAATACCTGCAATCATGGTTGATATTTTCGAAATATATTTACTGCCACGTACATTTTCGTCTTATTTCATTACGAATTCCCCATTACTAATGATGATTCAACCTAAAACAAAGATACAATAACAAACTGATTGTATTTCTTTGTTCAGAAACAAGCATTTTTTTCAAAACGATCCAAGAACTACTAGTAATGCCATCTATTGTCTATGCATAGGCAGAAACATTTAATGATTGTCCAATAGATGGCGCTAAGACGATGTCCAAATAAGAACTGTTTGCCTATGGTTGAGTATGAGGCAGTATAAACAAACCCTAAAAGTCCTAAAAGTTGTTAGTACCTATGCGTATGGAACACAGATGGATCCTTGTATTACCTACCTACCTATTGACGCGAACCAACATTATTCACTAGTCATACATTTTATTGATGAATTCAAAATGATGTATAAATACATAATATATTTATTATAATTCGTATTTAGCTCACTCTTTCCCTCGACTCTTTGACGGATTTGATTAGGAATCTACCTACTAACATTTCATATCGCTTCCCGTTAATCGTGGTGTAGGTATCATTCACAGAATCTATACAAATAAATAAAATTGGAGTGTCTGTTTGTAATATCAAAATAACACCTTTTCACTAAGTGCATATGAAAGTACATACGACACCTATAGCAAAAACGCGATTTAATTTTTTTTTGTCTGTCTGTCTGTCTGTGTGTCTGTTCCGGGTAATCTCCGAAACAGCTGGACCGATTTTGACGGGACTTTAACTTGCAGAAAGCTGATGTTATAGGGAGTAACTTAGGCTACTTTAATTTTTAGGAAAACAATTAGGGTTCCGCATATAAAATAAAAACACATGAAATCAAAGAGTATCTCCGAAACGGGTGGATTGATTTTGATGGGACTTTCACTGGTAGATAGCTGATATTATAAGCAGTAACTTAGGCTACTTTTATTTAAAAAAAAACATATTTTTTTTAATGGGTCCTGTCGCGCTTGCTCTAAACGTTAAATTCCACGCGGACGAAGTCGCGGGCTCAGCTAGTTATAAATATTTCTTGTTAACATAACATTTACCTACTTAGGAAAGTACCTAGATAAATATTTCAATATTCTATAGGTCTCAACCTGTCCCGTCAAAGCTTTGACCTCACATGGTTAAAGCTTTCTTTGCATAGATATAGAGATGAAGAGAAACGGTTTGAACATAAAAAGACAATAAAACCTTTTGTAACGTGAAGTGTGAAGCGCCGACCCATCAATGGTTGTGTTTGTCGCCATCATGTTTAAGAACCCCGTGGGTTGCCAACTTAACATTATGCATTACAAACACAAATTACCAAAGTACATTGCATACAAAATGTATTGAATATTCGTTGTCATCATTGCCGTGTAAACATAGCTGCTTAGTCCACTAAAAAACTTCATGGGTTCAATCCCATATGTGGCAAATTTGGAAAACTGTCTTATTGTTAGTTTAGTGTTTCTTCCTTTGGTACCTATTTTACATCTGCTGCATTTGTCTGGCGTCATTAGTTTAGTTATTTGCCGATTCATCTCCATATTCGAAGCTAAAAATAAGTAATTACTTAACTACTCTTCCCATATTCAACTGTAAGTTGGTGTGAGTACACCATATAGCTAAATTAGAATACAAAATGTTCACGGGTTATTGAGTGAGAAGCTGGCCACACCTGCTCCGGCGCACACAATGCGGTTCCGGGAAGCGACGCGCTTACCTGCCAGGAACAAACGTCTCTGTCTCTGCGACTACAAATACCTACGTCAAATAGTAAATACACTGCATATTATGACTGGTTCGTGAACTTAGTACGTACTACAAGTAAATATAACAATCTTCGTGGAGCGGGTCACCCTCTTCCCTCTATCATGGTTGAGGAGAGTGATGCCGCTTTTCAAGTCATGCCCACTCACTTTCCTCTTAACAACATTGTGGTTAAACTCTATTCATTTATTTTGCATGGAAGGCATCACACCAAAGCAATTGTCTTCTTATCCACCTCTGTTTTATTCATTATTATTTTGGTTTGTAACATTTAAATTGATGTAAAGTGTGAATAGGTATGCACACCTCAGTAATATAGATACCTACCTCTGAGTGAGATCTGATTACTATTTGGTGACAATTGGTGTTGCCTGCTCACATTCTGTTGCTGTTCCTGAGAATGTACACCATCTTTTATTCATTGAAAAGAGTAACCGTTGAGTTTCTTGCCAAATCTTCTCAGTGAAGCAGCATTCCGAACTGCTGGTAGATTATTCATGTCTATTCATAAATGCTTTGTTGGCTTACATGTATAAAAGAACTTTGAGTTTGAGTTTGAAAAAAAATCCGGATGGTGGCGGTTGGCGCGAGGAGGTTCAGCTGTGGGTAGCGACGAACTGTGGAAACTTACGGTGATAATAATAATCACAGTCACTCCTGTGTTCGCCAGAGGGATAGGCAGGATTACACTTGTGTGCATCCAAATTTCGCGGATGGTACCTTTTTTAATCCCAATGTTTTCCATCCACTAAATTCGACAACCGCTTGGCGTAGTGATTCGAGTAAACAAATTGGAATAGGTAGTAGGTACAGGGCGTTCGGCTTTTTGCACCGAGTGGTGGCGGTTACGATTCCCGCCAGGATAAATTTCAGATATGATCTTTTCCTAATTTTCCTGGTCTGGGTATCACTGGGATCGTCCCCAATCCTTTTTACGGTAGGTACCTATATAGTACAAGCATTGGGTAGTTTGGGACCATACAGTTGGTGTAGGTATTAAGTAGTCAGGCGAGGTGTCCTCATGATAACTTTCACTTTTCAGCAAGCGATAATCTTTATTGAAAATAATTAAGACTGGTTTGAACCTTGTTCCCAATGAACGTTCAACTTGACCAATAAATAAGTTTACCTACAGATAAACAAAGTACTTAATAATGCTATCAAATTTAATAATTAAACAATCACATGTTCGTATTGCCATATTTAAAAACATAGTACAATCACAATAGAAGCAAATTGAGTTCAATTCGAATAGGAAGTGAGCAGACAGTGGCGGTCGAGCCAAGGTCGAACGTACACTAATTAATGGTACCTCTATGTATACGAATTAGTGATGTAACGAATATTCGCATTCGCATTCGCATTCGCGAATATTCGCATATTTTTTGACATTCGCATTCGCAAGAATCTATGCGAATGTTAGGCGAATGTTTTTGAAAAACAATAAGGAAATTGTGTATAGATATGGAATGTTAATACAACTAGTAAGAATTATATATCTTTTAAACAAACTTGCTCATAGGGTGGCCCTTATTGCACCACCTTAAGGTTCATAAAGCTAATATTCACGCACTAGTGCTTTTGACTTTACATGTTTTTAAATCATAGTAAAGAGTTATCCTAAAAATACTAAACATGTTAAAAAAAAATATTTTATAATAATATTCATTAAAATATCATAAATAATTAAATTAGTTTTTGATTTGGACTGATATAAAGTTCTTATAAGGAGTGTTCAATTAAATAATTAAGTTGTAATTACACTAGTTGCACAATCAGTGGTGCGTGGGTTTGAGGATCAGTCCAAACTTTAGATTTGTTTAAAAATTCATTCTACATAATCTATTACGCACTAGTGCTTTTGACTTTACATGTTTTTAAATCATAGTAAAGAGTTATCCTAAAAATACTAAACATGTTAAAAAATATATTTTATAATAATATTTATTAATTTATCATAAATATTTAAATTAGTTTTTGTTTTTGGACTGAGGTAAAGTTCTTATAAGGAGTGTTAATTTAAATAATTAAGTTGTAATTACACTGGTTGCACAATCAGTGATGCGTGGGTTTGAGGATCAGTCCAAACTTTAGATTTGTTTAAAAATTAATTATTTTTATTTTTAATAGTAAATAACTATTTATTTCCTATCATAAACCATTTATAATGTGTTTCTTGCTACTTACGGAAAAAGGCCACAATGAAGCTCAATATTTCGTAAACGGGAATTAATATTGAAAAACTGTCAAAGAAACCTTCAAATTATTTTAAAAAACCTACTGAACTATACCTCAATCGAGGAGGCGAGCAAACATTTTTTTTCACTCCCCTTTCTTAAGTACGGGAGGTACAGTGGAATAACATTGCTTTCATAATTTAAAATCACAGTTTTTTGCGGAACATTAACACCATTTTTTCTAATTAGCATTTAGCCATAATAGTATCTGAATAAAATTACTGTGATGTCAGAAGAACGGGTAGAAGGACAGACTGACGTGGCGAAATTATAAGGGTTCCGAGTTTGACTATGGAACCCTAAAACCTTACGGCGCGCCATATTTTTTTATTTTTCATTCATCCTACAATTCTCTAGGTCTTAAACTAATTCGTGAATTGTTATTTTTTTTTTCAAATTAAGATAATCATATTTTAAATATTTTTTTTTACTCTCAAGTAAGTTGTAAAATGTCGTATAAAACGCGTGAGCATTGTTTATTACACACCTTGGCTCCATCACAGCCCTCGCGTTAGTCTCTGGCTGCAAACCAACCTTGATCATAACTTAGCTCACTTGTATATGCACTTATTTACTTATAATATTTGAAAAAAAAAAATACTGTCTCGAGGTAGGTACCTAAATTATAAATAGGATTTTTCTCTATTATTATTGTTACTTTTATTAAAATATTAACAAACAATAAAATTTTAATATCAAATAAATCTGATTAATGCTATAATACTAAAACTCCTCAAATCAAAACAAATCTCTTCGAATTATTTTATGACACTAACTTCGTTCTTTCAACCTGTATGGGTTTGGCTATGTTCAGCCGCCACGAAATGTCAAACTAGTCTAACATTTTGCGCGCTCTTTATAACCCTCGACGTAAAAAGAGGGGTGTTATAAGTTTAACATGTGTATCTGTGTATCTGTCCGTGGCATCGTAGCGACCAAACGGATGATCCGATTTAAATTTTGTTTTTTTTTGTTTAGAAAGGTATTCTGTACGAGAGTGTTCTATGTTTCACGAAAATCGGTTAAGCAGTTTGAAAATTATCAGCTCTTTTGTGGATTAAAAAGTCTTCGCATCGAGGTTTTTTAAAATTTTCAATTTAGAAAGTCAACATTCGCATTCGCATTCGCGAATGTTGGAGCCAAATATTCGCATTCGCATTCGCATTCGCGAATGTCAAAAAACCAACATTCGTTACATCACTAATACGAATGTATGTAATATAATGTAGTTATCAATTCAATCCTTATAGCGTGCACGACATACGATGGCAGCCTCACTACACTGGTGGTTAGAAGCATCCTGGCGTTCGCGCCAACCATCTCTATCCCCTGCTCATCTCCTCGTCTCTTCCGCGATTAATTTTTATATCTTCGTCCTAACTTATTGCTGGGAGGCTTACACTTCTCCATGATACTGCTCAGTAAAGGTCTCATTCCATCTATTGATTGATGACATGTCCCAAAACGTTTTAAGACGGAACTAATTACTCCATCGGTACGTACCTACTTCTGCTTGTAATATTATTTACTAAAGAAACATCTTCCGATGTCAGTCAGCTGTTGTACGCAGTTAGGAGATGTTTAACGATCGCACGAGGCGTGTTTTGACGAGAACATAACACCGGACACCGACACAGGATATGCTAAGATGGCGTCTGTTTATGAACAGATTTATTGACCGTTCGATTGCTAAGATAACTGGAGCAATAGTTATTCCAAAAGATTCTGTTCAGCTCTATTTTCACGTATTTCACATTTATCTACAGGCGACCCCTTAGAGGGATACAAATAGAGAACTTAGTGCGAGAAGTTACGTATTGGAAACAAATAAGTAACATCTGGAGCATTTTATTTCACAGACCTTGTGGAAGCAGATGTTACTATAACTGGCAGAGCCTCAGTTTTGTGTACTTAGGTACACGCTTAAAGTAGGTACTAAGATTAATTAATAGGTGCCCAAAACAAGAATAACACGTAACTAAAATAAAGCTATAAATCCCTACTAAAGTTTTATTTAAAGAATTTTACTTAAAAAAATATATATAAATAGATGCGCAGTTGAACTTCGATTTCAAAGGGATCCTAATTTTATGAACTTTATACATACTTAATCTTTATCTTAAACAAGAACTCAATCAGAAGGCAAGTAGGTACATCGATAAGAAGTTTCCATGCTATCCAGCTAGTATTACAATGTTATGTCAACTCAGCGGTACATCCGCCTGGGCAGGTCAACGTGCGAATGTTTATGCAATTGGCACGTAGAACGACCGAGTGCGTGCGTGTGCACTGATGCAGGCACAGGTAATGCGATTAGTAGGCTGTATTATCTCGTGGGAGCAAAGGAACTTTTATAGGTAGGCAGTTAGGCACCTAATGGTTTGCATCAAGACTTTTATGTTAATTCTTTCAATACGAACTTATTGTTTACATCATAACACAGCGTAAATCATATTTTAGGTAAGTATACCTATTCATACACCTATCGTTAGGTAAATAACTTGAATAATCAATTTAAATTAAATAAAATATTTAAATTAAATAAAATATTTAAATTAAATTAAATATCTAAATTACTCATAATATAACAAAGTGGTGGAGTCAAAAGTTGTTCCATTTTAGGTTCTCTATCACACCATTCAAGGAATACGTCGAATTACTGAATTAGTATCCCTGTATTATTATTCAGTCAGTTAATGTTTTCACTTAGCCTGTACGTAGCACTATCATTGTCGCTTTTATAAAGTACCTATTTAAGTAAAATACTTATCTATATTTAGTCGTTAGATTAAGGACAGCATTCTTATGTTATCTAATAGTAATAACAGCTAATTAATAGCGTTTAAGTAAATGATTTGCGGAAAACGCTGTCTTCCAATTGTCTGATCAAATATGAACATTAAATGGCCATTAATTAGCAACCCCTAGTGTTGTGTGTTCTAATTACCATAATAGACTTCTTTGAATATTTTGTATGGCAAATTATTGTTTATAGGTTTGTGAATGGCCGGTAAGGGGCACTCTATAATTTTCCATTATAAATATTTTACGTAAACGCTAGCGACTAGCGAGCGTTATAGGTTTCAAAATGAGGACACTGGCGAAATACAGCAGAGAACGCGTGTGCCGAAGAAAATAAATACTAAAAACGATCCATTTATTCCGTAGTATTTTAAAGTCTGTGGTTCATTCGTAGTTTCATTGAAAGAGAATACAATACTACGTGTTTCATTCTGAAATTTCACATTGAGAGATGACATTCGATTTCGGATTTCTATGGGATTTCTTCTTTTAGCTTTGACCGAGTATTGTATAAATCGTCGTTTATGTTCTTAGTATAAATCACTGACCCGCTTTGACTATCCATCGAAATAGTTCTATTTTATAACAAGTCTCTGAATGTGAGATTTCTCTTCCATTTCTTTTCTACGTTTCTCGTTGTATTCTCTTTGGTTTCTTCATTCGTTCAATTCAATCATTCATTCATGTATTCTCTACTCTATTCTCTTTGCATTCATTTCAACTCATTCATTTCATTTCAAAGCTTTTTGCGGGATAGGTGTATAAATTATTACGCCTTCCTACAGCAGTTAATTTCTGAAATAAATACATTTCTTCCTCGTATATTGAAGCATCTTCAACTTAACTTGCAATAATAAGCGTTACCATTTCAAGAATCTACGATGGAAGTGGATGAAACTGAGCGCGTCGGTGAAAACGGCGACATATTCGTTCACCGGCTGAAAGAATTAACAGATGAAGAAAAACAACGCCTTGAAGCCCAAAACTCGCGATTAATACCTGAAGCCAAAGCCGCTAAACTAGAAAAGGAAGCCAAACGCCACTGGGACATCTTTTACAAAAGAAACGAGACAAAATTCTTTCGCGACCGTCATTGGACCACACGTGAGTTTCAAGAACTTATTAATTTCGAGTCTGATCAAAGGATTACGTTTCTTGAACTCGGCTGCGGGGTCGGCAACATGATATTCCCCCTAGTCCAAGAAGGATTCTCGAATTTCTACTTCTATGCGTGTGATTTTTCACCACGTGCCGTGGAGTTTGTGAAGGCTAACAAATTGTATGACGCGAATCGTATGAAGGCGTTTTGTTCTGACCTGACAACTGAGGATCTGTTTGAGAACGTGCCAGAGGGTACCGTTGATATCTGCAGCCTGATTTTCGTGTTATCTGCCGTGCATCCGTCATCGTGGCCGCATGTGGCTCGCGTGGCGTTCAGGGCCCTCAAGGCGGGCGGGGTGCTGTTGTTCAGGGACTATGGCCGGTACGACATGGCCCAACTGCGGTTTAAGCCGGGCCATAAGATTGCTGATAACTTTTACATGAGACAAGACGGGACTAGGTATGTTTGTGAATGATTGCTATAGTGCTCTTGCCTTGTAGGTGTGACTAATTTCCTTAGCAAAGGCCAAGTTGCTTGGGAAGCCAACCTGTTATCCATAGGAGAAAAAGTCATCCCATTGCCCTCAGAACTATCAAAGGGCCAATATATCTCTAATTCTCGTAGACATAAATAGATACCTTTGTTAACAACATGAGATTAGTGATTTACCTACAATTTAGCAGGTGTAGTTTAGACACATGGTCATTATGCCACTTCCTGCTAAGTTATAACATTTTTCTTAATTGCAGGAGCTACTACTTCACTGAGGAAGAGCTACACAAACTGTTCTCTGATGCAGGCTTTGAGGTCCTCATGAATACCTATGTCCAGCGAAGGACTGTCAACTACAAGGAGGGTATTGATGTGCCTCGCATCTTTGTACAGGGGAAATATAGGAAGCCCGCTGCAGGTGAGAATGTACACATTTGTATACACAGAAGGGTATATGTAGGAAGTACTCATGAATAAAAAGATGTCAAATGTAATGGGCACAAAACTATTGCCTACCCCAGACTAAGGTGTGTCAAATATGGGCACAAACTATTATGATAGTGAAACTGATCATAAAAATATTGTCATAAAGAATCATCTTTTCTGTTGGGAAACATCTATTGCAGGAAATAGGCCACACCCAAAGAAAAAAAATTATAATGTAATACAGACAAAAAAATGGTTTTCATGCTTCCAATTTTAACATGATGAAAAATGCTAACCTTTGATAAACCATGATCTTGCATGTATATTAGCTCTATCTGATTTAATTCCCTAATTAGGAACTTTTAATCTATTTTATGTGGAATTTCAAGAAAATAACCTTGTTTACAGATTGATAAGTGCTGAACATTGGATATGAGATTATCTATTGGTAAGTGTTTATTATCATTATTACCTGGTTTTAAGGAATGTGCTAAATGTCAAATAATCCAATTAATTGATATATGTGAGTGTATTCATGACTTATGTGGTACCTCACAATTAAATACTATTTACTTGCACTAAAAAGGATTTACACTAGTTCACTATTTTGTCTTTATTTATACACTCATGAAATAGACACCAACATGTTGCAATGTTACAAACCCTATGCTTGCATTGGACATTCAATTTACATTTGGCTTTTTGACATTCTGCAGTAACAATCCATGCATTTCTCGCATCAAATCTTTAACATAATGATGACAGCGCAGTGCAGCTGAAAACCCTCAGTTGCCTCATGATGGGCTTATACAGAGTAGGGCACTTTTTGGCATTTAAATCACATATCAAATTTTCTTTTTAATTTTCTATATTATAGCATAGGGCAGCCTGTCGTGAGGTCGGATGTACAAATTAAATTGCTTTTATAGCATTCTGAATCTTATATTTTAAACATTTATTGTTATTTTACTATAAAATTATGATTTATGGACTTTTCTTTGGCTACAGATATGGAGTCACTGAAGAACATCAAGGATAAAATTGTAAGTTTTTAACATCTTTTACAATTTGTAAGTAATAGTCTTGTAACACATTAAAATCATTCTCTGAATTACAACCATTGAAATTTTGACAATTTATAATGATGATCCCATAGTTCATCTGATTGCCTTGATGTATACTGCATTATGTCTTTCGCTCCTATCTGATGCTGTTCATTTCTAAACCTAATATTAACCTAATTGAACAGTTCCTTAACCACCCATATTAATTTCAGGTGTGGTGTAGACTGGTCCTGGTACCTAAGTCATGATGCTTGAGGAAAATGCATCTTGAACTAGTAAGTATACATTTTATGAAAAATACTATCAACATTACATTATTCTGTATAATTGTGAAGGTAAAATAAATGAAAGAAACAATATTTTTAAATACTTTGGCCAATCCACATCCCTCTTCTTCAGGCGGGAGAGACCTATGCCAAATTGTGATAATGACTTGGAATTTATATATAAATATAGTGATGATACCATAGTTCATCTGATTGCCTTGATGTATAATGCATTGTCTTTCGCTCCTATCTGATTCAATTCATTTCAAAACCATATTTTAACAGGATAGAACAGTTTCTTAAGTATCTATTTTAATTTCAGGTACTTACTGCAGGAAGACTAATCTTTTTGTGTCTCATCTTGAACAAGTAAGTACCCATATAATTAATGTAATATAGGTCCCAAACTAACAATTTAGTGCATAAAAAAATGAATAACCAAAAGGTACATTTATGGAAATATGCAAACTGCCAATCCCTTCTTATGCAGGAGAGAGACAATAGTTGACATGATGATTCTAGATAGGGACATCTTAACAAATAATGCTGTTACCATAACTATCCACACTGACTTGTTACATGTACTAAAGCCATTTTCACATACCATTCCCAATTTATTCACGACTTTTCTTTTCTTACAGATCGAAACTGGGATAGAAATAGATGAAGTTGAAAGTCCTATTGGTAAGATTCTGGTTTCTTGTTTTTCATATTTATTAATGAATAAGAAATACCGAATATTTTATAAAAATAATAAACTGATTATAAAATATTACAATGATGAACAGACCATCAGGTCTCCCTCACCAGAGTGAACCCAATCAATCATGTTGACCAACCAAACACGTCTGAGTTTCACAATGTGAATATTGCAATTCAGACTTGGTACTCATTTATTAAAAGGAAAATTTACTTTCAGGTGCTGTGAATAGTGGCGAATATGGGAATTGAGGTGCCCAAATGCTACAATATACCAGGTAATATTAAATTATTGTGACAAATAGATTGGAACTGCTCAATTTAACATGATGATTTCAGATAGGGACATCTGACTATAGTGCTGTTAACATAACTATCAAAACTGATAAAAATGTTACAAAAATTCTCCTTATATTTATGAACTATGAATCCTAAACAGTTTTTTTTTTCTTTTGCAGAGTTATACTATTTTGGACGCCCAAGACTAAAGATCTGATAAAAAGTAAGTATGTTTCTGGCTAGGATATCTTGTCCTTTTAACACTTGTTAATAATGATTACTAATAAAATATGATTATATTTTGATGAATGCAATATGTGTTCTGCTGTCTGAGGTATTTAATGCTCAGATCTGATAATAAGAAATCAAATCTAAATTAACAAAATGATGACCAGACCATCAGGTCTCCCTCACCAGAGCGAACCCAATCAATCATGTTGACCAACCAAACACGTCTGAGTTATAACTACTATAACATAGAATATATTTCTTCTAAATACTAGAAGATGTGACTAAATCAAAATTAATCTTTTTAGATCCTTGAAGAACAACACTAGTTTCCAGTCTTTCAAAGGTAAGCTTATGTTTTTTCGTTATTGCAATTGGCTGGCTTTTCTAGTGTCTCAAAGATAACTGCAGATACAACTGTCACCATTATGAGAATAATATTCTATTACAATGATGACCAGACCATCAGGTCTCCCTCACCAGAGTGAACCCAATCAATCATGTTGACCAACCAAACGCGTCTGAGTTTCAACTATACTTCCAAAATAATTAACATTCATATTACGCTCTTTTTAACTCTTGTACTTCTTTTTTACAGGTCCAGAGTGAGCGATCAAGTTGAGAATATCAAAAGGTGAAATTATTTAATTTTAAAGAGCTAATGTATAAAGATAAAATGCGATTGGTATTTGTCTGGCGATATTTGTCTCGTTATTTTAATAGAATGGCGCACATTGAGCGCTAGTCTGTGTGAGCGAGACAGATAGCAACGTGGTCCAAACTGCCGAGGTGGTGCTTTTGTCGTTGCCTCGGTTATATAGACCCACTACATAGTATATTTATGCTAGATACCATGGGCGTATAAATGTCGATTATTTACTAATGTCTACCATTTCCATTTGCAGGTATGTCGGGAAGAACTATCAGAAGCAAACACATAAGATGTAAACATTTTGAAAATAAATGCTTGATAATATTTTTTGTATCATTTCAAACCCGAAATCCAAGATGAAAGGTTAGGGCAACTTACTGCGCACGTACTTGGACTAGGCGTTAAGACTGCGGGTCACGGATGCATGAGTTTCGTCTAAACACCAGCGATTTGCGAGCATGTTTCCAGCAGGGGGACCATAAACGACTTCCAGCTATGTGCTTTGTGGCATGTCATCTTATACGTAGTATTTAGAAGTCGGTGCATGTCACTATCAGTTTCCCACATTATGATAGCGCTTTTACGAAGCGAAGGACTATATAGTCAATTTCGATAGTCTTACAAAGCGCTAGCGCAAACTGACCAACGCGCTGTTTTTAAAAAAATACTGACAAATAAAAACAGGAATTCCTTACAAAATACTTTATTTCTGCTACTATCCATACACTATAAGAAGAATTTCCTCCTGGAGGTTTCCATCTGGTGCCTGCGCCCCGCGATGATCCACTCGTAGTCGCCGCGCTTGGAGTCGAAGGTGCCCTGCTGCAGGGAGATCAGCTTCAGCGTGAACCGCGGTCCAAGCTCTAACAGTTTCGCGCGCTTACCGTCTTTTGTAAACTCATAACTGTGGGAAAAATATTTTGAGTAAATGATCACACGGACTAAAGCATTTTCTAGGGAAAATACATCTTATGTTATAAAAGTTTACTATTTGATTTTGTATGTTGATCCATAGAAAACCAGTCCACATCTACTTGGATCCACCATACTAAGGTTCAATAATATTCAGAGGTATACAATATATTGGTTTCATAGATAATAGTGTATGGTTTCATTATATTTGGGTATGTGATGTACAGTCTAGACTTTAGTATCGAATATGTAACTGAAGGTGTGAAAAAAAATGTCAGACATAAGATTACTCTAAAGTGTAGTTTCAGCTACAAGGAGACTTCTCATGTGTCCCATGGCTACCCCATAGATGATCATAACTTTGCTTAGAATAGAAAACCCACCTGGTACATAATCCTTTGAGTGGAATCTTGAAATAGACTCGTAAAAGATGTGAAAAGAATAGAAATGCCGTCTTGTACAAACCGGTGATGCCTAAAGAATATGTAGTCGCGCTGGTTGTGGAAGGTGACGGCGCGGCGGCCGCGGAACTGTGGCTCGTAGTGGAACAGCGCGCCGAGCATACGCCCCACAGTCATACCAAGACGAGTGCTGAAGTTGTTCAGGATTACCTGGAATTGTTTTGATTAATAATAGCAGTCCAACGATCTGACTAATGCTTGGTGAAGTAGTTTGAGAGAAGCCTACTCTTTGATTGCCATTTCTTTGCAGATTCGATTCCCGCCATATCAAACTTCGGCAATGGCCTTATTTTCTAGCCTGAATGTTACTGGGATCAGCCCAGTCACCAGACATTGTACGGAACACAGCCTAATACAAGCTAAGCACTAATACGAAAATAATAACTATAACAAAGAGTGAGTAGTGAGTGAAGCTAAAAATAGTTATACCAAATAATTATTTTTGAATACAGATTATTTTTACGATTATTATTCTGAGTTTTCCCCAGAACTTCTGACTTAGAAGTCTCCAAGATTACTATTTTAAGTGGTCATTATTAATAATTATCATAAAATGAGAGTCTGTTTGTGAATTTAAAAGATACTGAAAGACTGATGAAATGTAAAATATGTTAGTTACATAAAGGAACAGCACATGGCTATACTACCTCTGGCCGATGTATGGTAATCTCTTTATAATCCTTCCTCAGCTCTGGTGTGATCTTGCAACTGGACAGCCTAAAGTGTGCTGTTGGTCCGTCCGGCAAGTGAATCAGCAGGAAGCCATTTGGTTGCTTCTGGTTCTCATTGACGATTATCACATCCGTCACTTGCTCACGGATTGCCGATTGTACTATACGCTTCACTGATGATCTGGGGAAACAAAGCATAATATTAATTTATATTCTTGGTAGACATTCTAAGCAAGTAAATGTAAGTATTTATCCTTTAACTAGCTAAGCACGCGACTTCGTCCGCGTGAAATTTAAAGTAACAAAAATTTACTAAACAAAAAATGTTTTTTCAGTTTGCAGAATTTACATAATGAAGTTGATAAAGAAACACCTATGCTAAGTTTAATCTATTTTTTCATTTATACCTATCGCAAAAGCTCGCGCCCGAGCGACCGAGCGAAGAGGGGTGTTATAAATTTGACACTTTCGTCTGTCTGTGACATCATAGCTACACACTAAATTAAGTAACCTATCTCTATGTAACTGTTGGCCACACTCATTGATAGAAATAGTTTATGTTTTCTTATTAACCATGCACCACAGATTTTTACACTGTTAAATTATCTCACCTCTGCCGATACCGAGATATTGAATTGGGAATTATACGCATGAGCTCTTTGCCGAATATCCTCGTCTTGTTGTGGGGGTTGTCAGAGTATGTTATCAGTACTTTTGGCTCATAAGAGTTCTCGTAGTATGCCGATAGTTCATCTAGTTCCATGTCCTTTTGTACCTGTAAGTTAATCAATGAATTTACTTATTATTTCAACCATGAGACAGAAACAGATAATTTTTACAGATGTCTGCAAAGTGATTTTTTTAATATAAATGAGTATAGCGCTGCGTGAGAATCACAGTAATGAGCGCCATAGTTAACTAGCCTGGTATATATATACTGCCAATAGAGCAAACTGTGAATCTAACCTCCAATTTTTCCTCGTCATCAGCATTTGCCAGCATAGTCTCATCCTTCTCACGGAGGGACTCCAAGGTGTGCGGAACCTGCTTCGGCACATCGTCGCCTTCTTGCTTCTTCTCTAGCTTCCGCCTAAAATACCACGATACACAATAAAAACAAACTAAATAAACGACATTAGAGCTTTTAAAACATAACCCAACTTACTTCTTTTTGTCTTTACCGCGAGCCATTTTGATGTGTAATTTATGAGATAAAAACTAATATGTTATATTCTTACAGTAGATTATGTATAAAATACCCCTAATTAAAATGAATCCAATATTTCGTGCGACGAACACAAACACGCCTGCTTTGCTTTGTTTTGACGTTTGACTTTTTTTATAAGGATGCCAAGACGATTTTGACGTAGGTCATTTGTAAAGATAGCTATACATTAAATAAAGATATCCCATACGCACACGCCTTGCCTTGTAATGTGGTTTTATATTCTAAGGGTTTTAGTATTTAGAAGTCTGTGGGTTTATTAAACCAAAAAACCATACAACTCTTAGCAAACATTTTTTTTTATTTGCTACGTTTTTCAAACCTTCAAGAACACTGATACCTACTTGGTTACTATAGTGCTATAGTGTATTCACGGAGACGAGTTAGTAGAGCGCTATCTCACTCACACAATTTTTTTACTGCGATTGGTCAGTGGTAAACGCTAAGGCAGTTCGAGTACATTTTAGTCTACTCATACTTCACACATGAAAAAACATAAAATGGCAGAATTAAAAATTGTATCAAATGAATCTATTCAAAATATCGACGCAGAAAAATGGATAGGAATGTGGAAGCAATGCCGGAAATATTCATAATAAATGTAGGAAACGATGACAGTAGTGATAGTACGGAGAGTGATGATAATATGTTATAAACTTGTATAGGTAGATATTATAATATGTATAATAAAGCAAATTTAATCAATAACTCTCGATTTTATTTATTTTCTTCATATCCATCAATCATATAAAAAGTCCCTATAAAAAATCTATCAAATAAATGTCTCTCAATTTTAAATACGACAGATGAAGACGCAGTATAAACTAAGCGAACTTTTAAGAAGCGCAGTGTGATCGCACGTTTACATTTCTAATGTATTGTTAACGCCCACTATACCTAAAAAAGTTTTTTTTGGCTTTGTCATTTGTATGATTAGAGCAACTAGATTTTGTATGATTAGAGTACTCGTCTCCGTGAATACACTATAGTTACTACATGCAAGGTATTCAAATTGAGGGCAGTATTCCGTACGTTATTCAAGCAAGCAGAGTCTAGTTCCATTGTGCATACCAGTCAACTATAAATCCCCAACAAACATAAAAAAAATCACTTCTAAAAATAAAAATTATTTGGATTTAAAATATGTGTCCTAGCGTGACGTAGTGTTTATAAGTATGTGATCCTAGCATAAAGTCAAAATCAATACATAGTATAAAACAAAGTCGCTTCCCGCTGTCTGTATGTCCCTATGTATGCTTAGATCTTTAAAACTACGCAACAGATTTTGATGCGGTTTTTTTAATAGATAGAGTGATTCAAGAGGAAGGCTTTTATGTATAATACTTGCATAATATAATAGAGAAACACTCATAAAAAATACCCGTGCGAAGCCGGAGCGGGAAGCTAGTAAAGTATAATAAAGCAAACAAGAGCATGATTCGAATCTATATTTAATTCAACTGAACATCCTGCCTGGCCAGCTCTAACAACATAGGGTCGTCGAAGAACTTGTTGATGGAGACATCCTCACTGAGGCCCTTGCGCCGCCGTGTCTTGATCATGAACTCGCGCGCCAGGTGCGTGGCGGGCTGCGGTTCCAAAGGCCTAGAAAATATATGCTATGAATTACCAACGACGCGGTATCCGCAGAATGGGTAGAGATGGGTACTGTAATTTCATAAATGGATTGATTCCATACATAATTTAATACTCAAACTCTCGCGTATATCTGGGCGGGTACACGTCCACACTGCCGTATAATTAACAGCGCAACATTACTACAATACCATTTGAACTTTACCCAAGGTCCCGGCGGGGGCATCTACTTTCAAGAAACTCAGTACCATATTTAATTATAATCCGTTTAGCTGTTTTCGCGTAATACCCAATACCAAACTTACATAGAAACACAATTTCGTATTTATAATAACAAAAGATTTCGATTGCCGTTCGAAGGTTGTTGTATATGATACAGGAATATTACCTGATGACGATGCTCTTGTCGAGCGGGTCCCCGGGCACGATCTGCCAGTGGTGGAACACCTGCAGGCAGAAGGCCTGGCCCTGCGTGTGCGTGCGCAGGTCCGTCTCGAACCCGAACGAGTCGATGGCGGGCACGAACGCCTTGATGGTGTACAGCGGCGAGCCGGGCACGGGCGCGTCCTGGGTCACGTGACCTGCACAACAATAAACAACATTACATTTGGACATGGTTTTGCAAAAACAAACCAACCCATACATACGACGGCAGAGCAAAACCAACCTCAGTCCATGTGTAAGTAGGTCGGTTCGACATTGCACAAGTATATGTGGGTGGAAATGAATAAAATTGGTAGGCGTCTGATGTGCGTCTAAAAAGTTTTACAATAGTACATTGTACCCAAGAGATGAAAGTAACTGATTTAGTCCCGAGACGTACGGTCGGGCGCCAATAGTTCGAGGGACAAAATAAGTCTTTCACCCGAGGTAAACACTGTGCTTTTCATTACGAATACAAGGAAAGTAAAAATAAAAACGGGAATTAACTAAAGAAATAATACAACGAAGTATGAACAATACGCTACAACTCGAAAAAACTAAAGAAATGATTGCCGCCTATTTTGTATTTTTTTTTCATTGGCCGGCCTGGTTCAATAGAAATGTGAAAATAGAACTGGTTTCTTTTTAATAATTTAACAGCTGTCAGTTGAAAGCGAAACTCCCGGGCCTGAAAAGTATTACTTTCAACCCGCTCCTCAGGCAACTTCAGACCTACTTTCCGATTATGAGTAATGAAAAAATAATTTTACTATCAATCAGGTTATTATCTACAAATAAATATAATTACACACCTCTTCTTTTAGCTAGTACTGTGTACACAGCGGACACGCAGTCGGCGGGCGCTTGCACTTCCACGAACAGGTACGGCTCCATCAGCCGAGGCGTCGCCATCAAGAACGCGGAGTACGCCACCTATTAACCATGACATTACGAGTTTTATAAATAGATGCTGAAAAGGCAGCAACCTTTATGAACTATATCTTCTAATATATAATATTCTCGTGTCGCGGTGTTTGTTGCCAAACTCCTCCGAAATGGCTCGACCGATTTTCATGAAATTTTGTGTGCATATCGGGTAGATCTGAGAATCGGTCAACATCTACATACCCCTAAAAGACAGGACAACGTCTGTCGGGCCAGCTAGTATAATATAATATTTAAATGCAGACTTTATTAAAATATAACTTCAGTAATTTAATCTTTTCTAAACATGAAAGAAGGAATGTCTATTATATACCGATGTGAAATTGACTTGAACCGCCATACTCACACCTCGATTATTACCGTGAGCCAAGTTCGATGGTATACGAATGAAGATGCAGAGATTTAACCCTCATCTCGGCGTGTTAGCTAAATTGTCTTGAAGACACTAATAGTACTAACAATATGCTTTAAATTGCATATCAATAATTCAGCCTTTTTAAACTCCTGGGCCCAGCCGTCCCCTCAATAAGATGGGTCCATAATCACCACGCTTGCCCAGGCAGGTTTGTAGCTTTTACATGTCTTTAGATTTTTTTTATTTTTTTTCTAAGACATGCAGGTTTTCTCGCGTTGTTTTTCTTCACCGTAAGTGATAATCATATTTGAAATTATGATACGCACATAGATTACGAAAAACCTAGAGGTGCGAGCCAGGATTAGAGTGTCGGCTATCGCGTATGAATACGTATAATATTGTCCAATGGGATCGCCCCAGTGTGCGGTAACCATAGTACAAGCTTTGCTTAATTGCTTAATTTGGGACCATTTAGTTGGTGTGTCAGTCTGGCGATATATATTTATGTATAGTTAGTTACCCTTCTGGCGGTGGGTATGATCTGGCCGCCGCCCCTGTGCAGCGGCTCCTGCGCGATGACGGCGTCCAGGATCTTGAACTTGACGTTCCGGATGGGCTCCTCGCACAGCGGGCCCTCGCGGGTGCCCCACTGGAAGCCTGACGCCGACACAGCGGTATAAGTACTCAGTCACAATAGTGTTGTCTGCTCATATTGCGTTATGTCTGAGAATGTACACCAACTTTTTTCTATTGAAAAGAGGAACCTTTGAGTTTCTTGTTGTCTGTTCTCAGTGGAAGCGGCTTACCGAACTATTAGTAAATGTTTTTTTTTTGGTATCTAAGGAGTTTAAATAATTCAAATTCAAATCATTTATTTTGTTTAGGCCTACGAGGGCACTTACAAATTGTCAATTTACATATTTTTTTCCTTATATCTACAACCGGATCGGAACGCGACCTCGACTGAGAAGATCCGGCAAGAAACTCAGCGGGCTTGTCTTTTTACATCTAATTTTTTTTTTTTTTTCAATCAAACAGAAGATCGTTTATATGCATAATATGGCTATACCGCGCAATGACAGTAATAATAATTGTCAGCTTCCGATCTAAACCTATGAAGACTTGTACATTTCAGTTGTTAAATAAATAAGAAATACCCCAGACGTGTGGATTAAGATTAATACAAATCATACCTTGTACGATACTGTCCTTGACGGAGGCTAGCAGGTGTTTGTCCACCTCCGAGGGCAGTGTGTCGTCGACTAGGATGTTTGGTCCGGTGGAGTCCGGCCCGAACGCCCATATTGAACGCGCCGCCAACAAATCCCAGTCGTATCTATCGTTTGCGAAAACAATAAATCAACAAAATGTCATTGAGAGTCTGTGGTCTGCGGATTAAATCGACATGTAGCATCGTTCTCATCTTGGTTCCAAAGAAGTTCGGATATTTGTCAGTAAACACTACTCATTAGATTTGACGACCGCTTGGCGCAGTGGTTCGAGCGTAGGCCGCTCGGTTCACTGCACATGGTGGTTGCGGGTACGATTCCCGCCGGAACAAATTTCGGAAATGACCTTTTCGAAATTTGCCAGATCTGGGTGTCACTGGGATCGCCCCCAGTACATTGTACGGTACCCATAGTACAAACGTTGCTTAGTTTGGGACCATACAATTGGTGTGTCAGTCTGGCGGTATTTATTATTATTATTTATATATTAGGAAAGGTATATTACACAGATATAGATTTACATAGATAACGCAAATGCATGTTCTTCGCGTGTACGAAACCCCGACCAAACGTCAAGGTTGGTCGCCGCTAACTTACATTCCACGCGACTACAGATATAAAAAATATGAGTATGAGCGAGATAATCACTGGAGAGAATCGTAGCGGGCGGTGTCTTTGAGTCGGTTTGGATTTCCCGTCAAAAATGACGTCACAGGAGGTGTTAAAAATTCGGCACGCTTGGTTTCAATACAAATCGTGATACTTGCGTTATCTATATCTGTGGTAAATTAGAAAAAATGCGACATTGGCTAAACGTCATAACAAAACAGAAGCCCACTTGGTCTGGAAGAACTCCCCGAGCCGCTTCCGGTCCCAGGCGACGCAGACGGCGCCCGCCTCGATGTCCTCCGCCAGGCCGCGCTCCAGCGGCTCCGCGATCATCGTCAGCTTGTTGCGCTTGTTCGGCGTCTCCGCGAAGCACTTCAGCGACGACGTCTCCACCACCGTCTCGCAGAACGACACCACCGGGTCGGCCACTGATGTCAACCACATTATAATTATTAGCCCGTACACAGAAGCGTAGTGTAGGACGCCCTTCGACCAGGGCCCTAACCACGCTAGCTACTCAAATGGTAATAGAAAAGCAAACGCTAGCGATTGCGTTTCAAACGCTTTTGACGTTTTGCTGACACGAGCTTCACGATTTCTACTGACATTGATATGGTATGGTGTCAGCAAAACGTCAAAAGCGGAGCGTTTGAAACGTAATCGCGCGCGTTTGCTTTTCTATTACGATTTGAGTAGCTAGCGTGGTTAGGGCCCAGGTGGGATGACGATCTGCGAAAGACTGCAGGCAGATGGTGGATGCGGCAAGCTGATGACAGGGCGCTATGGCGCTCATTAGGGGAGGCCTATGTCCAGCAGTGGACTAGTATAAGCAGATGAGGATACAGAAGCACTTTGTGTATATACGGTGCAGGGTCAGGGTAGCGCCAATAACAGATAAAGTAACAGGTAGGAGGCTGGAATGGTTTGGGCATGTGAAGAGAAGAAATGAGAAGCATGTGACTATAAGAGTGATGAATATGAATGTGGATGGATACAGTGCGAGAGGAAGGCCCAAGAAAAGAAGGACGGATTGTATCAAGAGTGAGTTGAACGAGGTTGGAGTGGATGTGAGTATGACGGGAAAGCGCGATGATTGGAAGGAAAAGACATACTGCGCCGACCCCAGATAATGGGAAAAGGTAAGGCAGATGATGATGCACTTTAGAGCGAAGATCACAGGTTTAAAACAATGTACTATACAATGTTTAAAACCAAAAAAATAGAAAACACGAAATTATTCAATCCCGCCGGGGCAAAGTTTGGAAATGGTTTTTTCGCAATTTGCCCTTGTCTGGGTGACAGAGGGATCGCCCCAGTCCATTGTACGGTACCCATAGTACAAGTTTTGCTTATTTTGGGACCATACAGTTATACAAACGGACCATACAGTCTGGCGACTATAAAAAAAATTAAAATAATGTCAAAGAAAACATTGGCCTATGGAAAACTCCATAGAAAAATAGGAAACCATACGTGTATATTTCTGCAAACCGATACGCTCCTACACAACTTGCATTAGGGTTGTTCTTGGGTTGCCGGAATACGTGTGTATTAATTTACATAATAGTACATTGTTAGACGAGTGGTGAAAGTGACCCTCGAACTATTAGCGCCCTCGCTACGCTCGGGCGCCAAACCCCGTCTCGGGACAAAATAAGTCTTTCACCCGTGGTAAACACTCTGCTTTTCATTACGAATACAGGGAAAGTAAAAATAATAAATAAATAATAAAGTAAAAAAAGAAATAATACAAGGAAGTATGAACAATACTCAAAAGCCCGCTGGGTAGACGACATACTTCAAGCGGCAGGAACAGACTGGATGAAAACAACTAACGACAGGAAAAAATGGGGGCAACTGGAGGAGGCCTATACCCGAAAGGGGCCATGATATGAAATACCTACATACTAAACATAGTTTTCTTTCTTTTTTATATATATATTTTCTTTTTAATGTCATGGAAATAAAAAGGCTTATTATTATTATTATTATGAACAATACTCTACAACTCGAAAAAAAAAGATCGGATTGCCACCTATTTTGTTTTTTTTCGTTGGCCGGCCAACTTCATTATTTAGCCATTATTGTTCATTTTCATCTTTAAATATTTTGCCCAAATCTATGTTATTTTAAAGAAATTGTTGAAACTAAATTATAATTAAGTCATTTAAAAATATATATTCTTTAATTAATACTTAACTTTATGTTATTTAAATTTTACATCGTGCTGTAATTGAGTGACTGTAAAAAGTTTGAACATGGTTCCATAGAAATGTAAAAATGGAACTAGTTTTTTTTTTTTTATAATTTGACAGCTGTCAGTTGAAAGCGATTCTCCCGGGCCGGAAAAGTATTACTTTCAACCCGCTCCTCAGGCAACTTCAGACCTACTTTCAGAGTACGAGTAATGAAAACATAATTATAAACTACCTTTGATATCGATTTCCGAGTACATATTCCGCAGGTCGTGCATGACGCAGTCCAGGTACAGCTCGCCGGTGCCCAGGATCACGTGCTCCCCGGACTCCTCCACTCGCGTTGATAGCAGAGGATACGATTTGTTCACCTGACATGAGAGCCTTAATCAGAGACGTGTGACTAGACGACCGCTTGGCGCACATGGTGGTTGCGGGATCGATTCCCGCCGGGGCATATTTTGGAAATTATCTTTTCGTAATTTTCTCAGGTCTAGGTGTCTCTGGGATCGGCCCCAGTCCATTGTAAGGTACTCATAGCACAAGCGTTGCTTAGTTCGGGACCATTCAGTTGGTGTGTCAGTCTGGCGATATTTAATTATGTATTTTGGGACATAAGTATAATACCAAAAGTAAGAGAACCTTGCAAACATATTTGACCGTAAATCTATCCTATAAATATATCTATAAGGTTTTTCATAACCTGTTAATCAAAAAAATATTGGCAAACGTAGAACCATGGTGGCGTAGAACCAAGAAAATTCAATCGTATTCGGCGTACTTTGAGACTCCTCGGCGTAAAAAATAATTTCGCTCCCATGTCAATTGTCATGCAATCTACTATTATTTTGTAAGTTCCTCACCTTCCTGAGCCCGTCCAACATTTTGGGCAGCTCCGAGGGGTTGACGGGCTCGACGGCGATCTTGACGACGGCCTGCGTGTTGAACCTGAGCGGCGCGAAGGTGTGGAGCGGCGCGTCCTCGGCGGCGGCCACCAGCGTGCAGGTCTTCACGACGGGCTGGTCCACGCCCTCCAGCAGCGCCCAGCAGCCGGCGGGCACGCGGCTCAGCTGCACGCGGTGGCGCGCCTGCTGCAGCCACAGGCGGCCCACGCGCAGCTCGCGCGAGTCCTCCTCGTCCTGCGCGCTGTAGCCCTCGCCCAGCACGCGCACCGCCTGCCCCGCGTACAGCGTGCCCGACATTATGCGCGCCAGCACCTGCGCCACACGCTCTTATGATGCACAAGCGCAATAGTACATTGTTACCCAAGGATGCCCGTTACGATACGATATATCGGAATATCGATACAGCACTATACGATATAGCGATATTTGATGCGATATTTTGACCATACGATACGCTTCGATATATCGCATTCTTATAAAAATATCGCATTACCGTATCGTATCAAACTATGTCGGTCACTATTATCAGTTGTCGCAACTTCAGTTCCTTCTGAACGCCTGTTTTCTTTAGCTGGACACACACTTTCCGAAAGCCCTAATAGGTTAAATCCACAGCGCTTATCAAAATTATTATTTTTGCGTTGTTTAAGTACTGATCAATGGCAATTGTGTTTTTTTTTTTGTTGAATAAAACTATTTTAAATACATATAATTATTTGTTTCTATAAAAAAAATAAAAGAATATAGTAAAACTACTAAAAAGATAACCCTTTGCACGATATATACTCATTATATCGCATATTAATTGAAAGGCATGCGATACGGTTACGATACGATATATCGATACAAATGAAATCGATAATATCGCGTATCGATACAACCAAGTTCGATACAGTTACGATGCGATATATCGATACAATACACTTTTTGGGCATCCCTAGGCATCCCTACCCAAGGGGTGAAGGCACAGATATAGATTTACATATATAACGCGAGTATCACGATTTGTATTGAAACCTAGCGTGCCGAATTTTTTACACTTACTGTGACGTCATTAGTGACGGGACATTCAAACCGATTGGAGGAGACCGATGCCGCCGATGCCCTTCCGCCCGCTACGGTTCTCTCGAGTGATTATCTCGCTCATACTCATATTTTTGATCGCGATCTGTAGTCGCGCGGACTGTAAGTAAGCGGCGACCAACCTTGACGCTTCGTCGGGGTTTCGGACAGGCGAAGTACATGCCTTTGCGTTATCTATGTAAATCTATATCTATGGGTGAAGGTAACTTATTTTGTCCCGAGACGGGGTATATAATAGTTCCGAGGAACAAAATAAGTCTTTCACCCGAGGTAAACACTGTGCTGTTCATTACGAATACAAGGAAAGTAAAAATGAGAACAGGTATTACCTAAAAAAAAATATACAACGAAGTATGAACAATACTCTACAACTCGAAAAAGTAAATGAAACTCGGATTGCCATTTGCCGCCTATTTTGTTTTTTTTCCCTTGGCCTGGTTCAATAGAAATGTCAACATTGAACATATTTCTTTTTAATAATTTGACAACTGTCAGTTGATAGCGATTATCCCTAGGGCGGAAAAGTATTACTTTTAACCCGCTCCTCTGGCAAATTCAGACCTACTTTCCAAGTATGAGTAATAAAAAATTACATGTCATAAGCTTTCTTAAGATCTCTCTTAATACGGCCCTTAGTTAATTTTCACAGTGCCTTCAGTAGATGCTAGAGAAAAATACATACCAAAATAAAATAATGTTGAGAGTACATTATTTTTTGTGGTAGGTCCAGTCGACATCAAAAGTAGCTTGGCATTTGAAATGTCCAAAAGAATAACATGATTAAAAACGTAATAATAAAGTAACATTATAATACATACAATATAATATGTGACTGTGGTTACCTTAGAAAATTTCTGGTGTCATGCTATTACGACGTATTTTACAATGATATTATTTTGGAGCTTTGATCTACCAAGCTACTTTTCATATTGACTGTACGCCTCTGTACATTATAAGCTGTACACGTGAACAAAATATACTATCTGAGTTCGAGAATCCTGGAAGTTAGTTAGAAGACGTGCGACTGACCAGGAAGAAGGTGCAGTCGTCAGTGGGGTACATCTTGGTGGTGTGCGCGACGAGGCGGCCCGACTGGTCGCAGGCGAGCATGTCGGCGAGCAGCTCGTCCCCGTCCCCCCCGCCGCCCGCGTCCCCCCCCGCCGCCCGCGCCGCGGTACGTGTGCTGCACCTTGCGCGGCGCCGCGTCCAGCGGGGACGGCACGTGCCGCACCACCATCTCCACGAACCCGCTGCGGGGACGCACCACACAGTTATCACATAAATACAGGTTGAAACAGAAAGTAATTCTAAAACTATCAGCTTTGGAGGAAACTTGAAAAACAAAAGGTGTTACAGGGATACAGCTGTTGACAAATTTCACAAGTCTACATAACCTGTAGTACTTCACCTGTCCCACACAGACGATAGTTTTAGATTTTAAAAAATTGTATACCCTTTCTGTTTCACCTAGTATACCACGCGCGGTTGCTCAATTATCATAAAATTCTCCCATGCCACGAAGGCACCCAGTTTAAAGCTAGCCCCTCCCCCCTTAGGGCAAAATTTTCCGTAGAGGAAGTGACTAATCATAAATTTCCTGTAGATAATGGACAAGCTATGTAGTTAATTAATTAATACTCCTGAACACGTCAATACATATACAAACAAACAGAGTAGACTCACCAGAAGTCGCCGAAGAACCTGCTGCAGACGAGCCGGAGCAGCGGGCGCACGTTCAGCTTGGACTCCTGCTTGGTCAGCTTGATCCCCAGCTCCTGCAGCACGCCGGGCAGCGTGTCGTCCACGTCGCCCACCACCTGCGGCAATACTACTTTTAAAGCTACGGCACGATTTTTCACCTTCGATTCAAATAAAATTGTAATCTATCCTGCCAAAAATACGATCTATAATCGCGTTCACGCCCTAAATACACAAAGTTCGGCATTATGGCAACTGGGCAACATTTCTTAGCTGGCTGAATTACAAAACTTATTATATAGCGATGAGATCAAAGGCTCGCTATTATTTAGTTCCTATATACTACAAATAAACAAACTAAAATAAGACAAAATAGGGAACAAATAGCAAGTGCTTTCAAATTGCAAACTTAAGTCATGACCAATGTTCTAACTTCTAATTGTTGAAAACGTAATTGCAACACTGAACTCCATACGCCATCTGTCTTCAATTATGTGTCACTTGTCATTATGATAGACGTTTGATAATATATTGTCTGTGATCTGTTCTGCTGCTTGTTTAAACAATAAAAAGATTATTGCTCAGTTTGCGTATTTAATTAAATAAATAGTTCTGGAATTACATAAATTCTTTCATCAAAATATTACTAATCTTCAGTCAGGCCAAATTTAGTATAAAGCGTAGGGCGCCGCAGCTCCGACGTCATCGTGTAACGCTACGTCATCTGACGATTTGTACGGATAGAGTGGCCGGGCGGTGAGCGCCCCGAACGTCCGTATAGAAGCTTCGATTCAAAAAGGTACGGATCAATTTACCTGTGCAAATATCTTATACAGCGGCTCCAGTATAAACTCGACGAAGCTCCTCTGCGCGGACGCGTGCGGTTGTTTCTTGGTGAACCGGCGCGTCTTCGCGTTGAAGTACACGTCGCCCCACAGCCACGCGGCCATGTCGCCGCCGCGCAGCCCCGAGCCGGGGTGCGCCGCCGCGTACATCGCCGCGAACGACTCCACGGAGAAGCACACGTCGTACAGGGACGACGCGAAGCACACGTTCCCTGAGGAAGTTGTATTTTCAGCATCACCAGTTTGTGGCAGCCCAGATTTAATATTTCTAATGTTGGCCCTTTGGCGTGCATTTTGGGGAAAATAGGGCAGCTCTCTTACGTAATCTTTAAATCTTCTCTTGCAATGTTTTAGTAAAGGTGAGTGACATGCAAATGCATTCATATCAACCTTCGTCCTTTGAAAACCTCATCTTCAATAATCCTTACCAACATTACAAAGTTAAAAGTATTTTTTTGTTTGACAAAGGAGCACACAAGAAAGACTGAAGAATTTCGTATCAACTTCGGTTAAGGAAGTAAGTTATGGTCAGAGATTATAGGCTGCTTTTTATCTACCAAGACTACACTAGCTGACACTTAGGTAAATAGTAGTCAGTCCACAAATAATGCAATTGTTGTTACCCAAAAGCGGTGAGAACACAGTGGCTGGTTCGTCAGGGTTGTCCTGGGGCTGGTGCGTCTCCAGCATCGTGTTCAGCTCGTCGATGATGTGCCGCAGCTTGTAGTATGCGTCCGCGGGCGGCAGCTTCAGCTCCAGCATCAGCCGGTCGATCTTGTTGATGCAGAGCGTGAGCGGCACTCGCTCCTGCACCGCGTGCCGGAGGAGCCGTTCTGTGTTTAACATTATACCCTCTGCCGCGTCCACGAAGAGCACTGCGCCTATAACAAAACAAAATGCGGTTTGATTGAAGATTTTGAGGAAATATTCATTTACTGCTCTTGTATACTCTAGTTATAGTAATTTTTTTGAGAGAAACCACTGGCAAAATTCTTGCTAGTAAAAATCTTGTCATGAGTGTAGGAAATCTACCTTTTTTCTTCATCAATTCTCTACTTACTCTCAGACTTTTCTCATTAGTATCACGTATTCTATTCTATTCTTATTAAGCTTCTCAAAATGTACTGCTAAAGTAAATGTTTACCGGCTTTCCGCCAAAGGAAACCTGACCTAGTGAAAGTATAGCAACCTTAAGATTAGTACAGTTATTAGATATTTAATAGTATGTTGTTACCTTAGGGGTGAAGGTAACTTATTTTACCCCGAGGTGTGGTTTCGAGGGACAAAAAAAGGGACAAAATAAGTCTTTCACCCGAGGTAAACACTGTGCTTTTCATTACGAATACAAGGAAAGCAAAAATAAAAACAGGAATTAGCTAAATAAATAAGACAAGGTAGAGTATGAACACTCTACAACTCGAAAAAAGTAATGAAGATTGGATTACCGCCTATTTTGGTTTTTCCGTTGGCCAGCCTGGTTCAATAGAATTGACAAAATAGAACTAGTTTCTTATTAATAATTTGACAGCTGTCAGTTGAAAGCGATTCTCCCTAGGGCGGAAAAGTATTACTTTCAACCCGCTTCTCAGGCAACTTCAGACCTACTTTCAGAGTATGAGTAATGAAAAATTACTTTCCTAACAAATTTTTAAACTTTAACGATCGCTTGGCGTTGTGGTTCGAGCGTAGGCCGCTCGGCTCACTGTACTTAGTGATTGCGGGTTCGAATCCACCGGCTCACATTTTGGAAATGACATTTTCATAATTTGCCCTGGTCTGGGTGTCACAGCAAAGGATCGCAGCAGGGAAATCGTACGGGAGAAACTGATGCAGCGGGGGAGTCACGACCTTCAGTAATGAGGAAAACGACATGCGGAGGAGGACGGTGTCACTGGAATCACCCCCAGTCCATTGTACTGTACCTATAGTATGAGTGTTGCTTAGTTCGGGACCATACAGTTGGTTTGTCAGTCTGGCGATATTTATTTATTCTGCTGTCTGATAATGACTTGGTAAACAACAAATAGTATTTTCATTACTCATACTCTGAAAGTAGGTCTGAAGTTGCCTGAGAAGCGGGTTGAAAGTAATACTTTTCAGGCCCGGGAGTTTCGCTTTCAACTGACAGCTGTCAAATTATAAAAAAAAAACTAGTTCCATTTTCTCATTTCTATGGAACCATGTTCAAACTTTTTCTACAGTCACTCAATTACAGCACTATGTAAAATTGAAATAACATAAAGTTAAGTATTAATTCAAGAATATATTTTTTTAAATGACTTAATTATAAGTTAGTTTCAACAATTTCTTTAAAATAACATAGATTTGGGCAAAATCTTTAAAGATGAAAATGAAAAATAATGGCTAAATAATGAAGTTGGCCGGCCAACGAAAAAAAAACAAAATAGGCGGCAATCCGATTTTTTTTTTCGAGTTGTAGAGTATTGTTTATACTTCCTTGTATTATTTCTTTAGCCAATTCCTGTTTTTATTTTTATTTTCCTTGTATTCGTAATGAAAAGCACAGTGTTTACCTCGGGTGAAAGATTTATTTTGTCCCTCGAACTATTAGCGCCAAACCCCGCCAAACCCCGTCTCGGGACAAAATAAGTAACTTTCACCACTCATGTAACAATGTACTATAGTACAATCACCCTTACCATCAGAGATCCTCAATGCAGCGGTCACTTCATCACTAAAGTTGACATGTCCTGGTGTGTCCATAATGTTCAGGAGATGTGACTTCCCCTTGATGTTCTTCAGCAGGAGCGTCACCGGCATTGACTTGATGGACACCCCCCGCTCCTGCTCCACAAACAGTGTGTCCGTATACCGCATGGGTATGGTGGTGTCTGTGTCAATGGTGCCAGGGTGGGTCTGACGAATGAGGCAGTCTACGAAGGAGGTTTTACCTGGGAACGAGATAATAAAATATAGTGATTGTTATTGGAGCTTGCTTATATTAATCAATACCATAGCCAATGAAAAACATTACGAAATTTCTAATCAAACGAAAAACAAATGAGGAATGCCTTGCACAATAATATTAAAAAAAACACACAACATTTAAAGAAACTGTATTTATCATAAAATTTAATCATAAAAAATATACATACTATAGGTATTTTCCTATTCATGAGTTTAACTGTGGATTCAAAAATTTGCAGGAGTTTGTTGTAATCAAATATTTAGTTGAATTGAAGTAAAGCAGGTAATGACGCTTATTCAGAGACCAGTATAGTAATCTTGTAGTATGACAAGTTCATGCATAGTATTCTTGTATTATGACAAGTTCATGCATAGTAGTCTTGTACTATGACAATTTCATGCATAGTAGTCCTGTAGTATGACAAGTTCATGCCTAGTAGTTGTATAGTATGACAAGTTCATGCCTAGTAATCTTGTACTATTACAAGTTCAAGCATAATAGTATTGTAGTATGACAAGTTCTTGCCTTCTTGTAAGAAATAAAATAAGCTTTATTTTAATTTCATAATTGATTTCTTTTTCTGGACTTATTCTCTGTCAATTGTTTAAGAAGATCAAAGGAAAAATTACAAAAGAGTTGTCACTCTCTTGTAATTTTTCCTTCCTTTATGCGTCAAATAAATGTATACCTAAATTTATTATATTTAATTTCCATCCCACTGAGCTCTGCAATAATTAGTCATGAAGAGGTGCCATGACTAATAGTTCTGAAGACCAGAGTTTACCCAAAGAAACCCACCATTATGCAAATGTCCCATCAACGTCACATTCCTCATGAGGTTGGTGTTGTCCAGCATGTCGGCAAGGTATTCCATGTCGTACTTGGTGTCTGGCAGCTGCTGCTCTTGCACCTGGAACTTCTTGTGTTTCACTGGCTCCACAAGGGGCTTGTCTAAGGCTTGGGTGTCTTCTTCTTGGACCACCGTTTCTACATCTGGGCCATAAACTTCTACTGCTTGTGGGTAGTATCTGAAAGTAAATATTGAAATCACTAGGAATTGTGTTAATAAAAAAGACTATCAATAGTCAAGCTAAGTACATAAGTGATGACTATCTAACTTCTCTGGGAACATCGCTAATTCACATACCGTTTATCCTCGTGTAATACGACGGACATGGGAGCCGCCTCGGGCTCCGCATCCGCGTCCTCATCCTCTTCCATGGCATCTTCGTCAGCGTCTCGATTGTCCTGCCCGTACGCGCTCTGCTCGTCGTCCGAATCGGACTCCAAGTCCGGCCCGATGTAGTTGCCGAACTCATCGTACAAATCTCCGTCCATAACGTCTGATAATGATATAAATAATTCCAAAAACACTATTTAATCAATTCAAAACAAATGCAGCCGCTTGTTTTGACACATAACCTAAAATATTTTTGTCGTATACCACCATCCATAGAACTAGGATGTCATGGAAACGTAATAAATACCAAAGATAAGCTAAACATTTTGGAATGAATCATAGAATGAACACAGCATGGAATGTGGTTCACACAAGATACTACGTGAGTTTCATACACAGAAATACAGTCTAATGTTCACAGCAACAATCGCGTTGATATTACTCCAGTATTACTCACTTCTTTCTGTTAGTGGTTTTTTTTTTTTTGAATTGACTATATGTTGTTGGCCAGAGTGGCCATAACAACTTCACCCGGACAGAGGGCGAGCGCAAGTGCGCTCCAGCCATAGGGGCAGGGGGGCAGCTAGCTCAAGGGCGTCACTAGGGACACGACCTCGGCTTGGGCCGCTGCCAGGAGAGGTGGCGAGGGTAAATCTACCACCGGATCGGAACGCGACCTCGACTGAGAAGATCCGGCAAGAAACTCAGCGGGCTTGTCGGGTGCCAAGGTGCGTCTAGGTAAGTAGACGCACCTTCTAGCGGAAGCGGGGGTTCGTCGACCTCGCCGGCGAGGTCGGTGTCTGGCGGGGAGTGTGCGTGTGTCGTTCTCCTCGACATCTGAGTCTAGGAGAGCGGTGAGTGGGTCGGGGGGGTCCAGCACCACATGCCGCGGCCTGCGGCGGCATGTATCTGGCTCGTGTGTGGGTGCATAATCGGCGGCGGCGACGATTAAGGGATTGGTGTGTTCAGAAGCCTTCATGAAATAGCGTTCAGACGCTATTTTGAAGTGCTTCTGGATAGAATCGAGGCGTAAGTCAGAATGAAGGTCTACGTTCCGTACGAACCACGGGGCTCCGACGGCTTGGCGAAGAAAACGGGACTGTAAGGCCTGGAGGCGACTAATGTGAGAGTTGGCCGCGTGGGCGAACACAACGCTCGCATAGGACATGATGGGGCGAATGCAAGCTTTGTAAAGTGTCACCTTATTTCTAAGGGACATTTTACTCCGCTTGCATAGGAGATAATGAAGGCGACCGAGCACAAAGGCGGCTCGATTGCGGACGTTTCTAATGTGAGGACCGAAGGTCATGGAGCCATCGAGCGTGACCCCGAGATATTTAACTGACTTGGACCAAGGGATAGGCTGCTTGTACAAAGAGACAGTACCTAAGTTGGAGCGAGTGTGGCGTATGGAGGGGCGTCGAGAGGTGGTCCTGGCAAAAAGCACGGCTGCGCTTTTGTCCGGGTTCACCTCTATTCGCCATTTCCTAAACCACTCTCCGAGAGAATTGACAGCGCGTTGGAGAACGCGTGTGATCTGAGCCTTATTACGATGGGAGAAATAGAGCGCGGTATCATCCGCGTAAAGGGCGAGTTGCACATTGTTCGTGCGGGGGATGTCGTTAGTGTACAGACTGTACAAAAGAGGGGAGAGCACGGAGCCCTGAGGGACTCCTGCCCTGATGGGGTGGGGTATCTGTTAGTGGTGGACAAGTTTAATTTGTAACTACCCACTAAGTAAAGTTTTTGTCGGAGATAGCCAAGAAAATAAAATGATAAAATTCTTGGCGATAACATACAAACAATATTCGCTGGTCTATGAACGAATTGAGTGAATTTATTTATGTACGCAACATTATGTTATCTGTCTAATTCAAAGACAAACAATTTTTGTTCTGACCGTCTGACTGACTGACAAGTTCTTTTCAATAATTTCAATACATAAATGGCTGCTGTGCAACAAAATTCATCAAAAATGATTTCAGCGCAGCTTCGCAACAAAGCTAATGAGTTCTTGAACTCAAGAAAATATGCAAATAATCTCGCTGATATCCTACAGATGTTTCAAGTGAGTACAACACCCTGCGTGACATTTTAATTGCGCTGAGAAAACTGCGTCATAGGTTACATTTTTTATTATGCGTTATTTATTATATTTTAGGCCCAAACGGATAATTATACGCCGCTGTTGCTTACTATCGAGGTGATATTTACGGAACTGTTGAAACGGGGGGATTTAATCGAGAAAATCGTTCCTCTGAAACCAGCAGGTGAGTGGTTTTGCGAAGGCGCTGTATATAAGTGCGTCGATTATTTTTAGCATAATAATATTGATTTTTCTTGGAATCAAAGGGGTTCATGCTTTATTTTCTAATTAGAATCACACACTGATCGATTGAGCCGCCTCGTAGTCATGTTCCAATGCTATATAAGTACGTAATTGACGCGAATGATGACAATTCGCGACATGTGATGTTACTTGCTTATATAAACGGTTGATTCAATCGCAGGACGGGCGGTGCTCTTGTGCAATTGCTCTTATTACGGAACAGGGTATTATTATTATTATATTGGTTTATATAAATAAACTTTTGTGCAATTGCAGAATGTTTGAATTGTGTAGGATCAGCGAGTTGTTTATCTGCCTGTGGTTATTTTGTTGGTAATACTTGTTTAAAGGTCATACATGTAGTTTTTAGTTTGTTAACATGCATCACTGAATACATAAACATCACTGTAATAACTTTTTGTGCACCTGCACTGCTCATACTGATGGCATCATCATGATTGTATTGTGTATAGGTTTAACTAGTGTCTTATTTATTACGTACAATCTCAAGTGAATAATATTTTTAGTTTAACGCATCAAGCATACTTAATTTCCACTAAAAGTCCCTTACTCGACACTTATCACAAAATGTGGGACCCATTACCATTAATATGATCAAGATGATGAACATTAGCTTAGCCAAGGGTAATCATACTAATATTATAAAGAGGAAAACTTTGTTTGTTTGATTGTAATGAATAGGCTCCGGAACTACTGAACCGATTTGAAAAGTTCTTTCACTGTTGGGAAGCTACACTATCCACGGGTGACATAGGCTATAATATATTTTCAAAAAAATTAGGGATCCTTACTAAAACTCGAATAATGTAACCGCAATGTACCCATGCGAAGCCGGGGCGGGCCGCTAGTGTTAAATAAAAAGGCCTTCTTAATTATTTGTTGTTCATATTCAATTAATGTTTTAATCTCTTTCCTTGGTTACTTTTTGCCTACATATACCCACATAATATTATTTTTTTGGATGGTTCAATGTAGATCCACATCCTACTAATATTATAAATGTGAAAGTTTGTGAGTGTGGATGTATGTATGTATGTATGTATGTTTGTTTGTTACTCCTTCACGCAAAAACTACTGAACGGATTTGGACGAAATTTGGAACACAGATAGTTTATAACCGGGATTAACATATAGGATACTTTTTATCCCGATAATCCCGAAATTTTTGTTACGTTAAATACTACGCGGACGAAGTCGGGGGGCACAGCTAGTGAGACAATAATTTAACAACTACCAATATTCGACGACCGCTTGGCGCAGTGGTTCGAGCGTAGGCCGCTCAGCTCACTGCACATGGTGGTTGCGAGTTCGATTCATGCCGGGGCAAATTTCGGAAATGGGCTTTTCGTAATTTTCCCTGGACTGGGTGTCACTGGGATCGCCCCCAGTCCATTATATGGTACCCATTGTCCAAGCGTTGCTTTGTTTGGGACCATAAAGTTGGTGTGTCAGTCTGGTGATACTAAAAAAATACCTCTTAACTCCTAAATAATAAATTAAAGAGTGAGTTGGTGACTCACTGTCTGGCCAACCATATTCAGAATCTAGAGATGAGATCATCAAATCCATTTTTTACCTTGCACAAAACCAAGATTGGTAATGTGTTATATGTATTTATTTATTGGAATTAGAAAAATACAATAGCTTACTAATATACAAGTGTTAACAATAATAAGATGAGATTGAGCTAAGCCTACTGTTGGTTACCATGAAGGGAACTTGAATTATCCTTATTTATTGGTTGTAAAATGACTATCTGACTCCAATTATCTTGAAAGTTTCTTTATTATAGTAGAATAACGTTGTTTACAATATGTGTGAAAATAAAGGTTGTCGCTGTCTTATTATATTTTTTCGCAATGGCCGCCGACTAGAGATGTGTCCATTCCGTATTGATGTGACTCCTTAACACCTACTGTTTTCTACCTTGTAAATATATTTTTATTATTGTGTGTATAACTCATGGATATAACAATCCTAAGTCTCAACCTAAGGCCGCACACCACTATTTTTAGTATTGAGTTGTTTTTTTAATCACCAAACCAACACACCCACTAACTGTATGGTCTGTTATTAAGTAATATTTGTATGTACTATACAAAGGACTTGGGGATATCTAAATAACACCCAGATAGTAAATTACAAGAATGAAAATCCTATAAATTTTGCCTACTCGATAATCAAATCCACAACCACTCAGTGCAATGAGATGATTGGGCTACACACAAATCGTTGTATTCAGATGAAAGTCCAGAAGCGAAGTACAGGCGATGGCTCCGCGATTGCTACGAGTCTGCGCATGCGCGCACGCTGGAGTGCATCAGGCGCGGACGCACCAGCTCGCGGCTGCAGGCGCTCGTCACCGCCTGCAAGCTGCTGCAGGCCGAGGGCCGCTATCCCTTGGAACCAGCCAACGGATACTACTTCCCTACTATGCGGCTCAAGGTTAGAAAGGACAAGCACACTCCGAGGCTCAGAACAAAGCTCTTGAGTTAAAACAATGTAAACTGGAGAAAATGAATATATCCTCGTCCTACTCATAGCCCTAGGCGTGCTCTGTGTTGCCGGCTCTTCCAACAAATTTTCCGATCCTATACATAGATTCATTATTCGTACGTATGTGCTGTAACCCTTAAACTATGGACCCAACAAAACAGAGTTTTAAGTTATGAATTAAAAAATAGACTATAAGTATTTTGATATAATTAGGGGCCAACCATAAATTACGTCACACGTTAAGGGGGGTGGGAGGGGGTCCCAAATTTTTTGACGTTCCTTTTATTTATAAGTAATTTAGGAGGAAATCAAAATAATTTCGGAACTGCTGTGTTATTTCTAAATATAAAATTGCAAAATATGTAGGGGGCGTCTCACAAATGTGACCAGCTGTGACAAGGACAGGGGAGGGGTCAAAAAATCATGAAATTCGTGTGACGTAATTGGATGGCCCCTTATAAGGTATCTTATATCCAAGATTAAAATCATTATTGTATTGCTGCACTACACTGATTGATCAATCTCCTACCAGCGTGCCGTCGTGAACGCAATTTACAATATTGGCAAGCTTCACCCAAAAAATGGATTGTAATATGGAAGCAAAAACTTGATCAGAATTTAATTATTAACTCTGGGCGTTAGTAGACAACAGCATTGGCCTCATCATAACCAGAGGTGGACTAGCAGTATTAGCCGCCATAGGCCGTGAGTACCAGCCATTCCTTCTTAGCTCATCGTTTACGACATAATATGTGTATTAAGTTTTATGCCAATTTTTATCAAAATTAGCCACCACTAATATCTGGCCGCCCTAGGCCTGGACATAGTCGCCCTTAAGAGAAATCCGTCAATGATAATGACGGTAAACATTGTTTCAGAACATATTCACACTGCTGCTGGACTCCGACATGTCCATGTCTGCGCCCATCGCCCGCTTCCAGGAGTTCACGGAGTACATGGACGTGCAGCAGTATGGCCTGAAAGTGCTCTCCACCGTCGCGTACCGCAAATACGCAAACATGTTGTAAAGTATCAAGGCGCCTTGGAAATAATTTAATTTAGGCATTTTCTGAAGAAAATAAGATTAATTTTAAATGAGAAATTTAACTGATTAACTTAAATCACCATGCTAGATCAAGAAATTTCAAACTGATAGGGGATAAGCAAGCTTTTTTGAATACATAATATTTTCTTATTACATTTACCTAACACATAAA
Source organism: Notodonta ziczac (assembly GCA_918843915.1). Classification (NCBI taxonomy): domain Eukaryota; kingdom Metazoa; phylum Arthropoda; class Insecta; order Lepidoptera; family Notodontidae; genus Notodonta; species Notodonta ziczac. The sequence continues at coordinate 13,322,638 of OU974039.1, read as the reverse complement.
AGAAAAGCAGTCATTCAAGTCACTTAATTATTATTTTTTTTACCTGTTTTTGTGTCCCACTCCTGAGCAAAGGCCTCATACTACTCCACAAAATACGGTCTTGTGCCGTTTCGGACCACATATCTCCCGCAAAAGTGCCCAAATCGTCCCGCCAACTATTCCTGGTTCTTAATTATGTCCTTTATTGCCCAATTATCACGGATGTATTTCGCACAGATCGCCCACTCACACGTACATGCAGAACTACCTGGAGCTACTGGACAAGCTCCTGGTGTGCGAGATCCCCTCCGAGCTCAGGCACAGGGCTAAGGAGAGAGATAATATTATGGTGAAGAAGGAAGATGCATTGTTGGGCGCCACTGAGAATAGCAGAGAAGAGAACAGGAGGGAGGAGAAGCTGCTGTGCGCTGTCGGAGGTTAATAACATTTAATTTATTAAAAAAATTAACCAACTTAAAAAACAGGAGGTTCTCAATTTGGTTCTATTTTTTACACAGACTTCTTAGGATAAATCCCGATGTCGATCGGGTTTTTAGAGCAACGTTCGATGTATCGATCGATTGGTGTGGGTGCTCAAACTTCCCAAACTCATTCATTATTATTGTGATTATCAAAAATTGGTGAATGTTGAGATCTACCTGGATAAGATATCTGGGTCATAATAATATCCAAGTCACCCAAGGATGCCAATTAAAATTAAAGGAAAAATATACAAATCAATTATAAGACCGGTAACCATGTACGGCTCGGAATGCTGGGCGGCTAAAGTGCGGGAAGAGAAACGTCTCCACTCTGCTGAGATGCGTATGCTGAGATGGATGTGTGGAGTGACGCGAATGGATAAGGTGAAGAATGTGTATATAAGAGGTAGTGTCAGGATAGCGCCAATAACAGATAAAGTGAGAGGTAGGAGGCTGGAATGGTTTGGACACGTGATGAGAAGGGATGAGAAGCATGTGACTAAACGAGTGATGAATATGAATGTGGATGGATACAGTGCGAGAGGAAGGCCCAAGAAAAGATGGATGGATTGTATTAAGAATGATATGAACGAGGTTGGAGTGGATGTGAGTATGACGGGAAAGCGCGATGTATGGAAGGAAAAGACATACTGCGCCGACCCCAGATAATGGGAAAAGGTAAGGCAGATGATGATGATGATGAATAATATCCAAGTTAGTTAAGACTCCTAGTTAATTTTTATTGGGAAGGATTTCGAAAATAATAATAATGGATGTTAACATATACCAGTGTATCTTACTCCTCGCTTACACCATAGCTTACACTGACAATCCTTGTAATTATTTATGCTGCAGTCTATTGGTAGCAGTAGTGTCATTGGGTAGCATTTTTAATTATATAAGCTAATTATTGTACAAATAAGACACACGCGTATAAATACTTTAATGAGCTATTTGCAGTGTTTCACTGCAAGCAGCTATATTTCCATACAAACTTTCATCCCCTATTTCCTATTGTTATTTTACTCCCTTGAGGGTAAAACTTTGAATGTCAAATTTATTTATATCTAATCAACAGTATGTATATAAATGTATGTGTCCGTAGGCAAGGCCCCGTTCCCGTACAACCCGGCGGTGTGCCGGCGCTACGCCAACCGCTGCTGGGGCTTCGCGTGCCGCTGGCCGCTGAGCGGCGACTCGCGCACGCACCGGCGCGCGCTGCTGCTGCTGGTGGGGCGCCTGCTGCCGCTGCTCGCCAAGCCGCACCTCGCCACCGACATGCTCTGCGACAGCCTCGACTTCGGTACGCACACACACACCACACTCACTGATAATATTTGTTTATTTATTTAAGCCTTATTATTATTATTTATTATTTTTTAATTTAATTTTTTCCTCATTCATTTTTATTTCATCCCACTGCTGGGCAAAGGCCTCCCCCTTCTTCTTCCACTCTTTTTTGAAGTTTGTGGAGCGTGTCCACAGTTTCCCTTCGAATGTTTCTAATTCATCCCTCCATCTAGTCAACGGTCTTCCTCTTTTTATACCATACTGTAGTTAAGCTACTACATCTATCCTCTTCTGCTCTCACTGATAATATACTAATATAATAATAATAATATACTTAGGCATGAAAGTCCAAAGAATCTCTGGTTTAGCACATTTTACGACCGCTTGGCGCAATAATTTGAGCATAGGCCGCTCAGCTCACTGCACCAGGTGGTTGCGGGTTCGTCTCGTACCATGTCATGGTGGAATGTGCGGAATTAATACTAATTTAATATCTCTTGTTAAACCATGTTTCGAACAGTTAACATTTCATTTTCATAAATATCTCGTGCTTGAGACAAAATAATATGTGTAACGGATGCGCGGCAATATTTAAAATTAGTTAATTAGAACCTACATTGAATCCCCTCTAGGAGTTTCTTTGATTATTTGCGCATGCGCGAGAACTCCATGACCGTCGAGAGAGGTCTTCCCGCGCGCGCCGCGTTCAATTGTTATGTCGGGTTTTCGTTGTTGTAATTTGTAAATATCGTCTGATTGTCGTTGATTTTCATTTATGTGGTGAATTATTAAAACACTGTGAATAAACTCTGGTGTAATTCATTCTTTACATATGTTATATCATGTGCAGGCGGTCCGATCAGCATGGTCGCGCTGCAGGGCGTGCTGGAGCTGGTGCGGCGGCACAACATCGACTACCCGGCGCTGTACGACCGGCTGTACGCCATGTACGAGCCGGAGATGTTCGCCACGCGCTACAAGCACCGCCTGCTGCATCTTACCGACGTCTTCCTCAGCTCTACGTGAGTACAGCTCGCACTGTGTCACTTGAAGAAGGTGCATTCTCATGTGGGCGCCCACAGATATAGATTTACACAGATAACGCAAGTATCCAGATTTGTATTGAAACCAAGCGTGCCGAAATTTTAACACCTACTGTGACGTCATTAGTGACCGGAAATCCAAACCGATTCAAAGACACGGCTGATGCCCCTCCGCCCGCTACGATTCTCTCGAGTCTCTCGCGCATACTCATATTTTTTGTATCTGTAGTCGCGCGGACTGTAAGTTAGCGGCGACCAACCTTGACGCTTGGTCGGCGTTTCGTACACGCGAAGTATATGGCATTTGCGTTATCTATGTAAATCTATATCTGTGTGGGCGCCAGTGCCGTAACTGGGACAGTGCCAGCGGGGCACAGGCACACAGCGCAAACCACCAACACGGTGATGACGTCAGCGCCTCCTCCCCCCGTTAAGGAGAGGCTCTACTCGTGCGATGAGTGCGGGAAGTCGTTCTTGCTGAAACACCATCTCACGCATGCGAAGGTGCATACGAGAGGGGCGCAGGAATGACTAGACCAGGAGTCCAGGACCAAGTTTTCAAAGACTGGCACTGGCGCGCGATCGCTATGCACGGCACGGCGAAAGTTTTTGTAAGCGCAAATTTATTAGTTTATGAGAGAGATTCGGAGGGGGTAAATTAAAATCGTAATCGATCTGAAGTGTAATGGAGGTTGAGTTAGTTTTATCGTACACCAGTGTCATCGTCGTATCTGACGTACTAGTTTCTGCCGCGACTTCGTCCGCGTAGACTTAAGTAAAGTGTTCTATGTGTTAATCCAGATTATAAACGATCGGTATTCCAAATTTCATCCAAATCCGTTCAGTAGTTTTTGCGTGAAAGAGTAACAAACATCCACACTCTCAAACTTTCGCATTTATAATATTAGTAGGATATTTACATCTATCTTGTTCATTGGTTCGACGGTATTCATTAAAAATAAATGATTGTGCGAGTGTTTTACGATGATGATATCGAGTCTTTATGTTGATACCCTTAGGACTCACATTTCGAGTATACCGCGGGCGTCTGCATGTTCTTACAATCACACAAATATTGTTTTCCTATTGTATACTGTGGTACTGTAAAATGGACTTGGAGCAATCTTACTCTGGGCAAATTACGATCAATTTTGGGATTGAGTTTGAGTCTATAGAAGCCCCCTGGGGCGCCAGAAGCCTGGTGGAAGATGAAGTAGTGAGGGTGTGTGGGTGTCCGCAGACACCTGCCCGAGGGCCTGGTGGCCGCGTTCGCGAAGCGGCTGGCGCGGCTGGCGCTGACGGCGCCGGGCGGGGACGCGGCCGCGCTGCTGCAGCTGCTCGCCAACCTGCTGCTGCGGCACCCCGCGCTCAAGCGCATGATCTGCCACGAGGACACGCCCGCCATCAGTCAGTACTTTACACTATTATTATTATTACTAATAAAATTTATTATTATTACTAAACTAAATAAAAAATATCTAATCTAAATAAATTTAAAAATATATAATACTTACCACCCGCCCCGGCTTCGCACGGATGCAATAAATTATCGGTGTTTCTCTACTATATTATGCATGTATTATAAAAAAAACCGCATTAAATCCGTTGCGTAGTTTTAAAGATCTAAGGATACATAGGGACATACAGACAGCGGGAAACGACTTTGTTTTATACTATGTAATGTTTGTTCCCCACCGGCATCGGGTCCTAGTTACCGGCGGTCAAGGCTCCAGGGAGAGGAACTTACTACTTTTATTATTATTTAGCCCTTTTGACGTTCCACTCCTGAGCACGGGCCTACCCTCGACACGAGAGGGACCAATACTTTACACGTTTGCAATACGCATATTGTGTGGCCTTATGTTAAATTTAGTTATAACCTTATTTACGAGTTTTTTACAAATTGTAATTTCTCAAAAATATATAGTTAAATTAAAATTGCTAACTTTCGTCAGTAAGCTTTTCGAAAATTCGTCTGCTTTTTTGCCGATTACAAGTTATTTAAGAAATCAATATATAAGTTATTTTGCAAATTATACATATTATATTCCACTATTAATAGGTAATTGGAAGATATATTTAATGTAAATATGCAATAAAAAATATAATTCCACATCCCTATTAAAGGTTAGCGGTAAAAGATCAACTCACTAGGTAGTGTAATAATTGGTTATCGATACCTCCCGATAGCGTATTTAGATCACATAATTTATTTTAGACTGTCAAAATACGAAACAGCTGGTTACTGACAGTGGCCAGTTGCACCTAGTTACGCCCTAAATGTTATATACTCTGGTCCGCAGTGTCGAGCGACCCGTACGTGATGGAGGAGACGTGCTGGCGCAACAGCCGCGCGCTCGGCTCGTCGCTGTGGGAGGTGAGCGCGCTGCGGCGGCACGCGGCGCCCGCGCTTGCCGCCGCCGCCGCGCACGTGCTGGCCGCCGCGGCCGCCGCCGCCGCCGCCGCGCGCCTGCAGCCCTGCTCGCTCGTGCCGCCCGGGGCCGCCGCCGTCAGTACTGCACTACTCTACTCGTACTCGCACCCCACTGCCGACCACCATTCCACGGCGACATATAATAATAATAATTTAGCCCTTTTGACGTCCCACTCCTGGGCACCGGCCTCCCCTCAACATGAGAGGGATTCAGGCCATAATCCACCACCCTGGCACAGTGCGGGTTGGCGGATTTGACATGTCTTTCGAAAATTGGTTAGATCTTCTAAGACATGCAGGTTTCCTCACGATGTTTTCCTTCACCGTTGACATATCGACGACTATTTATAGCTAACGTTATCCGAAACTGAGTCTTATACGAAATGAAATAGACTTAAAAAAATAATTAGTTTAACTAGAGTCAACATAGGTAGTTTGTGTGAGACTCATTGTACACGATATTGATGCATTCTCTATCGTAATGAAATTGCAACTAAACATAACCATGAGATTGACTTTAATTGAACATTGACACAACGACAGAGTGCCTGTAAATAATAGTGACGTCACTTTTCCATTGCAGTCCTTCGACGCGGAACTAAAGAAGAGATTCAAAACGATAGAGCTGAACTTTGTGCGGCCGGTGGGCATGTCGACGCCCTCTGGCGAGCGCGTGCAGCAGTACTGGAAGCTGTTGGCCTGAGCGCGATCGCAGTAAGATAATTTAATAATACCAGTGTTATGTGTACTCGCACAGTCAGGAGATAGCATTTCCGCGGCCTACAGATGGTAGGAACCAATTGCACAACCAAATCTGGACGAAGGGTTTGGTTCAGAACTGTGTATCGCTAGGCGACACGAAAAGCTGGTTGCGTAAAATAGTGTATTGGGTGGTCTAGGTCCTAAAGCCTCGTTCATAATGAAATACTGTTAAAGTACTGGACTCGCGATGTGCCACACACATAGCTTTTTTTAACTTTAACGGCCTTTTTCCATTGTCTGAGGCCACAAATGATTCTGGGAAATAATATTCAGTCAGTACTGTTGTTATATGGATAGTGATATATCTGATAATTGTTTGCGCTTATCAATAGTGTATACATGAAGCATCTGATCTTGCTCGCCCCCGCGCTTTGTGGGGTAAATCAATTTGAATTACACATGACACTTGTCTCTTGTAATACTTTCAGTCCTCGATCAGGCTTGCTTAATAATGTAAATGCACGTGTTGTCGCCTAGTGGGACGCTATGCAGCTAGGGCCAGTGTCGGACCAATTCCTGCCGCCTGTAGGACGCTTATAAATTTATTATTTATTACCATTTTGACACATGCCACCCCGCAGCAACTGTCGCTGGAGATAAACATTTTTGTACCGAAGATTTAAAGTTGATTGATTATTTAATAATATGTGTAATTAATTTGTATATTTTAGGTATTACATTTTTTAATATGATTGCAGTCGGTATAATTTAAACAATGATAAAGATAAACTTGCCTATAAAATGGTATTGGGTCATGGGAATGGTTATCTGAAATCATTTAATGGGTAATTTTATTATACATGGGTGTTATATGGTAAATACTTTATTGTAACCAAAAAATATGACAGTGTCGTTAAAAAATATGGATGTCTTAAACTTGATTATAATTGATGAATACAATTGCGCATCACTAGCGTAGTCGATTGAATACGCATCACTAATGTAGTAATTGGATGACAGTAGATCGCGTACTACACTAGTTCTGTCAAGAATTACGCTGCACGTTTGTTCCTACATATCTCTAATCTATGGTTTGTTCCCTACACTCGGTACAAGTTGACGCCGACGGATTACATTTTATATTAAGCTTTGTCCGAATTAGGTATAAAAAAACTTAATAAATTCCCGATACTATGTAATACAAATAAGGTAAGAAAGAAATAACGTTTCTGAACCTTACATACCTACTATCGAAATATTACTGGACGTATTCAACGCTTCTGGTAATTCGTCGCGCCGCTGCATTTAAAAATCGTTCGGAAATTAAACATGCGGGACCTCGTCGAATTTGCATGATCGACCCACAACTCATTGATCGTTCAATTTGGACACGAAAATACCTGATATGTTACTGTGTTAAATACTGTAATTAATATTAACACTGTAATTAATATAAACCATTTTTCAAATTGAACAAATTCCTTTCTTACTCAAATTTATAGCAGGTTATAATGCATTTTCAATTTCCATGCTAACAATGTACTTGATGGCTGCTCAAAATAATATCAGCCACAGTCGCAACGCAAATTTTATTAAAGTTAATTAAATTGAAAGCAGTACTCTATAATAAACTTCGAATGTACGGGAACAAGAATGGTTTGTTTAAAAAAAATCATTTTAAAACCAATACGTACGCACCTAACTGCCATAATAAAGATACTAAATAGAAAAAAGCTAACCCTCAATGATTTCGGGGTCAAATCATCGACGGTACGATCCACAATATTCTTACTAGTATAACGCGTAAATCAATTAACTTTGTATTTATTTCAAGATTTCGCCTTAATTATAATCTTATTTACGTATGATTTTCTTCGCCCTTTTTTAACTTCAGCATATTTTATTTAAGATTTATTTTGCTTTGGTAACATGCGTAGGGTAGTAAGCAGATTACCTAAGGTTTTATGAACCAGTGAAAAGTTGTTATATTTCTTTGTTCGCATTTTTCAATTGATACATGCTTTAATTTTAAGATTTCGAGTAAATTTTGCACTTTAATGTTAGAAGTTAACATAGTAGACGATGTTAAAATATTGTAATTTGGTTAATTTTATTTTTTTACGAAACTCAATTTGCGCGTGTCTGTGATCGTAAGGCCCGAAGTCGATAGATTAAGCTGCTGACCCATCCCTCTTCTGATTAAATGGACCAAGTATTCAGGAATTCAAAGGTGTACAAAGGAATTACGTGTCGTATTAAAAAAACTACATAGCTATCTATTTGTTATAGTGGATTTTTCACCATAATATATTTTAAGCCAAAAGTATTTACGTAGTTACCTGTTGTTATACTTCGTTAATCAGTACTTGAATTAACTATCGACTCGCGGGAGCGGGAGTTTTCATTCATTTGAATTTAATCAGAAATCCCTATGTATGGAAACGTCGCATAGTTTGTATATAGGTAGCTGACTGCTGTAGCGTCGGACTGGGAACGCAATTTTGACAAAAAATATGTAAAGCTCTGTTTTAGATTTTTTATTCTTTAATTATTTTAAGATTTTTTTTTTGTTAAAAGTGATTCATACAATCGCGTTACCAGTCCTGAGCCTGTGCCATGGGTGTATTACTTATATGTGTATTACTTATTATTATTATGACAATTATTAAGTACTTTCAACGGTTTAAATACTAAACTGTCGGGTGGTCGTCACCTACAGAGGATACCTTGTTCGAATTGATGTTAAATTTTGGATATATTATTTTCTTGTCAAATCAAGCAAATCCTGTAAAATTTCAGTGTAATTTTTTTATAACAAGCTTGTTTAAGCTCATGGCAAGGGTACGGTTGTCGGCACATCTCGGGTAACTGTTCCAAAATTAGCTGAGCTCTCTTTATTACTGCTATGTGTGATAAAGAGAGTTCAGCTTATGCTGGAAATGTACCCTGAGATGTCCAACCAACCGTACGACGCTCCAGTTGCAGGGTCTTGTTCCGCCGAAGCGTAAGCTTGTAACTTATTGTGTAAACGGCGTCGTTCGTCTTCCCTCTAACCTTCCCTTCAGTTAATCTCATTCCATCACCACCTTAGTAATTGTTAGTTGAACTAAGGTTTAAATTAAAAAAATAAGAAATTATTTTGTTAATGGAATTATAAATAATAGAAATTGTGATCCCTGTTTATTGTGATGTAAAATGGTTTGTAAAGATAATGAAAATAATATTAAAAGGCGTTTAAAATAATAATAAAAGTAGGGAAGGGAACAGAAAAAAGGGCTTATTGAACATTATAAATAATGTTCTAAGAATGATAAATGTTGTTTTTCGAAATGGTCTATATTCATACCTACCGCATTAAGATCTCGCACCATTTTACGTTATAATAAACGGAGAAATTTAACTGAAAGTCGCCCTGTAACGATGAACACATTAGTTAGATATTGTGACAACCGACGGCCATATTATTAAATTATTTTTAATTGTTCTATGAAGCCTCGCAGAGTGGGCGCGGTTCGCTAGCAGGGTATTTTGACGCGAAGGAACTATAAATACAACTACACTATAAATAAAATAGGAACTAATGATGTTTGCATACAGGCCAGTGTAATATGTAAGATTTTAGTGCAATACCGATTGGAAATGTTTATAATAATATATTCTAGTCTAATGATCACAGGGTCACCACAAAGCTACAAAGTCACTTACAACCGTTTTGAAAAGTCGATACTGGAATGTATGACAATTGCCATCACGCAATTGAGGTATGTATTGATATCGGAAAAACGTTTGTATGGAAGATTTTGCCAAAGACGAAATATGCATGCTCGAACAAACAGCGAACGGTCATCGCATGATGCCTCGCAGTGAACCAACAGGCAGTTTTACGAATAATTTCGTAATCCCACCTTCCCACCTATACTGTAAATAGGGACCTATTTTTATATAATTATTCTCAATAAGAACCTCATGAATCTCGCCGCAGCCGAGTGGCGGCCGCGCCCGCAGCACCGTGATTATGTTTTAACAAAACTAGATTAAGCTAGCGTAAGCCTTATTTTAATACCATTTATTTAATGTTCTATTATTAATTATTATAAAATAAAATTTATCATAATTATTGAATTTTATAATTTGTTCAAAATATTTTCGTTACCAACATATCCGCACTGAACTCTGCCATTACTGTTTGAATACCTTAAAGCACTAGTATTCAATCTGCGGCAGACGCAACGACTATGTCTACTGCATTTACTTACGCTGCGCGTAGCGCATAATGGAATACCAACCCACATGTTGTATGTATTAGAAACAGATGCGGATACGAGATACTCAACATAAAACACAACGTTTGTCCGATTTAATTGATCGATTATTGTAAATATTTACTATGACATGTTGAAAATAATAGTTTGTAATGAAATATTATAGTACTATTTGATTTTAAATTAGGCCTGAACAAAACATTAAAAACAATCTGAACTATTTGTCATTTGTTTTATAAAATTTTAATCCTACTAATATTATAAATGTGAAAGTTTGTGAGTGTGGATGTATGTATGTTTGTTGCTCCTTCACGCAAAAACTACTGAACGGATTTGGATGAAATTTTGAACACAGATAGTTTATAACCGGGATTAACATATAGGATACTTTTTATCCCGATAATCCTGAAATTTTTGTTACGTTAAATACTACGCGGACGAAGTCCGTGGGCACAGCTAGTAATACATGTTTTATCCCATCCCTTGGTGCGCGCGCGTGACGCAGTCTGTCTGGTGCAGCGTGGTTCGAATAAGACAATATCGCCTTTTAATGTAATTTTCTCACGGCATTATTTAGTTAACCCGACACGGTTTGCCACACCTGTACAAACAATCGAAACTTGGTGAAACCTTGAAACATAGAATAAAATTAAAGGCATCTATACTAAAATAAATGTTTATATTTTTAACAACAAACCGTTATGGTGCCTTGGTGACCGTAATTCTAATATAACTAATAATTTGCTTATTTGGCACACCGCAACTCAGGAACAAGGCTTCTATATATTGGACAAATGTGGAAGCGCACTAGGCTAAACAAAAACTAACGTAAATAAAAAAATATTATGAGCAAGTTCGCCTATTTTAGCCGTCACTGGTCAACATAAAATTCGTCCAATATTATGGAAAAGGCACATATCACTTGGAGCATACAAAATTACGTAGAAAATACATTTCGAACACAGTTACGTTAACATAATCTAAAAACACATTTTTATTATACAGAACACAACTCATAACTTTATAACATACCAACAAAACAATGTTTTTCAGTCGACCATTAATTTATAACTTTAATATATTCTCATGTTTTTATACACACACACACAACATCACAATATATTTTTATCTATCGGCATCTTAAAAAGTGCGGCGTCCTAAAATGAACCCTCATTAAATAGGTATACAATTCATTTTGTCTGTATTCACTGGGTCATATAATGTACTTGCATAGCGAACATGATGCTACTGTCAAGTCGTGAGGCAAGAATACACAACTGGCAACAAGTTGTTCAACTTGTAAGCAAAGTGTTTCATTACTATCGTTCGGAAGCCCAAATCGTATAAATTCGACCGCAAAGTATATAGGTACCTCGATTTCCCAAAACTGATATGTAATAACAAAAATAAACTTATCTATAAAAGGTTTACATCTAAACTAGTCTATACTGTACAAATTACAAAAGTAAACAATTTATTTGTCATATTTACCGACCAGTTCGTTTATTGCTAACCCGACGCCGAGGTGTTTGGATGTTGGAAGTAAGTCGTTTATTTAGGCACAAACCCACAAGTCAAGAAACCTTATATATCACAGAATGTCACACATTGCTTGTAACAATTACGGGAAAAAATAACTGTTAGAAAACACACAAAAGTCATTTTAATTAATTATCTGAACACGCTACACACTCCCACCACTTACTCCTGTAAGCCAGGATCGACAATAGTGTCCAATGGTGACGCCGAGAATTGACCCTGGCCGAGTTTCAGTAAAAAAACGTATTTATAGGAAATAAAGAATGGGAGTAGGAATTAATTACCCTGCCAATATTAAAATATTTTATAATCCTATTCACGAAGACAGTTTTAATCATAAAAATCCCATGAACCAACCTTCAAATAATATTACAAGCAAATAATACTCCACCATCCACTCGCACCTCGAACGCCAAATACTCGAAAACCGAGGCCTCACTTGACTATTTGTTCCTGACTGTCGCTTGGCGCGGACTTCGCGTTGTGGCAGCACGTGATCCGAGGACTCTGCTCCCTGGCGTCCTGCCTATTCTCTTCGGAGCCCTCCTCACAGCTCCCCTGACTAGGCTCTTGGACTACAACCGTCGCTTCCGTCTTTTTATAGCACATATCTTCAGGCGGAGGCTCCTGCTTCATCTTGCAGCACCCCTGGCGTTCGGTCCTTAGTAACTGCACGTCTTCAACGCTCGGGCTGTCTTCCTTCTCGCTCTCGTGGTGGCAGTGGGATGTGGATGCTTGAGCTTTTTTGGCTCTAGCTACTTTTGAGGGGCACCTCTTTGCGCCGTAGTAGCAAGTCGCGTTCTGTTCGGTGCTGGTGCCCTCTTGCGATGACGCGGGGAAGTAGTGTGATGGTTGTATGCAGGTGCGCGTTTGACAGATGAAGAAGTCCGATTCAGAGCTCATTGAGGATGCTAGAAGCGGCGGTGTTGTGTTTTCAGCTGGAGAAGAAGAAAAAAGGTAAAATGAGGTTTTATTACAGTGCAACTTAAAAAGCTGAAATTGCAACATTCAAAGTTCTACCAGGCAATTCAAGATTCTATGATCTGAGGCGAACACCACCATAATGATCCTACTAATATTATAAATGTGAAAGTTTGTGAGTGTGAATGTATGTATGTATGTATGTTTGTTACTCCTTCACGCAAAAACTACTGAACGGATTTGAATGAAATTTGGAACACAGATAGTTTATAACCGGGATTAACATATAGGATACTTTTTATCCCGATAATCCCGAAATTTTTGTTACGTTAAATACAACGCGGACGAAGTCCGTGGGCACAGCTAGTTATTTCATAATTAATCTACGAGATCATACCGACTGGTAGAATTTAAGCGACAATCAAACTACTGGCGTCTTTAAAGCTTGCTTAAAGAAGCAAGCCATTATGTGCGTTACGTCCTGTGTATACGTTTAAGACAGTTTAGGCCAAAGTAATAATAAATTCTAAGTCAAACGGCAGGCAAAAACGGAACTTGATTAGTACTAAAAGATACATGGAGTCAGTAGTATTTCTGCCCCATTTATGCTACCGTACTAGAACCGCAGCCTACCCTACTCTAAACAAAAACTAATTTGCAATAATGACTACTAAAATATAAGCCAGTCAGCATAGCTACTACCTGCATCTATATTAACACCGCAGCCCGCTAATCTAAACAAATCTGACTTCTGAATTACTACTAAAAGTGATGCCGGTTAGAATATCGTCTACCCTCATCTATCGGCCTACCGCAGTGTGTCAGTGTTTGTCGGTGCGGCGGTAGGGCTCCGGCGACAGCGGCGTGTCCGCCTGCTGCAGCTCCAGCGCGTCCATCTCCTTGCACAACTTGCCCTCGCACACCTCCCAGCTACACTTCTCAGTGTTGCACCGGTCTTTAGGAGGGGACAGGGTATGGGAGCGCTCAGGTTTTATTGGGCTTGTAAGATCGTCACAATCTATGTCTATATCTACAGCGGTTTTCGACAAGATTTTCGATAGGCGTATACTGGTTGAGCTGGCGACTTGGCGTGGCAGCTGCTGGGTTCATGACACTCTACCGAGTGCTGTGGACGGCTGTTTTTTCATGGTGTCTGTTCAGCCCTACAGGTTGAAAAAGAAAGGGTATACTTTTTTCAAAACTTAACTATGTAATTCTAAGCTTTGGAGGAAACTTGAAATATAAAGGTGTTACAGCGAGGATACAGCTGTTGACAGATTTCACAAGTCTACAAAACCTTTAGTACTTCAACTGTCCCACAAAGCCGATAGGTTTAGATTTACAAAGTAAAGTTGCAAACAAGTACCCTTTCTGTTTCACCTAGTATATGTAAACTTCGAATGATATTTGATTAGTCGGGACAGTTTCCACGCAAATCAACGTGTTAAAACTGATGACGCCGCGCGAAGCTGCCTACTCTATCAGTATATAGCTATAGAGGAACCGCGATATACAGGCAGGTATCGATTTATAGGTTTAATTAGTGGGAGAAGTACACCCACGTAATTAAAAAAACACTTTTTAAGGAAATCCAATAGTATGCCAGCCGTGTTCACATAACCACGTCAGTATATAATCTACACCTGTGCAAACAGCTATTCAGCAATAAATTAGCAATTGTTTTAACATCACGCTGACGTACAAACAAGGATGGGAACAAATGAGCAGGTGAATGAGACCGGCACAGACATTATCGCACAACGGACAGTAAAACAATGATTGGGATAATGAATACCAATTGCCCTCAGCTTTAATATCACATAAATAGAGGCGACAATATGAAACTGATAATATAATAATTAAGCCCTTTTGACGTCCCACTCCTGGGCACGGGGCTCCCCTCAACACGAGGGGGATTTAGGCCATAATCCACCACGCTGGCCCAGTGCGGGTTGGCGATTACACGTCTTTCGAAAATTGGTAAAATTTTCTAAGACATGTAGGTTTCCTCACGATGTTTTCACTTTTCCTTCACCGTAGTAAGCAAGTGATAATCATATACAAATTATGATTCGCACATAGATTTCGAAAAACCAAGAGGTGCGAGCCGGGGTTTGAACCCAGGACCTGGTGCCCGCAATACGCGTGCTTAACTTAGTAATCGGCTATGACTGTAATTAAATCAATCCAAATATAAAGACTATTAAAGTCTTCTTGGCAGCAAGAACATTGAGAAGTCTTTCTGTGTCAATCATATTGTAATGCATACTCGTTTGTTTTGAGCGAGAGTTTCTTTAGCAATTACTTTCAATAACGTAAGCTAATATTCTATAAAGGAATCTAAGCCATAACTGTGTCTTACCGGTATCGTCGCACTCCGGCGTACAAATGACGACTCGCTTAGTACTGAAGCACTGCATCTGCAGCCGAGTCAGCTTCGTACCGAACAAGAAGTATCCTGGAGAAGATAAAATAGTTATCATAACATCAACCCCAGTGGTGAAGGAAATAGGGTTCAAGTCTACTTAGTTAGTGTTTTGTAAAGCCATTAGAAATTTGAAATCTATAAATTTGGGGGTATGTACGTATCCTAAAGAGGTCTGGCGCACTCCAAATAATCGGTACGAAGTTACAAGTACATCGGTGACTTCCTCTTTGTGGACCAATGCGTTGCCGCGCGACAGAAAAAATAAGCTATGCGGAAAAAGGAGAGACCCTTTATAGCACATTATAGACTCGCAATTTATTTAAATATTTTTAACCAAAAACATGTTTAAAGTGCAAAGATATAAGGGTGGATTTATAATGTAGGTTACCCAGCATCATCCCGAAGACGACGGCCAGCAGCAGGTGCACGTTGTACACCATCACCGCGAGCATGAGCAGGTATCCCACCACGTTGTGGACCACGAACACGAACGACTGGTGCGTGTTCACTAGGGCCCTGTGCAAACATTCACCATCAGAGAACCACCAACAAAAGAAAAAAACAACAAACACCACCTATACGCTAACGTTGGCCTTCAGATTAAAACCACTCCACAGAAGCGAGTGGGTAAAGCCACTCCAAAGAAGCGAGTGGGTAAGACCACTGCAAGGAAGCGAGTGGGTAAAACCACTCCAAGAAAACGAGTGGTTGAAACCATTCCAAAGAAGCGAGTGGGTAAGGCCACTCCAAAGAAGCGAGTGGGTAAGACCACTGCAAGGAAGCGAGTGGGTAAAACCACTCCAAGATAACGAGTGGTTGAAACCATTTCAAAGAAGCGAGTGGGTAAGGCCACTCCAAAGAAGCGAGTGGGTAAGACCACTGCAAGGAAGCGAGTGGGTAAAACCACTCCAAGAAAACGAGTGGTTGAGAGTTGAGACCACTCCAAAGAAGCGAGTGGTTTATACACTCTAAGTAAGTAAGGGTGGATACGACCATTAATATTTTACTAACACAAGGAATGTTACTCACCGAACTCTGAAGGAGTCCCATCGGCTGACCGGCCCGGCACCGGTGTTGCGGCTCGTCGTCGGCTCCATGATGCCGCCCTGCTCCCTGCCAACAACTCCTCAAGTGAACACGAAGATAAATCTTCTTGGGTGGAAGCAAGGCTAAGACCGGTGGCAGACATGAATCAAAACACGAACAGAACACCGAAACATTTGTGTTGTGGGTGTAGTTCGGCTCAAGTCTGACGCCGCCATAACGGCAAGTTTTATGATCCCATCAAATTTTATGGAGATTATGAACAACCGTCTCCGGAAGACTATTTTTACCCCCTGGCATACTAAAGGAATATTTTTAACTGCAAGTATAGTCCTTACCCAAAATAGTGTTTACCTATATCATGTCCTCTTTCGATTTATCTGCATCGTTTAATCTTATCATAAGTGCTAGGAAATAAATGAACAGCCCTACGAGTTGCACCTTCAATTTAATTTAGTTTTACAGTTTTACATATTTATTGCGCCAACCATAGATTAAAAATACCGCCTTTTATAATCTCTCGTATAATTTTAAATTAGGCGTTCGATAGTTACGCTCAATTGATTCACGAGCCCAAAGAATCGCTTATATCAACTCTATTACTTACATAGCAAAGATGAAAATCGTTTAAGAGAAAGCTTTATTAGTCACGCCGCGGATATTACATGCGCACACACCTACTTAACTTTTTACATTGAATTTCACTGCAAATAAATACAATGTTAGATAAACAATCAGTAATTGTTACGAAGACTTGAAACAAATGTACCATAAAACTATATACCAGGTACTTGAAATAAAACGACGATAAGAACTTATGTAGGTAGGTAGGTCTCCTTCTTGACGTTTTTCGCGAACAGATACTCGGTTGCCTAGAATTGTGAATATTTTTTTTCAAGATCGAGACACCTTTCCATGGGAACTAATTCACGTACTTTAAGCCATGTAGTAAGTAAATACCTATAAGTAGCATTGACCGCTATTTAACATTGACACGGTTTAGCCTTTCACCACCGTTCTGGCATCCGGCTTACGAACATGAATGCTTCGAGCAGATAATGATTAAGAAATTTTGACCGCCAGGAAGTCATTTTTGTAGAGACTTTTGTTACCGTTAGTCTCAAGACCGAGCTAGTGTTGATAAAATCATTATTGAACGTAAAGTAAATACCTATTGATAAACCTGTGCCATTGTTTGCTGAGACCGAGCACTTTGTATTCCCAGTTAGTTGTTACAACAATGTTTTACAATTTTAAAATACATTGTGGAATTCATAGACAATGTATTTAACTATTTACTAACATGATTATGAATGATTGTTTGTGTGTCTCGTTTCTTTGTCAAGAGTTATGTAAAACATCACATTGATAGTATCAAGACTATCAAGTTGCACATTGTTATAGAGATATAGAGATCGGTGCAGTGATGTAGCTGGCGTAGGGCTAAACAGGGCAGTGTCCCTGGGGCCCCAAACTCAAGGGGCCCCTCGGGCGTCATGAACGACGTTCGAAAAAGTGACATAATCCTAACTGAAAGCACGATTGAATATTATCTGCTGCCTTACACATAATCACGTCCATAGTTACTATATCTTTACTTTATTATGCCCTGCAGTGGACAATAAGGAGCTAATGATTTAGTAGTTTTGCACCTTAAAACTTTTAAACTGTATTAAAGTTTATTTTAATTAGGGCCCCAATTTTGCTTTTGCCCTGGGGCCCTTGGTATACTTATCTCTGATAGGTATTCCATATTTATTGCACAAGTCCACGGATCCTCCCCGCGCAATAAGTCAGGAAGTTCCCAAATCAGGAAGTATTGTGCAAATTTTAATGGTTTATGAAGGTGACCTATCACAGGATATATAAATCTTACCTATCACAGAGTAAGTTCCGTCTCTCATCCGATCTGTACGGGTACAGTTTCTTGAGGGCCGCGCGCTGCACCCTCGCCAAATACACCTGCAATCAACATATTGCATTTAGATTGTAATGAACTGATATTTATATTATTTTAATCGCAGTGAAAAGTATCCCTTATTCTGCGTAATGTATGGTTGCTGGGCATCAATAACTTAGATTAAAAACAGATTGCAATTATTTAATGCTTGTTTATGCTAAAGACTTGCTAAAGAATACTTAGGATTTTTTTTCGTCAGCGGTACTGGAAACTGTCTTTCTGAATTCTTAGCAAAAATAACACGTTCAGTTAAACAATAGGTCAGGTTAGCCAAAATTTAAATTCCATCATTTCATTGTAAAGTTTAACACTGTTAAAAAGGAGCTTCTGGTCTAATCTAGTCCAAAATCCCGGCTTCTTCACTCACCTTAGACGCTTCGAACAGCAGTGCCACAAAGAAAAGCGCTATCCATGTTAAGGCGAAGGACCATCTCGAGCTGATGGTGAGCCCCGGGAACAGGAAATCACCGAGTTCGTAGCCGAACCACATGAACATGTGCATCATCTTGATCGAATTCCCACTCCCACCTGGACGAAGAATAATTAAAATAATGTTGGCTCTTTAATGATCCACTAGCACTGGGCAATGCAGGTCCAACACCATGTCTGAAAAAAAATGTGTGTCTTTATAAAGGCAAACACAATAATCGCATAGTCCAAAAGTAAGCAACGTCTTACCCATATCCATACAATATTATGAACCTAATAAAGGGTGCCATACAATAGACTTTGGGCAATCCACGACCATACCAGGGCAAATTGTTAAAAAAGACGTTGCGACACTGTGATCCAATGATCCTAGCGCTCTACAAGAGACTAGATTACGCGATCTAACCCAATACTAACATGTCAATTAGCTAAGTAAGTGGTGAAACGGGAGAACTTGACTTGAAATTAAGGTGGCGAAGTTATTTGGTTTTGTGAAACACACGTTAGTTTCTCTATTTGTTAAGGAAAACCTCACGATAAATCTTTATACGTCTGAGAGCACCTAACTAATGTTTAAACATCAGACAACCACTCAAGAGTCTCAAGGTACATATCTTTATATTTTTTTCTCGTAAAACTTATACATAGACATATCCTGTATAGCGATGAGTCCCTTACTCAGATAAGAATTTGAATTTTGTTTTCGTTATTCGATTTGCGGATCACTTTGCCCTAATGGACCAGTTTACAGCAGTCCGAGACGACACTAACAGGATATACGGGGCGAATGGACCTCAGGTAGACAGGTAATGCAATTGATGTATATGTTAGCACTATTAATAATATATAGTGAACGTAACACGAAACTGTACGTTGCGCCTGTGCGTCCAACCGAATTTAATATCGGTTTAACGCTACTAACGAGTATTTTATCTAGCTTTTTCTTTATAATTTAAATATAGGTAAGTACCATTATTTCCTTACTATTCGTGCGTGGGTAATTTATGTGTGTGGGGTGTTTAGTTACTGAACCGTTAAATTAATTAATTCTTTTTTTATATATAAAATTCTATAGTTGGGTATGTACCGGTACAGAGCTGTTCAAAATATTAGTACGGCAATCTATAACGTATATTCACAGCAATACATCTTAGTCGTGCTACTAAACACAGTGGCTGTATCTGGGGGCTAATTCCTGTGACTGATAAGTTACAAGTTTATACAAACATAGTGAAATGGTGGACCACATTTAACGAAAGCACTGAGCCATTATCACAATATAAACAAATTGACTCACTTCATTGAACAACTGGCCACTCACTGTTCAATGTAGTTTTTTTATAAGAATTATAAGAACTGGTTTACATTTTCAACCGCGCAACTATGACACAATAAACAATATAATGATACAATGTTATATCTATCAGACAGACAAAAGTGCACTGCTTTGTCTGACTATCTCGGGCACTAGCCATATGGAGTTAGGGCCCGAACACATTGGGGCAGTACATTATCATTATGTGAGCAACTGAATCTGATCAACGAAAAATTATGTCAGTTGTCTAAATAACTACTTAATAGCTCAGATACTGAACGATTCAAGAAAGCGTGACAATTTAAATAATTTTACAAAATGGAGTTTCCCCCATATAACATATTTTATACCTACAAATAATGTTATTTGTAAGACTTCTTCAAGATCACTTAAACCACCGTTAGATCTTATACGAAAGTAATTACAAAGACAACTACAGCATGTCTCACATGTAGCTTTAGAATCCTGAGACACCAATAGCTCTGAGCGGTTCGTAATACTTCGTATGCACGGGCCCTTAGAGTGTTATTGTAAACACACCTAAGAACAATGGCACGTTACATTAAAACATATGCCGAATATATTTTTCGTCAAACCGAGCATTGTGATTAGGTGATTAAAAATTTGACCAGATACTAGAGTTGTAACAGGACAAATATTAATGTTCGGAAAATGGGGAACCATATCATACCATCAAATAAATTTATAGATGATCTTCAACCATTAGATATCATCCTTGTATCACACTAAACTAAAGAGTTATTAATAGGTTTGGTTGACGCTTTTGAATTCAATACAGTAATGTTCAAGCTGTGTAATTGTCACCAAATAAAGCAAGAGGATTTATTGTAACGTGACATAATTGACTTATGGAGCTTGCTCGTCGTTTACGACCTTTGACTTGTACCCAATCAGGCAATCTATACGAAATTGAGGGCGACTAATAGCCAGCACGTCATTCAATTTCCTTTACATGTATTATACTCAGAATATTAATTAATTTCCATCTGCGGCAACAAATCGCTTCTCTAGGAACCTTTAATTATTTCACTAGGATATCATTGGCACCCTACCATTGACTCACGTCTTCTCAGTGCACTATTGATAATAGAGTGAACAATCAAATGTTTTGACAATCTAACACTAATAGCTATTATTATTAAGTTAGTGTCCATTTTGGCATGTGATAATGGGCACACAGCATCAGTATTTATAGACACCTTCATTAGACATAAAAACTTTTACACAAAATTAAATGGTTACTCTTTTCAATAGAATACATGGCAATAGGCTGTAAAGAGGTGGATTTGTGTAAAGAGTATAATAACTATCACAGATTACTCAGCTATACTTAGTGGTGTAGCCATTTAACCTAGTGCCCCAAGTAATAATAAAATTTGGGCCCTAAGTAAACTAAAGGTGCAAACATGAAGTTAAAAATGTTTGTTTTTATTTAACAAGGATATTATATAACTTTTATGAACACCATTCATGGAGACTGAGGGGCCCCTTGAGCTTGGGGCCCCTAGGGCACTGCTCCGCCACTGTCTATACAACTTTTTTATATAGTACCACCTACAGTTTAGGTTTATTTGTTTTATTAATATGTATTTTAGTTTATAAGGTATTTATCTATGGGCCTGCAATGCCTGAACATAAATAAATATATATAGGTGGGAAGATTTTTTATAAATTGACTACACTGATAGTAATTATAGATTCTTCCATTACAAATATTATGATTGTTTGTGTAGT
Source organism: Notodonta ziczac (assembly GCA_918843915.1). Lineage (NCBI taxonomy): Eukaryota > Metazoa > Arthropoda > Insecta > Lepidoptera > Notodontidae > Notodonta > Notodonta ziczac. The sequence goes on along the minus strand of OU974039.1, from coordinate 13,301,055 downwards.
GTAATTAGGTACTTATATTAATTATTAATTGGTGATAATGAAAATTCCTGATTTGTGAACAAAGGGTTTTCATTTGTGACAACACAGCTGGCCTTATTTACATGAGACTTATTGTTCATTGTTATAATTATTATAGGTATTATATAAAATAATATACAACATGTTTTAACCGTAATTCACTACATGGATATCCCATTGTTGGCCCTGTTGACCTTTAAGATAGTGAGTGTAGTTAACTGTCCTGGTTTAACTTGATTTACAATAGTTTTCAATAAAACTCTTTTTTGCAAGATTCTCATCCTGATTTTCACAAAAACTTCTGAATACTTATAGAGTTTTCTTGTACAAATTTACAAATACAAAATGTTTATATACTTTAGTATAATGTATTTTATTAATTAAATAAACTAGTCAAGCTGGCTTGAACATTGGCATCGTCCTAAAAGTTCTGATGTCAATATCTTCCAGCTCTGCTCATCCTCATAGTGGTTTTTTCACAGGTTTATAATATATTATAGGGTATATAACTAAATAGGGTCAGGGGACATTTTATAAGTACAAATACATACATGATAAGGCTTCTTTGTGGCTGTTAATTAATAATTAAATATTATTCAAAGGAATTCTCATAAGCTTATGAAAAAAAAATTGTAGTTGGGGGACTCTGCCTGGAACGAAGTTCTCTGTTAAGTGTTTTGAATACAGAAAATTAAAAGTTTTGTTGTTTAAATATAATTTAATATTTATTAAATTTATGTTTAAAATTATAAAAATATTTAGTGATTTGAATTGCTTAATTTATCTCCAACTCCATATTAGTTCACCAAATGTTTAATAGATGTCATACTATCCAGTCACCTGAACAACTCACTTACGCCATCTGGTAGATTTTTGAGAGAACTTTTTCACAGTAAACATTACAAAAGAGTTTACAAAATTACTAACAGATACCTGGAGGAGGCATAACGCTTTTTCCTTGCGTGACGATTTCTGCCAGTTAACTACTGCAAGCCGCGTTAAGGAACCTCATTCCAATAATTCAAGTTATAGATAAGTATCTCAAACTAATAATTATTCAGATTTTATACTCTTTTATTCAAGATTGTAAATAACAATACTTTTTTATTTACGTAATATAAGCACCAATAGAAAGTGGATTTCACCCCTCTAGAATATCAATGGTAGCTAGGTACTTATGCCAAAATTAATACGAAAACTCACCTTATAATAAAGACCGTAGGTGGCTCCGCGCCGAGGCTCTATCGTGCGTATTTGTTTACCAGCCGACCCGTCGCGTCGATATCACATCGCATGAACATCGTTTATCACATTTTTATCAATAATATAATTCAATTAGAAAGTAAATAGTATTTCAGACCTGATAACGTTTCTGATAGGCTTATTTTAAAAGATGGGTGAAATACCGTACTAGCAACTGTGGTCAAGCATAGGACGATAATTTTTACGGTATACTAAAAAAGAAAGGGAATTCGTTTCGTTAAATTTACGCATAAACGCAAAAAGAAAGGAAACGACATGCAACTCGGAAATTCAATAAAAATATGAGTGACAGATTAGACGGATAATGCCACACTCAACTGTCAAGCTAGCGAAACTGTAATAGCGAATGACAATAGAGTTTTCTTTAATAATAATCGACTACAGAAAGGCTTCAACTAACTAAATTGGATTAGGAAATACTTGCGATTTTGCTTAGGTGAATTTAGTTTTAGACTATACCAGGATATACTATTTTTTTTTAATGAAAGTATAAGTTTACCAGTTGTTCTAAATATACCTGGGTTATTATTATTGTCTCATTATGCCAAGTTCATTAAAATTCATCCAGTGGATTTATATAGTGTATTGATATTACTACGTGGGAATCACAGAGATATTTATAAGTCTGTGGCGGGAACTATCAATTTCCCAGGATAAAATTATCCCATATTATAGACTCGGATAATTATAAATCATCGTTTATATCTTCAATGAAATCTGCCTGGTACTTAAGTGAATTGATAATAAATATATCTAATCTATAATAATATATCTATCTAAAATTAATACTACTTTTAAAAATCGACTAATTTTATACTTTTAGTCGGGATTTTTTAAGTTCTCATTCTCTGGATCGAACTGTCAATGTCATTATCGCTGTCAGTTGTCACATTTTGTATTCTCATATTAAAAAAAAACGTAGTATTGTATTATCTTTGAAAAAAAACATAATCATCTGTTGCAGGCTGCATACTAATATTTCTAAGATTTTATTTGTTATTTTGCCCTACTATGGAAACAAGTGCTCAAAGACCCAAAAAGAAACCCACCAAATTAGAAGAAATGACTAAGGAACAAATACGGGAAGCGATATTGAAGAAACATGAGTGTAACACAAAGGCTCAGGTAATCGTCGAGAGCCTCTTGGAACCGGGCATTCCAGACCAATTACTACTACAATGCCTCCCGGAAATTAATCAGACGCATTTCGATGACATAATTGAAGAAAGATCCATTGTACAACTGTGCGGATACCCAATTTGTAATAAAACACTGTCTGCAAAGGATATACCCAAACAAAAGTATCGAATCTCATTAAAAACAAACAAAGTGTATGATATAACAGCCAGGAAAAACTTCTGTAGCAACACGTGTTATAACGCCGCAATGTATGTGAAGAAGCAGTTGCTGACAAGTCCGTTGTGGTTTAGGGAGTATGAACAATTACCAAGTTTTCATCTATTGAAGGTGGATATGTTTGGAAGTATGGGAGAGGAGGTTGACGTGGCATTGGTACAGAGGGTTAAGGCATCAGAAAAGAAAACATTCACTACAATAAATGATTTTGCTACGGCAAGTTTAAATGAATTGCCTAATGATGCCGACAACGAACTAAATAAGACTAATAAAGTAGATACTGCAGAAGCTGAATCTGAAATTATTAATAAAGATTCAAAAGTACTGGAAGTTATAACCAATGATAAAAAAATAAAATGTAATATAAGCGAGAGAAGTAATAAAAGCGATGGTGAAATTACAGTGACAAATTCTCATTCAAATTCTGATCAACCTGAAGTTCCTATAAATACAGACCCCAAAAAGAAAATACAAACTCCAAATCCTCTAAACATTGTTGGAGAAATAATAGAAAAACCAGAAAGAAAGATAGACCCTATTCTTACCACACCACTATCAAATGATACTCTAAAAGAAAAGCCTAAAAAGTTACCACAGAAAAAGCAACCTTTAGTAACAGCTTTAACAATCACAGTTGAGAAATGTCTAGCTGAATGGTTTACATTAGACACCATGCTGCTCTTGTTTGGTGAAGAAAAGGTTCGAGAAATGGTTGCTGACAAGGGAGAATGTATTAAGGAATACTTAAACAACTTTGCAAAGGGTATATTTTACAGTTCCAATATTTACGATCAATACCAAGCTTTGTGTAAGAAACTTAACATGCTGGAGTTAGAAGATAGAAAGCTTGACAGTCAAATATTAAAACGAGAGTCCAAGCCCTTGCCAGATTACAGAATGCTTCAAGAAGAGAGTAAGAAGATGCAGCTCAAAGTCAAAGCCTTCTTCTCTGGTGAGACCGAGATTCCTGCACCTAGCAATATTAAAGAGGAAGAAGTGATTAATGAAAACAATGATAATGTAACAAATCTGCCTCTAGTAGACAAACATTCACAGAATGCATTACGTAGAAGAATAGTCTGCCAGCATTTAAACAAAGTATTGCCTGATCTATTGCGATCTTTAGGATTACTGAGCTTGACTATTAGTTCCGATGTTAGATTACTAGTAAACACATTCAAATTAAAAGCAAACAACATTATGTTTAAGCCTATACAATGGACGCTGATTGCTATAATTGTAATTAAATTACTTTCATTGAAAGACAAAAGGTTAGAGTATCTTCTGGGACAGCCTACAGCTTACGCACATATGCAGTTGTTGTTGTTGAGCTATAAGCAGCACGACGGGTATTTGGATAGGCTAGTAAGTTGGCTCACTGATATTGATAGATTGTTGGACACAACTGATAAACATTTAACTGTGGAATAAATTATTTATTTTTAATGTTGTATTTTTCTCAAACTAAATTGTCCTGTTTACAGCCAAGCTATGTATGTTTTTAAAGATCAATACACATAGTAGTCCTGTTTTAATTAGGTATTGTAAATACTAGACTAGCAATCGGAAAATTTTTAATATAAAACTATTATTTAACAATTATTGTCAACAACATTTTATTCTTATTATAAACTTCTATCTCATTTTGCAACATTAGCAGTATAAATAGTATGATCCATCGTCAATTAACCAATAAGTTGATATACTAAGTTTATTAAGTACTCAAATTAGGATCTAATATCGAGAGAGCAGCGCCAACTAGATGCAAAGACCCTGTTACTAACACCGACGAGCTACCTTCCATTTTACTTTTTTTAATGTTGATCAACGCATCGGAAACACACTCCAGAACTGTCAACTTCGCCGTCGTATCGAACTCCTTCCATATTTCCAGATGCTTCTCACATCGCGTTATGAGTTCGTCTTGTTCGACTGTGGAGTAATTGTCGTTTTTCTGTGTGATGTGTTTGTGGGCCGTCGGTATGACGAAGTAGACTTGTTTGAAGCCTAAGCCGTGCAGCGGCTGTAGGAGCACTTCTGCGTTTCTATCGCCTGTTGCACTGAATATTAGTATTTTGTCTTGAAATCTGAAAGGCAGAAAATATGTTTTAACATATGATTAACGAAGTATGAGTACATTACGAGAAAAACGTCCACTGCTAGACCTCGCTCGGTCCTTCTATATTCGCATTCACCAGTTTCCCGTGAAGACCTGATAAAAGTGCACCTTGGAGCTGTCTAACGCTACCCACAAATTATTGGAAAGTCTTAATCAATTTACAAAGTAGGAATACTTAAGTCCATATGCTTTGTAAGGCCTTCGTACGTGAGCTGTATGTGGATATTTTCAATAAATTTTAGGGTAAAAGTATCCCAAACAATCTAAGTTCATGAGGAAGTTGTAGTCACATAAAATGGTACACACATAATATAGGTACTTACAATTACAACATAATACTTACACATTATTATCCCTAAACCATTGCGCACAAATATCCATAGACTCCTTAGTATGAGCGCCGTCTAAATAGAACTTAGCATACTCTGCCTGCACCACGTGGTACCTCCCCGGCCACTTGCAAGCCCTCAGACCCTCCATCGTATCACTCGACACCATCCTCACTATCGCCGTATCCACCCCTTCCTTATCTCTATTGCCATGATTCACGCCATTCTGGCCGTTAATGACTTGCTGTTTAAATTCGTTATTCCTGTGCGTCTGATTCACTATACGGATCCATGCGTGCGCCAGCTGTATAGCTAAGGAAGCGTTCGTTTCGTACGCTTCCAAGTCGACGGCTAAATGAGATTGTAGTGTGTTCGGGAATGTATACGACTTGTAGTTAGGAACTACGTTTAGTGGGCACTGGAAAATAAATATAGGTATCAAATTGGTTAAAGTACAGATTTAAAATCCTACTAATATTATAAATGTGAAAGTTTGTGAGTGTGGATGTATGTATGTTTGTTACTCCTTCACGCAAAAACTACTGAACGGATTTGGATGAAATTTGGAACACAGATAGTTTATAACCGGGATTAACATATAGGATACTTTTCATCCCGATAATCCCGAAATTTTTGTTACGTTAAATACTACGCGGACGAAGTCGGGGGGCACAGCTAGTACAATATATTTTCAAGGTGTTTGCTTTCAGTGCAAAGCAACTATAGTAACTATTGTCGATAGTCTCCTTTATAGTGATGCGTCACTTCAGCATCGGTCAGTATGCAGTATCATGAATTTATCAATCATCATAGCGTGTAAATAAAGTATTTTAATCGCAAATTGTTAGTTACTCAGGTGGCCAAAAGGGGCGCCGTATATTTTTTTTACGTTAGCGTCTTGCGTACGTAAAACTCATGGTAGTTACGGTACTAAACATACCTTAAAGCTATCAGCGACCCTCTCCAGCACCTCCATGGCTTCCTGCGGCTGCTGCACGGTGTACGCCTCGCAGCCCGGCTTCATGACGCCGGCCTTGGCGGCCGCGATCTCGGGGAGCGTGTGGCCCAGTATCGACGTGTGGTCCAGACCTAACGCCGTTATGCCCACTACTGGGACTTTCCTGGAACATTGAGGTGAGATATAAGACTTGATAGCGCATCTTACGTCCGTATTAATAAATAATCTCAAGTGTGAGAGTGATATTGAGTACGCTTTTGACGTTACATTTTGTACTAGTAGGACAAGAATGACATTTCCAAGATCGCTTTCAGATTTGAGATCGATTTATTAATATTGACTTGCATTATTATAACTATTTATTAATTTGCTAGGGACCCTTGGTTTGCTGACGAAACGTTCATTCGAAAACAATGTTATCTCTAATGTTTTTGGTTGTCATAAAATAGAGGCAACAGCATGCTTCAGTGTAAAGTTTCGGTCTGGCAGACCTAGGTTCTAAAACATTTGTACTAAATACTGAGTCGGTATTTACAAATACGAAGAAACTTAGAATACATACGAAGGAAAAACATTGGCGGTATTGAAAAACGAACCATGTTTTATTCAACAAAGAGACATAAGTTGAGCAAACCTCAAAACATTGGTGTAGTCCACGATCCCGCCGATGCCCACCTCCACGATGGCCACGTCCACCTTCTCCTTCAGGAACACGTTGTAGGCCAACACCGTCAGGAAAGCGAAGTACTTCGGCATGTCGCCTTGGAACTCCTAGAAATAATAGGCTCTCATGGGAATTTGCCGACGCTTGACCCGCCAACTGATTGGTATAGGCCTAAGACGAAAATAATAACTTAGATAAAAGGAGCGTATAGATCTATTCAGTGAATCCGACAAAAGTAAAACCAAATAGCATCAATCCAGTTTATTCTATCAATCCAGTAGGTATGTATTCTTTTTTAGATTAGAAGAACTACCCTTTCTCAATTCACTCGAGTATCTGTCTGTAGTAAGTATATACAAATGGATCTGTCTCGCAACACATTGCCCAACGTGTAGGCAAATTGTTGTAATTTAGTAACTGTACTTAATAAGCGGCTTAAGTATCTTATTTTTACTTTCTAATACGTATTTATTTTAGTACGTACAATCGACATAATATTTTAAGTAAAACGAATGTATTCATGGGTGTTACCGAGGGGCGGGAGCCGTTGTATATACTGTTTATTCTCGTATCGTTTCTCGTTGGCCGGGGTATAGGTACTTCTCCAACATTTATTTTCGTATTGAACAATGAACGCCATGTCATTCCCATAACATACCTGCGTGCTATCCAGCATGTCGTACACCTGATGGAAGTAGTGCGCGAACTTGTCCTCGGCGATGACGCGGCCGCCGAGCCGGATCCTCTCGCGCACCGCCACCAGGTGCGGCGACGAGTAGAACCCCGTGCGGAACCCGTGGTGCCGGAGGATAGCCTCGCACATTGCGCTTGTTGAACCCTAAATTAGGCATACTCATTAATTTTGCCAAGCCGTACTGCTAACTGACTTAAGCTCATATACTGGCTCCACCGGGTTAGTAGCTCCATCTCACAGAAAATCAGTGTAAGGTTTTTTATGTATGGGTATGACTATATGTTGTTGGACAGAGTGGCCATGAATGAATTTCGTATGATGGCCGAGAGATCCCCTGAGCCCAAACCAAGAGTTGGGCCTCAACGCAGTTTAGTTTTGGTCTTGAAGGAAAAGGTGCTTATTTTAGAAGGCGAAATACGAGGAATATTACTCACTTTCCCCTTTGTACCAGCCACATGTATCACAGATAATTCGTCCAGTTTCGTTAACGACACACCTGTCCTCGCCAGGTAGTTCTCCATGTCTATCAAATTCGTACATTTCTGTAAATAATGCGCTATAATTATTATATGAATAGAAATAAATAAATTGTAGTATTATAACATTATGCGGATCTAAGTATGATGATGTTAAGGAGTCTTAAAGTGGTATCTACTACAAAAAGCTTGATTTGGCTCAAGATCAGTAAGATTCCCAGCAATTGGCATGTCATTAGGCTATTTGGGTCTCCCAACTCACCCCCAGTTTACAATTGTACATATACAAAAACAGATACATAAATCAATGCATAAGTAACATAAATGTAAACAAAGGGCTGCATGTCCCCAGATTGACCCTACCAATCTTGAGACAAATCTTTCCATCTGAAGACTACTTAGCTGACACAGCAATTAAAAGCTATGGTAAACAATGAAGACAGTTTCAAATTCAAAACATCATTGTGTGTTTATTGTAGGTACTTACTTGACCTGTTCTTATATCTCTCCTTATCTGATCTATGGTTGATTTGTTTGACTGCAGCAAGTTCAACTTGCATACTGCCTCCTAGAAGATAATAAGGCTTATTTTTTATTTGGCTTGTTATGGAAGTGTAGTTGCTTAAGTCTTCTACATACCATAAATTTCCTTCCAACCTAAGGAAAATATAGGTAATTTGTAACATTTCAGTAAAAGGAGTTATATTTGTATTACATATATTAATATTAATAATAACATTTCTATTTTATTCATAAAAAATTAGTAAATTACTATATACCAACATACCTACTACACAACTACAACAAATGGTTAAATACAGTTTGTAAAATAAAGCAGTTTCCAAAATACACATGTCTGATGTAACATTGAAAAGTGGTTAAAGTTTACAATACTTTCATAAGCATCTTTTGGCTGAAACTCAAATAGTAATGTTAAGTAGGTAGGTAAAAGTACTTTATTATTTTACACACTTTTTCAAGTTACACCTTCCTAACTACAAAATTACATAAAAATCTATGCCGCTCAATAGCATCTATTTAATAATTCCAATTTGATGGCGGCTGGCTACTTAAATAGTCACAAACACAACAAGAAAAGTTTGATAGAACCCCGGTACCTACTGCTAATATAAAGTAATTTTGAATAATCGTTATCTAGATTGTCTTGTAAACAAAATAAAAGCAACTACTTACCTCATATGTGTTCTTGGAGGAGCACATTCTAATACTTCTACTGTACACTAAAGTCACTAAACAACTACGTAAAATTCCGACGTTAGTCATCGACGAATGGTAGGAATAAGACTACGCAATTGTGTAGTAAGGAAAAAAAACGTGACCTCGCCACGAAAGCCAGTCGACCGAAACATATTACTGATCACATCATAACATGGTGTATGTAGTGTGTGTTTGACTTTTCCTTCGGGTCACTTATCGGATGCAATGCCATCTGACCCTACGTTACAGCGAGCGTCATAACATGAAACCGAATACAGCTGGTATTTTAACACGGATCATCGCACATAAGAATTGATAATTGTTTGACGGAAACATAACCTCAAAACTACAATGTGTTTTGTTTTGACAGATCAGCTGTTAGGGAATTCCGTTCGGAAATGCAATAAAAAAAACCGGACAAGTGCACGTCAGTACATGCACAATGAAGGCTTCCGGACCCATGGCAATAACGAAGATTTAACGTATCTATAACCAAAGTAGTGAAACACAAGAAACAAAGTTGTATTTGCGGTTGTATTTTGTATCTCAGTAGTTTATTCAAAAACGACGGGGAATTAATTTAACTTTAACTTGACCGGATGTAGCTCGTGATTTAGTGAACCCATTTCTCCTGTCATAATTTTAATTGCAATGTCGTGTCATGTGCTAGTGGCCTCAATTTTTCAAGATTTTCTGCACAGTGTTTCAAGTTTTTACAGCAAGATCTACCTAAAGCCGCGTTTCCAGCTTGAACAAATTCGGGACCCCAATACAATCTGTTTTCCCTTATTTCACACACTTAGGGGTGGAATTTTATAAAATGCTGAAATAGTACATTGTTACACGAGTGGTGAAAGACTTATTTTGTCCTTCGAACTATTAGCGCCCTCGCTGCGCTCGGGCGCCAAACCCTGTCTCGGGTCAAAATAAGTCTTTCACCCGAGGTAAACACTGTGCTTTTCATTACGAATACAAGGAAAGTAAAAATAAAAACAGGAATTGGCTAAAGAAATAATACAAGGAAGTATGAACAATACTCTACAACTCGAAAAAAAATAAAGATCGGATTGCCGCCGCGATATATTTTGTTTTTTTTTTCGTTGGCCGGCCAACTTCATTATTTAGCCATTATTTTTTATTTTCATCTTTAAATATTTTGCCCAAATCTAAGTTATTTTTAAGAAATTGTTGAAACTAAATTATAATTAAGTCAATTAAAAATATATATTCTTTAATTAATACTTAACTTTATGTTATTTCAATTTTACATCGTGCTGTAATTGAGTGACTGTAGAAAAAGTTTGAACATGGTTCCATAGAAATGTGAAAATGGAACTAGTTTTTTTGTATAATTTGACAGCTGTCAGTTGAAAGCGATTCTCCCGGGCCGGAAAAGTATTACTTTCAACCCGCTCCTCAGGCAACTTCAGACCTACTTTCAGAGAATGAGTAATGAAAATTATATTTTTTATTTGTAATGAGTAACCTTAATAGTAATTTTCATGATTCTAAGTTGAGAAATTTTGTATACCCATACATACTTTCACCCCCTATTTTATACACTTAGGGGTGGAATTTTACAAAATCCTTCCTTAGTGGATATTTGCGCCTTGCGGTATAAAAGGTACCTACTGTAAAAATTTCATGATTCTAACACCAGCGGTTTGGGCTGTGCGTTGATTCCTTTGTTTTGATAAATGAATTTGCAAAAAGTATCACAATATGCGACATAAATGGCCGCATCTTTTGATTGCGTTATCTTAGAAGCCTATTTTTATACACAAACAAGGGACCATAGCGTTTGATATTTGATATTAATTTCAACTTGATATCTCTATCTGTTTCTGAGAAAAAAATTATTGACAGACAAAGTGATCCTATAAGGGTTCCGATTTTTCCTTTTAAGGTCAGGAACCCTAGAAATGAATTCGAAACACAGAGATGAGAGAAGTCAGTGATTCGAAACCATTACAGAGTTATAAGAGAATTCTGTGGCTTTCATACTAATAAGTTTGTGTTTTGGTTTTGTACCATGGATCGTCGTACGTTAGTACTTTTAACTGTGACTTTTAATAATGATTATTATTCCAGGTTTTGTATCTAATAGTGATCTAATCAAAAAGTAAGTAATCATGATAGGGAAGCTAATATTAAGTATTATCTTTGCTGATAAAAAGTACTTATTTCCCAGGTATAGTTACGTACCTATTTGTAGTATTACTACTTACCTTGGATTTCAAATGCCTGGATCGAACGAACCACTGTATTTTCACAGTATCGTACAGCAGGTAAAGAAGGTATTACCTAGTAGGTACTATATACGCACCGTAGTACATATTTATAAGTATCTGTATCTACGTTAAACCTCCTTGTATCATTCATTATCTTTGGCTTTGCTGTTTTGGTCTCTAAAACTTTGCGTCAAAGTGAGCTAAGATAACCTTCTGAGCTCTCTAAACCTTGAATATACGCATTGATTTGGCATTCATATTTGTTGATATTCACAGTTTTACAGGGTGTATATTATATATCATCAAATACATCGTAATATTTACTAATAATGACTGAGACTGATAATACTAAACGTCCTTTAGAGATGCCCGAGCGTTTTGTACCATATCTTGAAAAATATAGGATTTATAAAGTCTTTAAGGTACCTATAGTATCTATAAAGGTATTTCATAAGTTAGGCAGGAACTGCTAACATATTTATATACTTCCTGATTGACTAACATATTGATATACCTACTTCCTATTGGATGCTTCCTATGAGTACCTATTTTTAAGGACCTATACTTGCCTTCTTATACGTATTTTCAGGACATGGTCAAGGACCTTGTGGTCTCTCTCCCAAAGGACCATCTGAAACACCTAAAAGTATACTTGACCCACCATCTCCATGGGTCTACAGATGCTGACCGTATAATTTTACTCATCTCGCCCGACCTTAAAATCGGTAACTAATCCTTAAATATTAAGGTCTTATTTTAATAAAGCACGATATTTAGCAAGGCGAGAAGGCTAGAATGTATCAACCTACTAAAAACAACAGTGCCGTCTAGGGACGCCCGAAAGAAACGGAGCGTTTTAGTATAGGTAAAGCGTAGGGCGCCACAGCTGCCACTCTGTAATCTGTATATCGTGTAACGTTACTGACGCTTAGCACGGATAGAGTGGCCGCGCGGAGAGCGCCCCGGACGTCCGTATAGAAGCTTTGCTTCAAAACTTCATAACGAATGGTATAAATCTCTTGTTTTGGTTGGTAGGTAGGTACCTACAGCTTATTGGTAGCGACTAGCGAGTGGTTGATTCAAAGGTCCACTGTTGGAAATAATTCCATCAGACTATTTTTATGTGGTAGGTTATCTAACTTACTAATATACTAAGGCGCTATGCAAAATGTCTCGCATTATAAAACTCCGCTCTCCCACATTATTTTTATCTTACGTAGTAGGTTACCTAATAAACAAAAAAACTAAATAAATATCGCCAGACTGACACACCAACGGTATGGTTCCAAACTAAGCAACACTTGTATTATGGGGCGATCACCAGTGACACCCAGACCTAGGCAAATTACGAAAAGGCTATTTCCAAAATTTGCCCTAGCGGGGATCGAACCCGCAACCACCATGTGCAGTACGCCGAGCGGCCTGCGGCCGAACCACTACGCCAAGTGGTCGTCTCTTGCGCCACTCATGGTAATCATCACATACCTACCATCTCCGGTATAGGGTCAGTGATTGTCAGATAAGGGGGCGTCCATTAATTGCGTGAGGTGTTCTAGGGGGGGAGGGAGTCACGCTAAATCTTTCCAAATCTCACTTAGGGGGGAGAGGGGGGGTCTTGAAAAATATCACGTAATTATTTTTCTAGCAGAAAACGGTGTAAAATTGCGTGAAAAAATATTTCTAGAATAAATATGATAAATCTTGGCTACTGAAATGGGTCCGGAAGCCTTCATTGTGCATGTCCTGACGTGCACTTGTCTGGGTTTTTCTCAATAATCCAACACGTTTACAGTCAAAACATAAATTTTGAAGAATTTCGCGAGAGATTAGGGGCGTGGGGAGGGAGTTGAAGAAAACCTTACGATATCTCACTAAGGGGGGCGGGGGGTTTAAAATACCCAAAAATGCCTCACGTAATTAATGGACGCCCCCTAACAGCAAAAACTCGCGCAATTAAACCCTATCACCTCCTAAATGACCTCTATAAAGTGCACTCGCCTAGACCAGCTAAAGTATCTTACCATGGAAACTAATGATAAAATCAACACCGTTTAGACATTTTCTGAAACAGTTTTATCGTATCATACCTACGCATGAGTTCGAAGGTTCGTGTCTAATCACCTTTTCATTAACAGATGTCAAATCGCTTGCAAAAGAAATGATCAAAGATCTCGGATGTTTCATTATAACACGCCGCTGCGTGATGGATCGCTATGAAAAAGTAAACGTTTAATTCTTTACTTTTCTTACCATTAGTATTTTAGTATGCGTCTTATTATTATTAAATAATTAATATGGGAAGGTATTTGTTTGTAAGTTTGAAGAAAAATACTATTCAAATGGATTTTAAGGAAATTTAGGAAAGAGTCTAATGTGTATTTTGTGACAGTGTAAGCTATACTCTGTGTTAGTTTGACATGAAATTTAAGTAATTAATTTATGATTTGTTATGTTCAGCACGATGACTATGTGCCCGGCTGCGTGTCCCCAGTCTTGATGTCTGAAGTCACCAAGTCTTTGACAATGAAGGATCCTGTGCCTCAGGCTGGGTGGCTGATGTTCGGTATTTACACTCGGTTTTATTAATGTACATATTACTTATGCAGGATTATACTAACGCTGGGGCCCTAGACCTTTGGATAAATAGGCACACTAACGTTTTGTTCTTGTTCGACCATCATCCGACGGCAGCGACCGGCTGTGTTAGTGCGCCTGTTCATTTTAATGTAGCAAATCGCAAAACTATATTTGTACAGGTAGAAATTGAGTTGATTTCTGGCCAGACTTTATATGTATAGTCACAAATATTTGGGCTTAAAAATGCAATCAAGTTGAGTTTCATAATGATTGTAATCTAAGTCTCTATCATACGTTATGTTATACATAGCGCCTAGCGGGTGTAACTATAGCATTCGAATTTTGACAATAAAACCTTTATTAGATCACCCGTGCACTGTCCGCGAAGCTCGCTGCCTGCAACAAGACGGTATCCTTCCCACTGTGACATTGGTGCTGATGCCCACTCCGCCCACAGCCCCGCCCGCAGAGAACTACCTCACCCCGCCCAGGAACTTCTTCCAGCAGGACTTTGAGGGGCTCAAGTTTGCTTATAAAGCCACTCTGAAGGTTATTTGATTATTTTGCTTTAAGATCTTTAGCGATCTTTCGTTATTTATGCTATGTTTGTATTGTCTATACCTTAAATTCCTCGGGATTCCCGAAGGTTATGCATGATTATATATGCTTTGAATTGTAACTGACCAATAGCAACGAGGTCCCTTATTTATGTTCTTAAATTTATAAAACCACGTGGGCTTGATGACCCTTAGTGAATTTTCTTTCCCACCACCATGGGTGTATAGAAGGGGGAGCTGGACCAGATGCCTTGTTTTCACTCAGAACTCATATTTGAGTCCTACTTCATAGTCCTTTCGCTATAGGAAATTTCCGTTTTGCTTCCTGCTTAGCCCAAAAGCTTTGATCGCCCCCCTCTTCCGTCTCTGGGCATAACCTGAGTACAACCCATGCCCATGGCCTTATCCAGGAAGTGCAAATCGACCCAGGTGACAGCTCTGAAAAGATATCAGTGAAGTGCTTCAACGCGGTCCGTGCGTGCCTAGCCGGCGCGCAGGGCCCGAAGCAGGGCCACCACGTGGTGGGCGCGCCCGGCACCTACCGCGTGCTGCTCATCGGGCCCCGGGGCTCCGGCCGCAGGAGCCAGGCGCAATTGCTCGCAAAACATTTTGGATTGGTTTACTGTAAGGCTTTCAAAGTTTACAATAATAGGTAGGTCCCCTATCGATGATGCTTAGTAGGTTGAGTCCTTTAAGACACGAAATTTAGGCATAAACCTATCTAGATATTATGTTATACTAGACTATGATATAAGTAGGTACCTATATTTTAAGGTTATCCAAGTTTCGCTCTGCAGACAGTCTGTTTGTAAGCTTAGATACCGCAGACCCCTTTACTTATTGAATATCTAAACTGAGCACAAGAAATTAAACTAATAGCTTGCTTACCAAATCTTTGAAGGCAATGGACTTTACGATGTCCCTAAGAATGTTTTTTCAATCTTTATCTCCTATTGACGACCGCTTGGCACAGTGGTTCAAGCGTAGGCCGCTCGGCTTACTGCACAAGGTGGCTGCGGGTTCGATTCCCGCCGGGGCAAATTTCGGAAATGGAAATTTCGTAATTTACCCAGCTCTGGGTGTCACTGGGATCGCATCGCCCCCAGTCCATTGTACGGTAACCATAGTACAAGCTTTGCTTAGTTTGGGACCGTACAGTTGGTGTGTCTGTCTATTTACATATTTATTTAAGGGTCCTATTTAAAAATTTGTCGGGAGTAGGTACCATTAGATGGTTTGGTTACTCAGTATATCTAAGTGCATGTAGCATAGCTTTGCCCTCTTAGATTCTCATGTTTATTGCATTGTATATTTATATATAAGTGCACTTCGAATCCTTGATGAGCGAGGTGAAGGAGCAAGACAACGAGCTCGGCGAGTGCATGCGGAAGTACGGCACCAGCGTGCAGCTCAAGGCGGACGTCATCAAACGACGGCTGCTCAGGAAGGTCTTGTTGCTTCATTTACTTACTTACTACTATCACGATCGTAATCTTTATCCCCCTCATTAATAAATGTGGTTTAGCAATTGTATAGCTACACCATGCTTTGTCTTCTTCTTTTGAATGTCGCATTACTGATGACAGATGATAATTCAGTGAGAAACTATTCGCTCCATATACAACGTTTATTAATAATGGGGTACGGGTTGGTAAAATTGGAAACCCCGACCAAGCGTCAAAGTTGATCGCCGCTAACTTACAGTCCGCGTGACTACAGATATAAAAAAATATGAGAATGAGCGAGAAAACTCACTGGAGAGAATCGTAGCGGGCGGAGGGGGATCGGCGGCATCGGTGTCTTTGCATAGGTTTGGACAAAATTTCGGCTGTGACGACAGTAGGTGTTAAAATTCGGCACGCTTGGTTTCTATGTAAATCTATATCTGTGGTCGACCCATTAGTATTTGTGACATTATTTATTTAACCGGACTACCTACCTGTATTCTGTTATCAATCTGGCTCGTTAACATTATTGCAAAATTCTCAGCTAAAGTGGAGCAAAGCATTATCTTTCTTTACTTTAATATATAAAATTCTGATGCGCGTGTGTTCGTAATTATATTACTCCAAACAGCTTGACCTATTTTGACGTTTTTGTACTTATCTATCGGGTCACGTGGATGGTTCTTACTTCTTAGCTATAATTGGACTGGGTAGACGTGGCGCTATTGTCCATCCAGAAAATACGCTGGAGAAACTGTGGGAAAAAGCTAATATGTAGGTAAATAAATAAGGTCTTAGGTAAACGCTAGACATCTTTACATTAGGTACTATAATTACCTACTAGCAACATTACTGGCATTGTTTCACGACCACTTGGCGCAGTGGTTCGAGCGTAGGCCGCTCGGCTAACTGCACATGGTGGTTGCGGGTTCAATACCCGCCGGGGCAAATTTCGGAAATTGCCTTTTCGTTGCCCTGGTCTGGGTGTCACTAGGATTGCCCCCAGTCATTTGTACGGTACCCATAGTACAAGCGTTGCTTAGTTTGGGACCATACAGTTGGTGTGACAGTCTGACGATATTAATTTAACTTTTACATCATGTAAAAATTGTTACGTAATGATGTGAAGCATAGCCACACCTACTTATTTAGTGAAAGTTATCTAACAAACCGCTAAGGCTTGATTTATTGCACAGGACTGCATCGACAACGGATGGGTGCTCACCGGATATCCTACGAACGGACGCGATTTTGAGATCCTGGATAACATGCCGACGCCTCCGAACCGGTAGGCTCTTTCAACGAGACAGGCATGAATTTTTTGTGGTTTTATGAAAGTGTAGCTAGATGTATTTATTCAGATTCATAAATAAACCAACTTGCGCTTTCGTTTCATCTAACAATGGCGAGTGCTCGCGTTTAATCTACTTTCTATTTGAAAGTGCTGCAACGGTTTGAATGGCTAGATGCAGTCTGGGGAAAGGTTGACGCCGGTTGATATAAAATCTATTATATGTCAGGTTGAAGGGCAATAGCACTAGAAAGCTAAAGAACGTCTGATGTTTCCAGAACCAACCTGTCTGTCCTTAAGGTATATAGTTTCTACCTACCTTGTGCACGACAGTTTGGCACTAGCTTTCACTGCTTACCGTCCCAAACCAAGGGTCGTTTTTGGCCATGCAGGGACCCTGGTAGGCATACAAAGTGTAGGTGGGATTTTATTAAAATTAAGCTACCTACACGAAAAATTTACCGACTCTTTTTTCGGTGTAAGTAAACGATGACATCGACATTTTGAGGCTCCCGATCAAGCCGTGTCCTTGGGCTTGTGCCTCCTTATGGAAAATACGGCATTGCTTAGAACGTGTTAGGTTAAAAGACGAAGAAGTTTCGGAGACAATAAAAGTACCTGCGGCGCAGATTTTTTTGTTTTTTTTTTATAAAATTACTGGCAATGTGAATTTATCACATTACTAGTATTCCCGTTAGCCCCTCCATCTAAACTGATTGCTTGTGTTAGGAGCTCACGTCAATAGTTTAATGGTCAGGATGGGGATCGAACCCGGAACCTCTTAGCTACGAGGGCGTCCCTTAAACCACTAGGCTATTGACGCCTTAAACACTTGCCTCTATCTAGATCTCATGGATGAGTCGTTACTGCTTATTGAGCCTCTAATTGGCAGCGTAATCATTCTTAATACGGATATGGAGACATGCAAGGCCCGCAACACTGCGGAGGGTGTGGACTGGTGCACCGGCAAGTCCGCACCGCACGGCTCCGGGCCCAGGGTGCTGCGCCACCCGCTGTACGACCCCGCGCTGCTCGACGTCGAGGTATTGTTTACTTTCCGCAGTGATAAAACTACCGATCCCTTGCCAGAAAGTGTACATACCACATTTATTTAATCAACTAGCTGTGCCCGCGACTTCGTCCGCGTGGAATTTAATTGACAAAGTTTCATCCCCTATTTTATCCCTTTGGGGGTAGAATAAATCAAAATCCTTTCTTAGCGGATGCCTACGTCATAATATCTACCTGCATACCAAATTTATTTCTTTCAATTTCGTGGTTTGGGCTGTGAGTTGATAGATCACTATGTCAGTCAGTCACCTTTGAGTTATATATATATTTAGATGTAGAATACGTACCTACACTTCCTGCCAAGGAATGCAATTATAGTAGGTACGTCAATGGTACACTACAAAGTGGGAACCTATATCGGTGATAAGTCAGCTTAGCACTTAAGTAACTAGGGGTTTTTATTCCGCCATTCACAAATTGCCCAAATTTACTTGGTCGCATTTTCATCAGGCCATTGACCTACCGTGCTAAAAATAGCTTATTAATATGTACGAGGCCTCACCAGTCAGAAGAGGCAGCCGTAGTAACTAGGTTGACACGATGCGCGCCTAATTTTACAGTTGCGTACACATGAAAATTGGCATGTATCTGTAGGTTAGTAGGTAGGTATACCACTATGGTCACAATGTGTTAATCTATACAAATAAATAAAATTGGAGTGTCTGTTTGTAATATCAAAATAACACCTTTTCACTAAATGCATATGAAAGTACATATGACACCTATAGCAAAAACGCAATTTAAATATTAAAGTAGCCTAAGTTACTGCTTATAACAACAGCTATCTTCCAGTGAAAGTCCCGTCAAAATCGGTCCAGCCGTTTCGGAGATTACCCGGAACAACAACACAGACAGACAATTTTTTTTTAAATCGCGTTTTTGTTATACGTGTCGTATGTACTTTCATATGCATTTAGTGAAAAGGTGTTATTTTGATATTACAAACAGACACTCCAATTTTATTTATTTGTCTATACATCTATATGCTCTATCAATCTTAATGTTATCCTCTTAACTGAGGTTTATGGCTGTAGGGATCTATCCGCAAAAATTACGGTCACATTCATGTATGTACCACGCCTATGACAGGTACCTACCCTTGCCTGCCATAATCGGTCGGACCTTTGAGTAAAGAACTCATAGGTATAGAAGAATTCCATATTCAAGAATTAATAGACCTAACCTAATTGGTGTCCTTAGGTCCTGTGCACACCACGTTTTTTAAACGCGCTGTCGACACGCGTTTGTAGCGATACAGACGCGATACGCACGTGAGTCAGACGCAGCCTGTAGACCTTTATAGGATCCGGCGACGCACGTTTCTAAAACGCACGTCGACAGCGCGTTTAAATAACGAGGTCCGCACAGGCACTTAGGGACGACCATTTAACTAAGCAGTGAATGAAACTGTCCACAGCTGGACTATTACTTCTCGGAAGCATTGGCCGAGCTGCGCGCGGCAGCCGGCATTACAGCTGTCGAGTTAAATGCACAAGAAACTTTTGGTATGTTTCGTATACCTATACTATTTGGCACAAGTGATTTGATACCATTATAATAATAATAAATAATAATATCGCCAGACTGATACACTAACTTGTCACTTGTGACAAGCAAAGCTTGTACTATGGATACCGTACAATGGACTGGAGGCGAACCCAGTGACACCCAGACTAGGGCAAATTACGAAAAGACCATTTCCGAAATTTACCCCAGCGGGAATCGAACCCGCAACCACCATTTGGAGTGAGCCGAGCGGCCTACGCTCGAACCACTGCGCCAAGCGGTCGTCAACAGTTATCTGGATAGTTTGTTGGCATAGGCAAGAAAGCTATGCTAAGCTAACATAACTATTTGCAAACGCTGACGTGGTTGATAAAACGCCTAGAAGGATCGACTAGCGGTCCTGGCGTAGTAATCACACATCTTTTAAAAAAATACTATACAAATGGAGTTTTTGGAAGTGTGTATGTTGCCCACACAACACATATAGACACAATTCAATTGTTTATTTCTAATTTAGAGCAAGTTCAAGTGAAGATCCAGGCGGCTGTGATCGCCGCTCCTATTTTCGACATTGAACCCTACTCTCCTCTGCGCAACGTACGCGGCGAATGATTGATTGCTTGAACTTATTAGGGATGTCGTTTTGTGTTCACAAATAAAAAATTACGTTCGTTAGAAAAATGTTTTATTTATGTACTCCTCCGTACTTCATTGAAATTATTTTAAATTACTACATAATTATTTAATTATTCTGCTAATTATCAACTAACAATTCTGCAGTCTCAAATTAATTACATACATACAGTATACAGTAAGTGAGGTAGTCTCCAAGATGTGGTGAGACCTGACGACCCGTTCTCAGGCTAAAATACATTAGGAAAACGAACGGACCGAAAAAGAAAGTCATGGAAACAGTCCCCTCCCAATTCGCACGCAACTATTGCTTTTACTAAAAAATAAAAATGCATCAATTTTTACAATTACCAACACGCATCAGTCACGCGCGTGCGCAGCGGCAGAAACTCGATCAGATCTCGACTCTGTGACGCCCACCGCACACGCCACACACACGCAAACATACTGCACACACACACATCAATAAATATACACAACACGAGCTAAAACATTTCGCTTCCGTGTTTCCTTACAGGTTATGCGCCGGGTGGCGGCACGCGGCGCATGGCCTGCAGTGATCGGAGACCACATTTGGCTATGATCACACGCTTCACAGTCTGTTAGGTTACAACTCGTCCTTGAAGTCTTCGTCCTCTCCGCCCGCGCCCTGCGGGGGCACGCCTCCCTGGCCTTGGTACAGCTTGGCGATGATCGGCTGGACGACGTCCTCGAGGGACTTCTTCTGTTTCTTGTACTCCTCAGAGTCAACATCCTGGTTGTCCTCGAGCCACTTGATGGAGGCATCAATTGCTTCCTCCATTTTGGCTTTCTCGTCATCGCTGACCTGATGACAAAAGAAAAGTGATTATGAATAAATCTGGTAGGTGGGTAGATGATCTGGAAATATTGAAATTTCTATTCAAAATCATAATGTACCAACGAAAAGTTAATGTCAATACCAACCTTAGCACCAAGTTTCTCCTTGTCCTGGAGCTGGTTCTTGAGAGAGTAGGCGTAGCTCTCCAGCTCGTTCCTGGACTCGACGCGCTCCTTGAGCCTCTTGTCCTCATCTGCGAACTTTTCGGCGTCCTTGATCATCCTCTCGATGTCCTCGGGCGTTAACCTGTTCTGATCGTTGGTGATGACGATCTTCTCCCTGTTGCCGGTGCCCTTGTCTTCGGCGGATACTTGTAGGATACCGTTGGCGTCAATCTCGAATGTGACCTCAATTTGTGGGATACCGCGGGGCGCGGGAGGAATGCCAGTCAGATCGAATTTACCCAACAAGTGGTTATCCTTAGTCATGGGACGCTCACCCTCGTACACCTGGATCGTGACGGTGTGCTGGTTGTCGCTGGCGGTCGAGAAGATCTGGGACTTCTTGGTGGGAATGACAGTGTTACGGGGGATCAGCTTGGTCATCACGCCGCCGACGGTCTCGATACCCATAGTAAGAGGGTTGACGTCGAGGAGGACGATAGCGTCAGTGTCCTGCTCGCCGCTGAGCACTCCAGCCTGCACGGCGGCACCGTATGCGACAGCCTCGTCGGGGTTGATGCCTCGGGAAGGCTCCTTGCCATTGAAGAACTCCTTGACCAGCTGTTGAACTTTAGGGATACGGGTAGAACCGCCCACGAGCACGATCTCATCGACGTCCTTCTTGTTCATGTCGGCGTCTTCCAACACCTTCTGTACCGGTTTGAGGGTAGATCTGAAGAGGTCCATGTTCAGCTCCTCGAACTTCGCCCTGGTGAGGGTCTCAGAGAAGTCATCACCTTCGAAGAAGGACTCAATTTCGATCTTGACCTGGTGGCTGGAGGACAGAGCTCTCTTGGCCTTCTCGACTTCACGACGCAGCTTCTGAACGGCGCGGTTGTCTTTCCTGATGTCCTTGCCCTTCTTCTTCTTGTAAAGCTTGATGAAGTGCTCCATGACCCTCTGGTCGAAGTCCTCACCTCCCAAGTGGGTGTCACCATTGGTGGCTACTACCTCGAAGACGCCATTGTCGATGGTGAGGAGGGACACGTCGAAAGTACCACCACCCAAGTCGAATACGAGAACGTTCTTCTCTCCGTCTTTCTTGTCGAGACCGTAAGCGATGGCGGCGGCGGTAGGCTCGTTGATGATCCTCATGACCTGGAGGCCGGCGATGGCTCCGGCGTCCTTGGTCGCCTGTCGCTGGGCGTCATTGAAATAAGCGGGTACCGTGACGACGGCGTGGGTGACCTTCTTACCGAGGTAAGCTTCTGCGGTCTCCTTCATTTTGATGAGGACCATGGCGGAGATCTCTTCGGGTGTGAAGATCTTATCGCCCTGGGAGGTCATGACGGACACATGGGGTTTGCTGTTCTTTTCTACGACCTTGAATGGGAAGAACTTGACGTCATGCTGGACGGTGCTGTCGCTCCAGTCTCTACCGATAAGACGCTTGGCGTCGAAGACGGTGTTCTCAGGGTTGGTGGTGAGCTGATTCTTTGCGGCGTCACCAATGAGACGCTCGCCGTCAGCGGTGAACGCCACGTATGAGGGGGTGATACGGTTACCCTGGTCATTGGCGATGATCTCAACACGCCCATTTTTGTACACACCCACACTGTTGACAAAAGAAAATAAGTATTTAGTCAAAGAAATATATATATATTTTTTAAATTTTCTATAATCAAAGCCCTGTCATAAACTTTCTGAAACACCTATAACAGGAATTAAAAAAAATATCAATAAGTTTTACAATTTTTATCTGTAGGTAGGTAGGTAGGTAGGTAGGTAGGTAGTAATCTTAAATGCATTATTCCTTTATCAATGGGATACAAATTACAAAGCTTTAGTAAAGATATTTTTTAATCAGCTAGAGATTAGAACATTCTACACCTAACTGGAAATCCTAAACAAACATATCTTTATAAGTATGGAATGCAGTTAAATCATTAGCATAGTTTATTGAATTGAGGCAAGGTTGTTGTGAGTCAATGACCTATCAACAATCACTATGCTCTTGACTTTGACATAATGATTGGTAGTTGTTGGAGCCATCAAATTGAATAGGAATTTGAAATGCCCTTGACTTTGGATATCTGCCTGACTACAAATAACATTTACTCACACAAAAGGATAGGAGGAAGAGAAGGAATTTAACATAATATTAACAACTAAAGTTCAATGAACCAAGAATATTTTCAATTTTTAATTTCACTTTAAATGGTTTTGGAAAGCATTGGAGGGGGCCTATGTCCAGCAGTAGACCCTTTTCAGCTCAAATGATGATAATTATTAATGGTTTTTGACTAAGGGTGGTAGCTCATACAAAGCACATGTTTTGAGTGTTCCAGATGTTCAGTGTGTGGCTAGCTGAAAGTCCAACTCACCATGAGTATGTGGTACCCAGGTCGATACCGATGACGGTGCCGAGCTCCTTCTCCTTGTCCTTCTTGTCGTCGGCGTACACCGCCACGACCACGCAGGCCAACGCTAACAGACTCCACCGCATTTTGCGCATGCAATATCAAACTTTATTACTGGAACAAATAAAGACAATATTAGCTTTTTGTTAATAAATACATAGCAAGATGCTTATAAACCTATGATATTCAGAATTACAGACGAAAGATTGAGCAAAAGATCTTTTGGAAAGGACACGTAATCGCTTAGGGACACGTCACACGTACCGCGTCGGGACAAAACCAGGTTAGAAATGCCACGGAAAGCGAAAGTTCACCGGTTGAATGATTGTAACGGCTTTGTAAGAGGTAACGGGACATGCCATAACGGCCGAGGGATATCTGGGACGCGGCACCGGCCCGGCCCACTCACCATCGAGAAATTTCGCTGACGTACACTCTTATTTGTAAAGATTCTAAATAAATATATAAGAAACCTCACTAAAACAAGGTATCTCACGATATTATACTAGACAACCCATTATTCAGAACCCTTCATCTTCAAAAATTTACCAATCTCAATCTAAATTCAGAGCAGGTATTCAGAGGTTATCTATTCACGAGAGATTTTAAAATTCTATCGAAAATGTATGCCCTATACAACAAACTAAATGAACATTTACCTAATACTACAGAAGATGAATTAAATTCCGATAAATATAATTCACAGCCACGATACAAGCACTAAATGGAACACTTGCGCACGAATTCACAAAACGTTGCTGCTTCACCTTCGATTTTTCAAGAAAAACTGAAGTTTCACAGCAGCTCGTCGCTATTATTTAGCGCTAGTGTTCATCGTGGGCAATCGTGATTGGTCCACACATCGATGACGTTTTTTATACTTGAATGTGATTCGTCCAGGTATGCCTATTTGGCGGATCCAGATTGGCCCACGTTAATAACTGGCCCTGAAACAGACATTCTCTTTTGGCGGTGATTTTGAAATTGTGACATTTTCATTTCCTAAAGTTACAAAATGTTATACCTTGCAAAATATGAGTAGTAATTCTGTACTAAAATTTCCACATGTAGAAAGTAAGTTTTTATTCCCAATCTTAATGTTAGCCGATTGTATAAAGTAAAAACTACGGAGATTTTTTATAAACGTCTAAGTTTATCTATATAGAAACTTATCAGAATTTCTAGTTGGCGTTTGACTCGTATTGTTTTTATTATTGCATCATTTTAAGTATGACTCGTTCGTCCCTCTGGTTTATTTTATGAAATTGTTAAAAGCCACGTCAGTACATCGGAATCGGAATAATGAGATAAAAGTCATGGTTTGTTCCCAACAGTTTCATCAATAATTATTGGAAGCGTTTCATGTTGCAATTATTTTATAATCAATAGGTAGATTATTGGTTGCCGTGGTGATAAAACAGATTTAATTAAGTTAGGAAATAAAAGCACGTTCGAGATCGTGCAGATACAGCAGTGTAGGTAGTTAGGTACCTAAGATAACATAAGTACTGACGTGGGGTCAGAAATGTGTCTGCTAAACGGAGGCATCTCTGAAAAGGGTGCTATTAAGAAATTCATACTCCTGCTTCTTAAATTTGAGTATACAAAATATGTCCGTACTACCTTTTCGGCACAGTTCGCGCTGATTCATATGTTCGGTTTTTTTTCTGTTTGCTATGTTTATGTTTTTCTTTCTTTCTTTTATTTTTTTGCTATAGGCTACAACATTTTAAGATACAGTAATTTGTAGACGAAGCAGTGATAGCCGATTGGTTAAGCACGCGTCTTGCGGGCTACCAGGTCTCGGGTTCAAACCCCGGCTCGAACCTCTGGATTTTTCTTAATCTATGTGCGAATCATAATTTCTATATGATTATCACTTGCTTACGGTGAAGGAAAACATCGTGATGAAACCTGCATGTCTTAGAAGATTTAACCAATTTTCGATAGACATGTGAAATCCGCCAACCAGCACTGGGCCAGCGTGGTGGATTATGGCCTGAATCCCCCTCGTGTTGAGGGTAGGCCCGTGCCCAGGAGTGGGACGTCAAAAGGGCTAAAATTATTATTTGTAGACGAGATTGATTTCATCATAGCCAGTTATCGGCGGTCTGCCAATCGACTTACCTATATACAAAGTACTCTGTGCCATCGAAATCCGCTGGTCCATTGGCTAATCGGTAGGTTCGTTATTGGGTGTTGATGCATATACTATTTATTCGGGTGAAATAAGCCTCCTATTGGATAACAGCAATATGTACTGCGATTTTCTTGTAATACATTGCAGTCTGTCCTTAGACTGCAGTGTATTATACATTTTTAAAAGAGGAAGAGGAAATTGCATGTAATGTTATATTCTCCTTCGCTGCCTTAGCTCAGTGTTGGAAATAAGTAGGTGTACAACCCATTCTTGTGGTCCACATAAAAAGGTATTAACATAAAATGATATGCCAGTAAGAAAAAATGTCAGTTCATTTTATTATTAAATAAATATAACAGGCAACCACAATCGTAGAATTTTAGTAAACATTGAAATAAAAATAACAACAGTCTCTGTACTTATAGTGTCCCAAATAAATTTGAGCAAATTAACATACACCTGTAATCTTAAGATATATTTAATATTAGTCCCAGTACCGTAATAATACGACTACTTATTCAAATAAAATTAATAAAAAATATGTATATTACACTATTTTCCAGATATTATGCTTAAAATAGTCGGCGCGAAATATGTTATTATGCAGTCAGCTCCTGGAACAAAACAAATACATTTAATTACGTCAATTACGTGACCTATCTAGATCACATAGATCCAGAGTTACTAGTCTCTCAATACGGTGACACAAGTTTTTTTTAAATACCCTAAATTTCCCACTACTGGGCAAAGGCCTCCCCTTTTTTCTCCACAGGCCCTATCTTATCGTCTATCTTATGGCCTTATCTTGCGCTTGTTGGGCACGTCTTACTCGTAAAAGTGTTTAAATCGTCGCACCATTTTCGCCCTCGTCTGCTACGACGTCGGTGACCATCATTGGGCGACCAGCCCAGCAGAAGCTTTTCGATGTCGGGATCGAAAGCTTCCATCCTTCTTTTATAAATGAATTAAAATAAGGATGAAAGCGGTCATTTCCGTCACGGAAACTTTCCAGCGATTGTGAAAACCGCCCTGGTATCGATGCGATTAGCCCACCTTTGCCTATCCGTTGTGGCCACGTGGCCTTTGTACGCTTGTTTGCAAACTTTATTACATAAATAAAAAAACACCGAAAACTTCTATAGAATCATTAACATAATTATTCACCTGAACAAACCAACTTGTATGAGTTAAGTTACTATGTACAGATGTCTTTGTGTCCAATGTACCAACGACTTGGTTACAAGAATATTAAACTGAACTGAAATAAATCTTATGGAATAGCTTTCTAATTGTGGTTGAACTACTATCACAACGAAATTATTTGGAACGTGGAGAATGGAAATAAGACTTTAACAATTATATAACTAAGTCTAAATTCAAGTGGCTATATTCTATAAGGAACTAACCAGCTCTCCTCATGCACAAGAGGGTCTCCATAAGTGTGGTTAGAACCTCGCTGCTGTCGCCACTTTTGCAAATCATCGCGTACTCGCCGGACACCTACAAACAAATATAAATCAAGAAAAATGCAATAAGAGAAACCAGAATAGAATGAAATGAAAATCGAATAGGTCCACATCACATGAATATTATTTTCTTTTTTCGATTTTTCTATAAGAATATATAGCATAGGTGCATGTTTATTTTTTTCTCTTTCTGATTCGGAGTACGTTCGTCAGTTTGACAGCAAATTGATATTTAACATTCTACTGATCTACTTATAATATGTCAGACCACGCGCATTTTACTGCAATACCATTTCCAGGTGATTTCATATTACGTGATACCATGGTTGGGTTGAATTTTATGTCTGAACATAATGTATATTAGCATTAGTGTTACCAGTTAGTAAAATTCTAAAATACCTGATAAATGAATAGAGGATGGTGTGGGAACTGCTGTTTCGTCTGCCTCACAATGTCCAGGTACGGCAAGCCAGGCTTCACCATCAGGAAGTCGGCGCCTTCCGCTACGTCACGCGCCTATACATTGGAACAGTTTAGGTGAGCAGTAATATCACTACAATACCATTGTGTAAAAATAAATAAATAAAGAAACAAGTCAATATTAATAGAAAAACACAGCAACTGTAGTCCCAAAGTAAGCAGCAAGCTGGCGGGCTGGGCTGCCGACCTTAGTTAAAACTAAGCCTCCTAACCCACCGAGCTGGCAGCTTTGGTGTGTACACACCCTAAGGTAAACCTTAGGTAGGCCTAAAGGCCGCACTAGTAAAGCGACGGCGATTATAAACTAAATTTACGCTTTTGTGATGCGGCCACCGTCACATGTTTTAAGAGGTTCGTTTTAACGAAGCCTAAGTCATTTCTTTACAATATTACATCTCAAATGTGTACTCTTGAGATTGACATTCTATATACCAGCATAATAAGAGACGTGGGTTCAACCAGTAACGATACTTACGGCGGCTCTGGCAGCCAGGCCGGCGCTGCCCGGCGGCAGCTGGTAGCACTTCCTGTCTCCCTCCATCGGCGAGCTCTTCATGGTGTCCCGGAACGGGCCGTACAATGACGACGCGAATTTGCACGAGTATGACAACACTGACACCTATGTATAAAGCATAGACATTAGTAAAATACCACTATACAATACCTATACCTAAGATACGTAAACAACCAAACTTATTATATAGCATAAAACCTACTATCTACTTAAATATGTGAATTATATTTACATACTATGTTACTATTTCCATGTGTTTCAAACTACAAAAGTTTTTTTTCTTTTTTATATTCTGTGCCACTAATTAAATTATTTTGTGGATAACGGTGCTGGTTGTGTAATAACTCCTTATTTGTTACTACATCATATATACTTAAGCTTATTATGCAATTGTTTGTTGTCCTGAATAAATAAAAAATAAAAAATTAAATACCTAATATTTCTGGTGTGCAATAAAGAGTTATCTACTTTTAAATTTATGCTAGACTAGCTGAGCCTTCAGTCTTCGTCCGCGTGGAATTTAACTGAACAAAATTAATTTAACATTTGCGAGACGATGTTTCGTGTTTTATATGCCTACTATCGCAAAAGCCCGCCCGCGCGATTTGGCCCGCGCGACCGGCGGCGACTTTTGTGATCTATTTTTTTTTGGTTTTCCAAAATAAGGTAGCCTAAGTTACTGCTTATAACATCAGCTAACTGCCAGTGAAAATCCCGTCAAAATCGGTCTAGCCGTTCCAGAGATTACCCGGAACAAACACACAGACAGACAGAAAAAAAAAAATATCGCGTTTTTGTTATCAGTCCCGTATGTACTTTCATATGCATTTAATGAAAAGGTGTTATTTTTATATTACAAACAGACACTCCAATTTTATTTATTTGTATAGATAGAGCTATTAGTAAGCAATTGCAATTAGTTAACAGCTGACCTGGTTCTGCAGTTTACAGGAAACAAGGGCGTCTTTGATTGCCTTTATCCTGTTGTCCATCATGTCGGAGGGGGCGATGATCTGTGCGCCTGATACAAATAAAAACATTAAAAATTGTTTAGTTGAAACTAAGCTATGCTTTATTCATAAACGATGCAAGCAAGCAAGCCATAACTTCGCGAGTTTACATATGAATCGCTGTCGGTCGTCGCTTGGGCAACCCACATTGCATCATATAAATATGTTGCTTTGGTCTGAATAAGGAAAAGCCTATAATTATTACGCCAACAATTACGGTGAACACTCCTCCTCCTTTATGTAATTGAATGTAATAATTAATAGGTCAACTATTTCTAGTGACCTTTTCAATTTAAGTTGAAATCGTAAAGTGTTTATGTTCAATTATGATAACAACACAGCAGTGATAACTCAATGCTATTATATACTGCTTGGTTATCACTGCTATTGCACTGAAAACTGTACAATTAAGGCAGGTTATATAGGCAGGATAGCTTGAATGTATAACTGAAAAAGGTGCGAATTTACCAGCTTTCGCATAAGCGAGGGCCACCTCAGCGATCCTCCTTACTGATGCGGCATGGTCAATGGCACCACTTGGTGTCAGGATTCCACAGTGGCCATGCGAGGTGTAGGTGCAGAGGCACACGTCACACGCTATCAGGAGTTCAGGGAACATGGACCGGAGTTTCGGAAGGGCTCTGATTACTGGACTCTCGGCGGAGTCTGCATTTGATCCTGTAGCATCCTATTTGGAGTGGAAAATTTTAATTATTATTGATTACAGAGATATCACACTGGTCTGCTGAAACATCATTCAATGAGTCTTTTTGTTGATATTGCTTTTGTAAATAAGACACCTTCTATTTGATTGTATCCTCATCGTTACGGGGCCTGATCTTGTAGCCTGTGGCACCATCTTCCTCCATTGCAAGTATTCACTGTAGAAAGTTTCCTATGTCGGAAACAACATCCTCATCCTTCTTATACAAATGAATTAGAAGATTGATGAAAGCTGTCATTTCCAATGCTAAAATTTTCCGTTGACTGTGAATACCTCCACTGACCTCTTTCTTGCGCCATTTGAATGGATGTTTGTAAGGTGGTCCCAGTTACCTCTTTAATGAGTGTCCCCCTGCGTCTGTTGATTTCAACCAAGCCTGCGATGATTAACCTTTCAAGTGTCTTGCCAGACTGTGTGCCCGAAAAATGACAAAAGCACTATGTCTGCAAACTGTAGACCGTATTGGCCTGGCACATAGCTTATAAGTTAGCCAGGTACCACACACACAGCACAACTAGTTAGGTTAGGTCACGGAGCGGTAAGTTCTTGGGTTAGCAGTAGCTTTGTGGTAGACTAATTGCCTAGAAATATGATGGTAATATCACTAACCTTTGGCAGAGTATCCACAATGCCAAAAATAAGGATAGACTTCAATCCCTTTTCCACCAGACCAGTGAGGGCAGTCACTAACTGGTTGATGCCATATCTGTTCACATTAGGCAAACTAGCCACGGGCTGGATGGCATCATCATTTTCTCTGTGTAAGAAAAAAAAAACTAAATAGAAAGTTAAAAGTCAATGTTTATAACTATGCAGCCTTGTTATTAAATACTATTGTAATAGAAATAATGGTCTATGCATAGCATTTTATATAATTGTGACTCAACACTCCTTGTATAAGCTAATGTTATTAAGTAAATTACATAGCTATATGACTCTTTTACATTTCTAGGAACTACTGTAACTACAAACACTTTAGACTGCCCGCTAATCAAAGTATTCTCCATAAAGGCATGCTATCAGAGAACACACATCTACTATATTATCTATATTCATAATATTATAAAGAGGTACAGTTGTTTGTGTGTAAGTATGTAGTATATTTGTAGGAGATAACCTCGGGAACTACTGATCCAATTCTGATAATTCTTTCACTGTTACAAAAGTACACTATCCCTGAATCATATAGGCTGTATATAAGTATACCGAAAGGGCGGAGCTGTGGGTAAATGCTAGAATATTATTATACAATTGCTTAAAAAGCATTACCAGCTTTTTGGTATGCATTTAAAATAATAATATGATTGTAGCACATAGTTATATTAATTATGATTGTAGTTATAGTACTTACAGCAAGAATACTGGGAACATAATATTGTGTGATTGAATGCTCGTGTCCGGCTCCTGCAGTTTCCGCAGGGTCGAGTGGAAGTAGCCCCCTTGCAACACATGTTCAGCGCTCAGATATAACTGATTCATTTCCACAAATTAAATAAGAAGAACACGCTTATTAAAGGACTAATTATTATCATAGAATCAACTATTACAGTAATTATTATGCCTGAATGTACGATAAAGATGCACGTAAGCTTTAATATATAAAAAAAATCTGACTTGACTTTGACTTCAGCAAACTCCGCTGCAGGGTCCTCAATCTTAGAACAAAATTAAGGGAATGTAAGGGAAGTCATGCTACTAAATTACGATGCACACAGCATTCTTTTCAGCAAAAGGATAGTTGGTGCTTTTTAATTTATTAGGATTATTTTAAAAAAACTTAAAATACAGATGCCACTTTTATAAGTTTTGCAAATTATTTACTCATCGATTCACAAGATGTCGCTCCACGCAAAGTAATACCTATGCAAGAACTTCAGTGCTTTTCTAAGCTTCTTGGTCCTATGGCACAGTTGAAAATACTATCTACTAAAATAGTATATTTTTAAAGTATTTAAATAATCTTAAAAAACCATTCCCCGCTTTCTGGCGCTGTAAACAAATGACATGAAAACGTTTAGAGAATAATATGTTTAATACCTAATATGGTAAGTAAGTGCCTCATACTTTAGTATGTTTTTTTTTGTGTTATTCCAATGTTTTGTGTCAATATTCAATATACTTATAGATTTCTTTTCTTATTTTATTTATAATTTAATTAATAAAAGCTGTTATTATATTAGTATGGTCTATGGATGTAGAAATTTTAATACGAATTTGGTATTTCGTTTTATTGTAAATTGGCAACATTAAAAACATTTTAAAAGAAAAAACCCCAAACAGCTCAAAATCAAAATGGTGGTCGTGTAATATTTTTGAAACGGTAATTTTAATTGTTTTTTTTATGTATCTCCAATTAACTTTGTTTCTTTGGATTTTACGACCAACCTACGTTGTTGCCCTGTGAATTACTGTTGAGTTGAGCCTGTGCGTATCTAGTTTATACAAGGTAAGTCTGTGCTGTGTTCCTCCGGTGCTTTGTTTGATACTTTTCAAATACCTATCTACCTAGTTACCAAGAGGAGTCCTCGTAATTGGTCCCGTCGTTATTCTTCGCATCGGCATCGGTATCGAAAATGTGTTCAGGGTCAGTGTGTAGCCTTGTGTGGGCGCTATGACTTAGGTTAGGTTAGAATAGTGACCAAAACGAAAATATGTTTTTTCCAAAATTCGTCTAAATCCTGGCACCATAGCCCCCCTAACTGGAAACTAACATAACCTTATGACACATTCGGATTCTGGCGCTTCACCAGCCGCTGCCGCAGCGCGCTCGCTTCGCTCGCTCGGCTCCCGCGTTTTGGTCACTGTTCTAACCTAACCTAACCTAAACCTAAGTCATAGCGCCCCTAAGGCTACACTCCAACCCATTAATTACTTACGTAATTTATGTAGCCAGTGGTGCCCATAATCTAAGCTCAAGTTGTAAAATTCCCCAAGGAATATCAACTACTAATAATAATATCAACTTTTTATGAATTTTAGGGACAGAAAAAGTTCTTCATTCTTTTCCATATCCAGAGAAAGATAGCGAACGGTTCAACAAAGTGGGTTTTTCAAATTGGTGGTGCCATTGTGGGGCTGAAAAATGAATTGATATATAAGTATCGCTGTGTTTGTCGTCGACGACACTTTGAAGATCTCTGTCGCTATAAGAAGATAAGCGATTCCGACATTATATATGCCAGGTTTGTATTAATATTATTAAGTACATAATATTTTATTTATCTCAAGTTTTATAAAAAATATTGCATCTAGCCATGTCCATCAATTATTTAGTATTTACAAGTTATTTATACTATGCATTTTTTAAAAACTGAATCCTGAATCCTTGTCCTGAACCTAACCAGTAGTAGGAAATTTAAAATGTCTATCAAATAAAATCCAAATCATATTAGATTTAGTGTTTCAATAATGTTCCCATTGCATTTCAGATCCATTGTCGCTGAAATATATCAAGCAAAGAGAACTGTGGCAACAAATTAAAACTAAAATTGCTCTTACAAAACCATCAACATCAGCAGGTAACTATTTATCAATTTTACTCATTTGTTTGATACACAACCGAAGTTGCAGGCAGCAGCAGTATAAGAAATAAGGTGCGTTGAAAGTTGTTTATTAAAAAACTGGACATGTGTACATCTGGCCATGCACATTGAAGGCTTCTGAACCCATTTCAATAGCCAATATGTATCATATCTATAACCAAAGTAGTGAAATACACGAAACAATATTTTCGGGATAGAAAAACGGTCTTGACAGACAGACAGGCGGCCGACGGACAACAAAGTGATCCTATAAGGGTTCAATTTTTACCTTTAGAGGTACGGAACCCTAACACAAAATGTTGTTTAACCTGTATTATTATATTTTCAGATCCAGTGCTCGAGGCTGTGATACCAGAATCAGACACTAACTAACAACCTAGGTCAGTTGTCAAGCCCGTCAATCTCTACAAAAGATGTTCAACGAAATCAAAGTAAGTTTCTTTGCAACAAACAATGTCCACGTAGTAGTAAATTATAAAACGTAATTAGGAATTGAGCTAGCAATTACTTCATAATATTTATATTGGTGGCATGTGGCTATGGCTTCATAATATTTATATTGGTGGCATGTACCTACTATTAGGGTTGCAGTATTACAGCTGTGATTTTAAATTAAATTTATTTATATGCATGGATCATTTATGTGGTCTGAATGAAACATAAAATAATTACTATTACTATAATATTATCAACACATTAATACAATAATACATATGCATATAGATTTCGACGACCGCTTGGCGCAGTGGTTTGAGCGTAGGCCGCTCGGCTCACTGCACCAGGTGGTAGCGAGTTCGATTCCCACCAGGGCAAATTTCAGAAATAGCCTTTTCGTAATATGCCCAGGTCTGGGTGTCACTGGGATCGCCCCCAGTCCATTGTATGGTACCCATAGTACAAGGCTTAGTTTGGGACCATACAGTTGGTGTGTCAGTCTGGCGATATTTATTATTATATATTTTATATAAAATAATTTCCTTAGCTATGAAATGCACCTGTTGATTTTGAAAACAAAAACCAATATGGTGTATTATTGTACCATCCGATAATGTTGCTAATAAAGTTCGCTCGTCTTGCATTGACCGCGCATTGCCATCGGGTCCCGAGTAGACCGCGCGCCCGTAACCCTCATGTCGACAACGAGTAGACGCCGAACGACAAGGCGGAGCTGGTTGGGTGCCGGGTGGCTCTAATAAGTTATGACGTTTTGGGAAGTAATGAAATACCGCAAACTAAAGAACTTTTAATATAATTATGATACATATTTTGATAAAAAACCGTGCAAACTATACCGTTCTTATTTCTTGTAAGATTATGTTTTCGCGGTGAGACCATAATCAAAGACAATTTGAACAATTGATAACGTAAAGGTTTAATTTAAATAAATGTATGAAAATACAGCTGTATTAACAAAAAAATACTTTGTTTAGTTTCTCGTATTTCATTACTTCACAGAACTTGATCCTAATCGGATGGTGCAATAGTACAGAATGTTGTTTCTTTTTGTTAATCAACGGGTTCAATTCCTGGCTAGATAATCAAATAAAAATCAAATGATGCTGTTTTAGTTTAATCAAAATGGGTCTAGAGGTTCGTTTAAGCATTTTTCGATATTCTCTATAGTTTCTTATCAAGCCACGCACCCACACTTGAAAAATTCACCTGTAGATAGGAAATTTTACTATCAGCGTACTTTAATTTCAATTAGTATTAAATATTTTTTATAACCCACTAAATTCTAGAAAATAATCATTATATGCTTTTATTTACTGACCAAAAAGGTTATTTTTGCATCTACGCAATTTATGAATCAAGATTACCGTTTCTAAAAATAAAACTGTCGTGTTTATTTTCAGGAAAAGCAGTTCTTCTAGCAGAATGCCAGGAGACCACTGATTTATTCCTATTCCTAGACAACATATTTGATTAGTTGAATGGGAGCTTCATGAAATTGCCAAGAGCCAAGCCGCCAGTCGATTCCGTAACAACAAATTCAAGCCACCATAAAATATGGATGGAAGGAAGAAAAATATTTTGATCAATGAAATTTATTACGATGCTGGAAAAGTCGAGCCTGTTCCTACAGTGAATAACTGGCTGTGGACACTGGAAGCTGTAAAAGTTTTATTGAAGAAACTAAGCGTTGATTTTGTGGTGAACCTCAGATGGATGAATCAAGACCCTAGAAAACTTCGTGGGAGAAATTAGGAGTCATGGATGCCGTAACAATAATCCAACATGCGAACAATTCGAGTCGGCTTTTACAACATTATTAATTAACAATGTAACAAGTATACACAGTCGTGGTAAAAATTGCGAGAATGATTTATGTGATGCATTACACACCCTCCTCATTGGAGACCAGCCAGACCAGACCAGCTCAGTAGAATTCGATTTTGAAAGCATTCTTAACACAGTTTACTTCTATTGAGGAGAAAGAAAAAGACCCCCAGCATTATAGCACCACTACAGTATGTGAGCGGGTATTTCTTAAAAAAGACTAAAACACGAATATTTAAAAACTGTTCGGAATGTAAAAAAGATTTCATGAGTGATGATCAGTTAGAATATATAAGGTACAGGGAATATGCCGGAAGACGGTGGCTTTGTTCTCCTAGTCTTGGATTAATACAATTAATTTCTAATATTCAAGATGTAATCAATATAATTTTGAAACAACATTTGGAAAGAAAATGCTTGAAAGACATAATTAATACAGCTTTAATAGTATTATTAGATTTTGACTTCATAACATGCAACATGCCCAAACAAAAATTGATAAATTACTTGATGAATGTCTGTGGTAGGTTTATGGTATTTAATTATTGTAAGAATTTAAATAAATATGTATGGGAAAAACAAATAAATGATTATGAAGACGTTTATCAAGATAAAGCTAAGAAACTTCTAGCCAAATGTTCTAAACGAAAAAAATATGTTAAATGTTACTAATAAAAACCAAATGTACCAGAGAATTCGTTGTTATTGAATTAATTGTTAGTTTTAGGTACTTTAATAACTTGCTGTTTTTCAAATAATTAATTACTTCCAATGTTTGTTTATCATAAGGATAACTTTCAAATGCATTGTAAATGTATCCAAAAGCAAACTGATAAAATCTACTTTCAGTGTTGTTTTTTGAGGTTGGTAAATTTGTTGTTGTGGTTTTTAAAGTAAACTCTCAAATCTAGTATTTTATGTTAGATATTTTGTTTATTTTACGCTAGAATTTTGTTATCTTTTTTACTTAATTTCTTATTTTCTATAATGTACATTTTCGTTTATATTGTTAAACTTAATCTAAAATCTGTGTATTGTTCTAATTTTGCTAATTGTTATAAGGGCTTTCCGAAGTGAGGTATTTTTTAATTTTTGATTTACTTATGATTGAGAATTTTTTCCATGTACGTTACGCTAGGCATTATAAATGCTTACAAGAAGTATGCTGATCTGAAATCTACTGTCAGTACTTCGTAGCTAGCTTGTTGTTTTTTAAGGTACCTACTTTTGTTCATCTACTACTACTACAGTTTTTGTTTATCTAATATCATTGTATGTTCATGTTATATTTCCTGTTTTTATAAATATTTTATCAAATACCATTTAATGATGAATATTTATTATAAACTATGTGCTATATAATTTAATAGCATTGTGTTTATTTTCTATTTTTAATGCACGTAGAAAGTTAAAGTAGTAGATATATAAAGGCATTCCTTGGTATTGATTTTTGTGTAAATCTGAAACGCGTGTGTTTATCTATAGTTTTAAGTTTATTTAATAATAGGCTATTAATTTAACTATTACGTTGTAAAGTAAGCAATTACCTACTGTAGGCATCATACAACAATTTATGTTTTTAAGTAAACTCGTCCATTATGTTAGCTATTTTGTTTATTTTTCGCTAGAATTTAATTTGTTATTTTGTATAATGTATGCTGATAAAATCTACTTTCAGTAGTTTGTAGCTAGCTGGTTGTTGTTTTTTTAAGTTACATACTTTTGTTCATCTACAGTTTATTTTGTTTATCTACTATCATTGTATGTCCATTTTATGTTTCCTATTTTATTAAAAATAAATATGTGTTTCTAACAATGTAGCATTTTATTTTCAATAGATAATATATTTAATAGCACCTATACAGGTTACTAGGTACCTATAGCCACATTCCTGATTTAGTTCCTAACTTAAAATCCAGAGGCGCTAGTTATGCATTCCCTTATATACCTATAACATTGGTCTCTATTTCTAGTATATACAAGGTACTCTGTGCTCCGCTGATTGCCACCGACCTGTGCCACCGACGAACTCGGTAGTCGGTGAATAATAAAGAAGAACATTCAACAACGCGACGTCAAATTTGCATAAATGTGAGACACTTTATTACCTACACACTAAGATAAAAAGAGATAGTGGTATTTTTAATGCTGATATACTCAACAAGTAACAACGTCAAACGACATAGATGACAGATGATTATGACAGTTGACGACTAGAGATGAGCTTGATCTGTTAACTGAGTTAATTTACTGAGTCCCCTGCTTACTTGCTACCGATAATTTTAGTACTTTAGTGCAATCATTTAATTTACGTAGTATTTATAAATCTGTGAATCATTTACCACAGACTTAAAATACTACGTGATCATTTACACTCTCTATTTTGCTTATGGTTATGGTTCTATATTACATTGTCTTTGGTTTTCGTTTGTTTTTGGCATTTTAGTCGTGTTCTGTCTCGATTTTTGTTTATTTTATTTGCTACCTATTTTATTATATTTTAGAGGATTACGTATTTCATTGTAATTATAATCAGCACTAATTTTATAATCCTTGCTTTTATATTAACATACTGGACGTTATCACGATGCTTTATAGTGAGGAAAAGCAATGAAACTTGCGCGATATTGCTGGACAATGTTCGCATAAAATATATAAAAAAATATACAAATAAAATTTTATAAAAATAGTGCAAGTGAAAGAGCGTAGACCTTGACATAGCCTTGAATCATGAATGTGGATGAAGACGCACACGCGAAGAAAAAAGCAGACAAACCCAGTGAGAATCTCACGGTGAGTTTAGATGCCAAGAAATCGGACAAGGGCGACGAGGAATCGAAACCACGGATTGTGCTTACTTTCCGCTCCGAAAAATCTAACGCCAAGACCACGAATATGAAGATAGTTTCTACAGAAGAAAAACAGGAGGAAACTCCAAGGAGGTCCAGTCGGACTCGCGGTAAGTGGGAGTGGGTGTGCGACAGTGACACTTCGCCCAAGAAGGACAAGTCTGGCGGGCAGACTGCTTCAGAAAATGACGAATCAGACAGCTCTCATACCACGCCGAAGCGATCGACACGACGTCGCAGCAAAGACTCTGATAACGTGCTTGCAAATGCTATAGCCAGAAAGGAGAAGTCGTATGAGCAACCAGCGCCAACGCAAAGGCTGTCTCGCAGAATAAAACCTACAGCCAAAATCCTAGCTAACGAAGAACTACGAATTGGACTAGAGTCCCAGAACAATGCTCGTCTTGGTATTCAAAGTGATAAATCACCTGAAGAAGGGGTCAGAACGAGGAGATCAGCTCGTCCTGTCGTCACAGAACCTAAACCAGAAGTCCAGGTAGATCCGGAGGTGGTGGAGATAGCCACAGACGAAGACAGCCAGAGTCAGAATACTGTGATGAAGCTGAAACATTTGTGTGAACTGGGCCTGAAAGCTATTAGTCCTGGAGATGTGGATGAGATTGGGAATGAGAATAGGTATGTAAAAAATACATTTCATAAAATACAAATAAAAAGATACATTAAAAAGTTAGCCAATACCACAATCAAAACTATCTAATAATAGGTAATAAACAAAAAATAACACCTACCTATTGTACAAACTCTTTAGGTGTGTATACTTTCACATGGTTTGGAAATTCATTATGATATCAAAAAATCAGGCCTATTTAAAGTACTTTTTATTTTATAGAGATGAAGAAAATGACAATGAAGAAGGCAATGAATCAGATGAAAATGAAGTTGATGAAATTGATGATGATGAGATGGAGGATGATGATCCCAGGGTCATCAGCAAGCTGCTGGAGACAGATGAGGATTCCAGTGAGGACTTCCAGTGTGCAGTGGAGACGTCTCAGCGCAACAGGCCAAGGAGATCCACAAGACTATGTTCCTCTTATGGTGTGGAAGACAGTGATCATTCCCCATCACCAGCACCCCTTGAAGGAGAGCAGAAGTAAGTTGGCTTTAGCTGTTACTTGGATGTCCACCAGTTTTGCAAATATGAAATTAAGGAACATACACATTTGTTAAATTTTAATCTATATAAATGTTCAGTAGTTTCCAAAATTTGCTTGGACAAGGGTGGTAGGTTCGTGGCTTAGACACTTGGTATGGAATAATAAAATTCCATACATTTAAGCTACACAAGGGGTTTGCTGTTGCTGCGAAATGTATTTTAATATGTGAATTCAGACACAGAAAGACACATAGGATTTTTTTTTTCATAATAGTTATACATTTTAGGGGTTATATTAATTTGTCATAAAATGCTATTAATGGAACAATACAA
This sequence comes from Notodonta ziczac, assembly GCA_918843915.1. Taxonomy (NCBI): domain Eukaryota; kingdom Metazoa; phylum Arthropoda; class Insecta; order Lepidoptera; family Notodontidae; genus Notodonta; species Notodonta ziczac. The sequence goes on along the minus strand of OU974039.1, from coordinate 13,260,814 downwards.
AAGGAATTATGTTTCCACAGGCCAGCACGGCGCTCGTCAAAGAGGGCGGGAAGACACAGTTACCACGAGGAGAGTGAACGGTAATACTGGCTCAATAGCACCATGCAACACACAGATACATTTAATAAACATCATGTACCAAATGCTTTATTTCAGTTCTCACCGATCGAAACGCAGAAGGAATCGGTCGTCGGGCGGCGATGACGCGCACTCCGAGAATGAAATGGAGGAAAATAGGTGGGGTATATTCTGTACAATAAATTTTTCTGTTGGTGTCACCAATATTAATTATTGAAAACTTCAAGAGTGTATTGACGAAATATGAATATATAATAATACACACACAGACACACATATGAATGTGTATGTGTGTGTGTGTTTGTGTGTGTGTGTTATTATCACATAATATGACATAAAAAATTAAGCAATAAGTCACATTACTCACAGGAAACTTACATTTTTATTTGCACAAATTGGCAATGGTGTATGTCTTGACGAGAAAATCAGCCTAAAATACACAACATTTATGTTTAAATAACCTGCCATAGCAATCCGGCGGGCGGCGACGAAGGCTCCGAGGCGGCGTGTCCCGCCGACGAGTCCGCGATTGTGGCGACTTGCTACTGCGAAGCGCCCAGCAACGTGCACGCTGATCCCTCTGAACTCACCGGTGAGTCTCCCATACTTCTTACATCCATGCAAAACTTACCGTGGCGTTTTAAACAATATGTGACTGAACTTCTGCCTGTCCGTGTCCAAAGTTATTTAGACCGACATTAATTAATGAACTTTGAAATGTAATCTTTGTCAATAATGGCACTTCAAATGTGTGGTTGGGGCCTCCATTTTGATGTTCCAAAGTGGACGGTCACATTTTTGTATTGTGTTTGTTATTGCTATTTGTTACTTGACAATGGCGAAATACCTACTAAATTGGGTGGCCCATATTTTTGAAAAAAGAAGAAATGTGTGGTCACTGATTTGAGATGGTGTAATCAATACTAGTGCTATATCCGCAGAGCCAGTGTTCTGCCAGGCCATCGAGGTGGTGGACGGCGTGCGCGTGGGATGCTCGCAGAGCGCGCGGCGCGAGCCGGGCGGGCCGGGCGGGCCGGGCGGGCCGGGCGGGCCGGGCGGGCCGGGCGGGCTGGGCGGGCCGGGCGAGCTGGCGCCGCTGCTGCGCGCCGGGCCGCGCGCGCCGTACTTCCTCGCGTGCGCGCAGCACGCCGCACAGCTCCGCAACCACATGTGCTGCCCCGCCTGCGGACTCTTCTGCTCGCAGGTGACCACGCACGACCCTGCATACAGTGCTGTCTGTTACAAAAATGTCTACGTCGACGTTTACACCGAAAAAAAGGGCGCTAAGTTTTCGTATGCTTTACTAAGAACCCACCTTAAGTCTGTGTGCCTGAAGGCTCCTGCATGCCTACCACGGCCTTGCCTTCATATGACGTCATATTACGTCTAAAAGTACTAGTGATACAGTTTGTTATTTGCATAACTATCGGTCGGCCTTAGCATCGCTAGGTGCTCTAGTATTACCATCTCTGATATTACAATTACCTAGTAATTACTAAGAAGAAGGATTTTATTCCGTAACACTACAGAATTCGGTACAAAGAGTAACGCATTTCTGCTTAGATTTTTTCCATCTACAAGACTTAGTAAAATTCAGTTAGTGTGATTTTTTGAATGTTAATATCTCGTCAGGGCGTATTCTACCAATGCTCGTCGGGGCACCTGTTCCACGTGGAGTGCGGGCTGCCCAACTACGAGCTGAAGCTGCGGCCCGGCTGCCCGCACTGCGGCGTGTTCTCCTACCGCTGGCAGCCCACCAACAGCGAGTGCGTCAAGGTCAAGGTCGAGATGAAGTGCAGCAACAAGAGGATATTCCTGCCCGATCAGAGGGAGCAGTGGTGAGCGACGTAGGGTTAGCAGTACAAAACATACGCGTGTAGTTGACCGCTTAACGACCGCTTGGGGTAGTGGTTCGAGCGTAGGCCGCTCGGCTCTCTGCACATGGTGGTTGCCGGTTCGATTCCCGCTGGGGTAAATTTCGGAAATGGTCTCTTCGTAATTTGCCCTGGTGTGGATGTCACTGAGATCGCCCCCAGTCCATTTTGCGGTACCCATAGTACAAGCGATGCTTAGTTTGGGACCATACCCTGGTGTAGGTTTTACGGATGAATCTTTTACAAGGAATTCTTTTTCTAAAATAAAATTATAACAACAAATTAGGCATTTATTTTAGTAAAGCTGGTTGTATGAGAGGTAGGTATATGAAAGTTTGTCCACCATCAGCACTCCAGCATACCTCGGGTTCTCGGTGAAGGCGCCGCCGCTGGAGACGGACCCCGTGGTCCCCGAGGACCTGCTGCCGTTCTCTGCGGCGGAGCTGCAGCGGCTGTGCCAGCGCCTGCAGGCGGAGGGCGGCAAGGCCACCTCCCCGCAGAAGCTGTGCGACGCCATACTGGCGGGGGAGAGTGCCGAGCAGCTGATACCGAAGATTGGTAAGTTGCTTTTTGCCCTACACTCCTTTATGACAGTATTTCTTGAATTTTGCCCTGGTTGTTTTGTCCTATAAAGGTTTATAAGAAGTCTCATCATCCTACCCCCGGACCTCGACCATCTTTGTTTCATGTCTGCTGCCATTTTTGATCGGTAATTCGGTGATTGAGAATTACTGTACTAGTTCACAGTAGCGGTCGGCAACCCGGGGACGATACGAACGTATTGCGGTCGTACCGAGTATTCACAAAATTCACAAAATATGTAATTTGATTTAAATGTATTTTGTCAATTTAGTGACGCTCCTTAAAACACTTTCAATCAAAAAAAAAATCGTGTAATTTTTTTTATTTTTTTGTATTTATTCATATTTTATATAATCTGTATAGATTTATCACAACATTATGAACAGAAGCGCTTTTGTTTCACTTTTTTCTACTGAAGCCTCGTTTAAAAGGTTACCGACAGCTAGTTTACAGGAATAAACGTAAGTGTGTGGCAATGACGACCGCTTGGCGCAGTGGTTCGAGCATAGACCGCTCGGCTCACTGCACATGGTGGTTGCGCTGTCGATTGCCGCCGGGGCAAATTTCGGAAATGGCCTTTTCGTAGTTTGCCCAGGTCTAGGTGTCACCGGGATCGCCCCAAGTCCATTGTTCGGTACTCGTAGTACAAGCGTTGCTTAGTTTGGGACCATACAGTTGGAGTGTTCGTCTGACGATATTAATTGTTTATTATTATTATTAATGTCTGTATGTCGGGCAGTGTCGAGCGGCAGCATCAACCGCGGCGTGTGCCTGCCGGGCGGCGGCTCGTGCTCGCACGCGGCGGCGGCGGGCGGGCGCGCGGCGGCGCTGTGCCTGCTGCGGCTGGCCGGCGCCGACCTGGACGCCACCGACGCGCACGAGCGCACGCCGCTCATGCTCGCCGTGCTGGGTGAGCAGCCGCTAATCACTAATAATAATTAGTAACTAACCTAATCACTAAATAACAACACACAATACATGTGACGGCGCTAAATAACACCGCGCTAAAGCATCTATCTGTTGTTCTGTTGCTGTTCCTGAGAATGTACACCATCTTTTAACCATTGAATTTCTTTCCGGATCTTCTCCATTGGATACAGCTCCATTGGATACAGCATTCCGACCCGGTGATAGATTCTGACTATTCATTAATGCTTTGTTGGCTTACATGAATAAAAACAATGTTGAGTTTGCGTTTATCTATGCTATTTCACGACCGTTAGGCGCAGTGGTTTGAGCGTAGGCCGTTCGGCTCACTGCACTGGGATCGCTGGGATCGCCCCCAGTCCATTGTACGGTACCCATAGTACAAGGGTTGCTTAGTTTGGGAAAATACAGTTAATGAGGCAGTCTAAAGATATTTATTTATTATTATTTCATTATTGAGACTGTTGGAAAAAAGCAATTTGAATTAAATTTTTGACATCATAAAGTTATACTTTATGACCATCAAATTTGAAATGTTTTATTTTGAGGATGGCTTTTACTATATAATACGGCCTAGGGCGGCCAAGACTGCTAGTCCGCCTCTGACCCTCTAAATTCTATTGTCTTTACAATACAGTATAATTTTCATTACTCATACTCGGAAAGTAGGACTGAAGTTGCCTGAGGAGCGGGTTGAAAGTAATACTTTTCCGCCCTAGGGAGAATTGCTTTCAGCTGACAGCTGTCAAATTATTACAAAGAAACCAGTTACATTTTAACAATTCTATGGAACCACGTTCCAACTTTTTCTACAGTCACTCAATTACAGCGCGATGTAAAATTGAAATAACATAAAGTTAAGTATTAATTAAAGAATATTTATTGTAAATCACTTAATTATAATTTAGTTTCAACAATTTATTTTAAATAACATAGATTTTGGCAAAATATTAAAAGATGAAAATGATAAATAATTGCTAAATAATGAAGTTCGCCGACCAACGAAAAAAAAAACAAAATAGGCGGCAATCCGATCTTCATTTGTTTTTTCGAGTTGTAGATTATTGTTCATACTTCCTTGTATTATTTCTTTAGCCAATTCCTGTTTTTATTTTTACTTTCCTTGTATTTGTAATGAAAAGCACAGTGTTTACCTCGGGTGAATGACTTATTTTGGCCCGAGACGTGGTTTGGCGCCTGAGCGTAGCGAGGGCACCAATAGTTCGCGGGTTACATTCACCCCATGTGTAAAAATGTACTATTAACATTGTCATTATTTTAGCGCTCCTCGATAAACCTGACAAGAAAAGCAAAGAGAAACTCAAAGAACCCTCGAAAGATGCCGCTGAGGACTTGGAAGTGGACGAAGCTACTGAGAGTGAGAAAGGAGATGCCAGTGAACACAAGACAGAAGAGGACAGCGCTAAGGACGAGAATATCATGAAAGTCATAAATTATCTAGTAGCAGCTGGGTGTGACGTCAATTTTCCTGTGAGTATAAACCATAGAATAAGAATGCCAATTAGAGTGTATTTATGCGTACACCCACAGATATAGATTTACATAGATAACGCAAGTATCACGATTTGTATTGAAACCAAGCGTGTCGAATTTTTAACACCTCCTGTGACGTCATTAGTGACGGGAAATCCAAACCGATTCAAAGCCACCGATGCCTCTCCGCCCGCCACGATTCTCACGAGTGATTATCTCACTCATACTCATATTTTTTATATCTGTAGTCGCGTGGACTGCAAGTTAACGGCGACAAACCTTGACGTTTGGTCGGGGTTTCGGACACGCGAAGTACATGCATTTGCGTTATCTATGTAAATCTATATCTGTGCGTACACCCTTAAGGGACAGCAACAGTACACATGAAAGCAAAGCGGCCCTTTTTTTGAATGACTCAATCACGTAGTGACTTCAAACACACCTCTGGTTATGTTTATGCAAATCATCTGTCATAACCGTCTGAACAAATTTTGAATGACACCAAAAATTTGGTGCCGGTTGAACTAAAAACCGATGAGCAAGACCAAAGATCCTCTATTCATTCGATTCACGCTAATGCAATAGTACATTGTTACACAAGGGGTAAAAGTGACTTATTTAGTCCCGAGACGGGGTTTGGGCGAGGGCGCCAATAGTTCGAGGGACAAAATAAGTCTTTCACCCGAGATAAACACTGTGCTTTTCATTACGAATACAAGGAAAGTAAAAATAAAAACAGGAATTAGCTAAATAAATAATACAAGGAAGTATGAGCAATACTCAACAACTCGAAACAAATGAAGATCGGATTTCCGCCTATTTTGCCGTCGTTTGTACGGTACTCATAAAGCGTCGCTTAGTTTGGGTTTGGGCTGTAACAAGTAACCATCATAATTTTTAACCCACTTGACCAACCGACCGACCGGAAGTGGAAGTGGAAGTGGCACTGGAAGTGGAAGTAGAAGTAGAAGTGAAATTAGAAGTAGAAATATGCTCGGATTGCCGCCTATTTAGTTTTTTTAAAGTCAAAATAGAACTACTTTATTTTTATTAATTTGACAGCTGTCAGTTGAAAGCGATTCTCCTTAGGGCGGAAAACTATTACTTTCAACCCGCTCCTCAGACAACTTCAGACCTACTTTCAGAGTATGAGTAATGAAAAAGTATATGCAGAGTTGGTTGAAGGCACAGCGTTCGCGGGGTGTTTATAATTATTTTAGATTAATGTTTATTTTACACTCATAGATGGCGTTGGCGTCAATCTAACTCACGCAATCGAAACTTTCCGAGCTTTGTATAAGAACCTTGTCAATAAAGACGCTTTTTAAGTTTTTCCTTGGGACCTTGGGTTTTATTCCGCTACCATTGGTCCATCATCACCGGATAACGCGTCGCGGTTATATTAGTGTAGTAGTGATAGTAAGTGGTGATAGTGATAACAGTGATAGTGCAGTGAACTGAAGTGACCTGAAGTGACCTCGGATTACAGTGACTCGGATTACAGTGACTCGGATTACAGTGACTTGGATTACAGTGCCCTCGGATTGCAGTGAACCCTCGTGAGTGCTGAGGTCGTGACTCTCGTGACCTCAGAGGTCATTGACCTTCGCGAGTTCACAGGTCGTGTCTCACGTGACCATAGTGTACATCAACCCTCGCGAGTGCCAAAATCGGAGTTCTTAACCGCAGAGTTCAGTTACCCTCGCGAGTGCAAAGTTCAGAGTTCGTGACCTCAGAGTACATTGACCTCAAGCGGGTACAGACTTCAGTGATTAGTAATACAGCAAGAATACAAAGTTCAATAACCACAGTTCACTGACTTTAGACCATTAACCTCAGAGGTTGATGAAACACAGTTCGTTGACACTAGAGAAGAGAACATTTGAAATACTTCAGAAGACTTCAGAAAAGTTCAGTGACCCCACAAGAATAACAACAAAAAGGTCTGTGATCCTAGAAAAGGAAAGTGCACAATGGAAAATCTTCAGCAGCTCCAAACTGATTGCTTCAATCAAATACATAAGTTAGCAACTAACTACAAGAAATCTCCTAAAGACAGACTAACCACAGATTACATACAAACTAGATTAGAAACATTAGAGACCTATTGGCTAGATTATCAAACAAACCATAAGGCATTACTTGCAGCTACGAAAGTTCAACGAGAGAAGTTGCCTTATTTTGTTAATGAAGAGTACGATGTTTGTCTTAGCCTTTACTTAGAAATTAAAACCAACATGCGTGAAGGAATAAGGCAACATGGAAATCCAAAACGTGTTCATTTAGAGTCCGACATCCTACATCCTACAGTTTCTACTAGATTACCTGCAATACAAATACCTACTTTCTCTGGAAACTATAAGGATTGGCTTTCGTTCCATGATCTATTCAAGTCTCTAATTCACGACAACGAGAATATTAGCAAGGTAAACAAATGCCAGTATCTCAAAACTAGTTTAAGTGGTGAAGCTGAAAGTTTAGTCAAACAAATACAAGTATCAGAGTCAAACTATGATATTATATGGGAGATGCTAAACAAACGATATGATAACAAACGTAGTATAGCGAATACGTACATTGGGAGAATGCTTAACCAGAAGAAGATCACTACGGAGTCTGCAAAGAGTATTAGAGAGATGCTAGATGTCACCACAGAATGTCTTGCTACTTTAAATACTTTAGAATTACCTACAGACAGCTGGGATGTACTAGTTGTTTACATCATTATACAGAAACTAGATCCTGAATCACACAAGTTATTCGAGCAAAGTATGGAATCAACATCGAAACTACCTACCGGGAAAGAATTATCCGAGTTCCTAGAACATCGTTTCCATACTCTTGAAGCAGTGAAGAGTAGAGACACTAGTTATACCCCAACTGTCAAGCATGTAGCATCCAAATCTTTCGCCACTGAACTACAACAACGTCAAGTGAAATGTACATACTGCAGCCAAGATCACCACATATTTAGATGTCAAGACTTCTTATCACTAGACTTACAAGCTAAGAAAGACTTCGTACAGTCTAATCTTATATGTTTTAATTGTTTGAGAAAAGGCCACCCAGTTAAATCGTGTCTACAGTCCACTACATGTAAAAAATGTGGCCGAAAACATCATACTTTACTACACGGATACACTATTCCTAGTTCGGGATTGAATACTTCCACCGCGGCACCAGCAACCATAGATAAGAGTCCACAAGTATTAAGTAGCGCTGTCGAGATTACACCCAAACCCATGGAAAGCTTCACTTACGATCCTAACACTGTGATTTTAGCAACAGCACTAGTCGATGTAATATCGGAGACAGGAGATACCACACACACGCTTCGCACTCTAGTAGACCAAGGCTCCCAGGCGTGCCTTATCACCGAAGCGGCGTGTCAAGTTTTGGGCTTCAAACGGCGTCCTATCGTGGGTAATATAACGGGCGTTGGATCAGTAAAATCAACAAGCAAATCTAGAATCGAGTTTGAGATTAGTTCAAGATACAACCCAAAACTGAGAATCAGAGTAAACGCATTCGTGCTTAAATCGCTTACATCATACTTACCACCACAGACACATCGTATAGATTGGCCACAGTTGAGAACATTACAATTAGCCGATCCTACCTTTGAGAAACCGGGCAAGATAGATTTACTACTAGGTGCAGATGTCTACGCTGAGATTATACAACAAGGCATTCTGACACACAAATCTGAGAACCACTATCTTGTAGCACAAAAGACTATACTAGGATGGCTAATATCTGGTCGAAACACGTCTGATAACATTCACAGTGAAGTCCACATACATCACGTTAAGCTAGAAGTAGACGCACTTCTTCGACGCTTCTGGGAGCTAGAAGAAAACAATGAGAAACGAACCTTAAGTAACGCTGAGATCAAATGTGAGAAGCACTACCAAACTACACACCAGAGACAAGAGGATGGTCGATACCTAGTTCGCTTACCTTTCACGTCCACTCCTCCGGATCTTGGTGAATCGCTCACTCTTGCCATACGTCGGTTCAACTCTGTAAAAACGAAGCTTCGAAGAAATCAAAATATAGAACACAGATATAATGAGTTTATGGACGATTACCTAGAACAAAAACACATGGAGCTAGTGCCCATCGACGAGATTAAGAAATCTACCAACGAGATCTACTACCTTCCACACCACGCTGTCATAAACGATCAACATATTACCACAAAATTGAGAATAGTGTTTGACAGCTCAACTAGAACGTGTAACGAGAAGTCTCTAAACGACAATTTATTAGTCAGACCAGCATTACAAAATGATATTCGTGACATCACTTTAAAATGGAGAAAACATCGTATAGTTTATATAATAGGAGACAATCGACAACATTATAGACAGATTATCATTGATCCTAGAGACAGAAACTACCTAAGAATACTATGGAGACCGAAAGGAGAATATCAGATACAACACTATAGGTTAACCACTGTAACATATGGCACATCATGCGCACCTTTTCAAGCCATAAGAACCCTGAAACAATTGTTACTAGCCAAACTATTACATCGAGTACAAAATGCACTTAGTATCCCCACACATAACATATATGCATGGACAGACGCCACTATAGTTCTCGCATGGTTACAAAAACCACCGAGTTCATGGACTACTTTTGTGGCCAACAGGGTCACTGAAATTACTAACCTGGTTGATAAAGAGCACTGGCATCACGTCGCATCCGAAGAGAATCCTGCTGACGTCGCTTCGGGGGGATCTCGCCGCTAGATCTTCCTACTCACCGGCTATGGTGGGGCGGACCCACCTGGCTGCATGAGACGGGTTCCTTACCTGTAAACCTCTCGTGCGTCGAGCCTACGAACCTGGAAAATAAAGTGTCAGTGAATATTAATGTGTTAAATAAAAGGGCAATTAGTGAGAGTGAAAAGTGTGGTGAATTTAATTTACTGGACAGATATTCTAATTTAGATAAGCTAGTTCGTGTACTTGCAGAATATTAAGATTTGTAAATATTATTACACATAAGATTAAGACAAAGTGTTACTTAAATTATCCAACTTACCTTACCACTAGTGAACTCAAGGAGTCGATGGATAGATTGTTATTTATTTCGATGAAAACTAGTTTTGAAAAGGAAATTAGAATACTTAAAACAGACGACAAAGGTAAGTTTAAAGCGTTAAATAAGTTATAAAATGGTAGAAAATTAGTTAAACTGAACCCTTACCTTGATAAATCCACTTTTTTGTGCGTAGGCGGTAGACTCCACTACTCTTATTTAAGCGATGACATGAAACATCCTGTAATCTTATCAAAGAGTTGTAATCTTTCATATTTAATTGTCAGAAATGCTCATTATAAAACTCTACATGGAGGTGTACAGTTAATGTTAAACTATATTAGAACAATACTCTACTTTGTTATGTCAAATTGAAAGTTACTTGAATTCTTGTCCATTAACCCCTATAGACTCTAACACTGATGACCAGATAGATGTACTTACCCCTGGACATTTTTTAATTTGTGAATCACCTGTAGTTCTTCCAGAGCATGATTACCGAGACATTAAGATACCATATTCACAACGCTGGACATATTTACAACAAAAACTTCAATCATTTTGGTACAAATGGAGTCATGAATACCTAGTGTTGTTGCAGAAGCGACAAAAATGGACGAGTACTCAAAATAATGTGGCAATAGGCACTGTCGTACTGATTAAGGATGAGAAGTTACCACCTTGTAAATGGCTCTTAGCCAAAGTCATAGATGTGCATCCCGGTAATGATGGGTTAATCCGAGTTGTTAGTCTTAAATGCTCGAATGGTTCAATTATTAAAAGACCTATTCATAAGTTGTGTCTGTTGCCAACTGATTAAAATATTGTGTTATTATAGATACTTTAGTCGTTCTTTTGTCTACTTAATTCTTACACGTTTATTGTTGATTTCAGTACTTTTTATTAATTCGAATACATACATGTCTTTATGTTTGTTAGATAGTTACATACAATTCTAGAGTTACTTTGAAAGGCCTAACGTCCTTTGTGGGGCGGAATGTTTATAATTATTTTAGATTAATGTTTATTTTACACTCATAGATGGCGTTGGCGTCAATCTAACTCACGCAATCGAAACTTTCCGAGCTTTGTATAAGAACCTTGTCAATAAAGACGCTTATTGATTTCTTATATTTACGCGAATACTACACATTGAAATAAAACTATTTTTACGGATTATATCGCGTTTATTTTTACTTTTTATGTTCCCGACGTTTCGGCTGCTTTACAGCAGCCATGGTCACGGGGGGACTGAGGTGTTAGACGTCCTGATGTAATAGTTAGTAACTGGGTACCCTCATATTAAGTTGTTGTTTGCGGTCCGATCCACGCAGAAAGTGCTCACAGTGTCTCGAGGTCTTGCAATGGTATACTTGGTTTTGGATTTAATTATATTAATTACTGGATCCCAAGTTGGTGGTAGCACCCAGCCATCTTCCCTATTGAAATTTGGATGTTTTTTAATTTCAATGGCCTCACGTATCATCCTTGGTCGGAATCGGTGTTCTTTTGCGAGGATCTGTGGTTTATCAAATCTGATATAATGGCGGGTGCGGTCCTGTACATGTTCACAGATTGCAGACTTCGTGGAGCGCCGGTGTTTCACGTCAGCTATGTGAAACGTCGGGAACATAAAAAGTAAAAATAAACGCGATATAATCCGTAAAAATAGTTTTATTTCAAATAAAGACGCTTTTTAAGTTTTTCCTTGGGACCTTGGGTTTTATTCCGCTACCACGGGGATTGCTTCAGATTCCCTTACAGCGGGGGTATTTTTGATCATTCGAATGGATATTGGAAACGGGTTCGGAAAATTTCAACATCCTCTTTCTTGAAACGCCCATTTAAAAGCTATTTTGATTTATGTTTCACTATGATGAATAATTATAACATTGATAACGAACAGTGAAGAAAGTAAAAATATCCTTAAAAAGTAAAAATAACCTTATCGGCAAAAAAAATTCGGCGAGTTTCAAAAAATCATACATACAGGCGAACTTAGAACCTCCTCCTTTTTGGAAGTCGGTTTAAAATACCCGTCCAGGTTAGTGTGTGTGTGTGTGCGCGTATGTCGGTATGTATGTCTGACGGCGCTGCACATGGCGGCGCAGCACGGCGGCGCGCGCGTCTGCGCCACGCTGCTGCGCGCGTGTGTGTGTGTTTGTGTGTGTGTGTGAGGGCGCGGTGCTGTGTGCGCAGGGCCCGGAGGGTCTGACGGCGCTGCACATGGCGGCGCAGCACGGCGGCGCGCGCGTCTGCGCCGCGCTGCTGCGCGCGTGTGTGTGTGTTTGTGTGTGTGTGTGAGGGCGCGGTGCTGTGTGCGCAGGGCCCGGAGGGTCTGACGGCGCTGCACATGGCGGCGCAGCACGGCGGCGCGCGCGTCTGCGCCGCGCTGCTGCGCGCGTGTGTGTGTGTTTGTGTGTGTGTGTGAGGGCGCGGTGCTGTGTGCGCAGGGCCCGGAGGGTCTGACGGCGCTGCACATGGCGGCGCAGCACGGCGGCGCGCGCGTCTGCGCCGCGCTGCTGCGCGCGTGTGTGTGTGTTTGTGTGTGTGTGTGAGGGCGCGGTGCTGTGTGCGCAGGGCCCGGAGGGTCTGACGGCGCTGCACATGGCGGCGCAGCACGGCGGCGCGCGCGTCTGCGCCGCGCTGCTGCGCGCGTGTGTGTGTGTTTGTGTGTGTGTGTGAGGGCGCGGTGCTGTGTGCGCAGGGCCCGGAGGGTCTGACGGCGCTGCACATGGCGGCGCAGCACGGCGGCGCGCGCGTTTGCGCCGCGCTGCTGCGCGCGTGTGTGTGTGTTTGTGTGTGTGTGTGAGGGCGCGGTGCTGTGTGCGCAGGGCCCGGAGGGTCTGACGGCGCTGCACATGGCGGCGCAGCACGGCGGCGCGCGCGTCTGCGCCGCGCTGCTGCGCGCGTGTGTGTGTTTGTGTGTGTGTGTGAGGGCGCGGTGCTGTGTGCGCAGGGCCCGGAGGGTCTGACGGCGCTGCACATGGCGGCGCAGCACGGCGGTGCGCGCGTCTGCGCCGCGCTGCTGCGCGCGTGTGTGTGTGTTTGTGTGTGTGTGTGAGGGCGCGGTGCTGTGTGCGCAGGGCCCGGAGGGTCTGACGGCGCTGCACATGGCGGCGCAGCACGGCGGCGCGCGCGTCTGCGCCGCGCTGCTGCGCGCGTGTGTGTGTGTTTGTGTGTGTGTGTGAGGGCGCGGTGCTGTGTGCGCAGGGCCCGGAGGGTCTGACGGCGCTGCACATGGCGGCGCAGCACGGCGGCGCGCGCGTCTGCGCCGCGCTGCTGCGCGCGTGTGTGTGTGTGTGTGTGTGTGTGTGAGGGCGCGGTGCTGTGTGCGCAGGGCCCGGAGGGTCTGACGGCGCTGCACATGGCGGCGCAGCACGGCGGCGCGCGCGTCTGCGCCGCGCTGCTGCGCGCGTGTGTGTGTTTGTGTGTGTGTGTGAGGGCGCGGTGCTGTGTGCGCAGGGCCCGGAGGGTCTGACGGCGCTGCACATGGCGGCGCAGCACGGCGGTGCGCGCGTCTGCGCCGCGCTGCTGCGCGCGTGTGTGTGTGTTTGTGTGTGTGTGTGAGGGCGCGGTGCTGTGTGCGCAGGGCCCGGAGGGTCTGACGGCGCTGCACATGGCGGCGCAGCACGGCGGCGCGCGCGTCTGCGCCGCGCTGCTGCGCGCGTGGGTGTGTGTTTGTGTGTGTGTGTGAGGGCGCGGTGCTGTGTGCGCAGGGCCCGGAGGGTCTGACGGCGCTGCACATGGCGGCGCAGCACGGCGGCGCGCGCGTCTGCGCCGCGCTGCTGCGCGCGTGTGTGTGTGTTTGTGTGTGTGTGTGAGGGCGCGGTGCTGTGTGCGCAGGGCCCGGAGGGTCTGACGGCGCTGCACATGGCGGCGCAGCACGGCGGCGCGCGCGTCTGCGCCGCGCTGCTGCGCGCGTGTGTGTGTGTGAGGGCGCGGTGCTGTGTGCGCAGGGCCCGGAGGGTCTGACGGCGCTGCACATGGCGGCGCAGCACGGCGGCGCGCGCGTCTGCGCCGCGCTGCTGCGCGCGTGTGTGTGTGTTTGTGTGTGTGTGTGAGGGCGCGGTGCTGTGTGCGCAGGGCCCGGAGGGTCTGACGGCGCTGCACATGGCGGCGCAGCACGGCGGCGCGCGCGTCTGCGCCGCGCTGCTGCGCGCGTGTGTGTGTGTTTGTGTGTGTGTGTGAGGGCGCGGTGCTGTGTGCGCAGGGCCCGGAGGGTCTGACGGCGCTGCACATGGCGGCGCAGCACGGCGGCGCGCGCGTCTGCGCCGCGCTGCTGCGCGCGTGTGTGTGTGTTTGTGTGTGTGTGTGAGGGCGCGGTGCTGTGTGCGCAGGGCCCGGAGGGTCTGACGGCGCTGCACATGGCGGCGCAGCACGGCGGCGCGCGCTGCTGCGCGCGTGTGTGTGTGTTTGTGTGTGTGTGTGAGGGCGCGGTGCTGTGTGCGCAGGGCCCGGAGGGTCTGACGGCGCTGCACATGGCGGCGCAGCACGGCGGCGCGCGCGTCTGCGCCGCGCTGCTGCGCGCGTGTGTGTGTTTGTGTGTGTGTGTGAGGGCGCGGTGCTGTGTGCGCAGGGCCCGGAGGGTCTGACGGCGCTGCACATGGCGGCGCAGCACGGCGGTGCGCGCGTCTGCGCCGCGCTGCTGCGCGCGTGTGTGTGTGTGTGTGAGGGCGCGGTGCTGTGTGCGCAGGGCCCGGAGGGTCTGACGGCGCTGCACATGGCGGCGCAGCACGGCGGCGCGCGCGTCTGCGCCGCGCTGCTGCGCGCGTGTGTGTGTGTTTGTGTGTGTGTGTGAGGGCGCGGTGCTGTGTGCGCAGGGCCCGGAGGGTCTGACGGCGCTGCACATGGCGGCGCAGCACGGCGGCGCGCGCGTCTGCGCCGCGCTGCTGCGCGCGTGTGTGTGTGTTTGTGTGTGTGTGTGAGGGCGCGGTGCTGTGTGCGCAGGGCCCGGAGGGTCTGACGGCGCTGCACATGGCGGCGCAGCACGGCGGCGCGCGCGTCTGCGCCGCGCTGCTGCGCGCGTGTGTGTGTGTTTGTGTGTGTGTGTGAGGGCGCGGTGCTGTGTGCGCAGGGCCCGGAGGGTCTGACGGCGCTGCACATGGCGGCGCAGCACGGCGGCGCGCGCGTCTGCGCCGCGCTGCTGCGCGCGTGTGTGTGTTTGTGTGTGTGTGTGAGGGCGCGGTGCTGTGTGCGCAGGGCCCGGAGGGTCTGACGGCGCTGCACATGGCGGCGCAGCACGGCGGCGCGCGCGTCTGCGCCGCGCTGCTGCGCGCGTGTGTGTGTTTGTGTGTGTGTGTGAGGTTGCGGTGCTGTGTGCGCAGGGCCCGGAGGGTCTGACGGCGCTGCACATGGCGGCGCAGCACGGCGGCGCGCGCGTCTGCGCCGCGCTGCTGCGCGCGTGTGTGTGTTTGTGTGTGTGTGTGAGGGCGCGGTGCTGTGTGCGCAGGGCCCGGAGGGTCTGACGGCGCTGCACATGGCGGCGCAGCACGGCGGTGCGCGCGTCTGCGCCGCGCTGCTGCGCGCGTGTGTGTGTGTTTGTGTGTGTGTGTGAGGGCGCGGTGCTGTGTGCGCAGGGCCCGGAGGGTCTGACGGCGCTGCACATGGCGGCGCAGCACGGCGGCGCGCGCGTCTGCGCCGCGCTGCTGCGCGCGTGTGTGTGTGTTTGTGTGTGTGTGTGAGGGCGCGGTGCTGTGTGCGCAGGGCCCGGAGGGTCTGACGGCGCTGCACATGGCGGCGCAGCACGGCGGCGCGCGCGTCTGCGCCGCGCTGCTGCGCGCGTGTGTGTGTGTTTGTGTGTGTGTGTGAGGGCGCGGTGCTGTGTGCGCAGGGCCCGGAGGGTCTGACGGCGCTGCACATGGCGGCGCAGCACGGCGGCGCGCGCGTCTGCGCCGCGCTGCTGCGCGCGTGTGTGTGTGTTTGTGTGTGTGTGTGAGGGCGCGGTGCTGTGTGCGCAGGGCCCGGAGGGTCTGACGGCGCTGCACATGGCGGCGCAGCACGGCGGCGCGCGCGTCTGCGCCGCGCTGCTGCGCGCGTGTGTGTGTGTTTGTGTGTGTGTGTGAGGGCGCGGTGCTGTGTGCGCAGGGCCCGGAGGGTCTGACGGCGCTGCACATGGCGGCGCAGCACGGCGGCGCGCGCGTCTGCGCCGCGCTGCTGCGCGCGCCCGCTGCGAATCCCGACCCGCGAGACCACGGCGGGTGGACGCCGCTCGTCTGGGCTGCCGAGAACATGCACACCGATGCCGTCAGGTCAGACAACCCCTTACCATGAATATTTTAATTAATGTACGAACCGTATCATTTATTAATTATAGCTAGAGGATAACAAATACCCTATAGAGCGGATGTATATTTTCAGTAATCTGCATTTATTCATCTTTATTACAGTAGATATTCGGTGGTCAACAAATAGAGACACCAATTTTTAAGTTCATTGTTATTAAGGCCATGGAGGACAACAGAGCCGTCAAAATGTGTCATAGAAGTTGCAGCAGTCGGTCTCGATCCGACTGTCCCACGTATAAAACGGACCGGGGCAGCACTCTATAAACTGGACTCGTTCGTCCGGCGGCCTTTATTCACGACGCGCGTTTTAGCAAACACATCGTCAAAATAAGTCTGTGAGGGGAGGGTTAGACCGTGGTAGTGTGTGCAGGGTGCTGCTGGAGGCGGGCGCGGACGCGATGGCCACGGACAGCGAGGGCAACGGCGCCGTGCACTGGTGCGCGCTGGCGGGCGCCGCGCCGCCGCTGCAGCTGCTGCTGCGCCGGGAGCCCGCCGCCGCGCACGCGCTCAACAGCCACACCGACACGCCGCTGTACGACTCACCTTCAAACACCAAAAATAATAATAATAATAATGTAGCTTTTTTGTCGTCACTCCTAGGTACGGGCTTTCCGTCCCTACGACGGGGATTCAGGCCGTAATCCAACACGCTGGCCCAGTGCGGGTTGGCGGATTTCGAAAATTGTTTAGAATTTACTCACGATATTTTCCTTCACCGTAAGCAAGTCTTATCATAATCATATTGTAATTATGATTCGCACATTGATTTCGAAAGAGGTGCGAGCTGGAGTTTGAACCCAGGACCTGGTGCCCGCATGACGCGTGCTCAACCAATCGGCAGAGACAGTGTCATGTTGATGTTTTCAGGTCGCCGGGCCGAGACAATTACGAAATAAAAATTATTGTTGAATTGTTCAAAATCATATTTACCTTTTTACACAGGCACATAGCGGCTAGACAAGGTCACTACGCCTGCGTGGTTGTTCTGCTCGCCCATGGCGCAAGGGTGAGTACCTCGTCTAAAGGTTACAATCTAGGAATAACTATGTCGAGACTTATCTTTGATTTTACGAATGTAATTTGTTTTGAATAGATATGAATATTGTTACGTACAAGGGGTAGCTACACTAAATGCCGTTAACGTGTAAAAAGATTTATTTACGCTCTCCACAAACTTGATAAATACACACTAGTACACCAACACTAGTTACACAGCAGGCAGAGTTCCGAATCACTTTGCAGTCGCACTGTCGCTTCCAAGAAGTAACTGTCTCAATGCCTGACGCGACGTCGACACCTTATATATCTAATAAAGAGGTGGTTTAGTTGCTTCCTGAACGTTCGCGATGTAGGTAATATTAATCGTAATGGAATGGTCCCGAAAACACATTGTCGGCTTTCCTTTGTATTCGTTCGAGACGGCCCGCCGATAACGCAAGGGCGTTCACCTTATACCTATACCTTCACTTTAAAGTGATTGAAGCTCTGTCAAATTTTCCAGACTTTTGTTTACGAATCGATAGAGTACATCTAGACTGACAATGCGTTTTTGTTTCAAGCTGATTTAAGCAGTATAGTTCGAGATATTTAACTAAACAGTTTCAAGGTCGCAACAATATGTTTTGAAGAGTGTGTGTGTGTTCTTCAGACGGATGTAACGAACGCGGCGGGCGAGCTGCCGGTGGCGGTGTGCAGCGGACAGTGCCAGGCCGCCATCTCGCTCAACATGCAGATGAGCGCTGCGGTGCGCGACCGCCGCCCCCTCTACAGGCTGCTCTCTAGGTAATCATTAACGATTTCTTACAACTCCTCCTATTATTTCTTTCGATTAAATTTGTGAAGGTTCCAAGACAATTTAACTTTTCCCCGGGACTCGTCGAGAGTCAAACCTTGACGTCATTATAGGTCACCATTCTCGATCCTGGTTTACAGGAGTAACAGTGGAGTGTGAGGCGGGACCTGTTCCAAAACGATTTCGGATCATTATTATAAAATCTGACACATAGTTGAAAACTAACTGCAGATGAAACTACACTCTGCCAGTGACACCACACCTTTGACCAAAGACGAAACGCGCAGCATGGGCGAGTACGAATATACATAATGTAGATTGTATTAGTGACTCAATATTGACACCACTTTAGTATACAATACTGTCGTGTTATATCGTGTAACACAAAAGGAAATATCGCCAGACTGACACATCAACTGTATGGTCCTACACTAAGCAACGCTTGGACTATGGGTACCGTACAATGCACTGAGAGCGATCCCAGTGACACCTACTCCTGGGCAAATTACGAAATGGACTTTTCCGAAATTTGTCCCGGCCGGAATGTACCCGGTGCAGTGTGCCGAGCGGCCTACGCTCGAACCACTGGTGGCTTACACGTTCTGTAGCCGTGAGTGGTTGTCCACAGCGACATATCCCTGGGGCGCGAGCCGCAGCCGCTGCCGTGCGTCAACGAGCTGGACGACGCGCCGCTGCCGGACGACTTCACGTACGTCACGCGCCACGTCACGCCGCACCCGCTCAACATCGAGACCACGCTCGACTCCATGCAGGCATGACACCTATATCACTAGGAACAACTAGGGAATCCGCGAACGCGAATGCCGGCCGGTTTATTGATGTATCGACTGTTCTCATATCTGTGTGAGAATTGGAGATAGTTTTGCAGAATAGAATCAACACACATGCGCTGCTGTAGACCAAAACCAATCTTGTGTTAGCGGTTCTAGGTTGGTTTTAGTTTGCAGAAATGTTTGTGGTTTGGTTCCATTTTGCAAAATTTTGGAGCGCATATCGTGATTTAGCGCGAGAATGATATCTTGATATTACACTCAAGCTTTTATTCTTTCCAATTTCTTGTTTAGTAATCTTGTCGATATTTTTTCAATAGTTTATAATAGTACATTGTTACATGAGTGGTGAAAGTTACTTATTTTGTCCCGAGACGGGGTTTGGCGCCCGAGCGTAGTGAGGGCGCTAATAGTTCGAGGGACAAAATAAATCTTTCACCCGAGGTAAACACTGTGCTTTTCATTACGAATACAAGGAAAATAAAAATAAAAACAAGAATTGGCTAAATAAATAATACAAGGAAGTATAAACAATACTCTACAACTCGAAAAAAAAAATCGGATTGCCGCCTATTTTGTTTTTTTTTTTCGTTGGCCGGCCAACTTCATTATTTAGCCATTATTTTTTTCATTTTCATCTTTAAATATTTTTCCCAAATCTATGTTATTTTAAAGAAATTGTTGAAACTAAATTATAATTAAGTCATTTAAAAAAATATATTCTTGAATTAATACTTAACTTTATGTTATTTCAATTTTACATCGTGCTGTAATTGAGTGACTGTAGAAAAAGTTTGAACATGGTTCCATAGAAATGTGAAAATGGAACTAGGTTTTTTTTTTATAATTTGACAGCTGTCAGTTGAAAGCGAAACTCCCGGGCCTGAAAAGTATTACTTTCAACCCGCTTTTCAGGCAACTTCAGACCTACTTTCAGAGTATGAGTAATGAAAAAACAATAAAAATATCAGTAGTGTTGTTCGGTGTTGCGTGCAGGGTTGCGCGTGCAAGGACGGCGACTGCACGTCGGGCGCGTGCTCGTGCTGCGCGCTGGGCGTGCGCGGCTGGTACTCGCGCGGCCGCCTGCTGCCCGCCTTCCCCTACCATGACCCGCCCATGCTGTTCGAGTGCAACGAGACCTGCGGCTGCGACCTGGTGAGACCCGATCCACTACGTTATGGTTATAATATAATAAAGCAGAGGCAAAAGTTGACGGTATCTGATTTTGGGAGTGTCAGAGATCGTCAACCTTCGTGTGGGTTTTTAGTTAAAAACAACTCTAAATTGTTATATAAAAAAATCCCCGCTGCTATGTATTTTTAAACTAAAAAAGAGCTGATAATTTTCAAACTGCTAAACCGATTGAACATGAAATATAGCTAAGAACACTATCGATCAGAATACCTTTCTAATTAAATAAATACAAATTTCTAATTGGATCATCTGCTTGGGCGATACGATGCCACAGACAGACACACAGATGTTAAAATTATAACACACCTCTTATTTCGTCGGGTGTAAAAAAAACAATATCAACCTGTATCGAGGTAGTATTGAACCGTGGCATGCCGCAGCGGCGGTGCGGCAACAGCGTGGTGTCGCGCGCGCTGGGCGCGGGCTCGGTGAGCGTGCGCGCGCAGGTGTTCCGCTGCGGCGGCGCGCGCGGCTGGGGGCTGCGCGCCGCCGCGCGCGTGCAGCCCGGCGCGCCCGTCGCGCGCTACTGCGGCGAGCTGCTGCCGCCCGCCGCCGCCGACACGCGCGCCCGGGACCACTACATGTTCGCGCTCGACCTCAAGCCCGACCTGCTCGAGGTACGCCTCGACTCGCTTCTGCATTCGTCTTCTACTTCCTTTCAGCATCGAAGATGACATAGGATCGCATGACATGAGGTTCTGCACGAATTTTAAATTCAATGCAATGTATGTAGTGGTATACGTCTGTACTCTAGCGGCGCCGCATGCACCGAATGGCGTGTGCGTTTAATATTCCTTTTAAAAATGTGAGACTTTTTAACGCCTCCACAGACAAAATTATCTGAATAAATTTAGAGTTCCGAGCTGTCATTTCGTCAACTATTTTAACTGGATTTTAAGACATGATAAGAATAAGAATCCTGCCAAAAACGTTCACGTTGATTTGTATATTGTTGTTTGTGCAGCAATGCACGTACAAGAGCCAGCTTTGCGTGGACGCGGCGCAGTACGGCAGCGCGGCGCGGTTCATCAACCACAGCTGCCGGCCCAACCTGGCGCCCGTGCGCGTGTTCACGCACACGCGCGACTTGCGCCTGCCCACCGTCGCGCTCTTCGCCACCACCGACATACTGCCCGGCGACGAGTTCACGTTAGACTGGTTTATAACTGTTAAGAAACTCAAAGAGATCGTCAATTATGTATCTGTCGAAGCAAACTAGCTTAATTCGCCGTTCAATTAACAGCCTAGGCACTTTACTAAACAGCGCCATTCAACTAACGGCCTAAATCATATTCAGCCGTATCGTCTATTACAACATTTAATAAACTGGCTGGCTAATGCTTAGGCAACTGGTTGACATTTAAGTACTACAAAACTTTTTCAAAATACTACCCAAGCAGAACGACCTGGATGGGTTTAGGTTAGGGTTATTTTTTTATGACCCCACAGAAACCCCACCCGGCAAATAGATTCGGAGGATCTAAAAAAATCGTAAAAAACCTAAGTACCTAATAAAATTATTCCAACAAAGTTGTTTTTTTCCGACGCCATATTGACCAAAGAGAATATAGAGATATTGACAATTTGGTGAGTTTCGGCGCTAGGTGGCAGAAAGTAGAACTAAATTGAAATGAACAAGCTAGGCAGGTAATTAAACGGCTAGGCAAGTAGTTAAACGTCATCGATCCAAGTCATTTGCCTAGCTGTTTGATCAAATGGCTGAATATAATTCAGGCCACTAGTTGAACGGCGCCGTTTAGTTAAGTGCCTAGGCTGTTAATTGAACGGCGAATGAAGCCAGTTGGCTGCGACATATCCACACTGCGAAAAGACGATCACGCATTTTGGTTACGTTTGTTGTCAGATTTTTTGTTTTTATTTCGGCTTCATGTAGTCAAGAAATGCGATGCCCCGTGGGTATGTTTTGCCAGTCGTAACATAGTAATACTCGATTTTTTTAAATATAATAAATATATCTTTGTTACAGGTTTGATTATGGCGACAAATTCTGGTCCGTAAAGTCTAAATGGATGAAATGTGAATGTGGAAGCGTGGATTGTAGATATCCGGAAAAATCTACTGAAGATGTTGATTCTTCGTGAATATGAACTGTTATTTGATGTGATCTAACTGTAGATTATATTTATTACGTACAATTGTAAGCATAATTATTCTGTACTATAATCAAATATACATATTAATTTAATAATCATTATTTGTAAACTGTTTTTGTTTCTGACTTTTTTTTTTTTTTGATCTGGACTATATGTTGTTGGCCAGAGTGGCCATAACAACTTCACCCGGACAGAGGGCGAGCGCAAGTGCGCTCCAGCCAGAGGGGCAGGGGGGCAGCTATCTTAAGGGCGCCACAAGGGATACGACCTCGGCTTGGGCCGCATCGGAAAATGTTTCTGACCATCCCATGGGAATTTATGGTCGTGATGTGGGTATCATGTCCAGCTTTTTTATATATAATTTAAAGGCCCTGGGTACAAGCCCTTTATAGCCTTAACGTGAAGGCGCCTGTCTAGCCCGCGAAATTCAAAATTTTCGAGTATTTTTATAGTTTATCCAAAATCTGAAAACATTTAAGGCAACATTTTGTGATTTGCGACAAACACAGTATGCAGTGCGTTTATTAATACATTTATTTTACTCTAAATATTACCACGGTGGATATGATACTAGTAAATCACTAAATATACAAAAATTGCCAGATTATCTGGATAGCTGTCGTTCTTGAAATGTTTTAGAGTAAGTTGGATGTATTAAAAAATGCACTGCACACGGTCTTTGTCGCGAATTACAAAATGTGCCTTTTATTATTGTCAGATTTTGAAATTTTTCTAAAAAACCTCAAAAAATTTGAACTTCGCGGGCTAGATTACATAGTATTGTATTCTCTTTGGGCTAGATGGGCGCTTTAGCCTTAAAATGTCCAGTATTGACTAGTGTTGCCAAGGAGGAAGAATATATTTTATGGATCAATTTTAAAAATCGACTAGCCATGGACAATATCTACTATGTCGTAAGCAATAGATTACGAGCAAGCCCTAACCGAACAAAAAATGTCTGTCGATTGTCTATGCTAGACGTCAATGAACAACTGTCACTACTGTCAGTCTAATTTAAAAAAGTTTATTTTGCAACGGATTGAAAAGTTTATTGGATTCTGTCACCGGAAGTGTTAGCGAATAAACTTTGTTATAATCCTGGCGTTAGAATCTTGTTATGATACCATTTATTGGTGTCGTTTTCGTTCAACTTGATCTAGTTTTGTTGTATTGTGCCGTGTTATTGTTTGTGGTGGCGGTGAGTAAGTAGTTAGTTTTTTATTTACATTTTTCTGACACAGCGTATTTGAGGTTAACCTCAAACATGATGTGTGATGACTCTTTGGCACCCTCGCCGGCGCCTGATCCCCCCGACCCCCCAGATCCCCCAGATCCCATTGACATGGATTGCAGCTACTCTGGGAATCGTCTTAAAAGACGTCTGGGGGCCGATGAACAAAGCTCAGCCAAAAAAACAATCACTTCTCCGGAATTAGCAGTTGCATCGATCCAATCTGTATACTCCCACCCCTCTTTAGTCATAGGTGCAGTGAACTGTTACTCTGCAACTGATAAAGGTCCCTTTGTGGTTCACGTGTCGCGCACTACTCCTGACCCTGCTGCTGGCACCTCCATAAGACCGATTAAGTTTGGCCAATTTCTTTCAACCCACAAAGTCAAAAATATATGCCGGGATGGCATTAAGAGAGTTGGCCGTAACAAAATATCTGTGGAATTCCTTTCTGCAGATGATGCCAATTCTTTTACCACATCCCCAATATTATCGCTCTGTAAATACACAGCCACAGTTCCCTCATTTATAGTTACAAGAATGGGCTTGGTGCGACAGGTCCCTACAGATATTTCTATGGATGAATTTGCTAAGGATGTGAATCTTCCTCCTGAGAGTGGAATTATTTTAAAAGCTAGACGGCTAAATCGCAAAAATGTAGAAGATGGCAAGGTCTCTTGGGTCCCTACCCAATCAGTTGTTGTCACCTTCCAAGGACAATCCCTCCCTTCCAGAGTCTTCCTTTATTACACTTCTCTACCTGTGGAAATTTACCAATATCCCACCATACAGTGCCACTATTGCTGTAGGTACGGCCACACCAAAGCACAGTGTAGGTCGAAGCCTAGGTGCTTTCGTTGTTCCCAGGAGCACCCTGGAGACGGTTGTCAGTTACCTGAGGCTGAAGCCTCCTGTATTCACTGTTCGGGGCGCCATTTTGCTACCAGCAAATGCTGCCCAGAACTGGAACGTCAGCAAGCAATAAAATTAGTAATGTCCCAGCATTGTGTTCCATATGAAGAGGCCTGTGCCCAGTTTCCTACTGTCTCCCGTCCTTATTCCGAGGTTGCCCAGCAACTATTCTCCCAAGCCCCCCGTCCCCAATCCTCACAAAACAATGTCTCTGGTGGATCATCCCTCTCTCAACCACCCCCATCCAGCCGTTCTTCAGTAAGGACGGTATACACACCTTCTCGTCCTAGAGCCCCACTAGGTAAGTCTTATGATAAGGCTGCCCATAGGGAACTCATTTACACTCCCAGTCCCTCAATGCCTAATGGTTGCGCCCTCTCTAATGACAATAGTCCCCGACAAAATGACAACATGTTAGAAACTCTTTTATCATTAGTCATTGATATTATTTTAATGAACTCTCAACATTTACCGTCCAACGTTGCCTCTAAACTTTCTCAACTTCTTTCCCTTTACAATACCAATAATGGATCCAGTGGTCGTCCTGCAATGGAACAGTCGAAGCATTCGTCCTAAAAAGCATGAATTGGTCCACCTGATTAATAAATTCCATCCTTCGGTTGTTGCCGTCTCGGAGACATGGTTGAGGACTGGATCCACCTTTCGGATCTCGAGCTACTCCTGCCTCCGGGACGATGGTACCGATGGTTACGCCGGGAGTGCCTTATTTATAAAGCGCTCTCTTTCCTTTTCCCAAATTCACCTCCCCTCCCACCCCCCTGGCATCAACATTGTTGCTGTTAGGTCTCTTAATATTTCTTTTGTATCCATCTATATCCCGCATCCAGATTCCCGTTTAATCGCCGACATAATTTCCCTCCTAATGTCCATCCCTACCCCCATGATTGTCATGGGTGATTTTAATGGACACAACACTGTGTGGGGGCATAGCCACTCAGACTTATTCGGCCACTCCCTCCTTGATGCCTTTGACGAAGCTAACTTATGCCTTCTCAATAATGGCTCCCCTACCCGCAGAGTCCTGCCTTCCCAAAATCCGAAAAGTGCTGTTGATCTCTCGCTATGCTCCCCCTCCCTTACTCCAGTAATATCTTGGAAAATTCTTCCCCTCACCTATGGAAGCGATCATTTCCCTATTGTCTTGTCTATTTTTCAACACGATCGCAACGCTCCCTCTCTCAATCCTCCCCCTTTGCTTAGATACAGACTTTCTGGAGCAGATTGGTCATCATATTCGGCGGCACTTGATATCAAGTTAGATTCCTGTTTGTTAGAAACGGTTGAAGCTCCACTCTCCTCTTACAACACATTGGTCGATAGTATCATTTCCTGTGCCGACATTCACATCCCCGTTAAAAAACCTGCGAGAGGTTTTAGGGCCTCTCCTCCATGGTGGGATTCTGAATGCACTGCTGCGGTGTCAGAAAGAAAGGAAGCCGAAAAGTCTTACTATGAATCTATGTCAGAAGAAAATCTTCTGAAATATCAACATTCAGCAGCAAAGCTTACTAGGTTAGCTTCCAAAAAGAAAAAACTGGGCTGGATAGGTTTTTGCGAGGCCTTATCTCCCAGATCCTCTTCATCTCTTGTTTGGAAACAGATAAGACGATTTAGAGGGTCCTGCAATATCGACAACATATCAGCCAATGATCCTTCATCATGGCTAGAAGCCTTTTCGGATAAATTAGCTTCTCCTTCCGTTCCTTCTATGTCCTCTCTTCCCGATACGCCCTGTCCATTACCCTCCCAGAACCGCTTTGACTCTTCTTTTTCTTTCAGTGAACTTTCTTTAGCACTTGACGGATTGACTGACTCTGCTCCAGGCATTGATGGTATTCCCTACTCCTTTTTGACCAAATCTTCGGAACAAACTAAACAATTTTTCCTCTCCATTGTTAATTCCTTTTTCAATTCGGGTACAGTTCCTGAACAATGGAAGACCCAAGTTATCATCCCACTCCTTAAACCCGGTAGAGATCCCTCAGACCCAAACAGTCACAGACCAATTGCTCTATCCCCGGTGATGGCCAAAGTCACGGAACATCTCATAAAACGACGGCTGGAGTGGTTGGTAGAGAATGGCGCCCTACTTGGCCGATCCCAGTTTGGGTTCAGGAAGGGTATGGGTACTATGGACAGCCTCAGTCTACTCATAACTGATATCCATATTTCATTTAAAGAAAAAAAGTATTTAGTCGGTGTATTTCTGGATATAACGGCTGCCTACGATAACGTCCTACTTCCGGTTCTCAGGAGTAAACTCTCCCAGCTGAGAATCCCTGAGAAGTTAGTACGTTTCATTCACAATTTATTAGTGGAAAGATCTGTCGTTATTAGGTCCAGTTCTGGGTTACTCTCCCCTAAGACAGTCTGGAAAGGTTTACCACAGGGTTCGGTTCTTAGTCCCCTCCTTTATAGTTTATACACACATGATCTCGAACAGTCTGTGGAATCCTTCTGTAATGTTCTGCAATATGCTGATGACCTCGCCCTATATGTTTCTGCTTCTTCTATAGAAGACGCAACCAGCCGACTCAACTCGGCGCTTGGTTACCTCGCGCATTGGCTAGACGATCACGGCTTATCCCTTTCCCCATCTAAAAGTTCCGTCGTTGTTTTCACCAAAAAAAGGTCCATCCCCTCCGTTAGAGTTTGTGTTCAGAATAAAATGATTCCTCAATCTCCCGACGTCAAATTCCTGGGAGTCAAGTTGGATTCCAGAATGACAGGTTCCTCTCACTTTCCCGTAATTTCGCAGAAATGCGAAAAAAACCTTAATATCCTCCGCTCTCTTTCTGGAGTTTGGTGGGGTTCTCACCCCTACTCCCAAAAACTACTGTACAACGCTATAATCCGTAGTCATCTGGATTATGGTTCCTTCCTCCTTAATTCCTGTAACAAAATTAATTTAGAAAGGCTCCACAAAATTCACTCCAAGTGTCTGCGCATTATTATAGGCGCTATGAAGTCCTCGCCCATCAACGCTATGCAAGTAGAATGTGGCGAGCCACCCTTAAATTTGCGCAGGCAGTACCTGTCCGACAAATTCCTTTTCAAATTAGTACAAAACTCGAACCATCCCCTTCTCCCTAAGTTAAAACTCCTTCTTGAATTGTCCCGTAACCCTGAAAAAATGCCCTGCCTCCTTCTGAGTTACAAAACGTTCTCCCAGCTCCCAAATCCTGTTGTTCAGTACGCAGCTAACCCACTATTCCTTACTCCTTATGATGCGTTAGTTTTTCGCCCAAATGTTCTACTCAACTTTGGCGTAAACAAAGATTGCGTCGATGCTCGTGGCTCTTTTAACTCCCTCATTAGCAGGGACTTTAACGGGTGGCACCCCATCTTCACCGACGCCTCAAAGTTATCGGTAGAAGGTAATGTCGGGGCGGCTGTATGGATTCCCTTCACTCGTATAGCCCTTAGTTTTAAATGTCCACCTTCCACTTCGGTCTTTACTGGCGAAGCTCTAGCACTCTTAGAGGCTATCCGGTTTGTTAAATCCCACTGCCTCAACAAATCTATAATCTTCTCTGACTCTAAGAGTTGCCTTCAAGCAATCCTATCCAACCCTTTCCGATCACCATCTCGCCTTCCCTTAATCCTTATTATCAAAAAAGCCCTCCTTGATTGTCACAATCTCGGTATCAGCGTGGTACTAGCTTGGATTCCGGGCCACTCAGGCATTCCTGGCAATGAGACCGCTGATTCCTGTGCTAAAGCTGCTACTCAATCTGGCTCCCTGGAACATTATCACACATACTCCCATGACCTATGTCTAACTGCTAAAACCCTACTTGATAAATCATGGAAAGCCGCTTGGAACATTTCAAAATCAGTTAAAGGGAAACATTATGCAGACATCCAACCGGAAATTCCCGTCACTCCATGGTTTTTTAAGTACCACAAGGCCAACAAGTTTACTACATCCACAATCTGCCGTCTAAGACTAGGGCATTCCTGCACCCCCGTGTTTCTCGCCAAGCTCAGGATTAGGAGTACTGCTCTTTGCGAATGCGGTCTCGACGAAGGAGATGAAAACCACATTTTTTTCTCCTGTTCTAATCTTCGTCACTCCCTTTATGACGTTCTCCCACCCGAAATTCCTCGTCCCACTTCCCTAAAATGCCTACTTTCCTATATTTTCTCACCCCTGTTTAACTGCATTCTATGTAAATTTGTAAAAATGAATAATATTAAACTGTAAATAGAATTTATGTACTAATAACCTACTTATTAATGATTTATGTTTTGTCTGTTTAACTAACATACTAAAAATGTCGTCCTATATGTTGTCTCGTCTTTTGTTTTAGATATCGGTCAATTAGATCAAAGGTTCTTCAATCACTTCACTGGCCAAATTCTTAGCCATACTTTGTCTGCATCCAAGTTTATGACACTAGCATTACGGACACTGGCAGAATTGTGGCAAATAGCTACAAACGCCACTAACAAAGAAGAAGAAGAAGAAGAAGAAGAAAAGTTTATTATTTTCATAAATTCATAATTTGACTTATTGTTTTCCATAAAAAGTGTGAGAAAAACATTAAACCATCTGTATTTTATAATCAAATGTACGTATGTCAGCGTTAAAAATGAGTGGTAACACGGAATCGACGTCGAATAGCATCAAGTTTGCGCCGATGCCGATGTCGGCATTACTCGCCAGTTTGAAATCCATGCAGCAAGTAGCAGACAGCCCCGACGACAGTTACGCATCCGACGAAAGCGATAACTCCATCGGGGAGACCGAGGCTAAGAAACTTTCCCCCGTTACTAAAATTAGCAAAGACTTTTACACGCCCAACTTGAAACCGAAACCGAAGGATATAAAAGCTTTCGCTTCAGAGAAAAAATTGCACAGTGAATACAATAAAGAAAACAATGATAACTGGATATCGAATCCAAGAAAGACCACCTGTCCGGCGAAAGATTACGATATTGTACGAAGTGCAAACAAAAATCTTTCTGAAACAAATCCAAATTCCGAGGTAAAAAAACGCACCGTACTCATGCCACAGACCAACAACACGAGAACAGAAAATTCTGTAGTCAAAAAGACGCCGGAGATCCACAAAGTGCCAAATAGTGGACAGAAATTAAAAACGGGTACACCAAAAATCAAAGCGGGCATCAGAAGGTTCACACCTAGTTCCACGAAGCAGAGTAATAAGAAGACTCCACAGAAAACAGTGATACAAAACCGAGATAAGGTCCGATGTGAGTTGTTTACACAGAAACCGGCTAAAGATGATATGCGGTGTCCACAGTCTCGTTTGGAGCCTCCTGCAGTCCCGGTGCCTGTGCCGGAGACTCCTATGAACAGGAAGCCGATGCCGGCGTCGTACGTGGCGACGCCCTCATACCCACAGGGTGTGCTCAACAACAACTCCAACAAGATATTGTTCAAAACAACGAGCATTAAGGATAAGAAGTACATGTTTATTAAGAAGCTGGGCACAGGAGGCTCTAGTGAAGTATATAAAGTGAGTACTATCCCTTGCAGTATATTTTTAGTTGTTTTGTAAGATTATGGTATTGTAGAGGAGCCCTTTTATGAATATCCACAACGAAATAATGCTTTTGAATAATAGAAGAATGTTAATAAAACAAAAATACTGGGGTAGGACAACCTCACACCTCACAGAGTGGCTATTATATCTAGGTTTTGTATGATGAGTGAGAGAGCTGGCAGCTATTCTACTCTTTCTCCCCCTGTCCCACTCTCTATCAGTTTGATAACATGTGAGCGATGTCATGGGTTATTGCAAACATCTGTAGGCTATATTTGCATGAGGTGGGTTGTAGAACTGTTTCCTGTCTTTGTTATAAATAAAAATCTTCTCTTGGTAGGCCAGTGGGAATTTAATATCAAAATAATAACCAATAAAATTATCATTAAATAAAAAAACTTAATTCTTATAATAAACTTGTCATAATGAAAATAAATGTAGGTACCTATTTGTAATTATCATTAGGACATAATAACAAGTAAACAATTAATAAGTGAATTGTTCTCAGTTCTATGTGAGTTTGGTCCCACTGTGATATTTTCTGATAACTGTCATGTGTCCGACAGGTGTTGGAAGTGGGCACGTCCTGTGAGTATGCAGTGAAGTGTGTGTACCTGGCGACGGACCACGAGCTGGCGCAGGGCTACATCAACGAGGTGCGGCTGCTGCGCGAGCTGCAGAACTCCGACCGCGTCATCAGACTATTTGACTAGTGAGTACTAAACACCTATACACCATGGAATCACAATAACAGTGGCATTTTATCATTGTTACCTAAAGACAAGGCGTATTGCTTAAATATTTATGTTAATAAGTATAATTTTCAGATGCATTCCACCACTCATATCACTGATGAAATGTTTATTTTATACTGTTGATAAATAGAGAAGCAACATAAAGTTAATGTTTGCAATTGCACACTCGCATGTTGCATATCAATAGAAAATCATGTGCAATGGGCGTCAGTACAAGGTGTGTTGTAATGACTGTGCAGTGAATACGACCGCGCCAACCAGTTCCTGCGCATGGTGCTGGAGGTGGGCGAGACGGACCTGTCCTCGTTCCTGAAGGCGCGCGGCGCCGGCCTGCCGCCCGCGCTCGTGCTGCACTACTGGGAGGAGATGCTGCACGCCGTGCACTACATACATGAACATGGTACCCAACTATACTAACTGATTTACAAAATATTTTCGGAGGAATCCTAATCTCACCCAGAACTTGACATAATCCTACTAATATTATAAATGCGAAAGTTTGTGGGTGTGGATGTTTGGTACTCTTTTAGGCAAAAACTACTGAACGGATTTGGATGAAATTTGGAACACAGATAGTTTATAACCAGGATTAACACATAGGATACCATTTATCCCGATAATCCCGAAATTTTTGTTAAGTTAAATACTACGCGGACGAAGTCAGTGGGCACAGCTAGTAAAAACATAATTTTCAAAGCCAACCTTTTTTTATTAACCTGTGCCACTACATCGAGGGTTGTAGTAATGTTATTCAGTCAACTTTTTGCCTGTCTGATGATAATGAATGTAATAATAATATTTTGTTTACCCAGGCGTCATTCACGCGGATTTGAAGCCGGCGAACTTCCTCCTGGTGTGCGGGCGGCTGAAGCTGATCGACTTCGGCATCGCGTCGGCTATCAGCGGCGACGCGACGAGCGTGGTGCGCGCGCAGGCCACCGGCACCTACTCCTACATCAGCCCCGAGGCGCTCATGGGCGGCGCGGGCGGCTACGGCGCCGCGGCCGGCGACGGCAGCGCGCCCATCAAGGTACTATTATCAGCCCCGGCGCACTCCGCGCTTTTGGTACGAAGCTACAAGTATTCGCTGGTGGACCCACTCAATGCGTTACAAAAGACAATAGTTACGGGATAGCACGATAGACCCTTGTAGCTTGTTGGTTTATACTTTTTTGGACGCGATATCTTTTGTGTAGTGTCTTTTTGTATGTAATCTGTGGTGATATGACTATGGAACACTGCTGACCGCAGTTTATCTTGGTTCAACTCAAAAATCTATGATCATGTTTATTACTTCACTTTGTGATTTATTCATTTTATTGGTCTTATGTAGCAGAATTCTGAAGGACACTAAAATAAAAGGTATCAATGTTTGGTTTTTATTTCAGACGCGATTTAGAATTTTTACGACAATAACGACAGTCTTCTGAGATTCCAATTGTGGAACAGATTTCGAAGTTCATCTTAATTATTTTGTGATGTTCCATGATGAGTGGTTTTGTTGTTAGATCTCGTTCCGGTCGGACGTGTGGTCGCTGGGTTGCATCCTGTACAGCATGGTGTACGGGCGCACGCCGTTCGGCCACATCCCCAACCTGGCCAAGCTGGCCGCCATCCTCGACCCCAACCACCGCATCGACTACCCGCCTGCTGAGCGTGAGTTTATCAGCACATATATACAGCTATTGCATCCGCTTTAGTATTATTTTAATAGTATAGCAACATAATTTATTTATAACGAAATTGTCTTAACGGTCGCATTAAAATTAAGCGTCTTTTTCTATCCCCGTAGACCTCCCTCCATCACTGATCGCAGCGCTGAAGTGGTGTCTCACGTACAACGCGCGCGCGCGGCCCTCCGTGCGCGAGCTGCTGTCGATCCCGTACCTGCAGCCGGCGCGGGCGCCCCTGCCGCAGCCGCTGCTGGACAAGCTGCAGCCCCTCGTCACCCCGCAGGAGTTCCGGCTGCTGCAGCGGGCGCAGCTATAGCTCGCTCGTACAGGATCATCAGTGCTGTTGTAGCACGCTCACGATTGTAGTGTTGTGATCTTACAATGTATTGATTGAGCTCGCCACTAGATTTTCTCATCTTATATTGGAAATGAGCTGGCTGCATAGACTTTGTGGACATCTATATACTTTATATCTATAGTCATAATTGGACCTACTCATGCAAAATGGAACCAACCCACATGCACTACTGTAGACCAAAACCAACTTTGTGTTAGTGGTTCTAGGTTGGTTTCAGTTTGCAGAAGTGTGTGCGGGTTGGTTCCATTTGGCATAAGTAGGTCCAATTGATCTATGATTTTCCCATATGATCAGTGATAGTCATGTAAATAATTGTATAAATCGTCTTGATGACGCGTCATCCTATAAGTACGTTTTACGTATTTGAAAATAATAATTTGACTTTCGTGTTTGTAACCATTTTGATGTAACCAAAGTATAAATTTTCTATTTGTAAATATGTAAATGTGTTCTATAGCTTCACCTTATTAGGTAAACTAAAATTATTGTTAATCGCGGTGCAAATAGTACTGATAACTTGAATATTATATATAAGCAATTTGTATGATAGGAATAACTACTATAATATATTTAATTTATTACTAAAATGATGGACTGTTCAAATTTTGATTACTAATAAAATAAACGATTAATTTGGAAATAAATATTTATTGAAAAGATTATAAGAGAAATACAAAAAATAAATAGAATCTTAGCACAATGAATAACTGAATAATAAAATATGATTCATTATCTTAAGCCTAACATTTGTATCACGCAAATTATTATGTATCGAAATGCAATAAATCTCTAATATGAAAATACCAAGTGTAGCTTTTGAATCTGAAACAAGCTGACATTGAAGTGGTAATGTCTGGCAGCTTCGTATTTCTCTGCTCGCATCAGAGAAAAGGAATTCACACCCTTACTACAGATACCCGCGGGTAAAGCAGCGGCTACACGAGTAGCGACGCCGGTGACGAGCGTTCACAATTCGGACGCAGCGCTTGCTCGTCGCATCGAACACAAGCACGATCCTCCGAACGAACAACGCACTGATGCCAGCTGTTACTACTTTTTAGTCCAAAGTTACATCTCTATAAATCGAATATCAATTAAAAATGCATTCCAAGATCAGTCTATATAGTTTTGGAATAATGAACATTGAAGTGCTATAGTAGAAAGATGCAAGCTAGTCGCGCGTTTGCCGCGCAGTACTCTTCACGCACAGATGAGGTGGGAGACATCACAAATCGAATTAAAAAACAAAAATTAGTTTTTTGATTTAATGCGTTAAATATAATGATGCAGTACTGCGCGGGCGGCCGCGGCGCGCGGACGTGCGCAGTGCGTGTTTAGTTCTGGAAAAGCGTGCGCGTGAAGTCGATGTAATCGAGGGCGTTCGGGATGGGCCGCTCCGTCTTCGGCTCGACGAAGGGTTTCATGCGAGCTACGCAATAATCTGCCATCTCCTTGGTAAGGTTCTGTGAAAAATGGCAACTAATTAATATCCACCGCTATATAAATCAAACAAAGCAAATTTGAATTAGCAGCTGCGTCATTCTTGTCTAACATAACCCACTTTGCTCAATTTAGAAATGCTTTAGAACGGTGAAAACTGAGCAAAGTTGGGTAAATTGGAACTGAAAAAGTCACTGTTATCCGTAGGCGGTGTGTACTCACAGCGTACAGCTCGTCCTTGGTGACGTAGGCGCGGTCCTGGTGCGCGGTGATGGCGCGGAACGCGTTCTCGATCTCCTCGGAGGAGTGCACGTTCTCAGTCTCCTTGCTGATCATGAACGCCATGTACTCCTGCAGGGAGACCTGCCCGTCGCGGTTCGGATCCACCACGTCTGGAAATAAGACACGATATAATATATTACGGCGCTTACATAGGTACTGTACCAATTACGGTCTGCACTTTATATACGTGGTGACTTTGAATGAGTTGGCATATTATTCGACGTAGTCAAATTTAAAAACTGTACTGTGCTAGCCTCTCGGATCAACATCGGCTAGCTTAAAGTGCGGGACACGTTTCAAAACGAGTCTTGTCATGACGTGCACTAGTCAGAGTTTCCTTTGTTTGGGACCATACGATAGCGTTCATCTGGCGGAATGTTTATCATTCAGTACTCACTGAGAATGGCTTCAAACTCGGGGTCGGGCTGTCCCTCCTCGACCATGGGCAGGTCGTACCCGAGCGCGCGCAGGCAGGACTTGAACTCGTGGTGGTTGAGCCGCCCGGAGCGGTCCTTGTCGAAGTGCTTGAACATCATCGAGAACTCCTTGAGAGCGTCCTCGCTCACGCCTGAGGGAAACATAAATTATAATTTAATTTCTTATAATATACACAAATCCTACTAATATTGGTTAGGCAGCGGCTGAATCTAGAGTTCTTTAAATAATGTTTTGTTTTGAGTATGTTCCTTTTCCCACTCAGTACCTTAAAATCTTTGTTATTTTTATACTTTTTATTTTGCTTTTATTGTCTAGATTTTAAATGTACCTAATATGTTGTGTGCTACCTAGAGATCGCTAAAACTCTGTTAATCAGTCGACTGCTATCCGTGGAAACCTCTAATTGGCTTCATGTGATCTACTGTCATTGTATATGTATTTAAAGAAGCTGTTGGTTTTCCTTAATCCTACTAATATTATAAATGTGAAAGTTTGTGAGTGTGGATGTATGTATGTTTGTTACTCCTTCACGCAAAAACTACTGAACGGATTTGGATGAAATTTGGAACACAGATAGTTTATAACCGGGATTAACATATAGGATACTTTTTATCCCGATAATCCCGAAATTTTTGTTACGTTAAATACTACGCGGACGAAGTCCGTGGGCACAGCTAGTATTAAATAAATAAATATTATAAATGCTGAAGTTTGTGAGTGTGGATGTTTGTTACTCTTTCAGGTAAAAACTACTGAACGGATTTGGATGAAGATGGAACACAGATAGTTTATAACCGGGATTAACACATAGGATACTTTTGATCCAGATAATCCCGAAATTTTTGTTAAGATAATACTACGCGGACGAAGTCGCGGGCACAGCTAGTACTTTATTAATGGGACATGACAAAAATAGCGTACCTTCCTAATATCGCGCATACAAATTTTCAAGCGCAACAGCACAAAGCTGTTCCAGTGTTTTTCTTTTACAACTGTCGTTTCTGTTTGCCATCATGTTGTCTGTATGGGATTAATGCGCTTTCACGCAAAACTATACGATGTATTTTAAAGTTGTTAGTACAATGAGTGATTTAAGGGGTTAACATACCGGAATGGTTTCTGGCCTGTATCTGCTGCTCGAGGTTGTGCTGCATGCGCATGGAGAGCTGGTCGAGCTGGTCCCACTGCTGCGCCAGCCCCACGGTGCTGTGCTCCGTGTAGCGGTTGTCCAGGATCAGGTGCTCTTCTAAAGCGGCGCCTGCACACAATCATACACAACTGTATTAGCACCACGTAAATACCAAATTCGTGCGTAAGATTCCGTTTGTGTGCCTGGTTTAGGCCGTTGACACACTCCAAAGATGGAAGAGCTCTGCAGCATTCCCGATGCCCGTAATTCCCGGATGATACGCAACTAGTATTGCTTCCTACGTCCGACACATACCTTTCCGGCTATCTTGTCCATCATTATGAGTTACAGGCGTTTACACGTCGGTGGAATAAAGTCATGTAAAGCCCGAACGGCTTTGCGTCATCCAAAACTGACTTTCGGAAATCCGACTATCCGCCAAAAATTTATGACTGCCTCAACCAACGGTATAAAGTCCTAAGTTCTAGATTTTGGATAATGTTTAATGCTAAGCTGGCACACTTGCAGGTAGATTAACTTGATCAGAATTATCATAAATCTCTAAATTCATTCACTGCCTAAAGCTTGTTGAAGTCTAAAAGGCTACGAGCTCATAGCCGATTTTGATGTGACATTCCATCGGCAGCAGTATGCCCGTGCAGACTGACCCAATTCTTCAAGGCGCCGTAGGTCCGCCCTCCTGGCGCGCACCTCCCCCGCGCGCTGCCGCAGCGTCGCCAGCTGCTGCTCCAGCGAGCCCGTGCCCTCCATCATCGATGTGCTGTGCACCAGAGTACACACGTTAGCATCAACGCACGAACGCGTCGTAGTCATACAGGATTATGGAACTGCGACATTGTAACTTGACATTCAAATTTGAACAATCTGAATTGTTTAAAAAAAATACTAATATACTTTGAAATGATTAGAATTTAGATTTAAAATTTTCGTAAATGAAATTCAACCTAAAACTTGTGTTTACGTAGGATTACATTCTACGGTAATTAAAAGTTATATTTGTCCAAATTAATAATATGTGAATTAATTAGTTTCATATAAACAAAAACACATTCATATTAAAAGTTAAGAAGGAGTTGTAAATATTCTATGTACAAATACATTTATTACTTTAAATTGACATCGTTCTATTGAAATTTAAGAAAAGCCAATCTTTATTATGCTGTAGAATAGAATACACTGATAAGGTGTGTGCGTACATCGAACTCGGCTTGGCAAAAGTCTTGCTATTTCATGAGAAAATTTGTTAATTTAATATTTAAGTAGCGCGCAGGGTATCTCGAATCTCGACGTGTGCCAAGCCGCAAAGCGCTGTTTACATGTTTAGTACAGAGCACGCGACATTCTGTATACGTTACCCGTCCCAGCCTAGCAGCCGGTACCTGCACACCAATCATACTATCAATATGATATGGAAGTAAACTATGGATTGGTTTTTAGGTATTCTTTAGTTAAAACACGATTGGTGTTTAACGGAAACGTGATGTTTCTGAATACGCTGAGAAAGTAAAATTTAACATAAATATAACTATAAAATGATGATAATATTACATAGTAGAATATGAATGACAACCCTTCAACATGGTTTGTTGATACACATTCCACATCGAGATTGGTAGTAGTATAGTAGTTGTAACTGACCGCGTCTCCGTGAGCCACTGGTGGAACGTGTTGGCGTGCTTGGCGAACTCCTTGCGCAGCTTGTCGTTCTCCTCCTGCCGGTGCGCCTCCTTCGACAGCTCCACGTCGCGCTCGGCTGCAACACAAATGTCATGTTAAGTTATTTCTCATGCCTAGGTTGTCTACCTTAGATGCGACTCGACGAATTTTGTAACACAACTCACGTAACCTTAATACTGCGTATAAACTGCACGAATAGTTTACACAGGTTTTTATCTTGAAACGTTTTAGTACTGCTCATGGGCGATCCGACGGCTGGGCAACCGCGCTACATATACGCGCTACGTATAGCTAAGTATTGAAAAAAATGGTAGGCCAAAACTCTGGTATATGAGTATGTCTGGTACTCCTTACTACTGCTCAAGATAAGTGAATCGTTTTGAAACTATACAAGCCTCCAAAGAATCCTCAGCCTTGTTGCAGATTATGTCCTGTATTAAAGATATGGTAAAATGGCTGACCGATGATCTTGCGCAGGTTCCGCCAGGTCTCCTCGAGCGCCTCCATGGTGAACCAGGTGTAGGGGTTGGCGCCCACGTTGAACGACTTGATCTGCTCGTCCAGCGCCGCCAGCGCCTCGAAGTCGCTTTGCGCGGACGACAGCGACGCCTGGTGTCCAAAACACCAATAAGTTAATATCGCTAGATCAGCGTTAAGCTAGTGCTGTGACACAATAGATGTACTTAATGTGACTTATAGCGAGATAGATTTCTGAAAATTATCCTCAGGTGCTGAATATAGCGAGCACGCCATAAGGAACATACTATATCATATTTCTATTTAGTAAAATGATTGATAAACTAAACGTAAGTTGTTTCTTTAAGGTCTTAAATAAATGAGTCTAACCTGGAACTGCGCGTGCGCATCCCTGAGCGCGCGGATCTCCTCGATGGAGTTGCAGCGCACCGGGTCCGTCAGGTCCTCTTCCGCGTTCTCGAACCACGAGTTGAAGGCGGACGCCTGCGGAACGGGAACACATTGCAATAAAGCAGTTCATAATACACAATAGATATTCTATAACACCAAACATTTTCGTAAAGCCAGTCGTTGCTCTACCAGTTGCAAACAAGGCCTGCAATCTGAGTCATCATCATCATCATTTGAGCCCAAAGACACCCACTGCTGGACATAAAGCTCGTTGAAGGCTTAAAACAATGTCTGGTCTCGCGCTGCAGCATCCAGCGGTATACCACGACCTGCACCAGATCGTCGGTCCACCTTGTGGAGGTCACCGGGGCCAATGACATAACCTTACTTATTTAAGTAAGCTGCGTAATGGTGCATTACCTTCTTGGCGAAGGTGAGGTAGAGCTCCTCGATCTGTCGGAACTGGTCCTGCAGCTGCAGCAGGCGCTGCTTGCG
Organism: Notodonta ziczac; assembly: GCA_918843915.1. Taxonomy (NCBI): domain Eukaryota; kingdom Metazoa; phylum Arthropoda; class Insecta; order Lepidoptera; family Notodontidae; genus Notodonta; species Notodonta ziczac. Next base: position 13,221,817 of record OU974039.1, on the reverse strand, counting down.
CGCGGCCGAGTCGGCCAGCAGCCGCTGCCAGCGCGCGATCACGTCGCCGTGCCGCTTCACGATGGCGGCCGTCTGCTCGTGGTTGGCCGCAACCAGCTGCTCCTTCAGCGACGTGATGTTCTGGATGCCCTCGTGCTCGAATGCCGCTAGGCCTGGGTTTCAAAATTTACAAAGTTTAAGTCAAACCTTTTTTTTTGTTTAGACCTACGGGGGCACTTACAAATTGTATTTTTTACATATTTTTCTTATATCTACAACCGGATCGGATCGCGAGCTCAACTGAGAAGATTCGGCGAGAAACTCAGCTGGCTTGTCTTTTTACAATTTGTAATATTATATTTTTTTTAAATCGCCTGTTGCTTAATATGGTAGTAGATATTAACGTTAATATAATAGCTCCAGTGTGTTACCTTTTGAGATTACAAATGACTAACTTCCCACACACCTCCACCAGTGTTACTCCTGTAAGCTAGGATCGCCAGTGGTTCAACAAAGACGCCGAAACACCTCTGTGTGTACGTAGGGGAAAAGCTAAATTTAACTAGTCTTTGAACCGGTACGAATTGCTCTACGTGCTCGCTGACAAATGACTATCAGTTGTTACGCAGTCGAGGGAAACAGTCTGTTACTACAAGAGTGGCGAGTGCTGACCGGCGTCGAAGGTGTCCTGCTTGGTGAGCAGCGTCTGCACGGTGGAGAGGTCGCGGCCGAACTCGTCGGAGCGCACGTGCGTCTCCTTGTCCGCGATCCACGACTCCACCACGTCCGCCTTCCACAGCAGCTGCAGGTACAGCGAGTTGTCCACCAGCGCCGCCTTGCGCCGCCCCGCCAGCCCGGTCAGCTTCTCCAGCTTAGCCTGCCGAGCGAACGAACTGCGTGAGCAGACTGGTCTGTACTGCTGCACGTCGTGCAGATTACAAGCGATAAAACTCAACTCAAAACTCAAAATTGTTTTTATTCATGTAAGGCTACAAAGCATTTATGAATAGTCAGAAACTACCACCGGTTCGGAATTCTGCTTCCACTGAATAGATCCGGCAAGAAACTCAATGGTTACATTTTTTTTTTCAATGAATAAAAGTTGTGTACATTCTCAGGAACAGCAACAGAATATGAGCATCTAAGTAACATTTCCGTCGAGCGCGAGCGCGAGCGCGTCGGCGTGCAGGTTCCCGGCGGCCAGCAGCCGCTCGCCGGCGCCGCCAGCTGTATGCTGTGTGTACCTGCAGCGCGCGGATGCGGTGCGCGAGCGCGTCGGCGTGCAGGTTCCCGGCGGCCAGCAGCCGCTCGCCGGCGCCGCCAGCTGTATGCTGTGTGTACCTGCAGCGCGCGGATGCGGTGCGCGAGCGCGTCGGCGTGCAGGTTCCCGGCGGCCAGCAGCCGCTCGCCGGCGCCGCCAGCTGTATGCTGTGTGTACCTGCAGCGCGCGGATGCGGTGCGCGAGCGCGTCGGCGTGCAGGTTCCCGGCGGCCAGCAGCCGCTCGCCGGCGCCGCCAGCTGTATGCTGTGTGTACCTGCAGCGCGCGGATGCGGTGCGCGAGCGCGTCGGCGTGCAGGTTCCCGGCGGCCAGCAGCCGCTCGCCGGCGCCGCCAGCTGTATGCTGTGTGTACCTGCAGCGCGCGGATGCGGTGCGCGAGCGCGTCGGCGTGCAGGTTCCCGGCGGCCAGCAGCCGCTCGCCGGCGCCGCCAGCTGTATGCTGTGTGTACCTGCAGCGCGCGGATGCGGTGCGCGAGCGCGTCGGCGTGCAGGTTCCCGGCGGCCAGCAGCCGCTCGCCGGCGCCGCCAGCTGTATGCTGTGTGTACCTGCAGCGCGCGGATGCGGTGCGCGAGCGCGTCGGCGTGCAGGTTCCCGGCGGCCAGCAGCCGCTCGCCGGCGCCGCCAGCTGTATGCTGTGTGTACCTGCAGCGCGCGGATGCGGTGCGCGAGCGCGTCGGCGTGCAGGTTCCCGGCGGCCAGCAGCCGCTCGCCGGCGCCGCCAGCTGTATGCTGTGTGTACCTGCAGCGCGCGGATGCGGTGCGCGAGCGCGTCGGCGTGCAGGTTCCCGGCGGCCAGCAGCCGCTCGCCGGCGCCGCCAGCTGTATGCTGTGTGTACCTGCAGCGCGCGGATGCGGTGCGCGAGCGCGTCGGCGTGCAGGTTCCCGGCGGCCAGCAGCCGCTCGCCGGCGCCGGCCAGCTCGCGCACGCGCTCGCCGCGCGCCGCCAGCTCCGCCTCCAGCGCCTCGTGCTTCTTCAGCAGCCCCTGCACGGCCGCCATGCTGTCGCCGCACTCGCCCACCACCACCAGCTGCTGTTTCTCGCTACACACATACATACATTGCATTACTCCAACGAGAGAAGATGGGCAAACGGTTTCGATTCTAACACGTCTTTATAATCCATACTTCCACGCATTCCGATCCACAATCATCGCTAAGTATTACCTGATCCAGGCCTCCTCCTCGTCGACCTTGGCTAAGAACTGCTGATAGGCCAGGGACTGCTGCAGCTTGGCCCCGCGCTCGGCGGCCAGCGCCTGCAGCTCGGCCCAGGCTAGCGCCAGCGCCTTCAGCCGCTGCTCGATCTCGGGCACGCCGAGGTTGGACACGTCCATCAGCTTCTCGCCGGCCTCCTGCACGGCCTGGATGGCGGGCTCGTGGCTCGCCAGCTCCGCTTCCAGTCGCTTGTGCTTCTTCAGGAGGTTCTGCACGCCGGTGAGGTCGCGGCCGTAGTCGTCGGACGCGACGAGGAGTTTCTTCTCCCTAGGAAAAAAAATGTTTTAGAGAGATTGCATAGTAGTTATTTTTTTCAAGTTGGTCATTTGTGCATTGTAAAGTGTCTCATCAAGTGTCTCAGTCCTTTCCTTTAGATTCTTCATACTCGCTTACTGCTAATTCGCAGTCTTGACTCTTGAAGAGTCGTACGTAAATCATATTATGTATGTACTTCAGGATATTGAAATTAAATGAACAAAAAAAAAAAGGTTTTCTACAATATTATTTCCACAACTGTATTATGTATTTTTTCTAGAAATAAAGCAGTTATGAACAGTCAGGGAGTACCTACAACCGGACCGCGACGTCGCCACAAGCGGACGGATCTGTAATGTATTGTAATGTAATGTGGTGTGGTGTGGTGTTCGTACTTGATCCAGGACTCCTCGTCGGCGATGTCGCGGAAGAACTGGTGCAGCGTGTTGGCCTCGTGCAGGCGCGCGCGGCGGTGCGCGGCGAGGTTGCGGACGCGCTCGAAGCGCTCGTTGATGGCGGCGCGCCGCGACCCGATGCCGGCGCTGTCGAACTGCCCGCTCGACACCAGCGCGTCCGCTTGCACGTTCATGTCTGCGCCAACACACGAGCTGACTCACTCACCCACCCACTCACCCACTCACTGACTCACTGACTCATTGACTCACTGACCCAACGAGCTCAGGACAGTGCCCAGTCTCGCTACTCTATATGTCCATTACGAGTGATCCGATAGCTCGGATTATTATTCTTCCGGTATGTTCCCGAAGTATCGCAGTCAATACACGACTAAACGTGACCATTTGTCAATATTGGCCTTAGTAGAAATACCAATTACAGTGAAATTACTAGCTGTGCCTGCGACTTCGTCCACGTGGAATTTAACTTAACAAAATAGTACATTGTTACACGAGTGGTGAAAGTGACTTATTTAGTCCCGAGACGGGGTTTGGCTAATAGTTCGAAGGACAAAATAAGTCTTTCACCCGAGGTAAACACTGGGCTTTTCATTACGAATACAAGGAAAGTAAAAATAAATACAGGAATTGGCTAAAGAAATAATACAAGGAACTATGAACAATACTCTACAACTCGAAAAAAAAAGATCGGAATGCCGCCTAATTTGTTTTTTTTTCGTTGGCCGGCCAACTTCATTATTTAGCCATTATTTTTCATTTTCATCTTTAAATATTTTGCCCAAATCTATGTTATTTTAAAGAAATTGTTGAAACTAAAATATAATTAAGTCATTTAAACATATATATTCTTTAATTAATACTTAACTTTATGTTATTTCAGTCTTACATCGTGCTGTAATTGAGTGACAGTAGAAAAAGTTTGAACATGGTTCTATAGAAATGTGAAAATGGAACTAGTTTTTTTTTATAATTTGACAGCTGTCAGTTGAAAGCGATTCTCCCGGGCCGGAAATGTATTACTTTCAACCCGCTCCTCAGGCAACTTCAGACCTACTTTCAGAGTATGAGTAATGAAAAGTGTATTTAACATTTGCGAGTCGTTGTTTCGTGTTTTATATACCTACTATATCGCAAAAGCCCGCTCGCGCGTTTTGGCCCGCGCGACAGGCCGCAATTGTGATCTACTTTTTTTTTTCTAGAATAAGGTAGCCTAAGTTACTCCTTATAACATCAGCTATCTGCCAGTGAAAATCCCGTCAAAATCGGTCCAGCCGTTTCGGAGATTATCCGTAACAAACATACAGACAGACAAAAAAAATCGCGTTAGTGTTATAAGTAACGCATGTACAGTCAAGGGCAAAGATATGTACACACCACAAAATCTCACAAAATGGTGTCATCAGTAAGATCATAAATTAGGGAACATCAAAAGGTGCAAAATTATGTCCTCATCTATCAACGCATAAATTTAGAAACACCATATAATTCAAAAATATGTATACATCATTATAGGCGACAAGACGTGCGGCAATGCTTCATTTCCAAGTGGCCAGCCACTTTAGAGGAGCTATTCAAATAATAGTGATATTCATTTCGACATATTTCTTTCATTATACAGACTATGAAGCTTATTTTCAACCGAATTCAAAAAGGAGGACATCAATTCGTGTCTATGTTTTTTTTATTGTTTGTTATTTCAGTACTCCGTCATTTATAAACCGATTTGAACTTATTTATTTTTGAAGCGAAGCTTCTTTGCGGTCGTTCGGGGCGCTCGCTGCCCGGGCACTCAATCCGTGCAAATTGTGACGTAGCGTTACATGTTACACGTTACACGATGACGTCAGAGCAGCGGCGTTCTAAGCTTTATACTAAACTAGCTGAGCCCGCGACTTCGTCCGCGTGGAATTTTGATCCTTTCTTAGGGGATGTCTACGTCATAGTAGCTTTATGCATGCAAAGTCTCAGCCCGATCGGTTAAAAATTGACATAGTTTCATACAAACTTTTTTACCCTATTTTATCCCCTTGGGGGTAGAAATAATCAAAATCCTTTCTTAGCGGATGCCTGCGTCATAACATCTACCTGCATGCCAAATTTCAGCCCGATCCGTCCAGTGGTTTGGGCTGTGCGTTGATAGATCACTATGTCAGTCAGTCAGTCACCTTTGAGATATATATATTTAGAAGATATGGCTTGAAGGTTAGATAGAACAAATTACATATACTAAATATGGCTTTAAGGTTAGATAGAACATTGGTAATAATTGCACCGTGACGTCAGTAGCGTTCAAATTCAAATCGTTTATTTTGTTTAGGCCTACGGGGGCACATACAAATTGTCAATTTTACATATTTTTTTTTTCTTATATCTACAACCGGATCGGAACGCGACCTCGAACCCCCCCGACCCACTCACCGCTCTCCTAGACTCAGATGTCGAGGAGAACGACACACGCACACTCCCCGCCAGACACCGACCTCGCCGGCGAGGTCGACGAACCCCCGCTTCCGCTAGAAGGTGCGTCTACTTACCTAGACGCACCTTGGCACCCGACAAGCCCGCTGAGTTTCTTGCCGGATCTTCTCAGTCGAGGTCGCGTTCCGATCCGGTGGTAGATTTACCCTCGCCACCTCTCCTGGCAGCGGCCCAAGCCGAGGTCGTGTCCCTAGTGACGCCCTTGAGCTAGCTGCCCCCCTGCCCCTATGGCTGGAGCGCACTTGCGCTCGCCCTCTGTCCGGGTGAAGTTGTTATGGCCACTCTGGCCAACAACATATAGTCAATTCAAAAAAAAAAAAAAAAAAAAAAAAAAAAAAAAAAAAAAAAAAAAAAAAAAAAACGCGACCTCGACTGAGAAGATCCTGCAAGAAACTCAGCGGGCTTGTCTTTTTACGTCATTTTTTTTTTTAACCGCCCATTACCGTGACGTCAGTAGCATTACACGGCGACGTCAATAGCGTTACATGATGACGCCAGTAGCGTTACGCCTTGGCGTCAGTAACGTTGCACGATGAGGTCAGTAGCGTTACGCCGTGGCGTCTGTAGCGTTACACCTTGGCGGCAGTTGCGTTACGCCGTGGCTTCAGTAGCGTTACACGACGACGTCAGTAGCGTTACACGTTGACGTCAGTAGCGTTACACGATGACGTCAGTAGTGTTTCCCCGTGGCGTCAGTAGCGTTACACCGTGACGTCAGTAGCGTTACACGATTGCGTCAGTAGCGTTACGCCGTGACGTCAGTAGCATTACACGGCGACGTCAGTAGCGTTACACCGTGACGTCAGTAGCGTTACACGATGACGTCAGTAGTGTTTCCCCGTGGCGTCAGTAGCGTTACACCGTGACGTCAGTAGCGTTACACGATGGCGTCAGTAGCGTCACGCCGTGACGTCAGTAGCATTACACGGCGACGTCAGTAGCGTTACACGATGACGCCAGTAGCGTTACGCCGTGGTGTAAGTAGCGTTGCACGATGACGTCAGTAGCGTTACGCCGTGACGTCAGTAGCATTACACCGCGACGTCAGTAGCGTTACACGATGACGCCAGTAGCGTTACACGATGACGTTAGTAGTGTTACGCCTTGGCGTCAGTAGCGTTACACGATGACGCCAGTAGCGTTACGCCGTGGCGTCAGTAGCGTTACACGATGACGTTAGTAGTGTTACGCCTTGGCGTCAGTAGCGTTGCACGATGACGTCAGTAGCGTTACGCCGTGACATCAGTAGCATTACACGACGACGTCAGTAGCGTTACACGATGACGCCAGTAGCGTTACGCCGTGGCGTCAGTAGCGTTGCACGATGACGTGAGTAGCGTTACGCCGTGACATCAGTAGCATTACACGACGACGTCAGTAGCGTTACACGATGACGCCAGTAGCGTTACGCCGTGGCGTCAGTAGCGTTGCACGATGACGTCAGTAGCGTTACGCCGTGACATCAGTAGCATTACACGACGACGTCAGTAGCGTTGCACGATGACGTCAGTAGCGTTACGCCGTGACGTCAGTAGCATTACACCGCGACGTCAGTAGCATTACACCGCGACGTCAGTAGCGTTACACGATGACGCCAGTAGCGTTACACGATGACGTTAGTAGTGTTACGCCTTGGCGTCAGTAGCGTTACACGATGATGCCAGTAGCGTTACGCCGTGGCGTCAGTAGCGTTACACGATGACGTTAGTAGTGTTACGCCTTGGCGTCAGTAGCGTTGCACGATGACGTCAGTAGCGTTACGCCGTGACATCAGTAGCATTACACGACGACGTCAGTAGCGTTACACGATGACGCCAGTAGCGTTACGCCGTGGCGTCAGTAGCGTTGCACGATGACGTGAGTAGCGTTACGCCGTGACATCAGTAGCATTACACGACGACGTCAGTAGCGTTACACGATGACGCCAGTAGCGTTACGCCGTGGCGTCAGTAGCGTTGCACGATGACGTCAGTAGCGTTACGCCGTGACATCAGTAGCATTACACGACGACGTCAGTAGCGTTACACGATGACGCCAGTAGCGTTACGCCGTGGCGTCAGTAGCGTTGCACAATGACGTCAGTAGCGTTACGCCGTGACATCAGTAGCATTACACGACGACGTCAGTAGCGTTACACGATGGCGTCAGTAGCGTTACACTATGGCGTCAGTAGCGTTACACGATGACGTTAGTAGTGTTACGCCGTGGCGTCAGTAACGTTGCACGATGACGTCAGTAGCGTTACGCCGTGGCGTCTGTAGCGTTACACCTTGGCGGCAGTTGCGTTACGCCGTGGCTTCAGTAGCGTTACACGACGACGTCAGTAGCGTTACACGTTGACGTCAGTAGCGTTACACGATGACGTCAGTAGTGTTTCCCCGTGGCGTCAGTAGCGTTACACCGTGACGTCAGTAGCGTTACACGATGACGTCAGTAGCGTTACGCCGTGACGTCAGTAGCATTACACCGCGACGTCAGTAGCGTTACACGATGACGCCAGTAGCGTTACACGATGACGTTAGTAGTGTTACGCCTTGGCGTCAGTAGCGTTGCACGATGACGTCAGTAGCGTTACGCCGTGACATCAGTAGCATTACACGACGACGTCAGTAGCGTTACACGATGACGCCAGTAGCGTTACGCCGTGGCGTCAGTAGCGTTGCACGATGACGTCAGTAGCGTTACGCCGTGACATCAGTAGCATTACGCCGTGGCGTCAGTAGCGTTGCACAATGACGTCAGTAGCGTTACGCCGTGGCGTCAGTAGCGTTGCACAATGACGTCAGTAGCGTTACGCCGTGACATCAGTAGCATTACACGACGACGTCAGTAGCGTTACACGATGGCGTCAGTAGCGTTACACGATGGCGTCAGTAGCGTTACACGATGACGTTAGTAGTGTTACGCCGTGGCGTCTGTAGCGTTACACCTTGGCGTCAGTTTCGTTACGCCGTGGCGTCAGTAGCGTTACACGACGACGTCAGTAGCGTTACACGGCGACGTCAGTAGCGTTACACGATGGTGCCAGTAGCGTTACGCCGTGGCGTCAGTAGCGTTACACGATGACATCAGTACAGTTACACGATACATATAGGTATACAGAGTAGCAGCTGTGCCGCCCTATGCTCTATACTATAAAGCTTCGCTTCTTTCGGGCGTCCCTAGACCGTACTGTTTTTTTACCCACACAAACATCCGAGAAAAAGGGCAGACAACAAAGTGATCCTATAAGCGTTCCGTTTTTTTCCTCTTGAGGTGCTCAACCCTAAAAATGACATAAAACTTATACAAAATGATTACTGTGTACATATTTATGGGTTCAGTAATGTGTATATATTTATGAGCATTTGGATGAGTACAATTTTGTGCATTTTATTATGACTACATATTTTTAATAACAATACTTGTATACATATCTTTGCCCTTGACTGTACTTTCATATACATTTAGTGAAAAGGTGTTTTTTGAGATTACAAACAGACACTCCAATTTATTTTTTAATATAGATTAATTGAAGAATTTAACAGTATTGATTGATTAGAAGTCTGCAGTTCTTACCCTTGATCCTGTCCTCGTGCGCCTGGATGTCGGCTTCGACCAGCTGATGCTTCTTCATGAGGTTCTGCACGGACGCGAGGTCCTTGCCCGAGTCTTCCGATGTCAACAAGCTCTCAACCTACATAATTCAACCACAATGTAAACACCTGTAATTAATGTACCACATGTAATTAATATTACATGGTATAGATCTAGTCTGCTTTAACAAAATTGAAGTATATTTGCCCCATTTACGACGAAACTATGCTCAACACAAATCAAAGTTAAACACAATATCATAATATTGAGTAACGTTTTAAAAAGTGTTGTATGTTACCTCTCCGAGCCAGAAGTCGAGGTCCTTGACGGCGGCGATGTAGGTCCGCTGCTTGTTGGCCTCCTTCAGCTTGAGCGACTTCTCCGTGGTCTTCTGCGTGAGGAACTCCCACTGGTCCGCGATGGACGCGAGCCGAGCCTGGAGGACGAAATATATCTTAGCACACTGTGCACACACACATTTTTACATGTAATGACCCCACAACGGTGGCCATCGCTAGAAGCGTGATAGACCTGATCTTGACCTATCTATATCTGAAGGTATAGAAGCTACCAGAGCTTCTATTCGTTATTTGTTGATGGGCTCGGGGCACCGGTGGACCAAAGCCCTATCCGTTTGTAGTATAGTCCAGTTGAAAATTCGATAATTACACTTTAAAACGTTGCAAGCTTCGTGTTTTAAAATTACGAAGCTGTTACAAAGGAGAGCAAAGTTTTGAGTACTGAGCAGTATGTACACTTAGTCGACTATGATATGGTACAAGAAGCTGCGGTAAAGTCGTGTACCTGCACGGCGTCCTCGCTGCCGCTGCACTGGCCGCGCTGCACCAGGTTGCCGCCCATGGCCAGCACGGACTGGATCCGCTCGGCGTTGGCCGCCAGCTCCGCCTCGAAGGCCTGGTGCTTCTGGTGCTTCGACTGGATGTTGGCCGGGTCCTACGTCACAAATACACAACATGGTTATACAAATAACACAAATACCTTGATTATAAATGTATTACGCCAAAGTATATAATATTTTCGAGCGTATACCTTGTAGCTCTCCTCGGTAGCCAGTTGTAGTTTCTCAGCGATCCAGTTCTCCATTTCGTCGGCGTCGCGGGAGAACTGCTGCAGGGTTTGTTCATCACCCAACCTAATAGATGGAAGGCATACTTTACATTTAATACGACAGAATACCTCTGATGTGGTTATAATACATAAATATCGCCAGACTAACACACCAACTGTATGGTCCCGAACTAAGCAACGCTTGTACTATGGGTACCGTACAATGGACTGGGGGCGATCCCAGTGACACCCACACCAGGCAAATTACGCAAAGGCCATTTCCGAAATTTGCTCCGGCGGGAATCGACCCCGCAACCACCATGTGCAGTGAGCCGAGCGGCCTACACTCTAACACTGCGCCATGCGGTCGTTTAATCTACTATATAAAAATAAGTCGGGTTTTCCTTCCTGACGCTATAACTCCAGAACGCACGAAGCGATTTCCACGGTTTTGCATTCGTTGGAAAGTTCTCGGGCTCCGTGAGGTTTATAGCAAAGAAAATTCAGGAAAAATTTCAACAGAACGCGGACGGAGTCGCGGGGCACAGCTAGTATCGTATATAATATAATCGTCGCAATACCGCGACACATATCAGAAAAACAATAACAACAAGAGAACATCTAATGTATTATACGCCAGTGTGTACTCGACATGCGATCGGTTAACATAGATATTTAATTAAAGTACTCCAATAAAGCACTTATACAGGAGGACGTGAAGGCAGGGTCACTGACCGGGATCGCTTCTCGATGAGCGCCTCCTTGAGGTGTCTCCAGCGGTCGAGCACCTGGCGCCGCTTGTCGTCGATGTCGTCGGCCGCGTAGTGCTCCGACGCCGTCAGCTGGTCGGCCAGCGTGTGCAGCTGCGCGATCTTCTCCTCCTGCACACATGTCTTAGGCGGTCAGTGCGGGAGGAAAATCTCAGTTATCACAATGCTAGAGGTTACACACCAAAAATAGCTTTACCCCATACGCAACTACGCCATTCAAATACTAGTTTCTGCCCGCGACTTCGTCCGCGTAGACTTAACTAAAGAAATCTATGTGTTAATCCAGGTTATAAACTATCTGTGTTCCAAATCCGTTCAGTAGTTTTTGCGTGTAAGAGTAACAAACATACTTCCATACTCACAAACTTTCGCATTTATAATATCAGTAGGATAAAACTGCATTTATGGCGTCACGTTCAAGTGGGCGACTATATAGACACTAAAGTGTGTGCACGTGCGGAGTGTAGTGACACTGGCCGAAGTGAAGTAACAGACAAGTTAGTTGTCGAATCAAGCGACACCTGGTGACACCTTTTTTTGCCACCATTGGAAAAAAGTATCCTCAATCATCAAAATGTAAACCACGTCATACTGACATGCGCATTGATCGCCTTGTCGAAGTCCTCGTGCTTCTTGATGAGCTGCTCGACGTTGTCGGGCTGCGCGGCGTCGGGCTGGTCCCCGGCGGCGGGCGCCAGGAAGGCCTCGCGCGCGCCCATCCAGCCCTCCGCCTGCTCGCAGTCGCGGTAGAACAGCTGCAGCTCCAGGTTCTGGTCCAGCTTCATGCGCCGCCCGATCCACGCCCTGCGAGGACACACTCGCAATCATCACACCATGCACGCCGGGATACATGAGACTAGGGGTTCGAGCCAAGATAGCGTCCACCTATCGATCGATCCTATCTTTGCTAGCCGAAAGCACCTCATAGAATAGTTCGTTAATATAATAGCTACTGTGGACTCAATAGACTCGCATACTAAAGTTGATTTGCCACTTTCATTCATCCAGATAGGTCAGGCGATTATAAAAAAAACTAATGGCCATAATTAGGGTTGCAATTTCCATTAGAAACTGAGTAAATCAATTTATAACATGACAAACTGACGCTAATAATTAGCTGTGTCCGACTACATCTCAACAATAAAGTATTAACTAATCATCAACTACAGAGGTTTCTGGACGTGTTGTCTGCCATTCCCGTGGTGACTTACTTCTCCAACTCCTGCCTGGCGTCGCTCATGTTGTTCAGCTTCTCCTGTATGTCGACGCTGGCGTAGTGGCCGCCCTGCAGCAGCTGCTGCCCGAACAGCTCCAGCGCTTGGAACGTGCCCGCGCGCGCGTCCATCTCCGTGCGGTGCTCCTGCGCGCGGAGAATATTCATATATCGTGGATACATACATTTTTCTTTTAGATTTTTTGGTTTGGTCCGTTCATATTACATTGTTCGGCTTAGTACGGTAATAGTACTTTGTTTCACAAGGGGTGAATATGAACAATACTCTACAACTCGAAAAAAAAGATCGGAATGCCGCCTATTTTGTTTATTTTTCGTTGGCCGGCCAACTTCATTATTTAGCCATTATTTTTTATTTTCATCTTTAAATATTTTGCCCAAATATATGTTATTTTAAAGAAATTGTTAAAACTAAATTATAATTAAGTTATTTAATATATCTATTTAAAATATAAATACTTAACTTTATGTTATTTCAATTTTACATTGAGCTGTAATTGAGTGACTGTAGAAAAAGTTGGAACATGGTTCCATAGAAATGTGAAAATGGAACTAGTTTTTTTTGTTATAATTTGACAGCTGTCAGTTGAAAGCGATTCTCCCTAGGGCGGAAACGTATTACTTTCAACCCGCTCCTAAGGCAGACCTACTTTCCGAGTACGAGTGATGAAAAGTATAATTAGGTATATTATATATTCTTTCTACCACATATACGGTATAAGTTTGGCTCTGTTCTATTGTCGTTGCGTAAAACACTCGGTGGTCTCGAATTCATACATTCGAGTTGCGTTGTGTCCGAAAGCGTATTAACACACAAATAAACGTGAATAAAACAGAAAATATAGATTGTTATAAAATAAGAAGTAATGTCATAATATAAAATCACAAACACACATGGACAAACTGAAGACATTTGGGGGATCACACAAAAAACAATGGGTACTGTACAATTATCTTCAAAAGTGACTGTGATTATTATAACAAAGAATTTCAATAACGTTAGCTCGATTATTTTGATACTTTCAAAAACACTTTTGAACATGATTATACTTATTCACAACATTTAGGGCTCGCAAAATAAAAATACACAGGTCAAATAATGAAAACTGTTAATTAACGTGATTTTTAACTGTTATTTTTGTATTTCCTGTTACAGGTTAGGTTCCCTGCCCGTGGCTACCTACTTATTAGTTTAACCGCCGTATATTAGAGGGAGCTCGTATACAGCACATTGAGTGTGGTGTCATTGTAAACATCGTATTATTGCATACTCTGGTGTGTATTATGTTCTCGCATGTCGTGCGGACGCATGATTGCTGCTTGTATGTTGCATAAGCACAGGATAAAAAGTACCTCTTTTAGGCCCATATTAATGAATCAATCTCAAGTCTGTGAGCGGTCTTGAGTAAGCTTTTGACGTGTCATTTTGTACTGGAATGACACTTCCAAGATAATAATAATAACATTATCGCCAGAGTGAAACACCTACTGTATGGTCCCAAACTGAGCAACGCTTGTCCTATGGGTACCGTACAATGAACTGGGGGCGATCCCAGTGAAACCCAGACCAGGGGATATTACGAAAAGGCCATTTCCGAAATTTGCCCCGGCGGGAATTGAATCAACAACCACCATGTGCAGTGGGCCGAGCGGCATACGCTCGAACCACTGCACCAAGCGGTCGTCAAAGACCGCTCTCAGACTTGAGTTCAATTTCATAATACGGGCTTTAATGTTGCTTATACTATACTAGATACATAAAAATCTGAGTTCCCAGATTGAGAATAATAAGTATAAATAAAGAGATTTCGAGTGATTATTTCAAATATGCTTATACAAGTAAGTATCACGCGTCCGTTTGAACTCAGAGAACTGGTACTATGGTAGTAGTTAGCGGGGCGGGGGCACACATGCGTGCAATGCGTCTGACCTGCGGCATTATGCCGTACCGCGCGTCTATCTCCAAGCGCTGGCTCTAGAAATACACGCACTATGACTTATTTGTTCTTCAACCAATATTTTTGCAGGCCAATACAGACATCTTTGTTCAGACAGTTTTGTAATTTAAATTTAAAAATAAGTAGACGCTCCCTTGAAATCATAAGTTGGAAAGTGTTGCTAAATAATTAATAAAATGATGACTTTGAGAAAAGAATTGGTATCATTAATTAATCATTGATGTACAAAAATACATAAAACATAATTTTGGCTGGGAAACCATAGAGTATCTTGGCAATTTTCATCATCGATATAGATGACGATATTTCTTAAAGTACAGTTGTCTGCATGAACATTACATCATTTATTAGTCACTTCGGGATCCACATATGGTTCTGATGGTCTTTACAGGGTATATAACATGTGAGGTCATGGTAGTGAGCTGCGCGTACCTGGTGTCGTTCGAGCAGAGCCTCGGCGCCGGTGACGTCGTTGGCGAGCTCGTCCGAGCTCACCAGCGCCATCATGGAGTTGATCCAGGCCATGAGGTCGCGGTAGTCGGACAAGAACCTGTGACAAATACAATTTTATAAGTACTTTGGTCTCGTGACTTGTTGCAGAACTGAAGAATAGGCGTGAACGACTCAATACCCTCATGATTTGTAGTCATTATAATAATAATATTTATTATTAAGCCCTTTTTGACGTCCCACTCCTGGGCACGGGCCTCCTAACCCTACAAAGGGGATTCAGGCCCTAATCCAACACGTTGGCCCAGTGCGAGTTGGCGGATTTGACTTTGACTTTAGATTTTCTAAGACACGCAGGTTTCCTCACGATGTTTTCCTTCACCGTAAGCGAGTGACAAACCTAGAGGTGCGAGCCGGGGCTTGGACCTAGGACCTGGTGCCCGCAAGACGCGTGCTTTAACCAATCGGCTATCGCTGTAGTCATTAAAATTGACAAACAAGTGGTTTGTTATTTCGTTCCATTCCAGCGGAACACAACGAGCAACCGTGGACATAGCGGTTACCTCTGCAGATCATAGGAGTCGAGCAGCTTCTCCTTCCTGGCGTTGGCGCGGCCCTGCAGCTGCTGCCACGCCTCGTTGATCTCGCGCTGCTTGCTGTAGGTGGCGTCGGCGGAGTCCCCGTGCGTGGCCATGAGCCGGTTGGCGGTGTCGTCCAGCTGCGCGATCTTGTCGCCCAGCGCGGCCAGGTCGCGCTCGAGCCCCTCGTGCTTGCCTGCCGACATACAATACTATGTAAAAGACCTACGCACGGCGGAACGAGCCATGAGTCGTATTGGCAGATCGTTATCACCCGACCGACGAGCTTACTGATAGATCGCTACTAGCGATTTCAATTTTAATTTAAACTAAACCACAGCCACACACTAAAATCCTACTAATATTATAAATGTGAAAGTTTGTGAGTGTGGATGTAATGTATGTATGTATGTTTGTTACTCCTTCACGCAAAAACTACTGAACGGATTTGGATGAAATTTGGAACACAGATAGTTTATAACCGGGATTAACATATAGGATACTTTTTATCCCGATAATCCCGAAATTTTTGTTACGTTAAATACTACGCGCACGAAGTCGGGGGGCACAGCTAGTAAATAGATAATTTTTGTTATTGTTTCGCCTTAATTTCTTTTTAATTAAAATTGCAGTTTATTAGCATTTCATATCGCTTCTTGATGGCCACGGTATTCATAAAGTGTCTGGTTTTGGATTTTTACATCGTATGTTTGGACGAAAGTTGAAAGCAAGTTAAAAAAGATAGACAACAAGTAATGTGCAAGTGGCTAATTAACAATCCGTCATATTAAGTGTAGTTGGTATGTCAAAGTGTAGTTGGTATGTCAAAGTGTAGTTGGTGTGTCAAAGTGTAGTTGGTATGGCAGCGTCCGGCGTCCGGCGCGCACTCACGCTGCAGCGTCTGCACGGAGCGCAGGTCCTTGCCCAGGTCGTCGGAGGCGAGCGCGGCCTCCTTCTCGGCGATCCAGTCCTTGGTCTCGTCCACGTCGCGGTGGAAGCGCTGCACCTCGTGCGCCGAGCCCAGCTGCGCGGCGCGCTCCGCCGTCAGGTGTTGCAGCGACGTCCACTTCGAGTTCAACTCCTGCACGCAATCATCACAGATAAAGAACCACCCGACAATATTACCCGTTTGAAATAAAAAGAAAAGCGACTCGGACACTCGAATCAGTCGAGTATGCACCTTATTGCCGCGTGGCGAGACTGGCTTTTATTTGTTGTGTCCTTGCAAATATGCATTTTGAACTTAGTATTAATATTATTCTGTAGTATTGCTTCGGTTTACGTTATGAAATGGCGATCCGGCGGAGGACCAGGGGTGTTTGGTAGTTATTAGGGCAGACCTTGGTCCACCATTGGACTTCTTCCGGCTGATAAATCTAATAAATAAATATCGCCAGACTGACACACCAACTGTATGGTCCCAAACTGAGCAACGCTTGTACTATGGGTGCCGTACAATGGACTGGGGGCGATCCCTTGCCCGAGCCCGCAACCACCCGGTGCAGTGGGCCGAGCGGCCTACGCTTGAACCACTGCGCCATGATGGATGGATGTATGTATGTATGTATGGATGGATGGATGGTAATGCTAAGTCCGCACCTGCATCTGCGTCTTGATCTTGAGCGCGGCCTCGGTCTGGCCCACGGTCATGAGCTGCACGGCGATCTCGTTCATCTCGGCGAGCCGCACCTCGTTGGCGCGCAGGTCGTTCTGGAAGTCGTCGAACTTCTTCTGCATCACCTCCACCTGCTCCAGGTCCTCGCCCACGTCCTGCACTTGCGCGTGCATCTCCTGGACAAAGACACAAAAAAATATAATTTTGTATTGCCGATTGGTTAAGCACGCATCTTGCGGACACCAGGTCTTTGGGTTCAAACCCAGGCTCGCACTTCTGGATTTTTCGAAATCTATGTGCGAAACATAATTTCTATATAATTATCATTTGCTTACGGTGAAAGAAAACATCGTGAGGAAACCTGCATGTCTTAGAATATCTAACAAATTTTCGAAAGACATGTGAAATCGCACTGGGCCAACGTGGTGGATTATGGCCTGAATCCCTTTCGTGTTGAGGGTAGGCCCGTGCCCAGGAGTGGGACGTCAAAAGGGGTAAATTTTATTATTATATTATTTATATATATAATTAATACATTCTATATTGAGTGCACATTCCTGACGATCATAAGTCATTATATTTACATACAAAATGTTCTAGCCATACGTTTGTCTTACGTACCTTGTCCTTGATCCAGGTGGCGAGCTCGGCGGCCTCGCGCACGAGCACGTACGCCTTGACGGTCTCGTTGAGCTTGTTCTGGCGCTCGCGAGCCAGCCCCAACAGGCTGTCATATTGACCCTCGATCTACGAGACAATTACTCTTACTTTACTCCCTACGTTATAGTGTTCGGAAGGTCTACCAAAACAATAGAAGCATATCTTATTTGGTCGAAATAAGACTATATTTATCATGGTCTAAAGGTTGATTTTGCAGCCAGTCAAGTGGGGGTGACTAAACTTAAGGGGTTGGGTACTGATACTTGGCGTGTCAGAAAAATCTTCCCCTCGAGTAACTTTTGGTATGATAAAAGGATTTTTAAATCCTAAGCAAATTAATGAAACTGCGATCAGTTACTTTTAGAAATGACATAATAAACCAAATAACTAACTAACTTTAATTCTAATTTCAGAATGAACCTTTAAAAGTAAAACTACAACAGCGAATCAATTATAAACCATTTCATACCTGGTTTTGCCTAGCAGCGATGGAGCTGGAGTCGGCGAGATTCTGCTGCGACGAGGAGAGGCCAGCCTCGATCTTCTTGACGTAGGCGGCGGGCACGAAGCCCTGGCGGTCGTTCACCTCCACCTTCCACCAGTCCTGGCCAGACGGAAACAACTCGTAAGTGCATATACTTACAGTCTATTTCACATTTATAATATCCTTATAGATTGGTATGTAAGTATGTCCTATTTTGTATGCTGTACATACATACTATCCAATGACCTTACATGTTTAATGGATAACACAGATCAATATGCCATAGACGCCGCATATCCTGATATGCCCTGGGTACCCTAGCACCCTCGCGCTCCGCTCGCTTAACATAAGCATTGCCACTGCGTTTTGATTAGTCTATCCACTGCTCGAACTTGAATGGACCAATTAGATTCGCCGTCTTCCCCGATACCCCGCAAACTTTTGAGCAAAGTGTATTCGCCTACTCTTGGTTACACTCTCATACAATAGTAGACTTTAACGTTGTCATGTCCTATTCGTCTATGATGGCTAATAACTGGGAAAGATAACATTCGAATGCATTTGAGAAGGCTTGATAATACGCTAAACCTGTGTACAGGTAGTGCGCTATTTGCATATACATTAGCTACCATCGACCGTCACTGCCAGTATATTTAAACCACATAACATGTCGTGCTGAAGGCTTTTTGTCGTCATTCAAATATCCTCACGTAATTTCAATACATGAGCGATTTGTTACAATATATCAGAGCTATTCAATTGAAAGACAATAGGTAATATTCTAATACAATACTGTGACTGTTATCATTAACCGACATCATAAAAGGAAGAGGTTCTCATTTCGGTTCTAGGTTCTAGGATTCAGTTGTATACGTCAATGTATACGTTTTTACAATAAGCTTCCCAATGAAATCCGAGATTTACCTATCAATAAGTTTAAAACCCTAATTAAAACTAAACTCACTGCAAAGGGTTATTACAAAATCTCGGATTATTTGGATGATAAATCAGCTTGGGACTAAGCAGCTCAAATCTCTACAGTCAATAATAATGTCAAAGCGTAGCGTGTCTTGCCCTACTAGTCCGAATTATTTGTATAATTCTTGATAACATCAAAAGGCAACACACTGGAGCTATTTTAATATTTATATTAATGTCTAAGTACTACCCTTTGTAATTATTGAAAATAAGCAACTGGCGATAAAAAAATAAAAAAAAAAATGACATGTAAAAAGACAAGCCCGCTGAGTTTCTTGCCGGATCTTCTCAGTCGAGGTCGCGTTCCGATCCGGTTGTAGATATAAGGAAAAAAAATATGTAAATTGACAATTTGTAAGTGCCCCCGTAGGCCTAAACAAAATAAATGATTTGAATTTGAATTGAATTTGAGTTGTATTTTTTTATATTTGTTACCACAGAACTCCGTCATTTATAAACCAAATTGAAATTATAATTTTTATTTGAAATTATGTACTTCCAGATTGCTTCCATAGATAGATATGCCCATGCCTTAAATTGGAGTCGGTGCCAATTCAAGTAAGTAGGTATATGGTAGATACCTAAGAAATTGTCCTAACATAGTGTAAATACAATGGCACCGACACCAAATGAAATAAATTATTAGGACCTGACTTATTTCTAGCTTTTTATTACACCTCGGTTTTTTTAAGTCAGTATTTTTTTTTATGATTATTTCCACGCTTCAACATTTCTAATGCTAGGGAACCGAAATGTTTCACCTGAAGCTTTTTCATGACTACTAGTTCGGTTGACCCGCTAGTCGGTTGCCTACGTAAAAAAATAGATGTCAAATGTTTAGGATCCCCTAGTGACGATAGCTAGGCCGTAGACGCTGGCTATTAGCAAGCATAAAATTAAGCTACTGCTATAGCTTTAATCGGAGGCTAAGGTAGGTCTTAATAAAACGTTTGAGTGAACTTCTAAACTGTTTTCACAGGTTTGGTAGAACAATGTGACAGAACAAACGACGCGAAAACAGAAGAATCGTTTCAATCAATAATTATTGTTACAACCTATTTATCTAATATCTACAGCTATATCCACGTTTAAATTAATAAGATAAGGCGCATTATGGGAGAGACCGTTGCTCAACATATCACGAAACAACTTCATTAAGGCCTGTATGAATTAATAAATCGATCTCACGTCTGAGAGCGATCTTGGAAATGTCATTCCAGTACAAAATGACGTGTCAAAACCGTACTTAAGATCAGTCTCAGACTTTGAGATCGATTTATTAATACGGGCATAACTAACGTAACGGCGAGTATTTTACAACCTGTGGTTCCGGCCTGTCTGCTTACATTTCACTTTATGGCATTTCGGAAAAATGTAGTTCTGTAAGTATGCCAAGCCCTAATGTTTGTTTACCACAACTTACATGTGTCAAAATCTTCTTTCTATCGCCCCTCCTATTATACCCATACACATTCTCAACAAACAACACCACTAACCAACTTAACACTATCATGATCTAACACTAATATCACTTCACTATCACAGAACGATTCACTGGTTGTTTAATAACTAGGGCTGTTTACATTTTGGCTTTACTAAACACGAACTAAACACACTGATTTAGTATGATCATTTCTAATGATTCTGGCCACTAAATAATGTAAATAAAAACGTTTTTAAATGATACTGGCAGACAATCGCAATTATTTAAATTCGGAACATGTTCAGTTTGTTTTTATTTATATAAAAAAGTTTTTATCTATTGGTGCACGTTCGTTCGTCGCGGTCGTTCATCGTATAATGTTTTCACGTGTCGTCATTTCGTGTGTTACGTAAACGACTCGGTTCGTACCAGATAACAATGGATGGTAGGAAATAAAACATTGTAGTACTGTCGTGAGGAAACTAGTTAGACTTTGTTAGTGTATCTATTTGAATAGTAAATAGGAATGACATGTTTCAGACATAGCTATGTAATATTTATCATGCTGAATAAAGCATAGAGCTATATTAAGCTGTTTGAATTCAACACCAAGGTGCCTGGTCTTTGGGCAATCCCGATTATCGAATAGGTATGAGTTAAGTTGAATATTTCGATAACCGCGGCGATAGCACGGCCGATATACCGCAGGCGTTTATCAACGGGTCTTTAATGTTATTACATTTCAAGGTAAGCCAATTTATTGAGTTACGTAACATTTCGAGAGTATACAGCGTGTTTCAAACGTCCGAAATATTAATTTAGGTTTATAAACGGTAACTGATAATATGTAGATGTCCAGTAGATATGGACTAACAGCAACTATTATATTTTCTGAGTTTTGTGCTTTTGAATATCTGCCACAAGTTTGCGGCCTCAGAACACATCTAATGGGCTGGAAAACAGTGTAAACTGAATTCATAAATATCATCTAAAGTTTGTTCACAATTAGCACGGGCTATTTTTAATTTTATGACTTGGAATTACGATGTATTTTATACCATTAAATATTTTGTGCCCGTAATTCATCCAAACCGTATAAGAAAATTTTATATTACATTATCAAGGAGGAAATATTTGCATAATAATGTCGTAGTAAAGATTGCACTGGACCCACGCAGGAGCTGGCTGGGCTCTCCCGGATATCACGTAGTGTCATGTTAATTGCAATACTGCACAGGAAAAGTTACCGTGACAAAAGGAAGTCTACACTTCACTAAATTACCCGACAAGCCCGCTGAGTTTCTTGCCGGATCTTCTCAGTCGAGGTCGCGTTCCGATCCGGTGGTAGATTTACCCTCGCCACCTCTCCTGGCAGCGGCCCAAGCCGAGGTCGTGTCCCTAGTGACGCCCTTGAGCTAGCTGCCCCCCTGCCCCTATGGCTGGAGCGCACTTGCGCTCGCCCTCTGTCCGGGTGAAGTTGTTATGGCCACTCTGGCCAACAACATATAGTCAATTAAAAAAAAAAAAAAAAATAACTTCACTAAAAGCGGAATACTAAACACTTATGTAGATAAGTTAGATGGCCATCAATCAGGCAGTCATACTATAAATTCCTTCATGATTCTGTGTCGGAAACCGCAATGACAGTAAGAAATAAATATGTAGACAGCCAAAATCAACCAATGTATAATAAAATAATATTTCCGTTTTCGTATCGCTTTTCGTTGACCGTGGTATAAAATCATAAAGTCGTTCAACAAAGTACTTCAGTAGAGCGTGGGCTTTGCATTTTAATTACAACTTAACTTGAATAGGCTTTTAAATATTATTATTTTATGCCTATCGCTCATGTTATTACAATAACGGCCTATAGCAAGATGTGTCGCCAGTCTTGTTTGATAAATTATTTCATATGTTAACGCATCGCTTGCGACTTGATGATTTTGAATATTTTACATGCACATATTACACATTGGATTATGAATACAATAATAGCAAATTTTCGATTAATGTGTGGTATTTTTTTACGTATTACTAGCAATGTTAATTTATCACTTTACTAGTAATCCCCGTTAGCCCCTCCAGTTAAGCTAATGCTTGTGTTAGGAGTCGACTCACATCAATAGATTAATGGCCAATATAGGGATCGAACCCGGAACCTCTTAGTTTCCAGACCGCCCCCTCTAACCACTAGGCAATGGACGCTTCGAACTGCACTAGGCTATTAAACCTTATAATTTTATCTAAAGTAATGTAGATATATCTAACCAGCGCCGGCTCCTCTCCATGTAGCACCCGGGTGCAATCAACACCATATTTTTTTATGACTAAATTATGTTGGCCAGAATAGCAATAACAACTTCACCAGGACGGAGGGCGAACGCAAACCGCGCTGCAGCCAGAGGGGCAGGGGAGCAGCTAGCTCAAGGGCACCACAAGGGGCACGGCCTCGGCTTGGGTTGCTGCTGAGAGAGATGGCGGGGGAAAGCCAGCACCGGCTCGGAATGCAACAATCAATACCCTGGCGCCCTCAAGGGGATAACATGGGCGCAAGGTCCTTGAGGACCCCGCCAGGTAGCGGGCTCGGGAGCGGCATCTAAGACCCTGCGGCCGCGTGCGCCACACCCCGCACCATAGGTAGAGCATCCTGTATCTCACCTTGTTGTTGGAGTTGAGCAGCGTGAGCACGTCGCCGCGCTTCATGGAGACCTCGCGCGGCGACTTCTCCGCATAGTCGTACAGCGCCACCACGCACTCCTTGCCCGACACGTCCACCACCGGCGACTCTTGTTGCTGTACCACCGCAAACATTAAAAAAAAAATAAAGATCGCCAGACTGACACACCAGCTGTATGGTCCCAAACTAAGCAACACTTGTACTATGGGTACCGTACAATGGACTGGGGGCGATCCCAGTAACACCCAGACAAGACAAATTCCGAAAAGGTCATTTCCGAAATTTGCCACGGCGGGAATCGAACCCGCAACCCCCATGTGCAGTGAGCCGAGCGGCCTACGCTCGAACCACTACGCCAAGCGGTCGTCAATATATCTATCAATTGAAAATCTAGCTTAGCGCTCGAGAGCGAATCATGTAAAGTTATAATATATATGCTGTACGTTTAATGGTGGCTATAATGGTTGCTAAAACGTCTCGTTTTTGTTGAAACCTGCGGTCATGATACTGATTGCCATTTTTTGTATGGTACTATTTCATTTTCTACACAATTGCATTTCAACTCTTACCAGAAACATACGTAGCTATAAATATTCATACCACACGTTCTTCATATACAATCTAGCCAAGGTCTTAACCTCATATGATGACGATAAAATTTTCATACATTCTAATTTTTGTAGTCTCTACTCACCCGGCAGGCGTTCGCCTGTTCCCGCAGCGACTTGATGGTGTTTCCGAAGGCCTCCAGGTCGGAGAGCAAGGCCTCGTGCTTCTTGAGCAGCGCCTCGGACGAGTCCTCGTCCTTGCCGTAGTCCTGCGTGTTGGCCATGGGCTCCTTCTCGCGCATCCACGACTCCGCCTCGTTGGCGTCCGCGAAGTACTGCTGCGCTTGGAGCGAGTCCTCCAGGTCTTGTTTGCGCTGTTGGGAATAGCGTGAGGTTAATTATGATGAAATGAGGAGTGTATGAAGTAACATCACTACCAGTTCTTCAGTGAATGTCGAAATAAACGATTGTTAGCCCGCTTCACATTTTTTTATGTTCATTTGATTTTTCCTCTACAGTGGGTGTCATTTTCATTCATTGCATTTTCCCTATGACTCGCTTTTAACCTATTCTAGAATACACATACAAAAAAGAAATAACGTGGCATCAAATGCATGGACTTTGAGAGTAAAAATAAGCGAACATGGTATTCCAGGGCATAAATGATAACAGTAAAAGTATTTATTCAAATCCGGTCAGCCGCAAATTAGTTCGCAATTCTTTTTTGTTGTGTCATTAATGTCAGAAGGTTCTTATGAAAGTCAAAAATAAGAAAGTTGGACGGAACAATAGGGGTAGGAACTGTAAGGGTCAGCTCGTAAATAATATATGTGGTAGTGGTGGGTACCTGCAGCGCCTTCTCCTGCAGCTGCGTCCACTGCTGGTGCAGATGGTGCAGGCGCGCGGCGATGTCGTCGGCGGCGAAGTGTCCGGCGGCCTGCAGCGCGGCGCCGGCGGCCCGCACGGCCTCCACGCGCGCCTCGTGCTGCGCCATCTCGCCCATCACCGCCTGGTGCTTCTTCATCAGGTTCTGCACGCCGATCAGGTCGCGACCTGCGCCGGACGCAACTATGTACTGTCCGCCCGGCCCACTCGCCTTCGCCCAGTTTAGACCACGCTCGGTGTTCACGTACACTTTGCAGTCAATATAATACGCCCAATGGAGAACCCATAGCTTCATGCCTATAGGAATATCCTTCTAATATTTTCAGTCTTAATTTCTGGGTGATTCATAAGTTGAATACTACATCTATCATGGCTTATCCCCCCACCCCGCTATACATATAAGACACTTTACTGAGTTCCTCAACGCCACATTTCGTTGGATGAAACAAATGATCTGACCAATCACGTGGATCGCGTTCATAGAAAGGTCATCTCGTGTATGTAGTGGTAATAGTTAGTTCAAAAGTGGTATCTGACCTCTGTTAGTGGACGCGATGATAGGCTCCTTCTCCCGGATCCAGGCGGCCTCGTCGTCCAGGTCCCGGAACAGCTGCTGCGCCTGCAGCGAGTCCAGCAGGCGCCGCTTGCGGATCGCCATCGGCTTGTCCAGCGCCGTGTAGCGCGTCACGAGCCCGTCCTGAGTGGGGGATACTCAGTCAGTGTTTGGAACGAGGTTGCTTATTTAAATGGTAGACAATAGTACATACTTCCTTGTATTATTTCTTTAGCCAATTCCTGTTTTTATTTTTACTTTCCTTGTGTTCGTATTGAAAAGCACAGTGTTTACCTCGGGTGAAAGACTTATTTTGTCCCTCGAACTATTAGCGCCCTTGCTACGCTCGGGCGCCAAACCCCGTCTCAGGAAAAATAAGTCACTTTCACCACTCGTGTAACAATGTACTATTGTGAATTATCAGATAATTACTTTTACAAAATAATGTTAAGATCATCGCCAGCCGCATTCACGGGCTTATTGCGACTCGCGTGACGTCATCGGTCCATCTGGTGACCCGCCTACCGGCTCGTGGTCGACTTAATTAGAATCACGCAGATTTCAATATCAATTAGTCGTAATTAAATTTTAAGTTCACTAGGTGTCCGAAGTGGCCTGTTAGTGTCAGCAGTGGGACATAATAGGCTTATAATAATAACAACATAGAGCGGGGAAATTATCAACACTGAGATTACGTTTTTTTTTTTGATAGTGTATAAAAAGAGTTCGTTTTAGAGAGGAACGTCCAAATCCGTAAGACTATTTTCGAAGATCTATAGTGTCAGTGATACACAGCTTTCGTTTATCATATATATCATACCCGCTTGGTCTGTATGTTGTCGGCGTCGAAGTGCCCGCGCTCGATGAACTGCTCGGCCTGCGTGCGGATGGCGTCGATGCGCTCGGCGTGCGAGCTCACGTCGGCCTCCAGCAGCGCGTGCTTCTTCTGCAGGTTCTGCACGCTCGTCAGGTCCTGACGACAACGATTACTTTTATTTAAACGCAAGTACCAACAATCTGCAATATTAGCATCGTCTCAACGAATGCTTAGATCTGACCATAAGGTTCGCAACTACACACGACGGCGATATGTGCACTGTTCACACATTGTTTTGTTTATTTTTTGGTATTTTTAAGTTTATTTCTAAAGTTAAAGTAGTTGTTTTCCCATTAAACATCTTTTTTAACAATATTATAAATAAAATCGGTCACAAATCCACGCTTTCGGCTTAAAATGTGACACACAATGGTCAGACTTTATAGAAAAAGTGGCTTATTAAGATAAGGATACCAGCCATGATGACATGGTGTGAAGTGTGGACCGACCTTGCCGTAGTCCTCGCTGAGCAGCTGGCCCTCCACCTCGGAGAGCCAGAGCTCGATGTCCTCGACGGCGCGGTTGAACTGCTGCTGCTGCGCCGCCTCCTGCAGCTTGCTGCCCTTCAGCTCCGAGGCCAGCACCAGCTTCTCCCACTGCCCGCCCAGCTCGTCCACGCGGGACTCGATTTGGGCTGGACATATAAAAAAGGGTAAGGATGGGAAGTTGGTTCGTATGCCTTCTTGATATAACGCTCAAAATGGGTATCAAACAATCGAGCGAACCAAATCTATGAGATTAAATATCAAACTATTTGTTAAAAAAAAAAAACAACTCGCCAAGGCAATTAAACCTCTTAGTCTAATAATAACAAGACCTATTATCTCTTGCGACATGTTCCATTATTACACACGTTTAGCGAAGTGTTCCTGCTCGAGCAGCCGGCTGCCGGTGACATTGATGTCGTCGATGCGCGGCTTGTTGGCCTGCAGCTCCTGCTCGAAGTTCTGGTGCTTCTGCACTTTGCCGTTCAGGTTCGTGGGGTCCAGGTACGAGTCGTCCGTGGCGAACTTCAGCTTCTCATTTATCCAACCTGGGTACAGAGGCGAACATTGTTCAGGGCTATAAGAGTAAAGTCCACTCTATAAAAGGTATGTTTGCATCTCCCTAAAGTGCCAGCCTTTGCCGCGTCTGCTCCCTTCTAGTATATGTACTGGGCGACGGTGACCACTTACCATCAGGTGGACCGCGTGTCAGAGTGCCAATATAAAAAGGCATAATAAGGCATAAATAAGAATACCATACACTTCTTTGACCCCATCACTGATGTGTATGTGTCTATCCATTTCTACCCCCTTTAGGAATGAATCAAGTCACGATAATACCCGACCTACGACGTCGCTGTTGTGGCCTAACTATGCTCGAGCAAAATTCTATAACTATTATTGCATTAAACAAAACAGAAAAATTCTAGGGATATGAAATATTAGGACATTGCATTATAAAATGTTGGAAAACCTACCGACAATCAATATATAAGTATTAATAGCTTACCCTTGGTCTCGTCGCAGTCACGCTCGAACTGCTGGTACTTGTAGGCGTCCTCGAGCAGCGCGCGGCGCTGGCTCGACTTCTCCAGGAGAGCGGCGCGACGCTCCAGCAACTATTCAACATCAATATTATCATTATTATATAATACTAGCTGTGCCCACGGACTTCGTCCGCGTAGTATTTAACGTAACAAAAATTTCAGGATTATCGGGATAAAAAGTATCCTATATGGTAATCCCAGTTATAAACTATCTGTGTTCCAAATTTCATCCAAATCCGTTCAGTAGTTTTTGCGTGAAGGAGTAACAAACATACATACATACATACATACATACATACATCCACACTCACAAACTTTCACATTTATAATATTAGTA
Organism: Notodonta ziczac; assembly: GCA_918843915.1. Lineage (NCBI taxonomy): Eukaryota > Metazoa > Arthropoda > Insecta > Lepidoptera > Notodontidae > Notodonta > Notodonta ziczac. The sequence continues at coordinate 13,193,991 of OU974039.1, read as the reverse complement.
GGATAGTAGGATACTGATGGTAAAAGTCTTCCCAACTTCGTGCCTAGCCATTAGGTACTCTAGATTAGAATTACTTTATATATTCAAAACATATACTTATGAGTCTTAAAAATATTGGAATATTATTCCTAAGGGGCCATCCATAAATTACGTCACACGTTACGGGGGAGGGAGCGGGTCGACGACCCAAATTTTGTGTCATCACATTGTTTTTTAATATAATATTTTATACCTAAGTATAACAACACTAAATTAAACGTAAAATTGCAAAATATGTGACATCACACCGGTAGGGGGTTTCACAAATATGACAAGCTGTGACAAGGACGGGGGAGGGGTCAAAAAATCATGAAAATCGTGTGACGTTACTGACCATCTCCCGCCTCTGCGCGACGTCGTCAGCGGCGTAGTGTTGTCCCTCGATGAGCTTGGACGCGAACTCGTCCAGCGCCTTGATCTTCTCCTCCTGCGCCACCAGGGACTTCTCAAAGTCCTCGTGTTTCTTGAGCAGCGCTTCCACGGAGTCCAGGGAGTCACCCACGTCCTCGTTCGCTAGGAAAGCCTGAAATCAAATGCGAATTAATATTGGAAAAATCCCTTAAATGCCTCACAACGCAGGTGGAGGTGGATAAACATTCCGGCAAGGTCATTAGCAGCTTTAGCCGGAGTTTTCCTGACAGACGATTCTGACACAACAACTACATATACGACTATATTATAGCTTGAACTTGAGTATGGGATGAAAAAATCTAAAGAAGAAAGCTGTGGAATAATTTAGTGCATCACCATCTTAAAACGTAAGGAGTATTACGTAAACAAGTTTTAAGGATGTTAAATTAGAATAGTGTGTATAATAACCTCCTGCTTGTGCATCCACGCGTCGGCCTGCTCGGTGTCCCGGTAGAAGAGCTGCAGGTCCATGCACTGCAGGTACAGCACGCGGCGCTGCTCCCACAGCTGCTGCAGCGCGCTGTGCTCCCGCTCGAGGTTCTCCAGCGCTGATGACACTTCGCTAGACGCGCGGTGACCGCTCTCCACAAGCGCTTGGCCCGCTGCAGCGCACGAGTGGATCACGTCTTCGCGGGCGTCCATCTCGCCCTAAGGAAATTACAGATGGTTCATAACGACATTCTGAATTACAAGAGTGCAACTAAAAAGGTGAAATTTTACACTCAAAAAACGGAATATATAATTTCCATGAATCATACGCAGGATATTCCGTTTATGTATAATTGATTAAAGAATAAGAAAGTCAATACAATCATCCTTTATTAATAGCGGCAGAAGTTAAACTTTCAATGCAAGTAAAATTGTCTACCATTTTCTAAATTCTCAGACTATTTTACTGTCTATTTTTTAATTATTTTTATTTGGTTTAGTTTGATGTTGTTTATCTGTGCGTACCTTGTGCTCCTGGTGCTTCTCGAGCAGCGCCTCCGCGCCGGGCACGTCCTTGGCGAGGTCGTCGGCGGCGATGAGCGCGCGGATGTCGCTCACCCACGAGATCAGGTCGCGGTAGTCCGCCAGGAACCGGTGCAGCGCGTACGACGACTCCAGCTCGGACCGACGCTCCTGATGCCGACAACGTCATTTTATAGTAAAATATCGACAGCTTAAAAAGACAAGGACAAGGGTAAAAGACTCAGGGGAAGACTAAAAGAGAGATGGATAGACGAGATAAACAAATTACCTGGCAAAGAGTGGCTTACGAAGTCAATTAATGGAAACACTTGGATAAAGTTGGAGGTAGCATTTACAAGTGAAGAAACCTTTTCAGGCAAGAATTTAGAAAAAAAAACCACAAGCCTTTAATTGAAAAATCTAAGAAATAAACGGGAACAAAAAAAATAATTATAAGTTTATTGCAGTTTTCACTTATGAATGAGCAAGACACCCTTGAGTGTTGAAACTTGTGAAATTTAAACACACGCGATCTACTTTCAGGGGCTACTAAATTGAATTTATACAACTTATAGATTTGTTTTTTTAAGATGACTAGCAATGCGCGTTTATCACATAACTTATTCCCGCCCCTCCAGCTAAGCTATTGCTTATGTTAGGAGCACGTCAATAGTTTAATGGCCAGGATACGAACTCTTAACGGCCCCTCTAACCACTAAGCTATTGACTCCTTATAATAAAAAGAAATACATGGAATATCTGAAAGTACAACAAAACAGTAAACACGTTTGTGTATGCTACGTCGGCCTGTACCTTGGCCTTGTGCACGAGCTCCTGCCAGGCGAGCGTGATCTCGTCGCGCTTGGCGTGTATGGCGGGCGCGTGGTCGGCGTGGATGGCGGCCAGGCGCGCCGCCTCGCCGCCCAGCGTCGACACCTTGTCCTCCAGCGCCGCCAGGTCGCGCTCCACGCCCTCGTGCTTGCGCTGACCATATAACAACACCGCATTTTACTATTATCATTTATAATCATTCAGCCCTTTTGATGTCCCACTCCTGGGCTCGGGCCTCCCCTCAACACGAGGGGGATTCAGGCCATAATCCACTACGCTGGCCTAGTGCGCGTTAGCGGATTTCACATGTCTTCCGAAAATCCAGTGGTGAGAGCCGGGGTTTGAACCCAAGACCTGGTGCCCGCAAGACGCGTGCTTATTCAATCGGCTATCACTGCTTTTACTAGTAGATCTGTGATATCTAATCGACTTGTATAATCGGCGCCACTTGTAAGAAGTCAAAATTCAGTCGTTTTATTTGAGTCTGAGACTACTCTTCTAAAACAAAATCTAAACATTGACAATTTACATAATAATGTTTATAATAGATAAAAATGTTAATAAACTAACTATAAACTACAAGTCGCTTTAGAATTGCGCAGGTAGCGGCGTTACTACGATTGCCAATCGCGAATTACCGAGCGATTATCAAAGAAAATATAATCACTACGTTTAGCGACTATATTGTCCGCCATATTAAACATTTAGATATAAATCGTGTACCCAGGACTTCCCTGAATACTAGGTGAAACAAAAAGGGTATACTATATTTTTTGAAACATTACTTTGTTGTAAATCTAAAACTATCGGCTTTATGGGACAGTTGAAGTACTAAAGGTTTTGTAGACTTGTGAAATCTGTCAACAACTGTATTCCTATAACACCTTTTGTTTTTCAAGTTTCCTCCAAATCTGATAGTTTTAGAATTAAAATGTTAAGTTTTGAAAAAAAAAGTATACCCTTTCTGTTTCAACTTGTATAAGGGACAAGATAAGTAGTACTCAAATATGAGTTCCTAATGATAACTGCCTCTTTCGATAGACTCATGTATGTACCCACCTGCAGGGTCTGCACGGTGGCGAGGTCGCGTCCGTAGTCGTCGGAGCCGAGCACGACGTCCTTCTCGGAGATCCAGGCGATGGTCTCGTCGGCGTCGCGGTTGAACCGCTGGATCTCGTGCGCGCCGAACAGACGCTCCTGACGCATCAGCGCCATTTGCCGGAGGCGCTGCCACGCCTCGTTCAGCTCCTAGTTAGATAAAAGTCATCGTATTAAATTATATGAAAACAATATATCTCAACTCTCAGATCTATGATGTTTCGGTTCTTCTCCTGTGCCCATTTTACTCTGATTCACACGTTATCAATCACTGACGGTGAAAGTCCTTTTTTCCCAAAAATAATAATGAAACCTACATTATTTGTTAATCGATTTCGGAAGGCACAAAAGTGTTAACAAAATCTTCAGTCTCTTTTATGCATATATTTTGATGTTTAGCGTAATTTAGGAACATATTACATTTTTAAATGAATTCACTGTTAATGTTCTATAAATTTGATGTTAATCTTACATCCTTCCTCTTGACAATGGTCTCCCGCTCGGGGTGTCCCTCGAGCACGAGCTTCTCGGCGAGCTGGTTGACCTCGGTGACGCGGTACTCCTGCGCCGCCATGTCCTTCTGGAACTCGTCGAACTTGCGCTGCAGCACTTCCACGTGCTCCAGGTCCGAGCCGAACTCGTCGGCGCACACGAACGTTTCCTGCAAGTGGGCGTAGTTTTACAAATAAGGTTTTACTGCCCTAAGAATAGGGCTGCAAATTCTTTACCACGTCGCCAGTGAATTGTAAGTTTTTTGTTGTTTTTGATTTGATATGAATGGTCGTAAAAAAATAATTAAAAAATATTGCTAACAGTTTACTATGCACCAGTTTGTTATTAAAAAACATATCATTTAAAATCGATTCCAGTCTTTTAAATTTTTAGTTACAGTTATTGTTTCCAGTTTTATTTGTCATCCTAAACATCAACCAAGTTATGCATTATACCCCTCGCCTACATCGCAGCGGAGTCGTTTACGAGGAGCCCACACCCATGATGGCACAAGTATTAAGGTCACGCCTACTGACAGCATCACTTACATTACCTCATTATAATAGCTATCTATTCCTATTATCAGATGCACCAAAGTTGGACTATCAAATCTTTATTTATATTCTGAAGAATACGTAATTTTAACAAAGTTTTATGACGTCATATCATTAAGTCTTAATAAATTTGACATCAACTTGTGTCATCTCAACAACAAATAGATTTATCTCGTCCAAAACTGTTATTATGTCATAATTCGCCTGTTGCAACATTGTTAACTTGTATTCAAGGCTTCTATTCTTATTATCCCATATTTATGTCAGCTTCCAGTCTATATTACCAACTATATTTACACGGAGCAACTACGGCCTCACCACTGAGACCTAACTCCTGGGAATGCCGATATTTCACACCACTCGATTCATATGCTGTCCTCCAAAAGCTGATACAATTACACCCAACCTTGAAATGATCGAGATACTGACCTTATCGTGAATCCAGAACATGACCTCATCGCAATGACGCAGGAACTGGACCAGGACCAACGCCTGCTGCAGCTTCATCCCCTTCTCGGCGAGGCGGGACAGCAGAAGCTCCCAGAGCCGGTGGAGTTCGTCCAGCCGGCGACGGATAGTCTCCGAGGCGAAGTGCCCAGCGGAGATCATCTCGCTGCCAGTGTTGTCGAGGACTACGATCGCGTTGGAGTGAGCTGCCACTTCCGCCTCGAAGGCCTGGTGCTTTTGGATCTTGGCCTGTGGGAATAAATTTTATTATCTGACTTAGCATATGTTTTTACTAATAGAATGGAAACTACGACAGAAAAAAGGAAATAACATTGTAGTTTAATTATTGCATTTAGACTATTTTGAATCTAGGCTTCAGACATTCAGGTGCATGTAATTATAATGCATATTTTATAAATACAAAAGCTTTAACTTGTTCTGGAGTCCTGTTAGCTGTAATTCTACTTTAGAAAGTTGTGATAAGTTACGCTTGAATAACTGTGCTAAATCAATTGGATATCCAAGTATAGTGTCCGGTCATAGACTAATTGTGTCTGTTAGAAGTACACACCTGCAGGTTGGTAGGATCTTTGTAGCTCTCATCGCTAGCGGCCTGCAGTTTCTCCTGGATCCAGGACTCCAGCTCGTCGGCGTCGCGCTTGAAGTACTGGAACCGTCTGGAGTCTTCCAGCTTCTCACGCTTGGCACGCGCCTCTTGCTTGAAGTCTTCATAGCGGTTCAACACCTGGACACGCACGATTAATGGTAAGGTACAATAACATGGTTGGGAAATCTGGTGATAGCATAGTAACGTTCAGGTACTGTTGACTTGCATGTATAAAAAAATATAATACATTGTAAATACATTTATAAATAGTAGAGAAAAGCCGTCCGAAGTCTGGACAGGTCCTGATCGCCAGGTTGACTATAAAATAATACTCTATTTATTGAATTAGCATGCTCACACCAGTTAACAGTAGTTATTACTTAGAGGTCCTGTGGAAGTCATAAACCAAGCAGTGTAATATTTTACAGCTGATTGTTAGATGGTGTGTATTACCTGTTCACGTCGCTCTTGGATATCCTCGGCGGTTTCGAGGATCTTCACCTCCTTGGGTGGAGGGATCTGCTCCATGATGGATGCGTTAAATCAACTGCAACAATCAATGCATGGTTTAATTCATTTATCATGTCTTACGGTACAAATATCAAAAGGAAAGTATCAGTCTAATGGGTGGTCACACTCTGTAGGACTTTGTTCATAAGATCAGTATTAAAAATATTTATATATCAGTACAAAAAATAAAGATGTAATTCCAGTATTCTTTTAAACATTCAACATTGTAGACAAAAATGGAGTTTACATATGGCTGTACAGTACGGCAGAACATTATTATAAAAGACCTTTCTATCTCATCATCCCATCCAATATGGCATTCATTATTTAACTCCAAAGAAGGTCAAGCCTCACTTGACATCACCCTACAATGATAAATGCAAGTCAGAAGTTTAACTTGACAAAATATATAAATTAAAACCAATTCATATAATTAAACATTCCATCAAATAGAGCAAACATGAGTGTGGACTAGAGAATTCAACTCCAGCTCTTTTTTCTAAAATTCGAACAACATTTTATGAACAATTTTTTTTTGTTTATCCCGAAAATCCCGGGATTTGTTAGTTTAATCCAGATAATGTCGGGATCAAAATACAGCTAGCATTCCAGATCCAATCCTCTAATGGGGACACTCCCTTCATATTGAATTAAAACTCCCTTCATAGTTATGAATAACCAAACAAAGGGAGGGATCACACTTTATGATTTCCACCACTTAAACCCATAAATCCTACTTTGATTTCCATGAAACCAATACTTTGCAAATTCTGAAATGCCTATATAAATGCGGTAATGTTGTCCTACTGCGGTTCTTCTGCATTACGCCCATCGCGGCGGTCGGGGATTACATCACGCGTCCTTGTGTGTGACTCACACAAACAATGTTAAGTATTACAAGAATGATAATCACAATCTGTTGGCTTTTTAAAAAATGGCTATAGCAATAAAGTAATGAGTTCATTAAAATGATGCATCTTGTGACTTACTAAATAAGGTTGATTATTGCCAGCATTTAAAATAATCAATTAAGAACACTCTTTGCTAATGATTCCAGTAAAGTATATACAAATATGTATCTAATCTATTCTGTGATAAGATTGATATTACTTATTTTTGTGAAAGCAAAAAATTTAGTATATTATTGTTGCCTCTTCATAATTGTGTACGTAAGAAAATAGCCATGTTATCTACATTATCGTGATTGCGTACGAGTTTTATCAAAGAGATAACTATAATATAATATTTCATATTAATGAATCAGAAAGTGTATAAATGTAGAATTGAAACAAGAAAATTATTTCACAGTTATTGCAGGGTTTAATATTATAAAGGCTATCAAGGGATCCAATAAAGATTATTGCATGGTAATTTATGATTGTAAAGGTTCTATCACACATATCCAGTTGAGTTAAAAAGCTAATAAAGGAAAATGTTTATACCACTTTTTACGAAAATTGAGCAGATGGAGGAGTATGAAATTTGGCACACTTATAGTTTATATAGAGAAGCAGGGCAGAATGCTATTTTTTTTTAATTATGAATATAAGTTACTTTAAATCAATAAATAAAACATGTGTTTGGCACACACTACCATGTGTTTGACACACACACATTTGTAACTTCTACTTGGTAACTGACTGACTCTGACTAACAAACAGTGACAGTTTTATTTATTTATTTTAGAGGGTGGGACTTCCATAGTGCATTCTGCGTGCCAGTATCAAATAGTCTTTGACAATAGAACCCTAATGATTTAAAAAATAAAATTTAAATGAATTATGGTGGAATTACGACCACAGGCGACCACTAGTAATTATTGTAATTTGCTTAATTTAATCTTAACTTTTGGATAATTTTATCAGTTATTAAAATATAATATAAGGCCAAATCAATTAGTGTATAGCAATTAAGATGTTCAACACAAACATTATTGCAACTAGTCATTACATTACTAAAGTCTGAATCATGCTTACATTAAGAGGAGAGACATTGAGGATAGTAGATTAAGGAATTAATTAAACAGTTCAAAGATTCTAGGCAGTCTGTAGAACAGTTAAGTTTTAGCTTTAATAATCTTTGATCAGTGGTTGCTATTGAATAACATAATTGTTAGTATAAATGTAACATGTTCCACTTGTGAATGTCACAGTTGGATGCACACATAGGCCATGTAATCAATAGCAGTGCAACATGATCCCGAGCACTGCAGTCACACACATACACACAATACTTGTGTCACTGTATGGGTGGGGCCCACTTGGTATCAGATAAATGAAGTACCTACTATACATTTTGTAATGCACCTTTAATCTGTGGAATGGATGAAATGTATTTTTTTTATAAACAATGGGCTGTTTAGGAAGAATTGTTTCAAGAAAAAACAATTGATGCAAAATGTGCAATGTGCTAATAGGTCCATAAAATATGTGTATTATGTGATACACATCCACAAGATTGAACTTTCTTGAAAAATAGATTCTTATTAGATAACTGTATTACCAAGTACAGAATGATTTTGAAAATAGGAACTAATTCCATAAAAATAAAATTCTGAAGCATTCTCATTCTGCTCAATTAAAAAACAAACATCAACCCACACAATACTTCCCAAACACTGGTGAAAACTACTAATCAATATACTGCAGTAGACAAGAGCTATCAGTATTCAGATCACAAAATGTCTAGATTATCCACTGGCGTAGAAAGTAGCAGCGCGAGTGAGCACGTCGCGGCCCTGCCCAGTGCTCCAGATTCACCGCTGCTCGCCCCGCGCCGCCCGACACACACCGCCGCCGCAATAAAACAACCGGCATACCTACCTCTATCTATATCGACCCCACAGACTTCCCTCTTATATACAATGACGTAATGCTCCAAAATAAACCTAATAAGGATAACGGACGGGGCCAAATTTAGACTTCCGTAAGAAACGGGAATGTTGTATATGTCCCGTTAGTATGTATACATGATTCCATTTCAATACCCTTATGAATGTACGTACATGATTTTGAGAAGTTGGCCATTAGGAATTTCGCCGATACATGGGTGTGTCATAGATAAGATTTATACAGGTTTCCACTTTTCCAGTCAGTTTCGCATGTTAAAACTACAGTTATAATAATTTCGGATTAAAACTCACCTATGTTGTGATAAAATGCACAAATTTTACACTAGTTTAACACTTTTTCTTGAAATTTTCATGAATTGTCGTTCGTTCGACGTGCAGTCGCGTCACTTCGCCAGCGTTGAATGTTACTAGCAGCAAAAAAAAATTACAGCTGTATATACGTCAATACCTGCTGACATTGATTGATTTCATTATCGTTGACACTTTTATTTATTTTTGTTTTTATTGTAAACAGTTTTCTATAACCTCTTTTTATTATTTGGCAAGGTTTATTATAAAGATATTAACAAAAAAAGTCGTTTTTAATAAATGTCAGAGAGTTTGATATATTTTTTATTGTACTCTTGCTCTATGATTCAGATATTTTTTATAACGCAGCAACACTGATTTTTAGTTGTCAAAAAAAATTGTTCTGGCTTGGTTCGTTCGTGTTTGTTGTATCAATTTGTGTGTCAATTACCTATTAATTAACCCTCGTTTATTGATGGCCTGTTGATTATTAAAAAGCAGTGCTCGGAACCCATAATATCCATGTGCATTACGAAGTGTATGTAAATCATGGCTGCTGGCGGCGAGGATCTGTGGCGCGAGTGCGCATCCTGGCTCACGAGATGTGGCTTGCTTCGTCCCGACCATAAGGCGAACTGGGAGACGAGTACAATCCACGACTTGGCGTACACCCTGCGCGATGGCGTGCTGCTGTGCAACCTGCTCAACGCGCTGCACCCGGGGTGCATCGACATGAAGGATGTGAACCAACGGCCTCAGATGGCGCAGGTAACAACCGGGTCCGGCCCTCACGTTTACCGCTAAACCATTAATTTTGCCTAATAATCGAGCTACGCGTGTTATGTGGAACTAATTCCTAGGTCATGTTGTCTGTAGCGAAAAATAATTACAAGGCAATCACCGTTTAGTAAAAAATCGTGTTTATACTTTGTTATGTATATATTGTAATATATTTGAGTATTTCGAGCGTGAATGTAGTACAAATTGGGAGTATTTGAATTAAATTATTCAATATTTGGTTTACATCAGTTGTGTCTGTTATTAATTATGCATGCAGTGTTGAATGGTCCTTTGCCATTGATATATTATGTGTATTCAACAGCAGTTGAATGTGTTCCGGTGTTATCTACATCGTAAAATTGCTGTGAATGAGCTGCCGTTGCATACTATTGACTGTTGATGAATAAATAGGTTTTATATGTTCATTTGCTAACAGTAGTGATTAAATATGAATATAGTGCTGTGGTTATTATACATCATTTACATTACTCATTATTAGTATTTGATTCCATGATTTGATAAAAGATATTTTGAGCAAAATATTGCTGGTACCATGCTGTGAGCATTCCGTCTTAGTAGTATTAAAAATTAGTATTTTACCTTGACTCTTGTTTTTGTAACTTTTATAAAAGTTTGGAAAAATAATATTTACATTTGCAAAGTCAATAATATAACATGTTGTTCACATAATCATGTCATCATTTCAGGAAAATTAAATCAGAGTTATTTATAGTATATAAGGTAATTAGGTACGTATGTTATTGTAGGTAAAAAATTGTTACAAAGGTTTACATGACAGTAATTTAAATAGTAGCCAATTTTGTTGATAACAAAATAAACTTGATTAAATTAAGTGTATTTCTGTCCCTATCATGGTTGTAAAGCATGAGCAATTTAGTTGTGTGTGTAAACTTTAATTCACAATAAATTATATTACTGTATCTATATTTCGTTATTAAGAAAAAGAGACAACAACATAGATTAGTGAGAATAGTTTATCTGTGAAAATTTGGAGTTAGAAAATTAAAGTTTTTGCTTAAAAACTTATTTTTAGCACTAGAGACATTCCTTGATGTTGTGACTACAAATTATATTTTGTAGTAGTCATATTATGACCACAATATTTTAATTATTAATATAAATTATTTTATTTTCAATAGGGAAATACAACCACATATTCAATTGTTAGTAAGAATTGAAAATTGTGTTTTCAGTTTTAAATATTTTAGATAACAAACAGTCAGTGCCATAGAGTATACTAGTATTAGAGTATACTCTAAGCTGAGTAGATAGGATGCAATCATAGTTTAATTATAACTTTAATTTTGTGTAATCACAATGTGTCATTTGTTATTTTAAGAAGCACCAATTAACAGTTCTATGTAAGTAATATTTAGACTCATTTTGTGACCTCTGATATATAATATCAGTACTGTGTGCCCACATTATGTATTACCTCTTTTCAAGAGGGTCATTAATTATACTGACCACTCATAGGGGCTTCTCTATTTAATCACTACTAATATTAATAATTGTAAGGTATAAAAAAAAAAATTGTGATTTTCTATTCATAGACATACGGGTTTACAAAAGAAAAGAATGGTCCCACTCCTGGAAAAAGTAGAGACAGGTTTAATAGATAGCTAAAATAATATTAAATAATATGTATTTGTCTGCCAGTTCCTGTGCATGCGCAACATCAGAGTGTTTCTGCGGACATGTCACGAGGTGTTTGAGCTGCGTGAGACAGACCTCTTCGACCCATCCATGCTCTTCGACCTGTCTAACTTCCACAGGGTGCTGTGCACCCTGGCCAAGCTTAGCCAGTGTCCTACGGCACTGGCTAAGCACATCAAGTGAGTAGAATATGGCTTCAATTATACTTGGATGGATTTTTAATGTGATTTCAAACTTTTGTGTTTATAAGGGGGTTACCATCTATGTAGAAACTGTAGATCGACGTCGAATAATTCTATTCTGATTCTACCATCATTCGATATTCGATCGAATTGTTTTGAAAATACCACCAATCTACTTTGAGATAACATAAACATTCTTTACATTGAACATAATCAATTTTAGACACCGATTGATGAATGAGCATCTGCTGCACTGTATCCGGCCAATCAACTCAATCATTTTAAATTAGCCCGCACTATGTACCGCTGATTCAACTATTGACGTTAAATACTCACAAATCAAAATATTTTCAGGCCATTCTCAGCTCAAAGAACGCAATCAGAAGAGGACATATACAAAGATCTTCAATCTGTGTAAGTATATCAACATTTCATCCCTACTATAGACACCAATCTCGATGGAACATCACGATAATATTACACTTTAGTAGCCCGAGCGTGACTCTGGATCCGCCACCGTATAACTTCGACGATAGGCCGTCGATGGCGACCGCGGAGGTACCATGGGTGCAGTTCACGATACCGAGCGCGTCGTGCGAGGATCGAGTCGAGGAGATATACGAGGACCTGTGCTACGTGAAGTTCACGTCGGCGATGCCGGAGGTGGCGATTTATTCTAGTTTCGTTAGTTGTGCTTGATAAATATTCGTAAAAATACGTTTTGGACTACCCTGCAAAGCCGTAGAGTTCAACGTTCGTAGAGAACATATCATTATCCTTCTTAAAAATATATTTTTTATCTTTTTCCTGAGTTGTTTTCGATGTAAACTTACATGTAATCTGAAAAAGTGTATTTCTAAGAATATTTGTCAAGTGTCGAAATAGTGGTTGGTGTACATAATTTAGCTTCCAGTTTTACCAGTTACAATACAAGTCTCGGGTGGTAAAAAAAAATCGGTCGGTACCTAATAAATCAGTTATGGAGCAAATGAATACTCCCTTTACATTATAAAAAAATTAATTCAACCAAAACCACAGATTGCGCAATTGTCACGCACATTTAATTGTCGCTAATCCATTTTTAATGCCCATCAATGAGAACCTCTTGATGACTGTGCAATCTACATGATGGTTACTTAATCGTCCAAGTAACTTTCAACCGTAGTCACCTTTGAATATGGTTTCAATCGTAAAAGGTTTGTGTATCAAAGGTTTTAGTTACACCACTCTCACTTTGTATTCATCACTTTGTAATAAAGATTGATTATAGTCCCTACGTCACTAAGGTCATTGTGTTATGTCGTTGCGGCTGTATCAATGTAAAATGTTTGCTTATCACTGTAGGAAATGATGTTTTCATTGAAATAAGAGTGATATTCCTTAGCAAACAAGTTTTGAAGCCGTGAGTGGTTGCAAAAATAAATTACCTACTTATTATACAGGTTGAAACAGAAAGGGTATACATTTTTTTTTTCAAAACTTAACTTTGTAATTTTAAAACTGTCAGCTTTGGAGAAAACTAGAAAAACAAAAGGTGTTATAGGAATACAGCTGTTGACAGATTTCACAATTCTACAAAACCTTTAGTACTTCAACTGTCCCACAAAGCCGATCGTTTTAGATTTACAAAGTTACGTTGCAAAACATAGTATACCCTTTTTGTTTCACCTAGTATATAAATCTATGTTCACACCGCGACATCATTTTACAGACTTAAGTATTGTAAAGTAATTAGCAGACCTAATCCTTACGACTAAAGTCGTTTACCTGTCACTTCAACAAAAGTGGGAAATTTCATACTCACATTGTGTAATGCAAAAGAATAAATGAAATAAATTAACGTTACATATTTTTTACATAACAATGGCACGATGTCTCGCTTTCAAACCGGTACAACTGGAAGGCTAAAAATCTTTAAACGTCATGTATCTACCTAGTTTTTTTCCATTGCAAAATCTGCTATGTATAAATGTAGCGATATATTCTTTGTAGAGATATTTGTGAAGCACTGTTGATAGTAAAAGCACAATTAGAAGTACTATAAACAATGCTTTAGTCACGTAGCAAGCTTGCAGCCTTGAAAATCCTCAACATGGACTTTTTTATCCCCTATATTAAAACTTATACAATGAAATGTCGTCAGAATCAGAGCAGTTTAAAACCCGAAAATAAATAGTTCCGGAACATGACTGACATCCGGAACTCGCTACTGTAATCGTACAGGATAACTAATTCGCAAAATTCAGATAATAACGGAACTAATTTAAACTTTATCACGTGACGTCACACGTTTTCCCACAATAAATGTAAAGTGTGTCTGTCGGCTGTCGGCAAGATGTAGGTAGTATCTATTCGCGCGAGGACGATAAGACAAGGTATGAAGATAAACTCGTGAATTATACTTCTGAGAAATATTTCTAGTCAAGTCTTGCGCTTTCTAATTATCTCAGACAGAGTAAAAAAAAATTATCATAGCTTTATCAAAGTCTTTATTTTGTTTATGCTTACGGGGGCACCTACAAATTGTAATTTTTACATATTTTTCTTGTATCTACATGCGGATCGGAACGCGACCTCGAATGAGAACATCCGGCAAGAAACGCGGCGGGCTTGGCTTTTTACATTTTTCAATTATTTTTTTTAGATCGCTAGTTGCTTATATATTGAATAATTACAAAAAATAGTATTTATGTCCTACTCCTGGGCACGGGCCTTCCCTCAAGGTAAGGGGGATTCATGCCTTAACGAATGTTACTTAAAAGCTTCCTGACCTAGTACACCGAGCACGGCTAGAAGCATCGAGTATACTTTGTTCATTTCACCAAGACGCGTGGTGTGACACTTATGGCAATAGCATATAGGTCAATTTGCAATAATTCACGCGTCTTCTTGAAATGCTGCCGAGATCACGCTCACAATTACTTAATATAACTAATCCATCTCACTCTGGTGAGTCTGTGATACATCTTTTGACTAAACGGAGTTAAAACACAGAATAAAGCCTTCATTTAAATATTATGAATGTAAAATTACAGGAAGCGCCAGTTGTCATATTTTATTCATAAAAATAACATCCATAGATATATCAATGTGCCTTTGTTGAAAAGTTATCTATTGGGGTCTCGAGGTCATCCGTATTCGCCAAATCATAACCTCTGTAGAGCGTTGATCCCTTGTGTTAGTTGTATATCAATAAAGCACAAACATAAACTACAAACAGTATGTCTGTCATGCGCTATGCTTTCTCAATGAAGAAGCGCGCTAAGGGTCGACTCAGACAAACTGCATTTGGACTGCTAGCCGACTGCAAAATTGCAGTTTGGATGCAGCTGTATACGTCAGCTACATCCGGACTGCAACAGTAGTCACTCACTGTAGTTTTGGTTCAGTTAAAATAACTGCACGCCAACTGCAAGCCGACTAGCAGTCTTGATGCAATCTTCGGCGTGTAGTCCGCGTGCAGTTCTTTTAACTGAACCAAAACTACAGTGAGTGACTACTGTTGCAGTCCGGATGCAGCTCGTCTGAATAGACACTAGCGGTGTTATTTTATTACAAAGAGTTCAACACGAGTTACAAGCTACAGTTTGATTTAACTCATGTTCATCACTTGTTTTTTTTGTAGTAACAGGATAAAGATCTTATAATAAATAGTTCACTTGGTTGCATCTCTCTCAGACACTCATGCGTAATTAAAAGTTGCATGATTAATTACGAGAAGTAAATGTTTCGGATCCTCTCGGTTCTTTCGGGTCTCACGTATCTATGAGATGAAATGTCGTATAAAGTTTACACAAAATGCCATTAAACTCGGTTAACGGTTTTCATAATAAACCGTCATGCAGGGTCCATTATCTTTATTGCGCTCAATAAACGTTTTATTACATCTATCATGAGTGTATTTTATAAAGAGTAGTACTTGGTGTACGTACTGAATTGATAGTTGTCTTAGGCTTATTTTATTTTATTTATTTGGGAAAACAAACAATTGTACATTATGGCAGTTGAAACACAGTTTTAGTTAAGTACAGGATACACAAATGCACAATCAACTACATTTTCCTCAGGTAGCACACACAGTGTTAAATAGGGTACACAGTTGCGTTAGGTAGTTTAAAGTTATGTTTAAAACAAATAGATAGTCAAGCGCACGTCAGAATTGGGAAAGCAAAACAATAGGTAATAAAAATAAATAGTGCATAATGAAAACATACAAAAGAGGAAAACAGAGTAATAATAATAATATAATAAAAAGGGAATAAGTGAGCGAGTGAGCCGCTCAGTTGGCTTCATCTTCCTCACCAGTGAGCAACTCAGTAACTCTCTTTTTAAATTTATATGCAGAACGAACAAATATATCAATTTCCTCGAATCGGTTATTATAATTTTCAACGAGTCTACGCAGAGGAGCGCGCACGCCAGCATTGGTCCTACAGGATCCAATAGCGAATAGCCTGCGCGCCCTTGCTTTACGTTGATGTACAGTTCTGGGAATAATATAATATAAATTGTTAATAATTTCAGTGCAATCAACTTTATTATGGCATATAGTATGAAGCATAGTCGCTTCTAACTGATACCGTCTAGATTTTAAAGTAAGGATATTGTACCTTTTTAATAGTTGATGATAAGGAAGACGAATGCTTAGATCGCGCTGTATTTGATGCGATTAAAATCCCTTCTGACAATCTTAATATTCATATATTTTTTAGCCCTTCTGAACGTTCCAATCCTGGGCACCGGTCTCCTCTCAATACGAGGGGGATTCAGGCCATAATCCACCACGCTGGCCCAGTGCGGGTTGGCGGATTTCACATGTCTTTCGAATATTGGTTTTATTTTCAAAGATATACGTTTCTTTACGATGTTTTTATTCACCGTATACTGAATCCAATCACCTACTTACTTCTGAAAAGAGCTACCAAATAATTGATATGCCTTGATATTTAATAACGCTGTAATTCAAGTGCTGTGCGTGCTTATCATATTGTGTTCAATTTTAGAGCGACAATATTTCATGTCCGAATAATCGCAGCGTGGTCTAATTATTGGTACGATTCAATTCGCGGTTCCATATCATGTTATATGCTGGTAGTCTGGTAGGGTGCCTTGGGGAATAGCGAGCGCGGACGGACTCTAATCAGAAATGTATTACGGTTTGAATTATTTGGAGTACATTTCGAATCATGACTTTCTACATTCCTACACTCAATTCAAAACTATCAAGCTTTTTGGCACTTCGAAGATTACTTTGAATTTTCATTCTTGCAATTATTTATTTATGAGTTTGAAAATCTCGATAAGTTCAGGTAGATATTTTATTTTTACTACTTGTACAGTTTTGTGAGACTCAGTTATTCGTATGAAAGCTTATATTGCAAAGGAGACATGTAGACATTACATTATGAAAGCTCAATTAGGTCACTTGTTGCATGCCATGACGAAACGTCCATGGTAACATTGGTAACGTAATTACTATATACCGACCGACGGGCGTCTTTGCGGAAGTGTACCTACAGCTAGCGATAATGCCCTATGATAGATGATGCATATATTTGAAGACTGGACATGGACTGTAATGAAAAATGTGAAATAAGTCTAACTGATCCACTCCAACTTACAAATTTCCGTCTAATTTCGAATCGCAATGTCAATACCATACATTGGTGGTATTATAATCATTATTTTATTCGTGTCTGCTCGTACATAAGGTATTTCAGTTCGCTCGTTTTTCCTTCCTTCCTCTGTTGTATCGCTTCTAGTAGTGCAACATGTGCAAAAGATACTTATTAAATTACATTTCGTAATCTGTTTTCGTCGTACAATGCTGAAATATGCGACGTATCCGGTAACAATCTGGCGATTTTCAACGTAATTTTGTAGTTATTTATGTGTTGTAGTTCAGCCATCATATTTGAATCAACACTGTTTTTTTTCGTCTGTATATTTTGTTTGTTCTTGCCTCGTGTAATGGGAAGGTGTTCATAATAGTGGCACGTTAAAGGCCTCTGAGTTGCCATTATTATGAGAAAATATTAATTGTTTGAAAAATATTATTACATAATGGTTACATTAAGAAAAGCAGGCGCAAGAAACGTTAATTACACAACACAATGGTATTTTTTTGTATTTAGTTTGTTTTGCTGGTCTTTTTAATTATTTTATTGCCTTATAAATACATGTCACATATTTTTATTTTATGGATAGTCACATTTTTTTGCATTCGCTTTCGATGTGTCTTGGTAATCTTAGTAAAAGTGATTTGTTTTTAAGTTTGCATACTGTAATAGTGTTTTATTGTCTGGACTAAATTCAACCATAAAACAGATTGGTCATGTTCATTTCAAGGTAATCTGCCTTTGAAATACCTAACTATATTTGAGAACATGCTCAGGCTGGATACGCGTGCTAAGTGGCTAACACAACATATACCTTTCAATTAGACTTGATAAAATAACAGTAGAGATCAACTATGAATACCACTCCAGACTTGGAGCTCTATTACGAAAGCGAATGCAAAAGGTGCAAACTGCATGTTCGTAACGTATGGGCCCGCACGCAGCGGCGACGTGTGCGCACCGGCCGGCGACGTCGGTGAGTACGCGAGCTACTGCGCGCGCATCCACGACGAGGAGATCTACCACGACCTGTGCGCGGTGAAGACCGCGCGGGATCCGCCCCCCGCTCCGCACCACCCGCCCGCTTTCAATACAGTATGCTCACACGTTTATTTTTGTTTACTTTTTTTGCTTCGACGCGTGGTTTGAGGAGCAATAGTTTAAAACGCTTTTTTTGCTTCGTCGCGTGGTTTGAGGAGCAATAGTTTAAAACGAAATATGAGGAAGCAAAACCGATAGATGTAGTTGAACGAACATGTATATTTAAAAAAAAAATTTAAAAAAATTGCAACGTGTTTATATCACATTACTAGTATTACCGTTAGACCCTCCATCTAAGCTAATGCTTGTGTTAGGAATGACGTCAATAGTTTAATGGATGATGGGGATCGAACCCGGAACCTCTCAGCCACAAGGACGGCCCCTCTAACCACTAGGCTATTAAAGCTTTAATTGTATTAATATTTGTTTTATTTAATTTAAAATGCTCTACAATTCGATTAAAGTACCTAATTCAACGTTTCTCGGCAGCAGGTGACATTAATTTATGTATTTAAACGTTTCTTAAACGGACTTGTTACACAACATACTCTCTCAACGTTTTGTAGAAAATCTCCAACGGACGCAAAACACATTCGGGAGCGAGTAAAAGTTTATCGAATAGCTCGCGATGCGCGAATTGAATTATTCATGCGGCTGTTACTCCTCGGTCCACGATGTTTTTACAACACGGCTATTAGTTTTGCCATTACCGCCTTTTTTCATCACGTCCCAATACCGGTTCTCTATCCTCACATTCCTGATGATAAAAATAAGCGGGCTTTTCAATGTAAGTGCTGTGATTGGTAGAAATTAAATAGAGCAACTTTATATGTATAAACAGCGCCAGATCTAATTAGCGGGCAATTTAGACATTCTTTTTGATGATATTTAAAAAAGTAACTCTGTTTCTGAATGTATTAATGTCATATTGATTTGGCGCGGTTTGACCAGGTTGATTATATTATTTGTTGTAAATATTGCATGTTACTTACCATGTAGGTATGGCACTACATAAAGTAACGTTGGTTTTGGCTTTGTTAGCACCAAAATTTTATTTTTGTCCTGAATTAATTTGTTTTTATTGTTTATTTCAGCTAGCGACATCGTCCCACAGCTTAGAGAAAAGAGACTATGTAATAAGAGAGCTTGTTGACACGGAATGTAATTATTTGGACGTTTTGAGCAAAATTATCAAGCACTTTATGAGGCCGCTGATGCCGTATCTGAAACCTCAAGATCTGCAAGTCGTATTCTTCGGTATTAAGGTAAGTTAATAATATTAAGGGATTGTTTTGGTGACCATGCAAGGCAATAAAAAACACGTAATTATTTCAAAACGTTGTGTATTCGAATTCGGATAGTTTTGTACCGATAGATAACAATCGCAACCTCGTCGCCAATTTAATAAACACATCTTTGGATATTATTTGGTAATAATTAATTAATACACCACTTTCAATTATTAAACATTTTATTTTGAAATATAAAAAAAACAAAAACTTAAGCCAAACTGACACCTAAAATCATGAAAACCACAAACACGTAAAATATCCAATAAATATAATAATATTGTCAGTTATGACACTTTACAAAAATAAAATCTGATGTCGAACCTTTCCATAGATTTTCCAGCAGCTCTGTTTATTTATAATTTGAGATTATCAGTACATATATCATCAATAGTTCTTATATTATTTATTTTCCAATCAGGAGCTGCACGAGATCCACACGGGTCTGCTCCGGCAGCTGAAGCTGGCGACGGAGGCGTGCGTGCCGGGCAGCGGCGCGCCGCGGCTGGCGGACGTGTTCCTGACGTGGCGCGAGCGGCTGCTGCTGTACGGGGACTACTGCTCCAACCTCACGCACGCGCAGGACACGCTCAAGACACTCGACGCGAGGGACAACACCTTCAACAAGCAGTTGGCGGTGAGTCATAGCAGGAACAACATTTAACGTCTGGAGCAAGCTAGTGCCAATAGAACAAAACTCAAATCAAACTTGTTTTTATCCATGTATGCCAACTAAGCCGTCAATAGTCAATAGCCTAGTGGTTAGATGGGGCCGCCTCGTAGCTGAGAGGTTCCAGGTTCGATCCCCATGCTGGCTATTAAACTATTGACGTGAGCCCACTCCTAACACAAGCAATTAGCTTAGTGGGAGGGGCTAACATAATACTAATAATGTGAAATATTGATGCTCTTTTTTTTTTTTCAAAGAGAAATAAGTCATTTATGAATAATTATAATCTAACACCCGTTCGGAAATGCTGCTTCCAATGAGAAGTTCCGAAAAGAAACTCAATGGTTACTCTTTTCAATAAATATAGGATGGTGTACATTCTCAGGAACAATAGAATGTGGGCGGGCAGCTGTTCAGTAGCAAACTAGCGCCAATAGAGACGGTGCAGTTTATTTTCAAAAGTGTGAACAGCGCGGTTCTTAATGTTTGTAGTTAATTAAATTTGTGCGTTCCATGACGGACATCACTACCTCACTCGGCAAGGTAGCGTCAATGACTTACTTCCGCATATTCAGAACGTGGCATTGGATTGACCAGTCAGAGTTGAACCGACGTCAAAATTCCACGACTATTTTAATGGAAATGTGTTTTTATTTCAAGTGGCATTAGTTCCAAAATTGTCATTAATCGTTCGTTACAGAAATGTCAAAAGGAGCACAGTGACGGCAGGATACAGCTGCGGGACATTCTGTCGGTGCCGATGCAGAGGGTGCTCAAGTATCACTTGTTGTTGGACAAGTTGGTTCACGAGACCCAACCCGTGAGTTTTACAATAGTACAAACTATCTAAGACAGGTTGACATGACATGACATGGCAATCGGGGCTCGAGACGCGGGCAGCGACGACGCACACACACATATCTGGGTCACTGGGACCTGGGGTCTGGGTGTCACTGGGATCGCCCCCAGTCCATTGTACGGTACCCATAGTACAAGGGTTGCTTAGTTTTGGACCATACAGTTGGCGTGTTCGTCTGGCGATATTTATTTATTTATTTATATCGCCCGTTAAGATCATTTACGTCACTTATTGCGAACTGTTGCTATCTTTCTTTCTCCTAGAACCACGAAGAGTTCCGAGGGTTGGAGCGAGCGAAAGAAGCCATGGTGGATGTCGCGCAGTACATCAACGAAGTGAAGAGGGACAGTGAAGTGCTGGCGCTTCTCTCTAAAGTGCAGGTGACTAGCCGTTCAAGGAGTAGACATGTCTACTACATGTGACGTTTCTTGATTTAAATAAATAAGTAATAAAAAACTTGGCAAATCCAATATTTTCCCCATGTTTAACCATTGCAAGCTCTAACTCCACCTTCAATTAGCGGTGTGGTGGAAAACAAGGTTTTTTAGTCTGAAAGATTCCCACATCACCAGCCTCCACCTTAGCAGACTAGTAGTCTTTACATTAAAAAAAAAAATTTATAGTGTGATACTACATGTTGGATCAGCTTGGTGAAACAATAGAGCAAAGGTTGCCGATTACTTGCAGTGTAAATTCGATGCCGACATCTATCTCGCTGCGTTGCCTTAAGGTCGGACTATGACCGGTTCAGAGTTAATCGACATAGCCCACTCGCTAGACTGATACCATCCGAATCAGTGTTGGCCTAAGCCAGGGGCTGGCAACCTTTTGAGTAGGAAGAGTAAAAAAATCAAATTTCCAATTTTTTTAACGAGACACAGAATTTTTTCTTGCCAATAATAAATAGTACTTGCATAAATAAAGCGTTTTGATAAAAATACTAATTTATTTATTCATAAGAAATACCTATGAAAAGCGAGTACAAGTGGCTGAGAGATAGAAATGGTGCCTAATCCTCTCGATTCTGAAAGTTTTTTTTGTTTTTATAAATGAATAATATTGAGATGAATCCGTGCATGTGACTACCAGGAGAGTATAATAGACTGGGAGGGCGGCGCGCTGGGCGCGGGCGGCGCGGGACTGGCGGCGTACGGGCGGCTGCTGCTGGACGGCGAGCTCAAGGTGAAGGCGCACGAGGACCAGAAGCTGCGCTCCCGATACGTGTTCGTCTTCGACAAGCTCATGCTGCTCTGCAAACCCGTCAAGGTCAGTCCGTCAGGAGCAGGGCTCGGGCGGCGTTGCGTCAATCAATACAAGTTACGACGCTTGTTAAAGCAGTGCTTTCCGACACAGTCTTTTTCTGAATTTATCATTTTACTATAATTTGAACACCTTTCAAATTAATCCTTAAAAATTTATATTGAAAAACAGATTACATGCATAGAAGGCATATCGCTTATTATTATCCCTACAAGGCACCCAGTTCCATATTATCGTTCGTGTTTATTTTATAGTGCACTCAGCGTGAAATTTGAATGAAAGTGATTCGTCAGTCAATTGTCTGAATTCAAAAATAAATAAAAAATAGTTATTGAACAGTTTCGACTCGAAAAAAATACTGTGTGTTATAACGAAGTGTATATTTTGCAGAGGTAAGTTGTTTTTTTATATTACAATAGTAAACGTATTAGTAAATCATATGTTTATGTGTGTTCCACATACGGTACGTTGAGCTTTAGTGTCCGTTTTTCCTATAGGTACTTACGATAACTTTCCTTATGAATACTTTCTCTTATTGAAGATAATGTCGCGAAGAAGATTGGGTGATGAAGATATTGAGGATTTCTTGAATATTCCTTCTGGGAGTGAAGATGAACAAGATTTTTCTGACGCTGAAAGTGATGATGACATCGAAAAAATTAAGTCTATCCAAAACTTTTTATCCGAGCCTCCTAGCGACGTGGAAAGTTTCTTATTCCCGCAGAGACACCAGTGTTCGTCTCCCGTCAACGAGGTTGTTACAAATATTGAAAATCGTCAGCCAGAAATATCAGACCCTCAGCCCAGCACATCAGGGACAACTACAGGTACCATTACACAATCTCGGGCACCTAGACGATCATGGACTATGAGTAACGCAATCGGTCATAGATATAGAATCCCTGGCTCTGTGACTGTCACCCAAAGAAAAAAGAGAAGATTTATTTGGAAGAAAACATCTTTCCAACCACCTCCTTTTACATTTACTGGAAACACAAATTTACAGTCACCGATTGTAGACTTTGAAACTCCCCTACAATATTTTTATGGTTTTTTGATGATGAGTTACTTCAGCATATTGTAGAAGAAATGCACAAATTTAGTGTCCAAAAACAATCCGTCAAAGCCATTTACAATAACAACTAATGAATTGAAAAAGTTTACAGGTGTCTTTGTGATTATGAGTTTGGCGCCACTGCCAAATATTCGAATGTATTGGGCACCTGAATTGGGTATTCATTTGATTGTGGAGACAATGTCGTTAATACGTTTCAAAAAAATCTGTCAGTTCCTTAATGTTAACGATAACTCCACGCAACCGCCATCAGGTAGTCCAGGGTATGATCGTTTGCTTAAAATCAGGCCTATATTGGAAACATTAAAAAAATGTGCCAAAGCGTGCCTAAAACAGAAGCACTATCCGTCGACGAGCAAATGTGCGCGACAAAAGCCTCTAATCTTCTACGACAATACCTTCCTAATAAGCCACACAAATGGGGCTATAAACTGCTGGTTCTTTGCGACGATCGTGGCTTTGCTTACGATTTTGAAATTTACTCTGGAATAGAGAACGATCCCGAGCTAAGATATCCAAGTGAGCCAGACTTAGGAGCAAGTTCAAATATCGTAGTACGCTTAGCTAGGTCCATACCAAAGAATCAAAATTACAAATTATTCTTTGATAATTATTATACGTCGCCAGAGTTGATTGCTTATTTGGCCAAAGAGGGAATACAGTCGCTGGGAACTGTCAACAAAGGTCGTTTAGGAGAAGACCTCAAAATACCTTCCATAAAAGACCTAAAAAAGGAAAAGGTTCAGAGAGGTTATTCAGAGCAATGGGTAGCAACGGCGGTGCGCTGGCAGTGACCTTACAGTACCGTATGTGGAAGTGAAATAAAAAGTTGATTTTTCCGTAAAATATGGTTTTATTTTTATTTTTAATAGTTTTCCCCATCTTCTGATCACTAATTACAAACTATATATTTTTTTCGCGCACTAAAAAAAATTGAGCCTTGTAGGGTTATAGCTAAGCAATACAATGTTATGCACACATACCAACTACCTCTCAGACTCCGCACAAGGTGTTTGTAATTTATTATTTGCATCCTAAAAAAGCAGTGCCGTCTAGAAACGCCCGAGAGAAGCGAAGCTTTATAGTATTAAGCGTAGGGCGCCGCAGCTCTGACGTTATCGTGTAACTCTACGTCATCTGACGATTTGCACGTGGCCGCGCGGCGAGCGCCGCAAATGTCCGTACAGAAGCTTCGCTTCAAAAAATTTTGTGGGGAAAACGAAGGCTTCGCCATGTATACCTCATTAAGCGGACTTGTTTCGGATACCTTCGTCCTCGAGTGTGGAGTGTGTAAGATGAGTGTGGTCGGGTGTGGCGGCAGGAGAACCAGTACTCGTACCGCGTGGGCGTGCGGCTGGCGGAGTACCGCGTGGAGGAGGGCTGCGCGCGGCGCGCGCTGCGCACGGACGCGCGCTGGGCGGCGCACTTCTACCTGGTGCGGCGCACCAAGGACGCCACCTTCACGCTGTACGCGCGCACCGACGACTGCCGCCGCAAGTGGGTCAAGGCCATCCGCGACGCCATGTGAGTAGCCGCCTCCCGCCTCCTGCCTACCGCCTCCCCCGCCTGCATCACTGGGCTTGCAATCTGGCACTGCGATCCGGCGATTAGTACCGGATCCGCCGGATTGAAATCCCTACCTGCAACCCTCCTGTCCCTTTAATTTCTTCTCAGTCTTAGGCCCGTATTAGTAAGACAATATCATGTTCCAGAGCGGTCTTCAGTACGCTATTGGCATGCCATTTTCAACCTTATGGTGGTCTAATAAACCGGCTGCTTATTAGACCACCTTTCAAAGTCATATTTTGTACATACTGTTTCCATTCAAAAGTCAAAGCGTTGATCGAAGTTTTTACAAAACGCGCTGATATCTATGGGCGTTGCACGATTCTTCGTGTATTACTATAGAACATGGCTACGTTTTACTAACTTTATTTTCCCTCTGAGCAGCGGTTAATAATTGTATTGAACCGCGACATTCCGACCCCACAGCGACAACCTGGAGCCGGCGGGCTGTCGGAGTACCAACCACAAGTTCGTGCTGC
Organism: Notodonta ziczac; assembly: GCA_918843915.1. NCBI lineage: Eukaryota > Metazoa > Arthropoda > Insecta > Lepidoptera > Notodontidae > Notodonta > Notodonta ziczac. Next base: position 13,168,416 of record OU974039.1, on the reverse strand, counting down.
ACACGTTCGAGAAGCCCGCCACGTGCCACCACTGCTCCAAGTTCCTCAAGGGCAGGATATTTCAGGTAAAAAAAAAACAAGCATGTTAACATGAGTTCTCCTTATTTTAAGCATTGTACGAGCAAACATTGGTGTTTTAATCTGGACTTGTCGAATTAACGCTGACCCGAAAACCTGCCAGTCCCAGTTATACCGGGTGGTTTAAAATAAAGCGAATGGTAGTTTGATATCTTTTGCCAGACCTATTATTGGAATCAAGTATAATCAGCTCGCGAGTTTAGGTCCAATTAGTCTTCATTACGATCCTTGGTGCCTTACAACGGGTCTTCAATCAGCCGTAACAATCTTGCTTCTATGGCAATCAGCCCATACCAGCTATTTTGGTATCCCGCCATGCACCGGAGGGAATTGATTTATTTCTCTTCTAACTAACTTCCAACTCCTATTATTTCTTTAGATTAAATTCGTGCGGATTCCAAGACAATTTAACTTTTCCCCGGGAGTCGTCGAAGGTCAAACCTCGACGTCATGGTTGGTTGATCCTGGTTTACAGGAGAAACAGTAATGAGAATGTTTGGCGGGTATGTGTGCTGTAGTGGAATGTGCAAGGTGCGCTATGGTCGCAGGGCTACCTGTGCAGCGTGTGCAACGCGTGCGCGCACAAGGAGTGCATCGCGCTGTCGGGGCGCTGCGGCGGCGGCCTGTCCGCCGCGCCGCCGCTGCCGCCGCACCACCACCAGCCCGACACGGCGCTGCACTACTACATGTGGTTGGTTACGTCAACCGTCTATAAAAAAACTTCCGTGTATGGTATTCTTTATCATCATCGAACCATCTCGTCGGTCCCGTTCCTCTGGCGTGTTCAACTCTTGAAATTAGTATTAGTAGGTGGATAATAAACCCATTTAAACATGAAAATAAATGTATACTCGTATATGCCTCTGTAGACCCAAAAAAGAGGTGATTTGATATGACTACATTAAATGAAAGACTGGTTTGAAGACTTTGGAAAATAATGTTGTGCTGCGTGTGCAGGTACGTGGGCGAGATGGGCCGCGAGACGGCGACGGCGCGGCTGGAGCGGCGCGTGGACGGCACCTTCCTGCTGCGCGTGCGCCCGCACCACGCCGCGCACCCCGCGCACCCCGCCACCGACACGCACTACGCGCTCTCGCTCAAGTACGTACACGAACCACGCTCCTGCTGCGCGTGCGCCCGCACCACGCCGCGCACCCCGCGCACCCCGCCCCCGACACGCACTACGCGCTCTCGCTCAAGTACGTACACGAACCACGCTCCTGCTGCGCGTGCGCCCGCACCACGCCGCGCACCCCGCGCACCCCGCCCCCGACACGCACTACGCGCTCTCGCTCAAGTACGTACACGAACCACGCTCCTGCTGCGCGTGCGCCCGCACCACGCCGCGCACCCCGCGCACCCCGCCCCCGACACGCACTACGCGCTCTCGCTCAAGTACGTACACGAACCACGCTCCTGCTGCGCGTGCGCCCGCACCACGCCGCGCACCCCCGCGCACCCCGCCCCCGACACGCACTACGCGCTCTCGCTCAAGTACGTACACGAACCACGCTCCTGCTGCGCGTGCGCCCGCACCACGCCGCGCACCCCGCGCACCCCGCCACCGACACGCACTACGCGCTCTCGCTCAAGTACGTACACGAACCACGCTCCTGCTGCGCGTGCGCCCGCACCACGCCGCGCACCCCGCGCACCCCGCCACCGACACGCACTACGCGCTCTCGCTCAAGTACGTACACGAACCACGCTCCTGCTGCGCGTGCGCCCGCACCACGCCGCGCACCCCGCGCACCCCGCCACCGACACGCACTACGCGCTCTCGCTCAAGTACGTACACGAACCACGCTCCTGCTGCGCGTGCGCCCGCACCACGCCGCGCACCCCCGCGCACCCCGCCACCGACACGCACTACGCGCTCTCGCTCAAGTACGTACACGAACCACGCTCCTGCTGCGCGTGCGCCCGCACCACGCCGCGCACCCCGCGCACCCCGCCACCGACACGCACTACGCGCTCTCGCTCAAGTACGTACACGAACCACGCTCCTGCTGCGCGTGCGCCCGCACCACGCCGCGCACCCCGCGCACCCCGCCCCCGACACGCACTACGCGCTCTCGCTCAAGTACGTACACGAACCACGCTCCTGCTGCGCGTGCGCCCGCACCACGCCGCGCACCCCGCGCACCCCGCCACCGACACGCACTACGCGCTCTCGCTCAAGTACGTACACGAACTAAATTACACGCGGACGAAGTCGCGGGCATAGCTAGTTAAATACAAAACGTTAAAACCTGTAAATACAAAATACAAAATTCCTGCAGTCCAATCACAACGGTGTTCAGTTTTCCAACGTTCGTATTTAAAGGAGCTTACAGTGTATGGAGTTTTTTAGATATCTCATATGCACGATGCGACCGCTTATACAAGTATAACATCAGATGCTGCATGCTATTTTAAAATATTGAAACATCTGCAAACGGCTTAATGTAAATACTCCCGCCACACACTCCCACCACTGTAACTCCTGTAAGCCACGATCGTCATGGTGACCAATAATGACGTCGACGAGTTCCGGGGAAAAGTTAAATTGTTTTGGAACCCGCACGAATTTAATCGAAAGAAATAATAGGAGCAGTTGGAGGAGGTTGTAAATAATAAAGATATCGTTCGTTAGGACGGACAACGCGGTGAAGCACATGCGCGTGTGCCGCAAGCCGATCGACCAGGTGCCGCACTACTTCCTGTCCGAGTCGCGCTTCTTCCGCAGCATCGTCGAGCTCGTCTCCTACTACGAGAAGACCAGCCTCTCGGAGAACTTTGAGGGGTGAGTTATTTTAAAGGATTTCTAAAATGCTGTAACAATATAGGTTATGATCAAAGAGCTAGCTAGCCACAAGTTCGCGGTAAAGATTACTAGTCAATTACTTCAAATTCATGTGTAATGTAAAGTTGCTACATGGAATAGAACATACCTCATTACTCGTACACCGTCTCAGTGTGGTTTCTTCGTCCATCGGAAATTGACACAGTTAAGTACGACATACGCCGATATACGTTTACAGTCTCAATTCGAATCTTCGGTGGCCGTTCCGTCGGGTGGTAGCGACCGTGGTCCACGACTTCCGGCCACTGGAGACGACTCAGCTGGCGCTGCGGCCCGGGGCCAAGGTGCTGGTGCTCAGCAAGGAGGGCGACAGCAGGGGCTGGTGGAAGGGCCGGACGCTGGACAAGGTCAGTAGCTACTGCATGTTCGCGGCTCAAGATAATATAGGTCCGAGATTTTCCGGTAGAAATTATAACATGGTTGCTCGGCGTATTCAGGGTGACAACCGGTCGGGTTACTTCCCGAAGGAGTGCGTGCGGGAGGAGCCGGAGTGCATCGGCGTGCTCGACTGATGTCGGCTCTGCCTCGCCGAGCGCGAGCTGCACTACTCGCACGCGCCGCCGCACGCCTCGCACGCGACGCCCGACCCTCCCGACCTCGTCTGAGGACGTGGCGCGTGTTGTCTAGTGACGTCACCCGTCAGACCCGCCGCGCCTCGAGACGCTCCATCCTCTACGGTCGTATGTATTGCACCTGTATAATACGCGGTGAAGCGTATATGGAGGTCGTCGACCCACCGTGCCTCGCTTGAGGGGCGCCACTGTCGCGGCGGAGATTAAATGTACTTCGGTTCATGGTTATAGTGCCCTTAGATGTGAAGGCAAGGTGTGTTCGGACGGTTTGTTGTGTCTATCGAATATGGCGGACGACGAGTTATTTCTCTTCTTGAGTAGTAAGGTGCTCGAACCGAGACTCAGATGAGTACAAACTGTCCAATGCAATAAAAATAGTGAACAAATATAGGACAAATATCTTAATAAAAATATGTATATTAATATCAAAGTGTATATTTTTAGCGTAATTATTGGATTGAGCGGGCATTTCTGTCAAACACATGGAAAATATAGGTTAATCTATATAGTTATACCACAAAATAAAAAATTGACGGAATGAATTTTCATATCTTCTGTTCGTGAGAAGGACGGAAATATATTGTAGTTTATGTACAACAAAAGTAACGCGGTAAAAGCCTATGATATTAGGTTTAAATTTTAATGTTCTATTAGCACAATATTTATTTGACACACTATGATGTTGCCTACACAATCATGTAGTTTATTTGCTGTTAAGAAAAAACTAAAGAATTAGTGAAAATTTCATTTATTATACCATTACGAAAGGGAAGAAACCACTATTCCGTGGAAAAACAACACGTCTCATAAATTATAATACAGACGTAAAATCGAATGATTGGATATAAATTTGAAAGTTCAGAGAATGGTGTAATTTTTCTGCCGAAAAACAAGTGGTTCTTAAATAATTTTAAGCCTTTTTGATGAGAGCAGGTTCATTATGATGGCACTTATAAACATTTTAAATTTTGCCAGTGAGTTTTTATATTTATTATACTAGAAGTATATCGGCTTTTTAATAAAAACAGTGCCGTTGTATAAGTATATGTCGGCAGATTTTTTTTAACAAAGTCGGCCAAAAGCGTACTGCCCGCATCATGTTAAGCAGTTACCGTAGCACATAGAGCTTTGCAATACCAATGGTATTGCTCGCACGTTGCTAACTGAACGGCAGTGGGATAGAGGGAAGGTAATACTTGAATTACTTGTTCACTGTTCATTTATTACAACAGTTCGAATTTAAAGCTGATCTACACAACGCGACAAATTTGTGATTTCGTAATCTGCAAATATATAATTATTGGTGTTTTATAAAGAATATTCCCCTTTTATAGTTATATAAATATGTATTATATTTGTATGTCGAATGAAACCGGGCAGTTAGGTTTTAAGATTATACATATTTGTTGGAGTGTTACAATGGTTGGGATAAAATCTCTAGGCGCCTGAACATAGGCTTTAGAGCATCCTTTCCCAAAGTGGGCGCTGCACGTCTAAAGGGGGGCGGTAAGAGACCCAGAAAAAAAATGGGGCGTTGTGTAGCTCACAATAATCAATTAATTTAATTTGACGTTATAGTGGTTTTAAAGTAGGTGAAAAAATGGGGGCGCTAAAAATTATTTATTCTCACAGTGGGCGGTATACAAAATAAGTTTGGGAACCACTGGTTTAGAGTCAAATTATACTCCGATAACATGGGCGCTAGCTGGATGAGGTGTATGCTCTTTTATGTGACGTAATCTCACTGAGTGTGTGTTAAAAATAGCATTTAATAAGTACATAATAAAGGTTGTTATTTGTCAACGATACCAAAACGTTTACCAGTGTAAAGAAAAAAAAATAGAATTACAAATATTCCCAGCCCTATAAAAATCAAGTTTTATATAAAAATGATTCTTAGCGGTACTTAGAAAAAGTTTATTCAGGCTTTATTTTATTTCTTCTGTTTGTGTTTCTAAGCTTTTCTTTTGACTATGTTGGCTCTCTTCGATAGGACAAATGGTTGGCACTTTGTAATTATAATGGTGCATAATGATGCTTTAAAACTAGTTGTAATTTGAGGGTGTGATGAGACTCGGTCGAGATGTTGTGTGTACGGTAAATATAAATATAAGCCGGGTGTACAATTTTCAATAGTATGCCAGTATAGGTATGGATGGTATTTTTTAAACTTTTTTTTTCTTTTCCGGATTTTAAGAAAATATACTGTCGGCTCGGACATAAGTAAATGAAAACAAATGTTCAATTTAAAGGGGTTATAATGGTGTTTAACATGAAAATTAGAGTAAAGGGTGCGCGTGCAAGCGCGCGGACGAGCGTTGGGCGAATAGGCCGTGGTCACTGCGCTGGCGGCGCACGGAGGTACCTCCCCCGCGCCCCGCGCCCCGCGCGTCGAGTGCCGCGGTCACGTAGGCGCGAACATATACCATTTCCCTGAGACGTGAAAACGGTCATACTGTCTTACAGAAGCAACAGTGGCCATGTACAATCATAGATAACTTGTAGCTCACCATTTTTATTTATTTTCTGTGCGCAATGTACACTCGGCGTGATAAATGATTGCGTTTCCTTATCAAATGTACATTTTATATTCTCTATTCATTCGTGATTCGTACTCTTCCCACCATGACTTAACTAATGCTCAAATCGTCTCTATTTTTAGAGCTATTCACAATTCCTATACTAGGTTGTAAAATTTTTAGTATGCAACTTTTCCCAGCGAATTATTTATTTGAAACTTTTACATTTTATTTAATATATTAACTATTATGTCTGCAATCTATCTAGATACGCACAAATCACTTATAACAACGCGTTTTAAGGGCTAATAGAGATAAGGAATTAGTGAGATCAAGTGCCAATCTGTCTCATTATTTAAATTTAAGTGGTAATAATTTATAACTGTTGAATGAAATACTTCTGTAAAAATATAATTTGAATCGATAGTGAAAACGATATTGTGACGTCATAATTGTGTTTAGCTTATCATTTCATTTTCATATTTGACCACGGAGTCACTGTGATGAGTGCATGCGATATATAAACGCCATAAAAATTCAGAAGGAAATAAAACTGTTCCACTCTCACTTCACGGCCATGCATCTACACATACCTCAGTTCGCTTTTCTGTCTACATTCCATTGCATAGTATTATTATTTCAGTAATTTTAAAATAAATTTGTGCGCAAATATTTACCAAAGCTTTCATCTTTTAATAGTCTTCCGCATTTATAGTTTTTATTATTATTTATTACATTTCCTATGAGATCCAGCGACAGAATGTTGAGACAAGATCAGTTCATGTCCTCATAATTGATACTATATTTATTACCCCAACCTAATATGTGTCTGATTTGGCCAACTTACAGAAATCCATAGTTATGCCAAAATAAAACGCCTGCATTTTCGCATAGCTTTGTTCCCCTCTGTCGGCCAGACGCGACAGCTTCACCGCTTGCCGACGAGACGCGGTAAACTAGTCCCTATCTCGTCGTCGGGCTCATACCTATTACCTACCAGTCACAATACCCATTTAAATATACATATTTTAATTTTAAATCTCATGACACCTGATCATTCACATATCATAAACATTATTCTAAATCTCTTTGAACTCTTTTCATTTTCGGCAAAGTTATTTATATTTACAACTTTAAAATTATTATATTTATAACTTTTAAATTATTAACTAAAAAAGTATTTAATTACATAGTTCATTTTATATGTGACAGAGGTAAATATATTTGGCTTAATACCTAAACTGTTAATCTCGTATTATTATATATAATATATTTAACAAGTAGTCCATGATTAATGAGAAAATAATTATTTATCCTATGAAAAATATAGATTTTTGTCATTTTTACAGTTTCAATATAACTGGAAAATTTAACTTTGTAGCACTAAACGCAGAAAATGAAATTTTAAATATTATAATTATGATCTGTAATGCATTGAATCAATTGTAAATAATGTTGATATATTGTTGTAGTGTTAAGGTGTCTGCTAACACTGTGTTAACGAGCACAATGAATGTTATCCTTCCACGCGGCGTAGCCTTGCTGTATATGAATTAATGTAAGTGTATTGTGAAATATTAATATGGTCTTATAATATCTTAGCATTTTGGAAGTGGCTAGTGAACTTGTGTCATAGATTATGTGTGTTTGGAGAAATAGTAATATTTATATCTTTGATTTGATTGCAATATTAATGTATGTTATTATTAACTGTTTGTATGTGTTGGGGGCTATATGGGCGGTTGTTTTGCCATAGTAGAAACAGAATAATCTATTATAAAGTAAGGTACATATTAGGTTTCGTTTTCTATTTTCAAAAACTTTTAAATAGGCCTGTAGTACAGGTATATGGTCTAGAAACTTTATCATTCCCCTTGTAAATATTAATAAATATCCAGCCACTTCCAACTCGTCTTAATAAATAGTAAAATAAACAAAAATGAATATAAATGTAACTTAAATATACACTTAGTGCCACTGTAATAAAATAATGAAATTCTTAAAAAATATATTCTTCAAATTAATGATTACTATATAACACTGCTTTATAAAGAAGTTGTGAAAAAAATAACTAAAATGGTGTATGAAAAAAAAATAGTTTCTTGTCCATGGCGACAGGGTCCCGGACGTTGTTATTATGTAATATATATATTTAAAAGATATATGAAACAGTAAAGATGGTTGTTGTAACATAATAGTATATTTTTTCTATTTAGTTGGACAGCCGAGGGTAGCGTGGCAATCGTCACAGGCAGATAGATAGAACAATACACAGATGTTATTGTTTACATTGTATTCAATTCAAAATTCAAAACGTTTATTTTGTTTAGGCCTACGGAGGCACTTACAAATTGTCAATTTTACATATTTTTTTTTCTTATATCTTCCGTTTCATATGATCCTGCTTGTGCATTTGCAGCTAAACTTGAGTAGGGCAATGAAATACTTAATTGACAACACATTGTCGCAGTGGAACAAAAGGTAATAGTAATTCGTTCTGAAAATATTATTTTGGTTAAACTAGGCCACACGTTCTGCACTACTATACTTAGCTGGGAGAATTTATGAAATTATTTAAGACAAATGTAAAGAAATAGAAATTGTATTGGTAACCATTAACTGTTGCTTTACTTTACCGTCAGTTTTATGCTCGCTAGACGCTAGCGAGTAGCGAACGAGACTCATGGTAGAGCCACTTATCTGTTCAAGTAGCGTCGGTAGTCTTTACATAGCTGTCAAATACAAAAATAACGTATTTTTTTGTTGTTTTTGTAACGTAAATGCTAGTTCCCGTGCAGGCCGCCTGAACAGGGGCTCAATTACGCTAGCAACTTAAGTTGCAATTGGAAAGCAAAAGCTTGTCAAATGCTCAGCTTTTGACGAATTTCCGTATTCCACAAACCACAGATTCTCTTTTGCAACTGAGCTTGTTTTGGTATTATGTTGGCGTTTCAGATTTTGACCTTGAGCTTGCGACTGACATTGTTTTTTTTTAAAGTTAATTGCGGCCCTGCGCATAATGCAATTGGAGTCATTTCGTATAAAATTATTTTTGCAGTTCCATGGATTTGATACGATGCACTATAGCGGATATAATTTTTTTTGAAATGTATTATAATTTTGAGCAAAAACACCACACATTTTAACTTTTTAAATTAATTGTGATTAATTCGTGGTTGATAGGTCGCCACTGAACGAAACGTAAATTACATTCTGCTCTACCTCTAAAATATTAATCATATAAAATCAAACCAATAATTATGCAAAACAACGAATTGTCATAATAATTTCAAAAAATTAGCAATTATATATTTAATTAAAAGCAGACTGAAACGGAACGCAAAAAGAAAAAAGGAGATAAGAGCAATGGTGACGTAGCTATCTGTGGTTGGTGTTTTTATTTGGGTGACGAAAAACGTATATAGTGTAGGAATTTGATTAAATAATATATTGTGTGTTGAAAAACAAATAATCTCTCCCTCTCAAATAAGCTGATTATGAGGTAAAAGTTGCAGCATCTTAATTTTGAAGACGAAGGCAAGGGTAAGACAATAACCTAGTTTTTTTTCTCTAAATCACTCAACATTAGTTTTTTGTACTTATAATTGATAAAAAGAAATATTTTACGTCAGAAAAACAAGCCCTGGGTTAGCTTAACTTACTTTGCACTATAATTTATGTATATGACGTGTAATTGAAAAAAAAAAGAAATACACAGCTACTGCCAATACAGTTTACATTAATTTGTTTGCAGGTGTTGACTACAAACTATATTGTTTTAGATTCAACCAAAAAGTTGGGTTCCGTGGAGTTATAGGCTGCATTGACAGTATCCATGTGGCATCTCTAAGGTCACATGTGTATGAGAAGCAATATTATAACCGAGAAGAATTCCATTCTTTAAATGTTATGACAGTAAGTTCTAACAATTATCCTTAATACATAATTTGATATTTTTTTGTAATAACACATAACAATCTACAGATTTGCCATTTTGAATGTGGATGCCAGCAGCCTTGGCTCTGCTATGACTCCAGTGTGTGGCCGAGTCATACCTTGAATCACCATTTGAATTACCTATCAAAGAGTGGCAAAAAGTGTTTTTGTTGTATAAGTTTGTTAGTATAATGACTAGCTACTTATAGTTGGTTTGGTAATGAATTTACAGAAACATACCTAATTAATGTTCTTATTTCAGATGTGATAATTGCCATCCCATTTGTTTTAGGTGTTCACTAGCAGCATATTGGCAGCACATGGCAAGGTGTAATTATAAATGCAAGTTGTGTTCTTGAAAACATTGAACCACACCAATAACCCCGAGAATTTGTTGATGCTGATGGATGCTGCTCCAAGAAATCAAGCAGTGCTTCTACTTGTGTAGACTGCACCATAATTTACTAGCTAGAATTTACGAATGAATTATATTTAAATGTAATGTAGGTACATACACTTGTTTGATTTAATCCCTAACATTAGTACCTACCTGCTTAAGAAACCACAATGCAAACAAATATATAGTACTTATTAAGTATTTGAATAATCACAACATTCTTTACACATTTTGAACTGTTTAACTTTTGAAATAAACATTACCTTAAAATTATACCTACTTGCTTACCTTATATAGGTAAATGTTTTAAACATACCTACTATACAATATTGAGTAGTGAAGTAGGTACATAGTTATGGAGGTACTTATCGCCTTTAATTTGGAGATAACTTGGTAAGTAATTCTTAAAAAAGTGTAAAATTATTTATTATATTATAAAGTAAAAGCTCTTTACTTAAATTTTGTGCACAACCTATAGCTAGTACAGTATTTTATATTTATTTATCACAGTACTAATATAGGTGTAACTTACTTTATGATTGCTGATAATTGTTTTTAAATAGAAATAAAACTTTACAAGTAGGTACTCTATTCTATTCTACTCAAGAAGCAACATTTAAAAATATTTGAACTTTTTTTCTATAATATTTTAAAATAAGTATAATAACTAGCTTCTTTTTACACTTGTTATACCTATAGTAACACCTAGTACTAAGTACCTAGGTACGTAGGTACCTATCTTATTATTTGTCTATCGTATTATTAGTACAGGCGTAACTTAATTTTTGTTTGAGGATAATTGAGTAAATAGAAATGAAAAAAAAACACAGTTATGTACTAAAGATGCAATATTTATTGGATTATAACGTAGGGGATGAGAGTGCCCAAATAAACCCTCAGTGTTATCTTCCCTCCTCGCTCGAATCTCTGTTGCGACGACTGTAGCTCGACATGGTGCGAATATTCTAATTTATTGGTAGTATACAGTACGCAGTATATAGTACGCAGGAGAAACTAAAACAAACCAATTATCATGATGAAGCCCAGTATATCACTTGGAATTTCAAAATGAAAATACCTTATTAATCCTTACAGCAATCATACCATTTGTTTCCTGACTGCTTTTACGACACAGGCTACGCCACGTCGGCCACAATACACATAATATAGGTATGAGTCAAAACTACCGGTTACGGCATTTGCGTGGACTGCAACATTTGCTGCACATTGACAACAACAACAAACGATAAAATAGTATTGTGTTTAAATCTTTAAACACATTATACCGAGTAAATTAATAGGATACTTGTAATGTAAATATTTTGAGCATGTATTGACATATTACTTTTTTATTTGCGTTGATTTGCTTTTCGCATTTAGCCATTGTCGAGTAAAATAAGATTTTAAATTTTTATATGAAGGTTTTGTCTAGGCCTGATGCTACCAGACTTATTGGGGGAACTCGAAAAATCATGTTTCATTACTATTAATCCCATTGCCCCTACTCACGGAGATTTTTTTATGAGTTTTGGCCTAATAGCCATATGCAATAATCCAAATATTAAAAAAACTACCAAGCGTTCGAACGCATATATGCAGCCAATCATATCAGCCTATATGCATATCAGCAGCCAATCGCAATTCAGTCGCTTGTAGAATACCAATTATTTGCCCAAGCGTTTGAAAGCCAATTGGAAATCAAACACTCGCGTTTGATTTCCAATTGCAACTTAAGTTGCTAGCGTAATTGGGCCCCAGGTATGTAAGGCCCATATTAATAAACCGATCTCAAATCTGAGAGCGATCTTGGAAATGTCATTACAGTACAAAATGACATGTCAAAAGCGTACTCAAGACCGCTCTCGGACTTAAGATCGATTTATTAATACGGACGTTAGAGCTGTACAATAAGTTAAAGATTGTTATGAACACAATGTGCATTATGTCATGATCTCTTTATTTTACTAACACGATCTAGTGCTGAATGTAACGTACACGGTAGTCCTATACCTTGTTTTACACTGTTTAAAGATTTTACAATTATTTGACACTTAGCTCTGTAAGGAAATTGTATTTTATTGACATTATTCGTAGCATTGATGTGGCTTTGTGACAGGATTCTTGTTCTACTAAATGAGGCTGGACCAGTTCTTTTTAGATTGTAAAATCATGTTTTTTTCCGATGGCCGACATGATTATGTAGTTTATGAGGCCTTGTAATAAGCGATCAATGCGCCATTTTTATTGCCGAACACTGTAAATAAAATGCTTGTATTTTTGTCACAAAAACATGATTTAAAAGCATTTATTGATTTTAGACCACACAAAGAAATGGTTGTTATTCGCTAAGTATAACGCGTGCGCCTGTTCTGTATGCGAGTGGTCTCAATGTCAACGCATAATTATATACAGTAATAACCCTTACAACTCGCCAGGAAGTATTCTCTCTTATATATTTGACCTTTAAATAGTAATTATGTGGATTACAATGAGAAGGCATTTGCAACTTTAGTACCCTATCACATAGTGCTTTTTCCACCAGCACATTCTTCCTTAAAAACAATACGTATATTAAAAGACTAAACATGTTTCTGTATCGCTGTTTACTTCACCTGTACCCCGTGTACCGAATAATACCGATGTGTTCAATGGTTCCTATCACTCTATTGGTGATGTCTCCCTTCCCGGAATCTTGTTTTAGTGAAATGAAAATACGAAGAGCAATAAATTCATGGGCCTTAAATAGTTTATAAGAAGCTACTGCCATCCAGGCCTATAGAATCGGATCGAATTTTCTGTACCCACCTACTTATCTCTAGTAAGCCCAAAATATATGCACGTTTCGATGCAGCGACCAACAAAATAGCCAGTCTTAAAACGGTTTTAATTTTAGAATCCTCTGGGTTATTACTGTATTTAAATTATTTAACATTTAAATGTATTAATAGTAATTTAGCTTGTTTGTGTTAATTGTATGCATGTATGGTATCGTGGATGAAAAGTAATGGGACTGCTTAACGGTGTTATATTTCCGGACGCGCTGAAGAGACCAATTGATTTGTCTCTTCGGCACGCCTATGGTAGCAGACTGACAGATTTTTTATGTTTTGACCAATCTCGAATTCAACAAATCATGTACAGTGCGACAAAGATATAATGAACGTGCCCAGAATGGGAACTAACGCTGCCATTTTAAAATTCATGGAACATTGAGCATTCGGCAGCGCCCTCTCTTGAACAGTCACATACGTTCATAATAATCCTTGTCCCACTATATTTAACGAAAGTCTGCGCAATCTGAAGTGGGTAGGCGAGATTTTTTTTACCGATTCCTTGGAGAGTATGGACGTTTCATCATTAAGTCCTCATTATTGAGTCCATGTTGTAAATGAATGTTGGTGCTAACATATTTTGTGTTCAATTTGGTTCCCAGTGGCTTCGGTTGAACAGATGCGATCGCGCTCCTGTCTAATTAGTATAAAATGTATTTTGATATTATTTATGTTCACGTTTGTAAATATACAGAAACTGCATATCTCATTGTTCTGTAGTTAGGTAAGACTCCACAATAAATACACTGTTGGAGAATTCAATTCGTTTTATTGTAACAGACATACCTTATTTTCTATGCTCGGTAAATTAAAATAATTGCTTACAAAAATATTAAGTAATATTTGAAATGCGGTAAATAGAATCTTCAAATTACAAAAATATAAAGCATTTTTATTATATGTAGATACTTACATAGTAAATTATTCAACGTACTCTTAAATAAACTAAACTAAAATAACTCTCTTTTCCTCATTTTAAGTCAGGTGTGCTGCTTCCTAAATAAGTCCTCAAGTCAGTGACGGTGGATCTGATAAGTTTAGCGGGAATCGTAGGCCTGTTCAGACGTTTGTAGGCGGCGTAGCGGTGGCAGCCGCCGAAGCTGTAGTAGTAGTCGCCGCCCTCCGAACCCTTGATCCAGAGGATGTCTATGGGAGGAACGATGCCAGCCTGTTCTTCTTTCTGATAATAGAGAAACAGGTACATAAGAATGTTTGGCATAGATATTAATAATATATGTACCTTGGAACTATGCAATCAGTATGTTATCCTTTTTTTAAATTGCTGATTCGCAGTTATGAAGGTCATTTACGTTTTCATGGTAATGTACCTCGTGCAATAAAATTAACACTTGTAAATATTTCTATACCAATCCATTTAACTAAAGTACCGGATTTCAAGCTTAATGTACAATTAAACCTGTCATTTATAATTACGATGATCTTTGTTCATACTTATTTATATTGGCAACAAGTAATTAACATTAATAGCGGATAACGACGCTTTTGTAGTTTTGGTAGAAAAAAAATATTTTTTGCGATAAGTTTTTAATGGTCACCTCTAGATTAAAAGCCACTGACTTTTTGATCCCAAGAGGTGAAATTAAACAAAATAATATGAGCTTTATAGCCAATATAATTATCCGAACAGAAATTATCTACATGTAAATAATGTAATCCAAAAGATAAGCGGAATAGATCAATAGTAAATGGCTGATAAATGGGTAACACTTAGCACCAACACAAGCATTGATTTTATAGTATTACAACGTTTGCAACGCTAGGCGATCGCGCTTGCCCGAATGTATGCGAGTGATTATACCTATATTCCGTGGGTAACCTATAGGTTGTTAATACAATACGATTTGTCTAATTATTTTATTGCATAATTATATTACCTACTACGAAATTGGTGAAAGACGTTTGAAGTTTTGAAAACAGTACTAGTTTACCCGTTTACAGTACAGTATTAGTTTTTTTCGCAAACTATAATAGTAGATATTTCTCAATGTGTCGATAAAGAATTGGGTTAGGGAAAATCATACCTAAACTAAATTCAATATTAACCAACCAATTTGCCATACAAAATACATAAACGAAAACGACTAGCGAGCACAAAACTTTTGATATTGCTGCTGTTCTAGAGACCAGAAGAAATTAATATACCTTGTATATTTATAAAGAATAATTCAGTACCTGTATAGTCTCCATAAGCGAGAGAACCTTGTCCTCCGTGAGCTCCGGCATGAAGGGCCTGATGATCACGGACATGGGCACCTCGTGCACCTCTTCCTTCCATGCGCTGTGGACGCTCGTCATTCTCGATGCTGGTGAGCATAGACACGATAGTTGTAGCTAAGGCCTCTTGTAAACGATAGCGAAACGAAGCAGTTATACAAGGTGAAACATAATGGGTATACTTTTTTTTTCAAAACTTAACTTTGTATTTCTAAAACCATCAGCTTTGGAGGGAACTTGAAAAACAAAAGGTGTTATAGGAATACAGCTGTTGACCGATTTCACAAGTCTACAAAACTTTTAGTACTTAAACTGTCCCACAAAGCCGATAGTTTGGGATTTACAAAGTTACGTTGCAAAAAAATATACCCTTATATATACCCTTTTTGTTTCACCTAGTATAGCCAAATCGACGCACGCACGCACTTGGAAACAAGGTTCAAGATCGACTGACAACTTTGGGATTTTTAAATTTCATGTGCGTATCTCATTTTCAACTAATATTAGGTACCTACACTAACTTTACTAACAAAGTTTTGATGTAATCCTAAATAATAAATATCGCCAGACGAACACACCAACTGTACGGTCCTAAACTAAGCTCGCTCGTACAATGGGTACCGTACAATGGACTGGGGGCGATCCCAGTGACACCCAGACCAGGGAAAATTACGAAAAGGCCATTTCCGAAATTTACCCTGACGGGAATCGAACCCGCAACCACCCGATGCAGTGAGCCGAGCGGCCTACGCACGAACCACTGCGCCAAGCGGTCTTCATTAAATCAATAAATTCTTATTATTATTATCACATATTCAACGGTGAAAACATCATAAGGATCTTACTACAAATTTGAAGTTGGCCATCCCGCCCTAGACTAGGAGTATGGGTGGAATTCCCCTCGCTAGAGTGCGCTCAGCGCATAATGGCATAAGCCTCGTCCTATTACATCAGGAGCAAATACCATTGGCTAAATGTGGGGTGGGCCCTACAGTGCCGCCCTCTGCCTATCCCTTTGGCGAATATAAACGTGATAGTGTATTCTCATTTACCGTTGGAAGCGACAGAGTGTACGTTAAAAGACCTTCGATTGAATATTATACGTTAAAAACCAGCAAGTATTTAATGTGATTTTATTATCAATGCATTAAATCAACTTAAATTACTGTCGTTTAATACTAGATGGTTACCCTGACTTACTACACAAGTAGGCGATTTTAATTCAATGCTATGTACCTACCTAGTGAATATGTATGAAGTACCTTCATAGGCGTACTCCCTACCTATAGTAGATCAATTGGCAATACCTATATGGGATCACTATGACAATAAGTTGGACATTTCAACCGCAAACGATGAGTACCTAATTACCTATAGTATGTCATTTCTTCCTCTTCAGAGCTCGAGGGACTGACGGGCAAAGATAATTATAAGCAATTCCCTACATTAGATGAGAGAAAATTAAATAAGGGCAAAGGGAAAATATAATCGCACTATAGTGACCCACTATACTGAATGTACATGATAATGTTACAGATTGATTACTTTAACACATATTATCTGAATTATATTGTATGTAGGTACACTTGGTATTAGATATGCTGTCTCCAATTAGGTAGGTATTCATTATACCAGGTGAAACAGACAGGGTATACTACTTTTTTGCGATTTAACTTTGTATATCTTAAACTATCGGCTTTGTGGGACAGTTGAAGTACTGAAGGTTTTGTAGACTTATGAAATCTGTCAACAGCTGTATCCCTATAACACCTTTTGTTTTTCAAGTTTCCTCTAAATCTGAGTTTTAGAATTAGTACAATGTTAAGTTTTGAAAATAAAGTACAGCCGTTCTGTTTCAACCTGTATTAATAATCTTATTGGTATTAATAGAAAAATAAATAATATTGATATAACTGTTATTGAGGTATCGGGTTAGGTGTCAAAGTAAGAAGCTATCAAAATGAATCACGAAGACCAAATTCGCACGTCATTACGACTATTTACTATTTTATTCCGAATTAGTTAAATATCTAAGTGAATTGCGCAAGATAAAAGCAATATAGATACTAGCTTTGTACTCTGTAATTTGATTTAGCAATATAAAAAATACTTACTAGTTCTGGTTGACACGAAGAGGGATAAAGTAACAATAGATTTTAACATCAGGTTTTCCCGTTGCGTGGCTCGTGTGTCACGTCGGACGGACAGTGCGATACTGACGCCACTACGCTTGATTCATACATTTATGCGAAGGTCACGCTATAATCTGCTGATAAAAATAGATACAAACATCATAGTAATCTATACATTGCTTTTAGCAGGTAAGTCCATTGTTTATGCCGCAGGTTTGTGCGTTGGGGGTTATTGTACCAATAATCTGCGAAACCTTTAAGGAATAATAAAAAAGCTAATTAGCTGTGACATAAAAGTTACTAGTCGATACAATAAATTAATTCAGCAGTAGGTCTCATTAATTGACTAAAATAGTAAAAAGTTTAGTTCAGCTAAATTTAAATAATTTGAAACGATAATACTAACTCGTCTATTTGACGCCCGCTCGGCACACTGCAAATGGTGGCTAAAGGTTCGATTCCCGCCGTGGCAAATTTCGGAAATGGACTTTTCGTAATTTGCCTTGGTCTGGGTGTTGCTGGGATCGCCCCCCATTCCATTGCACGGTACCCATAGTACAAACGTTGCTTAGTTTGGAACCATACAGTTGGGTGTGTCAGTCTGGCGATATTTATTATTTACTAGTTGCTGCCCGCGACGACTTAAGTATTATATGTGTTAATCCAGGTTATAAACTATCTGTGTTCCAAATTTCATCCAAATCCGTTCAGTAGTTTCTGCGTGAGAGAGTAACAAACATACATCCACACTCACAAACATTCGCATTTATAATATTAGTAGGATTTATCTAGGTATTGTGATACAAATGGTAAGATTAGGGAATAGGTAAATATAAAAATAATCCTACATTGATACCTGTACTTTCTTAATATTACGCATTCAGACAATAATTTTACAAGCAGGTAAAAAGTCCCCTCGTTTGTTATTTTAGGTACCTACTATTAATTATGGATTAGAATAACAAATGATAAAAATGTTGTTTTGAAAACAATATCATTATCTGTGAATTATTTACGATAACCTATACAAATTACATCCAAACTTTATAAACATTTAGTTGTAGGTACCTACTTGGTATACGATTTTAGATAAAGTAGCAAAAAATAATAAATAAAATAAAATACAGTTTCACCGAATCTCTGCGCGTTCATTTAACAGCAACAACACAGCTTCGTGTTTAAACTTTTGTTTTGTG
Source organism: Notodonta ziczac (assembly GCA_918843915.1). Classification (NCBI taxonomy): domain Eukaryota; kingdom Metazoa; phylum Arthropoda; class Insecta; order Lepidoptera; family Notodontidae; genus Notodonta; species Notodonta ziczac. The sequence goes on along the minus strand of OU974039.1, from coordinate 13,149,675 downwards.
AAGATTTAGGACAATTTGGTAGGTATTTGTATGGCTTAAAATGAAACAACGCGTATAACTACACAAAAATGTATTTTAATCAATCTGATGGTCGCAATAACATTGAACTCGTCGTCGTATACATGTGCGTTCACGCCGCCCCGCCTCGTATTTATTGTATCCTATTATAATTTATATTATATTCGTTTAATAATAAATAGTTTATTGTGTACGAGTGGAATAAGGTGCGTTCGGCGGCGGCGCGATGCATTTACAATGTTCCACAGCGTATTTTTAAACATCTCAGTTAAATTTCTCATTTTTATCTCGTATACTGTTTCAGATATTTTGTTTTAGAACACATCAACTTAACACTAGCAATTTTCATATCCAAACTATCACTATGTGGAACTAATTAGGTTACAATCGTAAGATCTTGCTTTGCCTCGAAGATACCGGAACGACGAAAGAAACAACTAACTTACTGCTAACATGTAAAACAAAATCGTGCTACCAACATTATAGCACCAAGATAATAAAAATATTTTGTTCTGATATTCACAACTCCTGGGGTTTTTGCATGTTGGCAGGACCGGGTTTAGGATATATAGCGTTCAGGGATGCGTAATTAATCTTATTGAAGGCAAGACTATACCAAACTGAAAATCGGTTCAAAATTTCAAGGTATCCCTTTCAAAAATTACGGATTACTGAAAATAGGAGTTCCAATTCCAATTTAGTTTATGGCTTCCATCGTTTATCGATGATTTCGCCATTGTCAAGTAACAAATAGCAATTACAAACAATTAATAACAATACAATACAAAAATGTGTCCATCCACTTTGGAAAACCAAAATGGAGCTAAAATAGGAGTCAAGTCGAAAACTCAAAAACTGATATCAGCGCTGCAGTCAATTCGAAGCGTACCCTCGATGGTCCCCTAAAGGTATGCGTCGACCTGTCCGTAACGAACAAGCCGGTGCTCAGCAACTAATTCCACTACAGACAACAAATATATTCTCGATGACCTGCGACCAATATCGGTATAAGACAGATCGCGATCGTCAGTTGTTTACAGCACGTAAAATCCGCTGAACACCGTACATGTGTACCACAGAGACATGAATATTGCATCTCGCATCATAGCTAGCCCTAAAGGTCCTAAATCCGGTCCTACGTTTAAACAGAGTATGCTAATATAACTGACACACTGAACAATTAAAATTGACTGCCATTTTAAAATTATCTCCACGTATAAATGAATTAGGGCCCGAATTGCGTGTGCGATTACCAACACAACCATAGCTAATAAAATATTTAAGATTGCACACAAGTCGACGTGCGCCCGCTAATGTAAACGCGCCCATTTCGAATCGACGCTATTTAGTGAATCCTACAAGAGTTTTGAACATGGACTTATCTGTTATGGGCCATGGGGTATCGGCGCCTAATCTAATGTTCCAACAGTATTAAATCTATACAATTTTATATTCGTGCGACATATAAACTGTCAGTGTGGTGTATGTTGTAAAATACGTCGTATTATTGTGATAGTAAGATACATATTGTATATTGCACGTACATAATACTGTTGGATCAAAATATTGAGCGAGCAAAAAAATAATCTTAATTTCATATTTTTAAAGCACTCAGAAAATAAAGGCGATTCAAACTGGTAGTTTCGCGGGCACACTCGCAGTCACTAGTCAGCACAAAATATCTGAATACTTACAACTAATATTACACTAATTTTCATCTTACGAACTATCGTATATTTATAACCACCGTGGAGTTAAAAGATTAGGTTAGTGAACGTATAGAAACACGAGATCCCGCCATGTCGATGTTATGTAATTTCCTTTTTATACATAAAATTACTAATACTGCCCAAATAATTACTTCAAATAGTCACTGGTTCGAAAAAAATAATACTATAAAATAGTTGCCACGTTTCAAAATTAATTTATGATTAAATAAAATAAAAATTGTATAATAATAATAAAATGAAATAAATACTGGGAGCCAGTCGTATAGATTTCGTAATACAAATTAAAATACGTTTTCACTTACACTTCCGTCCAAAAATATCGCTAGTTTAAAGTATAGATAGATAGTGTACGCAATAGTATACAGTATGTTCCGTGCACGCATGGTACTGGACGAAGATGTCCCGCCAATGAACCTGGAATCTACTCCTATAGCAGCATTTTTGTTGCTTATTTTTATTTCATATAGTATGTATTATGATGGCGCAAATGGTCTTCAAAGCTTTACAGGACGAAATGGCGAACGTTTGAAACACTAAATTGTGCCTTAAACCGATCGGATGTTGAAAGCACGCACGTAGTGCATAAGATGTTTTAGTTTTCTTTTTTTTGACATTCGACGAATAAGAAACCCTTTACGGTCGGATCAACTGCCCGACAGAGAAAGACGGAGGTATAAGATAAAATAAAAAATAAAATAAAATGAGACGCACGCATTTGTCCCACTCTCAAGCCATCTCCAGGAAGGTGGAAAAAACTTTCGCCAATTTCGATAAGTATATGTATTGTTAATTGAGCAGTTGAGCGTCAGGCTGCTTCGTCCAGTACCGCGCGGGTCCGGTGTGTCCTACTCCTAAGGCTGGGTGGCGGGCGGAGAGCGCGCGCCGGCGTCAGTAACCGATCGTACGTAGTACCACGCCTACTTAACATAATATAGTAATGTAAATGGCAATTCTGTGGAAGCTGCACAATTATGCGTTATACCCGTGACCTGGAACAAAATTGATAACTTGTAGGACTTGGTTGTTGTTTATTACTTAAAAATGTAGAAAAAAAAAACCTACAAATTTTGACATTTAGAGCACAATTTTAATTGGGATATGACTTATTGTTACAACATTTATTTATTTTTATTTTATTCAACTAAGCTTACATCTATCATTGCATATATTCATTCAATGCGATAGTGTAACATATAATCTTACAACAGCTACACCAACAAATTTTCTTATTATTAGAGGGGGGGGTTATCTGACGTTGGCAAGATCGGCAAAACCCAAAAATTTGTTTTAAAACAGTGTATAAGATGAAGGTTACCAGTCGCGCTGTCCGCCTACGGCGACAGGTCCTGGTGCATCGGGTCGTAGCCCATGGAGCCGTCGTAGCCGCCGGCGGCCGCCTCGTAGCCCGGCGCCGGCAGCGAGTAGCCCATGGAGTCCTGCGTGGGCGCCGGCGACATCATCGGCGTGGCCGTGCCCGACGCCGCGCCCATGGAGTACGGGGACGCGCCTGCAGCTAGGTAGATCACACACCTTCGTGTATTTTCGTGAAGTTTGCAGGAAACTTTCATTTGGGGACTATGTAGGTTTGGATGTCTTTCAATGTTCCGGTGATTTTCCATGTTCATATACTGGTAATTGATCGTTGGGAATGGCGAGTTGCGACGGTATATTGAGTCACAATTATCATTAATTTGGATTTGATATGTTTGGTTATGCAATAGCGTCACTAAACTACGCAAGTAAAATTCTCGGGTACAGTCTATTTGAATTAGTCTACACTGTACAGTAAGGCACCCAAACAATGCGGTATAGCTTTCTAAGTTAGAAATTAGGCAAAAAACTAAATTCACATCTGAGATAATTTGTGTTCAAAACATCGAAAGACATCCCCAAGCCATTTCGCTATGTGACTAGATCGAGAGTTTTACAATAATTTATTATTAATTAGATTTACTTTCATCTGAACAATGGTGCATAAAGTGCGGCCGGCTTATAAATGTCTAGTTATATATCTATTGTTTACTGTAATATGCGGTGGCTCTGGCCGGAGGGGAGCTAGCATCGCGCCCCGCGCCAACCCATGGGAGGTCTGTGTGCGAAAACTCATCTGTAGTACGCGGTAATAGGGGCGAACGCTAACGTGACCAGGGGCGGTGACCAAACTCTATGTTAGCTACGGAAATCACTGATAGTCTTATACTGCAATTGAGTCTTAAATATTAGTGTAGAAGTTTCCTTAGTATCTTATTTACGTTAAAAACTTAAGTTTTGTTTTACAGTATTAAATTTAATCGCTGGGAAAAATGCTTTATTGTAGACATTGTAGCTAACATAACAAAGCCAATACTCAGACTAAAGCATTTTTAGATTTGATAATCAATTATTTGTATTTGTATTTAAAACTGGTAGTAGTTGATCGTATATAAACTGCATCTTTGCTTTATAGTTGGTGATTGGTCACGTTAGACGGAACGTACATCGTTCAATAGCCGACACACAAGATTGTCATTAGTGCGCAAGATTTGACGTGAAAGCTGAACATAATTTATGCGTACGCGACAACAAATACGTAACTAAACAGTGAAACAATCGAACATTACTTGACAATTACTAGTATTGTTGCGAATCTGTGTTACCAACTAGGAATAAGAAGCTTGCTTACTGATTATGATAGAAAACATTAATTTTTAAATTATCCACTCTTGAAACGTAAATATCCTAAAATTCATTTAATTAAATGAATTTAAGGAATAAGCTGGGTATATTTATTTATATTAGTCTTGCGTGTTGAAAACTTTTATTTACTTTTGGCATAGACATCTACCCTCCACGTCGATAGTAAAAAAAGGCACGACTATTCTGCCTCTTTTCTAACTCTGAAACTACCAAAACTCTCACAAACCATAAAATATATAAAATACGACAATAATCTATCATAATCAGTTGAGCAGCGTGTCTGCGCTACGCAACAGTATGGCGTGTAGTTACCGGCTGCCTTCTTGGCGGCGTACAGGTTGGCCTCCTCCTGCGCCTTGCCGATGTTCTTCTTGTAGCGGATGCGCTTGTTGCCGAACCAATTGGACACCTGCGGCGGAGGACGTACTGCTTATACAGGTTGAAACAGAAGGGGTATACTTAACTTTGTAATTCTAAAACTATCAGCCTTTAAGGAAACTTGAAAAACAAAAGGTGATACAGGGATACAGCTATTGACAGATTTCATAAGTCTTTAGTACTTCAACTGTCCCACAAAGCCGATAGTTTTAGATTTACAAAGTAAAGTTGCAAAAAAAATAGTTTCTGTTCCACGTAGTATGCTCGACATACGATACTCCGTCTGAGATGCATCGGAGATGTACGAGTAAAGGTACAACTTTTAAAAAAAATTGTTAGTTGTACAATAATCTGAGGACATAATATATTTGTCTCTCTTTAGACATTATTATTATTATTATTTTTGTACACTTTTACTTGGCTATTGCTAATTGCTATTTGTATATAGTATTATGTTATTTTGTAATGGATCTTGTGTCTGCAAATAAACGATATTATTATTATTATTTATTATTATTAATAATGTTATCCTGAAATTCAAAAAAATATTCCTACTACCGTATATCTAAGCGGCTCGCAGTATAATAGTTACGAGCCCCTAGTTGCAGTGCTGGTACCCCTAAATAGGGGTACCAGCACTGCAACTTTTTAATGTCCATGTCATCATTCCCTTGCAGATTAGAAAACAGCTTGTGAGCAATTGTTCCTCCCGAGTGCGTCCACCTAATGTTACCTGGGACACAGTTATCCCGCACCTCCTGGCGAATTCCTCCTTCACATCTTCGCTAGGGTACGGGTTCGCCAGGTGCGAGTAGAAATACTCATTAAGCAGCTCCAGCGCTTGCTTAGTGAAGTTGCGTCGCTTGCGTCGCGCGTCTAGGAAGCTGGAACGGTAGATGCACGGTTAAGGCGGTTACCTGCGACACTGTTATCCCGCACTTCCGGGCCAGCTCCTCTTTTGCCTCCTCGCTGGGGTAGGGGTTCGACAGGTGCGAGTAGAAGTACTCGTTGAGGATCTCGGATGCTTGCTTGCTGAAGTTGCGGCGCTTTCGGCGCGCGTCCAGGAAACTGCAAGCGGTAATTCGAATGTTTTGGAATAGTTTTTTGTTTGTTTTCGTTTAGAGGCATAAGTTGAGCTGGTTTATGTTGGAAACTAAAAGGTGACATTTGCAAAATTACTATTGGTGTAAATTGATTGGCAATGTTAAGTCAACCGGTTTCTTTTATTAAAATTGTCTTTGCTCTAGCAGTTCACAACCTTTCCCCATTCTGCTGATCAAGTTATGTTGACACATGGTAAATCTATACTTCCATACTCATTTTATAAAGGTAAAGTGATTGTTTTTTCGTACGTAAAGACGTTTGTAAGAGGTCATCTCTGTAACTTATGATCTGATTCTGAAAATCCTTCCTCTAATCTAAAGCTGCACTATGCCTGAGTGATATAGACTATATATTATCCTACTAATATTATAAACGTGAAAGTTTGTTGACCACATTGTGGATGTATGTTTGTTACTCTTTCACGCAAAAACTAATGAACGCATTTGGATGAAATTTGGAACACAGATAGTTTACAGCCTTGATTGACACATAGAATACTTTACTTAAATCTACGCGGACGAAGGCGTAGGCTAGAAACTAGTAGACTATATAATGTTCACGCGAGTTTACCGGGAGCGCAGTATCATGACGGCCTCGCAGGTGGACTGCTTGAGCTGCATCTGGATAGAGCTAAACTTCTTGTGTATGATCTGCACCATGCGCTCTATCTCCTGTTGGTATATAAACCTTATCATCACATGTGCACAGACAGGCATGAGGTAAAATATCAAGGGATTTTTGAGTAGTAAATTTTAAGAAAAAATTCAAACTGGGCTATTTAATTATTGTAGTTGTATATGTATTGTATTGTGAAGGAAATGGATAATCCTAACGAAATCACCATGAAATAAGTGTAATCTGTTTCCAAAAGATATTTTGGAAATTGCCTTTTCATTATCCCTGGTCGGGGGGTCACAGCCATCATCCCTAGTCTATTGTACCAATAGTGTAAGTGTTTCTTAGTTTGAAAGTCATATAGTCCAGCGATATAATAAAAAGGAAAATCCCTTGCACAGCTAGTGAAGTAAAAGGAGCCTTGTGCTATTGTCTGACCTTAGGTGTAATGGGCCTGGTGCGGCTCTGCTCCCGGAGCAGGTTCATCACGTGGGTGGTGAACTCGTTGCACGCATTCTCATACTTGTCCAGCTCCTGGTGGTATATCTGTCGGATCTGCGCGAGCTTGGCACGGTAGTCCGAGTGCTCGATCGCGTTATCTGCAGTATTATCTTGGAATTAGATCAAAAGTGTTAATATTTGAATGTCACATAAGTTTACTGGTGAGGAAGGGGGATGGATGAGTCTCTGACACACACGTAATTATCTGTACACTCATTGAATGCACCTCGCCTAGCACAGATGTTTTATTTATTTCTAATGGGATGGGTGTGTTCTCTCTTGCTATCAGATCAAAAATAGAAAGACAAGCATGTGGTATCACCTCATGCAGAATGAGCATGAGTCAACCTTGCCAGGTTGCTCACTCAGTCAGTAAACAGCTAATATAGTGGTACATTTTTAACTATTAACTCTATTGAATTCACTCACTTACTGCCTGTAAGCAGTAAGAACCTTTTACTCCTTTGTAAAGAAAATAAAGTACATAAAGATTCAAAATGTTGATATGATAATGTAACTTATGATGTAATTATAACACATTTTGCATGTCCTCTAGTACGACAAAAACATGTTGAACTTCATTAACTACGTAAGACCTTTTTATACCATTGTTTTGAGCAAAATAAAATTATTATTATTATTATTATTATTATAAAGTACTCAACTGTCAATCAACAATATGATTGCTACAATATAAGTTATTGACTTTGATTGATTACAAAATTATTAATAAGGAACATACAAGAATACCTGGTGGCTAGTTCTAGTTAGAAACTAATAAGCAAAATTACCCCACTCGCCAGCGGCTGCAGAGGCTGATGCGGCGGCGCCGGCGCCCCCGCCCTTCTCGGGGCCAGCTACCCCCTCGGCGATCAGCATGTTGTCCAGGCGCATCAACTGAGGGTCCGGGGGCTCCTCCTCTTGCGTGTTACGCAGTGACAGAACTATGGGACAAAATAAACAATGATATCTGTTCCCTGAAGTTGGACAGAGCTACATGTTTGTCCTCCAGGTCCATTAAAGAGATGCCTACTTTCTTTACTTCACACTATCAAAAATCCTTACGCAGTTGTGTGTTTGAAGATTTTTAGTATTCTTGAGGGGATAGAAATTTAACTAGTAAAACAATTGTGTTAACAGATAAAAGTGTAGCTTAAAATATAGGAGTAATACATAAGATAATATAAATAAACAGATATTCTTATTAATTTGACAACTAACAACTTTACAAGCTTCTCTGACACAGTAATGAAAACATCAGCGCAATTAATTTTCACTGTGTACATAAACTAGAGAGAAACTATCTTGGAAGTTCCTACAAGGAATCTATTAATTGTACAAGTGTAAACACGAATCAGGGAGATCGACTTGTTTTACTCACCCGTTTTCTCTTTAATTTCACACAGCACTGAAAATAGGGCAGGTTTCATTCTATGACAGTTGAGCGTGTGTTTCCTCGCCTGCGCTTCATCGAGACTCTGATCTGTAATGTTCATGATTTGCTGCAGGATTTCCCCGATATCTTGTTTGCGCGCTTCGCCCTCACCCGCGGCGGGCGTGCCTTCGCCCCCTGGCAGCCCGTAGCCCTGCGGTCCCATTAGTCCGCCGCTGTGCGCCATCATCCTATTCGGATCGTCCATTCTTTAAACTCAATACATAAATACACCTAAACTTATACTAGTACGTATACTCGTTTGTACGTTGGTAAAACGGTTAATTAGAAAAAATAACTCAATAAAAATACAACAAATCTACACTGGGCGAAAGCCACAGCTTCACCCCCCGTTCAACAACCAGCAATAAAATGGCCGACTCCTTTGTGCTGTCAATTCTGAAATATTTGAAAAAGAAAACAAATAATTAAAACTATTCCTATCACGCTTCTTCTTGCAATCATTTACGCGGTGATTTAAAATAAGAAAGAGATAAAATATCTAGTGTTGCCATTATCTAAGAAAATACAAAAAAAATGTTATAATAAAATATTTTACAAACCTAGCATGTTAAATTTTAGTTTACTTCCCGCACTATGAAGTTGCAGATGATATGATCGATTCTTCCAGCAATGTTTCTCTTCCTTCGTATTACCTCATGCAATATCTTATTTTCTTTGAACGCATCGTTAAGCTCTCACACTGACATGCTATTTGCTGTCAAAGTTATGATTAGGCTTTCTCTTTATTTTTAGCATACCTAATGTTATATCCCTGTCAAACATGTGTAATGTTCCATTTACTGCGGAATGATATGCTCAAACTGTCTTATAGATATGGAACGCAAAAGTGATGGTGAATTTCATGAAATAAATCTTGGTTTCGTCACTTTCCACGCGATCAAAAAGTTAATTACCGGCTACCAGATGGATTAATATTAGAATCAGAAAGATTTGCGCTTAGTTCAATGAGAAATATTCTCGCTATAGTATATAAGTGTAGTGTCTTTAGTAAACACCTTCCAATTGTGTGCAGCCAAGTCAGGCTATCGCACGAACAGCAGTGGGGGAGCAATAAGCTTCACAGGAAGATAAAAATCCCGAATCCTCTAAGAGAGATTATCATGGCTGATCCTAAGATCGAAGAAATCCTTGCGCCTCTGCGAGCATGCGTGAAAGAGCAAGGCGATCTTGTCAGGAAGCTGAAAGATGAAAAGGCTCCAGAAATCGACATAAAGAAGGCAGTTGCTGAATTAAAAGCGAGGAAAAAGATCCTAGAAGACAAGGAACTAAGTCTGGCGCCCGTTGAAGAGCTCTTCGACCGAGCGAAAATGGAGGACCTTATCAAGAGGAGATTCTTCTATGACCAGTCCTTTGCGATTTACGGTGGTATCACTGGGCAGTTCGATTTCGGCCCTATGGGATGTGCGCTAAAAAGCAACATGATCCAATTGTGGAGGAAGTACTTCATCCTGCAAGAGCAGATGTTGGAGGTGGATTGCTCAATCCTCACTCCAGAACCAGTTTTGAAAGCATCTGGTCATGTCGAAAGATTTGCTGATCTTATGACAAAAGACTTAAAAACTGGTGAGTGTTTCCGCTTGGACCATTTAATCAAGGCTCACCTTGAGAAGATTAAGAGTGAGAAGAATACTACGCCAGAACTTAAGGCTGAGATAGAAGACATCCTTGTGAAACTTGATGGCATGACTGCTGATGAAATGTCAGCACTGATGCAGAGATTCCAGATGAAATCTCCCATCAGTGGGAATGAGTTGACCCCACCAATTGAATTCAATCTAATGTTTAACACTCTAATTGGACCAACAGGCTTAGTAAAGGGCTTCCTCAGGCCTGAGACTGCTCAAGGCATTTTTGTCAACTTCAAACGTCTCCTAGAATTCAACCAGGGCAAGCTGCCGTTTGCAGCTGCTCAAATTGGTAATTCATTCAGAAATGAAATTTCCCCTCGTTCTGGTTTGCTCAGAGTCAGAGAATTCACCATGTGTGAGATTGAACATTTTTGCGATAGCAAAGAGCATCCTAAATTTGAAACTGTAAAGGACACTCAAATGCTTTTTTATTCTGCAAACAACCAGGAACAAGGGAGGCCAGCTGAGATCATGACAATAGGTGAAGCAGTCTCTAAAGGAATTGTAAATAATGAAACTTTGGGTTACTTCATGGCTAGGATCCAACTGTACATGTTGGCTGTAGGAATAGACCCCAAGAAGCTTAGATTCAGGCAACACATGGGCAATGAAATGGCTCACTATGCCTGTGACTGCTGGGATGCAGAATGCCTCTCTAGTTATGGCTGGGTTGAGTGTGTTGGCTGTGCTGATAGATCAGCTTATGATCTTACTCAACACACCAAAGCCACTGGTATTAGGCTTGCAGCAGAAAAGAAACTTCCAGCACCCAAACAGATTGAAGTTGTTGAAGCTGTTCCCAACAAGGCAGCAATTGGTAAAGAATTTAAAAAAGATGCCAAAGTCATCAATGATGCATTGGCAGCAATGGACAATGCAGCTTTAGAACAGATGCAAGCCAAGTTGGAATCTGCTGGGGAATACATACTCTCTACTCCTAATGGGGACTTCAAACTAACTCCTAACATTGTCAGTGTGAAGAAGACTCAAAAAACAGTCCATGTAGAGGAGATCATTCCCAGTGTCATTGAACCATCCTTTGGAATCGGCAGAATTCTGTACAGTATACTAGAACATAACTTCAAAATGAGGGAAGGTGATGAACAGAGAACATATTTCGCGTTACCAGCAACTGTAGCTCCCATGAAATGCGCCGTTTTGCCTCTCAGCGGCAATAGCGAATTCCAACCTTTCGTAAAAAAACTGTCTCAGGAATTGATATCTGTTGATGTGTCCCATAAAGTAGATGATTCCTCTGGATCAATTGGACGACGTTATGCGAGGACTGATGAGTTGGGTGTTCCATATGCTATCACAGTCGACTTTGATACCATGAAAGAACCCCATACTGTGACTCTAAGAGAAAGAGATACCATGGGACAAGTTAGATTGCCATTGGCTGATGTGCCTACAGTTGTAAGGGACCTGGCTAACAGTAAGATATCTTGGGCGAATGTGGAGCAAAAGTACCCGAAGTTTGAACAACAGGAGAATATTAAGGGTGCTGCAGCATAGACTGACGCAACCTGTTTATTTACACAGCTGCTCATAAAGATCTTTTCTAATAATCCATTGAAATCACTGTATTTATTGTTACTGTAAGCTTGCCCATTGATTGTAATTAAGAATATTTAGCTAAAATTTATTTTTAAGCTATATATTTTATTTTTACAATGGAATAAACACTTAACTAAAAACATTTTGTTCCATTTGTGTAATCATATGAAATCGTTTGTTATCACGAACAAACGTGATTCAGTTGCGTAATTGTAGTTTTGAAGCAACTACTACAATTTTGAGATGGGTTTTTAATTACGTCATACTATGCCGGCTTATCGTCTGATTTGATGATCAAAGACCTTTTAGACATTTTTGCTTCAATGATCAACATCACTTTCAGAAATAAAACCAACATAATCAAGAACATCGTTATTATTAATTCAAGGACAGTATAACATTTGCATCATAGGAGAATATCTTGCATTATCTGTAGCGGCGATCTTTAGAGCGCGATCTGTTGTTGTGGCGTTCGCGCGATCGCGATCGCTCGCGGTGGCGATCGCGACGATCCCGGTCGCGGCGGTCTCGATCGCGGTCGCGGTCGCGTTCCCGATCCCGATCGCGTTCTTTTTCCTTATCGTCGCGTCTTGCTCTGTCTTTTGAGTACCTGTAATTGATTTTAAAATAAAAAAAAACACTAAGGGGTAAACTCATTCGAATTTATCTATGCACCAGTGTCATACTTCTCACCCATACATACATATTGCAAGCACTTCTTTATGATGGTATTCATTTTAAAAAATCGAATTGTATGGATATTCTTAGTGATTATTGCTTTAATACAAGCTCATATTACCTATCACCCTCTCCATAGTCCCGTCGGTCCCTGTCATCGTGCTCCCGGCGGTCCGTGTCCATTCGGCCTGGGTTGTATGTGGCTGTGGTTGCTGGCGCGGCCGGCCCCGCGCGGAAGTTTTGCGCAGGCTTAGCTGCCGCCGACTGCCTGTTGTACTCTCCTAGCCTGGTAGTTTTCAACAGGTAGTGTTAGTACTAGATATGGGTGTTCGTAATCAACGCCATTAACCATGGGTACCGAATAATAATGAATTCTGTTTATAAATATGGATATATCTATGTATGACAGAAATAACCATTGGGAGAAAGTTGCTGCTGATAATTTGTCAATCTATAAGCAAAGTATGTATGGTATGCTATGTGCGTATCTTTCATAAACTATTTTTTATTAAGACAACACTTATGTCGTTAATTTGCTTTGAGTTTGTAAATAAAAAAATCCTAAATGATCATGAAATTGTTAAACATAATATCTTTAACTCTAAGTTGCTAAAACAAGTCCCTGAAAATCCAGGCTGTGAACAACTCGCGACGGCACCAGCACCAATGACATGGCTAGCTAGAATCAAACTTTACACATTGCACATAAAATGTGATAATGGTCATTGTTTCGAACAAATGCAAAATATATTATTTTCTTATATTTATGCAAATACTACACATTGAACAAAATGCTAAATAGTAGCAACACTTACTATTAAATCTTCCCAATAAGTATCAAACATCTACCTTAATCATAATCTTAACATTCTTAACAATATTATTCTTTATTTGAAGTTGAAGCGTCAATAGCCTAGTGGTTAGAGGGGCCATCCTCGTAGCTGAGAGGTTCTGGGTTCGATCCCCATCCTGGCCATTAAACTATTGACGTGAGCCCACTCCTAGCACGAGCATTAGCTTAGTAGGAGATGCTAAAGGGAATACTAGTAATGTGATAAACACACATTGCTAGTAATCTTTTTTAAGAAAATAAAAATAATAATTTCTAAGTGACCTGAAGTTACAAAGCTTATGACGACATCATTCACAATCTTTACTAAATTTTAAATTGACACAAACAAAATGTTACCTACCTCTGTTCAATCATCTTCTGTATGGGCACCGGTATCCTTGGGAAAAGGGTGCTGAACCAATCCAGCTTGATGAGCATCTGCCGCACCAGCGCGCCGATGGTGGAGGGCCCGCCGCCGCCGGCGCGAGGGTCTACCTCCTCCTCGTCGTCCAGGTAGTCGGCGTACCAGTCAAAGAGATCCGCGGGCGGTTGTGTGTAGCGAATGTACATGAAGCCTGTGGAGGCACAGTGTTGGTTTAGGTACAAAAGCGTTTTGCATTCAAAGTTTATTTTGTTTAGGCCTATGGCGGCACTTACAAATTGTCAATTTACATTTTTGCTTATATCTTCAACTAGATTGGAACGCAACCTCGACTGAGAAGATCCAGCTAGAAATTCAGTAGGCTTGTCTTTTTTCATTTTGTAATTTTTTTTGAATCATCAGTTGCTGTTATACTTAATAATTACATGGTAGTAGATAATTATTATTGTAAATATAATAGGTACAGTGTGTTGCCATTTGAGATAAACAAACTGAGGGGATTATAATAGTTTGACTATTTGGCTAAACCGCATTCTAAAATTACCAAATAAAGACCAACATAGATGGTCCCTCGTGTCAATGAAATAGAAGAAATCCAGTGAGGGTTGGCCCCATATCTGAAACCGCTACATTTATTATGAACCAGACAAGCAGCATTAACAAGACTGAAGACAGTTAAGAAAGACAGAAATGTCTCCTGACAGAACTTACCGAGTGCTCGAATGTACGGTGAGTCAGAGTGCTGCAACAAGCCATTCACCTGCTTGCGTGTCAGCCGCAGCGTATACAGCTTATAGAGCAGGCAGAACGCTGTGGATACGATGCCGCCTGCTCCTACCCCACGCACCTGAACATGCGACACTCGTTACTTGTGACTGATTTGTATACGTATATTGAGAAAAAACGTTTACAAGTAGCAATAGTATATAGTAAGGCTGAGTATGGAGCAATATAATAATATTAACTTCTGCTATCATTTCTCAAAAAATTTCTACACCTTTTCAACATCTATGCCAAGCCAAACTCTATTCCAGTCCAAAGATTTGCAAAGCAGAAGTATTTTTTTTTAAATATGTTTTATTTAGTAAACCTTTTTTTATTTGCATTCATTGAACATCAAAAGTTTGCATGACTACAAGGCAATAATAATGGGATTGCTCATTCAACACAAACAACTGAATAGTAACTCTGTTTTACTTTTAAAATTTTATCTGAAATATGCATTATGTTAATGATGGTGAACATACTCACGCCGCCACACATGCCCGTCTGGCCGGCCGTCTTGCGGCTGCCGCGCTCCCACGGCTCCAGGTGCTTCACCTGGTAGTAGATCTCATCCACCACCTCATGATATGTTTTCAGCTTGAACAGGTGCACTGCAGATAAATTGTTAGTGAGTGATATGATTATAGGCGATAGAACTTATATCCATTTCACTGTTACTGTTTATGGAGTTATTTTCTATATAAAATAGGCATTAACATACTTATCTGCTGAGTGTTTGAGTCTCAAGGAAACAACTATTATTTTATTAAAAACTGTTGATAATTTAAGAAAACCAACATTTGAATTTGTTAAGGACTTAGCATTGGAAACATAACAGTTCTTAAAAAGTAGGTCATTCAACTTCAGACCTGACCTGCCCTACATATCCCCAGTGCAAACAGTAACAGATCCATGATATAAACGAAAAGGAAATTAAAACAGTGTTACAAACGAAGTCCAAACTCCTGTGCGTTGGTATGTTTGCTTACCTACCTTTGAAGTAGCTAGAGCCCTGTATATTTGCTAATATTAGTGGATTCAGGTTCATAGTCTGTTCATTACCCCATATCGGTAATACATTATGCTGCTTGCCCGTCTTCGCAGGCTTTTGTTGGTTGAATTCTGAAAATCAACAAAGATTAGTGGCGAAGTTCCATTGAGGAGGAACTGAATCTTGGCATGGCACCCACCTTCAACCTCCGACATTATAATACCTTAGCACACTATACTTATCATGTAAATTAATATCTAAAATGCTAATAGCACCGTTTTCATATAATAATAATATAGAAAACTAGTTTTATTCACAACGAAAGGCTTTAAGACAAAAAGTTTATTTCAGAATTTGACAAAACAAAGCAATCCACAATGGCGGCCAATGCAAGGAATGAATGAACCGAACAAAGAGAATACAATACTATGGAACCGAATGAATGAAAAAATGGCTATCGTTCGTGTGTGATCCAAAGACATGCATATGCCCAGAGACTAAATAACTTTTATCTCTGTGCATGCTCTGCCGCCGTACCAAAGTCTGTGTGCATATGGTCTAAGGTGTGCATATGCCTTTAGTTGCAATAGAGTAAATGGAATACTTATATATATCTCTTGTCTTGCTCAGCGTATCGGTTTTTACAATATATTTTTTTATTTTCTAGCCTTTTTGTGTGAGCCATTCCTGAGCAAAAGGCCTCTTCCTGAATTCTCCACAATGTCTTTTATGTTTATATAATCGTGGGGGAGGAGTCCATGGCCGTCACAAACATCTACTTCAAACTTCAAGTCTCTAGTGGCCGTGTGGTTTCGTTGGTACCACTTCTAATAGTGACTTATCTCTATTATATTCTCTTTGGTGACTTATAAATTGGTGTGTGACTCTGTGGTATACTTATTTTCATTTCCAGTTCAGTTCCACCAAAGAGTATTATAATATAGAGTTCCACACGTTTCGATGCTTACAATCAAGAAGATTATAATCTATACAAATAAATAAAATTGGAGTGTCTGTTTGTAATATCAAAATAACACCTTTTCACTAAATGCATATGAAAGTACATAGGACACCTATAACAAAAACGCAATTTAAAAATTTTTTGTCTGTCTATCTGTGTGTTTGTTCCGGGTAATCTTCAAAACGGCTGGACTGATTTTGACGGGACTTTCACTGGCAGATAGCTGATGTTTTAAGGGGTAACTTAGGCTACTTTAATTTTAGAAAATCAATTAGGGTTCCGCGTAAAAAATAAAAACACATGAAATCAAAGAGTATCTCCGAAACGGCTGGACTGATTTTGACGGGACTTTCACTGGTAGATAGCTGTTGTTATAAGCAGTAACTTATGACACTTTTATTTCAGAAAAACAAAATTAAAAAAAATGGGTTCTGTCGCGAGTGCTCAGACCGCGGGATAATAGTCTCTTGCTTACAACAGAACTCGAAGGAAAGCAACAGAAATAATTCAACAAATCCCCCATCCCAAAGGGAATATAACCACTAGCCGACGGCCGTCCGTTTCTTTTGAAATGCTCTTTGGGTTGGGTTTGGGGAGTCGTAGTATTCTACTTGTCAAGTGACAAGTACTTGTTGAGGAGAATACAATGGTAGGTGTAGTTCTTATGTAGTATATTGTTCTCTTTGCTAGTAGTCAAGGGTTTCATAAATGATATTCTTAATACTGAGACTTGTTGGGATCAGAGTAAAACCATTATGTTGAATTGTAGTCCTAGTTCAGACCACACGGAATGAGAAAAAAAATTGCTGGTGTTCTCTATTCTGTCTAAAAGGGATGTATACCCTCTTGGCACTTAAAAACAAGGAAAACTTAGAGAATAGTTATATTAAGTAAATTATTAAATTAACATTATTGTGGTTTACATTATGATCACACTTATTGATAATACAGCTCCAGGTTCATGCCATCGTGGATTTCATCTGCGTAACTTGTTAAGGTAATGAATATTGTCAAACTGTATGGTCCACAACTAAGCAATGTTTGTATATGAATACCAAGCAGTGGGCTGGATACCCAGGTGTCAGTGGCATCTCCTCATCTGGACCAGGACAAATTATGAATAGGCTATTTCTTTAATTATCCCTGATGGGAATGCAAAAAAACCTGCAAACATATAATTAAGTGACCATACATCAAGCAGTTGTTAGTAAAATATAGTTGTTGGTCATCAATAACAATAACAGTACATAAGAACTGCCCAGTTCCGTCTAATGAAGACATACCCCATAGCACCCAACAGTTTAAGCCAAAAATACTAAAGTTACATTTATTTAATTTTATTCAGTCTTAGTACTAAAAAGTTAACCATGTGATAAACATGAGTTATATCAAACTTTACTAACAAAATATGACAACTTTTTGTAATAAAACGGATTGTGTAGAGCAGTGTTACTGATTTATTGTTATGTTTTAAGGCAAATAGAGTTATATGCCTTAAAACTTAACAATGAATCAGTAACACTGCTTGCAGTTTGGATATTAAAAAGGATACAGTCGGATAGTTTGATGTGGTCCTTGAATACTGTGTACCATTTTTTCAAAACTATTTTGTCGTATCGGGTGCCAGTTTGTGCCGCTATTAGCTTTTTCAGATCTCCAACGGTGTCATCAGCATTACATTTTACTCTCACTTTCTTCCCAAGGCGGTCGTTGCAGGTTACTTCTAGCATTTTCGATAAAAAAGGTTATGTTTCCTAAGAGCCAGACGAATGACTATACTTCTCTTATGAGAACTAGGTATACAAACTAAAATATCAAATTTATTACAAATAAACACTCACAAAAGTCGCAAATTGCAAAACAATGATGTAGGCACTAGGCAGTGTTTTGGTCGGACATAGAATAAAAATAATTCGGCCAGTCAGCCAGCAGCGATGATTGATGTTTGATTGATTGATACAATTGACATTTGACAATAAAAGTAAGCAAAGCCAAAGAAAGCGAATGTAACCACGAAGTTATTTCGTATTTCTATGATATCCTTCCATGTATTATGCTATAATTTTGATGGAGCGACTGTGGTGAGACCATAAAAATATGATTCATGAAATAAATAACAGATTTTTTGGCAGATAAACCTTTTATTAGCTACTAATCATAAACTTTTTTGTGGAAAAAGTACTTTAGGCAATGCATGAACAAAACGTTGTACGTTTATCGCTTTTAGAGAAAGTTATTACAAGTAAACATCCGGTTCGCTCAATAATTTTTATAATAATCTTCAAATAAAGGTAATAATAATAGTAGCTTACTATTAAAATATACAAATTATTATAAATGATTGTTAACTCTTATAAAAACATTTTTAGTTTAAACCTTTTCATTATTAAAGATAATAGCTTGGACAGGAAATATATTCCAACTGTCCACACGTCATTTGACGGCGAACGACTGACGTGACGGTTCCGACGGCAGTGAAATTTAATTTTTATGTGAATGTGCTTGTGAAATTGCTTTAAAAATGCAAATTCCAAATGAATATGTTTCTACTGCGGAGGATATAGCAGATCAGGTAAGGGCATACAATTTATATGTTCTGAAAATTGTTAATTCCGATTAAAATATGTATTTTCGATACGTACTTTGGGACTGTCACGTCACCGAACTTATTTTCTTCTTGGCGCTTCTACAATTAGTCGAAGCGCGTGTAAACAACAATATAAATAGTGTGGTGCTAAGGCTGCGTCGCTGCCAAGCATGGGAATATTGATACAATTCCATATGCGTGTTATGTTCACTGACGAATGTAGAATTCTATGGATATATGCAAACCCCCACATGCCTCACCCTTTAACCTACTTATCGGTTGGCTGGATATGTTAAAACTATATTACTATGCACCCATAACCAGTCTCAATCTTGTATCTTGTTTTATGTATCTTAAATCCTTAAAAACAATACCCTCATGTTAGTTCCTGTTGCCCCTTAGCAAAGATTATGACTGATACTGTACTTGTTACAAAAATGAGGATATATCATCATAAACCATCATACACTGGACACGGGTCTCCCCAAATGCCACTAGTCTAATTATTTTAGTTCTTAAATAATTTTATCTGTTATACCTACCTCACCTAAGTACATTAAAAAAGCATATTTAATGTACATAATACCTAAAGTGATTTTATATTGTTGTCACCTGTTGCTCCAATAGTTTTATTATACTTCATGACATCTGTATCAATAAAATGTGGAGTTAGCATAAAGATAAGATTTAATTACACATGCCTAGCAGGAGCTCCTGTTCATTTGCCATTTACTGTCTGTAGTAGTAGTAGTAGTCTGTAGTAGCTGTGTCTCCTTCATTATATGTAACTCTCTTCCACACTGCTTGCTGGAAGGTTAAAACTAAATCAGTAGTTAATTTTTTTCTGTTTATTAGTAACCCAACTTCACTTATAATAAAGCTTGTCAAACAAAATCATACTAATATTATAAAGAGGAAAACTTTGTTTGTTTGATTGTAATGAATAGGCTCTGAAACTATTGAACCAATTTGAAAAATTCTTTCACTGTTGGGAAGCTACACTATCCCCGGGTGACATAGGCTATAATATATTTTCAACAAAATTAGGGATCCTTACTAAAACTCGAATAATGTAACCGCAATGTACCCGTGCGAAGCCGGGGCGGGCCGCTAGTATTCTAATATAATTAGCTCTTATTCTGATACTCTGGTGGGTCCTTTTGGTCTTTGGAGTGCCTCTTACACTACCTTTTAGTAATATACAGACTTTGTGCTGTCGACAAATGTTAGTAATTTAATCTTCTTACTTCCTTGCATATTTTACAATAATGTTACCAGAAAAGTAATTAACATGACTTGGTTTGGTACTGGTTTAAGTATAACCAAATTATAATGGCGACTTTTCTTATCAGATCATATCTGTTATCTGGTCTTGTAAATACTTATATATATATCCCATTAAAATTCTTATAATTATATAAATTAGCATAATATGAATCTTACAACTATAAATTATTTTCATATACATCCACTGCTTATGTAATGTATACCTTTAAGTAGCAACCATGGACCATTTCACTTTTACTTTTTTACACCTTTCACTTTGGTCTATTTTGTGTATTGTTTTCAAGCCACTAAAAGTGGAGTTTATTTTGTCTATTCTATTATACATACTTGAGAGTTCTTCTATGCTATAAGAAATAACATTTCAACATGTTTCATAACATCTGTGAGGTTGCATTACTGACTGATGCAGAGCAAGGTCATTATTTTATGGGAAATTAATTTATACCAGCTCCATATGCAAGTGATTTAATTAACAAAAAAATTACTACTTTCAATGGGCTTAATCCAGTTTTCCCTTGCAACATTAACTTTTATGAAACATTAAAACCTCAAAGATTTCTTAATACATCTTTAAGAAGTTGTTATCAGTAATTATTTAATGCTAATATATTTCCATAAATTACATGTCTTATCAGTCTATGAACTATTGTAAAACTACAATCTTATCTCTTTCATGTTACATTATTATTAACTATCAATTACTTAATTTAGCTTTAATAAACAATGCATAAGATCCAGGGCATAATGTGATTTGATTCATCAAAGTTAGTCATGGTATTATTTTGTTTTTAATCTTTAAGTAGTTCTCTTAAATATCAGTTATTTCCTAATTTTTATAGGAGCTAAACCTAAATTTTTGAATGGAATCAAATCATTATATTATTATAGTATTTTGAAAGTCCAAATGTATTACTTATAATTAATTATAATATATAATGTTAACATTGGATCATTCAATATACAAAAAATGCAGGAAACATTATTCATGAAACATTATTCATGAGAATGAGAAATAACTGTCTCATTCTCATGAATAATGTTTAAAATAATATTTAGCAAACATCATGGTTTATAATACTGTTTTATCTACCTACCTACCATATTGACAAAAGTCTATAAATTGATTACATACGTGGGGCACTCAGAATATTTCTAGAAAGTAAAAAAAAAAATTCGATGGGATACAATTTTTTTATTAAATATTTTCAAAGTACTCTCCACCAGCGTCTATACAAAGTTTCATGCGTCTGAACCAATTCTGAAAGCATTTTTTCCAGTCATCTTCAGACACCTCTTCTACAGCTCGCTCGAACGCCGCTAGTGCATCTCCTGGCGATGAAAACTCTGTTCCCTTCATTTGTTTTTTTTTATTTTGGGGATAAAAAGAAGTCACACGGGGCCAAGTCAGGACTGTAAGGCGGATGACCTAACAGTTTAACCGGTGTGCTATCCAGGAAGTCCCTAGTTTTGAGCGCCGAGTGCGCGGGTGCGTTGTCATGATGGAGCAGTAGCCCGCGGAGCCCCGTTTTTGGCCGCTTGTTGCTCACTGCCTCGAACACTTCTGGCAAGCATTTTGTGGTATACCACTCGGCATTGATGCTACTCTGATTCCGTAAAGAAATGGATACCTGATACCCTCCTAAAGTGAAATTACTAGCTATCAAAATTTTGCCTGCGCTTTTAGATCGCTGCACTTTGGTAGGTGTTGTTCATTTTGAAACAGCCACACTGTTGACTGGCGCTTTGCCTGGATCTGTATCTTTCTGGATCGTATTGGTAAATCCAAGACTGGATACCTGTAACGATATCATAAATACGCCGAGATGACTGCATCAAATTAAATCATCATATCACGGCACCGTTCCAAGCAGGCTTGCGTCTGAGCTTCAGTGAGTTTGTGCGGTACCCAGCACGAAACAATCCTCCTCACGCGAAGGTGCACGTGGAGACTCTCGTGAACGCTTCCCCTTCCGATCTGCAACGTTTGCTGAATCTCCTCGTATGTTATACGCCTATTCTCTTGAATTATTTTTTTCACTGCCAGCACGTTTTCTTCTGTAACTGCCGTCACAGGGCGACCACCTCTTTTTCCGTCAGTCAATGATAGCCGACCATGCTTAAATTCACTATACCAGTAGTAAACGGTTGCTTTTGAAGGGCCCTTATCCGAAAAAGCCATTTGAAGTCTATTAAAAGATTCCTCCCGTTTTAGGGAACATTTCAAATCATAGAAAATCATGGTGCTAAAATGTTCTCAATGAGGTTCCGTTTTTCATAGAGACACGATTTCGCAAATGAGCTAGTAGAAAAATATGGAGGGAAATTGGAACGTTCGAATTTATAATGATAAATAATTGTACTTTTATGATATAATAATATCTGGCCAGTGTTTCATACAAAAAATCTGAGATTCTAGAAACATTCTGAGTACACTACGTACATATCTTACTATGCGAGGTCATTGTTATCAGAATGACTGTGAAAATCTAATATCCACAGCGGTAACCATAGCCTTCCTATCGCATCTCGATTTCACTACCGCTAATCTGGTCCCTGTCAAATTATCCCAGACTGACATGTTCCTTTACACTGACTGGGAGCGAAATGGTACAAGGTGCTGTTTTTTTTTTATTAGCTGAGAATTTGCCACTCCTTGCTAAGGACCTCCCTGCTATTCGAACACTCGTTACTCTCAAAAATATGTTCAAATCATCATCGTCATAGTAACCTGGTAAACTTACATTGCTAGTACCTACTAGTAGATAATCTTTTTGTTTGGGTATTAAAAAAAAACGATTTCGGGTTACCGTATACGTGCTTCGTACAATAACGGCCTGCGCGTCTTTAACTGTAATTGTATATGTTAACGCTATCTCCGCTCGCGTGACGATGACGAATTCTACTGAAAACGGTCAAGTAATGTGCGAATACACACGCATAGACCCATGGCATACTTAGATTGACTTCTGTACCTTCCTAGCCGGGCGCCGGCGGCGGTGTACCGTGTTTTGAGGATATTGTCACAAACCAACCTATACTTTATTTTATAACTAGCTGAGCCCGCGACTTATCCGCGTGGAGTTTAACTTAACAAACTTTCATCCCCTATTTCATCCCCTATTTCATCCCCTTGGGGGTAGAATTAATCAAATTCCTTTCTTAGCGGTTGCCTACGTCATAACATCTACCTGCATGCCAAATTTCGGCCGATCCGTCCAGTGGTTTGGGCTTTGCGTTGATAGATCACTATGTCAGTCAGTCACTTTTGAGTTATATATATATAGATTTATTCAATTCATAATGTGACTGTAATTGCAAGTAAGTAAGTAAGTGACATTAAATACCTACAGGCAAATTTAGCCCCAATTTAAAATATGGGTTAACAGCAGTGTACTTCCTCTCCGCCTACCGCTTCAGAGATGCACAGTTCCATCCATATACAAATTAATTAGAAGAAGGATGGAAGCTGTCGTTTCCGACACGGAAACTTTCCGTCCACCGTGAATCCCCCCCTCACCCTGGCTTGTACCCTCCAAATTCCTGCGACTTTCTGGTTCTTTTATAATTTTGATTTTCTGGTTACGAGCAGCACAGGACCGGTCGTTGTGGAAAAATTTGGGGGGGAGTCATATGTCCAGCAGTGGACGTCTTTCTGGTGAAATGATGATGATTATGACGGTGATGTCCAGGTGATACGCAAAGGCAAGAATGTGCTGCCGACGGTGGCGCGGCTGTGCCTCATCTCCACATTCCTTGAGGACGGGCTCCGGATGTGGTTCCAGTGGTTCGAGCAGCGGGATTACATGGACATGTCGTGGGGCTGCGGCAAGTTCCTTGCCACCATGTTTGTTGTGAGTACAAATATTGTTTATTTCTGACGACCGCTTGGCGCAGTGTTCGAGCGTAGGCCGCTCGACTCACTACATATCGTGGTAGCGGGTTCGATTCCCGCCGGGGCAAATTTCGGAAATGGCCTTTTCATTATTTTCCCTGGTCTGGGTGTCACTGGCATCGCCCCCAGTCCATTGTAAGATGACCATAGTACAAGCGGTGCTTAGTTTGGAACCATACAGTTGGTGTGTCAGTCTGGCGATATTTAAGTAGTCGCCACATGCTGACGCGTAAAGCGATCCCCATACTTTCACTGAGGACTCAAGAAACGTGCCACTAACAGCATACACATAATATGCACTCACATAGGTCGCAAGTTTTAGCATAGAGCAGGTAGAGTAGACGAAACTTCGCGGACGAAATTTTATGTGTATTTGTTTTTTATATCGAGTTCTTCGACGTGTTATCAGAAGATTCCTTTCACAATAACTGTTATGTTATTGCTCTTATTTTAACGTAACATGGGTGAGCAACACAAGTCTTCGATACTTATTGTTTTCTGATCTGAAGGACCCGATATGAACTCATAAATTTGACTGCTTCTTAAGACTAATGCCATTCAATTAAAATTGTAAATATGTTTACAATTGCAGCGTTTAGTAAGTGGTAACCAAAACAATGTTGTTTATTTGGCACCCACCGCCTGTTCTTGCACGTGTTATTGTGTGACGTGTTATGCACTTATTAATAAGCTAATTAATTACATTTTGACGCGCTATTGTCTTACAAAGATCGCTGGTGGTGTACGTACGTTTCTTGAAACATATTTGTTAGAATTAACAATAAGCAATCAGTACAGTAGTTACGAAAATAATTCGTCGTGATTTACACATGAATAATGCTATAAAGTACTAGGTACTCTCTGTGTTGAAGCTCCAGGTTCGTCTCGGGAGAGGCGGAACAGAATGCTAACCTTACATAGTTCCTCGACTAATTAATTACTTCATACATTACGCTAACTTCGGGGAACCTCACTCTATCAGACGAATCGCAATTTTTACTTACTTCTTGCATATGAAACACTTATCTTCCTAATTACCTACAATTTTAAAATAATAATAAAAAAAAACCCCGATGCCACGACTTTTTAAACTACAAAAGAGCTGATAATTTTCAAACGGTTGAACGATTTTCATGAAACATAACTAACAATACTCTCGATTAGAATACCTTTCTAACAAAATTATAATCGGTCCATCTGCTTGGGCGCTACGATACCACAGACAGATACACATGTTAATTAAGATTACGAAAAAAGAGGGGTGTTATAAGTAACACCCCTCTTTTTTCGTCGGGGGCTAACAATACATAAATTAACGTTAAAAATGTAAAGTACCATAGAATAATCGCTCATTGTTATAAATTGACGTCATAAAAATCAACCAAAAGTTAGTTAAATCAACAATAACATTCCTATTAAAACACATTGTATAACCCGCATGGATACAACGTAACGTATTCAACCTTGCGCATATTGACGCGGACCACGCTGTACAATAAAATAGGACGGAAAAACTATTGTACACCAGAATTTATAATATAAACGTAGTACATATTTCACCTCTAGGTACATGCTCCAGCATGTACGCAACATGCGGCTAAGGGGAGGACATAAGAGTACCTACCTATAAGTTTTTTTTTTTTTCTTTATTTATTAGGGATTTTGTACCTATAAGTTGAAAATTGTTATTGCAGATAATTAACTTAGTGGGCCAACTGGGAGGTTGTGTGATGGTGCTGGGCAGGTTGAAGGTGGACATCGCGTGCGGGGTACTGTTCTTCATCGTTGTATTACAGGTGAGTGTCTTGTAGTCATTATCTATGTGATATAGCCAACGAGAAGCGATACGAAAATGAAAAGATTATTTTATTTAATTGATTGTTTTTAACGTTTCCCCTTCATTTATTTTTGTTTAGACCTAATTATAATATAAAATGGCCGCCTGAATGTTGGTTGAACGTTATTAGCATTTTGGAGCGCTTTTTGTTGACTCTGGTATACCTACTCGTCCAAACTATATACATTACAGAGGGTCTTCTGTTTTTCTATAGTCTTCAACCGTTGCCATCGAGGCTGTCTCGCGAGTGCTCTTAATATCTCTATTAAGCCTACTCAGATCGTTGCAGTAACTTCCAACAGCAATCGTTCTATCGCCTTTCATGTACTTATATTTTTTGTACTTAAAAGTACATTGTGAGACCAAAACAGTGTTCTATTAGTTATTTGCCGCAATACTGTTTCATCATTGTTCTAGAACTAACGCTATAATGAAAATGGCTTTATATTAATGTGCAACAAAGATGAAAAGATGATTCGCTACAGTGGAAGCGAACATTTATAGTGTTGATATTCACAAGAAATACTGAATCCTGAGTAAGAAACTTATAGCTCAGATGTTTGAGAAGTCTTGCAAAGTAACCTAACCAACAATAGGGCTGCATACAGTAATCCTACTAATATTATAAATGTGAAAGTTTGTGAGTGTGGATGTATGTTTGTTACTCCTTCACGCAAAAACTACTGAACGGATTTGGATGAAATTTGGAACACAGATAGTTTATAACTGGGATTAACATATAGGATACTTTTATCCCGAAAATCCCGATAATTTTTGTTAAGTTAAATACTACGCGGACGAAGTCGCGGGTATAGGCTAGTACCCTATAAAAACATCTCCAACTTTGTTCCAGACATTCGCATACAGCATACTATGGGACATGCAATTCCTGCTCCGCAACTTGGCGCTGATCGGAGCCCTGCTGCTGGTGCTGGCGGAGGCGCGCGCCGAGGGGCGCAGCCTCTTCGCGGGCGTGCCCTCGCTCGGCGAGAACAAGCCCAAGTCGTACCTGCAGCTGGCGGGCCGCATCCTGCTCGCGTTCATGTTCATCACTCTGCTCAGATTTGAGGTGTCCTTCTTGCAGGTGAGCGAGCATTGAGTCGCATGTCGCACGTGTCACTCGCAACTCAAATACAGGTTGAAACAGAAAGGGTGTACTTTTTTTTAAAAACATAACTTTGTAATTCTAAATATATCAGCTTTGGAGGAAACTTGAAAAACCAAAGGTGTTGTTGTTAGGGATACACCTGTTGACAGATTTCACAAGTCTACAAAACCTTCAGTAAGTACTTAACTGTCCCACAAAGCCGATAGTTTTAGATTTACAAAGTAAAGTTGCAAAAAATAGTATACTCTTTTTGTTTCACCTAGTATATGGAACAGCGAGCATCTGCGTGACGCGGCATCGTGAAGTGATACCCTATGCAAAGTTCGGACGAGTGGCATGCCACGTGTTATATCATTGCGATGTCACTTGTGGGTACAGCCAGTTGTTGACTGATAAGTCACATCTGTACATGCTTGTTGTTTAATCATTTTTCAGAAGAAAAAAAAATAATTATTCACAGAATTTTTGAATAGTCACTAACTCCCATGATCTCAACTGATTATTGACTACCATAAAAAAAGGTTTTTTTTAATAGTAACTAACGCCCATTATCTCAACTGATTACTGACTACCATACAAAAAAAAATAGGTTCAGTATTTTAGTTGTATTTTCATATAGGTACTGTGGGTGTATTCAAATATATAAATTCTAATCGTATTTAAAATCATTCAAACATAATAATGCATGGTGTCAGCTTCACTGGGCACGTCAGTTACGCTCTCAACCCCAATATTCACATTATACTAATGCCGCGTTACGTCATTGATGACCCACATTAAGCTTCGCGAATTACATAAATAGTCGACCGGTTCTCTAAAACTAGTTGTATAGGAAGGAAAAGAATGTCACGCTGAGATTATGTATATTTTTTTTATAACAGTCATTGGTTGTATAAGATTATTTATTGATGTTTCCAAGTAATGTTACCTGGCATTTCTATGTCAGGGTGCTGCTAACATAATGGTGTTGCACTGATTACTGTTGGAATAACTTTTTGAACAAACTTCAGTAGGCAGAATGGTCGTTTTCTCTGAAGTTTAGACGTTGTGGGACGGTACTTAATGTAAGAATACGTAGATCCTTCAGATCTTAAATTATTTTGGTTTAACATAGTCTTGCCATGTGGCAATGAGGAGCTCCATCTTTAGGTGTTTATTGACAATCAGATGGTTTAGAATGTATCAACGGAGGTCTAGTCAGATTGTCGCCCTAATTATAAGTGAAGTATTACGCCCAGAGATTTGGCAGTCTAATACCTCTGATTGCGCCAACATTATGGATGAGTTTCAACGGTTGACGGCAGAGGTCTTAACCCTCGCGACAATCAGTCTGCGCATGGTCCTCCATCGTGCCCTGACTTGTTCCAGATCGTCCAGGACTTGCTGGGCAGCATTCTGATGATCCTGGTGACGGTGGGGTACCGCACCAAGCTGTCGGCGCTGATGCTGGTGCTGGTGCTCACCGTGCTCAACCTGTACCACAACGCGTGGTGGAGCGTGCCCTCGCATAAACCACTCCGCGACTTCCTCAAATACGACTTTTTCCAGGTAAATCCTAATTTCCATATGATTATCACTCGCTTCCGGTGAAGGAAAACATCGTGAGGAAACCTGCAAGTCTGGGAAAATGTAACTAATTTTCGAAAGACATGTGAAATCCGCCAACCCGCACTTAGCGTGGTGGATTACGGCCTGAATACCCCGGAGGCCCGTGCCCAGGACTGGGAGGCCAAAAGGCCTAAATTATATTATAATGGGGGAGGAGCCAGGTAGGGTCCATCCCAGAAATAATAATAATACAATAAGCAGAGTTTAGGTCAATGGCCTTCTGCCATTAGTTGTTGTGCAGCAGTGAAGTCACACAAATAATATAATAGCAAAGTAAATAAAATACTTTCAGTTTGCACCTCCTCACAAGTATTGCACACCCTCACTCCTTCTTCAAATAAATATCGCCGAAAAAAATTTTTTTTTTTTGAGCCCTTTGTCAAAGGGTTAATAATTTTGATGTTTAGGTACGAGTATATGTATTTCGTCTCGATTGTATTAGTATACATACATTTTATGGTCCTAAACTTATCATGAATCATTGTAAATGTATTACAATAAATATAATTATTAGTAGATTCTGACTTTTCATAAGTGCTTTGCTGGGCTCAATTAATAAAATATTTCGCGTTTGAATTATTTTGTGTAAATTACCATACAATGGACTGTGCCATTTCAGTTAGTGATTAACATAAGTTATTGAGATGAGAATACTTTTCAAATGTGTTCACAAAACATTTGTAGTGAACTGCGCACAAGTCTGGCGTCCATTGCGTATTAAATTATGCGTGACCTTGATAATATACAGGAGGATTACCTTGACAAAAATTGGTATAATCTACTTTTCTTGAATGCTCATTTATATCTTTACCCACGCTATTGCTTAGAGATTCTTGGTAATTTCAACTAAATAAATTTATATTAATATCTACTACCCTTTGTAATTATTAACTTTATAAGCAAAGGGCGATTAAAAAAAAAGAAAGAAATATAACAAAATGTAAAGAGACAAGCCGCTGAGTTTCTTGCTGGGTCTTCTCAGTCGAGGTCACGTTCCGAACAGGTTGTAGATATAAGAAAAAAATGTAAAATTAACAATTTGTAAATGCCCCCGTAGGCCTAAACAAAATAACCGAATTTAAATGAATTTAATGAAATTAAATTTATTCACGTAAATAGAGTACATTTGTTGTTGTTTATCTTGTTTAACCTTACATCTATTTAGCCCACCACAGGGCATGTGAATATTAAAGATCAGGGGAAAAAAAATAATTATAATAATTTAAATGTCAATTAAAATAAGAAAATGATAATATGTCAATAAAAGACCTGGTCATAATATCAATTAAAAACACTTATCAATTTAACATGTCATTGATGGTATAAAATGATTTATCAAGCAACCAAGTCCTGAGCTGTCTCTTAAAACCTATTAGTGGAAGCACCTTTAGTGTTTCTGGTAGTTTATTGAAGATATTTTTACACATCGAGTAACAATTTTTTTGGTACAATGTGATTTTATTAGAGGAATCTGTTGCTACCTGCTTTATTAATGTTCATAATGTAATTCTTTTGTTATCAACAGACCCTGTCAGTGGTCGGCGGTCTCCTGATGATCGTGTACCTGGGCCCCGGCGGCGTGAGCATGGACGAGCACAAGAAGAAGTGGTAGAACCGGCGGGAAGTGTGTACCGCGTATGCACAGTGAAAGACATTTGATACTAATCATAAGATTGTTATGGTGCGACGAGAAAATGAAATTTTTCACACATTTTTGGTGTTTTTATGTGACAATCTGACTAGTCGACAGTATCGGGCGACCACTGAGCTTAACTCCATATCCATATCGTAGAATTATTAATTCACATCAATGTTGTGTATGCTATATACAATATTTTTAATAAATTGCTTTTTCGAAGGTATTTGCGGCGGTAAGAAAGGGTAACTTTGTAATTTTAGACTTGCTACCTATGTCCATCATCATGCCAACTTTTTTGCAGTATAGGTAGAGAACAAGTACCCAAAATTATGTCCTTATGATCTGAAGGGCTGCAATAGTCTTGATCTTTATATTCCTCTTCGAATTGTTTTCCGCCTTCCTTTTTTATAACCCCTATATGTACTGTGTACTTTTTTATATGTACTGCATTATGCTCGAACTGTTATGTAACATCATTTGTCTATAACATATACAACAAGTGCCACAAATATTTTTATTAAAAATCTATTAAATTGAAAATAATTTAAAAAAAATGTTTTAAATCGGACGGTATTTAAGAAGAATGTCTTAAAACCAACTTGATAGCAACAAAGTTATCTATTCCGGTGAGAACCACGTGATGTCATCAAACCGTTATATATTCACTTTAATCAATACCGTTGAATTGAAAATACATAAAAAAATCATATTTATCATAGCTACAATCAGTTTTTATTATCTCCACTGGAATAGGTTAGTTTGTAACCGTGAATATTTAAACAATACGGTCAATTTTTATATATAAAACGTGTTTAGTATTTTCCTAGCACTTTTTTAGCCACGTATTGTGAATTCTCACGCTTATACAACGCGGGGCGCGGCGTTGCGTTGTAAATAGATACTATTTGGAACAAATACGCCATTATGGATCACCCCGGCAGTAAATGATAACCGAGATAAGATAAACATGTTTATGCTACGCCACGTAACATACTAATGTTACGAATACCAACGAGTTTATGCTTGACCCCATAAGACGGTTGGCGTGATGATATTGACAGGTACACATTTTTAACCGGCATAACACCGGATTTATATCTATAATCTGGATGAGATGATGATGATTTATGGGCTACTACTACGCAATCATAGATGACGGGTTGTTCTGAGGGCACATTCTAACAATTATAATTTTGTTATAGTAACTGATAGTACAGCAGGTATTCTAGCCACACACGACTGCGCCCGCCTTGTTAACGGTACTTTCGACTTTTCTTCCTACCCGCATAGAAGTGATATTATTCTTAGCGGAATGTTTTTGCATGTAAGTGTATGTCGTCAGACTGAGGTTAGTCCCGCTTTTCGTTTTTTATATCGTACACGTTTCATTCATTCCGAATTTTGTGTCTAAATGTTGTGATTCAATGTAAATATTTATGAAAGAAATATGTATTTTGTACTTATTGACTGAGTAGACGAGATCTTTGAATACAAGGTGATATATTCCATTCGTAAACTATTGTATTCTACATTCGAAGGTCGACGCTTCATCTTTCCTATATAATTATTACGGATTTAAAAATATTTTATTTATCTAAAGTATTTGAAAGACATATTTTTGTATTATTTTTTTATTTATTTTCTTAAGTTACAGTTTGGCCATAGTGATAAAGATTCCTGAAAAGATTTGTTCTGAATAAATTTTTATATAATTAATTATTGTTTCTTTGACTTTCAATTTTAAGGATTTTTCCCCGACATAAATAATTATAAAAAAATATAAACCTGTATAACATTTAATATAATAATAAATAAAATCTACCTACATATAAATCAACATGCCGCACTATTCCTTCGCTTTCACGCGTTCCTTATCCTTATTCTCTATGTATTTGAACACTTTATTTGCTAACTGTCTATATTTCTCGGCGTGTATGCTGTCGGGTAACGCATAAATCGCTGGTTTCCCGCTATTTATGCACTCTGACATGTTGTGATCGACTTCGAAACTTTCGATAATGTCTAGCCCCATTTGTTCAGCAGTCTGTTTGGTCTCGTTTCCGAATACGTAGTTCTTCGAGCCGCACGCCTGGCATATAGCGTGCGACATGTTCTCCACCATGCCGATGATAGGGACTTTGAGCTTCTCGAACATGTTGACTCCTCGTTTCGTCACTTGGAGTGCGGCGGACTGGGGCGTTGTGACTACTAGAGCGCCTAAAAACACAATAAAAATATATTGGATTCAAATCAAGCTCCATATTTGGACGTAGTTTTGCAAAATAGAATCAACCCACATGCACTGCTGTAGACCAAAACCAACCTTATGTTTGTGGTTCTAGGTTGGTTTTAGTTTGCAGAAGTTTGTTAGTTGGTTCTATTTTGCAAAACTACGTCCATTTAAATATACCATAGTGGTTTTCATACCATCGATCGGTAAGTTCTGTGCGAGCGAAAGGTGCGTGTCGCCCGTGCCGGGCGGCGTGTCCACCACGAGGCAGTCGAGCGGGCCCCACGCCACGTGCCGCGTGAGCCGGTCCAGCGCCTGCATCACCATCAGCCCGCGCCACACCACCGCGTTCTCGCCGGACACCAGCAGGCCCATCGACATGCTGGACAACACAGATAGCTTCACAACTGTGGCTTTGCCCAACACAACATTTAGTGGCGTTCATTGTTTAGTTTTTAGCCTCATGCTACGGAAGCCAGATGACATCAGGGGTGGTCTGGGAGGGTAGGTAAGCTAGGTGGTAGGAAAATTCATATATAAGTAACATAGATTGCTAATTCCATACCATTTAACACCATAATTAAGTAGAGGTTCAATCAGATGGTCATCATTCAGCATTGGCTCCCCGCTGATGTTCATCATGAGAGGCACGGACGGACCAAACACATCGGCATCCAGGAGCCCTATCTCCTTGTCTGGTTCTATCACCTTCATTGCACATGCTAGGTTAACTGGAACACAAAGCTTTTATGTAGTAGTGGCATAAGAATGGACCAATCACTGATGGGACTCTGCACTCTAGGTAAAGTGTCTGAAACACATTATCTTAACAAAGTTTATATGTTTTACGATCAACCAACTACATTTTTTTTTTATGGACCAATCACAATGGCATGGCCTCTGCTCCCATTTAACAAACTTATTTTGATGCAAATTATACTTAGTGTGCAGTTAGATCCCTGGGCATAGGTAAAGATTTATTATATAAGTTTGGTGTCAGAAGAGTAATATTATTATGAAAACCTTCTGGAAGAAATTCTCTAAATGATAATGTAATGTCTCTCAAATCAGAATCTGTTGTGTAGTTTAGAACAACTGACAAATAGAATGATGGCAATTTTGTTTCATACTATTTAGAGATTCCCTTAAAATTTACAAGCCTGAGCTATATTAGATATTTTTTTATATACATAGTAGTGATGTAACGAATATTCGCATTCGCATTCGCGAATATTTGCATATTTTTTGACATTCGCATTCGCAAGAATCTATGCGAATGTTTGGCGAATGTTTTTGAAAAACAAGTTATCCTAATAATGGTTAATATTTAAAAACGATAAATAAAGTATGTTTATTAAAATATTATAAATAAATACATTAATTATTTAAATAAATTACTTTCACATTGAATTTCATTGTATTATATTTTTAATAATATAATAATAGTTAGCGGCTTTTCCAGAACCATAGATAAATATAACCGGCCAAATACATGTTGGATTACGCATCTTATCGCATTCTTTAGGGTTCCGTAGACATCCCACCACTTTTCGATAATACGGAACTCACAAAATAAAAGTGATGATTTTTTTATGGATATGAAACATCGAATACGGCGGCTCTCGTAACATATTAATATCTGCGAAATTAATAAACTATTGGCTACCGTATAAATAAAATATGTAGTAAAAAATATGTTACTAAATTTATTAAAAAATCATAGACATCTTCAGCGAAAGTAACATAAGGAAATGTTCTTTTTGGACTGATGAAAAGTTCTTATAACGAGTTTTAATTCAAATAATTCAGTTGTGATTAGACTGGGTGAACAATCACGGTGGGTGGTGCGTGGTTTGAGACTCAATCCAAACTTTGTTTTTTTTTATTAATTTTATTTATTTTTAATAGTAAAGAACAATTTATTTCCTATAATAAACCATTTATAATGTGGTTCTTATTTAAAGGATAAATCTTGCTACCTACGTAAAAAAGGGCCACAATGAAACTCAATATTTCGTAAACGGGAATTAATATTGAAAAACTGTCAAAGAAACCTTCAAATTATTATAAAACACCTACTGGATAATACCTCAATCGAAGGGGTGAGCAAAAATTTTTTTAACTCCCCTTTCTTAAGGGGAGGTTAAATAGTACGCGAGGCATAATGGAATAACTGTGCTTTCAAAATTTAAAAACAGTTTTTAGCGGTACATAAACTAAACATTTTTTTTGGCTAAATTGCAGTATTTTAGCCCAAATAGTCTGAGAATAAAATTACTGTGATGACAGAGGGACGGGCAGAAGGACGTGCCGAAACTATAAGGGTTCCGAATTTGTTGACTACAGGCTGCTAAAATTTTACAGCGCGCGATATCTTGTTTTATTTTTCATTCATCCTGAAATTCTCTAGTTCTTAAACATATTCGTGAATTGTGGTTTTGTTTCAATTAAGATTGTAATAATCTAAATATTTTTTTCCCGCAATTAAGTTTTAAAATGTCGTATGAAACGCGTGAGCATTGTTAATTACACACCTTGGCTCGATCACAGCGCAGCCCTCTGCGTATCTGGCTGCAAACCAGCCTCGATCGTAACTTAGCTCACTTGCACATAATGCACTAATTTATTTATATTTTTAATTATAAAAATAATATGGAACCGTCTTGAGGTAGGCAACTAATTATAAATAGGATCTTTCCCTATTGTTCTTCTTAGTCTAATTAAAATATCAACAAATTCAATAACGTTGAAATATCAAATGAATTTGATTAATGCAATAATACTAAACTACCCTCAAATCAAAACAAATCTCTTCGAATTAACTTTATGTGACTAACTTCGTTCTTTCAACCTATATGGGTTCGACTATGTTCGGCCGACATGAAATGTCAAACCAGTCTAACATTTAGCGCGCTCTTTATTAACCCCTGACGAAAAAAGAGATGTGTTATAAGTTTAACATGTGGTTTTGTGTGTATGTCTGTGGCATCGTAGCGCCCAAACGGATGATCCGATGTTAATTTAGTATCTGTTTTAGAAAAGTATTCTGATCGAGAATGTTCTTAGCTGTATTTCACGAAAATCGATTCAACCGTTTAAAAGTTATCAGCCCTTTTGTAATTTAAAAAGTTGTTGCAACGGGGTTTTTTAAAATTTTAAATTTAGGGTTACTTATTTGAAAGTCAACATTCGCATTCGCATTCGCATTCGCGAATGTTGGAGCCAAATATTCGCATTCGCATTCGCATTCGCGAATGTCCAAAATCCAACATTCGTTACATCACTAATACATAGTAATGAACAAACCAGCAGTTGTTGTTTTCCCAACGCCACCCTTTCCTGATGCAACAAGAATTATGTTTTTGACGCCAGGCAAAGGTCTCTTCTCAGGCAGGCCCCGACCCATAATCTTGGCTTTATGCTCATTCAATTCTTCCTTGCTGTGTTTGAGACGGATTGAATAACTGCATGGCAGTGACTGAAAAATAATAAAAAAATATATTCAGATTTGATTCATAATCTATAATTAGATTAGATTCGTATAGTACGAATACGTACAAAATTATGTTATTCGTGTTTTTTGCGTATAAATAAATTTATAATGCACACAATAAAACCATTATTTTAATGTACTATTGTTTGATTTGACCATTAAATATAGGCAAAATGATGGTTTTCTAGATTTTAATACCTTTGTATAAATATTGCGACGTATAAGGTAAATTTAAAGATCTTAGTTGGCACGAGCTGAGTTTACTTAACATAATGAAATAAATGAAAAAATAAGAACTTACGGTGCTCACATTGGTATTCAGTAAAATACTGTAAACCCTGTGAAATGCTCTTTGCAGCTGCATTTTTTAATATGAGGGTTTTATTTATGAAAACAACGACAGTGAAATTAATCACAAATATACACAAAATAATGGTATTCCCTTTATATTTTTTAAAATCAGAAAAATACAACGCAAATCCAAACACTCGTTTGAAAACTCAGCAAAGAGAATACCAAAGAGAAGAGAATGAGTACTATAAACTCAGCAACTGTCAATCATACAAGGCAATCAAATAAAATGTTAAAGGTTTGTCTGTGGGTTTATGCAACGAAAAACCAAGAAGATTATGAAAAACACACAGAGAAAACCTCAACAGTGAGACCCCCAGTTATTCGAAAATTAAAAATAAGACAACTGTCATCAGTCTGTCAAACAAATTGTCAATCTCGCTACGATATGTCGGGAATCTTTTGTGACGATCCTTTTTTGAATTATTTTGGAATTTTCAGCGTTACGGAGTGAATAACGTACGCCATTAAAATGGCTATTTGCCTGCGCACATTTTCACATAAAATTTTACCCATAAATGGGATTGTTTCGACCAAAAGTCACCCTAGCCGCTTGTCTAGAAAAGTCCCAATTCGAACGCAATTTCTGGAAGAAGTATGTATTATAAGCTTAGTTACTGTAATTTCAATCATTTATAATATATTATTTCAACTAAAAATCATTTAGCTTATTACGTAATGTAAGAAAAAGGCGCAATATTTATATTGACAAGTTTTTTTCCTCGTTGACATTGAACTAATTAGAGTGCGGAATATTGCGATCAATTTCACGTGGTTCGGATATAGGCATATGAAGATACCTATCTGTAACATGTAGTAGCGAATCACAAATTTTATATGAAAATTTACATCCAGTTCAAAAAAAACATTAAATTGATAAGGAAACCTTTGCACTTTTTGAACATTTGCTTATAAAGACTATTTATTACTGATTGTAGTGATTGATAATTGATACTAGGAACTGTAATTATAAGTAGGTGATAATTTTCTGTATAATGGTAATAGCACATCATTTACAATTTTGTTGAGGTTAGGAATTCAATAGATCACAAATTACAAAATGTATGCCATACAATGACACAATATACCAACACACATATTAATATCATACAATCAGGACTGTAGTTAATTATTTGAATGCTATTAACGCTATAACAGTATTTTGAACATCTAAAGACACTTGTCTCATCATATCTGTGTTTTTTGCAGTTCCTAAACCATAGACGTATCTCAAGTTGTCAAGTGGCGCCAAAATGCACCGCAGAGAACAACATTGATGATATATACATCCACGAAAGAGCCATCGCACACAGTCTCTCATATGATACAAAATTCAACCTTATCGAGAAGAACATACAGTGTAATGATCACACTTGTAATGATATAGAGCTGAGGAGTCTGGGGCTCACATCTGATGATTACATAGAGAGGAGGACACCATCATATTTGTTTGATGTGCCCTGTACCAGCGTCAGTGATATAGACTTAACAAAGTATAGCAATGTAAGTGTTGTTATTTTTTAAATACATTTATTTTTTATGTTAATAAATCTGCTGTTGGCTCTTCTAACCATAATCAGATTGTATGATAAAATAAATAATGATTCTATGAACCTTATGCTTATATGACAGAATATGACTTGTGTATATCCACATCAATAAGCGTTCCTTTAAAATTGTTCATAAGCAGTGGCATAGCTACAATAAGGCTAGGTGGGGCAATGCCCCGGGGCTCCCAAGCGCAAGGGGCTCCTCAACCCCCATCAACAATGTTCGAATAATATAAAATTTCAAAGACAAAGAATTTTCGATTTTGAACTATTAGTTTAGTATGAATAGGACCCCAATTACGTAGCCACGCCATTGTACATAAAGTTATAACATAAATACAATGTTACTATTGATTCTAGGAAATAGAACCAACATGTTTGTCAGAGTTTGAGCGCGATGCGGTGGCCTTCTGCCGCGAGACAGTGGCGCCATCGCAGTCTGCGCCGGCCGAGCAGGGCCGCGAGGGCAGGCCCAGTGAGGAGCAGCTCATGAAGGTGTTCCACACACTCTCTGACTCGGTGAGTAATCACAGTTGAACAATGTTCAAGCCACAGATAACATAATAGAGTAGTATGACGATTTAATTACCATTGAAAAGGGTCAAGCTCAAGACTGTGTCACGTCGCCTAAGAAACAGAGTTCACCGCTCCACCCTTTCTTAACTGATACAAATAATATAGTGGACAGATGTTACATTTAAATACTACAAGCCACAGATAGCAGAATATGTTGGAATGGCGATGGAACCTATTAGAATAGGTTCCAAAGCTGGTGTCTTCGTCTCTCACTATCTTTCCATATAAAGCTACAGCACGGGCTAAGGCATTTCTACTCGCAATTGTAGTGCAGAATTAACTGTCTTTCACAGATGCCCAACTTGTTCATAAAACCAATGGATTACTCAGTCTATCATCCTAACATGGTGTTTGTTAACAACATCAGGGGGACGACGACAGTGTAAGTATGACTATTAAAGATAAAGAAAATCAATTAAAGATCAACTTTGTTTTATAAAACTTGATGGAATTTATGAAAAATGCTCTGCCCAAATAAATTATGTTGGGCCTGCCTTTAAACTCTAGGCCAGCATCAATCAACCATAAACTATTTTAATTTATTATGAAAATTACATTATTTTGGTCCGATTATAAAAGTAGTGAAATGACAACCTAATAGATGGCATTATGAACTACTAACTATTACTGCTCTACTATTACCACTGCAGCTAGTTAAAACCAAGTATGTTCCAACAGGGGATTGTTCCATTACGTGAAGCAGGTGGCCCTTCTCCGCACTGTGGGTCATTTGAAGTTTGCATATGTTAAGTTAGAGGTTATGAAGATCACTGCGCATCCTGAAGACAGTACAATCAAGTAAGTGTCAATTTATTTGTCAGAGCTAGATCCAGGGTCAGTCCATTATACAGTGCCCAGGATGATAAAAGTGTTATTTTTTAGGGTCCAGTAGTCAAATTTACCCCTACAATTTCGCCATGTCCGTCTGTCGCACGTCACAGTCATTTTATTCATAGACCATTAGGGCTAGAAGGTTGAAAATTCACAAAAAAAAAAATTTGGTACTGCAACAAAACTGTATTTAATAGTGAAAGCAAAATTATTATACCTCCCGTATATGGAAAAGGGGAGTGAAAAATTAATGTTTATTCATCCTCTTGAGTGGGGTGTTGGTATTTTAAAATAATTTATAGGTTTCTTGACTTTTTTCAAAATTAATTACTGTTTACGATATTTTCAGCTACAAAATCATCTTTTTCATCCACATTATAAATAATTTATTAATAATTATTGAAAAGCAGCGGGATGTGTACGGAGCTCTATAATATACGTGGTCCGACATGCACTTGGCCGGTATTTTTTTCTTATGCCAGGAATCTGATCAAATGTAACCTCGAAGATCTGGCAAAAAAACTGTCGGTCCGACACGCACTTGGCTGGTTTATTTTCTCATCTCAGCAAACGGATCGAACGCAACCTCGATTAAGAAAAACTGTGTGACCTGCCTGTCACGCGCAGTCAAACAAATTGTTTGTTACAGAATGCGATGGCGCATCCGGGGTATCTCTGGCCTCAAAGTATTTTTCAT
Source organism: Notodonta ziczac (assembly GCA_918843915.1). Taxonomy (NCBI): domain Eukaryota; kingdom Metazoa; phylum Arthropoda; class Insecta; order Lepidoptera; family Notodontidae; genus Notodonta; species Notodonta ziczac. Next base: position 13,109,717 of record OU974039.1, on the reverse strand, counting down.
GTTCTGGAAGTATAAGCTTTGGAATATGAAGCAGGTGTTCCAAGACCAGGAACTGTAAGTGAATTATCACTTTTTTATATAAAAAATAAAGATATTATATTCTATTCTATTTAATAGTGATGTACTCTCCACGTCATCGGATCGGATGTCAAGTAAAGTTATAAGAGTTGATCATCAATTTGAAGTTGAATGACATTTTACAGTAATGTTTGTGAAAATGGGGGTTAGATTCATTATAAAGCTATAGTTTAAAAACTATAGATTTTAACATGGGTAGTGTCGTCACCACTGTTTTTACGTCATTCCACCAAATTTTTTTCATAAAGTGTTTCTCAATTTTACAGGTGGTATGATGGCTTTTCCACCTTCTATGTGGGCGCTGACGGTCTTATACAAAAACATGTTGTGGACAAGGTAAGGATATTTAATATTATAGTAACAAACCTAGTAGGATTACAAATGGCAATTTAATAAGCAGAGCATAGACATTTATTTTCCTGCAATGAGTATTTGCTTCATTTCTATCCCACTTTATTTTTAACACCCATCGGAAATTGACGGGTGTTATAAGTTTAACATGTGTACTTATCTGTGTGTCTGTAGCTTATAAATGGATGACCGATTTTAAGTTTTTTTTTTTAAATCTGTGTCAGGTGATGCCCGACCAAGACACGATAATAGACGATGAAGAGAAGGCCCCCATCGCTGCGAAGATCGCGCTCCTCATCGGCCTGCTGCCGCGGAACTACCTGTCGGACGTGTCGCCCTACTTCAGCGCGTCCTCGGGCACCGCCGACACCACCCCGCTACCCTTCAAAGTACTAGAATAGGCCAAATGTGATGCGTATCGAGATATCTTAAGCTTTCGATGTTGCGAAAATTCGACTACACATTCGATTTTCGAAAATTTGACTTAACATTAGATTTTCGAAAATTCGAATAAACATTCGATTTTCGTCGATAATATTTAAACGGTTGAGCTGTTTGAACATCAATGGAAAGGACATTTCACAATGTTGATGACAGAGCATGTCAGAGTTAAATAATGAGGATGGAAACTGCTTAATGCTAATCTAAACTGTGTTACTCTTTTCACAATAATCGCGGTTTGTGCATTAATTGATTGCGATATAACAGTAAAGTTAGTGTTGCCTATTGTAATTTTCAGAACAATTGTCGATATTATAAAGAAGATGCAAAATTTTAAACTTCACCACCATTTTCCACTACAATTTTACACTATGCATTACTATTTATTGAAAGGGCTATGAATGAACTCGGCTTCATTTTTACATGAACAAAATTATGCTCGATAATTTATAATCATTTAATCCGAGAAGTATTTCATATGACATTTTGATAGGTTGTTATTTTATTTATAAAAGTAGTTTTTGTTGAAACATTAATAAAACGAATCATGGACCAACCCTTCGAACTCCGCACAAGGAATGACTCGAGTCAAAATAATACTCAAAAACCGACATTGAGCCATCGACAATCTTATACACCTTATTAAGAGTATGTGGTTCGGAAAGTATTGTCCTAGAGTGCGGAGTCCAAAGTGTGGTTGGTCCGTGACATTAAGGGCCCTATTTCACTGAGACGCCATGGCGGCGAACCAGTCGCCGCAACCAACAAAATGTATACAGTTTTATGGAGAGTATCTCATCTGGCGTCCGCTTGGCCGCGTAACGTAACCAATTTTGAGGCGCGACCAGCATCGGCATGCAAAAAATATTACTGGCTTCGCCGCCTCCGTGGCCAGCCTGGTTGCGCGGCGCGTCTCACTCATACTTTGATGATTCTGGCGTCTGCTCTGACGTCACAGTGGAATAGTGCCCTAATGAATTAAGTTCTACGCTGCAGAGTTACATTTACATTTAGTTCGGCGTGCACGCACCAACTTCGATAATGGCGAAGTCCTACTTGGTGATATGTTGACAACTGTGAATGCCTTGTATTAGTCTGTATAGATAATGTTATGTATTGCGATAATACAATAAAAATTGTCATAATATGTTGTTTTAATTACTGTTTACATTAAACAAATAGTTTTTGGGATTCCCCCAAGAAGTATGGTATTTTGCCAGTAAAGTCTGTTTACTGCCTGTTTACTGATAGGGTTTGGGGATATGCTTGCGGCTTTGCTTGTATACTAGCTGTTAACTTATATACATTCTCTCATATGCATTTACTAATATGCCATTTTTTTATATTACAAACAGACGCTTTATGAAAAGGTGGCAAATATGGCAATTTATGATTATCCCCGTACTGTGCTGCGAATCACTGTACACCCATGGCATAGTACAAGCCTTGCTTAGTTTGGGGCCATACAGTTGGTGTGGTATTTATTTTAACTATGATATCAATTTTATTTATGTATTTGTATAGATTTATAAAGGTAGTGTAAATCACAGATTAGAGATGTGTAGCAAGCTAGATAGGTGTAGATTTATTTTTTTGGATGTCGACAACAGCGGCACCTACCGGGTCCAACTATAGTTAAGAACTATTCAGGTGATCGCGTCGCTATAAAAATAAACATCAGAATCAGTCGAGCTGTTTACGAGGTATTTTTTTTATCTATTACAAAAAACGCACACTGGAGCGTTATATTTTTTTTATGCCACTTTTTGTTATAGTTAGTTTAACTTTGAACGCCACGTAACCACGGTGTTGCCAAAGTTACCAAAAATGTTTTAGGCATGCATTTGTTTAGTTCGAAGATATTACAAAATCAAGCATAATATTTTTGATTGTTATAGTATCAACCGTGATATGAATTACTATTTCTTTATTTTTTAAACAATCAAATATATTAGGAACAAAGACTTTTTATTAATTTAACGTTCTTTTTTCCGCAAATACGTGTTTAATATTAATGGAAAACGAAACAAATTGGATGAAATTTGACTTTATTTGTACCAAGGTACCATACGTGCCAACCATACTATCTATGAATGATGGCAACACAGTTCAACTCGGCTGTTTTTGGAGAAGTGTTGTTGTCAAATATTATAATAAAAAATGATAATATTCTTCAGCCTTAATTTAGTCCAATAAGTTGAACGTCAGACATACTTTGTTATATTTATTACTGTGCTCAAAGTTAATTGTTTGTTGTGTTCAATATACAAGTGAAATTCGATATTGTTTTGCTTTGTTTCATGCACTCTTTTCATGAAAAGGAGGTCTAGGCAGTTAGGCAGGCTCCAAGTTTGTTCGCGTGATGTCATGACTACGGTGAGTTATCTCGGTAACCGTTGTGTTCAACTGGTACGTCGTGGGTTCAACATGAATTGATCATCTGTTGGGCTTCAGGGGTCATTGTTCGTGAGACGTCGCCCGGGTGCCTGTCAATTGGTTTTAATTATTTATCTCGGGCCGTGGGCGCCGCACGCGACGCGGTTGTTTCTTTCACTTACTACATGGAATACTGCCAAGTCGGTCGTTTAGTATCGTGTGACGAGTGGCGAGTTCAGAAATATCTATTTCTTGTGTAAATTTTGTGAATGTTTATAAGGTGCAATTTAGTCAGTTTTTGTGGGTTTTTTTTCACAAACACTATTGTGCGCTTTCGTGAAGCCAGAAAAACTCTAAATTTGTTGATGTTTATTGATAAAAAAATGTGAGTATGAACGAAACTATTCTCATTGATTGAGTTATCAGCAGATATAACATTGATTAGTCTTCTATTGTGCCTTTGTTTTCTGAGAGATTCTCTCAGTATTGTGGAGTTGTTATCACATAGCTTTTTGTTAGATGAAGTGACTTTGTTCTTCATATCACATAACTATTCAATGTGTTCATTGTTATATCATGGATGAAACATGTATTTCCAAATATTGTTTTATGAGTTTATACAGAAAATCCAAAAGTTAGAAAACTAGGGAGAGATACCTAACATATTATAGACCCTTATCTTCTTACATCAACATTAAAAAGGGACGTATTATTCTGCTGATTCAAAGATCTACAACCTTGGTAGGTACTCTCTCTATAGAAAAAAAAAGATAGTTTATCTGGACTACCTACTCTGTGTCTATTCTAAACGGTACACATGGCTTATTGTTGTTAAACTACAGTTAGGAGTGAACAACATGTAAACCGGGTTAGTTAACGATTAGCATGCCCTGTCCAGAAGGCTGGTGGTGGATGCTGACTAATTCATATTGTTGTTTCAATACACAAATATATGACTTTATTCTTATTTCCGAGTAGTTTTTCTGAACAATAAGTAATAACAACAAGTATATAATTAGGTATCTCAATCAAGTTGTTCATGTATTTCTAGTATAATAATTCAATTATTTGCTTAGTGAAAATAATGTGCCTACTGGCTGTTATAAATGCACTGTTCTAGTTATCTGGTGTATTATCTAATCAGCAATCTAAAGTCCAAATAATTCATTGTGAACCCGCACCAATTACGACAGGATGAGTATCTAATGTATCTCAAGCCATTAGTAATTGTTATTGGTATGTCTTGAGATGTTCATCAATGATTTATTTTATTTTAATTTATTACAGTTGTAGAAGGCTCACAGACAAATAATACTAGGTATATCTGTAAGGGTCTCTCTCACAATGGTTAAACTGATTTAATAAAATAATAAAATTGTTCATTTATGGTATTAAAATAGGTATTTTAGGAAAACAATCAACCAAATATTGATGATTGGGATGACTAATCTGATTAATATGTATGACCTCATTCACTACAGGATTTTTAACTTTTCCTGTATTTTTAACCCCCGACGAAAAACGAGGGGTGTTATAAGTTTAACATGTGTATCTGTGTATCTGTGTGTCTGTCTGTGGCAACGTAGCGCCCAAGCTGATGAACCGATTTCAATTTTGTTTCTTTTGTTAGATAGGTATTCTGATCGAGAGTGTTCTTAGCTATGTTTCATGAAAATCGGTTCAGCCGTTTGAAGATCATCAGCTCTTTTGTAGGTTAAAAAAGCCACTTTCACGGCCAAAACCAATTCCCTCGGCTCGAATCCAGTCGAAATTTGAGATGATTGGATTTAGATTTATTATATTTTTAAATGATCGTAATGGTCTGAACTTGCTTTTTACAATATAATAAATTTGAAAAGTTTCCCTGATTCTGAAAAAAATGAATATTTTATCAATTTTATTGAGATTTGTGTATGAACTAAAGACGTTCCATAAGTCACGTTTCAAATGATGGATACGCGCATGCGTTAAATTTTGTTTGGTTTGTTAATGGTCATGGAATATTACGCTATAATAATTCTAGAGGGCGTTGCTCCGCCATTGACAAAGAATATAAAAAAACTAATCTAATTTAAAATAATTTTAGCGTTATTGAAAACTCTTCCCCTAGGCTGCTCCCGTCTACCTCAACCAGAGTTATTACATCAAATTGAATCATAATTGATAATATTTTACTAGGAATAAAACCTCCGTGACATCAATATTTAGATTCGTTGTCTATTCTAATGTCAATTATTATAATGTCATAACAAAATAATGTCTCATACTTTTACACAGATTTTCTGTTGATTATTGTACATCTTAGATTATAAATGAGGAAGCCAAAACAAATGATTTCATGGTGCTTTCATAATCTGGCATCGAAACTAGTTGTACCAGATGAATTTGCGAGATGAGCTATGGATACTGAGCTACGGGAGCTACGCAAATCGCGCTAACATCATTATTTGGAAGAACTAGGTAAATTATACATTTGATGAACAGGTCATCGCATCGGGGGTTTTTAAATTTTCAATTTAGAGTTATTAATCACTGTCAACATTAGTCATGCATAGTAATTATTAATTATCTATCATTTTAAAAAAAGGTATCTACACAATCAAACAATTATTAGGTATGAGTAACTGGTCTTAAGATTATTTTCAGAGGAACTTGTAGGAATACGATAATTACAGCAGTTGTAATTTTATGAGGATAAGCAGAAATGAACTTTAAATGTTTGTTAGAGGAGTCTTTATTTATAATATATCTTCTATTTTGTTCCAGGTGCTCTATCTAAACTGATACCCAGTGCAATAACAATCAAGACTGATTAGCGAAGAATGACATAACGCAAACATGTCTAAAGTGCTAAGTGCGCTCGGCGGAGCCCTGCCCGACGAGCGACCATTGCTGTCCCTGCAGATAGTCGAGAGCGTGGCCAAATGTCCCACAGGGTACTGGCCGGTCAGCAGGACGTATGACGAAGACTCAGACGCGGGGCTGCTGCGCCAAAATGGACTCTTCGGAAAGAAGCCCAGCCATTATATTTGCTTGTCGAAATCTGAGGGTAAGTCACCTTTATCCTTACTTAATATTATAAATGCGAAAGTAACTCTGTCTGTCTGCATGTCGCGCTTTCACGCCAAAACTATTGAACCGATTTAAATGAAATTTGGTACACAGATAGTCTAGAGCCAGAGAAAGGCTTATAGGATAGGACTTATTAATGCGAAAAAGGGTTGTAAGGGGATGAAAAGTTGTATGGAAGTATTGTCGTGCGCGCAGATTAAAATCCATTTATTACGAACACCTAGAAGCCGAAAAGAACAAGCACTTGTGAAGCCGAAAAGAACAAGAGAAAGTTTAGTCCATAGGTATTATAGTTTCGGATATATCTTGATGACTGGGGTCAGTGCACTTCACATTCATGCAGGTTATTACACTTCGAAGGAAAACCTTAAGGTGCGTTGTCGTCGTCCTTAACGCTTTTTTTACTTGAAAGCGATACGCACATCGATTAAAAGATCAATTACGTATAACAAGTGGACCGCGTACTAGGAATCGAGCATCGCTCGTCGGTGAATCGATTACGCGCACTCGATACCGCTTACGTACAGCGGCGGCACATTGTCTTTCGGCTCGTTACACAATTCGTGATAAATCGAGCGTCAGATAAATAGGTCAAACGGCATGACAACTCTTGCTGTTTATGATAGTGGTGGGTTTTACGAACACACAAAAAATATTTGATAGTCGCTACTGTTTTCTTCTCTATATTTGGAGCTCTAAGAAGATAATAATGTCCGGTTGCTATGTATAAATTACGGTGATATTACCTACTATTTTTTACAATAATTTCTACCTACTTAAAACTATAACAAGCAACGGGCGATTTAAAAATAATAATAATTGTAAAAGCTAAGTTTCTTGCCGGATGTTCTCAAAGGTCGCGTTGCGATCCGGTTAGATTTAAGGAGAAGATGTAAAAAATACAATTTGTAAGTGCCCCCATAGGCCTAAACAAAATAAATGATTTGTGTCTTTTGGCCAAAATGCCATAGACAAAAAACGCATTTTGGTTAGCATTATTTTCCATGTTTTGCTCGTCTCGGTAGCTGCTTCATTGGCCTCAACTACTAGGTATGTCGTGAACCCGTGATGTACCAAAATCCACGGCTTATTATTTATTGCTATCGATCAATTTTATGAACGCAAGTCAATGACGTAGATATTGATATTGGCAGGAATCCCATAAAACCTGTTTGAAAAAAAATTATTTGCGTTACCAGACGGACATGCAGGAAATGGCTATACTTTGAAGTCGATGTGTTTAGAGATATTATTGGCTAAAATAATAGGTACATACCTACCTACTACAGAATCGATATTGCTCAGTATAATAGTTTCCATGTGGCTTGCCACTCGTAATATGGATTACTAGATTATTGTCGTGTTTTTCCTCGTAAAGTGGTTTTCTAAATACGTTATGTTTATTCGGACAGATTCAATTATTTATAGTCTGTTTCGATTTTTTTATATGTTTTTTTCTGGCGTCTATTAATGCTTTCACTTCATTAAACTCTATGCGAAGGTCGAATCCGTTGTTAAATCATTACTCAATGATCATAACGTCGTAAGCCGTGAGCCAGTGACCGCCTACCATACGCAGTTCGTGGTACAATTATTTACGAGCAAAGCCGTTATGAATCAATTTATCATCTTTGAATTAGCATGCGCACTCAATTCAACCCTTGTAACTGATGATCCATAAAGTTCTGTCATCATCATCATAAACTTAAGAGCGATGCTCTTGTCGGTGGAGTTTTTTCCATTCACTGCGATTTCCTCCCAGTTCCTTAACCATTTGATACGACACGACATCATTCACTTTTTCCTTCACTTGGTCGAAATAGCTTCTCCTAGGTCTTCCTCTTCCCCTCTTGCCTTCTATGATTGTTTTCATGAAAACGTCATGTCCTATCAAATGCCCAATCATCTTTCCTCTTCTATTTTCAATGCTGGTCAACAGGCTTCTCCTTTCATCTACTCTTTCTAGTACTTCTTGGTTCGTTATCTTTTCCGTCCAGCTTATTCTTTCCATCCTCCTCCAGAACCACATCTCAAAAGCTTCTAATCTAATAAAGTTCTGTACTGAGCTAAAATTTCAATCATATTTGAAATACAGCAGTAGAGCAGTGATAGCCGATTGGCTAAGCATGCGTCTTGCGGGCACCAGGTTCTGGGTTCGCACCTCTGGGTTTTTCGAAATCTATGTCCGAATCATTCTTTCTATATGATTATCACTTGCTTACGGTGAATTAAAACTTCATGAGGAAACCTGCATATCTTAGAAAATCTAACCAATTTTCAAGAGACATGTGATCCGCCAACCCGCACTGGTTCAAAATGGTGGATTACAGCCTGAATCCCCCTCGCAATGAGGGGAGGCCCGTGACAAGGTGTGGGACGTCAAAAAAGGGCTAAATTGTTATTATGTAAAAACAGTTTATGCACCGTTCTTCTCGGCTTACGACGTAACTACAAAAATAAGCTCTTTTATCGTCGTATATAGTGTGCTAATTCTTACTAGCATTAGTCATCTTGTGAGTCGGAATTAACGGCAGCAAATCAAGTCATTGCAGCAATAATGCGGGATGTTCACAACATGAGTATTTACTTCACAACAATTTGAACCTTATTACGATGAGCCGAGACATGTTATTCCTTGTTAAAATATAAATTATGTCCTGTCGCTGAGCGTCAGGCCTTTTACAACATTGAGCTGGGCCTAGTTTTCAAATGATTAATTACGATTGCAGCAAACAATCTAAGGTGTTTTTTTCCTTAGTTAGTGGATTAAGTAAACAATCCTGGCATGCCCTTTTAATTTTTAAACATATTATGTTTATAATATAGAATTACTAGTTTCCCAAATAGTATTAGGTTCAAAAATGTTAATACTCATGTATTAACATTTTTGACACTCATTATTATTAGAAATTATTTTAACAACTTACATTAAAAAGACATGCTAACATTGTTTACAAAATTCGAATCTTGAGGAAAAATATAATACAATCTTTGTAGTATGCAGATATATTTGCCTAAGAAACAGTGACCGCGAGGGCAAATAAGTTAATAGCGGGTTCAGACGTCTAGACGAATCTAGGGATGCCCTTCGTGTCTGCGCGAAGGTGGCGATTGCATGCGTCGAACTAAAGATTAGACTTGCAGACGCCACTGAGTATCTAATTATTATGTATCACTAGCTGTACCCGCGACTTCGTCCGAGTAATATTTAACTTAAACAAAATTTTCGGGATTATCGGGATGAAAAGTATCCTATGTGTTAATCCCGGCTATACACTATCTGTGTTCCAAATTTCAACCAAATCCGTTCTGTAGTTTTTGCCTGAAAGAGTAACAAACTCACAAACTTTCGCATTTATAATATTAGTAGGATATGCTGACTCCAATAATAAAAAAAAATAGACAACTGATCAATTTAAAGAGCAAGACAGTTTTTTTTTTAAGATCTCTGGCAATGTGATTTTATCGCATTACTAATATTCCCGTCAGCCCATAGATTAAAAAGGTCTAAGCGTCAGCCCCTCCAGCTAAGCTAATGCTTGTGCTAGGAGTGGGCCCACGTCAATAGTTTAATGGTCAGGATGGGGATCGAACCCGGAACCTCTCGAAAACGAGGGCTGCCCCTCTAACCACTAGGCTATTGACACCCTTATCTGAGGTTTATATTCTTTCTTACGCCACTAGAGGAGTCGTGATAAGTGATCATGTAGGTATCTGTGTGTAAATAGAATCAGGTTCTATTCATAGACATGCTCTTGTAGTTGGGATTATTATCTCCGTTTCTTATGATGTCACTTGCGCAAATTGTACTTGTAACTTTAATAATAACATAACAATAATACTGATCGTACCTATTAGGCTACTACATATATGAATTGGTGGTAATGACTGATTGGCAATCAACGTAAACAATTCAAGTATAACTAGAAAAAATATTTATAATATAAATAATTCCGTGAATTATTTATACATATTTAATGTGGGATTTCGTATCAAAGCAAAACATTATTCAAATGATGCGGTTTTCCCAACGATTATTATTAGTAAGTATCTGTGTTCCAAAGTGTACGATACATCACGATTTCCTCTTAACTGTACTGCAAATTTACCGTAATAATTCCTCTCGAACCTATATTTAAGTAAATATGTATATAATATTTTTAAAATGATTCCTGTTGTCTCTATATTATAATAAGAATTTGTGCGGTGTTCGTTGCAACATCCCCTCTTCACTAAATATTACTAAGGAAGCATCATGCTCGTGTGAAAAGTTTCCAAAGCTTGCTAGCTCGTCACGAGGTAGGTATGTACATGCTGCGTGTATCTCAAAACAACAAGTGTTGTAAGGATATAATTGCTCGAAGATTTCATAATATACAACACCTTTGATTTTCACCTTTCTCCTAAAGCCGATAGTTTTAGAGTTACATAGATACTTACTAAAGTAATAGTACACCCTTGCTCGTTCACCTTTCTGGAAAACATTGTGAGTGTTATTATAAAAGGCAGTGCTGCCTGCCAGGTGTCCCCGGGTACGTGATGGACGGCGTGGTGGTGGTGGGCGAGCGCGAGCCGGCGCCGGCGGGGTACAGCGTGGCGGGGCGCGCGGGCAAGCGGCGGCTGTGCACGCGCGTGTCGCGCCCCGCCGCCGCCGCCGCCGCGCGCGACCACGCGCCCGTCACCGACGTCATCGTCTGCTCCAAGATGAGGCACGCGCCGCAGGGGTTCATACTGGCCGGGTGAGATACACTAACAGCGTTCATTCAGCGACTGCTATACGAAAGATTCTTGCTTGCTTAACCAAAAATGATGGCAACACAGTAGGTATTTCACCAACATATTTTTCTAAAAGTATTTGTGAAGGCGGGGGGACACTAGTGTACGTGCGCGTAAAGCGATGTCATAGCCTCGGGCACGAAGTATTTATCGACAAAACTATACTATACTAGCTGTGCCCCCCGACTTCGTCCGCGTAGTATTTAACGAAACAAAAATTTCGGGGTTATTGGGATAAAAAGTATCCTATATGTTAATCCCGGTTATAAACGATCTGTGTTCCAAATTTCATCCAAATCCGTTCAGTTTTCATCCAAATCGTTAGTTTTTGCGTGAAGGAGTAACAAACATACATACATACTAGTGATGTAACGAATGTTGGATTTTTGACATTCGCGAATGCGAATGCGAGTGCGAATATTTGGCTCCAACATTCGCGAATGCGAATGCGAATGCGAATGTTGATTTTCTAATAACTCTAAATTTAAAATTTAAAAAAACTCCGACGAGAAGACTTTTTAAACTACAAAATAGGTGTTATTATCAAACGGCTGAACCGATTTTCGTGAAACATAGAACACTCTCGATCAGAATACCTTTCTAAAAAAAACTAAATTTAAATCGGATCTTCTGTTTGGGTGCTACCATGCCAGAGACAGATACACATGTTAAACTTATAACACCCCTCTTTTTTCGTCGCGGGTTATAAAGAGCGCGCAAAATGTTTGACTGCTATAGCGTGTCGGCCGAACACAGCCGAACCCATACAAGTTGAAAGAACGAAGTTAGTCACATAAAAATAATTCGAAGAGATTTGTTTTGATTTGAGGGTAGTTTAGTATTATCGCATTAATCAAATTTTATTGAGTTTGTTAATATTTTAATAAAACTAACAAGAACAATAGAGACAGATCCTATTTTATTTATAATTTAGTAACCTACCTCAAGACACATCCATATTTTTTAAATTCAAATATAAGGAAATAAGTGCAAGTGAGCTAAGTAACGATCTAGGCTGGTTTGCAGCCAAAGACTTACGCGAGGGCTGTGATGGATCCAAGGTGTGTAATTAACTATGCTCACGCGTTTCATACGACATTTTACAACAAAAAATATTTAAAATATTCCAATCTTAATTTAAAAAATTCACAATTCACGAATTCTTTTAAGACCTAGAGAATTGCAGGATGAATGAAAAATAAAATAAGATTGCGCGCCGTAAGTTTTTTTTTTTTAATTTTAAATTTTCAAAGCAAAGTTATTCCATTGTTCCTCCCGTACTTATGAATGTGAGTGAAAAAAAATGTTTGCTCACCTCCTCGATTGAGGTTGTTCAGTAGGTATTTTAAAAATAATTTGAAGGTTTCTTTGCCAGTTTTTCAATATTAATACCAGTTTACGAAATATTGAGTTTCATTGTGGTCTTTTTTACGTAAGTAGCAAGATTCATCCTTTAAATTAGAACCACATTATAAATGGATAATTAATGGAAATAAATAGTTATTTACTATTATAATAAAAATACCTAATATTTTTTTTCAAAATCCAAAGTTTGGACTTATTCTCAAACCCACGCACCACTGATTGTGCAACCAGTCTAATCACAACTTAATTATTTGAATTAACACTCCTTATAAGAACTTTACATCAGTCCAAAAAGAAAAAAACATGTATTTATTTTAGATAATTTAATAAATATTGTTTTATTTTAATGTTTACTATTTTTAGGATAACTCTACTATAATTTAAAAAATGTAAAGTCAAAATCACTATTGCGCAATAAGCTGCTTTATGAGCCTTAAAGCGGTGCAATAAGGGCCACCTTATGACCAAGTATGTTTAAAAGATATATAATTCTTACTAGTTGTATTAACATTCCATATCCATCTATACATAATTTCCTTATTGTTTTTCAAAAACATTCGCCAAACATTCGCATAGATTCTTGCGAATGCGAAAGCGAATGCGAATGTCAAAAAATATGCGAATATTCGCGAATGCGAATGCGAATATTCGTTACATCACTAATACATACATCCACACTCACAAACTTTCACATTTATAATATTAGTAGGATTCCAGGGATGGGGAACCTTTATCGATAGACTTACAATTTTTTCTAATAAACTGTTTAATGGGGCCATAAACGTGACGCCAAATATGAAAATGTTGTATAGTCACTAAGTCCAAACTTTGTTACTTTGAACTTTAATGCGAATAGTTTCGATCGGTGGCGTGCCCGAAATATTTTGTCGCTTGCTATCAAAGGCACGCTAGCCATTGGTTCGTCATCTTTGCTATATTGCATTGAAGAGGCCGGATGATAAATTTAACTCCATTAATGATTTGTGTACACTGTTATGTAGTGAGATGAACGGCAAGATGGTGTGCTACAAGGTGAGCGGCGGCAGCGCGGACTCGTCGCCCACACACGCGCCCAGCCAGTACGAGAACATCCTCCACATCACGCCCGAGGCCAACAGGAGGTGAGCACAGCGATCTATGTTATGCGCCTTATACATACAACCCTGGTCCCCTGATCTTGGCTTACTTCCTTCGAAGGACCTACCCTTCCAATGATCGTGATCTATACAATGTTATGCGCCTTATACATACAACCCTGGTCCCCTGAACTTGGCTTACTTCCTTCGAAGGACCTACCCTTTCAATGATCGTGATCTATACAAATTAATTAGAGAGTCTGTTTGTAAGGTCAGCTTTTTACTAACTGCATTATGAAAGTATAAATGGTACCGGGAACGAACTTTCTTTTTAGGGTTCCGTAGTCACTACGAGGAACCCTTGTAAGATCATCCAGCCCGTCCGTCCGCTGTCCGTCCCAATCTGTCACAGTTCCAAAACATCAACATTTTTTTAGCCACCCCATCACATGGGGTATGATTGAAAAGAAATGGTGTTTCTATATAATTCTTGGTGTTTAATTAAAGATTGAATCAATGGCTACGGAACCCTACATTGCGCATGGCACGTCATGGACTTGGCCAGTTTTTTACACTAACATAATAAAAATTTTAAAATCAAATTTAAATTGGCAAATGTATGAAGTTTAAAGTTTCCGAATCCGTAACCGATATAGATTCGAATTATTTAAAACTAGCTGTGCCCCCCGACTTTGTCCGCGTAGTATTTAACGTAACAAAAATTTCGGGATTATCGGGATAAAAAGTATCCTATATGTTAATCCCGGTTATAAACTATCTGTGTTCCAAGTTTTTGCGTGAAGGAGTAACAAACATACATCCAGACTCACAAACTTTCACATTTATAATATTAGTAGGATACCCCCGATGCAGCTGATAGGTCTTTTGTTTGTTCGTAAAAACAAACATAGATTGTTTACATTGAATGAGCGGCGCCCATTCATACACAAGACGGGAGCGCAAATCGCAATGCAAGGCAGGCACGACGCACCGCCATGATACTACATTTGATATTGCACTTCATGTGTATGGTTATACGGTTCCAATTGTATTAATATACGAGTACCTACTGTTTGTTAGTTGTGCTATTTTGTATTTCAACCTTATAAATACTATTTGATGAATATGCGATCAATCGTTTTCATAGAATTTCTGCTTTCTAATTGAAACAATCACACTATTTGTAACTAATTGGATTCTATGAAATACGTGATTTTGGTTTTAATGGGTAGCCACTTACTTACTTACCATTAATAATATAAATGTTGTATACCTACTAATTATAGCCACTCTGTATAAATATAATAATATATAATAATAATTTTGCCCTTTTGACGTCCCACTTATGGGCACGGGCCTCCCCTCAACACGAGGGGGATTTAGGCCATAATCCACCACGCTGGACCAGTGCTGGTTGGCGAAATTCACATGTCTTTCGTAAATTAGTTATATCTTCTAAGACATGCAGGTTTCCTTACGAGGTTTTCCTTCACCGTAAGCAAGTGATAGTCATATATAAATTATGATACGCACTTAGATTTCAAAAATGCAGAGGTTCGAGCCGGGGTTTGAACCCAAGACCTGGTGCCCGCAAGACGCGTGCTTTAACCAATCGGCTATCACAGCCACTCTGTATGATAATTTAAATTCCTCCTTGCAGATTACGAGCGCCGCCGGACCGTCCGCCGAAACTATCCCCCCTAGTTGCCGAACTGAATAACTTGAACCTGAAACAGTCGCCCACAGCATACCCGAACATCGAGGAGTTCACATCGGACCACGACTACGAAGCCCTCAGCCCGTCCTACAACATCAAGCCGACCAGGCCGGCGCCCCGCCCGCCGTCGGCGAAGTCGCCGATACCACACGGGAGCCCCGCGCTGGGGGGGCCCACGTCTCCGGTCGCTCCCTCCAGGAAGAAGGGCCCCGCGCCGCTGCCACGGAATACGATGTATCAGACCCTGGGAGGGTACAACGGGATGGAGGGGGTGCCGTTTTTATTGAATCCCAAGCTGAGAGGACTGCCTAATGATGCTTTGGTGAGTGTATGGAGTTTAAGATTTTTTAACGACTAATAATTTAGTAGTAGGTAACAAGTTGCCAATTATAAGTCGCCATATATGTGCTAGGTGAAACAAAAAGGGTATACTATTTTTTGCAACTTTACTTTGTAAATCTAAACCTATTGGCTTTCTGGGACAGTTGAAGTACTAAGCTGATAGTTTAAGAATTACCAAGTTAACTTTTGAAAAAAAAGTATACCCTTTCTGTTCATCCTGTATGGGACATATACATAGAAGATATCCGTATATCCATAAGCATAATTTATTATATTTATAATCAAGCTGGTGACAGGTAAACGAGTAGCAACTTGCAGCAGTTCGCGAAATGATTTGAGATGGACTCGGCACTTGTCAACTGGAGTCCAGTGAACAGGGTATAGAGACAACCCATTGACATTAAAAAAAAACACCAATCGACAAACAAACCCATCGAGATATTGTTTTTATTGAAATCATAATTATAGTTTGCTTCTCGTTTCAGACACAATTACCTTCCATCAAGCGTCGCACGCGCTTCGATCTCGACCGAGACTACACCTACAATTTTACCGTCGAGCGGCAGACGTGAGACACGCGGAAACACACCGTATTATCAATTATCTAAGGTATATAATAAATCTGATATCTAGAACATAATCGACCTTGTGTGACGAACGTGTATTGCCAAGTGATTGGACACGATATTGAATAGACACTTTACAATAGTAGTACTGACTGACTTTGACGAAATTGCTCCATTTTATTTGATGATTTTATTAAAACCACACGAACGATATACGAAAACGGTGTTATCAAACCACTATCATTTCGTTATTTTGTGGACAGTCGCTTACATTCAATAGAATATTAATTATTCTTTCGTCAACGTAAATTCTTCTTATTTCACTATCCAATATGGGAATAAGTCTAATAAGTAATATCATCAAAAGTAGAGGAACTAACTATAGGTAATGTTATGAAGAGAAAAAAACACTTAAACTTGATATAGATATTGTTTGGGTATTTTTTGGGAAATTTAATTTAATTCGAGAGGTTGGCTGGCATGGGTGTGAAGCGAAATAAAAAGCAAAATGAAGAATTATAGTTGCAAATAGCAACACACACCAAACACAGACAGGACATGTACAGGACAATCACATAGTTAGAATTTGTTATTTATATTAATGTAATCCAAAATTGAGGAATCTATATATATAAAACTCAAAGGTGACTGACTGATCTATCAACGCACATCCCAAACCACTAGACGGATCGGGCTGAAATTTGGCATGCAGGTAGATGTTATGACGTAGGCATCCGCTAAGAAAGGATTTTTATTAATTCCACCCCCAAGTGGATAAAATAGGGGATGAAAGATTGTATGAAACTTTGCCTATTAAATTCCACGCGAACGAAGTCGCGGGCACAGCTAGTTCAAAAATATTTTAATAATTCGCCAAATATATCAGAATGAACACTTTATATTGTAAAGACGATACGATTTTATGAATTGGTTGTGTATACTCTAGTGATATCTTCCACTGCGACATCGTCCCACTTAACATTGATTTATTGACCCAGTACTAGCATATGACTTCAAATCCCTGTATATTTGTGAAGTATGGACCGCGAAACAAGACACACACGAACACACAAAAAATAAAAATAGACAGCGACGATACACCTCAACCCGATTCAAAACCAATTGATCAATCCTATTGATCCAATTCGGAAAAGGCCCAATGTTTAGCTGTTGGGTGAGGTACTTGAGTAATTCAGATTTTTCGGCCCTGTCTGACATTTTCCAGCTGCCTTTGTCACCCACGGTGAAGTTCCTATGCAATAGATGTATTTTTGCATGCATGATGGTGTCTTGTTTCGTAGCTGCATGTGAATTTATAATACTGCGGCCCCCTTATTAATAAACTTTGTATAGCAGGCGAATAGTTACACACCGAATTATCTCTTGTTGTCATCAGTAATTTAACATTCGAAAGAAGAAGACAAAGCATGGTGTAACTATACAACCGCTAAATGTTTATTAATAAGGGGGCTAGGTATTGACCCTGAGACCTCGCCGCGCATACGTGCTCAATTTTAGACTTTTGTGAGGATTGGAACGGCATAACTTATATTCACTTTTGCGTAAAGTCTGGGTTTCGACTTTTCCGACGATTGGTTATAAGATAGCGTTATGATAATGAATGAATGAATCTTATGATATGATGAATAATAATTATTATTATCCCTCGTTTGCACTGGCGCGACATTTGCACCGATTTATGTTGCTGTGTAAATTTTGAGCATAAAATAAACAAATAAACCGATCTTAAGTGCCAACGAGGGATTAGCAAAAAAGGTGTCGTAGACACGTTATTTTAAATTAGTTTAAATAAATTTAATATTGTTTTCTTTCATCCGACAAGTTATCAAGTGTAAGACTAAACAATTTCCCACTTCTTGCCAATATTTTAATCGAACACCATACTTACAAAAATTGTATGGTATAAAGAACCCTAGACACCATGTCTATAACAAAATATTATTATAATTTAGGCAACTGTTAGCGAAATTTCAAACCACTTTCATCATTTTCTTTTTACGGTTGTCAACGCGATTAGATATTGTAAGGTAACCTAATCATTCTTGTGTGATTATTTCAGCACTCGACAAGACTTATAGAATACGAATTTGTATTGTATACAACATTCTTTGTGCCAACTGCCAATGATATCCTTAACTGTGTCCAACAAAGCTATACTAGTAAGTGGAGCATGCAGATATTTACGTATCTTTACGTTTGCTCTTGAAAATCCTACGTACTTTATTTTACGTTGATTTCACTTGGTGGACACAGCCGTAAGTGGAATCGTTACCGGGCGTCACGCCAGCCAATTTGACTAGTCAAATGAATTTTCAGTACAACGCCATTTTATTTAGCGACTGATCAAAGCTATGTATTCCAGGATATGATGATTGTATTCGCCGCGTCTAACACGTGTAATTGTTATTATTGATTCAGAACCTCGTGTTTTACATGTTTTTGTACTTTATACACAGTACAAAGTCAAGAATGATAATATTTATTCCTTATAGCAAGAATACTGATTTCTTGTATGCCCCGAGAACACGACAATGGGACATCGTTTGCGTGATAAATAGGGAAATTGCGCGATAAGTAAATAGGTATTATTTATGTGAGCCGCCCGTGCTGACTGCACCAACATGTTTGTCAATTTATTGTACATATCTTAGCATATTGCGATCGCACGACTGTTATTTATTATAACGACAATTACATTTATTTTGCTTTATTTAATTTTATCAGCTGATAAATTACTCTTTAATTTTAATTTTTAGTTTATGAGATTATTCGCACCAACTTTTTAAAAGCAATAAACTCAATTGAAACGAACAAATTATAACCAAAAGTATTGTATTGTGTACTTTCATAATTTCAATGTAAGAGAGAGATACAGCGGTACTTGTAACCGCATTGTACAGTGGTTGAAGTTTCATTGAAGGACATAAGTATTGTTTATGTCTCAAATACTATTTTGTTTTACTCAAATATTTATTACTGATAATTGTAAATATTTTGTGAAATGCAAATGGATAAATTAGTAATGCTTTTTTACACATTAGAAATATTGTATTTCATCTGATTTTATTTGTTTACAATGATTATGGAGGAATAAAATTTAAATTATTGACTGATTAAATTGAATTTTTATTTAGACTAGTCAGGGGGGAAGTTCACAGTTACGCTTCCATCCTTCTTTTACATATGAATTAGAAGGATGGAAGCTGTCTTTACCGACACGAAACTTTCCTCCGACTGTGAATACCCACCCAGGTTAGTTTTACATATTTGCAAATTTATTAACAACCGTTTGTTGTATTTTAAGGTTTACGATACGAATTAACAGAAGATTTAAATCGATTAATTTTAAGAATCAATTAAATCACTGTCTGTTATTAAATTAGAAAGTATCTTACGTCTCGTAACTACATACGATAATATAAATAAGTTTTGATTTCAATGACAAAAATATATTTATTACAAAATAACGTTTCACAAAGGTTTACTTCAATTTACCTTTCACTTAAAATCACAACAGAATCATGCTTAAAATGAAACTCCAGACAATGCCGAACTACTTGTAGTCTACATACAAAATGTATTTTTAATTATTGTATAATAAAAAACTTCCATTATACATAAGACTGAAATTGGCAAGTCAAAACATTCCAGACCTGCAACGAGCTTTTCGAGTGAATTTATGCCATGTAGTCTAGGCGTTAAAGTTGACTATCAGTAATATTTTTAATCTCCATTTTAGCGAGTTCGACATTCAAATTACAAGCCCGAGTAAAAATTCACCACTGATAATAATATAAAAAATAAAAACGCTATGTGTATAAAATATTATTATTTTACATCAGTAGCCGCAGACGCGACGCGAATACAGAACAAATTTACATTTTACATACAAGCGCTAAGTGTTTGAACCTTGTTACACAATATAACCTTGTTACTGTTGCTATAGGTGTATTGCGAATACGAGATGCTGTATGGACATTGAACATAAATATAACATGAAATAACTCTGTACAAATATTACAGTACTTCACTACTCTAGAGATTTTAATCCGGAAAACCGGACCTGGTAATCCGGCGGATCCGGCTTCGTTTGACGTCTACCGGATCGGGTATATTGTAAAATATGATATATGTAATTGAAATTGGTGCGGGATTGCAATCCCTATGAATAACTAATGGCATCGCTCATTCTACTATTATCAATCCCGCTATGGGCTAGTCTCGGAAGAAAGTATAGAGAAGTAATTCGGTTTCCTGCCTACCCGTTACGATTTATAAAATTAGAAAATATAAGAGGTTTACAGTAATTTTTAAACATTACTTTGACTTACAGTTAACATTGAAACCTGCAAATATTTTTAGTTAAAACCAGTAAACGCTTACATGATTTCATTTATCCAATTTTATACAAAGTTCATATTCATGGAATTTAATTTGCGATTATGCATTAGATAATCGAATCGAGTCAAAAAAATAAAATGTTCCCATTCAAATGGGTACTATCACACTGAACAACACTCCGTATGTGTTGTAGTACGACGGTTCAATGGTCTAGGAGTGTCTGTGGTATGTCGGTGTCTATAGTTGCGGTGCCTTCGACATCACTGCGGCGGCGGCTTCATCTGCTTCTGCTGCTCCAGCAGGCGCTCCAGGGGCGACGGGCCCGGCCCCGACCAGAGGGACTGGGAAACCAGTTTATTATAAGCAATAAAGTTCATTGTACTTTCGAGGCAATACCTTCTGTAGTAAAACCTTGAACCTTGAACGTATTTATAAATAAATTACAAGTCAGAGATCGGTCTTGAGTACGCTTTTGAAGTCATTTTGTACTGGTATAACATAAGAATTTCAAAGATCACTCTCAAACTTGAGATCAATTTAATTTATGAATATAATACAGCCCTTAGTGCCGTAGCCACCTTGGCTTATCATTCTTGGTAACTTTTGCTAAATTCTATTTAGGCTTGAGAGAGTTCAGGCCTCAAAACTCAACTCAAACTCATTCACGTAAGCCAACAAAACATTTATGAATAGTCAGAATCTACCACCGGTTCGGAATGCTGCTTCCACCAAGAAGATCCGGCAAGAAACTCAGTGGTTACTCCTAGCCTCTCCGTAAAGCCCTATCGGCTTCTGAGGGGTGGTCAAGTGGTTAGCGTGCGGTATGGTGTGGTGTGCGTACCTGCGCCGGTTGACGCTGCGCCTGCGGCTGCGGCCAGCCGCCTGCGTGCGGCGCGCCGCTGAACAGCGAGTAAGTGTTGCCAGCCTCCGCACTCGTACTCTCGCCGCTCTGGAAATTAAACTTTAATTAAGTAGCGCCAAAAAATGATAATGTGTGCTCCTATATAGAGAAACGCTGTTTTATCATAACACAAAATAAACCAAACGGTCAAACCACATCTGAAATTTGCTCCCACACAGTGGAGAACGAAATAATCGATTACCTTAGAATTGGCCCAGAACTGTCTATGAAATTACACACACGCCGAGACCAACTGTATTTATCTGTAACTAGCGACCCGCCCCGCCTTCGCACGGGTATTTTTTATCAGTGTTTCTCTACTATATTATGCATGTATTATACATATAAACCTTACTCTTGAATCACTCTATTAAAAAAACCGCAAAAAATCCGTTATTGTTAAAGATCTAAACATACATAGAGACAGACAGACAGAGGGAAGCGACTTTGTTTTATACTATGTAGTTAAGCTACGATACCACAGGCGATGGTGCCAACATTATGGCAATTCTTACTTTACGAAACTATCTAGAACATCTTACTTTATAAAAGTTAAAAAGTGGAAAAACTTACCCCAATCGGATCTAAGCTCTTCATCCCGCCGATATCACTGCTCGGCTCGTTGAAATTCATATTCCTTTGCTGCATATCCAGAACATTCGACCCAAAACCCAACCCACCCATTTCCATCAAGTCCTTATTGCCTTGATAATTAGACTGAGATTTGTCTAGCATCTTCATTTGCAACGGTTGATAGCCCAATTTGTTGTTGAATTGCGGGTACATGGAGGAGTCGTAGCTCACTGCGGGCGCGTACGAGTTGAAACTGTTGAGCGACGTATTAAAGTTGGGTGACGTCACTATGTTTTGTAACGTTTGCAGTTGGGGCTGTCCGATGGCCGATTGCAAATAATTCGGCGGGTTAAAACTATCTTGCTTCGTCTGTCCGATGTTATTCTGAAGATTATAAGAGATATTTTGGTAAGGATTCATCATATTCGTGTTCAATGGGGAATAGAAGTTCGGTTGTATAGGTTGCGTGTAATTCGCATTGAAATTCGGTTGCTCCGGCTTCCACCACTGCTGCTGGTAGCCCTCGGGCGGCGGCTGCGGTTGAGGTTGCGCGTTCCAAGGCCGCTGTTGATTAAACAACGCGTTAGGTTGAAAACTGTCATCTCTAAACTTATTCTCGAATTGGTTCTCTTGAGCGTTCTGCCAGTAGCGATATTGGTTCGCGAATCGAGGTGGCAAGTCGTTCAGGAAGTTTTTCTTATCACCGGACATTTGGTACCCATGGTTTAACTTCCCGGCGTCTTGGTACATCTCTTGTCTGGAATTCTGTTTCTGCAAGGCCGCTGTCCTCACGTCTATCTCTTTAGGGTTGACTACTGGCAGTTTTATGCTTTGATTGTTGACGGGCTGGTAGCTAGGGTTGTAGCTCAATCCCGCGTTTTGTATGCCATAGTTTTTCTGGAAATTAATTCGTTGTGTGTCGGTGTACTGGTTAGGGTTAGGGCTCCAGTTGGAAGGGGTCTGCTCGGGCGGCTTCTGCTGGTAACTCTGTGAGTTCTGACTCGTCCCTTGGCTTAGTTTGACATCTTTCTTCTCTTCTCTATCAGGTTTCTTTGCTGGTTCTTCGATGTTCACCAAGTGCGGGTAACCGGCAGATTTATCTTTGAGAGATAGTATGCCTCCGGTTTTCCTGCCTAAGGGTATGTTCGCGAGAGACTTGATGACTTTGGGTTGTATTATTTTGGGTTTGTCGTCTTTGATTTCCGTGGTGTCGCCGGTTGAGTCGGGTGTGGGAGGCGGTGTTACGAATTTGACCTAAAAATATAATAGGTCATGAAATGAACCATGGTATATCTATTAACTCCATCGATAATAGCACAATAATAAAGATGAACCATAATATAAAGCAACCAGCTGTACCCTGCGCGCGTTGCTACGCTGTCAACGATTGGTCGTACCAACTCAGAAACCTTTGTGGGCTCATGCACAACACTTTTCTGAAGATCATGACATGATCAAATGCATAGTTTACGATTCTATAAAGGACATACAGACAAACATTCATTTTTATGTATATAGGAGATAAGGATTTAGACTTCCGTAGACATCAAAAGTTACCTGTTATAATTCTATGGGAATAACAGCAAGACTAAAGGGATGAATATATTTGGTCGCGCACCTGTTTGTTGGTCTCCTCCTGCTTCCTCATTATGGCCGCCATGGCGATGTTGACGCGCGGCTTACGGATCTCTTTCTTGTCTTCACTCTTGCTGTCCTCACTCGTTTCGGTATCCTAAAAGAGGACCACATTAAAAAAAAATAATGACACTGTATCCGTGCGTACAAGCGCTTTTGCCATACCTATTATAGGAATCAAGTATAATCAGCTCACGAGTTTAGATCCAATTTGTTCAAATTACGATCCGTGGTGCCTTACAACTGGTCTTCAATCAGATGTAACAGTCTTGTTTCTATGGCAACCTATACCAGCCTATACCAGCTATTTTTGTCTCCTGCTTTGCACCGGAGGAGGGAAGCGGAAATAGTTTCTTCCAACTCCTCCTATTATTTCTAACGATTAAATTGGTGCGGGTTCCAAGATAATTTAACTTTTCCCCGGAACTCGTCAAGGGTCAAACCTTAACGTCATTACTGGTCACCATTGTCGATCGTGGTTTACAGGAGTTACAGTGGTGGGAGTGGGTGGCGGGACCAGTTGATGTTGACCACCAGTCACCAGTTGGAAGATGCTGGTTAAATGATCAAATACCTGGTCTTCCTGCGTCGCCATGGCGCGTTCTTCGCGTGCTCGCTCTAGGGAACCTTGCGGCTTCAATATACCGACGCGTTTCTCGCGAACTGTACATAAATAACAACAATTTGTTCTTGCAAACTATACAAGGGCAACAATGTTCGCGGGAGTACCAACGGGTCACACGGTCAACTTCACTACTATTCCTCCTTTAAATTTAAAAACCGAACTATGCGCTCAGCCCACACTAAGAAAATCCTACAAAACACGTGAATGCCTGTCTCTCTTTTCTAGCTCAATCACATTCAAAGCATTATGCCTAGCACAGTTTCAACAATAGAACATCAATAGTAAGTGTACAAGTCGTGGAAGCGGTACCTTTCTCCCTGAAGTCCGCCTCGGAGATGACGAGCGGCGGCGGCGGGCGGCGCGCCTCGTCGTCGCTGGAGTCCTCGTCGTCGTCCTCGGGCTCGTGCTCGCGCTCGCTCGCGGGCAGCTCGCGGCGGCTCGCGCGCGCCGCCCGCAGCGCCGCGAGCGCCGCCTGCAGCTCGTCCCCCCCCTCCGGGCCGCCCCCTTCCCCCGCCGCCGCCGCGCTGAACTGCAGCACGCCGTCCGTCTCGCTGGACAGAACGAGACAGCTTTGCCGTTGATGAGAGTAACAAAGGGATTGATTCATTGGCATCTATCATGGAGAACGATGACACTGGGTCATCGTTTAAAGCACAATAAAAAAAAATAATAGGAATGTACATGTGACACGCGTAGTTTGGCGCCGGCGTATCGATCAGTACATTCCAGGAAAAAAATTTAGTTATCTGTCGATTATCTGTCGCCCGCACGCGCGCCTCCAGCCCCGCCTCGCCCCCGCCGCCCCCGCACCACCCCGGCGGCGCCGTAGATATATGACGGAGTGAATGTCAGTGACACAAGTGGCAGTACTGACGTGTAGCACAGATGGTCGGGGCTGCGGTCCGCCAGGCGGCGCGCCAGCTGCCGCACGCGCCGCGCCCGCACGCGCGCCTCCAGCCCCGCCTCGCCCCCGCCGCCCCCGCACCACCCCGGCGGCGCCGTAGATATATGACGGAGTGAATGTCAGTGACACAAGTGGCAGTACTGACGTGTAGCACAGATGGTCGGGGCTGCGGTCCGCCAGGCGGCGCGCCAGCTGCCGCACGCGCCGCGCCCGCACGCGCGCCTCCAGCCCCGCCTCGCCCCCGCCGCCCCCGCACCACCCCGGCGGCGCCGTAGATATATGACGGAGTGAATGTCAGTGACACAAGTGGCAGTACTGACGTGTAGCACAGATGGTCGGGGCTGCGGTCCGCCAGGCGGCGCGCCAGCTGCCGCACGCGCCGCGCCCGCACGCGCGCCTCCAGCCCCGCCTCGCCCCCGCCGCCCCCGCACCACCCCGGCGGCGCCGTAGATATATGACGGAGTGAATGTCAGTGACACAAGTGGCAGTACTGACGTGTAGCACAGATGGTCGGGGCTGCGGTCCGCCAGGCGGCGCGCCAGCTGCCGCACGCGCCGCGCCCGCACGCGCGCCTCCAGCCCCGCCTCGCCCCCGCCGCCCCCGCACCACCCCGGCGGCGCCGTAGATATATGACGGAGTGAATGTCAGTGACACAAGTGGCAGTACTGACGTGTAGCACAGATGGTCGGGGCTGCGGTCCGCCAGGCGGCGCGCCAGCTGCCGCACGCGCCGCGCCCGCACGCGCGCCTCCAGCCCCGCCTCGCCCCCGCCGCCCCCGCACCACCCCGGCGGCGCCGTAGATATATGACGGAGTGAATGTCAGTGACACAAGTGGCAGTACTGACGTGTAGCACAGATGGTCGGGGCTGCGGTCCGCCAGGCGGCGCGCCAGCTGCCGCACGCGCCGCGCCCGCACGCGCGCCTCCAGCCCCGCCTCGCCCCCGCCGCCCCCGCACCACCCCGGCGGCGCCGTAGATATATGACGGAGTGAATGTCAGTGACACAAGTGGCAGTACTGACGTGTAGCACAGATGGTCGGGGCTGCGGTCCGCCAGGCGGCGCGCCAGCTGCCGCACGCGCCGCGCCCGCACGCGCGCCTCCAGCCCCGCCTCGCCCCCGCCGCCCCCGCACCACCCCGGCGGCGCCGTAGATATATGACGGAGTGAATGTCAGTGACACAAGTGGCAGTACTGACGTGTAGCACAGATGGTCGGGGCTGCGGTCCGCCAGGCGGCGCGCCAGCTGCCGCACGCGCCGCGCCCGCACGCGCGCCTCCAGCCCCGCCTCGCCCCCGCCGCCCCCGCACCACCCCGGCGGCGCCGTAGATATATGACGGAGTGAATGTCAGTGACACAAGTGGCAGTACTGACGTGTAGCACAGATGGTCGGGGCTGCGGTCCGCCAGGCGGCGCGCCAGCTGCCGCACGCGCCGCGCCCGCACGCGCGCCTCCAGCCCCGCCTCGCCCCCGCCGCCCCCGCACCACCCCGGCGGCGCCGTAGATATATGACGGAGTGAATGTCAGTGACACAAGTGGCAGTACTGACGTGTAGCACAGATGGTCGGGGCTGCGGTCCGCCAGGCGGCGCGCCAGCTGCCGCACGCGCCGCGCCCGCACGCGCGCCTCCAGCCCCGCCTCGCCCCCGCCGCCCCCGCACCACCCCGGCGGCGCCGTAGATATATGACGGAGTGAATGTCAGTGACACAAGTGGCAGTACTGACGTGTAGCACAGATGGTCGGGGCTGCGGTCCGCCAGGCGGCGCGCCAGCTGCCGCACGCGCCGCGCCCGCACGCGCGCCTCCAGCCCCGCCTCGCCCCCGCCGCCCCCGCACCACCCCGGCGGCGCCGTAGATATATGACGGAGTGAATGTCAGTGACACAAGTGGCAGTACTGACGTGTAGCACAGATGGTCGGGGCTGCGGTCCGCCAGGCGGCGCGCCAGCTGCCGCACGCGCCGCGCCCGCACGCGCGCCTCCAGCCCCGCCTCGCCCCCGCCGCCCCCGCACCACCCCGGCGGCGCCGTAGATATATGACGGAGTGAATGTCAGTGACACAAGTGGCAGTACTGACGTGTAGCACAGATGGTCGGGGCTGCGGTCCGCCAGGCGGCGCGCCAGCTGCCGCACGCGCCGCGCCCGCACGCGCGCCTCCAGCCCCGCCTCGCCCCCGCCGCCCCCGCACCACCCCGGCGGCGCCGTAGATATATGACGGAGTGAATGTCAGTGACACAAGTGGCAGTACTGACGTGTAGCACAGATGGTCGGGGCTGCGGTCCGCCAGGCGGCGCGCCAGCTGCCGCACGCGCCGCGCCCGCACGCGCGCCTCCAGCCCCGCCTCGCCCCCGCCGCCCCCGCACCACCCCGGCGGCGCCGTAGATATATGACGGAGTGAATGTCAGTGACACAAGTGGCAGTACTGACGTGTAGCACAGATGGTCGGGGCTGCGGTCCGCCAGGCGGCGCGCCAGCTGCCGCACGCGCCGCGCCCGCACGCGCGCCTCCAGCCCCGCCTCGCCCCCGCCGCCCCCGCACCACCCCGGCGGCGCCGTAGATATATGACGGAGTGAATGTCAGTGACACAAGTGGCAGTACTGACGTGTAGCACAGATGGTCGGGGCTGCGGTCCGCCAGGCGGCGCGCCAGCTGCCGCACGCGCCGCGCCCGCACGCGCGCCTCCAGCCCCGCCTCGCCCCCGCCGCCCCCGCACCACCCCGGCGGCGCCGTAGATATATGACGGAGTGAATGTCAGTGACACAAGTGGCAGTACTGACGTGTAGCACAGATGGTCGGGGCTGCGGTCCGCCAGGCGGCGCGCCAGCTGCCGCACGCGCCGCGCCCGCACGCGCGCCTCCAGCCCCGCCTCGCCCCCGCCGCCCCCGCACCACCCCGGCGGCGCCGTAGATATATGACGGAGTGAATGTCAGTGACACAAGTGGCAGTACTGACGTGTAGCACAGATGGTCGGGGCTGCGGTCCGCCAGGCGGCGCGCCAGCTGCCGCACGCGCCGCGCCCGCACGCGCGCCTCCAGCCCCGCCTCGCCCCCGCCGCCCCCGCACCACCCCGGCGGCGCCGTAGATATATGACGGAGTGAATGTCAGTGACACAAGTGGCAGTACTGACGTGTAGCACAGATGGTCGGGGCTGCGGTCCGCCAGGCGGCGCGCCAGCTGCCGCACGCGCCGCGCCCGCACGCGCGCCTCCAGCCCCGCCTCGCCCCCGCCGCCCCCGCACCACCCCGGCGGCGCCGTAGATATATGACGGAGTGAATGTCAGTGACACAAGTGGCAGTACTGACGTGTAGCACAGATGGTCGGGGCTGCGGTCCGCCAGGCGGCGCGCCAGCTGCCGCACGCGCCGCGCCCGCACGCGCGCCTCCAGCCCCGCCTCGCCGCCGCCCCACCCCGGCCACGCCTCCGCCACGGGACCGCTGTTGGACCCGACCAGATGGTATTAAACTATTAAACTTCTATTTCTACTTACCAGCTGTAAACTTGGAGTTTTGTTTGATTTTAAAATAACTATTTAAAATATCCTACTAATCCTACTAATATTATAAATGTGAAAGTTTGTGAGTGTGGATGTATGTATGTATGTTTGTTACTCCTTCACGCAAAAACTACTGAACGGATTTGGATGATATTTGGAACACAGATAGTTTATAACCGGGATTAACATATAGGATACTTTTTATCCCGATAATCCCGAAATTTTTGTTACGTTAAATACTACGCGGACGAAGTCGGGGGGCACAGCTAGTATTATAAATTTTAATGTGAAAGTTTGTGAGTGGATGTATGTTTGTTACTCCTTCACGCAAAAACTACTGAACGGATTTGGATGATATTTGGAACACAGATAGTTTATAACCGGGATTAACATATAGGATACTTTTTATCCCGATAATCCCGAAATTTTTGTTACGTTAAATACTACGCGGACGAAGTCGGGGGGCACAGCTAGTATTATAAATTTTAATGTGAATGTTTGTGAGTGGATGTATGTATGTATGTTTGTTACTTCTTCACGCAAAAACTACTGAACGGATTTGGATGAAATTTGGAACACAGATAGTTTATAACCGGTATTAACATATAGGATACTTTTTATTCCGATAATCCCGAAATTTTTGTTACGTTAAATACTACGCGGACGAAGTCGGCGGGCACAGCTAGTATAATAATAATAATATCACCAGGCTGACACATAATATATAATTCTTACTATCCCTGTACAAGTTAGCCTGGATACGCCTCACGATTTCAAGTCAATTACATAAGAATATTATAACGTGGCGGGTTATATTCAAAATACCGTTTTCGTAAGAGAAAAAGTATTAAGCAAATATGCAAAATCCTTTTTTTTTATTTTAGCGGTCCACAAAAAAATACATTAAATAATAAATACATGAGATTTTTAAAAAACTGGGACTTTAAAATTAAATGTGACATTTAATTATAAGCGGCACGACGTCCTTATGATGTGTACAGTGTTAAGTTAAACAGTATTAGAGAAGCAGCCTGGTAAAAAATTAAGAAGTTATACACAAGCAAAGACAAGTGATGGAAGTGTTAATTATATTGCTTGGCGCAGTATCGCTTGGCTTGGTATCGTGACGACTGATGGCACAGTGGTTTGCACGTATACCACTGGGCTCACTGTACCGGGTGGTTGCGAGTTCGATTTGCGTCCCAGGAAATTTCGGAAATGGCCTTTCTGTAATTCGCCCTGGTCTGGTTGTCACCGGGATTGCCCCCAGTCCATTGTACGGTACCAAGCATGATATCGGTACATAGTACAAGCGTTGCTTAGTTTGGGACCATAGTTGGTGTGTCAGTCTGGCGATATTATAGCAGGTGCGGTATTGAGCATAACCGCCAATTACTCAAATATAAACCAATATATTTAACCAGTTTTCTTTAACATCCGGTGGCCTTTGTTACTTGTGTAAAAATCCGATTCATCAAAATATAATGAACAAATACAGGTACGTTTTGTTGGTCTCCAATCGGATGCTCTCGTAAAAAGTATGGCATTAGTCCATTTTTCACGCCTCTCTATAGATTGAGGAAATCTATGGGAAAATGTTGAATTCACTGTCGTATCTCAAATTAAATGTCTTAAATTGCCCTGATAATAAAAAAACTTTTCGAGATTTTCTAGTTTAAACTGTCGAGAAAAGTACCCTAAAAATATATTGTCATCGGAAGCGACATTGAACATATTGTGTTAAGAAAGCAAATATAGAGGAATATACGACGACCCTTAGGTAAGCGACTATATTGGACGACTGTGCGACTGCTACGTGATTTGGAAGTTTTGTGTGTAACAAATGTTACTGTACCTACTAGTGCGTATAAGTTAAGTTTGTGGAGAGCGCAATAAACCGTTTTCTACGAGAACAGCATTTAAATACGAAACAATATAATTTTATAGAAGTCGTATCCACATTATCCAACTACATAGAATGTATGAAAATATAAATTTTACTTTTTCTTGTAAAATATTGTATTTTAAGGGGGACTCACTGATAAAATGAAATGCC
The DNA here is from genome assembly GCA_918843915.1 of Notodonta ziczac. NCBI lineage: Eukaryota > Metazoa > Arthropoda > Insecta > Lepidoptera > Notodontidae > Notodonta > Notodonta ziczac. The sequence continues at coordinate 13,079,015 of OU974039.1, read as the reverse complement.
ATTCGCTTTCATATGCTTCCAGGTCTCACTTTTACATGTTTTAATGATGCAAAACGGTATTTTTTCAATATTTTACGCCGCGGTTTTGACAGCTCTTGTGTCAATGGTCGATTGCAGACTAGCGGGCGACTGCGCGAATTTTGAATCATGCGTATTTTTTGGTGGAACCCAACGTGTACTAACATGCGGTATCCTTTGCTTCTTTTATCAAAGGTCAATATTCATAATGAGTACCTATTTAATATTACAGGGTCATTTTGGACCTCTCGCCAAATTTGAATAGGTGGTTCAGACCATGAAAGTAAACAACTTTCCCAAAGAAACACGGGTAGAAAATTGAAAAAAAAAAACTGCCCTTCCATACGAAATCGACCTTTTTACCTTATTTTTCTTAAAGGAGTTATACCAGGCAAATATACCCCAACCACTAGTCAAAGAGACCCCAACCAAAAGGACCCCCGTTCGTAACAATAACCATTAACAATGATCTTTAATAATGATTTTTTGTAATCAATATTTGTAACAGTTAATGCCTGTTATTCGTGTCCCTTCCATCCGACCGATGTAACATTGTACAAGCGTCTATTATTTGCAGTGTTCCTATTAAAATTTTACTTTGAAGCAATAAAAGGTCTTAAAATTTTCGGATAACGCTTGAATCTTTAGGAACATTTGTGTAATACGTATTTTTTTTATTTTTTTAACAATTTTTAAAAGCATTAAATTATGAAAATAATATGTTCGTCATTACAAAGTTATGTCGATCAGAAAAAATTACACCTGTCAAAAAGATCATGCTAACTTGTACAGATAATAGTTGCATTAACATTCCATATCCATCTATAGATAATTTACTTTTTGTTTTTCAAAAACATTCGCCATACATTCTTGCGGTTGCGAATATTCGTTACATCACAGCTTCAGTCAATAGTAGTATCGCTCCGTCTGCGTTATTCTTTTCGTGCGAGTGACTGCATCGCCCACCGAGCGAAAAAAGAATAATGGCTTCGAAAAGCCGCCGCATCAGGGGGCAGAGTCCCCCATGCCAGCGGGGCAGAGTGCCCGGATGTGTGTGAAGCCCACGAGTTTTAGCTGTGGGCTAGATACGGGAGGACTCACTCGGCGTCCGCGGCGGGCGGGTCGGGCGGGTCGGGCGCGGGCAGGCGGCCGCCGTACGAGTCCCAGGCGGCGTGGTTGGGGAACTTCAGCCCCTTCAGCGACTCCTCCAGCGGCAGGAACCCCGACAACTCCTCGTCCTCGGGCAGCGGGACGCTGTCGTCTGTTCACAGGAAATATTTTCAATTATTGTTGAAACTAGCTTCGATAAAAAATGCCTAAGTTACTCCTTACAACATCAACTATCTGGCAGTGCAAGTCTCGTCAAAATCGGTCCAGCCGTATTGGAGATGAGCCGGAACAAACGAAATATATGAAGTATTTTTTTGACAGTCAAAATAGATGTAATACTTTACTTTTTTGTTATACTATAGTACTGTATAATATTTTCATATTTTATGTTCTTACTAAAATAATATTATTTTGATAATATAACAAACAGACAAAACAATTTTATTTATTTGTATCGATCTGTCGCTCTGCGCTACGAGGGTCACAGCTGCCGTAGAGTTATATTAATCGATTAGAACATCTCGAACATTAAACAGTGCACATATATCTCACAGGAATGCATGAAAAGTTCATCACCGGGTTGTATAAGTAATAGTAACGTGTTGAGAGTAGATAAGACTATAATAGTAAGTGATATACAGGGCGTTTCAAAAGTCCGAACTTAGTTAAATATAAATGTTAGCTGATAACGTAGATGCATCGTGAAGAAATACATACTATCATTTGTTTCTGAATTATGGACCTTTGATTATTTATTAAAACTTAACTGCATGTTTTAAAATTGGAAGCATTTTTTTATTTAAATAAAGGTGTTCGAATTTCATTCAACATTTTTGATACCTTAATATTTTTTTGTATATCCTAATTATTATATCGGTGTTTTGAAGCACTCTGTATACAGCGCGGTAGTTACATGTGTGCGTGAGCTCGGCGGCGGCGGGCGCGAGCATGTTGGCGGTGTGCGCGAGCGCCGGCCACAGCGCCGCCCCGCCCAGCGCCGCCCCGCCCAGCGCCGCCCCGCCCAGCGCCGCCCCGCCCAGCGCGCGCGGCTGCCACGCCGCCCACTGCAGCCACACCTTCACTGCGCCCCGCCACACACGCGCGTTATACACACACCGGAATATCGATACAAAAAAATATTTTTCATTACTCATACTCTGAAAGTAGGTCTGAAGTTGCCTGAGAAGCGGGTTGAAAGTAATACTTTTCAGGCCCGGGAGTTTCGCTTTCAACTGACAGCTGTCAAATTATAAAAAAAAAACTAGTTCCATTTCCACATTTCTATGGAACCATGTTCAAACTTTTTCTACAGTCACTCAATTACAGCACGATGTAAAATTGAAATAACATAAAGTTAAGTATTAATTCAAGAATATTTTTTTTAAAATGACTTAATTATAATTTAGTTTCAACAATTTCTTTAAAATAACATAGATTTGGGCAAAATATTTAAAGATGAAAATGAGAAATAATGGCCAAATGATGAAGTTGGCCGGCCAACGAAAAAAAAAACAAAATAGGCGGCAATCCGATTTTTTTTTTCGAGTTGTAGAGTATTGTTTATACTTCCTTGTATTATTTCTTTAGCCAATTCCTGTTTTTATTTTTATTTTCTTTGTATTCGTAATGAAAAGCACAGTGTTTACCTCGGGTGAAAGACTTATTTTGTCCCTCGAACTATTAGCGCCCTCGCTACGCTCGGGCGCCAAACCCCGTCTCGGGACAAAATAAGTAACTTTCACCACTCATGTAACAATGTACTATTTCATTACTCATACTCTGAAAGTAGGTCTGAAGTTGCCTGAGAAGCGGGTCGAAAGTAATACTTTTCAGGCCCGGGAGTTTCGCTTTCAACTGACAGCTGTCAAATTATAAAAAAAAAACTAGTTCCATTTTCACATTTTTATGGAACCATGTTCAAACTTTTTCTACAGTCACTCAATTACAGCACGATGTAAAATTGAAATAAACATAAAGTTAAGTATTAATTCAAGAATAAATTTTTTTAAATGACTTTCTTTAAAATAACATAGATTTGGGCAAAATATTTAAAGATGAAAATGAAAAATAATGGCTAAATAATGAAGTTGGCCGGCCAACGAAAAAAAAAACAAAATAGGCGGCAATCCGATTTTTTTTTTTTGAGTTGTAGAGTATTGTTTATACTTCCTTGTATTATTTCTTTAGCCAATTCCTGTTTTTATTTTTATTTTCCTTGTATTCGTAATGAAAAGCACAGTGTTTACCTCGGGTGAAAGATTTATTTTGTCCCTCGAACTATTAGCGCCCTCGCTACGCTCGGGCGCCAAACCCCGTCTCGAGACAAAATAAGTAACTTTCACCACTCATGTAACAATGTACTATTTCAAAAGAAATAATAGTACATTGTTACACAAGGGGTGAAAGTGACTTATTTAGTCCCGAGACACAAAATAAGGGACAAAATAAGTCTTTCACCCGAGGTAAACACTGTGCTTTTCATTACGAATACAAGGAAAGTAAAAATAAAAACAGAAATTAGCTTAATAAATAATACAAGGAAGTATAAACAATACTCTACAACTCGAAACAAATGAAGATCAGATTGCCGCCTATTTTGCCGACCATTGTACGGTACCCATAAAGCGTTGCTTAGTTTGGATTTGGGCTGTAACAAGTAACCATCATATTTTTAACCGACTTGACCGACTGACCGACCGGAAGTGGAAGTGGAAGTAGAAATAGAAATTTAATATGCTCGGATTGCCGCCTATTTAGTTTTTTAGTCAAAATAGAACTAGTTAATTTTTAATCATTTGACAGCTGTCAGTTGAAAGCGATTCTCCCGGGCCGGAAAAGTATTACTTTCAACCCGCTCCTCAGGCAACTTCAGACCTAATTTCCGAGTATGAGTAATGAAAAGAAATGTATTCACTTTTTAAGAATGTTTTCCGGAGACATTCCCTCGAGAAGCGGCCACTGTGAAAACGTTCACTAAAACGAAGGTTTTCACAGTGAACGTTTTCACAGAAAATTTGCAACTTTCTGAATTTCTACCGCTAGTGTTTGGAATGCCATTGTGAATTATTGTTAAAAATAGCTTTTAGTTTGCTTTAATTAATTAATAATGGCGTCCACGCTACTGACGTAGTTGCTCGTACCATTTACAAAAGTATAAACATTTCTGCCAATATCCAAGTTATTTTAATTAGTTTTCCACTGTAAATACCGTAAGAGATAACTTAATTTAGCCCTTTTTGACGTCCCACTCCAGGGCCGGGGCTTCTCTCAACACTAGGGGGATTCAGGCCGTAATCCACCACAGTCGCCCAGTGTGGGTTGGCGGAGATACCTACTTTATATTTTTTTGGAATAATAATATAATAGTCACATCCCTAATAGCGAGTTATTTCTAACAAGCTTTTATTAAACTTGTAATATATGTTTGTCCGGGTGGAGTCTTGCAACTGAATTTTAAGTCTGACTGACTTTAAACTGAAGTTTAAGTTATCTTTAACCTTGATCTGAAATTTGTTATGCACGCTTATTTTGGATGACAATGCATGCTTAGCTATGTGACGTCATTCTAATTCCGATATGGCGGATAATCCAAGATGGCGGACTAGTTATTTTTTCTGCACTACCACATTATGGGTATCAAATGAAAGGGCTTCTGAGAACACGAAAACTACAAAAAAAAAAATCATGGTAAAAAAAGCTTTTTAAAAGCTTGTTTAAGAAAAGGTTTTTTAAGCCCTAACTTATTTTGTATAAATGTGTGCGAACTCACGCGCAGGCATGGCGCGCGGCAGCGGCGCGGGCGCGGTGTAGGAGGGCAGCAGCAGCGCGAGCAGCGCGGCGGCGGCGAGCGAGCCCGCGAGCTGCGCGGCGCGAGCCTCGTCCGCGCTCAGCGCGCTGCTCGCCACGCGCAGCCCCTCCGTGCTCGAGTGCACCAGCCATATCAACACGCACGCCATCTGCGCACCACCGGCGAGACACTTTTCAGATCTATTCATTTGTTTAATATGGAAGGCATCACACCAAAATAGTGCATTGTTACACAAGGGGTGAATGTAGCCCCCTAGTCTTTCGAACTATTGGCGCCCTCGCTGGCGCTTTTCATTACGAATACAAGGAAAGTAAAAATAAAAACAGGAAATGGCTAAAGAAATAAAACAAGGAAGTATGAACAATACTCTACAACTCGAAAAAACAAATGAAGATCGGATTGCTGCCTCTTTTGTTTTTTTTTCTTTGGCCGGCCAACTTTATTATTGAGCCATTATTTTTCATATTCATCTTTATATATTTCGCTCAAATCTATGTTATTTTCAAGAAATTGTTGAAACTAAATTATAATTTAAAAATATATATTCTTTAATTTAATACTTTGTTATTTCAATTTTACATCGCGCTGTAATTAAGTGACTGTCGAAAAAGTTGGAACATAGTTCCATAGAAATGTGAAAATGGAACTAGTTTTTTTTTATTTTTAAATTTGACAGCTGTCAGTTGAAAGCGATTCTCCCTAGGGCGGAAAAGTACTACTTTCAACCCGCTCCTCAGGCAACTCCAGACCTACTTTCCGAGTATGAGTAATGAAATGATTATTTTCTTATCTACAAATTATCCTGACGCGACGGTGAGATTCGTCTCCTAAGGAACGAGGCAGTTACACTTTAATTTTAATTTTTCATCCAAATAAGTATATACATAACTATGTAAAGATTTTACTCTATTTATTACCTTTATTAATGTCATCGATTCGAAGCTGTCGGTTGCGATGAGTGCTATCAGTGAAGAGTTGAGAGTGTCCACCAGTTTTGATGCTGTGTCTAGTCTACAAAAATAAATGAAATACGACTATACACAGTATAGATATATAACATAATAGTGGCGCAAATTATATTGGTACACACACTAAACTAATTGTGTACCTTTAGTTTAGCCGAGGTTTGTCAAACAATAGAATGGAGGGTAAACAATTTTCAGCTCACCAGATGTCGCTAGATTTTACAGCGGTGACGTTTTTTTTTTTTTTTTTTTTTTTTTTTTATTGCGGTATAGGCAAGTATTTGACCGCAATCTCACCTGATGTTAAGTGACGATGTGGTCTACGGTGGTGCATACTTGCCTAGAAGGTACCTGTTCACTCTCGACTTGAAAACATCCAGGTTATAGTCAACCGGGAACAAAGACGCCGGCAAGGTGTTCCATTCCTTGGCAGTTCGCACAATAAAAGTGGAAGCGAAACGCTTGGTACGAACTGAAGGAATGTCCACGGTGTATGGATGCATTGTGTTCGTGCGTCTTGTCGTCCGATGGTAGAATGGAGATGGGGGAATTAACTCGTGTAATTCCATCGCACACTCCCCGAAATGTATTCTGTAGAAAACTGATAGGCTGGCAACCCTGCGTCGGTGTTCCAGGCTCTGCAACTTAGCCTGCACTAGGGATTCGCTGCCAATGAGCCTTCTAGCCCGCTTGTCTATTGAGTCCAGAGCCTTCAGCTGATACTTAGCCGAACCATCCCAAAGATGGCTGCAGTACTCCATACACGATCGGACTTGAGCTTGGTATAGGTTTAGAAGCTGCCCCGGTGTGAAGTACCGCCTGACTTTCCTCAGGATGCCCAGCTTCATTGCAGCAAGTTTGGCTTTGGACTCAATAAAGGGACCGAAATTGAGCTTAGAACTGAGTGTAACACCCAGCAGCTCAAGATGGTCCCTCACGGGCACAGATACATTCCGGAAAGTCGGAGTCAGTTGGAATGGACTCCGTTTTGCAGAGAACAGACACGCTTGGGTCTTGGAAGCATTGAACTTGACCAGGTTGGCATCGCCCCAATCGGAGGCTGCCTGCAAGGTCAAATTCAACCTTTCGACCATAGCCTCTCTTTTGGACTGAATCAGCGTTGCCCCGGCTCGTGCGTCGGAGAAGTATCTCTCTGATACTGTGCTGTCATCTGCATACCCAAAGATACCAGGTCTAAGAAGGTCGTTTATGTGCAGCAGGAAAAGAGTAGCAGAGAGAACTGACCCCTGAGGTACCCCGGCATTAATTGCCAATTGGTCAGATGTGAAGCCGTCAAGGACTACTCGTATCGACCGTTCCCTCAGGAAATCTGATATCCAAACACACAGGGCTGCTGATATACCATAGGATGGAAGCTTGCTAAGAAGACTATCGTGCCAGACTCTGTCAAAGGCCTTCGAAATGTCAAGAGAGACGGCTAGCGCCTCTCCATTCCTTTCGATGGCCTCGCTCCAGATGTGCGTGGCATACGCTAGAAGATCTCCGGTAGACCGATTCCGGCGAAAGCCATATTGTCGGTCACCGAGAAGGTCATTCGTTTCTAGGTATGCCAGGAGCCTACTGTTCAGTACACGTTCCATACTCTTGCAGAGTATGGACGTGACCGATATGGGTCTGTAGTTGGCAGGGTCAGCACGACTGCCCTTTTTCGGTACAGGTTGTACGTTAGCAAGCTTCCACGCCTTTGGTACCTGCCCAGTTTGAAGGGAGAGGCGGTATAAGCGTGTCAGTATAGGAGCAAGCTCTGGCGCACATGTCTTGAGGACTACTGCTGGTATTCCGTCGGGGCCACTAGCCTTGTTCACATCTAGATTCCGCAGTGTTTTACGTACCTCAGTCTGACGTATGCGAATATCTGGCATAGATGCCTCGCATTGAGTTAAATTGGGAGGTAGTTCACCAGCAGTTTCGAGACGTGAAGACTCCGCAAAAAGAGAAGCAAACAAGTTTGCTTTCTCAATAGCGGTGTGAACTAGTGATCCGTCCGGCTTTGTAAGTGGAGGCAGGGAAGGTTGGCAGAAGTTCGCTTCAACCGACTTAGCCAGGGACCAGAACGCTTTACTCCCAGCTGGGTACGAAGCAAGTTTGGTCCCTATTCGGCTTATGTGGTCAAAGCGTGCCTTCCGAAGAGCCTTCTTCCAAGACTTGGCAGCTTTGTTAAAGGCTCTCTTCTTTAGGCCTATGTCCTCAGTTTTGCGGTTACGAGCTTCAGCCCAAGATAGGAATGCCTCATGCTTCAGCGTTTCCGCACGTCTGCATTCAGCTCCAAACCATGGGCGAGCTTTGCCGGACAGCTGTGCGTCAGTATAGGGGATAAAATATTCCATAGCCTGACGCACAACTTCTGTAACGGCATCCCCAGTGACTGAGGAGTCGCCAGAAGAGAAGCATGTTTGCTGCCAAGGATAAGATGCCAGAAATGATCGCATCTCATCCCAATCTGCTGAACAGTATTTCCATATACGACGGTTGCCTCTCGGGCTTAGGTCGGGTGGAGAATATGTAGATACTGACTTCACCAGACAGTGGTCGGAGCTACCCAATGGTGATGATACCGACACTGAGTATCGGTCTGGATCAGTAGTCAGCAGAAGGTCTAGGCAATTGGCTGTGTGGCCCTCGATATCGGGCACCCTAGTCGCGTCATGGACCAGCTGGCTGAGATTAAATGTCAGGGACAACTCATAAAGTTGTCTACCAGCGTGGTCAGTGTTCTGGTATGGGAACAGCCACTCTTGGTGGTGAGCATTGAAGTCCCCCAGCAACACGAGTTGCGCGGAAGGGTACCGCTCTTGGGCCACGCCTGCCGTCTCACTTAAGTAGTCCATGAGCCTACTTGTCTCCTGGTCTCCGCTGTGCGATCGGTAGACACCGGCGTAGATGATCTGCTCTCCACCGGTGTCCACCATTACCCATATGACGGAGAACCTGGTGTTTTCAAGGTTACGGAGACGCCGAAAAGATAGGTCATCGCGAGCATACACGCATACCCCAGCTCGTGGCTTGAAATTATGCTCCAAGACATAGCCGGGGTACGACAAGTATGCCACGTCCTTCGGACATCTTATCTGCGTCTCCGTAAGAAAAAGCAAGTGAGGTTTTGCAGTCTCTAGATGGTGGTGGACTGAATCGGAATTGGAGTGCAGTCCTCTAATATTTGTGAGGTGCACTTTTAATGCGAGGACGTGCTTCCGCTGTATATTCCTTTTTCCCTTAACGTGCTTTTTCATGATTACGAGGGTGAATGGGAAGGATGGCGGCAGTAGATCGAGACGCTGCATTCACTACCGAATGACACATCACACGAAGCTACATCTTTGGGGAACTGGACTGGAGACCGCGGGGACGCCCGAACCCGTTATCTGTCACTTCACTTCTGTCAGTGTCACTACAAATATCGGGAGGTCAGAGAGAGATACATTTTCTGAACTGTCAAACTGATAGTAGAAAAGTCTTGAAGATAAAAAACAGTGTGTAAACTTACTCATCAACTGAGTGTATGTAGTGTATCGCCTTGATGAGCTCTGTGACGTAGGAGTGGGAGTCGAGGCGGGTCGGCGCCGGCGCTGGCGCAACCGCACCCGGGCGGGTCAGGCCGGGGATCACCGGCAGGTCCTTTATGTCATTCCTAGGAAAAAGATCAAGATAACGATAATGGAAGTGGTCTTAAGACCACACTCATAGAAGAAGTACTTAAGTACAATAAATTTTGTATGGGTATGAGAGATATTTCCAAGATCGCTTTCAGTATATAAATTTTATTGTAATTATTTAAATAGTAATAAATGAACTCTTCTGCTTCTTCTGTCCGGCGGTGTCCACAAATCGACGACTCAGTTGCGCCTGTTCTGTATGCAGGAGGGTGTGGTCGGGCGGTCCCTTTAGCCACCCAAGCTCCACCAGGAAGTTACTCTAACGTTAGTACTATAGGATATTGTATAATTGTATAAGTAGATATGTATAACTACTTATATATTATTCTATATCTACGTAGTGTAGGTAGATAATTTATGTATCCGCGTCGCGTGGCTGCGCCCCCACCCCGCCGCCCCGCGCTTCCCCCCGTTTCTAATAAAGTGATTAGTGCACGCTAGGCCAGCGTTTGATTCGGACATCCGTCGGGTCCCCTGCTCGCAGCTATACAACAGATATAGAGTGGACAGCGCGCGTGTGATACGTACTGTGCGGAAGCGGCGGCGGCGGCGGCGGCTCGCAGCGTGCGCGCGAGGTTGGCGGGCGCGGGCGGGAAGGGCGCGCGCACCAGCAGCGAGCGCACGTGCCAGTACAGCGCGCCCAGCCGCCGCCCGCGCCGCCACGCCACCAGCGCCAGCTGGTTGTACGGCTGCCCCGAGTGCGCCGACACCACCAGCGCGTGCCTAACAACATGTATCGGGAGATGCGATCACCCGCCCTTGTTATGGCGACATGAATGCGAGGCAACTGCCTGACAATCGTGAAAATGTCATTATTATGTCATACCAGTATTACCAAAATTACATGTCAAAAGCACACTCAAAATCGTTTTCAGACTCGAGTTCGATTTATTAATACGGGCCTTAGTCAACTACCAACCATGTTCGCGGAAGGTCGGCTGCAATTTATATCGCTTATAGCATTACAAAAAAAAAAACATCTCATTCGTTCAATACGTCTGACGCATTTAATTTTGTATTTATTTAACACAAATGTTTTGGTGTGAATAGTCTGTATATGTATAAAACGTTTAGGTAACTCTACATGGTTGTGTAAGCACTGCGGATTAAGAAAATACGATATCAAGCACTCGTCGTCGCAAGTGGTTTGCGATTTAGAAGATAATTGTCAAGATTGAGTCGAAGGGTTACCTGTAGAAGGTGTGCGCGACCCTGAGCTGCTGGCGGTAGCGCGCCAGGTCGCCGAGGTGCACGAGGCAGTGCTGGCAGATGTAGCGCGCGGCGGCGGGCGCGGGAGGGGGCCGCGCGCCCGCCGCCCCCGCGCCCGCGCCCCACCCCTCCACCAGCCCCAGCAGCGACGCGCGCCGTCTGCCATTACCAACTAGCTTTTATCCACAGCATCTCTTGCGAATTTGGATCCTCATGTATTCGAGCCAAATTGCTCTTTATGCTATCTAATTAAATTTCTTTGCCAATTGAAGTGTCTGTTTGTGTGTCGGTATGCTTTATTTTTTCTTACTTGTTGTACATAGTAACCAATCCTGCTATATATTTATAATGTAATTGATTGTTGAAAATTATTAAAATACATTATTTGTACCCTATTGAAATTGGTCTAGTAGTTTTGCATACACAGCAGTTAATAGTCTTCTATAGTATTCGTTCTATACTAGTCCAGTGAACATTGAGCACATTTTGTTTACCTAAATGGCAGGTCTAGTTTGAATGTGGTGCAGATCTGGTGCAGCAGGCAGAGGTAGAACCCGGCGGCCGCCTGCAACACCCACGAGAGCATCGCCTGACCCTCGCTTCGGAGAGGATTCTGGGCAGGGCACAAAACATCAGAGCTATATGAAACCATTGGTGACCTGACCATTGCAAATTTAGTGCAAATTAAAATGGCACAGGAGCTCAGTGTTACAAATATCCCAGTCACCAATGATATCCATATTATTATAAACCAGCAACACACAAGAATGTTGTTATACAGCATACCTTCCTGTCCTTGGATATGGCCTGCAGGGCCTCAATCTGCTGCTTGAAACCCACATTCCACAGGTCTTGCTCTACTTTCTTGTCCAATGCATAGTCTAAATCCAAAACTAATACTTTTTGATACACCTGAAACAAATTTAATGAAAGTTATTATAATATTTCATGTAAATGCTCCCATTCCCCTTGTAATGCTAGAGACATACTATTTATTTAAAGCAGAGCAAAAGGAGACTAGTTAATGGATTCCTGACCTTCTGCAGTTGTTGTTGTGTGGCCCAAAGACTGCGTTCTTGCAGCATAGATGTTCCACTCTTAAATTTGGATATTGTTTGTTTCAGCTCATCTGCCTCCCTAAAGAAAAAATAATGCTTAAATTTATGCAGGAAATTATGTACCTACCATTGTAATAAAAACCAACAATAAAATTAAAAAGGTGAAGGGGCACTATACATAGACCCTATGTTGGTATACACAATTTATAAATAATACAAACCTTCTGAAAACAACCTTGATTAAATACCCAATTCAGAGGGTAAGTATGATAAAAACCATATAGCCTAGCATATCTTATTTCTTTGTTTTTTTTTCGGTCCCTCTCAGTTGGAAGTCAGCAGTGTCGTTTGTAGGGCATCATAGCGAGGAGAAAACAAGATTTGTGACGAAATTTTGAAGTAGGCAGGTATCTTTTATTTTTATTTAGTATTTCGATTACGGACGTATTACAGATATTTCACATACATAGGTCTCTATATCTGTATCTGTAGAGAGAATCGTGGAAGTGAAATGAATCATAGTATTCAAATTATTAAAGCCAGAAGACAGACATCATTGCGAAATATTAGGTTACCTATTAAATCTATTTCCACTAACCTCAGCATCTGCACAGCAGCGTTTAAGACCATTGTGATGGAGGCTTAAAGCCTCAGCAATTTGTCATAGCATTAGGAAATACTCTAAATAAAAATTACTACGGAATAATGAAATGAAAAATTCTAAAAACAATCGAAATCCATCCATCCATGCACTGTCATCTAAAACTGTCAGCTGTCAATCATGAACAATGGATGACATTTCTTTAAGTCTTTAATAAATGGTTGCCATTTTAATTAAAAAAAAATTGTCTACCACCGGTTAGGGCTAAATCGCCCGTCTAGCCCGCGAAGTTCAAATTTTTTGAGGTTTTTTAATTTTTTTTCACAATCTGACAATAATAAAAGGCACATATTGTAATTCGCGACAAAGACCGTGTGCAGTGCATTTATTAATATATCTGTTGCGACGGCCTCCTTTTTGATATGTTTGCTGTTGGCAGGTGATACGTTCCATTAATTAATTTTATAATTTGAATATGTCAGATTGTCATGTTGTGTGAGTCAGTTGAATATACAGCGCTTACCAAGAACGTTGGTTGTACTTATTTTTCCCAAATTGGTGACCCCGACAGAAATTGAACAATTTTTTTCTCTTTGTTTCATGCGTTTTGAACGAGTCGACCAGCCGTGCAAGCCCTCGCCTGCTTTGCCTATCTACCCTGCCTGCCTGCCTGCCTTTCCTGCCTGCTTTGCCTGTTCACCCTGCCTGCCTACTGCCTGCCTGCCGGCCAGCCTGGCCGCCTGCCCGCTTGCCTGGTATCCGGATTCGGAGCAGCGTAGCAGCACTACGCAAGGTTTTTCTTAGGGTGACAACGAGGTTTACATAATACCTAGACAATAACGGCATACCTACGGTATCGGCCAATTGAGAGGTTAGACAATTTGAGGTGCTTTTCCTGGTGTTTTATTTACCTTTTATTGATAGTTTTTAGTGTTCCCGTTTTTTGTACAACTTTTGTTTTATTTTTATGATGGTTTGTACAATTTTTCTCTATGGTTATTGATTGGATGTGTTTAATTAGTGTTAGATACGTGAATTAGAACTGTTTTATAAACCATTGTTCGCGACGTCACACACCCTACCACACTATGAGTGAGAGTGAACCCGAGTTTTGTGAGGCGACAGGAGGTAGTGCGATGGTAAACCGCGTAACAATTCGTACGCCTCCGTTTTGTAGGGACCGCCCGGCGCTGTGGTTCGCGAGCCTGGAAGCACAATTCTACATCAATAATTTGACAAAACAACCAACTAAGTTCCACTATGCTGTAGCTCAGTTAGACACCAACTGTACGCGTGAAGTTGAAGACATAATTATGTCACCCCCGGAAGTAGATCCGTATACCAAATTGAAGGAAGCTATTATTTCTCGTTTTTCCGTTTCGCATGACGAAAATATTAGGTGTTTGTTAGAGAAGGAGCAAATTGGAGACAGGAAACCTTCTTCTTTCTGTAGACACCTTAGATCGTTGGCGGGGAGGTCGTTTCCCGATGACGTTTTAAAGACTATTTGGATGAGCCGTCTTCCACGGTACATGCAGACGGTGCTTACTGCCCAAAGACTTCAAAGCTTGTCAGAATTAAGTGAGTTGGCTGACCAGTTGATGGAAATTAATGCTCAGCCAACTCAACATATGGCTTGTGCGGTGTCATCTTCCGCTGCGTCTGCCGTTGGGGACCCTCAGATGATGGAACTGAATAAGAACCTAGAGCAGTTGACTCGTATGGTGGCTTCTTTGGTGAGCCGTGATGGTAACCAAAGAGGTCGCTCACGTGAGCAAGGTAATAACGGTGGCCGTAGACGCTCACGGTCGCGTAATCCGTCATTATGTTTTTACCATGATCGTTTCGCGGTTAGGGCGCGGAAGTGTGTACCACCGTGTAGCTGGTCAGGACCGCCTCCTAGTGGCGAAAACGGTGTTAATTCTTCGGTAAACTAGTAGAGCGAACGGTAATGGCGGCGTCCGATCGCTCAGTTTTAAGTCGTCGGCTTTTTGTAACCGATCGGTATTCAGGACGGAAGTTTCTTGTCGATACCGGCTCGGATCTATGCTGTGTACCTTTTAGTAGCACCCAGGGTTTTGGTAGGCAGCATCAGCGTTATGATTTAATTGCGGCGAACGGCTCGGTAATAAAAACTTATGGATTAATTCCATTGAGACTAGATTTAGGGTTTAGGCGCGAGTTTTTATGGAATTTTGTTATCGCTGAGGTGGAGAGCGGCATTATTGGTTCCGATTTCCTGTCTCATTTTAATCTACTACCGGACTGCGCGGAAGGGAAGCTTCGAGATTGGAAGACTGGTCTGTCATCTTTCGCGGAGCTCCAACCGGCGAGCCAACCTAGCGTGAAGACGATTGCAATCCCGGACTCGCAATATTCCGCGGTCCTTCGGATGTTCCCTAGTATCACGCGTCCACCTGGTGCACTTCAGGAGCCAAAGCATACAACGATGCATTACATCTCAACTACGAATGGCCCACCAGTAACAGCCAGGCCGCGCCGTCTGGCGCCCGCGAAGCTTCGCGCCGCCAAGAAGGAGTTTGAGGACATGATGAAGGTTGGAACAGCTCGTCCTTCAAGTAGCCCTTGGTCCTCTGCCCTGCATCTTGTGGAGAAAAAGGATTCGTCGTGGCGTCCTTGCGGTGATTATCGTGCACTGAACGCCCGCACCATTCCGGATAGATATCCAGTTCGTCACATCGGTGACTTTGGTCAGAACCTAGCTGGATCCACGGTGTTCAGCACCATTGACCTAGTTAAAGCTTATCAGCAAATCCCGGTTAACCCTGACGACGTGTGCAAGACTGCGATAATAACACCCTTTGGACTTTATGAATTTCCATATATGAGTTTTGGTTTGAGGAACGCCGGTCAAACTTTCCAGCGTTTCATCGACGAAGTCGTGCGTGGCCTTGATTTCTGTTTTGCCTACGTGGATGACATCCTTGTCCATTCTGAGAACCCGACTTGTCATGCTGCCCACCTGGAAGCGCTTTTCAAGAGGCTGCATGAGTATGGGGTAGTCATAAACACCACCAAAAGTATTTTTGGGGCTGATGAGGTTACTTTCCTAGGATATCGTATTAGTGCAGCGGGAACTCGCCCTCCAGAAGATAGAATCCAGGCCATGGTAAATTTCCCACCTCCCAAGACTGTTCAGGGTATGCGTCGTTTCCTCGGTATGGCAAATTTTTATCGCCGTTTCATCCCAGATGCTGCTAAGTACCAGGCACCCCTGATTGACGCCGTTACTGCTATACAAGGCAAGGGCGCCAAACCTTTTGTGTGGACGCCAGTTTTAGAGGAATGTTTTGAAGAGTGTAAGAGGAGCTTGACATCTGCGAAAATTTTAGCACACCCAGATTGCAGCGCCACGCTCGGGTTATTTACCGACGCATCGAGCACTCATGTTGGTTCCTGCCTGCAGCAGCGTGCGAGTGATGAGGATGATTGGCAGCCGATAGCGTATTTCAGCAAGAAACTGAGTCCCAAGCAAGTGGAGTGGCCAGCTTACTATCGAGAACTCCTCGGCGTGTATGAGAGTGTTCAGCATTTCAGGCATATTCTCGAAGCCCAGCACGCGACCATCTACACGGATCATAAGCCATTGGTTTACGCTTTTGCGCAGCGTAGAGAAAAGCTGCCGCCTGTCCAGTTGAACCAGTTGTCATTCATCAGCCAGTTTACTACGGACATAGTTCATATTAAAGGCACTGACAACGTGGTTGCGGATGCTCTGTCTCGCGTGGAGTCGATTTCTCTCGAAGAAGATTTTGCCGCACTTGCTATTTCGCAGAGTACAGATGGGGAGATGGCAGTTGTCCGTAGTAACTCGTCGTTGAAGTTGCAAGACATCATAATCCCTGGAACGAACGTGACAGTAACATGTGATACTTCGACGGGCCGACCTCGTCCTAATCTGACGTCTCCCTTTCGCAGAGCGGCCTTTGATAAGTGTCACAAACTCAGCCACCCTGGCGCGCGGGCTACCGCACGCATGGTGTCTGAGAGGTATGTGTGGCCAGGAGTTAATGCAGATTGCCATAGATGGGCGCGTACTTGTCCTGAGTGCCAACGCTGCAAGGTTACTAGACATGTCACGTCACCTCTGGGTAGTTTCAACAGTCCGTCTGGAAGATTTAGACATGTTCACCTCGATATTATCGGACCTCTTCCGCATTCCAATGGTTTTAATTACTGCCTCACCGCTATTGATAGGTTCACGCGGTGGCCGGAGGCGTGGCCAATGAGTTCGATCACCGCTGAGGAGGTGGCGGACACGTTTGTAAACGGTTGGATTTCACGTTTTGGCGTTCCCAGTTTATTAACAACTGATCAGGGGAGACAGTTTGAGTCCTCCCTTTTCCACCGCCTGATGTGTGTTTGTGCCACGAAGAGGATACGAACAACCAGCTATCATCCGTGTGCCAACGGCATGGTGGAGCGCATGCATCGACAGCTTAAGTCATCTTTGATGTGCCACTCGACAACGTGGACTAGAGCGCTACCACTGGTGCTTCTCGGCATGAGGACGGCGTTCAAAGAGGACATCCGAGCTTCTTCCGCTGAACTTGTTTACGGAGAATCACTTCGTTTGCCTGGTGAGTTTATAGCAACTCCGGACATACCACGAAGCCCCAACGACATAGCGGACTACGTTTCCGACCTCAGAGGCCGTTTAGACGCGTTACGACCCGTTCCTCCCTCGCACCACGCGCAACCGTCGGTTTTTGTATTTAAGGATCTTGCGACGGCGACGCACGTTTGGGTACGTGACGATACCGTGCGACGCCCATTGCAACCACCATACACCGGACCACATCGAGTGATAGGGCGAAAGGATAAGACGTTGACTGTAGACATTAGGGGTCGGGAGTCAACGGTCAGCGTCGACCGCGTCAAGCCTGCGTATGTAGAGGGGGGGTTGCCGTTTAGCCGTATTGCTCTTCCAGCCTCGCGCGGTACAGTGTTGGGCACCCCAACGTTTCAGGAATTACTTCCACCCATAGTTCCGCCTACTCCTGTTGTCACAAGATCTGGTAGGAGGGTTCGATTCAGAGATATTCTGGATTTGTGAATGCTCTAGCAGCAGGTCCAGCAACTGTAAGGTCTAGATTTTAGTTTGGTTGTTAGATTTTGGTTGTTATTTTTTTTATAATTTATGTTAATGTGTTATTGTGTGTTATGTTAAGGGGGGTTTTCTTTCTGCGTAGGGGGGTGGTGTGGCGACGGCCTCCTTTTTGATATGTTTGCTGTTGGCAGGTGATACGTTCCATTAATTAATTTTATAATTTGAATATGTCAGATTGTCATGTTGTGTGAGTCAGTTGAATATACAGCGCTTACCAAGAACGTTGGTTGTACTTATTTTTCCCAAATATCCAACTTACTCTAAAATATTTCAAGAACGACAGCTATCCAGATAATCTGGCAATTTTTGTATATTTAGTGATTTACTAGTATCATATTATCACGGTGGATATTATCCACCGTGATAATGTTTAGTTAGAGTAAAATAAATGTAGTAATAAACGCACTACATACTGTGTTTGTCGCAAATCACTAGACAGGCTAGGCGCCTTCACCTTAACTAAAGGTTTTTGCTATGTGCATTCATTCTGTTGTGAATCCTTGTGCGTGAATGGAACATGGAAATAAGGTTGCGGTGACCAAGAATTTTATTTTTATTAATTTAATTTAATATTTTTCTATTACATTCTCTTTGATCAGCTTCTTGGCTGTGACTAACTGACGTTTTGTTTGATTGACATTTGTTTCATTCAAATAGCAAATTTGTTTCGTAGGTAAAAACTGTATAAAGAGAAAGAAAACAAATTTGGTTTTGAAACTTCTACAATTTTATCTGATCCAGCAATCGTAACCTGATATATAAACGATGTACGAAGCATCACGAGAAATTGCAAGCGCACAAAACACCGCAAATATAACAGTATGTACCATTTTTTGTTTTCGTCTATCCGTCATTATTATCTTACATATAACACTGAATTTATTCGTGACTAATAACAACGTAATCTGACTCATACATTGTGCAATTCCCCGATAGGATCCCGCGGTGGTGTACGGCCATCGAGTTTGCCAAACACGAGAGGTGAAATGGCTTTGCCTAGATAAAATTTACCAGAAACTCAACAGGCCTAACTTTTACGACATCGGCGGTACATATATGCAGGATGTAGCGGACTACTGGTTCACATACAAGACTGAGCTAGTTGGCAATATCTCTTTAGTGCATTTATTCATCTGTAATCATGGAGTGAGTTCATTCAATGTCTCACTAAGTTCTGGGAATTCACTTAAAATAGATAAAAAAGGAGTTACAGCTTACTTACCGCAATTCATGAAGGAATACCAATTCAATTCGCTGCCGGAACTCACCCACAGCTACCTAACCACATACAGTTTCAATGAACTTGATGTAAAGAGTTTGGAAAATAAGATGTTGTATATAGCAGTGTCATTCTCTCCAAGCAAACCAGAGAGTATTAGTCTTGATATAATCAATGATATCAAGCTCCAGCATGACTGTAGTGCGCTCCTCACAGATCCGATTGGTTCAGACTTTACTATTGAGTCTGCAGACGGAGTAAAGTTTCAGGTGCACAAAGTTATTCTTGCCGCACACAGTGAAGTCTTCAAAGCTATGCTCAAGGAAGAGACTGCCGAAAGCCAGAGCGGGTACGTCAAGCTGATGGATGTAATTGAAGAGGATCTACGGAGTATGCTCCAGTTTATTTATTCGGGAACAGTGAAAGACATAGATAATGCAAATTTTGTAAGTCTGTTAATGTTAGCAGATCGATACAATCTCAAAGGTCTATGGGAGCTGTCTCAGTATGCTCTAGCTGAGCAATTGAACATGGAGAATGCTCTAGAAATTCTAATTGTTGCTGATATGCACGATTCTGATTATCTTAAAACTGAAACATTGAAGTTTATTAAGACAAATTTGGAAATACTTAAATCGAATACTTTTAAAGAGATTAGTAATGCTGATCTTGTTAGGCAATTGTGTTTGTATTTAGCATCTTAATGTTATGCTACAATTGCTGTAAGTAAGGACAAGAATCATCTGCCATACAGTTGCAAGATGTTTCAATTGTTATTAATTAATTTTGTAACATATTGCTGTTAACTTTGGATCACTACTCATTGTTCTAACTATACCAGCCTGCTAGTTTCATTGTTGAAAAAAATCGTAGCTCATGAAGATTTGTATTGTATTTGATAAAATGGATAACAAATAATGATCTGTACATCACATCACTGTTTTTGTATTGATGACTTTAGTGTTTATGTATACTTTATAAATAATAAACTCTTAGTTGTAAGTGTAGATGTAACTCTGAGGCTCCTGGAGCACTCAAGAGATTTTATGCCCCTTCAGACATTATGGTGATATAATATGGATGTATGTACAAATTAATGACCCATTAATCACTGTCATAATTCTAGGGTACCTTTTGATTGCATTTTTAAGTTTGTTATATATATTTATAGTAACTAGTATTCAGATTAACTATGTTGCTACCATGGTTTGTTGATTTTTATAAACTAAAGCTTTCATAAATGTTATCTACATACTGTTATTTTTTGATAAGTAAGCAAAATCAAGTAAATAATATGCCTAATATTTATCAAAAATGTTTATTATTCTTAGCACCTTAAAATCCCTTCATATTCAGTTTGACACTCAAAATAAATGAAAAACATACTATACAGAAAACGTAAAAATAAACTTTATTGAATTTAAAACATAACTTGTATCGTTATACGGGAAGTAAAATGAATAGTTTAAATTAATAAATATTGTTACACGTTGTAGATAAGTATGGGTTGTATAGTCGCGTCGCGTCGCGGCGGCGGTCACGCGCGGGGCGCGCGGCCGTGCCCGTGCCCCGCGCACGTTGTCTAAATAATCATTTTGGAATGTTACTGGAAGTCTTCGTTTCTGCGGCAAACAAACATTTTCTTCTGTTAAAATGTTAGTTCACGTTTATGTTCGGGTGTGAGAACGCCTCTTGTTAATTGGCCGTACAATGATGTTGATGGCCTATTCACATCGCGATGGGCTCGAGAAGCGGCATCAGGCTCAGCTATGTCTTTTGCAATCGTAAACAAGCATAGGCGGGCGATGCGGGAGCAGGGTTGGAAAAAAAATTGTTAATTTGATTAATAAACATTTTTGTAACACTATATTTTTATGCCAACCCTGCGCGAGAGCCTCAAAGCGTCAATCTCAAGCTTATTTACCGACTATGTCAGCCCAGTAAATGTGAACAGTCCATGAGCTAGCACTGCTACTGTTTATATAGCGATCATGTACGTAACTAGCTAAATTGATACTCATTTCAACACTATATCGTCATCCGTTGCGGACTACTCGATGCTACGATGGCGCTCAATCGTTAGGCCACACGGATACTAATTTCGAAACTACAAAATCCATACGTAATGCGGACAGCGAAGGGAATCGACGTGGTCATCATGCAGGATAAGCAAGAAAAAAGGCCAATTGTTGTCTTATCGTTTATTGATAATTACTGGAGCCGGTACACAAGAACGGAGTAATAAAATCTCTCACGGAAATAATACGCGTCTCATGTAATGGTAGCCTGTTTTAATCGGATATAAAAATAAAAATTTACATGAACCCCTTACTGTTACTTTCTTAACGAAGGCAAGCTACAATACTTAACTTATTGCTACGCTTTAATGTGAGCTGAGAAAGTACTTACTACAATGCTATGATTTTAAGGAACCACAAATTATTTCTACAACACGTGTCTCGATCGGTAGGGCCTGACGGACGTGTACTAACATTACTGTGCTGCAAATGAAATGATAACTGCTGCTGGGATTACAATATAAATTTATCACTAATTGGCCACAGGATTGTAAAATATCACTATGTTAAAACCAGAACAACATCCCACGACAAACACGAGGACCGTCGGCAGAGCAAGAATGCCTCCGATATCCCGTTCCAATGTAAAACAGTAACGGTATCGCTGTTCATTATTTCTGTACACCTTTGTTCGTATGTTTGATACAGATCGAGCTCCCGTGGACTCGCGCACGCGCACTCCTCGGTACGCGGTAACTACCGGTTAAGCCAAACGTTCGCCAGTCACACTTCAGACTGAAGCTTATTATAAGCGTGAAAGTTAGATTCAGAAACAGAAGGAACACAAACATTCATTGTGCGAAGTGAACGGTGCCATATAATTGAAATAAAAAATCCTGATAACTGTTTTTTTTTAAGTGAATTCTTGAACGGCAATGTTCAGCTTCGCACAACGAAACTAGATGAGTATTAGCGAGTCACGGCCATCGCGCGTGCGGCGCCAGTCGTCGGCGCCGTCACGTTATGTACACTAGTGCGGGAGCGGTCTGTATCAATGTGCGGGTGTGGGCGCTCGGTCGCGCGCGGCGCGGCCCTAGCGTTTACCGTTGTTGTACGAGAGACTCCGCAGCGGCGCCTTGAAGTTGGCCGCCGCCTGCTGCTGGATCTGGTATGCGAGGGGGTGGATCTTGAACCCGTACAACCTGTGTAGCGAAACATTCAATTTATAACCCTGTTATTGAGTAGGTATTTGGATAAGCTACAGCACTGGCAAAGGACACAAAAGGAATTTCGTAATCGATATACTAGGTGAATCAAAAAAAATATACAATTTTTTTTTGCAACTTTACTTTGTAAATCTAAAACTATCGGCTTTGTAGGACAGTTAAAGTACTAATTACTGCTACTTTTAGAATTACAAAGTTAAGATTTGAGTAAAAAACAGTACTTATACCATTTCTGTTTCAACCTGTATGTAATAATCTAATAGGCGTATCACTACGGCGATTTCAAATTAAGAAAATCGGGTGGCCCTGCCCAATATCAGATTTATCGCCTACTGCTTTCCATAAGGTACAATCTGATTGCCAGTTCGATCTAATTGGTAATCGAATCGTGGTGTGTGGACGCCCCTTTAATCAATTGCAACCCTCAAAAGCAAACTTGGAAATGTTACTCAAAAACAAAATAAGATCTCGAGAGCAATCTCATGTTTGCCCTCAGTGTTGAGACTAATTTATTAGTACTAGTCCTAGGCAACCTATATATAAATTGGAGTGTCTGTTTGTAATATCAAAATAAGACCTTTTCACTAAGTGCATATCAAAGTACATACGACACCTATAGCAAAAACGCGATTTAAAATTTTTTTCTGTGTGTTTGTTCCGGGTAATCTCCGAAACGGCTGGACCGATTTTGACGGGAATTTCACTGGCAGATAGCTGATGTTATAGGAAGTAACTTAGGCTACTTTAATTTTAGAAAAACAATTACGAGTTCCGCGTAAAAAAATAAAAACACATGAAATCAAAGAGTATCTCCGAAACGGGTGGACCGATTTTGACAGGACATTCACTGGTAGATAGCTGATGTTATAAGCAGTAACTTAGGCTACTTTTCTTTTAGAAAAACAACATAAAAAATGGGTCACGTCACGCGGGCTCAGAACGCGGGAGCGGGCTTTTTTGTTAAGTTAAATTCCACGCGGACGAAGTCGCGGGCTCAGCTAGTCATATAATATTATACTAAATACAAAGTATAGTATTTACACGAGGCGTCAAAAGCCTAGTAGTTATAGGGGCCGTCCTCGTAGCTGGGAGGTTCCGGGTTCGATCCCCATCCTGGCACATTAAACTATTGACGTGAGCCCACACCTAACATAAGCATTCGCTTAGCTGCAGGGGCTAACTAGTAATGTGGCAAACTCACATAGCTAGAAATCTTTAAAAAATAAATAAGTGTATGTAACGGCGTCCAATAAACGTGCCAATAACTTTGGACAGCCTTCTATTATCTATACATACAAATAAATAAAATTGGAGTGTCTGTTTGTAATATCAAAATAACACCTTTTCACTAAATGCATATGAAAGTACATACGATACCTATAGCAAAAACGCGAATTAAAAAAAAATTGTCTTTCTGTCTGTCTGTCTGTGTGTTTGTTCCGGGTAATCTCCGAAACGGCTGGACCGATTTCGACGGGACTTTCACTGGCAGATAGCTGATCTTATAGCGGGTAACTTAGGCTACTTTAATTTTAGAAAAACAATTAGGGTTCCGCGTAAAAAAATTAAAACACTTGAAATCAAAGAGTATCTCCGAAACGGCTGGACCGATTTTGACGGGACTTTCACTGTTAGATAGCTGATGTTATAAGCAGTAACTGGCGGCTACTTTTATTAAAACAAAAACAAAATTAAAAAAATGGGTCCAGTCGCGCGGGCTCAGAACGCGGGACCGGGCTTTATTGTTAAGTTAAATTCCACGCGGGCGAAGTCGCGGGCTCAGCTAGTGTTAAATAAATGATTTTTCAAAGACGTGTTAGTTTTAATTACTAATTTAGATATGAAGTGCTGTGCGAGGGCGGCGCAGGACGTTCCAAACAAAGACGTGTTCTGTATACATGTGCGTCCATAACCAAGTTGTTTTACACAACCTTGGAGGAGCCCATTTGACAAACACAAACGAGCTAAATGAAATTAATTATTTCGCGAATTACCATAAATTTATTACAGAATTTGTTTCTGGAATAAATTATTTGTAAGTTTCATATCTCAACTTTTTATTCTCAAATCCATTTTGCCAGAACAGAATAAAAAATAGAGGTAGCCTAGTTATGACAATGGAGGCAACATGTCTATGTGTTCATTGATATGGAACATTTATGAAGTCGAAATAAAACATAACTCGCTTGACAGTGGTCTTGTGATCTGATCCGCTTGTCAGGGTTGATTCGTAAAAAATAACTGACGGATTATTGCAAAGCCGTCCATATGCAGGTTAGGGTTAAGATTTAAAGGATATCTCATGATCAACCCTTTCTATCGTACCACTGTTGAGCATGGGCGTCCTCGCCTTAGCATGAGGGGGGTTTGGGCCATTATCCACCACTCAGTGCCTTTGCTTAAGCCAATGCTAATAATTAATGGCCCAGTGGCCAATGATGACAGATTTCACATATAATGAATATTTTTTTCACATTGGTTTCAAAAGACATGCAGGTTTTCACACAATGTTTTCCTTCATCATAAGCAAGTGATAATCATATTGAATTCAAGGATATATAAGTAAACAAAAATGAATCCACATAAGGTGACTCATTGTACAATAAAAGCAGGTAAGCTCTCCCCTTGGCAGCTAAGCCACATGATTGGACACAAGACTACTTCATCAGCCAATAAAATGTATTTTTTTGTATTCACACTTTCATCAATTACAATACTGTATGTGACATAGTCTTAGGCTCTTATGGGAAGGCAATATGTGAGGTAGGTACTATTTGTACAGTCAACAACAAAAACAAAAGTGTAAACATAGGTATTTGCAATGATGTTAAGTGTACCCTGCCAATGATGACGTCGAGGTTCGACCCTCGACGAGTCCCGGACCTCGACGTCATCATTGGTCACCATTGTCGATCCTGGCTTACAGTAACAATGGTGGAAGTGTATGGAGGGATAAATTTAGCCAATTTTTTTTTTCAAACACTTTTACAAGGTGAAACAAAAAGGGTATACTAATTTTTTTGCAACTTTACTTTGTAAATCTATAACTATGGGCTTTGTGGGACAGTTGAAGTACTAAAGGTTTTGTAGACTTGTGAAATATGTCAACAGCTGTATTCCTATAACACCTTTTGTTTTTCAAGTTTCCTCCAAAGCTGATAGTTTTAGAATTACAAAGTTAAGTTTTGAAAATATATACCTTTTTTGTTTCACCTAGTATTTCATCCCACTGCTGGGAAAAGGCCTCCCCTTCTCCTTCAAATCTTTTTTAAAGTTTGTGGAACGTGTCTACATTGTGGCGGGATTAGTCGCAAATAAAAAAAAAATGTATAGCCGTGACATACCTAGGCACGAACTGGGAGGCGGCCCGCTTCGGCCGGTACTCCGGGTGCACCATAAACACCATGTGCGGGAAGCCGGTGCCGAAGTAGGCGCCGTCGGTGTGGTGGTGCCGCGACGACTTGGGCGTGTACACGTCCACGCACCGCGGGCAGTACAGCTTCACCATCGCCTCGCCGGGCACGTCCGACAGACCTGTGGATTCATTTATTTCTTACTACCTGTTGCCCGCGGCGTGGCCCGCGTGGTAACTTCGTATAAAAAAGTAGCCCAAGTTGCTCGTTTTAACATCAGCTATGCGCCAGTGAAAGTCCCGTCAAAATCGGTCCATATGTTTATACTTTCATATGCATTTACTAAAATGCCATTATTTTGATATTACAAACGACACTTTAATTTTATTTGTTTGTGTATAGATTGTTTTTTTTATATAAAACCGTCGACTAACAAGCATACGACTCGCCTGATGTTAAGCAGTTCCCATATCCTATAATTGCTTGCAATATCGAAGGCATTGAAATGCACTTATGTTGACGCCTTATGACTTATGACAAGTTATGACGCATTGATGTAATGGTTCAATCACTGATGACTCAGCTGCCCACAGTGGGTGGTTGCAGGTTGGAACATGGTCTGTGAAATTTCTAAAATAGCCTATTTGTAATTTGGTCTGGGCGATACTTGGATCACCAACAGTCCATGCTACAGTACCCCTAGTACAAGAGTTGGTTAGTTAGATACCACAAATTTTGTGTTATTCTGGCAATATTTTTTCCAAGGTTTCAGACACTTCAGATGCCTAAAAATACTTCATGTAACTTACCGAGTGGAAGCATGGGTTGACACTCGCAGTAGACACGGGGGCAATGGCCGAAGTCACCTGCTTGGAATTTTTCTAACATTT
Organism: Notodonta ziczac; assembly: GCA_918843915.1. Lineage (NCBI taxonomy): Eukaryota > Metazoa > Arthropoda > Insecta > Lepidoptera > Notodontidae > Notodonta > Notodonta ziczac. The sequence goes on along the minus strand of OU974039.1, from coordinate 13,052,735 downwards.
GTCCAATTCCTCTGTGAACAATATAGATAGTTAATAATTAGTCATTGCGAACTGCTATGAGTGATTGTGAATTGTTATATGCTAACACACACTTAGGCCCACACTAATAAATCAATCTTAAGTCTTGAGACCAATCTTGGAAATGTGATTCCAGTAAAAAATTACTTGTCAAAAGCCTACTTAAGATTGCACTCAGACTTATGATAGATTTATTAATATGGGCCTTAGGCTCATATTCAAAAACATAGTATAGTAATACTATGAGGTATCACAGTGTGAGTGAATGCACAGGTCATTGAGAAATGTCAAAAGTTTCTATACTCCATTTATTATAACATTAGACATAAGAGGCTCGCAGAAGCAGGGATGCAAAACATTTTATTTAGAGTCATTACATTAAAATTGTTTTAACATAACTTTTGATAGATAAATCTAAAATACTAGCTATATACTTCTATAACAAAACAGTAACAATTAAATCACGAAAATTCGACAACAATAACAAACAAGGTAGGTATTCTGCAGGCGAATGACTCAATGACAAACACTGACAGCACATTATTTACGTAAATTTCATAGATAACATAGTCCGACAAAATTAGAAATACCCTGCTGTCATAACCTCTGAAGGGATTAGGTAACATTTTAGATTTGGTAGGATTATAGTGAAACGAAAAACGTTCCCGGTATGTCACCCCTGCTTCTTTTAGGTTTTTAGCATCGACACTAATTTTTAATTGTAATGAAATAATAATTATTTAAATGAAAGGCACTATATTTAATGAGATAAATAATTAATATTATTACAGTTAGGTGTGACAAGCTGGTATATAAAGAGATTATAATAAATTCGTCGTCAATAGTAACTAACTCGTTAATTGTAATTTTATTACAAAGTGGACACTAAAAAGAACCTTTTTTAACTTCTGTTTAATGCTATAACAAATGGAGTATAGTCTTTGTCCATTATTTAGTCAAGTAATGTTTGTGAATATGGCCATTATACACTGAATGATGAATACTTAAAACAATTTTTTTGGATTTTGGATCTAATAAAAATGTTGTCAAAACTGAAACCAGTTCAGAAAGTTCAGATACTTGTGAGAAGTTGTTCATATGAATACAATCAACCTTGAGAGACAAACTGGGCCCTAACCACGCTAGCTACTCAAATCGTAATAGAAAAGCAAACGCTCGCGATTACGTTTCAAACGCTCCGCTTTTGATGTTTTGCTGACACAAACTTCACGATTTCTACTGACATTTATATGATATGGTGTCAGCAAAATGTCAAAAGAGGAGCATTTGAAACATAATCGTGAGCGTTTGCTATTCTATTACGATTTGAGTAGCTAGCGTGGTTAGGGCCCTGTAGCCATGTGAACATAACATAAGGTCCATTTTATAATGGAAGTGTGTATGTACACTCTGATGTTTACATGTAAAGGTAAACACAAAGATGCTAGCCTATTATGCAAACCTGCCGAAGATCTTGTGTACCCATTACAAGGACGTAAGAAAGTAACTCACCTGTTGGTTAATATGTAGCGGGCATGGATCAGTCCGTACAGGATTTCAGAGGCCTGTTCCACAAGGTCTGACTGGTTGGGGTTGTCATCTAAGTCATCATCTACAACAAAATATGTTTTCTTGAAGAGCATAATCATTAAATTGGTCACTCATAATAATGACCTACTTTCTAATTAGTTATATTATGATAATTATGCATGTTAGGTTAATCTTTTATTTGGAAAATATATACACTATGTTTCTTATTCAGAGCAGAGTCTCTAGAAGGATGTTAATAACCTAATTTTCAACAAATTCTTCGAATTTTACAATAATATAGTCAGCGGACAGGGTTATTGACTATTTATAGAGATATAATAATATGCTAACTGGTTATAATTTGGTGGTTGATAAGCTGGCATAATGGGTTTTGTCTGCATATCCATCAATACGATCATAAAAAACACCCTGACTTAAAGGATTTCTGGGTGCAGGTGAGTTCACCCAGTAAGAGAGCGACTGGACTCTTCTACAGCCACTCACCAGGTTCCAGGTCCAGGATCATGTCCAAAGCCTGTCTGTAGTGTGGCACCTGCTCATTGAGCCCCGTCAAGTTGAACTTGTCGTTTATATAGTCTTCGTCCACCTGAAACACAACATGTTGGATCAATATCCACACCCTACACATCACTCGAGCCACCAAATGTTCAACGACATACCTCGCAAAAAAACTCGTTACCCCGCAGCCCGCAGAACCATGAAATCCATGATACCTCCTCCGAGCTGCTCATTTTTCTACAAACACAACATTCCAAGACTATAAAACCCGTCCGCAATGAGATTGGAACATAAAAAATCCAACGCTTTGGACACCACACTGTTACAACAAAATTCTAGGCATTCCGATGTTTTCACCTGTTTTGTAAGTCTTTAACGATGTTCACACGGTATTTCCGATGCCGAAGATTTGATGCACAATAGATACCGACGTGGATAAACGAAATAAACAGAAATTTAGGCAATAAAATGATGACAAACCTCACCTTTTCGTGCCTTGATTAGCCACGCTTGACGGGAAGGTACCTTGGGATGAGGGAGAGAGAAATTTCAATTTGTGTGGATGTCACAGAGTATAGATAGACAAGACAAATGATGGTTGTCTATGGAATAAATATAATTCGTTCATTCATTCCATAGACAGAATAATTCTATAAATACATTCAAATTGCTGTGTTCATGTTAACTTTTTTATAAATTAGGTGAATTCCGAATCTTGTAATATTTAACAAACTTAAAAAAACTAGGTGCACTAAGAAGCTAGAAATAACTAGGGACCTAATAATTCATTTGATTTGGAGTCGGTGCCACCACTATCTTTACACAACCATAGGAAAACTTCTTAGGTTCTCACTTACCTTCTTATTTGAATTTGTACGTCACTTTTTTTAGTGGGGTACCTAGGTTTTAGTCGGTTCAATTTTTTTATGATTGTTAGTGGTAAGGTAAATTTGAGGTAAACTACATACTCCATTGCTGGTAACTGTAAATATTCTATTTCTCTCAAACTACTGAACCGATTTTGATGACTATACAAATAAATAAAATTGGAGTGTCTGTTTGTAATATCAAAATAACACATATTCACTAAATGTTTATGAAAGTACATACGGTAATTATAAAAAACCGCGATTTTTTTTTTTTTTGTCTGTCTGTTCCGGGTAATCTCCGAAATGGCTGGACCGATTTCGACGGGACTTTCACTGGCAGATAGCTGATCTTATAAGGAGTAACTTACTTTACTTTAATTTTAGTAAAACAATTAGGGTTCCGCATAAAAAATAAAAACAGATGAAATCCAAGAGTATCTCCGAAACGGTTGAACCGATTTTCACTGGCAGATACTTAATGTTTATAGGTAGCAGTAAATTACGCTACTTTTATTTTAGAACAACAAAAACAAAAAAAAACACCAATGCTGCTTGTCGCGCGGGCTTTTGCGATAGGTATATAAAACACGAAACATCGACTCGCAAAAAAGACAAAAATGACGGATCTTTTTTTGTCAAATTAAATTTTTGTTAACCACTCCCGCTCCAACGTCATAATACGCTCAATGTGTCAAGCCTCGCTGTCACTTTGCCTGCCCGCGGTGGTAAATGTCATGACGCGTAAAATACCCTTTCATTCAAATTCTATTGCTACTATCGTCTTTCTGATGACTGTTTTAGTTTCTTGGACAAATTGGCATTATGTTACAGAATAAACAATCATTTTATTACATCTCATGAATTATATTATCTATTATAAATCATCTGTTGAGTCAGAGTACGGGATAAAATTGCATTTTTGTTGTATTATGTAGGTTTCTGAAATAATCACAGTACTAATTGACACGAAATTTTGATTTATTATAATGAATATACATACAAGTAATCAAACAACAGCATTTTTTTTACATATCTTATCGAAGAGATTTATAATAATCGAACTCAAAGTACACAGTGCGCGCGGCCGCGCTTATGCAATTGCGTAGTTCAACGCATGAATGTTTATATCGTAATCAGAGTCTTGACGTGTTGTGTATAAGAGAAAATATTATTAGAATACTCTGCAAACACTTATTATCTAATTTCCATGCATGATTTGTAGAAATATACCACTTTTATTCACTAAATTCCGCGATTTCTGGCACAAGGGATCTAATCGAATCATATTTTTGACAGCTGTTATTTTCCATTATCACACGTTATTGGAACTTGCAAAATGTAAAACATAAATAAAAACAATATAGATCTTCAAATGTAATACACTCTTACGGACGTTTTATAGAAATAAACAATGATATGGCCCTTCTAAGGTGACCCTTTTTTGTTATGGTTTTGATGTTTTGATGTCGAACACGCACACACTCATACACTCTGTAGTGATGGGGGGCGCGCCGCTACGATACTTGTCGATAAGCTGACTGTACCAAAGAGCGTTTCTGAACCTACTAATGAATAAATTATTATGTACATATATAAAAGTATTTGTTTTGCGTACGAGGGCTTGCATTTTCAGTATTCCAATAATAAGGGAGGCTTTATTCGAATATTCGATTTATAATATTATACATTTTTCATGATCATATTTTAGCTAATATTTATCTATACAAATAAATAAAATTGGAGTGTCTGTTTGTTATATCAAAATAACACCTTTTCACGAAATGCATATAAAAGTACATACGAAACCTATAGCAAAAACGCGATTTAAAAAAAAATGTCTGTCTGTCTGTGTGTTTGTTCCGGGTAATCTCCGAAACGGCTGGACCGATTTTGACGGGACTTTCACTGGTAGATAGCTGTTATTATAAGAAGTAACTTAGGCTACTTATATTTTAGAAAAACGGGTCCTGTCTCGCGGGCCTAGAACGCGTGAGCGGGCTTTTTGTGAAGCTAAATTCCACGCGGACGAAGTCGCGGGCTCAGCTAATTGTCAAATATAATAGTTTATCATTGATGGTACAATGTCATTAGTTATTCCTGCATCTACTACTAATACATCGGCCATGGAGTAGTTTAAAATGTCAATTTAAATGCTAAAGGCGATTGAAGGCGCTATGGAGTTAAGAATTAGACGATTTTCTGTGTATTTTTTCGTGATAATATTATATTTTTTGTTAATTTGTATAATATGAACAAAAATATAAGGTTTTCATTCAGGTTACCTATTTTCTCCGACGAACGGCTTAGGTGTAAGTAACGATTAAACATTTTTTTAATTAATTAAAAATCTTTACAATACTTAAATGAAACTTCGGTGTGCGTGAGTCCGTAATTGTTCTCCTCCTAAACGGCTTGACCTACTTTTCTTACTGGCGTGATAAGTAGATCAGATCATACTTACAACTGTAATATGTTTGTTGATATAATATCTTAGATCCCAGTTTGATTTGAGATGGAATCGAAGTTGAAATCTGCTAAACATTTTCAGTCCGCGACTGTATTTACTATATATAAGCCCTCTTCATATTGAATTATCCTGATTGACTGACTGACTGACTCATCGAACACAAAATTTTGACTATATGTATATTTTATAACTTTGGTACCTAGGCAAAAATAATCGATTTTTGAAAATTTAAGGACTAAGGGGCAATATGGCAGTTTATTTAAAAATCTAATGTATTTCGAAGATTCTACCGCTTAAAATGTTTGTAAAAGTGTGTAAAAGTTTATATGGTCACATATTTGCACAAATGTACCTATACATTTTACACATTCAGTATTCGAATGAAGCCTCCCTTATTATTCGAATACTGAAAATGGCCGAATATTCGCGGTATTCGGTCGCGGGCAGAACCTAGTGCCTAACAAAGTTGTCTGTGACTTGAAACTTTTACTTAAATTCAATAAAATAAACATATTTTCATTTATTTCCTGATTTTTTCGTATAGAGTTAAAATTATACAAGGTATTATTCACTTATCATGTTAAAGTTATTATTATAATAAATAAACAACAATATTCACAAAAAATTACATATGTATTAATTTTTGCTACTATTTGAATAATTCGAATACCATCTTAAAAATGTCTAATATTCGAATATCTAAAATCATCGAATATTGGCAAGCCCTAGTGTTGACTCGCGGGCGGCAGAGCTGGAAGGACCTGGCGAACCTCGCGCCAAGAGGTGGAGGTGGATCTGTAAAATAAAAAAGTAAATGTAGGGCGATCTGAAATAATAAACACAATTAACAATTAGTTTACACAATAATTCAAAAGTAATAAATAAAAGCACAAAAATACTAAACTATTCAAATATACTTATATTTTGACCTGGTGGAACCAACTCGTACTCCTCCGCCTCCTCCAGGTATTCAAAATATACCGCCTCGACGTCGAGGTACTAGGGTTCCTCGACGTCACTGCCCTCCGAGTCGCGAGTCCGCTAGGAGGCTTAGTATGTGCTCCGGCACCTCGCGATCTCCCACATTCCATTTGCCCATTTCCTAAAATACATAAAAGACAGTAATGAAAATATAAACAGCAGTAGGTGTCATTGTTTTTTTCCACATATTATTGAATCACTAGCTGAGCCCGCGACTTCGTCCGCGTGGAATTTAACTTAACAAACAGGCCGGCTCGCGTGTTATGAGCCCGCACAGGACAGGACCCATTTTTTAAAAAATGTTTTTCTAACATATAAGTAGCCTCAGTTACTGCTTATAACATCAGATATCTACCAGTGAAAGTCCCGTCAAAATAGGTCCAGCCGTTTCGGAGATTACGCGGTACAAACACACAGTTTTTTTTTTTTAAATTGCGTTTTTGCTATGGGTTTCGTATGTACTTTCATATGCATTTAGTGAAAAGGTCTTATTTTGATATTACAAACAGACACTCCAATTCTATTTATTTCTATAGATTACATTACTATTCAAATAAATCCGAGAATCAATATAATCGTTTATCGATAATTTTATCGACATGACCACGCACTACTGGGTTAGCTCAATACAATGGCTGACATACGCGGAAATGTCACTATTGGAACTGTTGACTTTAGGAACTGTCAAATAGATAACAAAAAGTCAATTACTTACTTTTTATAACTAAACGTAGTATTGTATTCTCTTTGAACTAAACTTTAAATTGGAATTGGATATTTGTACACAAAACTGTTGAAATCTACCAAATATTATTGAAAATATGAATAATAACTAGTTATTACGCTATTATGTACATCATAAAGCCACTAATTTGTAGCAACACAATAAAAAAAACATTCAGTGTGGCAGACTTTCTGCCGAACTAGTACAACATTAGAATTGTTGGTTCAAAAAACACGTTTTCTGGCATTGTTTTATCAAAACTAATATCTGAGTACTTTAAATAAACACTATAATGAAAATAAAGCCACTTACCGGTAAAAAAACACAAATTCACACTAAAAGAGAGTCACTAGCGGGAGGCCGTGACAATGTTACGCGCGCGAAATGACTGAAGAATGAAACTTGATTTCTGGCTGATCACAAGCCACGATATTTCTTTTATAGCTAATTACGGTCGTGGAAAATCATGCCTCATCAGAACCAATTTGTTTAAAGCCAAAATACATCATAATATCTAACTAGAAAATTTAATATTGAATGCTTGTCCAGCCGACACCAATTGGTGTCGGCGAGGCTCAACGGTACGGGCGTTAAGACACCAATTGGTGTCCGTGAGGCTCAACACGTTAAGTTAAATACCACGCGAACGAAGTCGCGGGCACAGGTAGTTGAAATATAAAAAAAAATAATCAAAAAATACAACCGAATTGAGTACCTCCTCCTTTTTCGGTTAAAAATTAAAACAAGCGATATTTATTTATTTCGTATCGATAAGATTTAACGACGATGTTGTGGTATTGGAATCATCCGAAAAACGAAATCTAAGTTTCTTGATCCATATCGTTTAGGTATGTAGTAATTGTGTGGGTGGTGTGTAGCGTACTTTAAGGGGCGATAAATCTGAATTCTGAAATAGATTACTTAAACTGAGATTGGAGCAGGAGCCGAATTATAGCCGTCTGATCGGCCGATCTTCCCAATTTGCCCATAGGTACCCATAGTGCCAACAAAATCGTGTTTGAAAGCCCCTTCATACAACATGCATGCATGGTGGGTGGGATGTCGTAAGGACGGACTGATTGTCTCCAGACTCGGAGTATCTTTAAAATTTATATTCAAATCATTGTATCATAAAAAAACACTTTAATAAACATAACAGGGTTAGTACAAAATATATACCTACTCAAAGATTAATATAGGTTCCTACTTATACTAACAACATTTACTGCCAAAGCCTTATCAATCGGCATAAAACATTTTTCTGTAATAAATGTATGAGTTAGCAAATAGGCGAGTACTCATATTATTGCTGAAGTATCAAATTGCTGTTAGATTCATACCCTAATGGGTGCGTATGAACATATCTCACAACAAAAATGCAAATTCAATACCTAACAGTGTGAGGACCTATCCACATTAGCGACAAGATATATTAATAACATATTTAACTTTTATTTATGCAGCTATGCTGACATTGCCTTATTTATATTGCTATTGCGAAGCCTATTGTTTATATAGGTACAACATACTTATCTATAATATCAAATTCAATAAACTGGAATGCCTGTAAAATAAGAATGGGATATATAATGCATAATAATAATAATAATAATAATAAGCTTTTTATTTCCCATGCACTGTTTGTAGTTAAAAAAGTACAGAGTTTTTGAATGTAATTTAATAATGTATTGAATTGATTAGTATTGTTAGTATTTTTCCTAAATATAGTGTTTGTTAATAGTATTAGTTATTAGTGTAGGGACCGCTTATAGCGGTGAAAGCCTCCTCTAATTGCTGCCATCTGTATCTATCTCTTGCTGTTCTGCTCCACAATTTACCTACTGCCTCTACTATGTCGTCATCCCATCGTTTTTGTGGTCTGCCTGGCTTACGCTTTCCATCTCTTGGCCACCAGTTTGTTACAATTTTTGACCATCTTTCATCTGTTGTTCTCTGGATGTGACCAGCCCATTTCCATTTTAATTTAACAATTCTTCTTACTGCATCTTTAGCCATTGTTTTCTTTCTAATTAAACTGTGTCTTACACGATCCTTTAGCTTCAATCCCATGAGGCTCCTTTCTATGCCTCTTTGGCATACCTTTATTTTTTGTATGTTTCTCTTAGTCAGAGGCCATGTTTGACTTGCATAGGTTAGGCATGGTAATAGGCAAATTTCCATCGCTTTAGTCTTTAGTTTTATTGGTAAGTTGCCTTTAAAGATCTCTTTCATTGCCCAATATTTGTTCCAGGTATTGTTTATTCTTCTTTGTATTTCTTTTTCAGTGCCTGATTTAAACGATATTAAGTGTCCTAAGTAAATGTATTCTTCAACGTATTCTAGATTTGTGCCATCGAGTGTAAGTGGTATTTTTTGTAAATTTGTCATTAACTTTGTTTTTTCCTGATTTAGTTCTAGGCCTACTCTTCTGCTTTCCTGGCTAAGTGACACAATCATATTTTGTAGCTCAGTTGGATTTTCTGATAGTAGGATTATGTCATCTGCAAATCTCAGATGGGATATGTGTTTCCCATCTATGTTTAACCCCATGTTCTTCCAATTTAACGTTCTGAAAATTTGTTCCAGTACGACTATAAACAACTTAGGCGATAATGGGTCTCCTTGCTTCACGCCTCGCTCAATTCTAAATGTTGGCCCTGGTTTTTCCAAAGTTATTCTAGATTTACTGTTTTTATATACTTCTTTTATTAGATCAATATATTCTTTATTTACTCCTTCCTCTGATAAGCCTTGCCATATCGAAGTGTGTGATATAGAGTCAAAAGCTTTACTGTAGTCAATAAAACATATATATAGGGCTTTACCGTATTCTTTGTATTTTTCGATAAGAATTTTTAAAGTGTGAATGTGGTCCACTGTCGAGAAGCTTTTCACGAACCCAGCTTGTTCTACTGGCTGATTACTGTCTATAATTTTTGTTAAACGGCGTAATATTGTTGAAGAAAATACTTTGTATAGACAGGATGTTAGGTTGATGGGTCTGTAGTTGCTTATTATTTTAGGATCTCCTTTTTTATATATTAGTACTATATCTGATAATGACCACTGTCTTGGCAGTTCCTTTTCTTTCAATATGAGATTAAATAAATACGTGAGCGGTTTAATTAATGAGTCTTTGCCAGTCATAATCATCTCGTTCGTTATACCATCCGGTCCAGGACTCTTATCTGATTTTAGCTTATTTATTGACTGCTCTACTTCTCTTTCGATAAATGGTGGTACCTCATCGTTGTTTCTTGGGGTAAGGGTTGCGAGATGGTTCTGTGATAGGTTATCTCTAGTAGTATATTGATCTCTGTAAAAGTTCGAAGCAATTTGTAGTAAGTCGTTTTTATTTGTAACTATATTGCCAGATCTGTTTTGTAACTGACACATTAATTGTTTTGTATTTTTCAGATATTTATATGCTCTTTTTACAGCTCCTGATTTCTCTAAATAATTTTCTATGATATTTAACCTGTATCTATTTGTGTTGTTTTTAATCATTTTATTAATTCTTCTGTATAATTTGCTAAGTTCGTTCTTGTCTTCCCTAGTTCTATTTTCTTTGTTTCTCAAATCATGTCTTTGTTTACTGAGTTCTATAATTTCTTCCGTAATAATTGTTTGCTTCTTTTTAGTTCTCATCGGTATCTTGGCTAATGTAGAGCTATGTAGTATGTGTTTCTCTATACTGTTGTAATATAATTGTACTGAAGTTTTTCCTTCTTCGATATATTTGGAGAGTTCAATTTTATATTTATCATTGTCTATATGTTTCTGTGGTTTCTTGTAGAAGTTAGTTCTTGTCTTATTTTTGGAGGTGATGCCCAGGGTCACTCTTACTAAGCGATGATCGCTTGGGTGCTTAATGTTACTAAGGACACTGCAGTTTTCTAATAGATGTGGTGTATTTAATGCTACGAAATCTATTTCATTTTTAATGCTACTATCGGGGGACCTCCATGTCCATCTTTGTTTTTGTGATTTCTTGAACATTGTGTTTGCTATTTTCAAGTCATATTGTAAGCAGAATTGAATAAATTTTTCACCTCTTCTGTTTCTTTTTCCGTATCCATAGCCTCCCATGGCTCGACTTTCTCCTTGTTTTGGTGTTCCAATCTTAGCATTCATATCTCCTAGAAGTATCAAGCTCTTTGTACTTTTGTCTATTACTTTCTCCATGGATTCGTAGAATTCTTCTATTTCCTTTTCATCTGAATTACTTGTAGGAGCGTACACTTGTGCTATTGTAAATATTTTTTCATATACTTTCACGTGGATGATAGCCGCTCTCTCTGAGAATCCTATAAAGTCTTGAACTGCTATATTTTGTTGTTTTTTAACAAGGAATCCTACTCCGTTTCTTCCCTTTGTACTGCCATAGCAATAAAGTTGATATTCTCCTCTGTCTTCTACAGTGTAGCCTTGTCTACGCGTTTCGCAAATACCTATAATGTCCCACTTTATATTTGCTATTGCATGTTCTAGCTCTAATATTCTAGTCTCATTTCCCAAGGATCTAACATTAAAAGTTGCAATGTGGAGCTTTTTATTTTTTCCTTGTAGAGGGTTTTGGTTTTCTACCCCCTCGGAGACCAACCGTACTGAGGGAGATTTGATGTTAGTTTGGGCTAATTTTAACTTGTGGAGTTTATCATCTTGACTGAGAGATGACGTGTTAAGTGTCGCTATGTGAGGATCACGGTGTGTCTCCGGGGTTTCGGTTGTCTGATCAGTCGAGTGAGAGTGGGAGTGGTAGTTTTTAGAGGGTTTTGGTCTTATTCTCCCACGATGACCAGTCGGCTTGGGAGATTGTTGATTTGTTTTGTTGAGTGGTTTGAGTTTTGGGTTTATTTTAGGTTTGTTTTTGTTTTTCCGGTCCCCGATATTTAATTGCTAATTTTTGTTATTCTTAGTGGTTTTCATTTTTTCAAATGCATTAATCTTGCTGAACTTCGACACTGGTGTAGTGTTATTCTGATTCTTGTTTGTATCTTCCAATGTATTGCCAGGTGGGGTGGATGGTGCTCTCTTTCTTTTTTCTACTTGTTTATCTTTCACTATCAGTTTATCGTAGCGAATGTAGGCAAATTTTCCCTTGGAAATCTCTTCCTTAACTTGAATCTTCAATTCTTTCCTCTTGATTAAGACATCTTTTGGGAAGTCCTCTGTTATATATGTTTTCTCCGGAAAACATTTTTTGTTTTTCAGGAGTTCCATCCTCCTCCAAGCTAAAGTTAAAGATAATACTATAGGTCTTGAATTTTTATCTTTCTTCTGTCCTAGTCTCTGTACATTACTAATCTCCCATTTGTCGAACATATCGATGTTTGCATTCTTACTAACAGTGTTCAATTTTTCTATAACAAGATCTAAAAGTTCAGTGTAGGTGTTTTCTGTTTCAAGTATTCCATGAATAATGATGTTGTTCCTCCTGCTCTGTTTTTCTAAATTCTGAACTCTGTTTTTCAGTGTACGCACTTCTTCTTTTAATGCTTTGTTCTCTTCTATTAGTGGTTTTAATTTTTCATTAAGGGTTTCGGAGATCGTTTTAGTAACGTTTTCTGTTATATTGACTGTTTGGTTTTGAAGCTCCTCTTTCATCTTTTCCCACAGAATTTTAATTTGTCCTTCCATAGTCAATTCCAGAGATTTTACCAATTTATTTGTATAAAAGTGGGTAGTTTTCTTGAGTTGACAACACTGTTGAGATTTAGAGTTTGACAGGTATGTTCGGTGTCTTTGGTTTTGTTACGAATATTTTTATATAACCTTCAAATATCCCTTTGATTGATTGTTCACAACACTTAATTATTCCGTTTCGCGAAGACAAGTATCGCGATTTCACTAAATTATAGTTCCTGGGTATTTTCCTTTGTGATGCAGTGTTCTCTGGTGTTATTGTATCACTTTAGACGTTTATATGTATTTAATTTAGCGGAGTAGCGTTACGACGTGACTATTCACTCGAAACCGGAACCGGAAAAAAAAAAAAAAAAAAAAAAAAAAAAAAAAAAAAAAAAAAAATGCATAGGTAATGTTATTGTGGCTGTTTTGAAATATGCCAGACCAAGCATCAGCTAAATTACGTCATGGGATCCTCAGCCTTAAGACTTTACGTATCCCAAATCCCATTTGCACAGGCTATTCAAACACAATATTATGTGTTTTTTTATAAATCACCATCTTCCATTATTTTTCGTAGATAAGGCTGAAACATGAAAAAGGAAGGGCCCTTCCACTGTCAATCTTTCATCATATGCATGTACTGAAATAAGTATTTCGTTAATTCAACATCTTTCAGCTCATTCCATGCAGTTGTTCTCATAACTTCAGGATTCTTAATGATGAAATCAAACACTTTATTTTGTAGCTCCACCAGTTGGTATTTCTTAGCTATCACTGCCATTTCAATTGCATTCTCCACTTTGATCTGATCTATGATCATATGTTGCGTAAATAAGAATAGGGGTATCAATTGGAACTGTTCAGCTATTGTCAGGAGCTTGGAACAGTCCTGATTGTGCAGATCCTTTATTGCGCCTGTATAAATAAACTCTAAAAGCAATTCCATGTCATTGTCACTAATATCAATGAACAATGAAGTTAGTTTTGTATTCTTTATCATGTTTCTGAGCACAGGGCTGTGAGCAGCTAGGAGTATTTTGTGTGTAGGGAACTCTTTGTGACTTGCGGATTCCAGCATGAAATCAGTTTTTTCTTGTTTTATCAATAGTCCACTTAAATCGTGTTGGAGTTTGATTGACTTCACAATAGCCCTGTTGATTGCAAACTCAGGATCAACAGTAATTTTTATTGGTATCAACAACACACTGTCATTGGGTAGTTCTAGTTTTTTGCCAAAACAGAATGTTTTTATGTAGTATCTGTTATCAGATTTTGGTGATCTAAATGTGTAGGTATCGTACCTCTTTGGCAACACCACATGAGTTGCATCATCGTTCTTCACAACCTTCTGGGTACATTGTGTTGAATTTGAAATTTGTAATGAGAAATTTCCAGGCTTTCTATGGCACACAAATATGTTAAGTAGGTAGTTTAGTCCATGGCACGGAGATGTTGTGCAATAAAACCAAAACTCAGGGTCTGTGCCTGAATAAGTGCCACCAATGTCATAGTCGGAGGCGTCTTTCAGTTTGGATAACGGATCGTACATGCACAGGTATGTTGCTGCGGAGGTTTGGCATTTGTACAGACCTGATACATATCCTTCCCCACTCTGTGAATATAATTTAAAAAGTCGTTATTAATTACGGTCACTATTTATACCAGTTACAAATAAACAACATATAAGTACAGTACTTTTTAAGTAGGTATATTTTACATTCTATAAAATTACCTGGGTTACAGGATCCCCACTCCCTGCAGATGCCATAGGAATTTTATTACTTGCTGCGGCGTAAATTTCACCGCCCGAATAATTGGGTAAGTATCTGAAAAATATGTGACTCATTTTATGATTTCATCGTTATTATCGCCGCTAATGAAGTCGTAAACTTATGTTGATTTCACTTGTTTATGTATGTAAATAATTCACGTATATTCTTTTGTTTTATTTGTAACATAATTTACACACTTACCTATTTATTTAAACACAAGAAGCAATTTTTATTTTTTAAATTCTAATTCTAAAATTTGATCACTATCTGTCAATGTCAATGTCAAGGGGAAAACAAAATTTATGAACGGAAAATGAATGAATGATCTTTATTTTGATAATTTCGTCATAGGAAATGAGGCTTTTAAGTTTTCAAGTAAAGACAGGATTATTATACACATATTGCAGGATAGGATATTTATTCTCTCATCGTTCGCTAGAACAGCTGAATATTTTTTTTTTTAATCCTTTATGCCTGCCACACTCTTCTCATCCTTGGGGAGATTTGGCTATAGTTCTATACTCGTAGGTACCTACTTACAATGTATCTAATTTAGCTTGCTACACATCTCTAATCTGTGATCTAATTGGATCTAGCGTAGTGCTTACTGCTTATTACATAAATGGCGATGACAGATTTGAATGGAACCACGAGGAAAACAGCGAGTTTTCAAAGAAAAACCTGTGAAAATCAGGAAAAATCTTGGATTATTATTGTTCCGTTCGTGATTTTTCTCACGGCTGTCTCCCCCATTTGGAGAATTTTAAAATAATATTATGTCTTATGCACACGCATTCTGGGTTAACCTAGTTATGTTAGAGCACCACCCTTCGCCCTTAGACTAAACGCTGACTTAGTACTATTATCCCAGACGGTCAACAAGTATATCATATTACATTACATTGAATTCCGTGGTAAACACATAGATCAGATTACTCGTAAACACCTATATCGCTGACCAAGCGTCTAGACTTGTTATTCACCCTTTCAATATCATTGTAAGTGTTAAGTCAGCATAATTTCTCTATAAATATGTCTCACTGATTTGGAGACGTCATTCTTGAAGCATCTCCGACTCGATGCACAAGTCTCGCGAGTAAACTATCGTAGCGCCTCCAAATCGGTGCACAGTTTCTCGGTTTAATTGTTTATTTAATTCAAATGTAATTCTTTGTTTAAAATAAATAATTGTTTTTAAAAAATCTTTTATCGCGTTCCCAAATTTGACTGGCGCAGCCGGTAGGATCGTGCGTTATAAGCTGCGCTGTCTTTCGCGATTTCACAGGCATCAAATTTTGCTGGTCATCGTGTCTTCTGGCAGCTCAACAGCAGTACGATCCTCGAACCAAAGAAATAAGTCATCAGGGACGGTTAAAACGCTCGAGTATGGGAGTAGCGGTTGGTTGGTGAGTAAAACTTTTCGCCAAATTCCTTCCTTTACCCTCCCGTATTTTTCATTTAGATAGGCGTAACCAAGTGTCATTAAAGTGATCAAATCTCTCATATTTTGATTATTTGGTTTAGGTTAAGAAGAAAGCATCAAAATTTGCTTATTTTAAAGAAAAAGTTATTTTTTTATTGAAAAACGAACCATAAAGGTTAAATTTTAATTTTAAAGCTATTTTAATTGATTATTTTTAATTTTAAAGAGTTTTCTTTAATTTTATTGTATTTTCTCGTGTTTTTAGTAGGTTTTATTGAATTTTATTGTGTTTTATTGATTTTTATTGTGTTTCATTGAATTTTATTGTGTTTTAATTGATTTTTATTGTGTTTTCTTGATTTTCTTTCAGTTTTTACGTGTTTTTAAGTGAAATTCAGTGATTTTTTGTGATTAAAATAAATTATTTTCTCTTTTAAAATGGCTACAGAAAACATAATTCGCATACCATCGGAAATGGTAAAGCTTATTCCTCTTTTTAGTGGGGATACCAGACATTTAAATTTATATATTAGAAAATGTGAATATATAATTGAAAAATATCGTGGTGGCGACGAACAAAATTTATATGTCTACCACGTTATTACAAGCAGACTCACAGAACGTGCTGCTGCTTTAATTTCAGAAAGAGAAGATATTTTATCTTGGTCTGAATTAAAATTCGTACTCCAACAACACTTTGGTGATCCGCGTTCTGAAGAATGCGTAGGCATTGAATTAGAATCTTTAAAAATTAAATCCGGTGAAAATTATTTAGATTTCTGTGGAAGAATTCAGTCAGTTCGTTCCATGCTATTATCAAAAGTCAATTTGATACAGGACGAAAATTTAAAGCGGGCTAAAATAATAATTTATAATAACTCTGCTTTGAATGTTTTCTTGTACAATTTATCAGAGAGCCTCATCAGAATTGTAAGGTTAAAATCTCCTAAAACCCTGGAAGAAGCCTTAAGTATTGTTTTAGAGGAAGTTGATTTTCTGGAACAATTTAATATGAAAAATAAACTTAATAATAAATCCGTTTCAAATCCTTCAGGATTTAAATTTGGTAACACACAACCTCAACCTCAATCTTCTGGATTTAAACAATACATTGATAATAATCCTAAATTTAAATTTGGCCTTCAGCCTCAAGGACAATCCAATCAAAATGTGTATCGTCCTCAATTTGGATACCGTCCACAATTTGGTGCTCAGCCCCAACAACAATTCGGAGCTAGGCCTCAATTTGGTTATAAACCTCCTCAACAGTTTGGTTATAAACCACCTCAACAATTTGATTATAGACCACCTCAACAGTTTGGTTATAAACCACCTCAACAGTTTGGATATAAACCACCCATGCAATTCGGTTATAAACCTCCACAAATAAATAAACCACAAATGCATCCAACTGACGTGACCATGAGAACTGCACCACAACTTAAATTAAATGAATTAGAATTATGTAATAATAATAATGAAGAATTAAATTATGAACCAGATTACAATGAAGAATATTATGAAGATTTTTATAACGAACAAAATTATAATGAAGGTGAATTTGAAAATTTGGATTTCGATGAAAACCAGGATTTTCGGGACAGTGCCTCGATCCCGGACAAGAAATCTTAGAGTTAAATAGTAACCCAGATTTAAAATTACCTCACATAAATATTCCTGAACTAAACGCTAATATGATGATAGACACTGGAAGTCAGCGATCTT
The DNA here is from genome assembly GCA_918843915.1 of Notodonta ziczac. Taxonomy (NCBI): domain Eukaryota; kingdom Metazoa; phylum Arthropoda; class Insecta; order Lepidoptera; family Notodontidae; genus Notodonta; species Notodonta ziczac. The sequence goes on along the minus strand of OU974039.1, from coordinate 13,035,076 downwards.
TTATTAGTCCCTGGTTAGCTTATCAATATTTTAGTGAATTTATTCAGCAGGAAAGATTTCAAGTTGTTAGTACTCATGCATCCAGTATTCATAGTGAAGTCATTTATATACCTCTTTTACCAACTTTTAACAGTGAAGATTGGCATAAATTTTATTTATACGATGTAGATCCACGTTATGACGGTTTAATTGGAAACGATCTTTTAGAACAACTTGATGCTGTCATTGACTTAAAAAATCGTTTATTTAGAACTAAAACCACACAAATTCCTATTATAAATAATAATTTAAATTACATAGTTGATTTACCTTCTCGATCGGAGCGACGAGTTAAATTACCGGTAGATCAGTATTCAGGAAATGCAATTTTAAATTTTACAGAACTTGCTGATGGCATACGAATGCCTAGTGCCATAGTTAATTGCGTAAATGGATATGCATCAACTATAATTCAAAATGCATCGGAAAAAAATATGCGATTAACAGTTACACATCCTTTTTCAGTTATGGAATTTAATGAACCAGAAACAAATTTAAATACTATTGATTATATAAATAATTTTGAAATAGATCAATTACTTGAAGAAAATTTAAATAAACTCAGACTTAATCATATGAATAATGAAGAACGGTCTAAAATTTTTAAACTCTGTCAAGAATATAAGGACATCTTTTACTGTGATCAATTACCGTTAAGTTTTACAAATCAAGTCAAACATAATATTAGAACTAAAAATGAAGATCCAATTTATATCAAACCATATAGACAAGCCCCTGCTCAACAAGATGAAATAGCAAAACAAGTTGACAAATTATTAAATGATAATGTTATTCAAGAGTCTCACTCACCTTGGAGTGCTCCTGTTCACCTAGTTCAAAAAAAAATGGATGCTTCTGGTGAAATTAAATTTAGAATGGTCATTGATTATAGAAGGTTAAATGAAATTACTACAGATGATAAATACCCATTACCTAATATCACAGATCTTTTTGATAAATTAGGAAAAAGTTCATACTTCACAACTTTAGATTTGGCAAGTGGCTACCATCAGATAGAAGTAGAAGAGAAGGACAGACAGAAGACAGCCTTCAGCACACTAAATGGACATTTTGAATTTCTTAGAATGCCATTTGGCTTAAAAACAGCTCCTGCCACATTTCAGAGAGCTATGGATAATATTTTCAGAGGTTTGCAAGGTTTACATTGTATGATATATATGGATGATATTATAGTATTTTCAAATAGTTTAGAAGAACATATACAAAAATTACGCACAGTATTTGATCGCCTTAGAGCAACAAATTTAAAGGTTCAATTGGATAAATCTGAATTCTTACGTAAAGAAGTTCTTTACTTAGGACACACTATAACTAAAGATGGACTTCGACCAAATAATGATAAAATTAGAGCAGTCCTTAATTTTCCTCTTCCAAAAACCACAACAGAAATTAAAAGTTTTCTTGGTTTAATAGGTTATTACAGAAAATTCATTAAAGATTTTGCGCGTATAACTAAACCATTCACAATTTGTTTAAAGAAACGAAACCATATAATAATTGATCAAAATTATATTGACGCTTTTTATAAATGTAAGGAACTCCTTATGAATGCTCCGTTATTACAATATCCGGATCATGATAAACCTTTTATCCTTACAACGAACGCATCTAAAGTCGCGTTAGGCGCAGTATTGTCTCAAGGACAAGTCGGCAGTGACAAACCAGTTGCATATGCAAGCCGTACCCTTAGTGATACTGAGTCACGTTATAGTATGATCGAACGTGAATTACTTGCCATTATTTGGGCAGTTAAACACTTCCGACCATACTTGTATGGAAGAAAGTTTTTCATATATACCGACCATAGGCCGTTGGCTTGGCTAGATTCTCTTAAAGAACCAAGCAGCAAATTAACTCGTTGGAGATTAAAATTACAAGACTATGATTATTCCATTATATACAAATCTGGCAAACAAAATAATAACGCAAATGCGCTTTCGAAAATTAAAATAAATAAAATTAAACTAAATACAGACAATGACTCAATGATTGTAAATGTGGATAATAATAGTATAGAAAATAATAAAGAATTAGAAATATCAAATATTAACGAACAAATCAGAAAACTTAAAGAACTCATAAATACCTTAAAAGATGAATTGAAAGAAATAGCAATTCTTAAAACTAAACTTCATAAATCTTCAACGAAACCACAATCTGATACAACCAATCCTATAATTCGTTTAAATAAATCAAAAACTAATGAAACTTCACAAGATAAATCTATGATAACTAAAGATTTAAACAAAAGAAAAGGAAAAGTCAAAATTAAAAGACAGGAATTATAAAAACTGCAATACATAAAAAATAATTTTACATGCTTACTTCAAATTGGATTTGCACAAGTGAGAAGGTTAAAGTTTAATTAAATAAAATCAAACACCTTTTGCAGGTGGTGCTTGATGCTAGTGACCGCGTTGCCGACGTTGGCCCTTCATCTACAATCCCTTCAACAAAATCCTGGAATACTTCCTATTAAAGTTGGTGAAGCATTTCAACAAATAGATTATTGGACCATAATTAAAGTTATTAACTTAGATAAAATTAATGATGATTTACAATTACTCTATAATAATTATAATGAATTTAATGCTATAGTACAAAGGAATGATCCAAAAGAATATCCAAAAGATTTTTATAGTATTAAATTACATACAGACTTTGTGAGAGACATTACTATTCAAAAATATCAACAATTAGTACCTCACCGTTTTAAGAGAGGCATTTTAAATCCATTAGGTTCCCTCATCAAATTAATTACGGGAAACCTTGATAATGATGACGCTCTTAAATACGATACAATTATTTCACAATTGCAAAACGATCAGACTGTAACAAATAAAAAGTTAACTTTAATTACTAAAATGTTGGATGGATTTATAAACGTCACAGATACGTTCTATCAAAACTCAATTATTCTGGAAACTCGCCTTAAGAAAGTTGAATCATTGTTGAAAGAATTAGCGATTAAAGAGAATAAATGGGTTTATTCAACATACATCATAGAATTGTTTAATATATTTATAAGTAGTTTCCGTACTATTTTCATAAAATTAAGTGAAATAGAAACCGCTTTAGCATTAAGTAAAGTCTCTGTATTACATCAATCTATCATAAACTCTACTGAGTTATTATATCATTTAAGGATTATTTCTAAAACAGATAATTTAATGTATTCTCCTTCAGAGGAAAACCTTATTAAATTAGAGGATACAATAGAAGTAAAATCATTCCTTAGGAAGAATCAGATCACTTTTATAATGCATATACCTTTAGTTGAGAATTGTACATATAACTATTTTAAAATGTATTCCATTCCTATTTTCCACCAATTCCAAAATAAAACCTTTTCTATATTTCCTCAACATCCTTACCTATTGGCGAAAGGGATGAAATACCTTCCAATCGTGAAGCCATGTCGCCCGCTTGCTGCTGGTGACCAGTTCCTGTGCACAGATGACAACAAGGCCCAATATCCAGAGCCTACCTGCATAGAACAGCTGATGAAATTCAAAGTCAACCTCACCAGCTGTGTACCTCATCAGATTCAATTGGAAGAAATAAGAGTACAAAGAGTAGATGCTGACAATTGGATAATCTACAGTCAGATTCAAACCACACTCACTAAAATTTGTGGTGAAGACATAACCAAGCAACCTTTCCTTGGTACTTATCTCATTACTCTTGATGAACCATGTAATCTAGAAATTCAAGGCATCCAGATACAGCATCATCGCATTATAGAAGAAGCAGAAGATATAACAGCAATTCCTGTCATCACCTTACCTCAACTTCACATAGAAGAAGAAGGAGTATCCAGTACACCTGTCCTTGACATGAAAGGGGTCAGCCTGGACGCTCTGACCTACATGTCTCACGCACTGAAGAATAGTGATGTGATACAAAGTGTTTTTTCTAAAAATAATGTTAGCTTCAGTGAGTGTTTAGGTTATATTAGCCTAAGTTTATTGGCTATTAGTTTTACAGTTTTAATTGTTTATTTAAAGTTTAAAAATAAGTTTTTAAAGTTTTTGCAAAATCATCGGAATTCTAAAAAACATAATTCCGATAATTTCGCTCTTAAGGAGGGAGGAGTTATGTTAGAGCACCACCCTTCGCCCTTAGACTAAACGCTGACTTAGTACTATTATCCCAGACGGTCAACAAGTATATCATATTACATTACATTGAATTCCGTGGTAAACACATAGATCAGATTACTCGTAAACACCTATATCGCTGACCAAGCGTCTAGACTTGTTATTCACCCTTTCAATATCATTGTAAGTGTTAAGTCAGCATAATTTCTCTATAAATATGTCTCACTGATTTGGAGACGTCATTCTTGAAGCATCTCCGACTCGATGCACAAGTCTCGCGAGTAAACTATCGTAGCGCCTCCAAATCGGTGCACAGTTTCTCGGTTTAATTGTTTATTTAATTCAAATGTAATTCTTTGTTTAAAATAAATAATTGTTTTTAAAAAATCTTTTATCGCGTTCCCAAATTTGACTACCTTGTAAATATTTAAGCCTACAAAATAACTGATCAGGTTAAAATTTGTGATGCACTTTACCCACCGATTGTACCTAACTATCGGCTGAAAGGACCACTGAACAATTACCTATTTAAGAAGAAACCAGGCTAGGACCCTATTTATTTGTGCTATATTATGGCTATATCGGCTAAGAGAGAGCACATGTTTGGTTATATGCCGTGCTAACGCGTTGTAAACCAAGTCGGAATGGTGCATGTGACAGTACGTCAACTGCGCGCAGGCGCGGCCCGGGACTCGCTCCGGGACCGTTTCGTACCTCCCCCACGTTTTTAGTGATGGGGATTATCGAAAGTAGGAATAATCGAGTATGATTTGTCAGCCTCGGCATCGTTAAAAACAATTAATTTTTAATAATAATTTATTCATTTTCCTATCGCTTCCTGTTGGCCCTGGTATACCTAAGTATCCTATTTAACGACCTGAACGTGTAATGACGACATAGCTAATTTATTATGATAAGTGAGGAAACAATCCTCGTGTGCACGTGTGGTGCTAAGTAAGTGGCACGCCCAGATAATGATTTTGCATTTTGTAAAAGGCGTCTGAAGGAATTAACAGCGTCATGATGAACATCTTGTAGAAATGAATTGAGTGGCGATGGGCTCACTGGACTCAACATATATGATATGTGCTCAGTATTTCCTATTGATCAAGTGCTAGATACTTATTTAAGAGGCGTCAGTACAATTGTATGTACCTAGGTCTTTAACAGGCAGATTTTAAAGGCAAGAGATCACATGGGCGCTATCCAACACGGTGGACGGACAGACCTCATCAAATCCGTGACACACTCAACCGTGAACGATTGCTCTCACTTAGCCAAACATAGACCCACATGGCGACATATCGTACGAGCAGCGGTGGCACAAGAACCGACCGTAACATGACCACGACCGCTCTGACAAGAGTTCTCCGACTTAGATGAAGGTACTTTAGCATCAATGTTAAAGAAGCATTGCGATATAAAGCGTTCGCAACCCTCGCCTACGATCAGATGAAACGCGCCCAGCACTACAATGCACCATTTTCAAGGCCACATCTTTCGGAGTTAGGTCCGAGCCAGCAGTAGGCTGCGTGCAGCCGGCGGGGTCGCACGATGTCAAGCTCGCTATGACAACGCCACGCGACCAACGTCCCACCGACACTGTCGAGTTGTTGCCGTTGAAGTCGGCGTTGGTCAACAACTACAGGGACGATGACGCGTACTACCCGCCCGCCAACAACAACAACCCTTCCGGCTCCAGCCAGCAAGACTATACGTTATTATCAAAGCGGACGCCGGCCTCTAAAAGGTATTTAATTTTGTACGATTGTGGTTTTTGGAAATAGCAATTACATTGATAGGCTTGAAAGCAGTAGGAATTACTAAGGAATTTTTAGTAGGACATAGATACGTAATTATTGAAACCTTGAAGTTATTTTAGAGGATTGAATTGTTTAATTCATGTAGGTATGTAGATTCCATGTGTTTTCCTATTATCTAAATAAGGACTAGGACCGACCTATATATGATCGGCTAAATGTGGGTGCACCTCAGCCTTTTCGGGAAGTTGAAGTGGTCTCCTCAAAACGGTTTGTTTAAAAGTTGTTTCTTTTTGGTCCGAAGGTATACCTATACATATTGGATATTAATTCAGTGACATTTTGCTACAAAAACACGTACAAAGCTTTATCGTAGCTGAGCCCGCGACTTCGTCCGCGTGGAATTTTGGTCCTTTCTTAGGGGATGTCTACGTCATAACATCTACCTGCATGCCAAATTTCAGCCCGATCCGTCCAGTGGTTTGGGCTGTGCGGTGATAGATCACTATGTCAGTCAGTCAGTCAGTCACCTTTGAGTTATATATATTTAGATAAGGACTTCTTCTAAAACCGTACGTCCACATCCATCCCAATTTGTCCCCAGATTACAGCGCACGGTGCAGCCGGCGCCGACGCCGATGCTGACGCTGTGCGGCGCGCCGCCCCCGTCCCGGAAGCGGGAAGAGATGACGGCGCTCGCCAACCTGAGGAAGAAGGTGTCCCCAGCGCTGCTGCAGCCGGACAGGTGAGTTTTTAAACAAGTAAATATACTAGGTGAAACAGAAAGAAAATCTTAAACTATCGTTTTACGGACAGTTGAAGTACTAAAGGTTTTGTAGACTTATGAATTCTTTCAACAGCTTTATCCCTGTAACACCTTTGAATTATCAAGTTTCCTCCAAAGCTGATAGTTTAAGAATTACAAAATTATGTTTTGAAAAAAAAGTACACCTTTCTGTTTCAACCTGTATATATTTTTTTATCAAAAAATGTCCCCAAAAGAGCGCACGGCCTACCCGATGTCAAACAGTTACCGTTATAACAACTCACTACACGAGGAAATATAATATCTTACTACACGAGGACTTGGGAATGATACAGCGTTTGTATTCAAATATAAAGAAACACTTTATTAATCCACAACCTTATCCTTTCTGCGCTGCCAATCAAGTGTCCGTTTTCTTGTCGAGCAACCGGCTAAGCGCCCCTCTCCGTTCCGCCATCTTTTTCATCCCCACCACAGAGTGACGTCGTTTTTATTTTAAACAGGAAGTTGCCAACTCAAATATAAAACTGAATAACAAAATCGACAAATCAAGTCGTTTAACAACTACATAAATAATTGATAACTAATATAATGACAAAGTAAACTATGTACCCTAACACCGTGTACCCTATAGATGCTTGCAATACCAATAGCATAGCTCGTAGGTTGCCGACCTAATGGGAAGGGGATAAAGGGTAGCGAAGGGAGTGGTGATAGCGTGATAGGGTAATACTACTCCGGAGGAGCCAGCTCCAGTCGTCAGAAACTTTCCGCCAGCAGTGCAGCCTAGGGGGCAGGGCTAGACATAGGGGTCTACAGAAAAATGTCAACAGTCGGAGTTTCCTCTTGTGTGAATGGTGGAGGATCATGTGTCCAAGTTATTGTGTGACATGTCCAGTACGGATAACAATGTTGTCAGTGACAGACGACGCGATATATCCTTGAGATGACGCCACGATACTGCGTGAATGTTCGTAGAAATTTATCAGAATTGTCTTACTTGTAAATCTAAAGCTTTTTATCTTAACATGAGTCAGCGTCTTGTTGATACGAGATTTCCAATTAAGCTTGTTCTCATAATAAAGCTAGTTTAGGCCGGAGCATAATTCGCAGTTGAAGTTCTACGATGTTTCTCTTTGGCTATGCGGGGGCACGCTCCGCTGTCTGTCTCTGAACACATAATTTACATTGGGTGTATGTGTTTAATGCCTTACGTCCCCAGACATATCTTACGTCATACCTAACCAAATGTATTACATAAGTACCTAAATAATTTAGCCCTTTTGACGTCCCACTCCTGGGCACAAGACTCCCCTCAACACGAAGGGGATCCAGGCCAGAATCCACCACGCTGGCCCAGTGCGGGTTGGCGGATTTCACATGTCTTTCTAGAATTGGTTAGATCTTCTAAGACATGCAGGTTTCCTCACGATGTTTTCCTTCATCGTAAGCAAGTGATAATAATATAGAAATTATGATTCGCACATAGATTACGAAAAATCCAGAGGTGCGAGCCGGGGTTTGAATCCAAGACCTAGTGCCCGCAAGACGCGTGCTTTAACCAAACGTCTATTACTGCTTTTCCTATTACATTACATACCTATTACGGTGAAAATGCTTGTACTAATTTGTCAATCGATTGTTTTGGAAAACTAGTCGTTTATTAGTAGGATTATTCAAAAGAAAGACGCAGTGCGGCGCTTTTCTGTTAGATTGAGCGTTTGGCTTGGTAATGGGTAGGTACATGGTTATTTTCTGTTCTGTTCTTTCAGCTTTCAGCCTATAGGTTCCATCAGATTTTTTTCTAGTAGATACCTACCTATCTACCTATTTTTAGCATTTACCATCGCGGCATACAATAATTCATAGCTTATTTTAATAACACTTTATAGGTAAGGTACACAGGTAGCTCGTAATAAAAATCACTAAAGGATAATTCCAAAATTATATAAAAAAAATTGTAAGCTTTCAAAGTACCTACGTACTCGATTTAGGAAACTCTTCCTTCCCGCAACTGAAGCTTATGCAGAGAGCTGAACAGGCACCCTGTAGGTATTTAGGTATAGGTAGGCACCTTTGGATACCGGGCCGGTACCTCACCTTGAACCATGAATAGAATTCTATTAGGGTGGAACACGCAATGCGAAATGGTGAAATTGCCGGATTGTTTGCTAAATAAGTTTGCTAAATGTATATTTGGTTAGGATATTTTTGTGATAATAACATTGAGGTAGTAAGTACTTAGGTACAGTCAACAGTAGAAGTAGGTGACATTTTTTTTTCTATCGTGAATGATGAACGACGTTAGTGAAATGTTGTGAAATGTTTCCAGGTTTGCCGCTCGTTTGGCGCTGTGATTCATGCGTAGGCCGCGGCTCACTGCACGGACTGCACTTGTGGTTGCAGGTTCGACTTCTGCCGGGGTAAAATTCAGAAATGGCCTTTTCGTAATTTGCTCTGGTCTGGGTGTCTCTGGGTTCGCTCCCAGTCCATTGTACGGCACCCATAGTACAAGCGTTCCTTAGGTTGGGACCATACAGTTGGTGTTTCAGTATGGCAAATTTTTTAAAAAACGGAAGTACCAACTTGGATTAAATCAACAAACGCTTATAAAACACAACGTAGCTACTTGCGTTGCGTAGTACTACTAACTACTTATATATGAGCAGAACGTTATAGTAGGTAGGTTGGTATTTGAAATGAACAAAATAAATACATTATATTTATAGTATGACACATTATGATCTCTAGAGTAAACGATCACACAATATCAGTGTTTAGCAATGTGATTATTTTGGATATTTAAAACACCAAGATGCTTTTGATGTTGACTGTACTAATAATATTACTAACAACGCGCTAACTGAGAGAAAATTGTGAGCTTTTTGTAGAAGTTACTTAGGTATTTCCTGATTGTAATCCCACACCTTAATTATATTTATTACCTAACGCCCTGCTGTTTTGGTGTTTTTTACGATAGGTGAGAGAATTATTTTTTTATATTTAATAGAACGCCTCGGGTCACCAAGGCCGCACTGGGTATAATGTGAATTTTGGCAAATCCTTGCGGGACGGGACTCCTTGATTAGATATTCATTATTAGCTAGGAGCTACTGACGCGGTTTGCGGAAACTGATCCCGGCGGCGTCATTATTAGGGATGTGCCACCGTCCATTGTAGCAGCTTCTGTTTACCCCTGGATAAATAGAATCATTAGGAGTACATGGAAATTATGGTTTTACGTGACTATATATCAGTTACATAGATGTGTCCATAATTATGAAGCGTTATGGACACTTGATCTACTGTTTCTTCTTCTACTTGTGTTTCGTTTTGATTCTGATTTACTTACCAAACGAATCTTATTTCGTTCGCAGGAACTCAAACAGAAATGACAACGAATCAACAAACAAGAATAACAACGAAGAACAGCTTGACAACAGACCAAAACTTTTACAAAAGGTAAGTACCTACTTACTGATTCGCAAAACTAAGCATAAACATTCTAAGCATAGTACTTATAGATAAGTCCGTTACCGCAAAGTTACGCATATAAGGCGTCGTCCCTCGTAACATCGATATTGGGGACAAGAAGTCTTATCTATATACAAAAAATACCAGATATTTTATTCGCGTACCGACATCAACACCTGCAGGTACAAACCGAGACAGTTATAATAACAAAGTAGGTAATATTATGAGGTTGCTAAACGGGCCGTGACCTTGACCTGGGGGACGCGGAAACATTTCCGCGACCTTAGAACTTGCCCGGGGCGCGATTTTGTCATGGAACACGATATAAAAATATGCGCTCGCCAAAGACCTTTAGTTCGTTATAAAAATAGAAAATAGGAAGTAAGTTCTTAAGTACTTAGTTATTGACTATTGAAAATCCTCGGTCTGCATATTAGAGATTTCCACTAACACTTAGTTTCGTCCGAAAGCCATGTTCCGAAAAAGTAAACGAACACCGGTCTATCCGCAACAATTACGTAGTACCATCTCTTGATGGTTAGGTTATAGGGTTTTTGACATTTCCAGATTTGTCTGAGTGAGTGTACCTACCTACTTGTAAATTTAGTTAATTAAGTATTATATTAACTATACATTCGTACTATTCGTAATTCTGGCCTTGGGGCGTAATCAAGGCACAGGGTGTGAATGATGGACGACCGGCCCCACTGTGGGTGGCTCCTACCCTTGATACTGATGGATGGAGCAGCAGCACACAGCCTCTACACTACCATTGTGATAGGCACTTCGATAATCATTACGTAGACGGTTTTTTATTGGTTCTTCAACACACGACGACGTAAATTAAGGGTTTTTATTAAGATTGCCGCCATTGTCTCCCACCCATTGTATGTAATTCAAAGTCAAAGTCAACTTAAATTACTTTGCGCGGTTTTTTGTGTGTTACTTAGTATACCTTTTATTAATTTACGTTATGAGTCTATATCCGTGTTCTATAGTATATCGCCGAGATGATTATGTTGTGTCTGTAATCAGTTTAGATATTGCGATACATGTCATGCTTCTTCTTGTCTAATGCCAAAACCTTTGTTAAAAAACTGTGCCATATAAATAATTACAGACTATGCGGTACCTCCGGTAACTGAATTTCTAAAATAAAGCTACCTTCATCCTAAGCATGATATCGCTCGTCATCGCCAATTCATTTATCATTAGTCAGACAAAATTGCGAAACTAATTTCATTCGCCGATTCTGGGGGCCAGAAATACCGAACCCTCGCAGTTGCCGATAGCAAAAAGCTGTTCACTTATACTCACATAGCGACCTTGACTTAAAACGTAGCAGACTAGCTAGCGTAAAACTTTTCAAACTATTTACATACCTTATATTTATAAGTGTTGTGGTCCACACGAAAACAATGCATTCCGGGAGTTCACGACCAATTCCTAGTGATGAAGTGCCACTAAATCCTGATTTAAGGGGTTCCATCGCGCTGGGCATTCGAGATTTTACGTGAAAATTGTTACATTCTTAAAATTCTGCTTCCTAGAATATAATATTTACTAATGGGATTTATGCTATATCGGTTGTAGAAATTCACGTCTAGTTTCAACTTTTTGTAATAATCTCGTATGAACAATAAGGTAAAAGATAAGTTTTGGGCTAATGCGCCATGATTTCCAAACCAAAGTGATTGTCTTCCCAATAATCTGTTGTTCTTACAAAAAAAATATAGTCACGCAACCCACTCCAAAGATTTACTGTTATAAAATATGTTTAGCTTAGGTGCATAACTCCACGGAATTTGTGCGCTATCATCCCCTCAGAAAAATTGAAACGCTCGCCTGTTGGCAGCGTGCCTGTTCGCTGACCTTTTCTCTTATGCAAAGCCGAACCAATTTATTAGTTGGAGGTGGGCAATACATTCCAAGATTTCAGAGAAGTCTAATAGAAGCTATACCCAATTGAATACTGCTCATATATATGTATACAGATGACTGAGAAGTTAGCATGGCCATGAAGAATTTTTATAAAACTAAGCTTTGTGCTGACTTGTGCTACGTTGACCTGCAATCGCGACTCTCGATCTAAAAAAATAAAGCGGCTATCAGATAAAAACCATTTTTGCACCAGCATGGCTATTTAGTTTTTTCGAAAATCTGAAACTTGTGCCAGAATGTGCTAGACTTGTGCTGCATACCGTCCTTGATTATCTCAATAAACAAGTGGCATCAGATAAAAAACAATTTTCTAGACCAGCGAGGCCGTTTACGTTTGTGTTTACGAATTTTTTATGATTGTTACTTGATTGAGATCCCTGTCATCCCCCAGACTGCCGAAATCGTGCAATAGGTGATAGGTCCCCCGACCTACCACCTGATTTCCGCTAGTGCGCCTCCTACCTCTCCTCCGCACAACAAGTCAGCACAAAGCTTAGTTTTATAAAAAAACAAAATGGCCGTGCTAACTTCTCGGACATTATATACAGCGGGCTCAACCGGAGTAGTGGCACAATTTCAAGGAAGATCAGCGTATTTCGTACGATAAGTGAGAAAGCCGGAAGCCCAATCCCCTCCCTTTCCCCCCTCTTTAAGAAGTTCTTTCAAAAGGCTATGTTAGCTGTTTTTTTGATGGCTAATGGAAATAGATCATAAGATAAGTACCTATATACTGTTCTGTGTCACACAGCACTCAAATGTTGAGCTAAATGATACGTAAAAGTACGTGGCAAATAAAACCGCAAAGCCTCTGAAGTATCTCACAAATGAGGTCGCGCCCCTCGTTTTAAGTCCAGTTCTTCAGCGTCTTCGCGGCTCAGCGCACTCGGCTGACGCCGGTTTCCTCCATTTCTTGCAACTCAACTTTAACAATTTAAAGTTAAGGACTTTTTAACTATAAGCTTTGTTCCTTGTTGCTAATGGCTAAGTCTTATAACTGGTTAACAACAACCGCTAAGTACTTATATTATTTTAAATAACTGAATTCCCAATTCATGCTTTTTTATTTTATCTAGGTTGCTATTAATTACTTATGTACCTTATAATGGTGCAATTATATCGCTGTTCTGAAAACAACTGACCTCGCTGGAGATAAATTGAAATATACTATACAGGTAGGTATTACAGCACTAGGCTCAGAGGTGAACCAACCCAGCCAGGGCTCGAGGGAAACCCAGCTATACGAACTTTATACTGCAGATCATTCCCCAGTGGCTTGCTGGCTCGCCTTTCTGAGATCTTTTGTTGTAAGTAAGCAAATTGAATTTACTTTTGTGATTCTATTGGGATTTAATATTTCGTTTTAATGAAAAACAATGTTTATTTAGTTAATAACTTTTAAGTAATTAACTGATAATAAAATTGATATCAAGGTCTTTAGGTATTATTTTAAAATATAATATAATCCGAGTATAATCTTAAGCATTCGATTAATATTTAAATAAAAACGGAAACAAAAACACGCAATAAAACCAATTGTAGTGGCTACGTAACGGAAGCCTCGCGTGCTGCGAACCAGCAAGGGCGCGAGCGGGTTAAGTTTTGAACTGCATGTTTGATTTAATGAGGTCGCATGGGGTAGAAAAAGGTAAACGGTAACATAGGGGTGAAATATCTTGATGGCAGGAGATATAAATCAATCACAGAGAACACGAGACTGAGAGAGAATGACAGTGGTTTTATTAAAAAATACCTACCTAGAGATTTATCACTAAATATTATAAAACAAAGTCGCTTCCCGCTGTCTGTATGTCCCTATGTATGCTTAGATCTTTAAAACTACGCAACGGATTTTGATGCGGTTTTTTAAGTAGATAGAGTGATTCAAGAGGAAGTTTTATATGTATAATACATGCATAATATAGTAGAGTACACTGATAATTTTAGAGGTTTCTTGCGCCCGTGCGAAGCCGGGGCGGGTCGCTAGTTTATTATAAAAACTTGTGCTTAAAATTTAGTTTCGATTAAAGTTCTGTCAGTCGAATAATCAAAATGATACTGTATCTATGTATGAAGTAGTATCAAATTACTCACAGTAGTGAGTAATTTGATACTACTTCGCTTTTCGTTGTCTCTATGCAGTGTTAAAATTTAGGCAGCCGTCATGAGTTGTGTTTGAGTACCTATTTGCTGTCACATTGAAGATTTCAGTACTTGCAGTTTTGGTGTTGGGGCGTTTACATTTTCGTAGCGAGACAGGTTTGGTGATTGATGACTGTAGGACTTGATTATTCAGTATTTTGTGGCTGGTTACCTATAGGTAGCTGCAAATTAAATTACTGAAGTGTGAGACGCATATATTTGAATATTTTGCAGACTATAAGTAAGTACTAATATGTAAATGGAAAACGCTGGGGTGGAATTTATTGATCGCTTGCATTCAAAGAAAATGATAATTAAAATAATTTATTTGCTTGTATTACCCAGTATGGAAATCGTTTTTGAAAAAATATCTTATTGATACTTCAATATAATTATATTTTCATCATAATGTTTGTATTATATATCAGCATAATAAGTATAGACAATATATTTATTTCAATTTCTCCGATAATATAGATAGGTAACGTTACCATAAGGTACCTATTATGAAAAATTGCGTTAGTATCAATGCTAAAATCTGAAGGTACACAGCAATGCCTTCTCTCACGATTTGGTGTTAAGTACTTTTAATATTGTCACCCAGGTTCTACTATCTAGGCCAGTCAGCATGGTGGTGCAATGGAGCGAGGTGCGAACTGCCTGGCAGGACAGCGACTTCATCACCGAGTGCCTGTGCTGGCACAACGTGTACAGGCAGAGGCACGCAGCGCCGCAACTATTTATGGCACCCGAGGTATTTACAACTGTTATAGTTTTAAACCTGTTGAGTCCCACGATGGGCGCCAATAACATTTTGTTCATTGCTAAGAACACCGAATTAACTTGGTAATCAATAGATCTATTCCAAAAAAACACGACAATCTCCAGATCGTTCGTTTTTCTGTCACTAAGTGGTATATAAACCAAGCTTATTAGAAATCAATATCGTAGGACCCACGTCGGGCGCCATGTGAATATTAGGTCGTAGAATTCTAAAACTCGGCGCTATCTTATATATATGTCGCCGCCAACTAGCTTAATTCGCCGTTCAATTAACAGCCTAGGCACTTAACTAAACGGCGCCGTTCAACTACTTAGTGGCCTGAATGATATTCAGTCATTTGATCAAACAGCTAGGCAAATGACTTGGATCTATGACGTTTAACTACTTGCCTAGCCATTTAATTACCTGCCTAGCCTGTTCATTTCAAATTAGTTCTACTTTCGGCAGAAAGTGGCGCTAGGTGGGAACCTAGCGCCGAAATTCACCAAACTGTCTATATTCTCTTTGGTTAATATGGCGTCGGAAAAAAAATAAAATAATGGAATAATTTTATTAGGTGCTTAGGTTTTTTACGATTTTTTTTAGATCCACCGAATCTATTTGCCGGGTGGGGTTTCTGTGGGGTCATAAAAAAAATAACCCTAACCTAAACCCGTCCAGGTCGTTCTGCTTGGGTAGTATTTTGAAAAAGTTTTGTAGTACTTAAATGTCAACCACTTACCTAAGCATTATAGCCAGCCAGTTTATTAAATGTTGTAATAGACGATACGGCTGAATATCATTTAGGCCGTTAGTTGAACGGCGCTGTTTAGTAAAGTGCCTAGGCTGTTAATTGAACGGCGAATTAAGCTATTTGGCTGCGACATATATATAACTCAATGGTGACTGACTGACTGACTGACATAGTGATATCAACGCACAGCCCAAACCAATGGACGGATCGGGTTGAAATTTGGCATGCAGGTAGATGTTATGACGTAGGCATCCGCTAAGAAAGGATTTTGATTAATTCTACCCCCAAGGGGCTGAAATAGGGGATGAATAAACCCGAAATTTTTGTTAAGTTAAATTACACGTGGACGAAGTTGCGGGCACAGCTAGTTATTAATAATAGTATTAAATATTGCCAGACTGACACACTTACTGTATAGTCCCAAACTAAGCAACGCTTATTTATACTATGGGTACCATACAATGGACTGAGGGCGATCCCAGTGACACCCAGACCTGGGAAAATTGCGAGAAGGCCATCTCCGAAATTTGCCCCGGCGGGAATCCTACGCTCGAACCACTGCGCCAAGCGGTACTTTTATATCTACTTACTTCGTTTTTTAGCTGTGTGACTATGCGCAAGCTTGGGCGAACCACCTGGCTCACACGAACAGGTTCCACTACAGGTACGACCGCGACGTCGGCCAGAATCTTTACCAGCGGCCCGTTAGCAATATCCAACCAGATGTGACAGGTGGGACTACTCAAACAACTTATCCAATTGTATAGTGCCTTTTACCGTTTACTTTCTTTTTGTATTGGAGACGGCTTCCCAGTTTAACCGTTCTGATTAGACGCAGTCGCCATCCTGAGATCCAACTAATAGGAAGACTGAATTTTAGACTTCTGAATGATGCCCGGAACGGTGCATTCAACGAGTAATTCAGTTTAACGTGCCGACGTATAAACTGAGTCTCTGAAACAAGTCTGGCGACTTCTGTGTATACCAGACATATGTCCTAGAACGTTGTCAGGATCACATACTTATACAGGCTGAAACAGAAAGGGTATACTTCAAAACTGAACTTCTTAATTCTAAAACTATCAGCTTTGGAGGAAACTTGAAAACAAAAGGTGTTATAGGGACAGGTACAGCTTTTGACATATTTCATAAGTCTACAAAACCTTTAGTACTTCAAGTGTCCCACAAAGCCGATAGCTTTAGATTTACAAAGTAAAGTTGTAAAATAGTACATATACCCTTTCTGTTTCACTAGTACTTAGGTAGACCTTAGGGGACATGTTTATGAGTGAAGTGACATGCAAAAGCTAGGTCACTTTAGCTGAAAGCTATAGCTAAGTCAGTCGGTACTTAGCTTCTTCTTACTGACTTTTTTGTGTATCCAGGTCAAGAAGTGTCTTCCTATTGGTACGCGGCTGTGCGGCAGTACAATTTCTTCAAGGAGTCGGACGTGCTGCACGCCAATGTCAACGCAGGTAGGTACCTATCTATATGGCTTTTCAACAATGAGAAGCATTCCAATTAATTGAAATTGAGTTGACTTAAGTAGGTACTTCATTGTATGTAAATGTTGAAATATTGAAAAATATTTCTTGAAAAAGTGGTGAGTAAATGATACTTAAGTATGAAGTGCATATAACTTGTACCATTTCTTTTTGGAATTTAATTAATTGCGTGGAAATCAAACTTATTCTAAAAGATTTGGGCGTTATACGAGTATAGTTGTAATAGGTATTCCAATAAGACTGTCATAGAATATTTTAACGGTTTGTCCAGGTCACTTTACCCAAATGGTGTGGGTGGCGACCACCTTTTTCGGCGTGGGCAAGGCCCGCTCCCGGGACGGCAAAGTTATTGTAGTGGCCAACTACTCCCCGCCCGGCAACTACTCCGGACAGTTCGAGGCGAACGTGCTCCCCCCACTGCCGGAGAACTTCCCCGAGCTGCCGCCGCCGCCTGAGCACTGACGGCGGTTCTCTATACGAGGCAGGAGGCTCAAGATTGACGCTACGATGAACAAGTGAAGACCTCAGATATTGGTGATAACGGATTACGTTGCATTTGATAGAAATTGGTAGTTTATTTTAACTGATGACGTAGGTAATTTATAAAGATACCTACCTACTTACACCGTCCAAAGCCAACGAAACAGTAACCTATTTATTAGGATCACTACAGTACAGTGAAATGAAAACATTTTTATCACTTTTCGTACGTGTGCGTAGGGCTGAGTATTAGTAAGTTTATATTTGAGTTTAGTTTACTTGTGTTTATTATTATCGCCAGACTGACACACTAACTTTATGGTCCCAAATTAAGCAATGCCTGCACTATGGGTACCGTACAATGGACTGGGGGCGATCCTAGTGAAATTACGAAAAAGCCATTTCCGAAATTTGCCCTGGGGGAATCGATCCCGCAACCACCATGTACAGTGAGCCGACCGGCCTACGCTCGAACCACTGCGCCAAGTGGTCGTTAACTTTTACTTTGTTTACA
This sequence comes from Notodonta ziczac, assembly GCA_918843915.1. Lineage (NCBI taxonomy): Eukaryota > Metazoa > Arthropoda > Insecta > Lepidoptera > Notodontidae > Notodonta > Notodonta ziczac. The sequence goes on along the minus strand of OU974039.1, from coordinate 13,016,820 downwards.
TTAAGGTACTAAATGAGAGTAAAATATAAATCCAAATTAGCTGAGAATTTCTAAAACTATTCCTAATCATAAAATATCTTTGTCATGTCTAATAGCGATAGCCGATTAGTTAAACACTTGTCTTGCGGTCACAAAGTAAACATCGTGAGGAAATCTACATGTCTAAGAAAATAACTAATTCTTGAAAGGCAAGTGAAAAAGGCCAACCTGTACTGGGCCAGCGTGGTGATTATGGGCTGAATCCCTCTTGTATTGAGAGTAGGCCGCTTCTCAGGAGTGGCACATGAATAGGGCTAAATTATAATCTATTTCTAATATACCACCAGATTAAGATGCACCAAAATGTATCCGTCTCCGCATTTCACGCATCGCCGTCCGTAGATTGCGACTGGCTTTTGAGTCGTCCAATCTCGTCAACGCTTTTAAGGCATATTTATTGGTTGAAACTCTTTATGACGTTTTACGCAACCTAGGTAGGTAGAGTGATTCGCAAATAGAACCCTGAGCGTAGCGAGGGATTCAATCCATACTCGCGCTACAACTTTGCAGCTTTGTATAACGAATAGCCCTTTCATCTCACAAGGCTTATTTTGTTCTTAGAGTAGATCTCATTTAGATATGTCTTGTTTTATAGCATAGTTACCTAGATCACTTCGTGGTATATGGTACACCAGAAGTCTGTGGGTAGGCCTTTGCTGTAGGTAAACCCTTTGGACTTAGGTATGGTCTAAAAACAACGCAAAATTTATGTACAAAGTTAAATAAAGTTCAGGACAGCGCAAAGCGCCGATTGCAAGTAGTCTTCTTCGCTTCAATATGTAACTTAGCAAATTACATAGGTAATGCAGTCGACGCTTTCCGCCATTTTGAGTGAAAGACACTTTCAGTCTGATTGTTAATAAAAGTTCTACAATTACAAACACAAATAATTGGTCGCATAAATATTAGGATACTTACTAAAACGGTTGTTATGCCCGAGCTTGGATTGATAACGTTTTAGAACAAACAAGCAATATGTTAGGCACCTTATACGCACATAGTAAGTATTTTAGAGAAAAATTTAAATTAAGTTTAAGGGCGTACTTAATTACATAAAATTAATTTGAGTGAATTTTAATTTAAGTACATTGATGTACTTACTTACTGGGAAACATTTTATCTAATAAGATTTGATATAACTTGTCTTACATTAAAGCTTCAGCTTCGTTATACGCGCCCCAATTGGAATGATTATACACGGATTTGTTTACGCACATACAATAATACTATTAATAATAACAATGAGTCAACGCATTTAGCTACATTAAATATGGTGACAAAACCAAAGTAATTATTATAAGTAGAAGTATTTAGATAAAATGTTAGACATAGAAATGTTGCTCTTCCTTTTTTCTAAATACCCCGTCTTCCTGAAAGGTTGATGATTAAATATAATGTACAATTGTTAAGTTTATCTTGTTATACATGTACAATGCTTTATGAGAGTTTAATGTTAAGGGAATGAATGATCCACGGGTATATTGCGTCTAATTTTACAAGATAGCTAAAGGTCTAGCACACGGATATTGCAACATGTTGGTAACTTCCGAGTTCAAACATTTTATCACCCAGTTGGAATGAGGGGTGTGTCAAGTTTTACCAATTTGCATAGTTTATTGAACAGCTGGTCTTCCTGAGATGAATTCAACTGTTATATGGAAATTGGTTGTTGTTTTGAAGACTATTGATTACAATTCAATGAATTGTACAGCTATAAGAATATTTATATGGAAGAATTGGTATTTAGACTGTACAGTCATTAGTAGGATCACAGTCAAATTACAGATATTTAATGTAAACTTACTTAGAACCTGAAACCAATGGTTAATGAGAGAAATTATTTTCTAATTAAGTAGTTAGATTTACATAGCGTTATTAATTCCTGAAAGGCTTTTAGAAAACAATTAATCAATGATTATAATGAGATGAGACCATGATGGTTAATCATGTCTAGTCTTAAGCTACAAATTTTGAGGTTTTTTAAGTACCTACTATCTACCTAGGTCCTAGGTACTGTTTCTCTGCTATATACTTAGTAGGTACATTTTTGTTGTAGGAAGTCTGTGTGGCATAGGTAACATAAGTATACAAATATAAGTAGAGAAAGAAAGCTTGATTATAGAATCTTGAATTTAGACTGCACTACACATAAAGGCCTATTTGGACAATCATGAATGAAGTTTTTTTTTATTAATGACTACAAGTTGCCAAATGTACTAAGTCCTGTTTAATGTTTTCTTATTTTTTAACTACTGAAAAGATATTGACATATGAATAAGTTTTTATTTTTTGTAGCAGACTACCTCCACACTAAAAAAAACAAAATATTGCACCAATTTACTATACTCAGTAATAATAGAACACCATTTTCTCATGAAGGATCCTACTGAATGATTATAAAGTAGATAAGTAAAGTGATATTATAAATGCGAAAGTTTGTGAGTGTGGATGTATGTTTGTAACTCTTTCACGCAAAAACTACTGAACGGATTTGGAAAACAGATAGTTTACAACCTGGATTAACACATAGAATACTTAAGTCTACACGGACGAAGTCGCGGGCAGCAACTAGTAGTGATATATTGCATCAGGTTGATATAATTACCTACCTACTCCATGAAACATATTTATAATTCATTGATCAATGGCTGTGAATTGTTAACTGTTATATTAGAACATATGCTTGGCAATATTTTAGTTAAATAAAGTTAAGAAAATGTCATGTTGTTTTAATTACTATACCTACCTATTGAATATGGTTTACCCTGTCCAGTGTAGACAGGGACAGATAAACCTGGTCCCATAATGCTACTAGAAGCTAAATAGGGGTGTGAGCTAAGTAAATTAAACTCTTGTACTGCGATAATAAACTGATTTATGACTCTTAAAATTATTGGTAAGTATAGAGAAGCAATATTTTTACTCGGTCCATCTGTGCCTACACCCTGTGCACACGTAGTAAAGCCTCATCTCCTCGTCAGCGCGCCTGCTCTGCCCCTGGAAGAACACCGCCTCACGGTGGTTGCAATGTGGACAATGGTGGTCTTTCGATCGAGGCAGCGTGGGATCGCTCACCACGTCAGGATTAATATGAGTTAATTCGTCGACTTCGTGCATAATTTTGTTCACATACACGCAGTTTGAGTCGGCTTGTTGTTTGTAATCGCAGTTTCTGCATGCGTATAGTAGAACTTTGTTGCTTTTGTCTTCTCGTGGGTAGAGCATGTTGTTGCACTCTTGACAGAACTGTATACCGACGAACCCTGGCTCACCATCCTTTTTTTCCAGATTTAGGGGCATTTTCAATAATGTTATTTGTAAAAATCCAATAAAACAACAACTAAACCAAACTTCTAGAAAGCGAATGAACGATAATGTATCATCTATAGACAACAATGTCAGTGTCCTAATGACGGTCTGCGAGATGAAATGACATAAAATTGAATGAATGATTTAAAAATAAAGCTACAGTCACACTACAGTCACCCAGTTTTGAGAACAGTAATAGACAAACTAACTTATTCTTTGAGAAATGGTAACCCCAATTTCGTTTTTATCAGTTGGTAGTTGTGATAATTTGAAGCCCGTGGTTGGCTGGCTGAATTGATAATTTCTTTTCCCATCCGTAGCCGATTCGTGTCGTGCTATCCAAATGGGTAAGAAATAGTTTTGAACCCAAAATGTTACAGTTTGTTTATTAAATTTGTGTTTTAATTGTGCATATCAGTGCAGTAAATTCACACGCCATGTAGGAGTGAAAATTAAAAATATACATTCCGTAAAAACTCAACTTATACGCGCATGCATAGGTGTCGGCCATGGCGCAGACATGTTTTTCTCGTGGTGTTATACGAATCCATTTGCATCTCTTTGACGCCGCATCGATGGCGAGGTGCTACATAAGTTTTCTCATTCATGATATTCGCCTGAAATGGTAGTGAGTCGATTTCTGTGTTGTGGGTGGTAAACACAAGTGATAACCGGTAGCGTCGCTATTTCAGGCAAACCCCGAGGTATCCGCACAGCGCGGAAGCATGTGAACCATCGCCGTGAGCAGCGATGGGCCGACAAGGAATTCAAGAAAGCCCACATGGGGACGAGGTGGAAGGCTAACCCCTTCGGTGGTGCATCTCACGCTAAAGGCATCGTCTTGGAGAAAGTGTAAGTACGTTTCCTAGTTCTTCTAGTTCGGCCGTGGTGAATGCGTCAGTGTCTGTGTCACGAGTTTGCTATGTGTAGTATAAACTAATCCCCCGAAGAGTGAAGATCTGGCGAAGAGTTACCAGTCAAGTCGTTTCCGCGCGCGGTATTAGCTCTGTGAATGTGTTCCTACTACAATCACAGGATAATACTGCGAGTGGCGGCGACCCACGCCTCGCTGAAGATTGAAGATGCACCTCACTTTACATACTCATCTTACTATTTGGAAGAACTCCAACGCATGCTATAACTGTGACTGCCCTAAAATATTGCATGATATTTTTAATGACTGTTCATGACTCTTCAAGTATTATTATGTTTCTGAAATTGCATGTAAACTTAGGAATGTAAATACCACATGGGTCATTGAACTGGGGATGAGGTTATGTACTAATGAACATTTATGTGTTGTGTCAAAGTTTACTTGAATTTTAAATTTATTTACACTTGTTCTCATGGTATGGTATTTTTGTAGTTATTGTAGCAGTACCTGTAGTGTCTGGGTTCTAGTTATGTTTGTCATACAATTTGTACTTATAGGGGGTAGGTCTCTATTAACATGTTATTGCATTATTTTCTTTCACAAATATAAAAATGAAACCACTAACAATACTTATATATTACAATTGCTCATGGTTATTTGTACCTTAACATGCTTGGGAAGTTGTACATTTCCACTAAACTGAAAATATTCAACATGGCTACTGTTTCTGTTGATAATCATAGTGAGCCCTTATAGAACTTGAATTTATCCAAAAAATGTCCTAAGCTTACAATTTACCCCATACTATCCTAAATAGTAATAAAATTTACATTCACCTCGCACTCTGAACCTTCTCTGATGAGGTCACATTCCAATTCAATCATAGAGGTTGGCATTGGCACCCCCCTGAGTAATCAGTAAAATTTGACTAAGAACTCTGTTTGTCTACAGTGGTGTAGAAGCCAAGCAGCCCAACTCCGCCATCCGCAAGTGCGTGCGTGTCCAGCTGATCAAGAACGGCAAGAAGGTGACTGCGTTCGTGCCGCGCGACGGTTGTCTCAACCACATTGAGGAGAACGACGAAGTGCTAGTAGCGGGCTTCGGTCGTAAGGGTCACGCCGTTGGTGACATTCCCGGAGTTAGGTTTAAGGTGAGGAGTTTACAAATAGATTAACACATATAAATGGCTGTTATGGGATAGTAAAAATGTTAAATCATTTAATGCAATACTTGTTCACTTATCCCAAGCCTTAGAGAGGAAGAGTGGGTTTTATTAAAATCCTACTAATATTATAAATGTGAAAGTTTGTGAGTGTGGATGTATGTATGTATGTATGTATGAATGTATGTTTGTTACTCCTTCACGCAAAAACTACTGAACGGATTTGAATGAAATTTGGAACACAGATAGTTTATAACCGGGATTAACATATAGGATACTTTTTATCCCGATAATCCCGAAATTTTTGTCACGTTAAATACTACGCGGACGAAGTCCGTGGGCACAGCTAGTACTAGAATATATGAGGAAAATGGTGTCTACACATTTATATTACACATTTTTTCCTTTGTAGCGATACTGAAAAGTTCTGTACAAGAGATAAAATGATGCAGTCACCTGTAGGACTGAAAGACCACAGCGAGGGTTGTATGCATTACATACTAAAATTATTGTTGTATTGCAGGTGGTGAAGGTGGCCAACGTCTCGCTCCTAGCCTTATACAAAGAAAAGAAGGAGAGGCCACGATCATAAGCGTGACTACACTGTGATAAGGTAAATAATTACTACACTTTTTTTTATACCAAAAGGTCTTCTTTGAAGATGTTATTTTCATTTGATTGTAGGATTGACTATAGAGTTACCCCACACTGCGCGGGTTGCAGTAGGGTGTGCAGTTAATTTAGAATTTTGTACTTTATAAGTTCTTCCCATAAATTATCATTGAAAGGATGAGAGGTGGTGGTAAAACGCGCTGTCGCAACGACGCGTGCATTAATAGTACATTGTTACATGAGTGGTGAAAGTTACTTATTTTGTCCCGAGACGGGGTTTGGCGCCCGAGCGTAGCGAGGGCGCTAATAGTTCGAGGGACAAAATAAATCTTTCACCCGAGGTAAACACTGTGCTTTTCATTACGAATACAAGGAAAATAAAAATAAAAACAGGAATTAGCTAAAGAAATAATACAAGGAAGTATAAACAATACTCTACAACTCGAAAAAAAAAATCGGATTGCCGCCTATTTTGTTTTTTTTTTCGTTGGCCGGCCAACTTCATTATTTAGCCATTATTTTTCATTTTATCTTTAAATATTTTGCCCAAATCTATGTTATTTTAAAGAAATTGTTGAAACTAAATTATAATTAAGTCATTTAAAAAAATATATTCGTGAATTAATACTTAACTTTATGTTATTTCAATTTTACATCGTGCTGTAATTGAGTGACTGTAGAAAAAGTTTGAACATGGTTCCATAGAAATGTGAAAATGGAACTAGTTTTTTTTTTAATAATTTGACAGCTGTCAGTTGAAAGCGAAACTCCCGGGCCTGAAAAGTATTACTTTCAACCCGCTTCTCAGGCAACTTCAGACCTACTTTCAGAGTATGAGTAATGAAAATTGTGTATGTGAGCCAGTACTGCGAAAATGATATATTTTCTGCTATAATGATATCTTTTAATCATCTATGCTGCATTTCGTTGTAAAGTCATTATCAGTGAACATCCACATTATGGAAAAAAACATGTCCACAACAAACATGTTCGTGTTATGCAACTTCATTATCTTAATAAAATGATGTGATTATATTATTTGCTACTGCTGAATGCCGTGACGTTATACGCCTACTGATTGCCCGCCCACACGACCGCAGTCGCGGGATAATGGCATTGTAATGACGTGAGCTTTTCTTGTTCCAGTGACCTGGCGCGGCGCTGTGTTGTTTATAAGTGTAAATTATAAAAATGTAAAACCGAGTGCATAATAAAAGTTGTGTACGACCAATGTATTGTTTTCATTAAGTCTTCACACCTAATTATATTCCTGTATCATGCCACTAATTATAGTGTCGGTAGAGAAAATTAAAAAAGGCAACTAACGCACTATCTTGATCTAAACTTTAATATAAAGTTCTGGTGTGCGTATGTTCGTAATACTTCTAAACGGCTTCTCACCGACTTAGATGATTTTGTTCGTCACATAGATGGTTCTTATGTAGCTGTCGTTGGACCCGGTAAATGGCGCCGAACTAATGAGGCGGAACTTTCTGTATAACTCATGCTTGCGCTGCCCGTCGGCTGCACAGGCACTGGGGAGATATTCAGCGTGCGTACGTGCGAACGAGCACGCTCGTAGGGCCACCGACCCCACCATTCAGGCATGCGCGCAACGCGCCTGTCGTGTTCGATCAAACATCCGCGTTCCGCGCGACTGCATTATACGCACGCACGTGGTGGATGGATCGTACTCTTACAATATAACTGTTTTTTTATACCTACACTAATGAAGCGTGCCATTTCACCTGCTGAAAGGGTTTCGGCGTGACACTTCAGTCCTTCCCATTAGGTACTATTTTAAGTATTTCCGTGAATTTGGCTGAAATTTAATATCTCAAATATTGTTATTGAATAATATATAAATTAATACTCTGGTGGAAATCATATGCATTACTTAATTTAACCATTAATTATTTATCAATGACTTAGTATGTCGAATCCCCCATATATTATTTCTGACTTGAAACACCTTGTATACATAGGAATGTTGCTTTACTTGAAAGGCACGACAATAAGTAGGAAGGGATATATTAATCATGATTATTTATTTCTAAATATAATTTTCCATTGCTCTGGTTACATAAGATAGATACATCTGCCTACACCAAAGCGTAGCGGCTGAGCGCGGGCGCTCTACACCTGCAGTGTAGATCTAGGCAAGAGAAGATAGTTCACTGATAGGTCCTATCCCTACAACAGTTTTTGCAAATAACACGATCAAAATACTGACTTGGAGTACACGTCCGACATGATTATTTTAGTAAAATAAGTCTACATGTCCACTTGACTGAAGGAGTGGACAGTGTCCGCCAGTCCCCTTATCTGTACAAATAAATAAAATTGGAGTGTCTGTTTGTAATATCAAAATAACACCGTTGCACTAAATGCATATGAAAGTACATATGATACCTATAACAAAAACGCGAATTAAAAAAAAATTGTCTGTCTGTCTGTGTGTTTGTTCCGGGTAATCTCCGAAACGGCTGGACCGATTTTGACGGGACTTTCACTGGTAGATAGCTGATGTTATAAGCAGTAACTTTGACTACTTTTATTTTAGAAAAACAAAATATTAAAAAATGGGCCCTGCCGCGCGGGCTCAGAACGCGGGAGCGGGCGTTTTTGTTAAGTTAAATTCCACGCGGACGAAGTCGCGGACACAGCTAGTTCTGTAACTAAAAGCTTACACCAGACTGTAAATATCCCTACAAGGACACTGACTGTTCAAAGTTTACTAACTTAAGATTCTTACCATAAGGTACTGGGTGATTCTTACGTAATAGGGAAGCAGGCTTCACTCACTATGCGTTGACAAAATAAAGTGATGGATTCCCAGGCACAGTGTTGGTGGACATGTTGCTTTAGGTCATGGGGATTGCGAAGCACTTGTGTTTATTTGCAAATACTGTTTACATTTTTATGTGGATAATGTTGAATAAAACAATAATTACACCATTCTAAACTATTTTAAAGTTAGGTATCGACAGATTCCAGCAATAATACTCGTATCCATGACATCTTGTATTTCTGAGACAATTTAAATAATTTTATTTGGATTAAGTTAGACCTATCACCAATTATATAAATAAGTAGATGCCTTTGATATAGGATATATTGATAGAATGTTATTATTATTTTTATTTACTTTTTAAATTACATACTATGATTAGTTGGAAAATAGTGTCTTTTTGCTCGGGGTGCGAAATAAACCGGTGCTTACTAACGAACATAACTTGACTTATAACTAAATAAATGAGATTTGATGATAATATTCATGATTATGGAGTCTAAGATATCAACAGGATACATTCGTTTATACATGGCTTAGAGTAAACTAGGTTTTGCAAGAATAACACCGTATTATAAAAAGAAACGATTTTTAAAAATGTTTAGCCTGTACTCTGAAGGAGTCTGATTTGTTGATACATCTACATTTCACCTATATGGTATTACACGAATTTAGATTATTTATGTCTTTAAAATATGGGAATGGCTCTAGTAACGTTTGCATAGTTTGCAGTGTATTGTTCTTGCAAAACATTTCTATGATAAGAATAATATTAATATCTTTTACGATTTCCGCCTAAAACTACTGTTATACAAGCTAATTACATTGCGGTTATAATGCAACTGCAATTCGAGTCGCAATGTGATTGAAAAACAATCGTCACACGAATTATCGCAATCGCAGTTGCATTATAACCCCACATCGAATAAATAATAAAATCGGGCCTCTTAATTTCGATAATCATATTCTAATATTTTTTTATACTTATCACACTTCATGATACCTACTACATCATTTTCAAAAATACACATCTTTCGAGTATTATATTCGGACTCTAAGCATCACAGACCAATCGAGATGACGTAATTATAACAAATGGATAACGTTTTGCAAAACAAAATCAACCCACATGCACTGCTGTAGACCAAAACCAACCTTGTGTTAGTGTTTCTAGGTCGGTTTTAGTTTGCAGAAGAGTGTGTGGGTTTGATTCCATTTGGAAAAGTACGTCCAGTGTGATGTAGGAAATTCGTTTTCTCTCCTACAAATAAACTAGAACAGGTCTCCTAAAACAGGTACGTTCAACTAAATATAAGAATTTCGCGAAATAATTGAATATAATATATATTTTTCTATTGCCACAAGCGTGCTCCGCGTCCAGTGCGAAAAAAAACGATCTGGAATATTGTTTACACTCTCGGTAATGCGACGAAAGAACTTTAAATATACGATTTCTATGATAATTAATTAAATGACGGGCCAAATTGTCACGCAATTGTCACGCAATTGACACTACGTAGTCGCTAAAGACTTATCATTTCACAATACATAATCGTTTAAAAAACAATTTTAATAGACATAAGTTTACTCGACAGTGAGCCAAATTACTGTAACATATAGGTTTAAATTTAGTTAACACAGTCCCAAATAAGTCGTCTGAAACAAACGGCCCAATGGTGTGAATTAATATGAATTGTTTTATAACAACAGACATTTTAAATCGAGGCAGTTGGTTGTACTAACAAAATACGGTATGACACCAACTCGGTAAAGTGTGCGCGGACTAACTTGGCTGGCTTGGAGTTATTAAACTATTTTCAAACAAGACATCATCAGAACTAACTTTAGTTCGGCCAAGGTAGTCCGCGCGTACTGTATATCATTAATTAAGGTGAAGGCGCCTGTCTAGCCCGCGAAATTCAAAATTTTCGAGTATTTTTATAGTTTATCCAAAATCAGAAAACATTTAAGACTAAATTTTGTGATTTGCGACAAACACAGTATGCAGTGCGTTTATTAATAAATTTATTTTACTCTAAAACATTTCAAGAACGACAGATATTCAGAAAAACTGGCAATTTTTGTATATTTAGTGATTCACTAGTATCATATCCACCGTGATAATATTTAGAGTAAAATAAATGCTGTGTTTGTCGCAAATCACAAAATGTAGTCTTAAATGTTTTCAGATTTTGGATAAACTATAAAAATACTCGAATATTTTGTATTTCGCGGGCTAGATGGGCGCTTTAGCCTTAATTCTCGAGGTTATGGTTTTAACGCTCGGTAGTCGTTATCGTTTACGTAAAATGTTGGCATGGCACAAATGGTACAAAATATTAGTATTTCCTGAAATTCCTACAAGCAATGATTGACACCCATCATGTATTGATTGCGTGGTCCGCTGAAAGTCAGCGGCTGGCGTCTTTGACGCCTCGGTCACGCTAAAACCTGATTGGCGCAGCCTTGAGCCGCACACACAGACCAATGCGATAAGACACCGCTTACGTCCACTATTATATGAGAACGCAATCGTCAAACGTTGGTAGGGTATCGGGGAAGACGGCGAATTTTGATTGGTCCGTTCATGATCGAGCCGTGAATGGACCAACCAAAATGTCAGGAGTGCTACTCTAAGCGACGATAATCGATATATTACATTTGTATTGTCGAATCCTACCCTAAATTCCTTATTTCTTGCCGTCTTATCGATTACTGAACGAACAATACAAGTTTATCATTCGTTCAGACTACATACGACGGCAAAAAATATGGAATTTAGAGTAGAATTCTACAATACGATTGTCACGATATAACGATTATTGTTGCTAAGAGTAGCACTCCAGGTGCGGTCTTGCATATGCAGCGGTAATGCATTATGTTAGGCGAGCAGGGGTGCCACGGTATGCAACGTCTATGTCTGTGGACGCACATGACTAGCCTACTGTAGCTGACACACTAACTGTAGTCTCTTCTCAGGCCGAATAAAAGTTTTTTTTCAATATTTACAGCGCAACTAATTGCCATTTAAATAGGTGACGACTAGCGAACGTTTAAACTCATGGCAGGACTACACATTTTTTATATTCAATTTTTATAAAACTATTTTATATAAATATCCTACTAGGATCTAGGCAAAGTTCATAATCACTAGTCGTAGTAGACCCCTCGAGATATGCCGTCTTTTAGCGTTGGAGAGGTGAAGTGACGTCATCGTTTCGTTATACTAAGTACATGATATAAAGTGCTGGATCGCTTACACAGTGTGGCGCCGCTGGCGGGCTGCGGTATACCAATTGATTTCTAATTTTAAACCGAGGACACGCGCTGAAGTCTGGAATATAAAACGGCAAAGGTGAAGATCTAAACGACCGCTTGGCGCAGTGGTTCGAGCGTAGGCCGCTCGGCTGCAGTGCGTGCACATGGTGATTGCGAGTTCGATTCCTGCTGGAGTAAATTTTGGAAATGGCTTTTTTGTAATTTGCACTGATCTGGGTGGCACTGGGATCGCTCCCAGTCTAATGCACGGTACACATAGTATAACTGTTGCTTAGTGCTGGCTGGTGTATCAGTCTCGCAATGTTTATAAACCCTTTCAATGATCCCCACCTCCGAGCGCCCTCTGCCCCAAGTGTCGTAATATTTCGGAAGTATGGTTTTTTTAGGATTTTTTTTCTTGCCCTTTAGTAACGTTTTATACAAGAATCGATACTAACAACAAATAGTCTTTGACATAATCGATCTATGAAACTTATAACCCTACTAGCTGTGCCCACGGACTTCATCCGCGTAGTATTTAACGTCACAAAACTTTCGGGATTATCGGGATAAAAAGTATCCTATATGTTATAAACTATCTGTGTTCCAAATTTCATCCAAATCCGTTCAGTAGTTTTTGCGTGAAGGAGTAACAAACATATATACATACATACATCCACTCTCACAAACTTTCACATTTATAATATTAGTAGGATTATAGTTGAAGTGTTACTAAAGGTAGCAAATTCACAACCAATGCTGCTGCTTGCGTCTTGAAGCAACGCTTGGAGCATACAAATCTTATACACCGACGTAGGTGCTCGTGACCACAGACTAGGGCAGGGATGGCAAACCAATGGCACGCGTGTCATTGATGGCACGCGACAGAATATTTTGGGCACGCTACCGATCGAAACAGTTTGCATTAAAGTGTAAATTAACAATGTAGTACTTAGGTCCGTATTGATAAATCGATCTTAAGTCTGAGAGCAATATTGAGTTCGCTTTGGACTTATAACTTTGCACTGGTATGACATTAGCATGACATTTCCAAGATCGCTCTCAGACCTGCGATCGATTTATGACCTCATTAGATATTGTTTGAGAGAATGTGGCACCTTGCTGCATAAAGGTTCGCCATCCCTGGTCTAGGGGTTAATTAATTAGAGTAAAGGCGGGCCAGACCAGGCGCGTGGTCGCGGGCTAGGTGTCGGCGGGGTCGGCGCGCGGCGAGTCCATGGTCTTGATGTAGGCCACGGCCGCGCAGAACTGCGTCCACCAGTACAGCGCCTCGCCCTGCAGCGCGGCGCCGCCCAGCGCGCTCACCAGCTCGATGGTGGACAGCAGCGACGGCGGGTTCACCTGCACGGGCCACGGGCCACCGCCACACACATGTCCTACGTCACCGCTCTCAGCCCACGCGCAGCTTAAGCAACCGGCAGTGATAGCCGGTTGGTTAAGCACGCGTCTTCCGGGCACCAGGTCCTGGGTTCAAACCCCGGCTCGCACCTCTGGGGTTTTCAAAATGTATGAGCGAATCATACTTTCTATACGAAAACATCGTGAGGAAACGTGAATGTCTGAAAATCTAAACAATTTTCGAAAGACATGTGAAAACCACCAACTGGGCCAGTGTGGGGGTTTACGGGCAGAATCCCCTCAATACGAGGGGAGGCCTGTGCCCAGAAGTGGGACATCGAGAGCGCAAAATTATAATAATTATGTTATTGTTGTTACGCAGTTAACGTAGCCTATGATGTTTGCAATACTAAAGGCATTGCTCCCACGTTGCCGAGCTGAAAGCCAGTGGGATAGAGGCAGGAGAAGGGAGAGGGCGTTGGTCTTCCAGCTCTCTCACTCATCGTACAAAAGGCAGCTATTATAACTACATTCCGCCGATCATCTGTGAGTCGGTGATACTACCCCTGTAGACCTGTAGTCAACCAGCCTACCTACCGCACCGGTACAACCAGCTATAGCTACGCTTACGGAAACCTAGCGGAAACTGGCCACTTCACTAATAAATGTATGTATGTAGGCGACAATAGACATTCGATTACTCGTAAGATTTTTGGAAAATATAACAGTTCTATTGACCTTAAGTATCACGAAGACGAGCACGGGCGTGAGGTCGTCGGCGGAGGGCGTGCCGCCCTCGGTCAGCCCCAGCACGGCCATTATCGACGTCACGCAGCGCATTATGCACGACAGCTGTGTGGACATGTACATGTTCATTAGTGTTAGGGAATTTTCCGGTGGGCTTTTGTGATCACATCGAAGGATGTGCGTGTGGAGGAGTACCAATGTCAGTGACCTGTTGCGGCAGCCAAGGAGCTGTGTTGTTTGTTACTTTAGGTTTGGTTACATCAGTGGGCGCCGCCCACAGATGGCGCGGCTGTACGTACCTTGTCCCTGGGCGTGCGGTAGACGGGCAGGTGCCGCAGCAGGCGCTGCGCGCGCGGGAAGGGCGCCGCCCACAGATGGCGCGGCTGTACGTACCTTGTCCCTGGGCGTGCGGTAGACGGGCAGGTGCCGCAGCAGGCGCTGCGCGCGCGGGAAGGGCGCCGCCCACAGATGGCGCGGCTGTACGTACCTTGTCCCTGGGCGTGCGGTAGACGGGCAGGTGCCGCAGCAGGCGCTGCGCGCGCGGGAAGGGCGCCGCCCACAGATGGCGCGGCTGTACGTACCTTGTCCCTGGGCGTGCGGTAGACGGGCAGGTGCCGCAGCAGGCGCTGCGCGCGCGGGAAGGGCGCCGCCCACAGATGGCGCGGCTGTACGTACCTTGTCCCTGGGCGTGCGGTAGACGGGCAGGTGCCGCAGCAGGCGCTGCGCGCGCGGGAAGGGCGCCGCCCACAGATGGCGCGGCTGTACGTACCTTGTCCCTGGGCGTGCGGTAGACGGGCAGGTGCCGCAGCAGGCGCTGCGCGCGCGGGAAGGGCGCCGCCCACAGATGGCGCGGCTGTACGTACCTTGTCCCTGGGCGTGCGGTAGACGGGCAGGTGCCGCAGCAGGCGCTGCGCGCGCGGGAAGGGCGCCGCCCACAGATGGCGCGGCTGTACGTACCTTGTCCCTGGGCGTGCGGTAGACGGGCAGGTGCCGCAGCAGGCGCTGCGCGCGCGGGAAGGGCGCCGCCCACAGATGGCGCGGCTGTACGTACCTTGTCCCTGGGCGTGCGGTAGACGGGCAGGTGCCGCAGCAGGCGCTGCGCGCGCGGGAAGGGCGCCGCCCACAGATGGCGCGGCTGTACGTACCTTGTCCCTGGGCGTGCGGTAGACGGGCAGGTGCCGCAGCAGGCGCTGCGCGCGCGGGAAGGGCGCCGCCCACAGATGGCGCGGCTGTACGTACCTTGTCCCTGGGCGTGCGGTAGACGGGCAGGTGCCGCAGCAGGCGCTGCGCGCGCGGGAAGGGCGCCGCCCACAGATGGCGCGGCTGTACGTACCTTGTCCCTGGGCGTGCGGTAGACGGGCAGGTGCCGCAGCAGGCGCTGCGCGCGCGGGAAGGGCGCCGCCCACAGATGGCGCGGCTGTACGTACCTTGTCCCTGGGCGTGCGGTAGACGGGCAGGTGCCGCAGCAGGCGCTGCGCGCGCGGGAAGGGCGCCGCCCACAGATGGCGCGGCTGTACGTACCTTGTCCCTGGGCGTGCGGTAGACGGGCAGGTGCCGCAGCAGGCGCTGCGCGCGCGGGAAGGGCGCCGCCCACAGATGGCGCGGCTGTACGTACCTTGTCCCTGGGCGTGCGGTAGACGGGCAGGTGCCGCAGCAGGCGCTGCGCGCGCGGGAAGGGCGCCGCCCACAGATGGCGCGGCTGTACGTACCTTGTCCCTGGGCGTGCGGTAGACGGGCAGGTGCCGCAGCAGGCGCTGCGCGCGCGGGAAGGGCGCCGCCCACAGATGGCGCGGCTGTACGTACCTTGTCCCTGGGCGTGCGGTAGACGGGCAGGTGCCGCAGCAGGCGCTGCGCGCGCGGGAAGGGCGCCGCCCACAGATGGCGCGGCTGTACGTACCTTGTCCCTGGGCGTGCGGTAGACGGGCAGGTGCCGCAGCAGGCGCTGCGCGCGCGGGAAGGGCGCCGCCCACAGATGGCGCGGCTGTACGTACCTTGTCCCTGGGCGTGCGGTAGACGGGCAGGTGCCGCAGCAGGCGCTGCGCGCGCGGGAAGGGCGCCGCCCACAGATGGCGCGGCTGTACGTACCTTGTCCCTGGGCGTGCGGTAGACGGGCAGGTGCCGCAGCAGGCGCTGCGCGCGCGGGAAGGGCGCCGCCCACAGATGGCGCGGCTGTACGTACCTTGTCCCTGGGCGTGCGGTAGACGGGCAGGTGCCGCAGCAGGCGCTGCGCGCGCGGGAAGGGCGCCGCCCACAGATGGCGCGGCTGTACGTACCTTGTCCCTGGGCGTGCGGTAGACGGGCAGGTGCCGCAGCAGGCGCTGCGCGCGCGGGAAGGGCGCCGCCCACAGATGGCGCGGCTGTACGTACCTTGTCCCTGGGCGTGCGGTAGACGGGCAGGTGCCGCAGCAGGCGCTGCGCGCGCGGGAAGGGCGCCGCCCACAGATGGCGCGGCTGTACGTACCTTGTCCCTGGGCGTGCGGTAGACGGGCAGGTGCCGCAGCAGGCGCTGCGCGCGCGGGAAGGGCGCCGCCCACAGATGGCGCGGCTGTACGTACCTTGTCCCTGGGCGTGCGGTAGACGGGCAGGTGCCGCAGCAGGCGCTGCGCGCGCGGGAAGGGCGCCGCCCACAGATGGCGCGGCTGTACGTACCTTGTCCCTGGGCGTGCGGTAGACGGGCAGGTGCCGCAGCAGGCGCTGCGCGCGCGGGAAGGGCGCCGCCCACAGATGGCGCGGCTGTACGTACCTTGTCCCTGGGCGTGCGGTAGACGGGCAGGTGCCGCAGCAGGCGCTGCGCGCGCGGGAAGGGCGCCGCCCACAGATGGCGCGGCGGCACTCCGACGCGGCGCGCGCTGGTGTGGGTGGACACGCGCCGGATGTGCTCGCTCAGCACCCTGACACACACGCAAAACACTCTATACTCTTCTAACATCACTTGGTCGAAGCCAGTAAGACCAAAATCGGGGCGCGGCGGTTTACGAAAAGACCTTAGGTTGATTTTATGGCACTTAAGTTCCACGCGACTGCGTTAAGCGCGGCTCAACATGGCCCGCGTGACGGTACAAGTACTACATATTATTCCTTCACACAATGACAACACACAACACACATTATATTAGTCCGAATATTGTCATGCGCTTAATAGTACATTGTTACCCTAGGGGTGAAAGTCTTTCACCCGAGGTAAACACTGTGCTTTTCATTACGAATACAAGGAAAGTAAACATAAAAACAGGCATTGGCTAAATAAATAATACAAGGAAGTATGAACAATACCCTACAACTCGAAAAAAAAAATCGGATTGCCGCCTATTTTGTTTTTTTTATCGTTGGCCGGCCAACTTCATTATTTAGGCATTATTTTTCATTTTCATCTTTAAATATTTTGCCCAAATCTATGTTGTTTTAAAGAAATTGTTGAAACTAAATTATAATTAAGTCATTTAAAAATATATATTCTTTCATTAATACTTAACTTTATGTTATTTAAATTTTACATCGTGCTGTAATTGAGTGACTGTCGAAAAAGTTTGAACATGGTTCCATAGAAATGTGAAAATGGAACTAGTTTTTTTTTATAATTTGACAGCTGTCTGTTGATAGCGATTCTCCCGGGCCGGAAAAGTATTACTTTCAACCCGCTCCTCAGGCAACTTCAGACCTACTTTCAGAGTATGAGTAATGAAAAAGTATTTTTCACTACGTTTCGGTTCAAATTTGCCCAACCACGCCTACTTGAAAAATTCACCATGTATACAAAGTTCCTTGTCGCAGGCTCATAGGTACCGAGATGGGCAAGAGTCGCGACACGCCGCCATGCGCGCACATGTTGACGAATCAACCACATATATTATAATGAGACCCATAATATACTCACCACACAACACGTATTTAATACACAAAGTAATAATAAAGCCTATGTAATCTTACAGCAACACTAGCCGTGTGCCCGATCAAACTTCCATACCAACTTTCATCCCCTATTGAACCCCCGTTATGGGTGATATTTTTAAACCTTTCTTAAGGCTAAAGCGCCCATCTAGCCCGCGAAGTTCAAATTTTTTTAGGTTTTTTAGAAAATTTTCAATATCTGACAATAATAAAAGGCACATTTTGTAATTCGCGACAAAGACCGTGTGCAGTGCATTTATTAATATATCCAACTTACTCTAAAACATTTCAAGAACGACAGCTATCCAGATAATCTGGCAATTTTTGTATATTTAGTGATTTACTAGTATCATATCCACCATTATAATATTAAGAGTAAAATAAATGTAATAAACGCACTGCATACTGTGTTTGTCGCAAATCACAAAATGTTGTCTTAAATGTTTCAGATTTTGGATAAACTATAAAAATACTCGAAAATTTTGAATTTCGCGGGCTAGACAGGCGCCTTCACCTTAATGCTCGCCTACGTTACAGTATAAGGAACTCCTATGCAAATTTTCATGCATCTAGACCCCAGACCAATATGCCACAGACGGCAGATGGCCCAACACTCCCACTCGTCTACCATTCTAGGTCAACCTTCGAACGGACCAATCAAAATTCGCCGTTTTCCCCGATACCCCGCTATATTTTGACCATTGCATTCTCATGAAATAGTGGACTTAAGTGCTGTCTTATGTTGTTAGAGTGTTCTAAACCCACCGGTATAGACCGTGGGTTGTCTGTCTGTCAGCTTATAATAGTTTTATTAACTGACTTCAAAAAAGCAGGAGGTTTCATGTTCACGATTGTATGTGTTTTTTTATGATTACTGATTTCGCCATCAACTGTGGCCCGTTTAGTTTTTTGTTTGACCTTATAATTTATTTTATTTGGAGTCGGTGCCACTAATTTTACACTACCTTAGGACTACTTTTTAGGTACCAACCCTTACTTAAATGAACACCGATTCCAAATGAAAGAAATTATAAGACCCGAGTTATACATAGCTTTTTGGTGCACCCAGGTTTTTTAAATAGGGTTTAATATTTTTTCATTACTCATACTCGGAAAGTAGGTCTGAAGTTGTCTGAGGAGCGGGTTGAAAGTAATACTTTTCCGCCCTAGGGAGAATCGCTTTCAACTGACAGCTGTCAAATTATTAAAAAACTAGTTCCATTTTCTTATTTCTATGGAACCATGGTCCAACTTTTTCTACAGTCACTCATTTACAGCGCGATGTAAAATTGAAATAACATAAAGTACTAATTAAAGAATATTAATTCTAAATCACTTAATTATAATTTGATTTCAACAATTTCTTTAAAATAACATAGATTTGGGCAAAATATTTTAAGATGAAAATGAAAAATAATGGCTAAATAATGAAGTTGGCCGGCCAACGAAAAAAAAAACAAAATAGGCGGCAATCCGATCTTCATTAGTTTTTTCGAGTTGTAGAGCATTGTTCATACTTCCTTGTATTATTTCTTTAGCCAATTCCTGTTTATATTTTTTCATTACTCATACTCTGAAAGTAGGTCTGAAGATGCCTGAGGAGCGGGTTGAAAGTAATACTTTTCCGGCCCGGGAGAATCGCTTTCAACTGACAGCTGTCAAATTATAAAAAAAAACTAGTTCCATTTTCACATTTCTATGGAACCATGTTCAAACTTTTTCTACAGTCACTCAATTACAGCACGATGTAAAATTAAAATAACATAAAGTTAAGTATTAATTAAATAAAATATATTTTTAAATGACTTAATTATAATTTAGTTTCAACAATTTCTTTAAAATAACATAGATTTGGGCAAAATATTTAAAGATGAAAATGAAAAATAATGGCTAAATAATGAAGCTGGCTGGCCAACGATAAAAAATCAGTGCCGTCTAGGGACGCCCGAAAGAAGCGAAGCTTTGCAGTAGATATTAGATATGTCGCCGCCAAATAGCTTAATTCGCCGTTCAATTAACAGCCTAGGCACTTAACTAAACAGCGCCGTTCAACTAACGGCCTGAATGATATTCAGCCGTATCGTCTATTACAACATTTAATAAACTGGCTGGCTAATGCTTAGGCAACTGGTTGACATTTAAGTACTACAAAACTTTTTCAAAATACTACCCAAGCAGAACGACCTGGATGGGTTTAGGTTAGGGTTATTTTTTATGACCCCACAGAAACCCCACCCGGCAAATAGATTCGGTGGATCTAAAAAAAATCGTAAAAAACCTAAGTACCTAATAAAATTATTCCATCAAAGATGTTTTTTGCCGACGCCATATTGACAAAGAGAATATAGAATATAGAGATATTGAAAGTTTGGTGAGTTTAGGCGCTAGGTGGTAGAAAGTAGAACTAAATTGAAATGAACAGGCTAGGCAGGTAATTAAACGGCTAGGCAAGTAGTTAAACGTCATCGATCCAAGTCATTTGCCTAGCTGTTTAATCAAATGGCTGAATATCATTCAGGCCGTTAGTTGAACGGCGCTGTTTAGTTAAGTGCCTAGGCTGTTAATTGAACGGCGAATTAAGCTATTTGGCGGCGACAGATATATTATATTAACGCGTAACGCGTAACGCTTTTCACCGTTTTAGTGCCCGGATAGCGAGCGCCCCGAACGTCCGTAAAGAAGCTTCGCTTCAAAAACAGTGCCGTCTTGGGACGCCCGAAAGAAGCGAAGCTTTGCAGTAGATATTAGATATATTATATTAACGCGTTACGCGTTATGCGTCACGCGTTACGCGTTACGCTTTTCGCCGTTTTAGGCCCCGGGTAGCGAGCGCCCCGAACGTCCGTAAAGAAGCTTCGCTTCAAAAAACAAAATAGGCGGCAATCCGAACTTTATTTTTTTTTGGAGTTGTAGAGTATTGTTCATACTTCCTTGTATTATTTCTTTAGCCAATTCCTGTTTTTATTTTCCTTGTATTCGTAATGAAAAGCACAGTGTTTACCTCGGGTGAAAGACTTATTTTGTCGTCTCGGGCAAAATAAGTTACATTCATCCCTTGTGTAACAATGTACTATTTTAATATTATAAGAAGATGATAAGAGTGTGTACTCACTGGTCCCTGGCGATGTCGCCGTCCCCGTTCGGGAACAGCACGTGCAGGTAGAGCCGCGCGAACGCCGCGCGCTCCACCGTCACCTCCGCCATCTCCAGCAGGCCGGGCGACGCACCTTGGGTTATTAAGGCCCTTATTAATAACATAATAAATCGATCCCAAGTCTGAGAGCAGTCTTGCAGTACGCTTTTAACGAGAAATTTTGTACTCGTACGAAATAAGATTCATTCGAATCGATATCGGAAACTTCAAACGTCTGTACTTCAGCTATCTTGTATATTATTTGGAAAATTAATGCACTGTTTTTTTTGTTTGACGACCGCTTGGCGCTGTGGTTCGAGCGTAGACCGATCGGCATTCACATTGTGGTTGCGGGTACGAATTTTGGGCCGGGGCAAATTTTGAAAATGGCCTTTTCGGAATTTGCCGCTGGGATCGCACCCAGTTCATTGTAAGGTACCCATAGTAGTGCTTAGGACCATACGGTTGGTGTGTCAGTCTGGCGATATGTATAATGCAAGTGCTTCCGCCCTGCCTCCTGCTCTTTTATCCAGGGTACATACTGAAGATCAGTCCCCAAGTCCCGCTATGTCGCGTTTTGTGTGCCCTCACCTTCCCAGGAGGGGTCAGCTTTCACTTCGGCCGTGATGGCCTTAATGCTGGCTGTCAGTCTTGTTGCCTTCTCGTCCATCAGCTCGCCACCTGCACAAATCAATTTAATTTATTCAAGAAATTCATAACATAATATAATAGTTACAATGTTTTTTTTAATTTTAATTGTTACATTGTAATTGTTGGGCTTGATGATTAAAAAATCCAACAGCTTGGTTATCGTAATTTACTTGGTCCAATCTACAAAAATATAATAAAAAAGGATGTTTTTGTAAAATGACCGCAGTAGGTCCTGCGAATGTGTTATTTCATTTAATTAGTACGTATTGTGTCTGAACTAGGATATCCTGTATTTCAGGCAAGAAGGGCTAGTTATAGTATCCACAAATGAAAAAGAAATGATAATATAATATTAGAGTGTATCAATTAACTTGTGGTAGGGTAGGGTATGGTAGGACAATACATCGAAGAAGCTTATGCTAGTTGAGACTAGAGTTGTACAAGAGAATACATTGTGTGTGTGTGAGGTGCGCCTGCCGGGTGCGGTGTGTGTGTTTGTGAGTGTGTGTGTGTGTGTGTGAGGTGCGCCTGCCGGGTGCGGTGTGTGTGTGAGGTGCGCCTGCCGGGTGCGGTGTGTGTGTGTGAGCGGCGCCTGCCGGGTGCGGTGTGTGTGTGTGAGCGGCGCCTGCCGGGTGCGGTGTGTGTGTGTGAGCGGCGCCTGCCGGGTGCGGTGTGTGTGTGTGAGCGGCGCCTGCCGGGTGCGGTGTGTGTGTGTGAGCGGCGCCTGCCGGGTGCGGTGTGTGTGTGTGAGCGGCGCCTGCCGGGTGCGGTGTGTGTGTGTGAGCGGCGCCTGCCGGGTGCGGTGTGTGTGTGTGAGCGGCGCCTGCCGGGTGTTGTGTGTGTGTGTGGTACAGTGCGTACCATTGTGCGCGGCGTGTGCGTGGTGGTGGTGGTGTCGCGCCAGCTTGCGCAGCGCGTTGGCTCGCTCCAGCTGCTCCAGCACACGCGCCGCCGCCGCCGCGCGCGCGCACGACGAACACTCCTCGCGCACAGACTTGATCTGACTGTGCACGCGAGACATCACCACCAGATTATTACATTTATTATTTATTAAAAACAATGACAACGTGATGTTATGATAAAATTCTAAATAAGTACCCATAGGGAATGTTATTCTTATGACGAAAAAAATGTCATGTCATGTTTAGTTTTATTTAATAGGCTGGCCAACCTTTTCAATAACAACAGTTCACTTCGCCTTGTACATTCTTGGAGTCTCTCGTCCATTCTTCTCCAAAGGATCGGTTATCGAATAGGTGGTAGTATAATTGAGCAATCAGTTTGAAACACCGTGCATCTAACCCAGAACATGCCAGGCGCCGAACTTACTACGAACTTACAAGTACATCCACCCGTCGTAGGCGAATATAATTTTCAGCACACATTTCGCTGCGCGAGCTGAATTGCGTTTGATTGCAAGAGTCCCTATCTATTTCATTATACTATCGAAGTTTTAAACATTTATTCATAGGTAATTCGTACAATTAATGAAATATAGATACGGTAACCTACCCATACTACGTGACACATATTTGCGAAAAATTGCGAGATTTCCCTAGAGGAAATTGACTACGTGACAAAAACCTAACCCAAAGTGACTAACCGTGGTATTATGAAGACCTCCCCCCTGAAAAGGTCACATAGTATGGGTACGTTGCGTGTCTGTAGAGCACGGGTATATGCCGGGTACTCACGCCCGCAGCATGTAGTCGGTGTGCGCGAGCGCGGCGCGGCAGGAGGCCAGGTAGGCGGCGTAGGGGCGGCGCGCGGCCAGGTCGGCGCGCAGCGCGGCGGCCAGGCGCGGCGCGGGCGGCCCGGGCGGCCCGGCGGCGGCGGCGGCGGCCGCGGCGGCCAGCGCGCGCGCCAGCTCCGCCGCGTGCGCCGCGCCCGCCTCCGAGCCCGCGCTGGCGCCCGCCATGCGCACCCACTCCACCAGCGACGTGCTCGTGCACCGCTGCACCACGACACATTGACAATTTCTTTTTTTTTTCTTATATCTACAACCGGATCGGAACGTGACCTCGACTGAGAAGATCCGGCAAGAAACTCAGCGAGCTTGTCTTTTTACATTTTCTTATATTTATGTTTTTTATCGCCATTTGATTATGTAGGTAATAATGTTATTAAACACTAGGTTTGTACTTTGCACTGGTATGCCTTCCGCCTCAATCACACGTACCGAGTAGATGGGAGAGACGGTGATGTATAGAGTGCTCGACTGAATGAAAAGGCCAGAGAGTCACTCGGAGCCTGTTCAATTTACTAGACCGAGTGCCCACCCCTACGTTTCTCCGCACTGACTCGCTTGCCCGCACGGCAGGTTTAAACATGTACCCGGTGCGTACTTACCACTCGACCGATTTTTGTAATTATATTTTCATCAAGTCTAAATACGTGTGTGGAGACTCGTCCACTCTCTCGGCCTAATCTCATTTTGCTGTCTCGCATCTACTCGGTACGTGTGATATCGCATTGACCATAATATGAAAATGGGATTAAAACTTGACAGGAGAGTATCGGGGAAGACGGCGCATTTTTATTGACAATGCATGCATATATATGTCGCCGCCAAATAGCTTAATTCGCCGTTCAATTAACAGCCTAGGCATTTAATAAACGGCGCCGTTCAACTAACGGCCTGAATGATATTCAGCCATTTGATTAAACAGCTAGGCAAATGACTTGGATCGATGACGTTTAACTACTTGCCTAGCCGTTTAATTACCTGCCTAGCCTGTTCATTTCAATTTAGTTCTACTTTCTGCCACCTACCGCAGAAACTCACCAAACCGTCAATATCTCTATATTCCATATTCTCTTTGGTCAATATGGCGTCGGAAAAAACAACTTTGATGGAATAATTTTATTAGGTACTTAGGTATTTTACGATTTTTTTTTAGATCCACCGAATCTATTTGCCGGGTGGGGTTTCTGTGGGGTCATAAAAAAAATAACCCTAACCTAAACCCATCCATGTCGTTCTGCTTGGGTAGTATTTTGAAAAAGTTTTGTAGTACTTAAATGTCAACCAGTTGCCTAAGCATTAGCCAGCCAGTTTATTAAATGTTGTAATAGACGATACGGCTGAATATCATTCAGGCCGTTAGTTGAACGGCGCCGTTTAGTTAAGTGCCTAGGCTGTTAATTGAACGGCGAATTAAGCTATTTGGCGGCGACATATATATAAATTCATCTCTATTTTCTTGGTCATTGCATCACGCGTGAAGGGATGGAACGATTTCGCTAATTCTTTTTGTTGTGTTTATTATTGTCAGGAGAAGGTTCTTATGAAAGAAAAAATTAAGTTGAGCGGATCGATTCTAATTCAATATTCAAAGTTATGACAGGACAACGTCTGTAGGCTCAGCTAGTCTTAAATAATAATAGATTGTAATTAGTCGATCGTAAATCTAATACACCAAATTAGGCGTGTATAATTCGTTTCTTTTGTTGTAGAGTGCAAAGTCCGAAGGTTGGTTGGTCCGTGTGTAAGTACCTAGGTAATAAACCGTGTGCTCCACTTACGTTAGGTACATATTCGGCGCAGTGCAGGTCGGGGTTGGACAGCACCACGCGCAGCCGCCGCTTCATGCCGTTGAACACCTCCGGGTCGCTCAGGTCCAACACTCCCTCGCACCTGGACACACGGACAGTGTAACATGATCTGACATCCACACAACATGATCTG
Source organism: Notodonta ziczac (assembly GCA_918843915.1). Lineage (NCBI taxonomy): Eukaryota > Metazoa > Arthropoda > Insecta > Lepidoptera > Notodontidae > Notodonta > Notodonta ziczac. Next base: position 12,991,309 of record OU974039.1, on the reverse strand, counting down.
ACGGAGACTTATCTCTTTTTTAATCTACGTATTTACAAATAAATGAAATTGAAGTGTCTGTTTGTAATGTCGAAATAACAGCTTTTTACTAAATGAAAGTATATACTGAATTTATAAAATAAACAATTTTCACATTTTTATCTGTCCGCCTGTCAGTTAGTTTCTGCTATTCTTCAAAACGGCTGGACCGATTTTGACGGGACTTTAACTGGCAGATAACTGACTTTATAAGGAGTAACTATGACTACTTTTTTGTTATTGAATTTCCACGCCGGCGAAGCCGCGGGCAACAGCTAGTATATATCAAAAACAGCTATCAAGCGTACGAGTCGACCCGCCTGATGTTACTTCTATAGGTGCCAAGAAAATCCTGGATCCTACCCGCATCGGCTATCACTAAAGCCGGTATTAATAAATCTATCTCAAGTTTGGGAGTGGTCTTGAGTACGCGTATGACACTTTGTACTGAGATGTCGTCAGGATTACATTTCCAAGATCGCTCTCATGCTTGAGATCGATTTATTATTACGGGCATAAGTTTTAGTTTTTTTTTTCCTTCTAACAACTTCACCCGGACAGAGGGCGAACGCAAGTGCGCTCCAGCCAGAGCGGCAGGGGGGCAGCTAGCTCAAGGGCGGGGGTAAAACTAGCACCGGATCGGAACGCGAGATACGGGCCTTTTTTAATCCAACAACTTCACCCGGACAGGGGGCGAACGCAAGCGCGCTCTAGTCAAAGGGGCTGGGGGGCAGCTAGCTTAAGGGCAGGGGTAATACTAGCACCGGATCGGAACGCGAGACATGCTAGTGTCGGCGGTGTCGGTCACCTGTCGGCGTCGGCGTCGGGCACGTCGGACACGCGGCGCGGCGCGCGCTTGTGCTTGGCTTGTGCGTCGGAGCCCTTGCGCCGGTACTTGGCCAGGATCTCCTCCGAGCTCTCGCCGCCGCCCGGCTCGGCGCGGCTGCCGTCGTCGCTGCGGGACTCCTCCTCCGCCACTTTCATGTCTGACACATGCCAAACATACCATGGGATGCAATATACTCAGACGAAGATCACAATTTAGACGGAACACGTCCAACTATTGTGCGAAGCTGGTGAAAACAATACCAAATAGCATCAATCCAGTATTCTTTGTTACATTTGCTCATGTTTTTTAAATTTTTATACCACAACACTTGCCGTCATTCGGGCGGCCATTGATTAACTGTTGGTTTATTCTGTGACGGAGACCGTAATTTTAACTAACCATAAAAGCAGACGAAACGTTAAAAACAACTAATCAAATAAAATAATCTATTCATTTTCGTTTCGCTTCTCGTTGGCCGTGGTACAATATGAACATATTAACAAATCAATCTCGAGTCTGAGAAGGATTTTGGAAATGTCATCCTTACGTCATACCAGTACACTATGACATGTCAAAAGCGAACTCAAGATCGCTCTCAGACTTGAGATCGATTTATGAATACGAGCCTAAACGTACCGTTCTGTTGGTGATGCGAGCGGCCCTTCTGGCGGAACATCTTGATCTTGTGCAGCAGGTTGCCGCCGGACCGCTTCACGTTGTTCTTCAACTCGTCCAGGTTCACGACCAGCGCGTCCTCGCTGATGCGCCGTCTGATAACAATCACACGAGTTTGATACAAGCCACATCAATGTGGTCTGATACCAATCACACGAGTGTGATACAATCTACATCAATGTGGTCTGATACCAATCACTCGAGTGTGATACGAGCCACATCAATGTGGTCTGATATCAATCACACGAGCGTGATACAAGCCACATCAATGTGGTCTGATACCAATCACTCGAGTGTGATACGAGCCACATCAATGTGGTCTGATACCAATCACACGAGTGTGATACAATCTACATCAATGTGGTCTGATACCAATCACTCGAGTGTGATACGAGCCACATCAGTGTGGTCTGATACCAATCACACGAGCGTGATACAAGCCACATCAATGTGGTCTGATACCAATCACTCGAGTGTGATACGAGCCACATCAATGTGGTCTGATACCAATCACTCGAGTGTGATACGAGCCACATCAATGTGGTCTGATACCAATCACACGAGTGTGATACAAGCCACATCAATGTGGTCTGATACCAATCACTCGAGTGTGATACAAGCCACATCAATGTGGTCTGATACCAATCACTCGAGTGTGATACGAGCCACATCAATGTGGTCTGATACCAATCACACGAGTGTGATACAAGCCACATCAATGTGGTCTGATACCAATCACTCGAGTGTGATACGAGCCATATCTATGTGGTCTGATACCAATTACACGAGTGTGATGTGAGCCACACCCATGAGAGGTTATACAAGGTGTAGATAAGGGGGCATCAACTGATACCATGGATTAAACTCATGATTCCGGACCCCCCAAGAGTTGGAACTTTCCGTCGATGTTTTCATGAATTATGGTAAAAATTTCGGCATTTCTAATTTGATTTTAGGATTGAAATCATTTTACAAATCTATTTCAAGTGATTTTACATAAAAAAATAAATCAATAATTACTATTTTACACATGAACTGTTTTTTTAATTGCCTGAAGTTTTTAGGGCATGTATATTCAAAACTATTGATAAATTGGATGAAACAAAGACGTTTCGTCTTTCCGGTCATTAAAACCCTATTGCTGCAAAGTTGTTAAATGATATCACAACCTATCGATATACCCCATCGTTTAAGGCTCACATGTCATTGAAAAGTTAATAACTTTTGATTATTCATAAGTGTTCGTAGCCCTAAATTATTTAAAAAATATAATATTTTTTAAAATTCCGAACTCACCTCTGGGACTTTTCAGCCGTAGCATCGAAGCTGATACTCTTCGGAATAGCGCCGGTGGAGGGGGCCTTCGTCGGCGGCGGACTCACCCGCCGCTCCGTCACGATCTCCGAGTTCACGTCCTGGCTCGAACTCTTGTCGGACGCCGACGTCTCCGCACTATTCACCGACAGCGTACTCAGCGACATATTGCTCGATCCCTCCCGTCGCTTCTCGATCTTCGACGAGCTAATACTCACTATACTCGTACGGATCTCGGATTTCACTATTCGCGATGTTAGATTATTGACCAAGTTGGCAGATGTCGATATTGTCGCCGAGCTCATTCGCGTCATGAGATCGGTTATCGTCGATCTCGATTCGGGCTCCGTTCTATCGGCATCGATACCGGAATCGAATCGCCTGTCGAACGCAATGAACGAGTTCTCGCTGGAGTTGAGTGAGCGGTCCATCATGTCGGCGTCGTCGTAAGGCTTGGAAGAGGATGGGAGGTCGAATTTCGAGGTGGACGGGTAGGGGCGGTCCGGGGAGAGGTGGGGGGCGGGGAAGCTGTCATCCACCCATTGGCTGGTGGCGTCTGATTGGCTGTTTCCACCTTCTAAGGTTGATTCTGTTTGGGCGCTGCTGCTGAGGAGAAAATAAATAAGCAACTTTTTTATATACAGGCTTATAAAAGCTCTCCTTACCCCTCGTTTACACTGACGCAAATATTAGTATTGATTGATATTGAGAAAAATAGAGAAATCCACATAAATAAATATGTACAAGTATTACGTCATTGTAAACGAAGGGTAAGAATTATTTCGTATTGGTAAGTCAAGTTCTGGTATGTTTTTCGAGATCTAAGTTACCCGTACCAAACTTGAAATTTATCAGAATTCTTATATTATAGAATTTATTTATTTCAGCGTGTCACTAAAAAATTACAAGATCATGCAATCATTACATCATATCATATTAGATGAATATTTGTTTCGATGTGTTGATGTTGGGTCCAGTCTTTTTTGGAGTCGTTATAGTTAGTTTCGTTTTTATATTTACGTATTCTGCGGCGAGTAGTCGAACACGTCGCGCGGCATCGGCGCGGGCGCGCTGGTGCTGGGGCTCTCCGGCGCTGACGTCGCGTAGCACGTCATCACCTGGACAACACACGCTTCACTACTAGATACAGCCAGCTGCGAGGCTTACAGTAATCTATAATATGTAATACAAGACTATGTCTTATTTCTCGTGTCACAGTGTTAGTTACCATACTCCTCCGAAACGGCTTGACCGATTTTTATGAAATTTTATATATATTCAGTAGGTCTGAGAATCGGCTACTATCTATTTTTCATACCCCTACAAGACAAGACGTTTGTCGGGTCACCTAGTATGTATGTTTATACGAAATTTCATCAAAATTCATTCAGTAGTTTATGCGTAAGTTTCAGCCATATTATTCTTAGTTTTTTCGTGTTACTAAGTCATCTCAAACAATATTATGGACAAATTTAACAAATAGAGATTGCACGTGTTTTGAGCATGGATACAATAATCGCCACTTGAATCAATTTGGGCTGCGTTGGATGGGGAAAATAGGTATTTTTTGTCAGGATCGAAATTCAGTAAGTAGCGATGAGAGTCTATTCTAATAGGTATTGATGTGAAAGAGGTTAGAGTCTGAGATGCGTGTCTCCTAATTTAGAAAAGTCAGACTCTGCCTGCTTATTTGGCCAGACTTTTCATATTTAAGTGACCAAAATATAAACATCTCGTCACTCTACGTGCTAGCTGACACCTTCTTAATTTGTAAATACCTATTATAATTGATTACTAAAAAGCCCAGAAAAACGGATAAGGCCGGAAGCCTACATATCTAACGGACACGGTTCAAAAAGTCGCAGGCTTAACGTACCGGGTAGCCGTTGACGAGGATGCTCTTCCTGTGCTCGACGGGCGCGTAGGGCGGCGCGCGCAGGTCCAGCTCGCCGCCGCGCGACAGCGCCGCCGTCGCCGACAGGTAGCCGCCCGACCTGACGCACCAGCTTGTCAACACTCGCTCGCGCCGCGAACACACATCGAGACAACATACATCGCGACAGTACACATCGCGACAACTCACATCGCAACGACACACATCGCGACGACTCACTTCGCAACAACTCACATAACGACAACACACATCGCGACAACTCACATGGCGAAAACACACATTACGACAACTTCCATTGCAACAACTCACATCGCGACAACTGACATGGCGATTACTGACATCGCGACAACTCACATTGCAACCACACACATCGCGACAACACACATCGCGACAACACACATTACGACAACTTCCATTGCAACAACTCACATCGCGACAACTGACATCGCAACAACACACATTGCGACAACACACATCGCGATAACTCACATAACGACAACACACATCGCGACAATACAAATCGCGACAACTCACATAACGACAACACACATCGCGACAACTCACATCGCAACGACACACATCGCGACAACTCACATAGCGACAACACACATCGCGGCAACTGACATCGCGACAAGATCTAACGGGCGCCCGCCCTCAAACGTTCACATTCACTTTGATGTCGATTTGAGAGTCAAACTGGTGCTAGTATTTCTGGTTTACAATAAAAAGTTTTCTATTCTATTCTAGTATATCAGTGAACCTATAATAAAAATACTAATTTGAAGTAATCATGATCTAATTAAAGTTGTGAAAGTAATAAATAAAAGGTTTGAATCAAACGGTTTGACGCCTAACTTGATTAATACAACCAATCCTACTAAAAGAAGTATATATAAACCTATTGAACTTTCTTCACGTATCTATGTACGTATACTTATAAGTCAAAAACACAGAACCCAGAACACATTTTCCTACGAAATCAGTTGAATACAAACCTGTTGGGCAAATTAGGTCTCGAAGTGTGTCGCGGACTGCTGACATCTATGCGTTTAAGGTGGCCGTTCTGTAACAACACATAACATTAGAAACAACGGCATATATAGGTAATGCATGTCTCTTACCCCTCGTTTACACTGACGCAATACTTCTACCCCGTTATTAATAAACGTGGCTTCGCGGGCGAATAGTTACACACCGAAATATCTCTTTCTATCACCAGCAATTTGACATTCGAAAGAAGAAGATAAAGTATGCTATAGCCGCTACTCCACGTTTATTAATAAGGGCCTGTGCACACCACGTTTTCTAAACACGCCGTCAACGCGCGTTTTAGAAACGTGCGTCGACGGCGCGCTTATATCCTGACCTACACCTTTCTTCCTATTTAATCTGACTCGCGTGCGTATGGCGACAAACGCGCTTCGACGGTGCGTTTAAAAAACGTGGGGTGCAGGCCCTAAGGCGGGTATTGTTTTACTCTGTTTAACGGTGGTAGTGCCAAGCTGTAACCAACTACAGGTTATATAGAGGCTGGATCGACTAGGGTAGCACCACACTCTCACAGAAGATAGGCGTAAAGTAGTTATTATAAACTGCGTGTCGTGGGATGAGTGAGAGAGCCACAAGCCCATCTATCCCACTCCCATTCAGATCAATGTGCGATGAATGCATTTGATATCGCAAGCATAAATAGGCAATGATGACGGCTTATTTATTGATGTAAAGTATGAGTAGGTTTGGAGACCCCATTAAATTAGCGTTCTCATATTATTTAAATAGCTAAATCTGAGTGAGATTTGATTATTATTTACTGTTAGTTATTTAGTGACAATAGTGTTGCCTGCTCATATTCTGTTGCTGTTCCTGAGAATGTACACCATCTTTAATTAATTGAAAAGAGTAGCCATTAAGTTCATTGCCGGATCTTCTCAGTGAAAGCACCATTCCGAACCGGTGGTAGATTCTGACTATTCATAAATGCTTTGTTGGCTTACATGAATAAAAACAATTTTTAGTTTGAGTTTGAGCTTAATATCAGGCGGGTTTTTCGTTTGATTGCCGACTGTGTGAACATGACTTCTGCTGTTGTCTCGTATTTTGAGCTATAAATAAATAGAGACAGTTACATACGTGAACAAATGTATTGCGTGAGTGTAAACGAGGTGTACACTGGTATATGGGTGGGAGGGCGTGAGTACCTGGTGGGCGTGGGGGGGCGGGGGCGGCGCGTCGTTCGGCTGGGAGGGGCGGCGCGGCCACGACGTGTAGGTATATGGGTAGGTGGGCGTGAGTACCTGGTGGGCGTGGGGGGGCGGGGGCGGCGCGTCGTTCGGCTGGGAGGGACGGCGCGGCCACGACGTGTAGGTATATGGGTAGGTGGGCGTGAGTACCTGGTGGGCGTGGGGGGGCGGGGGCGGCGCGTCGTTCGGCTGGGAGGGGCGGCGCGGCCACGACGTGTAGGTATATGGGTAGGTGGGCGTGAGTACCTGGTGGGCGTGGGGGGGCGGGGGCGGCGCGTCGTTCGGCTGGGAGGGACGGCGCGGCCACGACGTGTAGGTATATGGGTAGGTGGGCGTGAGTACCTGGTGGGCGTGGGGGGGCGGGGGCGGCGCGTCGTTCGGCTGGGAGGGGCGGCGCGGCCACGACGTGTAGGTATATGGGTAGGTGGGCGTGAGTACCTGGTGGGCGTGGGGGGGCGGGGGCGGCGCGTCGTCCGGCTGGGAGGGGCGGCGCGGCCACGACGTGTAGGTATATGGGTAGGTGGGCGTGAGTACCTGGTGGGCGTGGGGGGGCGGGGGCGGCGCGTCGTTCGGCTGGGAGGGGCGGCGCGGCCACGACGTGTAGGTATATGGGTAGGTGGGCGTGAGTACCTGGTGGGCGTGGGGGGGCGGGGGCGGCGCGTCGTCCGGCTGGGAGGGGCGGCGCGGCCACGACGTGTCGGAGCGCGCCGCCACCGACACGCAGTCGTCCGTGTCCACCTGCGACCGTATCGGCCATATTTACAATCACATTACAACACACTTCGTAAAGCCGTAGGACTTACTTACAATAACATTACAACGCACTTTGCAAAGCCGTAGGACTTACTTACAATCACATTACAACACACTTCGTAAAGCCATACGACTTAATTACAATCACATTACAACACACTTCGTAAAGCCATAAAACTTACTTACAATCACATTACAACGCACTTTGTAAAGCCGTAAGACTTACTTACAATCACATTACAACACACTTCGTAAAGCCGTAGGACGCGGCGAGGGTCAAACCTCGGCGTCATCGTTGAACACAATTGTCGATACTGGCTTACAGCAGTAACAGCGGTGGGAGTGTGTGGCGGGATTAGTCCCAATAAAGATCGTGCGTTCAAGGATGCGTCGTGAATGGACCAATATAAATGTCAGGCAATATATCATATTTAAGGCGAGTATGGTCGATCGGATATGCTCGCTTATGCACACGAAGATAATGTCTATTATATCAGGGGTGCTACTAAATCAACGATAATCGATATATCGTGACATTTGTCGTGTCAACTTCTACTCTAAATTCCATATTTTTTTCTGTCGTATTTTTATTACGTAATTTTTTTGTATCGTTCGTCCAGTAATAGATAGTACGACAAAAAATATGGAATTTAGATTAGGATACCACAATAAAAATGTCAGGATATATCGATTATCGTTGCTAAGTGAAGCATCCAAGGATCGCATTATGTAAAGTAATATGTAACGTCGGCGATGTGTTCAAACCTCTGTGTTGCGGTCGCTGTCGGACGCGAGCACGTCCATGCTCCAGGCGGACTCGCTCGCCGTCTCCGACACGTCCGGCGCGTTCGTACTGGTGACGTTCGCACCTACCGACAATCACCAACTATATATATATTTGCGTATTTCGGGCAAAACAAAAAATACCTACCCTCGTGCATGTTAAGGTTTATAACCACAGATATAGATTTATATAGATAACACAAATGCATGTACTTCGCGTGTACGAAACCCCGACCAAGCGTCAAGGTTGGTCGGCGCTAACTTACAGTCTGCGCGACAACAGATATAAAAAATAAGAGTATGAGCGAGATAATCACTTGAGAGAATCGTAGCGGGCGGAGGGGCATCGGCGGCATCGGCGTCTTTCAATCGGTTCGGATTTCCCGTCACTAATGACGTCACAGTAGGTGTTAAAAATTCGGCACGCTTGGTTTAAATACAAATCGTAATACTTGCGTTATCTATGTAAATCTATATCTGTGGTTATAACCGTAACGCAAATATTTTTATATATACAGTATAAAAAGTGTCAGCATTAGATCTGTTACCGCGAGTCTGCATTGGCGAAACAATTACACAGGTTTTTGCTATTCAAGTTCTGGTAAGTAATGTCAGATCAAGAGCTATAAATGAAAAGTAGGAAACAAGTGAACAAACATTTTAAATAGTAATTAAAACGTTCTGAGCCCTGCAGGAAAAATACTGTGTTAATTAATTATTGTTTTATGACAACATAAAATAGAGACGACGTCATAAATTTAACTCGGAGGACCACGGACATTGATAGTCTGGTCGCCCAACCGTCGCTCGGCCGAGTCATCCGCATGCTGGTCCAAGCTGACCGAGTAAGAACCAACACGACCATGTGGATACCTAGTCTGAGGAGTGGCCTGATGTCGTCCGATGCCAGGCCGGCCTAGCATGCATGCGTGTGTGTGTGTGTGTGTGTGTGTGTGTATGTGTATGTGATGTGCCGTACCTTGCGGCCTGGTCTGGTCGCAGGAGTCGCCGATGGTCTCGGAGTCGGAGGCCAGCACGTCCGTGCTCCACGTGTCCGACATTATGCTGATCGTCTCGTCGCCCTCCAGGAGTTTCTGTATACAATATGACTCTTTAGAATACATCATGAAGAAACATCGACAGGTCGGTACGGCCCAGCATAGGCTTTTGTGAGCGCAAATGATTGTGAATCTTAGGAAACGTGCTCATACTAGGTGACAATTTTTTTTTAAAACTTCCGCCAAACCGCACTGGGTCAGCGTGGTGAATTATGGCCTGAATCCCCCTCGTGTTGAGGGGAGGCCCGTGCCCAGGAGTGGGATGTCAACGGGAAAATTTTTATGTTTATTATACGTACCTTGATCTCAAATTTGCAGAATTTGTCTTCAATGTCGTTCCGCGTTTGTTTGAGCAGCTTCGCCTGCGCGCCGGCCGCTTGGCTCACGGGCACGTTTTGCGGTACCCTGTCGCGGTAACACCGAACATTATCCTACTAATATTATAAATGCGAAAGTTTGTGAGTGTGGATGTTTGTTACTCTTTCAGGCAAAAACTACTGAACGGATTTGAAGGAAATTCGGAACACAGATAGTTTATAACCGGGATTAACACATCTGATACTTTTTATCCCGATAATCCTGAAATTTTTGTTAATTTAAATACTACGTGGACGAAGTCGGTGGGCACGGCTAGTAACTCATATAGTAACACAACAAACTTGGTAAATGATTTTGAATTTTCGAATACCATTTTAAAAATAATATGGATATGACCTTCTTGGGAAAACTACACGTTTTAAGAGACGACTTTATTTGCATTTTAATACGAAACGTTAACAAAATTGGTCTAGAAATAGCAGCAATGTTAGTTTATCACATTACTAGTACTCCCATAAGCCCCTCCGGCTAAGCGAATGCTTGTTAGGATTGGGCTCATGTCAATAGTTTAATGGCCAGGATGGGGATCGAACCCCGAACCTTTTAGTTAAGAGGTCAGCCCCTCTAACCACTAGGCTATTTCACCTTAAAAAGTGAGCTACTTTGTAACGTTTACTGTGAAAAAGTTCTCTGTAAAATCAAGTGACTGGTTAAATATTTTATCATTACCTATAACCCACAAAATTTTAAAATAAATTATAAATATATTGTTGTCCATAAAACTTAAATATTTTTGTATGCAATACCCCCAACACAGAACTTCGTTCCTGACTGAGGGTCCCCAGACGGCAAAGTAAATTTTCTTTCTCTCTGTAACAATCGGTCAGTATGTCGGCGAGCCCGGCGCTGAGCTTACCGGCGGGGCGGCGCGTCGCCGGGCGCGTCGCCGTCGGTGACCTGCGAGGAGGGCGTCTCGCGGCCCGAGATGTTGGGGCTGCCGCGCCCGCTCACGTTGGCCGACACCTGCCGACACATACACATCAAACCGTCTCATCTATTCTATACCATTATATTCGACGACCGCTTGGCGCAGTGGTTCGAGCGTAGGCCGCTCGGCTCACTGCACATGGTGGTTGCGGGTTCGATTCCCGCCGGGGCAAATATCGGAAATGGCCTTTTAGAAGTTTGCCCTGGCTCCCCTTGCTTAGTTTGGGACCATACAGATGGTGTGTCAGTCTGGCGTTATTTATTTATTTATATCAAATTACGGTGTGAGTGTTCGTAATTCTTCTCCTCGTAAACGGCTTGACCGATTTCGATGAAATTTTCTGTACTTAAGGGATCACGTGCACCACGTCTGGAAGGTTCTTGACTGTAATTGGACCCGGTTCGTCAACAGCATCCAAAAAAGCATATCTACACCAGCGAAGCAGCGGGCCACGAAGATTTATTGATGATAATAAAGGTTATATTACCATATCGGATAGATTGTCGTTCTGGTCCTCGGTCTCCAGCTCGAGGCTGGAGGTGACGCTGTGGTTGGAGGCGGCCTCGGACACTGCCTCGAGGTTGTCCGACGTGTTGCCCAGCGACACCTCGTCGTGCGACACTGAGAACCTACAACGTACAAAAACATTGGTACCAACTTCGCTTAGCGTGGGGATGCATTCCAATGTCAACTTAATTAGTTTACTATACGATACATTTTCGACATTTCGAATGGATAAGGTGAAGAATATGTATATAAGGGGTAGTGGTAGCGCCAATAATAGATAAAGTAAGAAGTAGGAGATTGGAATGGTTTGCGCACGTGATGAGAAGGGATGAGAAGCATGTGACTAAAAGAGTAATGAATATGAATGGGGATGGATACAGCGCGAGAGAAAACCCCAAGGAAATATGGATGGATTGTATTAAGAGTGATATGAATGAGGTTGGAGTGGATGTGAGTATGACGGGAAAGAATGAAAGGAAAAGCCATACTGTGCCAACCCCAGATAATGACGACCACATGATGATGACGATAAGAATTAATTTTTATGCTATGATATTGCCTCATATCCAAGGTATTTTATTCCAATTTGTATACTTTTATCACCTCAGACGAATAAGCAATGGTATTGTAATATGAACTCTATGGTGACGGAAACAGGACCTGGTTCTCTTCTGCACGGGCGCGCCGGGCCCGGCCACGGCCAGCGCCGAGCCGGCGTCGTCCGCGTCGCCCGCCTCCGAGCCGCCGTAGTAGCACTCCAGCACCTTGGACTCGGGCACCAGACCTGGAGATTGCATTCTCATACAACAATGGACTAGAGCGGGGTCTTGTCTTACTGGCCGGTGCAGTGAGGTTGGTCTTGCCTCACTAGTACTCACAATCTCCACCACCTTTTTTTAAAAGAGTACTATCAATGTAAGTTTATTCAATTGTATTCCCGTTAGGCCCTCCAGCTAAGCTAATGTTTGTGTTGAAAGCGGGTTCACGTCAATAATTTAATGTCCAGATGTGGATCGAACCCGGAACCTCTCAGCTACGAAGGCGGCCCCTCTAACCACTTTGATTATTATTTACTTATTTAGTGACAATAGTGTTGTCTGCTCATATTCTGTTGCCGTTCCTGAGAATGAACACCATCTTTAAAGAGTCTAAGAGAGTAACCATTGAGTTTCTTGCCGGAAATTCTCAGTGGAAGCAGCATTCAGAACCGGTGGTAGATTCTGAATATTCATAAATGTTTTTTTGGCTTACATAAATAAAAACAATGTTGAGATGAGTTTGAACTATTGACGGCTTAAATAAAAAAGTCGGCAAACAACCTCATGACCCATCTGATGTTAAGCAGTCACCTTAGCCTAAAGCATGATAGTACTTACCAACATAATCATGTTCCTCAGCGTTGGCCAACTTAATGACTAAAACTTCCAAGTGGTCCAAGGCTTCCTCTCTGAGCCCGTTCCCATTGGTGGGCTTGTCGTCGGCGCTGGCCAGCGACGAGCTGGAGCTGGCGCTGCGCGGCAGCCGCGGCTTGCCCACCTTGCCCAGCAACCCGCGCTTGCCGCTGTGCCCGTTCTCTGTGATGGACTCCTTGGGCTCCGCCGGGGATTGTCTGCGAGGTTGAATAACATATTTATTTCTAGGATATAATTAATGAATGAAAATGTTCAATCAGCGCGGACACATAGTACAACACACCATAAACTACATCGGAAGAGAAAATATAGAGAAGTGTTTCTTTCCAAAATCCACGGGTTCGACTGCTGGGTAGGAATATGGATGTTTCAAAAATGTGTTAGCTCTCATACTTAGAGTATTTTTTTGCTATTCGGAGTGAGATGTGGCCATCGACGTCCCCTTAAAAAAATCACCCTGTATATTGTATTAGAATAACTAAACATGAAAATGGGAGAAAAATCGTAATCGTAAAATTTGTCATTGTCTTTTACAGTGACGTTACGAAGCGCTTTTCTTGTGAAGTATACATAACATAGTATAAGTGTGTATTGGGTGTGCGTGCGCGTGTGTACCTGTAGTGGTGTGTGTGTGTGTGTGTGTGTGTGTGTAGGGGGGGGGCTGTGTGTGTGTACCTGTAGACGGCGAGGTCGGGCATGGCCCGCAGCAGGTCGTGCAGGCGCGCGCGGTAGTTAGGCTCCAGCGTGGCCAGCAGCGCTGCCAGCCGCGCCGCGTCGCTCGAGCACGAGCTGCTATTGCTAAAATGAAGACATTATTCAAAACTCAAACTCAAAATTGTTTTTATTCATGTAAGCCAACAAAGCATTTATTAATAGTCAGAATCTACCACCGGTTCGGAATCCTGCTTCCACTGAGAAGGCCCGGCAAGTAACTCAATGATTACTCTTTTCAATAAAGATGGTGTACTTCTCAGAAACAGCAACAGAATATGAGCAAACAACACCATTGTCACTAAATAAGTGAATAGTAATCAAATCTCACTCATATTTAGGTATTTAAATTAGAAAGCTAGTTTAGTGAGGTATGAATACCTACTCACAGTTAACATCAAATAAAAAGTACCAATTTTTATCGGACAAAACACAGCTAGACTTAACGCCAATTTTCTGTGAGCGGGTGATACTACCCCAGCCTGTATATGCAACTTGTCTCTGCCACCGTAAAACCGTTAATGGCAGAACAGTAAGTTCATTTAAATGCCCCCATTCAAATTCAATTCAATTCAAAATTGTTTTTATTCACGTAAGCCAACAAAGCATTTATGAATAGTCAGAATCTACCACCGGTTCGGAATGCTGCTTCCACTGAGAAGAGCCGGCAAGAAACTCAATGGTTACCATTTTAATGTTACCTAATTTCGATCTCGGAAACTGCGCCCAGGCAAAATATAAGCCGGCTTCCACGAGACAGGCTTGTCCTAGTGTGGAAGCCACAAGTACCTTCATCCATTTTTCACTTACCATTGTTTTATAACCCTAGTTTATTTTCGTTTATGTACCAACTAACATGTAGGTGAGTTGAAATGGATGACAAATAATATTTATTATTATTATAGTTTGTGCACCAACAGGGTCAGTGACCTATGTGAAATGAAATGAAATGAAAATTAAAGTATTTAATCAGCACAGCACACACAGAAAAGAACAGCACTTAATTATAAAATAAGTAAAATAAATGTACCGTGTGAGCTGTACCGAAAGGCATTTGGCTCAGTATGTGCTGGAGGGGAATGAGATCTCCTCCAACGCTGATTTTCAGCCAAAGCCTCCTCATACCCTGTCTTACATAAAACATTTGCTACCCAAACTACTAAGCTACTACAACAGAATAAGTACTTACACATTATAATTAATATAATACAAATTTAAATAAATATAAAAGCAAAATAAAAGAATTGATGATGTGACAAATTTCAACTTGAATTTAAAGTATTTGAGATGTACCTGATGGCGCCGGCCTCGGGGGCGGGGCCGGCGGGGGCGGGGGCGGGGGCGGGGACGGCGGGTGCGGCGGTCGGCTGCTCTTCAGCGGTGAGGCTGGGGGTGTTGTTGTTCAACTTGGACGATATCCGTTGCAGGAATGTTATCTATGAAATCAATCACACACATTGATACTTACTTACTTTAAAAAAAAATCTGCCCAAAGTGCTGTATTATAAGTTTGACAGTTATCTGTCTCTTCACACCGGAGGATCAGATTTATTCGGTACTGATTGCAGCTATCTGCTAGTGGTTTTAGGCCCATATTAATTATCTTCTTATGTCATTCCAATACAAAATAACACGTCATAAGCAAACTCAGACTTGAAATAAATTTATTAATAACGGGCCTTAAACGCATAACTTAATGTTTTTTTGTTTAAAATGTTACTAACACCTATAAAAAATAATGTGATAGTGGTAACACCTACCAGTAGTTGTGCATCGTGCGCGGAGAAGAGCGCGACGGTGGTGTGGAGATGCGCGTCCGTGCGCAACGGCGCGTCGGGCGCGTCCGGCGCGAGCGGCGCGTGCGGCGCGGCCGGCGCGTGCGGCGCGTGCGACTCGCCGCACACGCTCTCCACCAGCGTCCACACGCACGACCGCTCGAACTTCGTGTACACGTCGCGCACTTTCGGCTCCACCTAGCGATATTACTACTATTATACTCTCTATAGTTCCATAAACTGTACATGAACAGCCAGACAGTGGACTTTTTTATATAGCTGTCTCGCTCTGCTAAACGTCAAATCGGAAGCACACATTACGATTTTAAGACTCGAAATTTCAGTTGTTGAAAATTATACTTCTTCAAACTCTACATAAAACTCCACATGTTTTTCCGTTAATTACTTTCGGTACTAAAAGCCCTAAAAGGCGCTCCACCCACCGCAGCAATACCACAATACAATTACGCAGGGCATTTCACTAGTACGAACATTACAAAAAAAAAACACATAATATAATTGTCATATACAAAGTAAACGGAGAGAAAAAATTTAGAAAGACATGCTCGCAGTTTTTTTTGCTGAATCTTCTCAGTCGAGGTCGCAATCCGATCCGGTTGTAGACTTAATAACAAAAGTATATAAAAATGACAATTTTTAAATGCCCAATGGCTTATATGGTAAAAACTATTTGAATTTGATGTTATCATTTCATTTATTTTTACAAAATGAAACTTATGATTATACGATACAATATAATAGCCGCACCTCAAAAGCCGCAAAGGGGGCTTATATGTGAGTCGGCGACTCGTTTTGAATGTGTTAATAGTATTGAACGCGCCAGTCTGTAGTCGTCACAGCGAACTGTACAATAATGACGTACCTCTTGATACTTGGCGAGGCAGAGCATCTGTATGATCTGCGCAATCTGTATGAGGTTGAACCGCGCGATGTACGACACGGGCACCTCCACGACGCCGTGCGCCTCGGGGTTCACTATCGCGGGACATATGAAGTGGTTCAGCACCAGGTCCGTGCATATCGTGTGAAGCTCACGCTCCGACACCCTGGGGACCAGTTCAGACCACATTAGAATAACATCGCTTATCTGGAGGGAGATTTGGGTCAGCGCTAACCGACGAAGAGGTGATAAAATGAATAAATCAATAAATAAATATAGCCAGAATGACACACCAAGTACATGGTCTCAAACTAAGCATCGCTTGTACTATGGGTACCGTCCAATGGGCGATCCCAGTTACACCCAGGAAAATTACGAAAAGGCCATTTCCGAAATTTTCCTCGACGGGATTCGAACCCGCAGCCACCTGATGCAGTAAGCTGACCAACCTGCGCTCAAAATCAACCAAGCGGTCCTCAAAATCAACTTTACTTACGTTAGGTACGGTTGAAATTAGTGTAACAAAATAAAACCAAACTGCGCCACACGGAACGCGGTCATGAGGCCGTCTTACAAAGTGTGTAAAGTAATGGTTATTAAGTTAGGGGCTTCGCTGCCACTCTCTTTGACCCTAAAGGAATTATGGTTGGATTGGATTGGAAACCCTGAGAAGAATATGTTCAAATGTTTAACAAACAACCGATGTCCCTGTCACAAACATCAAAATTAATGACTGCCCTTAAAGATACACAAAAAGCAGATGAGAGTTATCACCTGGAATGTTGCTTGAGTAAATGCACGATCTGCTGCACGATCCAAGCGATGGTGGCGGGGAAGGCGGGCCAGTGCTCCCGCAGCGAGGCTATGAACTTGCTGGTCAGGTTGTACAGCGACTGGATGGCCCACTTGCGGTACCGGCCCACTTTGGCTGCATACTCCGCGCTGTTCGGCTGGCCGAACTTCTTGAGACGATCGGCTGCTGAGAACCTGTGCAGAATTCAATACTATAAATCAAATTTAATATCTAAATATCGCAGACTAACACACTAACTTCTACTCTGAGTCCTGTACAATAGGCTGGGGGCGATTGCAGCGTCCAGGGCAGGGAAAATAACAAATATGGCCTTAGCGCAAAGGCAGTGCGGCATAGTCTCTAACCATTACGTCAAACTATTATCTATATCAAATGACGAACGACATTGAGCCTTCGCTCATAGCAAGTTCTTCCACCCATTCCCCTCTTGCTACGACTATATAGAAGCTGGCGGGCGGTAGTAGGGATGGACCGAAATACGCAGAAGATGGAAGTAAGAATTATTATTAATTTGTGGATAACGGTGCTGGTTGTGTAATTACTCCTTATTTGTTACTACATCATCTATAATTAAGCTTATTATGCAATTGTTTGTTGTCCTGAATAAACCAAAAAAAAATAATAAGAAACACAAAAAAGTAAGTTTAGGTATAGTATAATCTATTCCATTTATATGCTACTTTTAAATAGTACATTGTTACACGAGTGGTGAAAGTGATTTATTTATCCCGAGAAGGGGTTTGGCGCCCGAGCGTAGCGAGGGCGCTAATAGTTCGAGGGAAAAAATAAGTCTTTCACCCGAGGTAAACACTATGCTTTTCATTACGAATACAAGGAAAATAAAAATAAAAACAGGAATTGGCCAAAGAAATAATACAAGGAAGTGTGAACAATACTCTACAACTTGAAAAAAAAAAAGGTCGGATTGCCGCCTATTTAGTTTTTTTTTCGTTGGTCGGCCAGCTTCATTATTTAGCCATTATTTTTCATTTTCATCTTTAAATATTTTGCCCAAATCTATGTTATTTTAAAGAAATTGTTGAAACTATATTATAATTAAGTCATTTAAAAGTATATATTGTTGCGACCTAGAAACTAATTGGTCAAATATCTCGAAGGATCCTTATTTTATCAGCTTGATACAAAAACGCATTGTTATTCTAGATGAACTCCATCGATTAGTTACGAAGGATCTCTAAAAATTGAATGTTCGTGACTGTAGGTATGTAGGTATAAGGTGAACGCCCTCGCGTTATCGGCGCGACGGCCGGCGAATACCTACTCGCGAACGAATACAAAGGAAAGCCGACAATGTGTCTCGAGATCGTTCGATTCCGATTATTATTACCTACATACCTACCGAGAATGTTCAGAAAAATACCAGCTCGCATCTTTATTCCGTATATAAGGTGTTGACGACGGGCAGCGAGTTAGTTACTTCTTGGAAGCGACAGTGTACGGAACTTAAGTAAGCGAACGAAGAGTGATATACCAGTGACCTAGGCGATAATATTGGAATACTGTGAGTCTGCTAAGTGATTCGGAACAGTGCTTGTTGTGTGTAACTAGTATTAGTGAACTAGTGTAGTACTGTTTATTTGTCGAGTTTGTGGAGAGCGAAATAAACCCTTTATACACGTAGTCGGCACTAATTGTACCTACCCCTAGTACGTAACAATATTATTTAATTAATACTTAACTTTATGTTATTTCAATTTTACATAGTGCTGTAACTGAGTGACTGTAGAAAAAGTTTGAACATGGTTCCATAGAAATGTGAAAATGGAACTAGTTTTTTTTTATAATTTGACAGCTGTCAATTGAAAGCGATTCTCCCTGGCCGGAAAAGTATTACTTTCAACCCGCTCCTCAGGCAACTTCAGACCTACTTTCAGAGTATGAGTAATGAAAATAATAATTATAATTTTAGCCCTTTTGACGTCCCACTCCTGGGCACGGGCCTCCCCTCAACACGAGGGGGATTCAGGCCATAATCCACCACGCTGGCCCAGTGCGGGTTGGCGGATTTCACATGTCTTTCGAAAATTGGTTAAATCTTCTAAGACATGCAGGTTTCATCACGATGTTTTCCTTCACCGTAAGCAAGTGATAATCGTATAGAAATTATGATTCGCACATAAATTTAGAAAATCCAGAGGTTCGAGCCGGGGTTTGAACCCGAGACTTGGTAGCCCGCAAGACGCGTGCTTAACCAATCGGCTATCACTGCTCCTTTGCTACTTTTATAAATGTATTTTTAACGACTTCTGAAAGTCTGTAAAACCCAGCCCGAAAACCATGATGACCCATAGACTTAGGGGTGGAAACTAAATCGTCCAGTTAATACAAAATAAGTACATTTGAACTTAATTAGTACGTGTGCTACCACCCACCTCTCCATGGCCTTATCCGGGTCTATGTCTAGGAAGAACTCGTCTTCGTGCAGCACCGCCATCACCGGGTTCTGCAGCGCGGCCACCAGGAACTGGCGCGCCGGCGTGTGCCCGTCGCGGTACACCGCGTACAGGGCCGCCAGCGCACACTTGCCGGTGCGGAACAACCTGCGGGAGGGATTGGCGTATTTGCACACAGATGGTTACCAAAGGAGATATCAAGCACGACATGTCCTTCTGCCAAAACGCTTATGATCAGACTATAAGCTGGTTTTGCCTGTGAGCGTGGAGGTATATGTATATGAAGCAAGTTTTTTTACAATTTAACATTGAATTCCTATAATAAGGGGTCATATTTATGCATGGAACTTGTGAATTTACCGTGTCGCCGCGTCTTCCAGAATGCATAAGTTCCATGGAAATAAGAACTTTAATCACTGTGAAGACACTGCGATTTCCGTTACCACATTATAATTGCGCGTCGCCACTTCGCTTCGCAAAATCGTTTTAGTGTGCATTCATAGGATAATGGGTCAACCTCGAGAGTATACCCTTTAGAACTAGTCAAATTTGGGAACGCGATAAAATAATTTTTAAAAACAATTATTTATTTTACACAAAGAATTACATTTGAATTAAATAAACAATTAAACGAGAAACTGCGCACCAATTTGGAGGCGCTACGATAGTTTACTCGCGAGACTTGTGCATCGAGTCGGAGATGCTTCAAGAATGACGTCTCCAAATCAGTGAGACATATTTATAGAGAAATTATGCTGATTTAACACTCACAATGATATTGAAAGGGTGAATAACAAGTCTAGACGCTTGGTCAGCGATATAGGTGTTTACGAGTAATCTGATCTATGTGTTTACCACGGAATTCAATGTAATGTAATATGATATACTTGTTGACCGTCTGGGATAATAGTACTAAGTCAGCGTTTAGTCTAAGGGCGAAGGGTGGTGCTCTAACATAACTAACTAAAAAATATTTTTATAATCGGTGCACAATTGGCGAAAATATCGATGAACATACACAAACAAAATAACATACCGACGAACATAGTAACCTCCTCCATTTTGGAAGTCGGTTAAATAGTACATTGTTACATGAGTGGTGAAAGTTATTTTGTCCCGAGACGGGGTTTGGCGCCCGAGCGTAGCGAGGGCGCTAATAGTTCGAGGGACAAAATAAATCTTTCACCCGAGGTAAACACTGTGCTTTTCATTACGAATACAAGGAAAATAAAAATAAAAACAGGAATTGGCTAAAGAAATAATACATGGAAGTATAAACAATACTCTACAACTCGAAAAAGAAAAATCGGATTGCCGCCTATTTTGTTTTTTTTTTCGTTGGCCGGCCAACTTCATTATTTAGCCATTATTTTTCATTTTCATCTTTAAATATTTTGCCCAAATCTATGTTATTTTAAAGAAATTGTTGAAACTAAATTATAATTAAGTCATTTAAAAATATATATTCTTGAATTAATACTTAACTTTATGTTATTTCAATTTTACATCGTGCTGTAATTGAGTGACTGTAGAAAAAGTTTGAACATGGTTCCATAGAAATGTGAAAATGGAACTAGTTTATTTTTTATAATTTGACAGCTGTCAGTTGAAAGCAAAACTCCCGGGCCTGAAAAGTATTACTTTCAACCCGCTTCTCAGGCAACTTCAGACCTACTTTCAGAGTATGAGTAATGAAAATATTATTTTTATACCACTTTACGTTTGTGTGTAGTACAAGCGGCGGAAAAATGGACACTTACTTCCGAGGATCGCTGGAAGTAGCCATCTGATGTTTGATTAACGACCGTAGAACGGCTAAGAATCGTGTCCTGTCCGCGGGCGAGCGGCAGCTGCCGTACAGCCCAGCGACCAGGGCCGACGGCAGGCTCGGCGGGATGTGGTCCTCCCCCAGGAGCAGGCACAGCGCCACCAGGTGCGGGGAGTCGCGGAGCCATCCCAGCAGTTCCCCTAGTGCTGTTGCCTCCTGTTCGTGACATAATAACGATTGACGATGTGCCATATATTTAATATCTCGAGCCCTGGGCTTGACAGGAGCCCCAAAATGCTGACGTTGTAGTTTACATAGTAAAAGAACGAGATTATTTTTTTCGGTAATTTTACTATCTAAAAGGGCCCCCGGGGAACCTAGTTCCGCTAGACCACCTGTAATCCCAAGAGAGATGCTTCTATGGGTACTGTACAAAAATGTGCCTATTTAAATTATTCGTGGACGTAATGTCGAGATTCGTATAGTTTATAACTTCGCTTTTACGAGTCACGAACATTCCACCAACATTTTTACTGTCAAAGTTATTATAAATGTATTTATGCTAACATCATGAGATTCTTTGAGGAACCATTGGATAAATTGCGTCCAGAAGTACGTCGACAGAAAGACGAGTAGGTATCTACAGCATGCAGTTAGTTATGCAACGCGCCAATTGCGTTTCCTGCGTTTCATCATAGGGTTGTTGCACTGATATAATTATTTATTGGTGTTCGTAGTTAGTTACTCTTATATAATTTTTTGTCTATAATCCAAATAACTAATAACTACATTATTTTCTTCTTCATATAGGCAGCCCTGATCGAATTGTAGTGAAAACAGCTGAGTGTAGGTATAGCGTGTTAAAAATAATGATTGTTAAAATTCCGGTAATTTAATACCAATTGGACTGTATTTAAGTAGCCACAACATTTCAGGGGCCAATCGCACGCGAAAGCATTTGCGTACGTGCATTCGTAATCTGACGTATGTAGGCGATGCCACAGCGGTACTTGCTATACTTTATAAGATTGGCCTAAAAAAATAAAGACTTAAAACACCGTTTTTAGCTGCTTTAATTTTTTCATAATCCTATAGCCTAGCTGAAGGGTAATAATTTGGTAGAAGGTAACACCACCCTAGCTCGGCCAGTCAACTTTCAAAATAAATAACCAAATAGGTAAGTTGATCCATATTAGAAGAGGCCAATAGGAGCAAACTCTGTAAGTCAAAAGTCTGTCTGTCTCGAGCGTTGTGCCTAATAATAATATTAAGCAATTTTCCGCGTTTATCTTCGTACATACATATAAGGAAAAGGGACGAAGTATATTCAAATAACTTCCCAATACCATTGCCGCCGGGCCTAATTAAATGAGCACTGAAAACCAGTCATAAATGGTCGGAAACAAAAGGCGGCGCAGCCCAACGACGTCCATTGTTCGGAAGCAGTATGGGTGACGATAACACAATACACTGCGCATACGCATCATGATTGTGTGATAATTACGCCCACACGTGTTTCCTTCCTTTGACGAAACTTTCACTACATAATAGTAATTAATACTATAGCGCCTGTAGTCTCTTAGGGGGTAGGCAGACCGGCTTGTTCACCCACACTTGGCAGATGGTATTGGCTTGGAACCTATTACCATACTTGATTAATGTAAGGGAGACTCACTATGCCTGTCTTAAATTATATGAAATTGCGACATACATATAAGCTGGACAAAAATATGGATTATGCTTTGAGGAGCATGCTAAGTTTTAAATATATTTAGCGGAGGGCAGACTTTGTATTACAAAAATAAATCATTATCAAACACCATAACACAATTGATGTGGAAGCAATCCCTACATTTGCACATTTCCCCACTTCTTGATTGAGTGCTCTACTTATGAGTCATTACAAAATAGTCTGGATTTACCTTTATCAGGTAAAAACCCATTATAATAAATAGGCAGGCTGCAAAGTAACAACAATTCCACCCACACCATGTGACCAACAGTGATATCTACCTAACAAATCAGCATATCCATCACATAGAAGGTCACAGTATAGTTCATTATGTTATGTAGATAATTATCTGCCACTCATCTGGCATTCCAATTGTCTTGTAGGTCACTTAACATTATAATTGTTTTATATGAATAATTTATGAAGCCATGACATTATTGAGGTAAGATTTTTAAAATTGGGTAGTGCATTGTTAGTAATTTTCGTTTTCTTTTTTAAGTAACAAAGTTGTCAAACTATTGTATGACCCACTTTATATTAAGCAGTTACTGTAGCCTCACTCATCACAGACACACCAAAACAGCTATAACAGCTTTGTATTGATCTTCCTTTAAGGTTGATACAAACCCTGGTTGAAGCTGTTAGGCATAAATTTGCTACAGCAAAGCTCTATCAACATTAAATCAATACAACACAGGTGTTCATTATCATAAAGGTAAATAACAGAATCTCTACACCAACAAGAGGAAAGGTTTCCCATAGTCATTGTAGGAGCATAATTGCAAAAACAACTAATGTGAAAATAAACCACATCTTGGATTGTTTAGCATAATATGTTACAGATAGGTACCTATTTTATCTACTGTACTTAAATAGATAATTGATTGTTGTATTGTATTACAAAAATAAATTTATGAAATATCTATCAACTCAGTTAACTATGCACATAGGTAGTTACAGAGAAAAAGTGGGTGGATAATTGTGGGTCATATAGTTTCATAACAATACTGAAATTGATATTATTTGAATCTAGTGTAGTGTTTCTAATGCAAACAATCACAGATATTTAATGAGCTAACTATCTCATTGTTAGTATATTCTTATAAAAAAAAATTATACAGGTAACCATTGTTGATAAATTTACTTACTGTCATTTGAACATAATGTTTTGGAGAATGGAGGTACACAACACTTACCTTATATTTCAAGACTTTATAGGCATCTACAAAAGTAGCCCGTTCAAGGATGCTGGCTCTCTGGCAGGCGGCTATGGAGTCCGCCTCGCATCTCGATGTGATCAAGTTGGTTAAATTCTGGCGCTGCTGGGAACATATCCAAGCTGTTTGCAGCAGTTCCAGGGCCCGCTTCTCCACTTCTTCGTTGAGTTTTTGCAACAGCTGCCTCTCTGAAGTGATAAATATCTTCTCCCGTCTCAGCTGGTTCGCTAATTCGGCGATATTCATACACCCTTCCGACGTTGATTGCATCATGGTCGCTTTCAATCAAACGCACAAATGTAAACACATGTCTTTCGCCCGTAAAATGTTTGGAAATAATATTTTCACGTCATTTCAATAAAAGCAAACAAGTTTCTGACACTTTTTCACTTTGCTCAATACACTCATAGCACTTGTGTTTTACGCTGACTATATGATCCGGTCCATTTGGTTTTTAATATCTTTCGATATTAAAATTAGGATTGAAAGAAATTTCCCGAGTATTCTATTGCAATTTTGTCGTTTTCTCTCTTTGGAAAAAGTAGATGGCAAATATGGGCAAAAAGACGAGAAACGCAAAATGAATAGTGATGCAATGACAGAAAGAAAAATCGATAATCGATTGTTTTATAATTATTTTTAATGATAGATATCAACCTCAGTTATCGTACCTAATAATCGATAAATAATAATCCATTGTATTTCATAGCAGCATAAATACACTCTAAAGAAGAACAGTCCAAGTCTTTGGTGTCAATTTCGTAGTCCTATTCGGTAAATTTTGAAAACTTGACGTGAAATAGAGTCATTTGGATTAACTCAATATTTCATATTGGGTCGTACAGCTAAACGTGAGCCATTTACATGCCAATAATTTAAAGTGGAGAGCAAAAAAACTCCATGTCCATGTGAACAATGTTGTTTTAACAGTAAAACTAAGCTACATTTTAATATACTATTGATCGATTACAATAATATTCATTGATTACATCATAATCAAAAGTACATCACTAGAATGTCATTGAAATAAGTCACGAACGAATCATTCTCTTTGGAACGAATGAAATAATAAGTTTCGAACATATTCCAACATATTCGTTCGGCAAGGAAAGTATCATGGCACTGGAAATTTATGACTAAATCACAGACTAAATAAAAAAGTGCAATAACAATACTTTTTTCTCAAATTTAAAGATTTTTAACAGCTGTTTATTTTATTACGAAGCTTTGATCGTACTATACATTGTCGGTTTATCACAAATTAGAGATTTGTAGCAATTGGCAGCAGTGCCATAAACGTAAAAATGAAAAATAACAGTTAATGACGTCTAGAGCACGCTAGGATATTATATTCTTTACATGGTAAAAAGAGAAAACATACAAAATGACGACCTTCACAAATTGGTAGGGTATAATATTGAATGCTTTGAACAATTGACCGTATGACAATTTTGATTATAGATTAAAAAGGACCGAATGGTAATGGTTGGCGAAGGAAATCCTTGGATTGCTGCGCTTTTCATTGTAATTTTTGTGTAAATGAAATCTATCTATTTGTTTTGTAATAAGTTGTTAAATGTTATCAGTGGACTATTTTAGTTACTATAATGTCAAATAGTTCAATTGAGGGGAAATTGAAAGGTTTACAAGAACGTTTCGAAAATGAAATGCGTATCCGAAGAGAAGGTTGTTTCAACAACCAAGGTGGAATTGGAGCCCCTAGGCCGGGGAGCGGCCGGGAGCGGCGACCTAGACCCCGTGAGTGTACTATCATAGTCATTATCAGAACACGTGTAGATTGCAAGCTTAATTCCATCGATCATAGGTAATCCAGCCTTGTACTTTATCCCTTCATTTATTGACATTCTAAGCCTTCAGTTTTGTGTCCTTCTTATCTTAGGGTGTACTCCTTACAAATCCAGTATTATAGTGCTTTTGACCATTATTTTAACACTATTGATTGATGATTTATAATGAATATTGCTGAGCATTTAATCACAGTAGCCACAGTAACTAACAAAATATGTTATACTATTTTACTGAAAAGTCATGATTTTAATCATTGATGTACCAAGATAATGCTTACACAGCTTCCCTGATGGTTTTCCCACTCATTGTGTGTGTGTGTGAAGTATTTGCATATATTGGCATTGAATGAACGCTGGGTGGCCACTGCTTTTAGGAATTGTACACCATTGTTTTTATGTTGAATATAAATCTAACTTGATGTTGTT
This sequence comes from Notodonta ziczac, assembly GCA_918843915.1. NCBI lineage: Eukaryota > Metazoa > Arthropoda > Insecta > Lepidoptera > Notodontidae > Notodonta > Notodonta ziczac. Next base: position 12,964,954 of record OU974039.1, on the reverse strand, counting down.
TTATATGTGGTGGGTATGTTAAAAAGTAGCCTATATTATAAGGATTATTTTTGTAACTATATGCCTTATCCCTTGTATGCAAAACATTTGCAGCAATTTGTGTTGGTGTGAATGATTTTTCAGCCCAATGGAGGGGTTAGTAATGTAAGTTTAAACACTAGACTATACCTATTAACCTTCACTGTAGGGTCCCAATATGAATTCTAAGACAACACATTGTATAATGGGGGTGAATAAGGAAAAACTTGAGTTCTCACATCTATATTGTGTGGATAATACACAAACAATAGGATCAGTCTTCAGCCGGATGATTTCATGGTCATAGATTAATATGACTAAAGCATTGATGGTAAACAGTTAGTCACTACTTTAGAGAGGTTTCAGAACTGAAATTATGTGTATATCCTTCACATTTAGGTGACTATGGTATGTTATATATAGAAGGCTGAATAAAAACTTCCATGACTCCATTGCTCACAAAAAAATTCTGATTTGTAATAGTAATCTCAATGTTGATGTTCAGTTCCATAGTGCCCCGGGGCAAACAGACACCATTGTATATCACCTGCTAAGATTGACAATGCTAACAGATATCTCTTTACATATATTCATACATCATGCCATGAACCTTTTATTATTTTAGGCATTGCAACACTTTTTTGTTTTGAATTTCATTGACACAGATTTTGCTTAAAATACCTTTACATTTTTAAATTTTTGTTCTAGCTCTGTTCCAAAACAGGGATATACCAGCATTTCCACCGAGATCACCACAGGCTACAGAGACAGAGTACAGGATGCGGGAGGTGTACAAGGTATTTCACAATATTGGGTCATATTAGTTTTTCAACAAGGGTCAAGTCTGCCGTGGCAGCAACCTACTAGAAGCTAAAATGACATTGCATTTTAAACTTTATTTACATTGTTGGTGTGTCAGTCTGGTGATATATTTATATATTTATTCTAATGTTAAAACAACAGCCTATTCCTCTTTTCTTCTGTATCATAAAATATACTCCACTCAGAGCAAGATATGGCTTTGGACTAAGCCTTTCACTCCTTAAAACAGTTTTGTAAAGAATAGGAAGTTACATAAGAATCTTCTATCTATCAGGTGAGCGGCAAGCTCAGCGTGGAGGGCGCGGAGTACCGCTCGCATGTGGACGACCTGCAGCACCTCGGCGAGCTGGGCAGCGGCACCTGCGGCCACGTCGTCAAGATGCTGCACAAACCCTCCAGCGCTGTCATTGCTGTTAAGGTAAATTGTACTTGGATTTTAGACTTTAACTTTGCATATTTAAGGGTGCATACCGTATAGCTACCGACCACACGCATGCTCTTGACTGCAATAGCTAGTTTCCGGTTGTTCTGCGAATATAAAACTTATCTAAATTGGTCCTTTTTACTAAGTTTCTTCAAATTTTTACATACCATTTCTGCTGGTCAGTTGCTCCCGCTGCTTTTCAGTGCTGTGGCGCTGAAAATTTCATACCTGGAACATAAAAAATTTATTAAAGTTACAAATTTTTACACTTTTTTGGCAATAACTCGAAATTTTTCTTCCAAATTCCGACGCAATCTTTTCGTCCCCGCTCTCCCCTCGTCGCCCCGCGTCCAACGACGTATCGCTCGAGGGTGTAGACCTGAAAAAAACGAAAAAAGTTGCTAACCTAACCTAACCGAACCTAATCTAAGGGACGGGACATAGACGGATTTCTATTGAAATCCACCTAAGCTCTGACAATTCGCATACATTTCGTTGTTCTGCGAATATAAAACTTATCTAAATTGGTCCTTTTTACTAAGTTTCTTCAAATTTTTACATACCATTTCTGCTGGTCAGTTGCTCCCGCTGCTTTTCAGTGCTGTGGCGCTGAAAATTTCATACCTGGAACATAAAAAATTTATTAAAGTTACAAATTTTTACACTTTTTTGGCAATAACTCGAAATTTTTCTTCCAAATTCCGACGCAATCTTTTCGTCCCCGCTCTCCCCTCGTCGCCCCGCGTCCAACGACGTATCGCTCGAGGGTGTAGACCTGAAAAAAACGAAAAAAGTTGCTAACCTAACCTAACCGAACCTAACCTAAGGGACGGGACATAGACGGATTTCTATTGAAATCCACCTAAGCTCTGACAATTCGCATACATTTCGTTGTTCTGCGAATATAAAACTTATCTAAATTGGTCCTTTTTACTAAGTTTCTTCAAATTTTTACATACCATTTCTGCTGGTCAGTTGCTCCCGCTGCTTTTCAGTGCTGTGGCGCTGAAAATTTCATACCTGGAACATAAAAAATTTATTAAAGTTACAAATTTTTACACTTTTTTGGCAATAACTCGAAATTTTTCTTCCAAATTCCGACGCAATCTTTTCGTCCCCGCTCTCCCCTCGTCGCCCCGCGTCCAACGACGTATCGCTCGAGGGTGTAGACCTGAAAAAAAAACGAAAAAATCGCCCCCCCCACCCACCCATTTGTGATTCACTACGTTAGATTAGTAGTGAACAAGCCATCATCCATATAGTCCCATACAAAATTTAAAAATTTAAACGTTCTGATCGCACAACTGTGTGTGCGAGCGGACTTCTGACGGCAAGCTCTGGGATTGTGTTGAGTCACAGCTCGTAGAACAGCATAGTTTTTAAGATATTTTAAATCTGTCCCGTGACAAAATTTGATTAAAACCAAAAATTTTGACAAAAATTTGACAATCGTCGTAGACGAAGAAATATATATTTACCGAGCTAAAATATATAGCTAACATTTTTGACTTATTGGGACAAATCGTCATAGACGGATTTAATTTACACTTACTATAGCTATAAAATATAGCTGAAAGCTTATTCTACAAACAGGACAATCGTCATAGACGAAAATTTTTTACGCTTTACTTAGGTTTAAGAATTGACTTTTATCTTCTTTTTACAATTTACAATTTTAATAACTATTTACACTGATTTCTTATACACAATATATACACATTTACATCCTATTTACTATTTTAAAACGAATTATACTAACTAAATTACTTAATCTAGTCATCTTCATAAAGTCATTTTAACTTAAGTTGTATTTTAAATTAAACCGTTATAATGTTTGGCCACCGCACGCCTGTAAAAAAGACCACCGCCGCGGACGGCAAAAAATTAGAAGACCTCGTCTCAATCCCTGCGAAGGTGTTACCGGTCAGTCCGACGAGAACCGAGGTGAGCAAGACGACTCAGGTCCGGCGTAGCACCGAGTCCTGGGTCGTCTCACCGAGCTCCCTCCGGAAGGAGTACGGACCGGTAAAACCTAAGAAAAGGCACTCGCAGGGTAAGGCCGACCAGGCGGAAACTGACCCAGCCCCGATCGGTTGTAAGACCACAGGGGACCGGGAGGCCGCTAAATCGGAACCTGCACCACTCAAACCGCAAAAACCCGTCACCCTCCACAGACCAATCTCAGCTTCAGCCAAGCAAAACCTGGACAGCAAAGCTGTGCCAGGCAGGACCTCAACTGACGCTCCACAAAGCTCGTCACCACCACAACAAAATAAAAATACTCAACCTAGAGTTGCTGAGGCGAGAGCATGCCTGAATAAGGCCAAGCTCCACCTCAACAACTCTAGGAACCTAAAAACTGAGATAAAAAATGAGGTGACCGCAGCTGTGGAGCGTCTTTACCAACTAGTAAAGGAGGCTGAGTTGGAAAGCGGAAGGGGAAAGGAAAGGAAGGGAGAAAAAACAGGACAGATGGTAGAAGCGGAAGATATATATGAAGACCGGGGTAATAAAGAAATAGAAAAACTGAAACAAAAATTAGATGAAAACAGTAGGCTGTTAACAGAGCACACAAAATTATTAAAGGAGTCTAAAGATATGCAAAGAAAGGTGGTAGAAGCACAGGGAAATGAAGGGTACGAAGAGCTGATGACGGAGGTGCTGGGCATCAGGGCAGCCACCGAAACCATCAGCGCTCAGATCCCTGAGCTGAAGACGAACGCCTTCACATACGCCGAGACGCTCGCCGCGCCCGCCGCTGCCCCCACACGACCCGCCACCCCACCGAGCCACCACTCCATCATTGTGTCCTCCCGCGAGGTGATGGACACAAGCGAGGAGGTGCTCACCAAGGTCCGCACAACACTAGACGCGAGAACGAGCGGGTTCCAGCTCCAGCGTGTCCGCAAGGTCAAAGACCAGAAAGTGGTCTTGAGCTGCTCCAGTAAGGAAGAGCTGGCCCGTATGGCAGCGAAGCTCAAGACCACGGGCGACCTTGCGGTTGAGGAGGCGAGGAACAAAAACCCGCTCGTCATAATTAAAGATGTCCTCACCTATAACACGGATGAGGACATCATCGCGTCGTTGCGGACCCAAAATGCAGACAGATTGGCCGACCTCACCGACGCTGACTTCAGCGCCGTCGTGGTAAGATACCGGAGGAGGGCAAGGAACCCACTGGAGAACCACGTGGTCCTCCAGGTATCCCCCAGGATGTGGCTGAGGTTGACGACGGCGGGGAAGGTACATATCGACCTGCAGCGGGTGGCGGTCGAAGATCAGTCCCCTATAGTTCAGTGCACCCGATGTCTAGGTTACGGGCACGGCCGCAGAAGCTGCAAAGATTCTATTGATCTTTGCAGCTTCTGTGGCGACCCGCACCCACGCGCGGACTGCCCGCGTTACATCGCGGGCGAGACACCAAAGTGCAGAAACTGCACACTGACCAAGTGCAGAGACATCGGGCACACTGCCTTTGATGGGGACTGTCCTATCAGAAAAAAGTGGGACAGCATAGCGCGGTCGAGCGTCGCCTATTGTTAAGGTCGCCGCGGGCGTTAAACAGGCACCATACGCACCCAACGAACTCGACACATACGACACAAACCACACACATACACCACCACCACCACCACAAACATACAAACACCATAACACACACAACAAAGTCAAGTACGACCTGGAAACCACAACAAATTCGTTTGTCCGCCACATTCTGAGCAATGTTGGTCTGGAGAATTTCCAGGCCGTACTTGACCAATACAACACACAACACAATCCAAATAGACGCAGCAACACTGATGTGTTGCCTAGTCTCATTTGCGCACACACACACCCCACACACACACACTCTCCAATAACACACCCCAAGCACGTCACCACACCCAAACACTACAATCACGGCTCCATCATCAATAAATTGACATATACAATATTCATGAGAATATTCTACACATGCATATAAACTGAATGGAGCCGCGAAGAACACACAACACACAAACCCGTCGTGTTCGTCGAGCGCGTGACGAAATCGTTGAGAATAATATATTACAGATTATTATCCAAATTTTAAATATTTCTTTTTAAATAATTCCACAATTATACAAAAGTATAATTTTACAATCTGATATACATTTTACATTTTACAACCTATAATTTATTTTACAACTTACAATTTTCTACAATTTTAAAAACCTAATAATACCTTACATTTTAATTTGCAATTTATTTTACAGTTTATTCAACAATTTATTATATTATACAATGTTAGCTGTAAGAATTTAAATGGAAATATACATATTTTAACTTATACAATTTACAATAACAAATGAAACATTATTTACAATCAATACAAACAATAATACCAAATAATTTGTACTTTAATTCTGATTTAAAGCAAATACAATCCAAACCGAAAAAGAAATATCGCTGATTCTATATACACGCCGCACTGTGATAAAATATACAAACAAGAAAATAATAGTAATACAGAACTAAAACTTAATATGGAAATATATAAAACAACAAACAAAGGAAACTGAACATATTAAATTAAAAGATTTTCATAGAAAACTAAAAATATTAACAAGGTCTCTGACTCTGTTAGAGGAGACGCGGCAGATTGGGCACACTAAGTGCACAATCACAAAAAAAAAAAAAAAAAAAAAAAAAAATAGCTAGTTTCCTAAACCAAAATCAGAATCAGATAATTTTGTCAAACAGGTAGCCTATTAAAAGAATACTTGGTCATGAGGCAGAGCTGTTTAAGCAGTAATTTCGAACTAGGAAAACTGGCGGCACTGAACTTTATTAAAAATGGTAGGCCAGTTCTTAAAATAACGTGTGTTAATTTGATTTAATTGGCCTTTGATTATTCTAAGAATTGTTACTTATTACTTTAATATCAAGACTCTTTCGTCACAATATTGCTCATTGTCATCATTTAATGTTGTACTGCCGTTTACAGCAAATGCGTCGCTCCGGTAATAACGAAGAGACCAAACGCATCCTAATGGACTTGGACGTGGTGGTCCGCTCCCACGACTGCCCGTACATCGTGCGGTGTCTCGGGTGCTTCGTCACGGACGCCGACGTGTGGATCTGCATGGAGCTGATGGCGTCCTGCTTCGATAAGCTGCTCAAGAGGCTCGGAGCGCCCATCCCTGAGGCTATACTCGGGAAGGTTACTGTAGCTGTGAGTAGACCATGATTGGTCCACTTCATTAAGGCATCAGAAAGTTATGGACTCTGAAGTTGACCGTTTAAAATGGGTTGGATATATTTGAACAGAGTTCTGTTTGTAGGAAATTCTTACAACATCATGGGTATTGACTTCCTTGTAATCCAAAACTTTGATAATTTATATGCCGAATTTCCAGTTATAATAGTCCAGAATACCTGTTAGTTTCGGTAATGTTGTCGATCGCAGGTCGAACGAGTTGGAATTGTAATTGGAGTAGACCCCCGCCATTGTCGTGTCTCGCATTCAATACTAATATTCTGCACCAGCAAATGTGTCTGGGCCCATAAACTGTGTGTTACGGGGCTAAATCGTTGAAAGATTGTTTAAATCAGCAGAGATGAAAGCACTTTTTGACAATGTCCGTCAGACAATAACAATTTTACTAATCACAACTTATTCCTTTTCACTGTTTATGGTTTATTTAGAAAAGAGTTTCTTTTCTAATACCCTTAAACACGGATAAAGAGCAGGTTTTTTTTGTTGTTTAGACTGTGAACGCACTGTCGTACCTGAAGGACACGCACGGCGTGATCCACCGCGACGTGAAGCCGAGCAACATCCTGCTGGACGAGCGGGGCAACGTGAAGCTGTGCGACTTCGGCATCAGCGGCCGCCTCGTCGACTCCAAGGCCAAGACCAGGAGCGCCGGCTGCGCCGCCTATATGGCCGTGAGTATTATATTGCCACTGCTGGCGGAGACTGGCCCACCGACTATCCGCTTTACAACATTGTTTTTAAAACTTTTTATTCATTTTTTTGCGAACGATCGCTTGGCGCAGTTTGAGCGTAGGCCGCTCGGCACATGGTGGCTGCAGGTTCGATTCCCGCCGGGACAAATTTCGGAAATGGCCTTTTTGTGATTTGCCTTGGTCTGCGTGTCACTGGGATCGTCCCCGGTCCATTGTACGGTACCCTTAGTACAAGCGTTGCTTAGTTTGGGAACATACAGTTGGTGTGTCAGTCTGGCGATATTTATTTATTTAGCATGGAAGGCGTCACTTACATTTCGTTTGTTCAGCCGGAGCGGATAGACCCGCCGGATCCGACGCGGCCGGACTACGACATCCGCGCGGACGTGTGGTCCCTGGGCATATCGCTGGTGGAGCTTGCAACTGGCGTCTTCCCATACCGGGACTGCACCAACGACTTCGAAGTACTCACCAGGGTGAGCGGACACACTTGTTTTCTTCAGTGTCAAGATATTTGGAAGTTATTTCAGCTTTAGCGTATTACTGTAACTATGGATTGACCGTCGATCGATAACCAATAAATTGCTACTATCGATCGATGTATCGATCGTCGATATTTATTTATATATTTAATATCAGATGCTTGTTGTGCTTACAGCTTAACCAAGACGCACAACAAGCTAAATAGATGTCCCCCTCCAACGTCATCACAAATCATGAAGCTTGAAGTTTGTTTCCAGGTAATAGCAGACGATCCGCCGCAGCTGCCCGACACCAGTGACTTCACACCAGAGTTCAAATTATTTGTATCACAGTGGTAAGTTTGAAGCTTGTACCGGCGGTAGAGGCACGCTTACGACCGGGGTAGCACCTCCTTCTCCCGGAAAATCGCCGTAAAGTGGCTATTCAGGTCGGCCACGTGCGAAAAGTGCCATTGGTACTGCAAACATCTATAGGCTACGGTAACTGCTTAACATCAGGCGGCTCGTACGCTTTACATAAAAAAAAAAGTATTAAAAAGAGGTTCCACTGAGCACTGAGCCTTGCAATGCACTGCATGGCTTAAGCAACTGTCTACCATATTATCATGTAAGTGATTGGTGCTTATTCTATTCACTCGAACTACTCGCCGACTTTCTCTTAGCCGTAATGTGTAAGCCATATTTTTAAGATGTATTAAAAGTATTTTTGTACAATAGAAATGGGTCACATTGGCTCTGTTTTATTTTTCCAGCCTAACAAAAAACTACAGACAGCGTCCTAAATACGCGAAACTATTAGAACACCCGTTCGTTGTGAAATCGGCCCGTAATTCCGTGTCGGTGGGCGCTTGGTACGCGTCTCTGCCGATCTCCAGCGCGCCGGTGCGGGGGACGTTCGGGACGGTGGCGCCGGTGGCGGCCCCCGCGGGGGCCGTGGGGGCAGCGGCCCCCCCGGGGGCGGCCACCGCGGGGGCCAGCAACGGCGTCGAATCTCCGGTCACGCCGCAGCCGGTGCGGAACTTCGTCACCAGCGCGCAGCACTGGTTGCCGGAGCAAGTCACTCCGACGCCCGCGAGGTGAGTTTGATCAATGCAAAAGCTATTCCTCTCTTCTTTAAATGTCTGTCCTGAGCTCTTTGCGGCCATGTTGAGCCAATAAAGGTACCCAAATCTTAGTATTTTTCTTATTTGTAATTTTCGGAAATGGCCTTTCGTTATTTTCTGGGTGTCTCTGGGATCGCCCCCCGTCCATTGTACGATACTCATAGTACAAGCGTTGCTTAGTTTGAGACCATACAGTAAGTGTGTTCGTCTGGCAATATTCTATATTTATATTTAGATAATTTATTTCGGAAGATTATGAGCTACAAGCCGGCAGAAGCCGGGGCGGGTCGCTAGTATGTACATCTAATAGATAAAATTCTCGTGTCGCGGTGTTTGTTGCTAAACTCCTACGAAATTGCTCGACCGATTTTTATGACATTTTGTGTGCATATCGGGTAGGTCTGAGAATCCGTCAACATCTATTTTTCATACCCCTAAAGGACAGGACAGCGTCTGTCGGGTCAGCTAGTAATATAGTAGAATGCCCATTTCTGAGTGCTTGTTGAGTTCTATGCAATTGTCCTTGCGGCTCCCGTTTGATGTGGTGTGCATGGCTCAGGGCGTGGTGGGCGAGCAGCAACGCCAACGCGGGCGGCAGCAGCTCGCAGCCCGCCAGCCTGGAGGCGGACTTCTCCAACCACTCGCCCTACCCGAGGCGAAGGTAACACCAACACTTTCGTAATTTTCCTGGAGAAGGGGGGGATTTTATAAAATAATTTTAATTGATATATAGGAAACTGAACCATCTTTAAAGTTATTTTGAAGATAGACAATCACTCCAGTTCCCAAAAGGGTAGGCAGACATGCATTGCGGCTCTGTAGTGCACCCGAATTTTCCCGTATTTTGTTGCCTCTGTAATAGCGGGCGTGCCTATTTTTTATTTTCATTATTCTGGGCACATTTACCCCAGCTAGAAAGATTATTTACATATTTTTAAGAACTTATTATCTATAGATTTGTTTTTTATTGGTCTCTTCTGTGCCTAAGATGATTTTTCATCAAAGTGCACAGAAGTGGGAAGCTTTACCTTTTCGTATCACGGTTTCTATTACTTATTGTAAGCCACATTGTACATGCATGGGTATTTTGTTTATTGATTTCTTATATTTACGCGACTACTACACATTGAAATAAAACTATTTTTACGGATTATATCGCGTTATACGGATTATATTTTTACCGATTATATCGCGTTTAAAACGCGATATAATCCGTAAAAATAGTTTTATTTCAATATTTTGTTTATATTAATAGTTAGGGTGTGCAATAAAGAGTTCTATGTACCTATCTATAAGGCTGTGAATGTGTTGTACTGTGCGCAGGACGATCGACGCGTGCGCGTCCCCGCCGCCGCCGCCCGCGCGGCGCGTGTCCGCCGACACCCGGTGGAAGGCCTCGCCCGCGGTCTGTATACTCTAGCGGCTCTAGCTAGAGCATTTTTGTGTAATAAAGTCTCCAAACAGCAGTGATAGCCGATTGGTTAAGCACGCGTCTTGCGGGCACCAGGTCCTGTGTTCAAACCCCGGCGGAGGTGCGAACCTCTTAGTTTCTAAGAAATCTATGTGCGAATCATAATTTATATACGATTATCACTTGCTTACGGTGAAGGAAAGAAGTAAAACATCGTGAGGAAACCTGCATGTCTACTAAAATCTAACCAAGACATGTGAAAGCCGCCAACCCGCACTGGGCCAGGGTGGTGGATTACGTCCTGAATCCCCCTCGTAGTGAGGGGAGGCCCGTGCCCAGGAGTGGGACGTCAAAACAGCTAAATCATATTATTAATTATATTATATAAAGTCTGCAAACAACCCTTTTTCTCAGAAACGTATAGAGTTATCAAGTAGAAACTAATATCAAATATCAAACGCTATGGTCCCTTGAAAGTGTAAAAAAATTAGGATTCTTAGACAAAGCAATCAAAAGATACGGCCGTTTATGTCGACATATTGTGACTTTATCGACTACTTTTCGCAAATTTACTTATCGAAACGAAGGAGTCAAAGCACAGCCCAAACGGCTGGTGTTATAATCATGAGATTTTTATTCTTACACAACCAGATCATAATGATGTAATATTTTGTACAGAGCTCCGGCAACACTAGTCCCATTGTACTCCAGAGGTTTTACCATCAGAACCAGCAGAGGAGATCTCGCGTCGACCTGCATGCGACACCTAGGCATAGAAGGTACGTTCCCTCATCGGCATACAATCTCATAAAACCCGTTTCTTCAGTGCAAGTAACAGCCAAAGTACTTATTGTCGTAAAGTAATGGTTAAGCGTCAATAGTCGAGTGGTTAGAGGGGCCGCCTTCATAGCTGAGAGGTTCCGGGTTCGATGCCCATCCTGGCCATTAAATTATTGACGTTATCCCGCTCCTTACGCAAGCATTAGCTTAGCTGGAGGGGCTTACGGGAATACTAGTATTGTGATAAATTCACTTTGCTAGTAATCTTTTTCGAAAAACTAGCTGACCCGACAGACGTTGTCCTGTCTTAATTTTGAATATTGAATTCCCATTGTTTTGCTCAACTTTCTTAATTTTTTCTTTCATAAGAACCTCCGCCTGACAATAATAAACACAAAAAAAAATGTGAAATCGTTCCATCCGTTCAGGCGTGTTGCGATGATCAGGGAAATATATATTCATTTGTACATATACTAGGTGAAACAGAAAGGGTATACTATTTTTTTTGCAACTTCACTTTGTAAATCTAAAACTATCGGCTTTGTGGGACAATTGAAGTACTAAAAGAAACAGCTGTATCCCTATAACACCTTTTGTTTTTCAAGTTTCCTCCAAAGCTGATAGTTTTAGAATTACAAAGTTAAGTTTTGAAAAGTATAGTCTTTCTGTTTCAGCCTGTATATAGAGATACATTTTAAAACATGGCTTCTTTTCTCCACTCTTTGAACTGTTCATAGAGTGGATAGTAGTGGTAATGATGTCGTGTGTTGCAGTTTAAGTAGAGAGCACAGCACGGGCCGGTCGCCGGAGCCGCCGCCGCGTACGAGCCGCCACCACCACATGCTGGGCCACGACGGTAAACACCACAGATATAGATTTACATAGATAACGCAAATGCATGTACTTCGCGTGTCCAAAACCCCGATCAAGCGTCGAGGTTGGTCTCCGTTAACTTGCAGTTCACGCGACTACAGATATAAAAAATATGAGTACGAGCGAGATCACTCGAGAGAATCGTAGCGGGCGGAGGGGCGTCGGCGGCATCGGTGTTTTTTAAACGGTTTGGATTTCCCGTCACTAATGACGTCACAGTAGGTGTTAAAAATTCGGGACGCTTGGTTTCAATACAAATCGTGATACTTGCGTTATCTATGTAAATCTATATCTGTGGTAAACACTCATTCAACTTTATCGCGTTGCTATGATTCATTTAACGTGGCATCCACCATATTGCTTGCTAACCTAACATTTGTAGAATATGTGGAACAATATGTAATGAACTCAAAATTCAAACTCTATATTTTGTTTATTCATGTCAGCCAACAAAGCATGTATGAGAAGTCAGAATCTACCATCGGTTCGGAATACTGTTTCCACTGGGAAGATCCGGCAGGAAACTCAATGGTTACTCTTTTCAATTAATAAAATATGGTGTATGTACACCATCTCAGGCACAGCAACAGAATGTGAGCAGGCAACACCATTGTCACTCAATATGTGAATAGTAATTAAATCTCACTCAGATTTAGGTATTTCAATTAGAAAGATAGTTAAGTGAGCTGTGCATACTTACTCACACTTTACATCAATTTAAATGTTTACGAACCAAAATAATAAATAAATCAGAGGTGGATGAGAAAATAATTGCTTTAGTGTGATGCCTTTCATGCTAAATAAATGAATAGAGTTTAACGACAATGTTGTTAAGAGGCAAGTGAGTGGACCAATCCCCGCAAGCAGCGCCCGCGCACGGACATGACTCGAAAAGCGGCATCACTCTCCTCAACCATTATAGAGGGTAATAATGTTGTTCCAGTGAACGGCAGCAGCACCGAGCTGGAGCCGCCCGCGCTGCACGAGCGGCTGCACCCACCCTCGCCCTTATTACTCAACGATAGGTAAACATATCACAGTATACGAAAAATATTTTTCATTACTCATACTCGGAAAGTAGGTCTGAAGTTGCCTGAGGAGCGGGTTGAAAATAATACTTTTCCGCCCTAGGGAGAATCGCTTTCAACTGACAGCTGTCAAATTATATAAAAAAATAGTTTTATTTCCACATTTCTATGGAACCATGTTCCAACTTTTTCTACAGTCACTCAATTACAGCGCGATGTTGCATTGAAATAACATAAAGGTAAGTATTAATTAAAGAATATATATTTATAAATGACTTAATTATAATTTAGTTTCATCAATTTCTTTAAAATGACATAGATATGGGCAAAATATTTAAAGATGAAAATTAAAAATAATGGCTAAATAATGAAGTTGGCCGGCCAACGAAAAAATAAGACGGCAATCCGACCTTTTTTTTCGAGTTGTAGAGTATTGTTCATACTTCCTTGTATTATTTATTTAGCCAATTCCTGTTTTTATTTTTACTTTCCTTGTATTCGTAATGAAAATTTACCTCGGGTGAAAGACTGGCGCCAAACCACGTCTCGGGCCAAAATAAGTCACATTCACCCCTTGTGTAACAATGTACTATTGCAATTCAAAATGTCAACCAAACGAAATTTTAAACCAACGATTTAAACTGATAATCTCAGACGTAAACAGTATTTTAAAGTAATGTATCTTAGTACATTTAAACTGTTATTGATTACCCGCCATTGTCACCTCTATGCAGGGTGTTGTTCACATTAGTGTCGGTTCGACTCGGCGGCAGTGAATTACTTCCAATAACGCTGAATGCAATTTTACTTTTAAAAGCAAAGGAATGTGTCTGCGCCACTGATTTATACGAGCAAACGTACTGCACCAGGCTTTCGGAAGTGCGCAGCCAGAGCCTGACGCGGGCTGAGCTGCGCAACGGGCGCCGAGCCGACGCAATCGCCCCCGCGCCCGCGCCCTCCCCCACCCCCGCGCCCGCCCCCGCGCCCCCCTCGAAGCACCACCACGAGGACCAGGGTGAGCACACACACATATTACACCTGTTAATGACCACACAGGCAAGTGTGTTCATATACGTATACTCAGAAGCGTATACCCCCAATGGAGAATGTATCTGAAACAGGAAATATGAACTTGGATAGAGTCACCGGTTGCTTTGCGTCTCTAAGGGCCTGTGCACACTACGTTTGTAGCGATACAGGCGCGATACATACGCGAGTCACACGCAGCCTATAGACATTTGTAGGATAAAAGCGCGCCGTCGACGGCGCGTTTAAAAAACGTGGTGTGCGTAGGCCCTAAAGAAAAAAATACTAAAATAAATTTTGTGAATTATTCACGGCTGACTTTCTAAAACAACACACTGAATAAAGAGACGCATGATAACCGAGACTGGCAATGTTTTTATGTTTTTTTTATCCATAGAGGTTTTGTTAGTCACATATAAGTCGGATATGATGGCCTCAAAAGTACGAAATGACCTAAATGTATTATTTATAGTGTTCAAGTCAAACAAACCTGAGACTATTACTTAAGCTACAAATATATTTATATTGTTTTCATTTGATTTTAATTTCTTACATGATTTTTAAAATATATAATTATTTATGTTTTCCATATTGACAATGATTGTTTTATACGAAGGAGGGCAGCCAGCCTACGACTGTATAACACAGTGTTATAGCAACCAGAGCTGCGCTTGCCACTCCCTACTCACGACTCCCGCGCTCCGCTCGACGAATACACGCTGTGTGTAGTGATGTGAAATGATTGCGTTATTTTAATCGATTCCATTCATCGAATTAATAATCGAAGTTCCTATAAACAGGCGGCTTTCTGTGATTTAAAAATGACGATCATGGTTCGCGTATGAGTTAAATTTGAGCCCCCAACGCGGTCTCGGGCATCCAGTCTGATAGAGGCGACGATGCCGTGACATTTTGGACCTAAAAACCTTGCCATAATTTGCCAAGAAAAGTTACTTTTAAAGGCGTGTTGAAGTATGTAGGTGTCCAGTTATAAATGGCTTAAAAACCTTCGCGATTGAACATTTCGGATTACATTTACAGTAACAAAGCCATGTCCATCAAACATTAGATTTTAACTTGATAAAAATTGTCTCATTAACTCGAAATGTATCGTATTCAAGGTGTTTAACCTTGTTACTCTAAAACTGTTGGCTTTGAGTAAACTTGAAGATTAAAAGGTGTTGTAGTAGACTTATGTAATCTTTGAACACCTATATCTCTACAATGCCTTTGGTTATCCCACTTTCCCTCAAAGCCGATAGTTTACGATTTACAACATTACTTACAAAAATAACAGTACATCCTTTCTAAGGCACTTTGTGTACAGCTGAGTGTATCCAATAGATTTATCATACGTCTCTCCTTATGGTCCCAAGTTAAGTTAAACGAGTCCTATGTATTGTAAAGTATACGCAATCATTTCACAGTTCATATATCATGATCATAAACTTTGTTTCAATCCTTCCATTGTGTAAATATATCTGGTTATATCCATCGAGTTATGGGGCACTGCTTACATGCGGCCTCGTGTGCTTTGCGGTATGCTTTCGCGCACCACACATTATACATGTGTATACCTATTCCATCGATGTTAGGCGAAACGACTGTTAATTTCACCCTAGGTGTGCACTGGCCAAAACATTGTACTGAAACATGTTGCTGTCGATGTTTTATGACAACAATAAGCAGAGACAACAATGTTTCGTCCTCTGCAAACCAGGTGTTAGGATTAATTGTATCGAGTTGTTATAGATGTTGATGAATGTTTATAGAATTTGAGAACGGTATTTTCGCAAATGTTCCGACGAATATGGATTAACTAAAGTTATGTGAGATTTTGTTAATAATCATTAATTGTGATAATTTTTGAGTCACGAGTGCCGATTACTTAAACTGAATCCAAATTGGATGGTTTGCTTAACGTGTCATAAACAATTCAAGATTCAATTCAAGCCAAGTTCACAAACACAGTGTTGTGAAGGTAGATTTGAGTGTCGTTTGGGTCTTCGGCCGAGAGAGTGCCCGTAACACAGGCCTGTATCTCAAATTCTATAAAAAAAACAATCTATTTAACTCGATCTTAGTATCTATATCTATCTGTATTACAATAAGATTAATCCAATATCGCCTTATAAGATGACATATTATCGCTAACCTAATTTTTGTAGCTTTTCCAAATTATTTGTTCCCCACAGACGTTGTTGGTGTATATTTAATTTGTATTTTTTACTATATCACACACTGAGAGAATCGTAAATATACTGAGCATACGTCGCGCCGTGATCTTAACAGACTGACGATAAATTTTAGGATAGGTACTGAATATTATCAGGTGTTTTTCTATCGGTAAATCACGTGACGTAAGGTCAGTTTGTTTAATCCAATATAATAATAATTATGTTTATAAAGGTCTCTCAGTATGTGTTATGTGTGCTTTGCCGCTGCCCTTACGCGCCCTACATCGCCTGCCCATAGTAGCTCTGTCACACGCCTCGCTACACTAAACACGACTTTAACACCTAGCTAATGAGAGCTATTATTATATGTGTACCGGTTTGGGTATAGGTTTCAAATGTTTCAGCAATGATTGGTCAGTTCACGTAGTTCTAGGGATATAATTATAATACAGTATTTACACAAAACTGATTCCTAGTGGAAGCTATGACAGAAGTAAGTAAACTTCAATATATTCTAACAGGCTTTTTTGTTGTGAATTTAATTCAAGTTAAAGAAAATTTAATGATGATAATTTTTTTCCAATAAAAATAAGTTCCAGCATATATTAATCAAATCGTGGATAATGTGCTATTATTTACAGCTATGGATAATGTGCTATATTACAGTTCTGTTATTTTAAGCCATTGCACAATTGTTTGTTGTCCAAGATAAATACAAAAAAAAAAAATTATACAAAACCTTTTCTGTCACACTGTTCTCTATAACGAACATATTAACGGGCTGATAGCATTTTTGACTCCTTTTAAGGACACTTAAGGCGATTTCAAACTCGTGAACTGTACCGCTTTACTATAAATACTTGGATTTATTTTTGCAAAATGGAACCAATCCACACACACGTCTGCAAACTGAAACCAACCTAGAACCACTAACACAAGGTTGGATTTGGTCTACAGCAGTGCATGTGGGTCGATTGCGTTCTGCAAAACGTTATCCACTTGGGCTTTTAATAGCGAGGTGTGAGCGGGGCGGCCTGTGTTCTCTATCATCACCATCACTCGTGGTAGCTTCGCTGTCATTACGAGCCAGGCATTACGTAGCGACTCTTTGGTTGACATACATACATACAACTTTATTTCAATTGTTTCCATATTCATCTTTGTTTGAGTTAATAGTTCGTTAGTACATTTCTTGATATATCAAGTGTTTGTTACGGGTTGTCTATGGTATTTTATGGAAAAACAGTTGTGACACTAACCTCTATTAAGTACACTGGTATTTTGTTTGGAAAGAGATGATTTTATTGTTGCCATCTTTGCATTTATTTCCAACTAAATATTTTTGTTAAAACAATCTGTCGAAATCTCTGACGCAACTCAAATTTAAGAGATGCTTAATTTTGACGTGCCTTACAAAAATGAAAGATGACGACGTCTCAATCAGCTATAGCTCATATTAATGTATCGCAAGTCTGAGAGCAATCTTGTGTACGCTTTTGATCTCATTTATTATTTATAAAAGCAGTGTCAACTTAAACAATTGCGAAGCGTTTCAGACATTGACCGCTGAGCGTAAACCCAGTGTACTTAATCGAGGTCGGCGAGTTGCAAAAACGACAGCACGTAACTGTACACGCTACAAATTGAGAATACAAAAGTCTTCACGGCACCGTTTATCGGTTGAACAACCAAAGAGTGTCTACACGGAGCGGGCAGGGCCGCGTGTAGCGCGTCGCAGCGGTACCGCTCGAGTGTGTCGCGCGCAGGCTGGCTGCACTCGCTCGCGGGGCTGGTGAAGCGCCGGCTCAGCGGGTACAAGTGGCACCATGTTGCAGCGGCGCACGCACCGCACGCCGCGCACCGGAACCAACACAGGTACGTCCGCGATACGTCCTACACACGTTCATGTTCTCAGATTCGGTGCGCAATCGTTATTTGCAGGTAAATCCGTGTTAAATTCATATTTTCTCTGGTTTTTTTTTTCACTAAAAAGTATTAAAATAGGTCTCTTAAATAAAATCATACTTACTTTATTAGCTGTTGACGCAATATTTGTTGAATGACGGCTATGAAATAATTATCTGACCTAAATCAAAATGGTTTATGATTACCAAAAAACTAGCTTTCAAGTAGCCAACTCGTTGGATGTTGAGCTAATTCGATCCATACAACGCACGGCCTAGCCGACCAGTAAAGTGGCTGGTTCAACTATTTAGCGGCGACAGGTACACTACTTCCCCTAGTGATGAGGATCCACATACACACCTCACCCAATGAGGTTGGATGATTACCAATGTTGATGATTATGATGAAGCGATTTACGTCTACTAGTGCTGTCCAAAATCGGTGTAGTATGGCATTTTAGGAACACCTAGACCAAAAACCACATACCACCAAAAAATAGCTAGGTACACCCTGCCAGACTTAACTTAGAACTGGCCCTGAGAACGTGCAAAGGTCCTATACCAAATAAGGTTGGTTCAGAAATGGCTTATTTTGGATTGCTGAACATAAAATGAGTGTCTTGTATAGATGGGGCAGCAGCGAGAGTTGGAGCATGCCGGCGTCCCCGCTGCCGCCCCGCGCGCCGCCGCCGCGCCCCGCGGACTAGCGCCCGCCGCCGCTCCGCTCCCGCCGCGCGCTCGTGCCGCTCGCATCGCTCGCATCGCTCACATAGCTCGCCCGCTGCGCCTGCGCCGCCCGTGCCCGATGCTGTCCTATCCACAACAATATATCGATAATGTTGTGATAGTCATTTAACTCGCAACAACAAATAAATCAACACATGCCCATTGTACAGAGATCGGCACGAGACGTAATATAAACCCCACTAGCGCAGTCAGTCTGTTCGGTAGAGGGATGCACGCCTCGTATCGGTTCACAGGGTGTTTCAAAATTCCGAAAGAATAATTTAAGCATAGATGAGGACCTGTTTTCTGAGTTACGGACCTTTGAATATTTGTCACACCGTTTGTGTTGCTGCCTTAGAATTCACCCAATAACCTAGAGAACATTTCAAACCGCATTTACCGGTAATGTCCACCAATAATCAAGTAAGGTAAAAAATGCATAGTATTTGAGATATGTATTCAAGTTTTAAGTTAATTTATCTTAAATATGCGGGAAAATCAATTCTAAAACATTTAAAAAATATTCGATCAATGTTTTTATCATTTAAATTCATACCCGGTACTCATCTAAACCACAAAATATTATTTCGGACTATGTAACATAACTATTTAGATTTGGTATGTACAGCAAGGGATTCAATAAACTTTTCGCTTGAACGGTACAGGAACAGAATGGTGCCCAGCCGTAGCGCTAGAGATTAGTAATGCCATGCGACAATGATCTTTAAGATACCGGGAATTAATGTCCATAGCTGTACCTACCGTTCGAAACCTTGGAATCTATTATGTAGTAGTAAACGGCGGTTAAAGGCATTCGGTAAGGCTTATCGCGATAGTCATCTCCACATGTTCATGCAACACGATTATTAAATAATAAAAAATAATATGTACAAACAAACGCGTCTGTGTATTGATTAAACTAGTTACAATTAGTACGAAGTTGTGATTTCTATAGCGAATTGCGGTCTTATACCTACCGACACGGGGTCGACTTGGGCCGGCCGAAAATAGCTCTTATGACAACGGCACAAAGGTGTTACCCGGTGACTTGAGGCCGAGACTACGATGTGAAGTATTTTCGAGCTCAAGACTGTTCTGCGTCAATGAGTGTGATTGGACCTACATACCAATAAGAAATGATACCGTTTACATCCACTATTGTATCAGAATCGAATCGTCAAAATTTTGTGGGTTATCGGGGAAGACAGTGAATTTTGATTGGTCCGTTCAAGATCGCGCCGTGAATAGACCAATCACAATGTCAGATGCGGTCATACGTATGCATTGGCAATGCAAATGTTAG
This sequence comes from Notodonta ziczac, assembly GCA_918843915.1. NCBI lineage: Eukaryota > Metazoa > Arthropoda > Insecta > Lepidoptera > Notodontidae > Notodonta > Notodonta ziczac. Next base: position 12,944,946 of record OU974039.1, on the reverse strand, counting down.
GCGAGCGGGGGTGCCTGGCTGTGCGGCGTCTATAGCTTGTTGGTCTGTGGGTTAGACCCTTTGTAAAGGTCAATATATTTTGGAATTCATCGTAGCGGTAAAATAACGTGAGCTCGGACTAATATTGCTACATTTTAGAGCAGTTGCTGTGCATCTCATTTTAATACGTAAATCCGTCTCTCTGTTGAACTTTCAGAACTAATGTGCTTTCTTATTTTCTATTATAACATGATGGTGGGTTACAAATTTAGTTATTCTTTTATCTCTATTTTGTACTGCTGCTGTCTTAAACGTTCTTTATAGTGTCTGATCTGTGGACTTTTCATTTCATAATTATCTATATTTCCGCTTGTTATTTCCTGTTAAATAAAAAAATATAAAAGTTAACCCTTGAACGCGCTATCAAAATACAGATTAAGTCTCAAACACATAAGTGGGATTTAAAAATTTGGTGAGAATATCTTAATGTATAAAATTCCGGTGTGCGTGTGTTCGTAATTATTCTCCTCCTAAACGGCTTCACCGATTCTGATGAGTTTATGTTTTGCACTTATGGGGTTACCTGGACGATTGTTAGCTATGGTTGAACCCGGTAAGTGTCGCTGTTGTCGACACACAGAAAAAACGCGGTCGGAATTGCTGTGAAAAACTAGTAGTCAGTTCATTTCACAAAGACACGTGCTATATTGCAAATTGACCCGTATGCTTGTGTCATAAGAGTCGCAAATTCAAAGCGTTTATTTTTTTAGGCCTATGAGGGCACTTAGAAATTGACAGTTTTACATTTTTTTTGTTATATCTACAACCGGATCGGAATGCGGCCTCGACTGAGAAGATCCGGCAAGAAACTCAGCGGCTCAATGGGCACAGCACGCGCCTTTGTGAAATTAACGAACTATATTTAAAAAGTAGAAATGTATGATTATTTATTCAACTATTAGTCTGATAAAGCTTTGGCATGTTAGTCCGAGCCTACTTACATTAAACATTATTTTGGCCGCCATATTCTTATAAAAAGTTAGGAGTTAGTAAAGTTTCAAGTGACGTTCACTGGCTATTTTTAATGAATCCGAGCAGTGTAACTTTGACAATATACATAATTATTACTTGTCGGAAGTGATTTGTGTTTGTAGATGATGGCGCTATCCGGTTCATGTTCGATAAATTATCAGTTTTATTTATATTACGAAGATTTATCATTCTCAGCTCTTCTCAATATATGTGCGTTGCGGGAGTGTACCCTGAAGTTATGGGGACTTCACTGCATTTCCCATTAATTCTGCTAACTTAACACTATTGCTATAAATAACTCTGCACTTCAATATTCATGATCTGTGGATCATGGATTCGAAATGTCATCTCGATGCAATTCGCACCTCGGTTATCACTGAACGTTTAGGGTTCAACTCTGCATATATTTTTAGTTTGATTTTTTTATGTACGAGGCCCCTGATGTTAAGCAGTTACTGTAGCCTAAAGAGGGAGGGGGGTAGGCCCTCAGGGTCTCTCACTCATTGTACGAAACGCAGCTAGGTAATAGCTACTTTACCCAGGTACATAATACCCAGCGGCCTGATTACAAACACGAGTTATATCCATCCAGAAAATTTAATTTCGTACAAACAATTACGGATAGCCTTTGCGTGCGTTCAGTTATGTTGTTATATGTGGAGTTGGAAATATATTCCTATTTACCGATAAATCATTGTAATCGGGCGGTTTCGATTGTAAATATCGTGTATTATACTTTTACTTTTAAGCGACGAGCAATGCAATACGATAGAGCCGGCACCCAACTCTTTTTACAGCTGGCATCTCGACTGACTCGCAATACGTCAGTATTTACGTATGCGATACGTCAGTTTTGACGTATGTTATTCGTCAGTTTTGACGTATTACGAGTCGATCTAGATGCGTCGGGCCCCTGTTCTAGTGACCCACGCAAATGGGAATGTGTACATTTATCGGAACGCAGCGTTATTTGAAAAGTTACAACTTGGATACGATCTAAAATTAATACTATGTTTTAATCCCGATTCCTTTCGAATGGAAGGGTAAAAGGTACGTTAATAAATCTGGAACAAAATGTTTAAATTTTTATATTAAATCGTTCATCTGTTTTGGAGCTATTCAGTTAGAAACGTCATTTGTCACGATAAATGTACATTCTCACGTTCTTAATGTTTACATTGAATCGTGTAACAAAGTAATGTCGTAATGTTTAAAGCTTATATATTTTATATAATCATTGAGGAGCTCCGGAACAAAAACCGATAAATCCACTTTTCGTAATTTTAGGGAAAACACAAGACATTGATCATGTAATTGTCGGATTTTGTTCTGGCTGCCCATCTTTAGAGTCTCATTTAGTACGTTTTTAACGGGTTTTTGATGCGTCCGATTAAAGTATGGCATGTAAGAGTACTATGAGAGTCGGAAAAAAAAAGTGTTTTCATCAAAAGTGGATTTATCGGTTTTTGTTCCGGAGCTCCTCAATTGTAGTGTATAATTGTACATTTTTCATTTTAATATTTTGACCAAATGTATAGATTAAAAAAAACAAAGTTTTTGCGTTCGCTTCCGGTGTTTAGAGATGTTCATTCGGTTCAGTCGAAGAAATAGAAACGTTACTTAATGACAAAATTTTGCGCTACAGTTTGCCAATGCCATGTATGCTATAATGTAATTCTTATAGACTTGTAATACTACGGATAAATAAATTCTGAAAAAAATACCCATTAACAAAGGTTTTTTTGTTTGACTGAACACGGATTTACATGAAACAGCCTAAGATTTGGATAGTTTTTGATTGAAAGCGAGAATTTCCAACTTTATTACTTCGGTATAATAGTTGATCTGGTTTCAGCAGCTGCTCGCTTGCCCAATGACAGGAACTATCCATATACAGACGCTGTTATATTTTGTTAGAGAAGCAATAAGCGCCGCGTGCCACACGCCGGACGCCGCGCCGCGGTCGTTCAACGACGCTGACGTCACTCATGACGTCATAAGATAGCGCACAGATTACTGCACTAGACTACTAGGGATGGACTGTTTCTTTCCGACCGCTGCTGCAATCCCAAGACCAGTATAACCAGATCCATACTGACTTATTACTTATAACTATTGATAATGATGTTGTCTCTTATTTTGAGCTGTTAAAAGACTGAGACAGCTACATACATACATACAAGTACTCCGTCAGTGTAAACGAGACTTAAGATTTTCACTTAACTTCTCATTTCATGTATTCATAGTTTGTTTGTTAAACATATTATCTACCTTAAGGCGCCACTACACATGCCAAGAATTCTTGGTAAGACTAGTGGAGTGGTTTCTCTCTTACATTAATTGCATTTCTCGCTCTAGAATCCCTAAAGCGGCCTTTTTCATTAAGAGCGTTGTGCAGTGGTATATCATATAATAGGTAGAAGTAGTATTTTCAAAGTGTCGTTGAATGTTCCGCGCGCACGCGTCCCCTAGTCCGCGCCACACTCGTGCAAACACCATAGACGTAAGACGAGACTATATTTAAATGAATCTATTTAAGAAACAACGATTAACTTGTTTTCTATTATATTATTGCAATAATTATTATTTTATTGTGTATTATACGGATCAAATTATATTCTTGTGTTTCATTCCTTTTGCTCACCTAAACTGGAGAATAAAATGGTATAAGTATCGCAGCAGGACTTACAAGAAGTAGCAAAAAAAATATAATTTGAAACTAAAATAGCATTTATTTGAAAAATAATATATTTTGTACAATATCTTTGTGTGTCGGCTAATTAACGAACATTTTAATACAGAATGTAGTTAGAAATCATGCGAAAACTATTTACAACAGATTTTAAATAGTTAAGTACTAGACACGGCCATACGGAATCAATTATGCGCTTAGACAATTTTGATTACCATAACAAAATACTGTCATTTGAATGTTAACCTTGCTGTCCATACAATTAACATTCATATTCCCGTAAAAAATAACACTGCCGAGGCGCATAATTTAATTCAATAGTTCTATAATAAACGAGAATTGTCAGCTTAACTGTAGAATTATGTATTAAAGTATTGGCTATCGGCAAGCTATGTTTTAGTAAATAACTAGGTATAATATTTTGTGCACTAGAAACTTGACCTTTAACTGTATAATTGCAGCTAAGATATCAGCGAACCTAGAGAATATTATTTAAAAAATTACTCTATGTCGAGTAATTCATGGTAACATTTGATGTCGTTTGTTTAATCATCAACTTTCCAGTTACATACCTACCTCATAAAACTGCACACACTGTTAAGAGGACTCTACTCGCATGCCGAGAATTCTCGCAAGAAATTTGAAAAACTTTCCCCTTTCTGTCATGCTTTCAACATAGAAACCAATTAAAACAATAAAGCATATCCACATTTGTTCTCAGTCTGTCTCGTGGGTTCTCGGCGAGTGTAGCGTGGTCTTAACAGTTTGAATTTATTTTTATGCTAGTTGCTAAGTTACAATACTTTTATCATTCTCTTTGGTACAATAAACAGGCAATCGTAAACAACCCTTACAACGAGTGAATAAATAAATAGAATAAAAAACACGATAGGAAAATAGGTAATAGGTTTGTGGAACAAGCATTTTTTGGTAAACAATTTATAAATAACTATTTAAGTATCTTAATTTTCACACATTTAAAACCATTAGGGGTTAAGATTACATCTGAAACAAACATAAGGACCTAAACACATTCAAGTGAAATATAAAAACCAAGGCCACTTTTGGATTCCATTCATCTTAACATCGAATAAGCACATTGTGCTACATTCATTGTACATAAATTACTTATTAATTGCATTTATTCAAGTTATGAATTGCATTACTTAACTGCCAACAGAACAGTGTAATATCCAAATTTAAACTTTAATTACATAACTGTTAATAACATTATTGCTTATAACAAGTAACTGGTGTTTAACTTACCTGTGAAGGAATATAGCTTTGTGCTACGTAACTAGTCTTACAGCTAATTATAATCTATTAATAAATAAAATCAACAAAATAAAAGCGAATATCGCGTTCTAATACGACACAGTGAATTTTTAACAGCCTCAATTCATTCCTAATAACTATACCATCGACGTCTGACTAGTAACACTACCGGGGGGCCATCACGTGTCTCAGAATGAGTTGCCAGGGAATATCTCGCGATAACATAATAACAGCGAGTATTTTTCACCGCTTTACCGTGCTAAGCGTCATTATCGTTACACGATATACAGGTTGAAACAGAAAGGGTATACTTTTTTTTTCAAAACTTATCTTTGTAATTATAAAACTATCAGCTTTGTAGGAAACTTGAAAAACACAAGGTGTTACAGGGATACAGCTGTTGACATATTTCACAAGTCTACAAAACCTTTAGTACTTCAATTGTCCCACAAAGCCGAGTTTGAGATTTACAAAGTTAAGTTGCAAAAAAATAGTATACCCTTTTTGTTTCACCCGGTATAAAGGTATACAGAGTGGCAGCTGCCGCGCCCTACGCTTTACACTATAAAGCTTCGCTTCTTTCGGGCTTCCCTAGACGGCAGTTTTTTTTTTCATAGATTTGCTAGTTTATTCCCGTAGCTCCACTAGATTAGATTTTATTTTCTGGTTGACGACGACAGCGCCACCTGCCGGTTCCAACTATAGGTAATAACAATACAGGCGACCCCATAAGTACAAACAAGAAATATCAAAATCGGCCAAGCCGTTAGGGAGGAGAATAATGAAGAACATACGCACACCGGAATTTTGTATACAAAGATACGGTGAGTTTAAAATAAAAGGTGTCTACGGCATTTAAGGCGTCCTAATATTGATGCATATTCCCTTTTGATCAGTGAGATAATGTAATGGCCCCCGCGAGTCGTAAGTGACATTACCTTCGTCCATCTCCTAGAGCGATCAAGCTTCAGATAGTGAAGTTGAATTTTGGAAGTTTTCTAATGATCCATAAGACTATTCAAAACAGGCGTAGCCTTTTCTAAATCTTGTATACATATTAGTCAAATACGTATAGCTTTTTGGAAATAGCCTACCTATTTTATAACGAATGAAGAGGGAAATCTATACAAGGAACTTCTGGGCAAGGCCCCTATCCCGTCCAAGTAGGTACTAAAATATGTAGCTATATGAAATTGAGCATACTTTTGAAATTTCGCGATTGACTAGTTTTTGAACTAGAATTTTAAGATATGTTGCTCGCTTGTGAGAAATTCTATTATATCTTACGAATCTATATTGTCTTGCAACGTTCTATAATGGCTGAAAAATGACAGAAAACAAATAGTATTCAAATGTAATGTAATAAATATGCTTCCCTTCGTTGTTGTATAGTCGAGTAAAAGACGGAATATTGAATATAATACTCATTAGTGCGCTAAACCGTCTATTACTGTCGCTTTATTAATGACACTTGTATTGAGAATAAAAATAAACAGCTCCCAATACAAGGCACGTTTTGATTTGTCCATCGATATTATAATCAATTCCTTAATAAAATTAACAATGATTTTATCATCTAAATTTGGTATTAAGTTATTTTAGTTTTCAGTCATTTTTCAGCCAGTGTTGTTTCTATACCCCGTTACGCTTTAGCCTCTAGTGTGATCGTTCATCAACAGATGCCGCCAGCCGCTTCTGTCTTTAAATCATCGGCGATGTAGATAGGTAGTTCATAAAATGGAAATTCTGCAAAAAAAATACATTACATTTACAATTATTTACTATAAAAGCCGTATTAAAACCTATCTCAAGTCCAAGAGCGTTCTCAAGTTCTCTTTTGACATGTTTTGTTCTGATATTATGGCATGAGAAAGACATTTCCTAAGTCTTTTTCAGAGATGAAATCAATTTGTCAATACGGGACTACTCAACCATTGCACTAATTTATTATGTTATCTTTTAAGTAGTGTTGAATAAAATTAGGTTATGTTAGGTGTGATAATACTCCAGCTCCTATGTGAAACAGAGCTATAAGAAGAAATGAGACACTTGACACACTCGGCCCGTATTAATGAATCGAACTCGAAGTCTGAGGGCGATCTTGATTACGCTTTTCACATAAAATTTTGTACTGAAGTGACATAAGAATGACATTTTCACGATCGCTTACAGACTTTAATTGATTTATTAATACCAGGCCTGTTGAAATGTTTTGAAGAGTAAAACTGTAACAGCTAGAAGTTATCGAGACTCAATGGATCCCATAGTCGAACCGCCTATGTAATTTAGCATTCTATACAGGTTGAAACGTTAAAGAAAGAAAAGAAAGGGTAAAGGTACTTTTTTTTTCAAAACTTAACGTTGTATTTCTAAAACTATGAGCTTTGGATGAAACTTGAAAAACAAAAGGTGTTATACGGATACAGCTTCTGACAGACTTCATAAGTCTACAAAACCTCTTTCATTACTCATACTCGGAAATTAGGTCTGAAGTTGCCTGAGGAGCGGGTTGAAAGTAATACTTTTCCGCCCTAGGGAGAATCGCTTTCAACTGACAGCTGTCAAATAAAAAAAACTAGTTCCTTTTTCACATTTCTATGGAACCATGTTCCAACTTTTTCTACAGTCACTCAATTACAGCGCGATGTTAAATTGAAATAACATAAAGTTAAGTATTAATTAAAGAATATATATTAATAAATGACTTAATTATAATTTAGTTTCAACAATTTCTTTAAAATAACGAAAATGAAAAATAATGGCTAAATAAAGAAGTTGGCCGGCCAAGGAAAAAAAAACAAAATAGACAGCAATCCGATCTTTATTTTTCGAGTTGTAGAGTATAGTTCATACTTCCTTGTATTATTTATTTAGCCAATTCCTGTTTTTATTTTTACTTTCCTTGTATTCGTAATGAAAAGCACAGTGTTTACCTCGGGTGAAAGACTTATTTTGTCCCTCGATCTATTGGCGCCCTCGCTACGCTCAGGCGCAAACCACGTCTCGGGCCAAAATAAGTTACATTCACACCTTGTGTAACAATGTACTATAGTAGGCACTTCACCTGTCCCACAAGGCAGATAGTTTTAGATTTACAAAGTAAAGTTGCAAAGAACATAGTATACCCTTACTGTTTTACCTAGTATACCGTATAGTCCTACTAATATTATAAATGTGAAAGTTTGTGAGTGTGGATGTATGTATGTATGTTTGTTACTCCTTCACGCTAAAAATACTGAACGGATTTAGATGAAATTTGGAACACAGATAGTTTATAACCGGGATTAACATATAGGATACTTTTTATCCCGATAATCCCGAAATTTTTGTTACGTTAAGTACTACGCGGACGAAGTCCGTGGGCACAGCTAGTTATTAATAAATAAATAAATATTGTCGTCACGTCGCGTAGTCAAACCGAACTATCATACATGTCTAGTGCGGCCGGCCTCCCTTGCCGGCCCGCTGCGGGCTGCCCGGCGCGGAGGACCCCAGCCCCGCGTACTCCAGCGCCGCCGGCGACTTCTCCGACGTGCTGCGCTTCAGGTAATCCGATATGTGCTGCACTATGAGATCTATGGCCACTGGAAACGGACACAAAACGTTGCTATTAAGAATACATAGAAACATACCAGCATATTAAACAAATAAAGCAACATTGAATTTAGGGTCATCAGTTCTGCAAGATCAGAGAAGCGTCAAACACACCCCTCTTCGCCGGGGAAACGGGTCAACATTGATATGTAGATAGTATAGTATAACTAATCAAAAAGAGTAAAATGTTATGTCTGGGATAAGGTCTTAATCCGTGTCGTGTTGTATTTACCTAAGTGTATATCGAACAATAGATTATCTAACCATTGTCCGCTAAAGGTTGCCCGTTGGGTTTAATAATAAAATGTTCCAATAAGGGTATTGATTTTTAACTTACTATTCCTACTAGGTATATCTATGTATTACAGTCTATAATACGAGTAATACAGCGGTTAATATTAGGCTGGCAAAATTGGTCGTGATCGTAAGCGATGAAACAGCTCATTGGGGAACGGTGGCAGAGTTACAGTTGCCAAACCAGGTTCTAATCCCAGCTCGTGCAATATGGAAGAAAAACTCCATAATAAACACGTGACGACAAATTGTAATAAACAACTTGTATACAGGGTGCTTCAAAAACCCGAAAAGGATAGTTTAGCTGATGTATGCTCAGGGAAGACAAGAGTGTTACGTGACTCTAGCATATTATGTCCAATGGCCTAAGAAATAGTGTGCACTGCATTAAGGATCAGCCATCATAACTCAAGAAATATTTGAAAATTAATTTACTAAACTTAGATAACAAACCAAGACAGCCCTAACATTAATTGCTGTATTAATTATTTTAAAACTGACTATTCTTTTAGTTTTAAATTCCTGAGTGCAATTGGAATCAGCTTAGTTCAACTATCCTACTAGTAATTTGACTGCTTTGATTTGTGTATCTTAATAATAAAAAATAAATAAGTTTCAGTTTTGAAAACACTTTATTCATTTAAAATTATACAATATTAATTGGTTTAATACAATAGCTTAAAATAAAATACAAATAGTATAAACTGGCAATTTATTGGTACCTTTTCGTTTGTGCAAATTGTAATAGGTATTTGTTTAACTTACAACATAACGCCGAAATCGCGGTACACGCGCTTTTCAAAACTAATCTTAAGCCCGTCATCTAAAATGGTGAGGAGATTATTGCCTCTTTGCCAGTGTACAACGGGCCTAAGTTTAATTAATTTCAAAAAATAAAAGATTATGCTTAGCTTGAAATCAAACTGAGGTTACATACGGATAAAAACTAGATATACATAAATGCTATAGGTAAAATGCGGAAGCTCTATGCCTACGTAATATTGTGCAATTAAAATATACCTAATACCCAGAGTCACGGGTATTAGGTAGCAAGGGAAGTATTTGTGTGAGCCCAGAGGATGGTTTGACCAACAACCACAGATTTATTTAATAACTACAGAAAACCTGTTTAAAAAAAAAACTGTTTGCATAAACTTTTGTAAAGAAAGATTATAGTGAACTTATCACTATTCCCTTCAGCCCCTCCAGCTAAGCTAATGCATGTGTTAGAAGCGGGCTCACGTCAATAGTTTTACGGCCAGAATGGAGAACGTACCCAGAACCTCTCAGTTACGACAGCGGCCCCTCTAACCACGAGGCTATTGATGGCTTGAATTTGTACGACTGAGACAGTCGAGCGGAATATATATTTTTTAACTATTTCGAAATTAAATGTTGTTGAATGAGCAATCGGTCGCGTGCGCAAGAAGAAATCTATCTGGGCGCATTAAAAAACAAATTGGAAGTATTTGAATGAAAAACTTCAAGGTCTAATGTTGTATGTCGGTTCCTCTAAGTAGCAGTTCGAGACGAGATGGGTTATCATCAAGGGACTACTCGTCTCTGGGAGAGGGACTCGTGACCTTGCTATATTTTTATTTTTTTTTATTTTTTTTTCTTCATTTTATTATGTTTATTTCTGGGCCTCCGGTTTCCCCCACTGCTAACTGTAAGGTCTGCAATTCATCATAAATATAACGTGTGCCTATACAGCATTGAATAAGCCCATTCCACCTCGGGAACCGACTGCGTTGGGCGAGTAGGCCTGAACCCACTGCACATTGATAGTACTCTTATAAGATAACAAGAATTGCTGATACACTATGCTAACTTACTTTTTAGGATATTTTCTTATGCCCTTAACAGACTCGGCCGGGATTCTCGACCCACATCGGATGGAAGTGCTAATTTATATTACATTATTTACTTCGTGGATGCTGCGTTCAAAGTTACATTAGTAATACAAAAAAAAAAAAATCTTGATTAAAATTGATGAACCAATCAGAATGTCTGAATAGAACTGGTCATTATTTAAGTAAACTAAAATTCGACTACTGATTTGAATCGTACAGTATTTTGGGAGCGAGCCCCACCCAAGTCTTATAAGGCATTTATTTAAACTAGAATATTTTTCTTACGACACATTGCCGTACATTTTTTTTCATAAATAATATTTTTATACATTTTTTTCTCATTGGTTTTTCACTACGTTTTATCACATTCAATCATTGGAATTTCAAGCGCCATCTGTCTCTTATTCACTAATAGGGAATTATACTTCGAATATAAAAAAAAACAGTACGGCACTATGTTAAAAGTACAGTATTTGAATTGTATTGTTATTTTGTAAAGTATTTTTAAATTCCAAACATAAATTAATAGTATTTTTGACAAATTACCGCTTACAGTTATCAATTACAGTCACTGTCAATGTGTCAAAACGACCATCATTCAATGTCCCAGGGGGTATTCACAGCTGGCGGAAAGTTTCCGACGTCGCAAAGGTCTGCTTCCGTCGTTCTTTTACAAATGAATTATAAGAAGGATGGAAGCTGTCGTATCCGACACGAAAACTGCCTCGACTGTTAATGCCCTTCACCCCGAGTATAGCAAACTTAAATCTAAGAAACAGACGACGTGTACATAATGTTTAAGATGATATACCTACATGTTGACTACATAATGAGGTGATGTATATATGTATATGTACGTGAGATATCCAAGTCTCTTCCATTGATTCGTATCAGTCTATAGGCTGTAATTTCTATAAATTTGAAATTCAGTATAGGGTTTGAAATGGTAAAATGTGGGTGTTAATATACCAATGTCTAGTCTGAGATCGGTCTTGAGTAATCATTTGACATCTCATTTTGTATTGGTATGACATAAGAATGAGATCAAACTTAATACCGATTTATTAAAGGGCCTAGGCTAGGTATACAAATTCGTTAAATTAAATATATTCCATAGTCAAAATACTAATTCATTTTAGTTGTACAAAAATACACTGTAAATGTTGCCTTATGTAAGTTACAATAAAGCAGTGAATATAATAACTAAACATAGGTAAGATGTTTGTGCGGAAGAAATAGGTTTTTAGATAAATGCGTCACAAGACATAGAAGGCAGACGTGTAATGTGTCCATAATTGGTTTAATGCGTTGGACAAACTATAACATAGTCCTACTAATATTATAAATGCGAAAGTTTGTGAGTCTGAATGTATGTTTGTTACTCTTTCACGCAAAAACTACAGAACGGATTTGGATATAATTTGGAACACAGATAGTTTACAACCTGGATTAACACATAGAATACTTTATTTAAGTCTACGCGGACGAAGTCGCGGGCAGAAACTAGTATACTATAGTTTTGCTCACAGCTTCGGTAGCGTTTATTAAATTTTTATGACAATAACCACCTACCGGGTCCAACCATAGCTAACACCCATCCATGTGACTACATGAGTACAAAAACATTAAAATCGGTCAAGCCGTTTAGGAGGAGAAGCATTACGAACGCACGCACATCGGAATTTTAAGAAAATGGTACTTATTCTGTTGGCACAAAAACTAAAAACATTGCCCAATGGTCGTCATGTATGAACAAGATAGCTACTTGTTACTCGCGTTTTAATTAAGTTTAGTTTTTGCCAACAATATTAGTACCAACGTTTGTCTTTGTGACTAACATTTCGCATTTAACTAACAACGTTCAGTTAATTAACATATTGACAAAACAAATTGCAAGTTTGAGAACAAATTGTGGTCTGGTCTGAACACATTTAACATAACATATACCAGCTGTAACACCAAAACGTAATGTCAATTACGACTTTAACTTTTTAACAATAGAACATAATATTCAGTAACACTCTGTTTTCGTCAAACAATATACATATATATATTCGAACAAAGTGTTTGTCAAAATAGCTGCTATCTCCATATCTAATATTGGGGCGATAGTTGCAATCAAGTATACGCAATTACCCTGTGAGGCGAATAGATATTGTACGGGAACAATAGTGCTAATTCTGCTGGTAATAAATGACGACTTAATTAAATATATCTTGCATTTGACGACTGCTTGGCGCAGTGGTTCGAGCGTAGGCCGCTCGGCTCACTGCACCGGGTGATTGGGGTTACGATTCCCGTCGGGGTAAATTTCGGAAATGGCCTTTTCGCCATTATCCCCGGTCTGGGTGTCGCTGGAATCGCCCCCAGTCCATTGTACAAGCGTTGCTTAGTTTGGGACCATACAGTTAAGTGTGTTCGTCTGGCGATATTTATTATAATTTATTTCATTTAAGCACATTTTTTGTATTACAACAGAATTAGCGCTATTATTCTACGGAGAAATGGAAATATTGAAGCGTTATCTATAAGTACTTATTATATGAATAAAAGTTCTTATGGTAATGGCCAACCCTGGTGTCCGAGTTTTCAAGCCGCCCAACATGCCTGAAGGTCTCCGAGGCATAGCCGGGATCGACAACGTATGCCTATCTTCTGTGAGAGAGTGGTCTAGAAGCAGGAAATTTTGAACAGAAGTTCGTTTTATAAAGTTGGTAAAATATAATCCCACAAGATCCCTTCAATAGGGGATGATAATTGACCCCCCCCCCCCTCCCCCCACTGGCTTACTGGCTTTTAACAACTCTATAGCTACACAAATAAGGTAACATATCGCTTACATATACCATTTCTCCGTTCCTCTAATATAATATTATGAGAGTATGTATGTCGCACACAATATATTTCACTTAGTACTAAATGCTTGGATAAGCGTCAGCCTTATAATAAAATAAAATAAAGTAAATAATGGACTAAACTAAACTTAAATACGTGGATATATTGGAGGTCTCATATCGCTTGCACACGAGAAACGGCTCCGGAAATAATGCGAAGAAGTAATACAGACTTTATTGTTACTAGCACTAGGTTCATTTTAATATTTGCTATGAAACCTTTATCAATATATTTTAGAGGGTTGTAAATCATTCGGAATGCCCACTCGCACTTATAATACAGACCCATAAGTACGAGCGCGAGATCCGATGATTACGAGCCCAACTTTGTATTATTGACATTTGAATTATACAGGGTGCTGTTTCCATTTCTCGTGTGTCTCAAGCAATAACGCTAGGTTTCATGACATTCACAGTTTCGCGAGTGTATCTGACTCCTTATATCACCATTATACGACTGTATGACTAAGGAACTGGCCAAATCAAATCCTAACACTATCATTTGGACGTAGTTTTTCAAAATAGAACCAGCCCACACACACTTCTGCAAACTGAAACCAACCTAGAACCACTAACACAAGGTTGGTTTTGGTCTACAGCAGTGCATGTGGGTTGATTCTGTTCCGCGAAACGCTATCCATTTATCAAACCAAAGATGTTTGAAATTTAGAAAAGCGGTTAATTTCGTTAATCATAAGAGCTTACGGATTTTCTGTTTTTTTTTTTCTTTATTTATATTTTAAAACGTCTCTAAACATGCTAACTGACCATCGGAGCGTGCATGGCGCTTTTATTCTATAATCGTCAGAAATCAAACAAAATAATATTTTTGAAGAGGCCTACCATAGTTCCGAATGTCATAAAGTCGCAAACGGCTCGCCTCCAGCGTTCGACCTCGACTATCGACTGAGCGTGTCTTCAGAACTGCCCGACATCCTTCGCCCGTTCTCATCCGCCTCGTGGTGGACCCCGTTGCACCCGTTCACGATCTTCGCAGTACCCCTCTTCTTGTACATAATATCCCATATATGATGCACGATAAGGTCAATAGCCACTGCAACAACGGAAATACGACTTTATTGAAACGAACGCACGGTTCTATTTGCAGCTACATAAGAACATAGCCGCTGCAAGTGTTTTTTTATTTTATTTTGTGAATTTAAAATTGGAACTTGGAAGTAAGACCTCGTTGCAGTGGCTATGACCTTGTGTCACTTACCTTGGACAATAGACAAGTAGTTTATGCACTTTGACTTAAAAAAAATTATTTCCGCCAACATCAACAGAAGCTTTTTTTGAAGTTTCCGGATTAATCCATTAATTATATTACGATTGATCAAGGAAACACCCATCAGCATGAAATACGACAACACCATCGGATATTGTAAATAAATAAAATTTACTGTCTTACAAAAATGTACCGTAATCTACTTTTATTTAGATCTTATTTTATTTACATCACTCTTTATGTCGATTTTTTTAAAGGTAAGACTAGATTTGTAATTTACCTAAAACTGTAATTAATTTAGTACGCAAGTTACGTTCTGAACCCGGTGCAGACAGCTCAAAGATGACACTGTCGAATATTATCTATCACAGAGTACTATCCCATAATACTGGTGTTTCCGAAGTCCGAAACTATAAATCAATCTAATATTCTTATTAGCGGTTAGATTCGATGCCTGGTGGAAGAGTCTATATACGTAACTAACATAATATATTTTCTGTGTTAAAAGTTACATGCCCTTGAATTTTTGTCACAACTTTTGTATTGCGGTTTTACAACAAATCCAATGGCCTACCAAACAGATATATATTTCAGAAATTATATGTAATAATTTGTTATAGGTAGTACATACTAATTATTATAATTATAATTTTTAAATTGACTGAAGAGAAAATGTTTTAAAAACGATTCAATTACGATATATTCATCCATACGCCCAAGTTTTATTTCCGACTTATGAAACACCTTGTATAATTATACGCGTGGTTAAGCTGTAGGGAGAAAATAAATCGTAGAAATATATACATAAATATAAGTCACACACAACAACAACATAAATATCTATAAAGAAGTCTCACCCAGGTTATCAGCTCCTCTGGGGATGATGACGTCAGCAAACTTTTTAGTCTGCAAAGCGCAAAAACGATGCGATGTAACAGGACTTTTAATACGTATATTAATTATATTAAAATAATATTATACATTTTTCTTATTTTATTATTTCATAAAAAAACTGGCCAAGTGAGTGTCATGCCTCGCACAATGTGGGGTTCCGTAGCCCATTTTAATAACGAACTGATATTTTTGGCTAACGAGTTTTGTCGATTATCTATCATAAAAATGTAAGAAGTGTCGGAATGCATTACTTTTTTTTTAATGTTTATAAGTTCAAAATCTTGCAAACTTTCTGATAGTAAAATGTTGTATCGAAACACCATTTCATTAGAAAATTCCTTTTAAACGATACAAGATGGGGTAATTAAAAAAAATATCCCCACTTTACATGCTCAGGGAGATACCTCAAAAAAGTAATTTTGCAGCATTTTACAATTTTGAAAGTGAGGCCTATTGTATGTCTGTACCGAATTTTGGCAACTTCCGAGAAAACTGTAGAAGTTACTGTGGCAGACTGGGACGGACAGACAGACAAATAGACTAGATGATCTTAAATTCCACATATGGACATCGGAACTCTAAAAAACGTGTGAAGATCACCAAATGCACCGGGCTAGCAGCAACACCATCTCATAGGTAATATGCCCGGTATAATGGCAATAAGGTCACTCCACAATACATTGGGACCAAGATATAATACCACTCACCGGCAGGCAGAACTCCTCGAAGGCTGGTTTTACGAAGTTCATGTACTGGTTCAGCACCTGTTCCAAATCCCGGCCGCGCTCCATTATGTCACGGGGTACTGGAATAATGGCGCGCGTTAAACCACAACAATCAAGCTAATTATGTCTCACTCAGATTTAGATGAACGCTTTGTAAAACCATTGAAATGGATTTAAATTCCTATTCTTAGGACTGACACAATGACTACACCAAGACCAAACAAAGTGATCCTTTAAGGCTTCCGTTTTTTCTTTTTGAGGTATGGGGAACCCTAAAAGTTATAAATATTGATTCCATCTCATTCTCTCCTATGCCTTTGCAAGATGCTGACCATCTATACAGTAATTGTATTATAAATCTAACCATTATATTAACCAAATGCATTTGGACAGGCCTTGACATAAGATCCTTACAACATGTGGTGGGGGTGGTGAGTGGCCATTGGGTATGGCTTACTATTAAATACTCTGTAACAGAACTAGAGTATCATACTGTAATGACGACCACTTGGCGCAGTGGTTCGAGTGTAGGCCGCTCCGCTTACTGCGAGTGGTGGTTGCGGGTTCGATTCCCGACAGGCAAAATTCAGGTAATGGCCTCTTCATAACTGGCCCTGGTCTGGGTGTCACTGGGATCGCCCCCAGTCCATTGTACGGTACCCATAGTACCAGGGTTGCTTAGTTTGTGACCTTACTGTTGGTGTCAGACTGGTGATATTTATTTATTACTAGCTGTGCCCATCGACTTCGTCCGCGTAGTATTTAACTTAAAAGAAAACGGGATTATCGGGATAAAAGGTATCCTATGTGTTAATCCCGGTTAAAATTATTTCGGAATCCGTTCAGTAGTTTTTGCGTGAAAGAGTAACAAACATACATCCACACTCACAAACTTTCGCATTTATAATATTAGTAGGATTTAATAAGTAAAAAAATAAATGTATAGAACAGGTACCTCGCCTGGCAAGCCTGGTGTCCGAGTCGGTGTCCACAAACAGCTTCATGTGGAACAGCTCCCGCACCTCCGGGAAGTAGAACACGAGGATGCCCTCGATCAGTACCACGTCGGCCGGGTAGATTGTGTGCGAGCGGTGTGGACTGACAATGGTATTACAAAACTAGTACCACAGCAATATTTTACAGCAATGCATTTCATAATGAAAAGTATATCATCCTCTTCTACTAAGTATTTATTATTCCCAAGGTACTTCTGTTATTTTTAAATGCATTATAGCCATTTCTAATTACTACGAAATGCACTATCAAAAAAGAAACTTGGTAATGTAGTATTTTGATCATATCTTACAAATTCAGAAATTGCCTTTTCGTAATCTGCCCAAGTCTGGGTGTCACTGGGATCGCCCCCAGTGCTTTAAACGGTACTAATACAACAAGCTTTGCTTAGTTTGGGAGCATACAGTTGGTGTGTCAGTCTGGCAATATTTATTTATTTATTTAAAAAGTGGTGGCCCCCTGTAGTTGATTATTGAAGGTGTTTTAAGGGATATTTAATGGGGTTTTAACGGGTTAAGCCATTTTAATTAGTGGTCAACAACCTCATCAATGCTTACTACCTGTTCACCATGAATAAGTACTGATACTGTAAGTAATTGGTTAAGAGAATAAAACCCAACTTACCTGATAGAATTCGTAATATAATCATACTCAGGAACATCAACCTTCTTGCCGGCGAGGATATCCTTAAGTACTGCCAGGAGTTTCTTATCATCAAACGCATCTGGGTGGTCAAAGTTGAACTGCCCTCGCTCAGCCCGGAGCCGCTCCGAGGGTGTGAGGGTGCGGTAGAACGAGTCCTGGCTGATGCACACAACTCGCCTTTCTGTCTGCTCCTTTTGCTGCTGCCCCAGTTTCTCCATGATACGCTGGCATACTGTTGACTGGGCAAAACATTTTGCATGGATTTTGACAAGCTCCAATCTAATTTAATAGTTTATGGTGAAGACCTCTTTGGTAGAATATGTCTTCATAGATACAACTGAATATGCCTAAATAACATCTGTTTGTGAATACTGTTTGATATTATAAGTTAAAAAGCCAAAAAAGTGCTCAATTTGATGGCTGCTGACAAATTACTATTTTGTAAATAACAGACAATTTTTTTTTTAAAGTTCAACCAGCAAAAAAATGGTACTCAGCTCAGACCAAAGGTATTTCTAGCGTGGGTACGTATATGGAATGTTCAATGTTATATTTACAAGTGGGTAAGCTTCAATAATGATTTGATGTTATAATAAATCGTGAACAGTAACGTTGTGTTGCACTAGGAAATGTATTGTTGTCATTGGTAGATTCTGACTATTCATAAATGCTTTGTTGGCTTACATGAATAAAAACAATTTTGAGTTGAGTTGAACGGATGTTTATTTTTTCTTCAGCCTTGTATACTCACAATGAGGCTGGCAAAGAGGTTATACCAAAACAAACATATTAATTTAATTTTTACGTACCGTATCATGGTCAAAATCATTAATTAACTCTCCAATGTGTATCCAGTTACGTAATATTCGATTCGGGCAAGAAAATCAATAAATTCGGTCCCAAAACATTAGGTTATGTACTCACCTTTCCGCTGGCTGTGCCGCCCGCCACACCGATCAAGAATGGAGTTTTGCTCTCGAAACCGTTTGTTGTGCTATAATCTGCAGATTTCTCTGCCATTTTGTATGTGTGGATAAACTTGTACGATATTTTTAAAGCTAAAACTCCGCGATACGCACTTACACGACACTTCTGCACAAAAGCTGACACTGACATTTGCGATTGGTGTTGCGAAATTATCACAATATTGATTTTATTTCGTTCAGAAATAAAGAAAATATTTTGTGTGAGAACAACACAGAGGCAAGATCTTTTGTAGTTTTTAGCTTAGTCTCAAATATTTATGTCTGCGGCCTCAATAGATAAAACTGAGTTGAGTTCAAGATAATCCTGACACATTTTTATTATCGTATCAGATAAGTAGCATGATGAAAGCCCCCCCGACGAAAACCAAGGGTGTTATAAAATTAACGAACATGTGTATCTTTGTCTGTCTGTGGCGTCGTTGAAGTTCTCACGCGGATGTTATTTTTTCTTTAATTATTACTCTCTGTATGTCGGTGTTGAGATTTAGATCCTGGTAAATTTTAGCAACACAACAACTGCTGAAAGCGGGAGGTGCAAAATTAAAGGAAATATTCGATTCGAAATATAATAACTTTATAATGTTATAACAATTTTTCAAACGGAATGTGAATTGTAACAGTGTTTTTACACAACACTTTCACCATAACAACGTTTTAAAACTTCACATATGTATACCTACAAAAATAAGAATATATTCGAGCATAACAGATCTTAGTATATCTAGTTTCTGAGTTTCTTGTCAGCCTGTCTGAGGGATGTGGCCATCTCGAGCTGTTTGACTCTGAGGCGGGCCCAGACGAGGTAGTCCTGCAGGCCGATGATCTGCGCGGCCATGAGGGCGGCACTGTCGGGGTAGATCACCGTGGCGCAGCCGAGGCCGGACGGCACGGAGAGAGATGACCAGATGTCCTGCAAGTCGAAGTAACGTTAGAACATCGTACAGTGTTAATATGCAAGGCAGGAGCAATTATTTTCTTCTTGGAGATGGACCTGTCCCCCCATTGTTGTGCCTATGTCAGTAACTTATCGTCAAGCTCAAATCTAGCGAATACAAACTATTTTTTTTACCTTATCCATTCAGTATTATATATATTGTGCAGAATACTTCGGCATCGTCCTATAATAGGCTAATTATGGGAACATCCTACTAATATTATAAATGCGAAAATTTGTGAGTTTGTTACTCTTTCACGCAAAAACTACTGAACAGATTCAGATGAAATTTGGAACACAGATAGTTTATAACCTGGATTAACACATATAATACTTCACTTAACTTTACTTAAGTCTACGCGGACGAAGTCGCGGGCAGAAACTAGTATGCATATAAAATATTTTATCCCAAATTTCAGAACACTTCAGTCATTATTTTAGCACACGAATGCGACACCATTGTGTATTATTATATTAATATTCAGGCGAATTATTATTATTTACACTAGACGGAGCGACTTGGTACCCATGGTAACAAGTATTGGATAACAATTTTGTTCGCTTTGTCCCACTCTCCACACATATAATACTTTAATGCCTATCTAACCTGAACAAGTTTATCACTCGGCGGCGGGCAGTTGATGACGGGGTAGGAGGTGTTGCCGGAGAGCACGGGGCCGAGTCCGTTGGAGCGGCCCGCGACGGCGATGAACACGAGCGCGCCGTGCGTGTCCTCGTACCGCTGCATGATGCGCAGCGTCTCGTCCGTGGCCTTGTGCGCTGACGTCACGCGCAGGTCCACCTCCAGCCCAAGCTCGCGAGCCGCTGTGGAGTCGAAAGGTGTCATTTAAAGAGCACAGGGAGATAATTCCATCTATCCATCAGCCTCTTGTCCACTGCTGGACTTCAGGTTACGCTTACCCCAATGACTTCCAGGCTATGTGTGCATTTAATTTAAGCGTCAATAGCCTGGTGGTTAGAGGGGCGGTCCTCGTTGCTGAAGGGTTCCGGGTTCGATCCCCATCCTGACCATTAAACTATTGACGTGAGCCCACTCCTATAAAGGGAATACTAGTAATGTAATAACCCACATTGCTACTAACCTTTAAAAAAAATAGGCGCAAATCGTGCATGACTTATTATTGAATAATGTATCCTCACAGAAGTAATGTCGACTAGTCAGAAGGATGTGTGGGACACTCAAGGTAGAATGATGACCAAGGCCATACGCGTGTTGCAAGAAGCCTATGGTCATTGGGAAAGGCCATATCTAGCGGTAGATGTAATTTTCTGGTCATTTGAAATGGAGGGAGGTTGGTGTTAGGGTACCTAGATGGTCAATAAAATATATTTTTGTTCCGAGTTTCCAAACCTTTAGCGATCTTCTGGCAGTGCTCCTGGTCGGCGGGGGAGCCCATGAACACGACCACCTTGTGGTTGACGCTCGGCTTCAGGAAGTCCAGCTGGTCCTTCACCCAGCCGAAGTTGCGCTTCACCGTGTCCAGGTCCGCAGCCGTCACCGTTGTTAGGTTTCTGTACACCTGGGGTGACAACATTTTTAGGTGTTAAGTGATCATAGTATGATCACTTAACAACATGATCATCATACATCTCATTCAGAGTGCTAAGTAGAAGATTTTATTAATCTAAATATATATAACTCAAAGGTGACTGACTGACATAGTGATCTATCAACGCACAGCCCAAACCACTGGACGGATCGGGCTGAAATTTGGCATGCAGGTAGATGTTATGACGTAGGCATTCGCTAAGAAAGGATTTTGATTAATTCTACCCCCAAGGGGATAAAATAGGAGATGAAAGTTTGTATGAAACTTTGTCAATTAAATTCCAGGCGGACGAAGTCGCGGGCACAGCTAGTTAATTATATTGTAGTAAAAAATATTCTCCAAAACGTAGATACTTGAGTTAATAATAAATAATAATAATTTTAGCCCTTTTGACGTCCCACTCCTGGGCACGGGCCTCCCCTCAACACGGGGGGATTCAGGCCATAATCCACCACGCTGGCCCAGTGCGGGTTGGCGGATTACACATGTCTTTCGAAAATTGGTTAAATCTTCTAAGACATGCAGGTTTCCTCACGATGTTTTCCTTCACCGTAAGCAAGTGATAATCATATAGAAATTATGATTCGCACATAGATTTCGAAAAATCCAGAGGTTCGAGCCGGGGTTTGAACCTGAGACCTGGTAGCTCGCAAGACGCGTGCTTAACCAATCGGCTATCACTGCTCTCTTGAGTTAATATTAGGCCTGAATTAATAAATCGATCTTAAGTCTGAGAGCGGTCTTGGAAATGTCATTCTAATGTCAGACCAGTACAAAATAACATGTCAAAAACGGACTCAATACCGCTCTCAGACAAGAGACATTTATTAATACAGCCCTTGTGACGTAAGTAGTGGGTGATAATAAAAACAAGAAAGTGCAACACGGTAGGTTCTTTACAGTTTTGATGCTCGACCAATTGCGTCGCTACCCACGTCGTTATTACTATTACGATAGGGGCTATTATGACGACCTCTTATCAAGTACCCACCTGCTTGTCCACCATGAGTCTCTTGTCACCAGAGGGCCACAGTCGCCAGGAGTCAGAGTCGATGACGTCAGCCAAGAGAATGTTGCCTGAAAAGAAAATCACTGTTTAGCGTTTGTTGAACTTAATAGGTATGTTTTGAGAGCATACTAATATAAAAAAAATACATATACGAAATAGTTATAGGGACTGTATGGCATAATTATTTATTACTAGTTTCTGCCCGCGACTTCGTCCGCGTAGACTTAAGTAAAGTATTCTATGTGTTAATCCAGGTTATAAACTAAATGTGTTCCAAATTTCATCAAAATCCGGTCGGTAGTTTTTGCGTGAAAGGGTAACAAACATACATCCATACTCACAAACTTTCACATTTATAATATTAGTAGGAAGGATGGTACTAACAATGAAAGTTTCTTTATGAACAACAAAAATAAAATCAACATCTAAAAACACTTAAAATAGCGAACAAAAGAAGCCAATTCAACTGTTACTTTCACAACTGTCCCTGTTACTTACAATGAAGAAAGCGGCCTTTATAGTTGGCAGAACGAATATGGTTGTAAAAATATAACTTACCGTTGGAGTCAACTCCGAACTCAATCTTCATGTCGATGAGCGCGCAGTCGCGGAGCGCCCACGCCTTCTCCAAGATCTCGAACACAAGAATTGTGGCTTTCCTCATGTAGTCCACTTCATCCTGACCTGTGTACAACGATACAGACGACCTCTTAACAAATTATATTATCCACGCCCGACGTAAATCACCGATTAAATTTCATTCTATTTGTTGTGTCAATCTCTTTGTGAGGCTACAACTTGTTGGATGTTGAGATGGCAGTCCTATTGAATCCAAAGGTTGAGTGTGTGTTGTTGGCGAATTGGACAGTTGATACAATTTGGTGTCAGTTGAATTGTAGGCCAATTTTTATTTAAATAAATTGATTGTTAAATAGTGTAACTAATTTTAGCTCAGATTTGAAACACCCACTTTTCAATGCCAATTAGGACAACTGTTGTGCAATGTGAGTTTATCACCACAAATATACAGCTCTTTAGTACATTAGTATATCCGTGTATCTGTCGCAGCCAAATAGCTTAATTCGCCGTTCAATTAACAGCCTAGGCACTTTACTAAACAGCGCCGTTCAACTAACGGCCTGAATGATATTCAGCCGTATCGTCTATTACAACATTTAATAAACTGGCTAGCTAATGCTTAGGCAACTAGTTGACATTTAAGTACTACAAAACTTTTTCAAAATACTACCCAAGCAGAACGACCTGGACGGGTTCAGGTTAGGGTTATTTTTTTATGACCCCACAGAAACCCCACCCGGCAAATAGATTCGGTGGATCTAAAAAAAATCGTAAAAAACCTAAGTACCTAATAAAATTATTCCATCAAAGTTGTTTTTTCCGACGCCATATTGACCAAAGAGAATATAGAATATAGAGATATTGACAGTTTGGTGAGTTTCGGCGCTAGGTGGCAGAAAGTAGAACTAAATACTAGGCAAGTAGTTAAACGTCATCGATCCAAGTCATTTGCCTAGCTGTTTGATCAAATGGCTGAATATCATTCATTAGGCTGTTAATTAATAGTTGGCGGCGACATATCCATAATGTTAGTTCCGTTAGTCGCCATTAACGTCAACCGCAGAAATTCTAAACTGTCATCATTACAATAAAAACAAAAATATATAATAATCGCTTATATGACCGACGCGACGGCAGATTTCCTGCCACCCAAACTCACCAATACTAAGTCCATTAATCTTGAAGTTGGCTGACACGATCTGTTCCTCCGACCACTGAGGGTCATGGTTCGCGTCGTCCTTGAAGAAGGTCTCCTGCTTCGGCGGCGTGAAGCGGAACCCTTCAGGGACCCCCGGGTTCCGCTTCAGGAAGGAGCCTGTCGCGAGCCGGCGGGTCACCCACTCTATAGGGATCATGTCACATTTCTTTGACACGAAGGCTGTAGGTGAAGCGATCTTTACGAAGGCGGTTTTGATGCCTGGAAAGAGGAGAAGGGGTTTACAGTGTTTTCTTTTTTATTAATGCGCTTTTGGGGATCTTGTGATCTATAAACTAAGGTTCATCTTCTATCTATACATACAAATAAATAAACTTGGAGTGTCTGTTTGTAATATCAAAATAACACCTTTTCACTAAATGCATATGAAAGTACATACGACACCTATAGCAAAAACGCATTTAAAAAAATTTTGTCTGTCTGTCTGTCTGTATGTTTGTTCCGGATAATCTCCGAAATGGCTGGACCGATTTTGACGGGACTTTCACTGGCAGATAGCTGATGTTTTAAGGAGTAACTTAGGCTACTTTAATTTAAGAAAAACCAAATTTAGAAAAAATGGTTCCTGTCGCGCGGGCTCAGAACGCGGGAGCGGGCTTTTTTGTTAAGTTAAATTCCACGCGGACGAAGTCGCGGGCTCAGCTAGTTACTATATAAACTCGCACACAGTTGATTGTGGTCCCGTTCTCATGAAATATAAACCTACGCATAGGTATGTAGGTAATAAAACAATGAACCCTTCTATTATGTCACTCCTGGGCACGGGCCTCTCCTCCACGCGAGTGGGATTCACGCCGTAATCCACCACCCTGGCCCGGAGCGTGTTGGCGGATCTCACATGTCTTTCGAAAACAGGTATTAGGGTACAGACAGGTATATGGTAGATACCTGGCTGGAGCGCACTTGCGCTCGCCCTCTGTCCGGGTGAAGTTGTTATGGCCACTCTGGCCAACAACATATAGTCGAGATCATAAAAAAAAAACCTACCTGGCACACCGATATCAATTACATAGATAGGTAGGTAAATACTTTTAATAAAGATAAAAGAGTAGTATTGTATTCTCGAAGTTTGCGACGGAGATAAGTAGTTACCTCTCACACGTTTAGGTTTTCCATAGTGGACGGATACGTTTTTGTTGTTATTAAATATTTATATATATATTAATGGCCTCTTTCCATTGGGGTCAGGCCCAATGTGATTCTGCCAATGTCGAGTAACAAATTGTAATAAATAACAAACACTATTAATAACAATACAATACAAAGATGTGACCGTCCATTTTGGACAACCAAAAAATACAAAAATAAAATGTTAATTATTGCTACCTATTTGCTACTTGACACAGGCGAAATACCTGTTAAACTGGGTGGGCCATATTTGTAAAGAAGGAAGAAGAAGTAGGTCTACCTACGAAATGCTGTAAGTCTTATTTAAAATACGTCATAAGCGAAAATAAATAGGAAGTAGATTATAAGTCTACAGACGCAATTGAGTCGTGCGACTTATTTTTATACAAGCCCATTACATTATCAATTACAATTGATGTCGACAGCTTTATAATAAATACACATCATGCAATAATATGACCTCAAGTGAAGGCAATATTTCATAATAATTACGTATGTACACATTCAGATTATCTTGCTGTTGTTTGTAGGGGTCGCGTTGGGATCAACAAAATAACTCGATGCGCGATGTAGCTATACCAGAGCGAATGTACTGTGGACGTAGATACGAGAGTGGGTGGGAATAATGTTCGTAACAAAACAAGGGTAATAAGAAACTTTTTGTACACAGTAAAGCAGTGATTAGAGAGTGGAGTTACCCTAATTCCACCCTTGTATGAAGCAATAAGCTCAGGAGGATAAAATTATTGTGGGTTGGGTATTCGCAGCCGAGGCTGCACTTGTGGGTAGATGCTGCAGATGCCATAGCACAAAAGGTCAAGAGAACCGAAAATAATAAAAAGAAAAAAAAATATGGGTAAACCTTGGTAACGTCTAATCCTAGTGTAACGTGACTCTCGGCGGAAGCAGTTATGCAACACCCTGATAAGTTACAGAAAACGTTAACCTTTTTTTAAAATTATAAAGTTTCACATTCATGGCCAGATAATTAACTAGCAGCTGTCATTTACTTAACACTTTGTGTTAAATCTTATACGAATCTCAAACCTAATACCTCGTCATGCATGCATTATTATTCTTAGAATGCTTTAATGAGGAATATTTTTGATTAAGGGTACACCCACCCTAAGGTAAGGATACATGGTAAACGATCGATCGAAATTTAATCGATCTGCTCGATTCTCCAGTCTCGTGGGTATCCTTCACAAGGCGCCGAGACCGATCAAGGGGGTATGAGCGCCGCCCCCCATTTGTAAGTACCTTTTCAAAATGTTTTTCAGAACTCGTATTGATTCGCTGGGTACGCCCGTGATAGGGTGGGATATATTTAACTTAGCTACTAGATGGGTATTGTCTAATTAGGTAAGTGATAATGGAATCGAGTTCTGAAAATCGAAATAATAATCGATTGTCGATTGTTATCGCAAAAATTCTCACCCGCAGATGTCAGGATATCGAAGACTTTGGCGTTGGTCTGATTCGAGATGGCCGCCTTGCCTTCCAAGTCGTGAGCCTTGACTCCATCTCCAGCTGTAATGCGGTCCTTGTTGAGCAGCAGGCAGTGTCCGGGGACCTCGGGGAGGTCGAATACCTGCTTCGTTTTACCCTCAATTATGAGACTCCCGAGCTTGTAACCGCCAACTGGAAAAAAAGAATATGCCTATAAGTGTAAAATATTGTAGGTACCTAGATTAGGTTCGTAAACTCTTACGCTCTAACTACGTTTCTTACCTAACTACCTAGGCCGCCTTCTATAGGCCTTCACAACCTAGGTTTAAGAAGATAAGATTACATAGGTTGTTCAGAGACCCTTATCATTTGGAATAGGGCACAAAGATGCCAAACATGTCAATAGAATCCAATATGACCATTATCTAATTTATACTTACTCAAGGTCACATGATCAACTACTAGGTAACAATAACAAAAACTGGTGCGTATTAAAAAACGCGTGATACTCTGCAGCGGCGCCACCATGATAAAAAATGACAAATCATAGTGGGAAAAAATGTACGATTAACGTATATAATGTACGTATATCGTATTTTAATGTACCTTTCCCAGGTACCGAGATAATTGACATTTTTAGTGGCGCCGCTGGGGAGTATGCTCTCCAGCGGCGCCACCTGGTTCTCATACTTATGAATGATATTTGCTGCCAAATTTTATTGGAAATAAATGTACCTATGCAGTCTACTATGTACATGTCAAAAAACATCAATATTATACAGTAGTTTAATTTATTTTGATCATTTATATTACCCTAAAAACGCCCGAACAGCTTAGGTTCACATACCTAGCACCGACAAAGCTAATGGTATTAGCAACTATATTCTATTGGAAATAAATGTTTGGACGCTAAATAAGAAGTACATGTTAAAAGATATAATTATTAGACGGTAGTTTATTTTTTTTCATTTATTTAAAGTTGTCCTAAAAATGGCCGTTTACTGTTGATATTCACATGCCTGGTACTTACAAAGTATTATGGTTTAGCAACTATATTCTATTGAATATATATATACGAATCCTGTATATTATTTATAAGTTACAAATTGTCATTATAAGACGATTGTTTAATTTATTTCAATTAATTAATTTTACCTTAAAACTCCCGTATACGGGTGAGGTTCACATACCTAGCACCGACAAAGGTAATCGTATTAGTAACTATATTCTATTGGAAATCAATGTTTGGACGCTAAATAAGAAGTACATGTTAAAACATATAATTATAAGACAGCAGTTTATTTTATTTTATTAAATTTAAAGCTACTTTGAAAACGCCCGTTTATAGCTGAGGTGCGCCGCGCCGCCGTTCGTCCTGTGACTCTGGCGAAGATTTTAAAAAATATTATGAAATTTATTATTTAAAATTAAAAGACAGCTTTTACATTATGACGATGTGAACAACGCACTCGCTAAAGTTGTAGATTGGTTCAATGTAAATAATCTTCTACTTAATGAGTATAAAACGAAATGTATAAAGTTCTCAACGCCAAATGTGAGACAAGTAGGAACCAATATACGACTAAATGGAGCAGAATTGGACCTTGTGGAAAAAACTGTCTTTCTAGGGATCTCTATAGATGCAAAATTGCAATGGGGTCCTCATATCAAAAAAATGTCGGGTAAACTCAGCAGTGCGGCATATGCTGTTAAAAAAATCAGGCACTTAACCGACGTTGAAACAGCTAGAATTGTTTATTTTAGTTATTTCCATAGCGTTATGTCATATGGCATACTGCTCTGGGGATGCTCTGCTGACTTAAACTCCATTTTTGTTCTGCAGAAAAGAGCTATACGAGCTATTTACAATCTAGCTCCAAGAATCTCCCTCAGAGAAAAATTTAAAGAAATAAATATTCTAACTGTTGTGTCACAATTTATCTATGAAAATCTCATGAACGTTAAAAAAAATGCAAATAATTTTGAGAAAAGGAGCGACGCTCATTCTATTAATACAAGGAATAAGCACAAGCTATCCGTACATGTAACTCGTCTCCACAGAATAAGTCATTCTTTTATGGGACAATGTATACGTTTTTACAATAAGTTTCCCAATGAAATCCGAGATTTACCTATCAATAAGTTTAAAACCCTAATTAAAACTAAACTCAGTGCAAAGGGTTATTACAAAATCTCGGATTATTTGGATGATAAATCAGCTTGGGAGTAAGCAGCTCAAATCTCGACAGTCAATAATAATGTCAAAGCGTAGCGTGTATTGCCCTACTAGTCCGAATTATTTGTGTAATGCTTGTTAACATCAAAAGGCAACACACTGGAGCTATTATAATATTTATGTTAATATCTACTACCCTTTGTAATTATTGAATATAAGCAACTGGCGATTAAAAAAAGAATATGACATGTAAAAAGACAAGTCCGCTGAGTTTCTTGCCGGATCTTCTCAGTCGAGGTCGCGTTCCGATCCGGTTGTAGATATAAGAAAAAAAAATATGTAAAATTGACAATTTGTAAGTGCCCCCGTAGGCCTAAACAAAATAAACGATTTGAATTGAATAATGATAATTTGTAACGTATAAATAACATACAGGATTCGTATATATATATTCAATAGAATATAGTTGCTAAACCATAATACTTTGTTCGTACCAGGCATGTGAACCTCAGCTGTATACGACCATTTTTAGGGGAACATTAAATTAATGAAAAAAAATAAACTGCTGTCTTATAATTATATATTTTAACATGTACTTCTCATATAGCGTTCAAACATTGATTTCCAATAGAATATAGTTACTAATACGATTAGCTTTGTCGGTGCTAGGTATGTGAACCTCACCCGTATACGGGAGTTTTAAGGTAAAATTAATTAATTGAAATAAATTAATCAATCGTCTTATAATGATAATTTGTAACTTATAAATAATATACAGGATTCGTATATATATATTCAATAGAATATAGTTGCTAAACCATAATACTTTGTAAGTACCAGGCATGTGAATATCAACAGTAAACGGCCATTTTTAGGACAACTTTAAATAAATGAAAAAAAATAAACTACCGTCTAATAATTATATCTTTTAACATGTACTTCTTATTTAGCGTCCAAACATTTATTTCCAATAGAATATAGTTGCTAATACCATTAGCTTTGTCGGTGCTAGGTATGTGAACCTAAGCTGTTCGGGCGTTTTTAGGGTAATATAAATGATCAAAATAAATTAAACTACTGTATAATATTGATGTTTTTTGACATGTACATAGTAGACTGCATAGGTACATTTATTTCCAATAAAATTTAGCAGCCAATATCATTCATAAGTATGAGAACCAGGTGGCGCCGCTGGAGAGCATACTCCCCAGCGGCGCCACTAAAAATGTCAATTATCTCGGTACCTGGGAAAGGTACATTAAAATACGATATACGTACATTATATACGTTAATCGTACATTTTTTCCCACTATGATTTGTCACTTTTTATCATGGTGGCGCCGCTGCAGAGTATCACGCTAAAAAACCTAGTCATTCGAAAAATAATAGGTCGCATTCTAAACTCTTTCGCGCCAACTTGTGCAGTCTTAATATAGTCGGGTTATACCGTAAACAATATTTATAAAATGTAAATAAAAAGTTTTACCTTCTTTAGGGTGAGCCATTTTCTGATTATAAAAGCTTAATAAATGGAGTGACTTTGAGACAGCAGATATCGCGCGTGGCTTCGTTGACACAGCGAGGGCCTTTTATAAACGCATGGCTTCCAACAATAAAGAAATATTATCACCACGTGCTTCCCAACCCAACGCACTCAACCGGTGGCGGGGTGCGGTGCGGTGGCGCGGCGGCGGGATTGTTTTGATCTTTGGTTTTGATAACAGACAGACAGATAATATATCTACCTACCTATCATTGGATGGGTAGATTTTGATAATGATTATATTTCAGTGGCTACTATAAGTACTACTTAATTAATTTGACAATACTAAAATATTGCTGTCTTTCTCTTGCATTAGGACATAAGTAGGACGGCAATACATTAATCACGGAGATTATAAGTTATATTAATTAAGTTAAATCAAATTTAGTTTGGGCACAAAATGTAGGTCACATAGCATCTGCAGTACTTAGGTAGGTACTCGTAAATAAATTAAATATACATTAAGTACCTGTAACATAAAGTATTATCAATTATGTTTGAAAATGGTTAAGTCAGCCCCTCTGTCCGATATTTAATTTTTTGTAAACATATTGGCAAACAGTCAAGGGATGGGATAGAATGAGGGGAAGGGAGGGGGGTTGAGCTTCCAGCTCTCTTACTCATCGTACGAAAGTCGAAACGCAGCTTTAATCGCTACATTACGCCGATCTTCTGTGATAGGGTGGTGTTACCCTGGTCGAGCCAGCACGTAGAAGTGTATGAACAGATGTAGTCAGTTGGCTACAGCTAGGCTTTACCACCGTGACACACTTAAATTTACACTTTCATTGTTGAATTAGTCATTTTATAGAAAATTAGGTGCATTTCTAGAATCAATCAAATTATCAAAGAAATATGAAAAAGTATCAAGATTACGACAACTCCTAGTAAGTTTGACAACTAATTGTTACGTTCCGAAATTGATGTTACATCTTCATGTCCATAATGATTTTATTTGAATTTATTTTGATGAATTTATTTAACCTACCAAGAAAGTGGTAGGATAAAATAAATAATCGGTAAGGTACCTACTTACTGAGTGAAACCTGAATTCTTTAGCTGCAAGTGATGGTGCCCATGTCATGGGGCTCATCGGGTCAGAAAATGCTGGAATGGAATAGCTTGTATGAATGTTGTCAAAGGTTAGTAAATTAATTATTTTCATGAAATAACTTCTGCATATTTGCTTTAAGTGGCGATGAGCTGGTGTCTGTCACGGAGGAAATGCAGTTCTCTAA
Organism: Notodonta ziczac; assembly: GCA_918843915.1. Classification (NCBI taxonomy): domain Eukaryota; kingdom Metazoa; phylum Arthropoda; class Insecta; order Lepidoptera; family Notodontidae; genus Notodonta; species Notodonta ziczac. The sequence goes on along the minus strand of OU974039.1, from coordinate 12,912,998 downwards.
TTCTTGAGAAACATTTTGCTTTGCTTATTACCTATTACGATGTTGACCAACTTTTCGATAGTCAGTATTGTTTCATAGCAGTCAGCAGCCATTACTGTACCCTGTTCCTACAGTAGGTCGTAGGATATGCATATAAATATATACATACATAATAGGTAAATAAATCTATACTCTACACAAATAAATAAAATTGAAGTGTCTGTTTGTAATATCAAAATAACACCTTTTCACTAAATGCATAATATGAAAGTATACGTATACGACATCTATAGCAAAAATGCGATTTTAAAACTGTCTGAATGTTTGTTTCGCATAAAAAAAAAAAACATGAAATCAAAGAGTATCTCCGGAACGGCTGGATCGATTTTGACGGGACTTTCACTGGCAGATAGCTGATGTTATAAGTAGTAACTTAGGCTACTTTATTTTAGAAAAAAAAAACAAATGGGTCCTGTCGCGCGGGCTCAGAACGTGGGAGCGGGAGCGGTTAAGTTAAATACCACGCGGACGAAGTCGCAGGCTCAGCTAGTAATTAAATATATGCAGATATTGAAATGGGATGATGCGACTAAAAATCCGATCGTAATATATCTATCTCTGTCTTTCTGTATGAAATAATTCGTTCATCCCTGTCGCACACTTAACTAACGTCACGTCAAGTCAAGTAACTGAGCGATTCAATAAAATAAATGAATGGAGGAGCATTGTACAATTTTACTTCCTTCAATTAACAAGAACGACTTGCCGCTACGTTACGTTGCTGCTAAATACGCCACACGCGTTTAAATAACTTGGTGGAATTTCAGAAGCACTCCTGCCTGTATCCTTCGTGTAATCCTCTTGGGTGAGTTGTTTTTATTCATAAATCGCAGAATTTTGGTCATGCATGCCTTAAAAAGTAATACGACGAATTTTAATTTTGACTTGCTAGACGCTTTTGTTTGTTACAGACGTGCTATAGAATTCTGTCGGGCTATTTGTTTAATTCATAAGTGTACCACATGGTTCCAATTTATTATTTATTTTGCTTACACAATCTCCACTCAATTGAACTGATTCTAGGGGTAGGTAATTGTTACCTACGATTTGTGCAGTTATTAAATTTACAGAAGTAAACAGAGAGGTTAGGTCATATGGCCTCCATCAATGTTTTTTTTTATTCAACACTTCTAATATAAGTACCTGACTAATTTGTCCCTATGTAATAATTAGCATTACGGTGTGAATATTGATGACTTGATTAAATAGATACTCCCGGACTAGTGGTCAGTCTCGACAGGAAAACATATTTATAAATAGAATTTTTCTTATAGGTAGTTAATTATTTTTAGTATTCAAATAATAGAATTTGTTATTGTTAATAATCCTTATTTGGCCTTAGGGTACATATTTGGGGGCCACTGTAGAATCTTTTTAATATAATTTGACCTACAAAAATAAACAATTCAAGCCATGGTATTGTGTATTATGAAATACTTGATAATGCTTACATCATACTATTAAAAATACTGTCTCCTCCACAAAACAATAATTTAAACATTAACATAGCTACGGAGCGGTAGATAATTATTTCTAAAGACAAATAATTTGTGTGGATATCCATTTTATCAATTCACAATAGCTAATTAATCCCATGTTATTGGCCCATTTATTGCCTAACCATCTATCAAAGGCTCTAGATGTTTTTGTTGAAAATATAAGTAAATGTACTTACACATGCCTACCTATGTAGGGTAACCACTTTGAAGAGTCCTGACTCAAAGCTGGACATTCCATAAAAGTCCGGACATACTTGTAATGCCTATGTGCAGCGCACGTTTTTAACATTCACATCGAAAATTAAACATACATTCATTTTTTTTCCAAATACAGAGGAAGAATAGAAAGGCATAGTAACGAACTGGCAACAAACTTGAATATACTATTACCTAAAAGACGACTCAAAAGAGAGCACATATGGGACAAATTACCGTTATGAACTAAATACAACATATACAAGATTAAACCAGAAGGCAAACCCATCATTGGAAGAGCCTGCCTTACATTGTTACTGACGAAAATTATATCTGCTTATGGTCACCAGACCGATTGCATGATGGCTATTTAATAATAATAAAAAAAATCCATTAAGTCAACAATATATAAAAATCACGTGGCACGGTGTTTTTGGTCGCATTCCTCCGATACGGCTCGACCGATTTTTATGAATATTTAATACTAGCTGTGCCCACCGACTTCGTCCGCGTAGTATTTAACTTAACAAAAAATTCGGGATTATCGGGATAAAAAGTATCCTATGTGTTAATCCTGGTTATAAACAATCTGTATTTCAAATTTCATCCAACTCCGTTCAGTAGCTTTTGCCTGAAAGAGTAACAAACATACATCCACACTCACAAACATTCGCATTTATAATATTAGTAGGATTATATATTTGATAATTATGAGAATAGGTCGTAAAGTATATTTCATACCTAGAAATAATTTATATGGCAGAACACCGTTCGCCGGGTCAGCTAGTAATATATAATTATCGCCAGGCTAATAGCTAACACACCAACTGTTGTGTTGTAAGCTATGCTTGTTCTATGGGCACAATGGACTGGGGGCGATCGTAATCAATCAAAGCAAGACCACGACAACTTACGAAAAGGCCTTCAACCTGCATCTACTCGGTGCAGTAAGCAGCGTGGTCTACGCTCGAACCATTATTCCAAAGGCTTATCAAATTCAGACAACTTAAACAAGCCGCAAAACGTCCGGACATGTCCGGATAAATTCGGACGGATGGTAACTTTATTACAATGCATCTCAGCTTTAATACTTACACAAATTAGAACATTTGACCTAGGTCTGTGAATAATTTATACGCTGTCGGGTTATCTAGGAAATATCACCACAATCTCAAATAAGTAATAGGGTAAAAAAATTCTTGCTAAGTACCTAATTGTCTCAGTCAAAGTAGGTACTTACCTAAGTACCTCCCTGTAGTGCACTTACTTAACTACATGTAGGCCTATCTATTTGTTCTAGAGTCGCGACTAAACTCGTATCTACTTTCAGTTCTATTCGGTTCTAGCATTACTATAAGGCAGACAGGGCGCTATGGCGCTCATTAGGGGAGGCCTATGTCCAGCAATGGACAAGTATAGGCTGATGATGATGATGATGATGATTACTATAAGTAATCCCACATTTGCACAATAACCCGGTAATTCATTGATTTGACTACCACGTTTGGTCATGTATAAGTATAGCTGTGTCCTCAAACGAGGCCAAAAACTATTTAAGATCAAGTGGGCAGTTCTACGATTGATAAATAGTAACTTCGGTTTCGCTGACGTCTTAAATTTCTGCAGAATAAGAAAGTTTCAGAAAGTTTCCCAACCACCGATCTCTGCCACCATTTCATCAGATAAGTAGTTCAAGATTAAGCAACTGCTTGCTGCGTGCATTTGAAACCTTACTAGTCGAACTGTTGTGTGGTAACCGCCTCAGTACTTGGGCAAGTTGTTGCTCCAACTGTCAACGAATCAATTTGGTCTGGACCAAACCTGTTATAATTTAGATTGTATATTATTGATTTGATCTTAATAAGTCCCGAATTTGAAAGCAAGTAGTTTGAATGGGTTGTTTACGAAATAGGTATCTTTTATTCTTAACCTTTTTCAGGCTTAGAGGCACTTACAATTGTCATTTTTACAGTTTTTCCTTAAGCCTATACTTCGATCGGGACTTGATGTCGACTGAGAAGTGAGAAGACCTGGCAAGAACATCAGTGTGCTTGTCCTTTTTGAATACATATGTATTATAATTTCTTGAAATCGCCATCGACTTATGTTGACTAAGTACATAGAGCAGGTATTTTGGTAAATAAGGTAGCTACAAGGTGCCTTTCGAAATAACCAAGAACCTAGTTACCTATAATGAAAGTATTCTGTGATATGGTGTTGCTATTCGATCTTCAATAGGTATTGTTTTGCTATATTAGTCCACCTTCTTATCATAATAACACTCTTACAGACTTGACAGCTTTCAATAGAAATCATTCATTCAGTCACGAGTTAAGCAAGTCCGTTGGAAAAGCTCATCTCTTTGTACGCCATTATTCATTTCTTGTAAATAACAGCCGATTGAACTATCTCCCACATAATAATGAAGTGAATGTTCTCAGCAGATTGTTTGTTTTCCAAGCAATAGGTACATGAAATCTAATAATCTCGAGTAACGGCATATTTATTATTTTATTTGCGTCAACGGCACATTGTTTTTTATTGCGGCAGATATGCCCTAAATATAGTATCGTTCTGACATTATAATAATAATTATTAATGCTGAGTTAATTTCCAATAATGTTATCTGTGTGTTGATTGGCCGACCCCCTTGTGGAAATGTACTCTAGAGTCACTAGATAACTGACCCCCTGCCGGCGACAATCGCCCGCTCTGACGACATACTGCTAACAAATTGCTAATATTTACATGCTATTATCTTGTGTAAAATTTAATGTTTTTGTTTGTCACTTTTTGGAGAGCTATCGGATAGTCATAAGGCAGAGAGTGCTGAGTGTCAGCTCGGCTGATAACGGGCAAGCAGCGGACCGCAAGACGCAACCGCGAGGTCAATTTGCTAAGCCCTTTTGTTTTGAAACAGATTATTGTTTTGAGCATTGCAATTGATATGCGCACTTAACGTTTATTTTTAAAAACACGACACGGTGCGACAGAGTGCTGTGATGATAACTAAGATATTTTGGAGTCTACAGTTAATAGAGTGCATTTCCTTCCTCATTTCTTTTGTTATGACAAGATATACATGGAGGATATAATGAAGAATTTCTTGCAGTAAATGGAGCTGTTTTATGATAAGAATATTGTTAGATTACAAGGTGATTTGCTCTTATTGACCTTAGCTGGATCCTAGCTTTTATTGGTTAATCTTTATTACCTTAATAGAAAGGTGAAGTGGTGAAGAATGTTGATAAAGATTCTCAATTTAGTTGTGTTTATCTTCTGCTTACATTCAACGTTTGTTGACTGTTATTCACAGGTTGTGATATCTTTGAGGGTGCAACCTATTCCACCTTTGCAACCTTTGGGTCCAACACTATGTCTTCATTGCAAAGATTTCATTGGTAGATTTAATCAATTACGTAAGTAAGTTATGTCATCATCATCTACCTTACCTTTCCCATTTCTGGGGTCGGCGCATTATGTCTTTTCCTTCCATTCATCGCGCTTTCCTGTCATACTCACATCCACTGCAACGTAAGTAATTTATGTACAGTATCAACACTCAAACTCAAAATTAATTTTATTCGTGTAAACCAAAAAAGCAATACTCAGAATCTACCACCAGCTCGGAATGCTGCTTCCACTGAGAAGATCCGGCAAGAAACTCGATGGTTACCTACTCTTTTCAATTAATAAAAGATGTAAATTCTCAGGAACAGCACTAGAATGTGAGCAGACAACACCATTGTCACTAAATAAGTAAATAGTAATCAAATCTCACTCAGATTTAGGTAGTTAAATTAGAAAGCTAGTATAGTGAGGTGTGCATACCTACACTCACACTTTACATCAATTTAAATGCTTACAAACCAGAGTAATAATAAATGAAACAGAAAATTGCTTTGGTGTGATGCCTTCCATGCTAAATAAAGGAAAATAGAGTTTAACAATAATGTTGAAATAAAACTATTTTGACGGATTATATCGCGTTTATTTTTACTTTTTGTCCCCCCGTGAAACGTCGGGAACACAAAAAGTAAAAAAAAAAAAAAAAACCAATATAATCCGTAAAAATAGTTTTATTTCAATGTGTAGTATTCGCGTAAATATAAGAAATCAATATGTTAACAATAATGTTGTTAAGCGGAAAGTGAGTGGACCAATCCTCGAAAGCAGCGCCTGCGCACGGGCATGACTTGACTTGAATTATCGATAATGGATGACAGATCATGTGCCCTTTCAATATACATTCGTAGGTACTATGACTTGTACGCATAATGGCTCAGCAACTATAGGGTCGTTGCAATAACATGTTATGTCCCCCGAGATTTATATCGGCCTGGCAATGTTATCTAGGCCGAATTATCACTTTACCCCACTAATGTTATCGATGACGATAGTTTATATCATTGAAACTGGCTCCCTTGACGTCATTGGACCTCGTTCCATAGTGTTAAGTTGTTTTTTAAATTGTCAACTGCGTTTTAATCTTTTAGCTTGTTATGTTCAGTTTATCGAGCAATTGTAATGTTATTGAAATAAAAAACTTGTTGTTGTTTGTATGTTTTGTCACGTTTATAATGTAATGTGTGACGGGAGCGGGGTTAGTAACGTGCTCGGCGTTGCCGTGTCGTTTTGTCTGCGGTCGCGGTGATGACCGACCTTTGCCTGTGCCGTGTTTTGTTTTGATTTGCCGACTTGCATTCGATATTTGAGAGTTCTTTTTATTAATAATAACTCGGTGGTCAACTTTTTTGTGTGATTTAAATGTAAGTTAAATAGAGTTTAACAGACTACCTACTTATTCAAGAAAGGACTCAGGAAATTTCACGTTTCATGAGTTCTATGATATGATTTCTCGTTGAACAACTGGAAATTTTCTTCCCAATACACTTACCGATATGTTAAGACTTCGCTGGGCTTACTTCACCATAATTGACCATGATTTTAAATCCAGTATACACATTAAACTAAACCTGTCGTATCTGCTTCCAGCAATACCATGAACGGTCCCGAAGGGCCAGCCAATCAGAACACGCCGGCGGCGATGGAGCGCTTGGGAGTGGAAGACGTGGCTGACACAGAGGTGAAGGTCCGGAGCAAGAGGTTCGGCCGAGGGGCGGTGGAATCAGGTCAGTAAATTATTCTGAAGTCGACTTTTGTTCTTTGTCACACACCAAACAGATAGAAGACGAGGTCACATAAAAACATCAATCTCATGGTCCGAAATTAAGTTTTTTTTTATTCTGGTCCCAAGCTACTTAGGAACAATCGTGCTATGAGTATCTACCGTAGGTAGGTACGGCTGCTTGGGCCTACATGAAGCTAGCAAGACCAGCCCAAAGGATAAAGATACTAAGACTTTTGACTCAGCATTACCCTAGCTCTTACAGAATGGTTATCAGTAGTTCAAACTCTTTGGGAATATGTAATAAGTGTATATTATGCGCCACATACCTAAACTTTCATGAATACTTTTTGGACCTACCTTCGGGTTGCTCAAAAAAAATAATTACAGCCGTTGACGTAGTCTTCGGCCAATCACGTTACCTAGCTGTCACGGCAAGAGATACCTGGTTCTATTTATTTATTTATTTATTTATTTATTTATTTGTAATCAGGCAACGCAGGCCCATAGATATATACCTTATAAACTAACATACATATTTATATTTTAACACTTAAACTAAACTAAACTATGGGTGGTGGCGGCGGCAATCTCCCCCGAAAGCGCCTGAACACCACACCCTTCGGCCAGTAGTCTTCCTGCATGAAAGTTGACAGCCTGTCCGAGGGGACCCTAACCACAAACGCCTTGAAACTAGCGTTGTGATTAGAGTCCAACGGCTGAACTCTCAATGAGACATTGCTCTTCACTCGGATGTACTCTGCAATGTCCCCCGCCTTGCTGGTGTAGTGGAGGCGGGACAGGTAGACTGGGGTGGTCGGCACTGCTGCACGCAACAGGAAGTTGGACCCTGTTGCCGCCGTGCCGCAGCGATTTCTGTTCACCCGCTGCGTGCGTCTATTCTTCTGCACCGTGATGAAGCCCTCTTCATCACGGTCGTCGACGCGTGCACGCGCAGGGGCTACGCTCGGTACCTTACGGTTGGCAGGCCGCTGGGCAACAGGCTTGCTGGCGGCAACAGTAGCAAAATCACGGGGCTTTTGTAATCTATCATACCATGGCACACACCAATGAGCCGTAGACGCCGCATAGCCGGGCCCCTCCGCTCGCCTAATATTATTCATTGCCACTGCATATGTATGACTGCACCTGACATCTTGATTGGTCCATTCACAGCTCGACCTTGAACAGCTGTTGACCAATCAAAGTTCGCCGTATTTCCTTCGAAGATTGAATTCTCATACGATAGTGGACGTCAGCCGTGTCAGTCATTTCCATACATTTTTGGGTAGAGATTTGTAGAACCGTTCGAAGAGAAGATTGTTAACTAGCGGGGCGAATTAAATCCATCTGCTACCTTATTGTCGATGACCTAACTTTGACTTGCGGTTTTATATACTACCACACCTACCGCACGAAAGTAAACTATAAACATAAGGAAAATAAGTTTTAAAATCGTATAAGTACATGTAGGGTCAATGTCGCATCTAATGTTATCACCCCGTCCTACAATAGGGACCTTATCTTAGCTAGAGCTGGTGATAATGAGACCTTGCGTGCACGGGCCTGTACTTCCTAAGATCCGGCACTCTTAGAATATTTTGACCTTAAATAAGGACCTCGATTGCGACTTAGGTTAAGGTACTATGCCCTTAACCGTCATTAAATCCTACCAACTACGATTTTTTCTTTTTTATATACCTAACGAAAGTCACTAGGCGGATATAGCGTAGCCTATCTTGCAATACCAAAGACATGTAAAAAGACAAGCCCGCTGAGTTTCTTGCCGGATCTTCTCAGTCGAGGTCGCGTTCCGATCCGGTTGTAGATATAAGGAAAAAAATATGTAAATTGACAATTTGTAAGTGCCCCCGTAGGCCTAAACAAAATAAATGATTTTAATTTGAATTTGAATTGCTCGAGAGTGGGAAAGAGGCAGGGGTAGGGAGGGGTTGGGCTTCCGGATAACTTACTCATCGTACGAAACTCAACTATAATAACTACTTAACTGAACTATGAGTTCTTCTGTGAGGGTGTGGTTCTACCCCGATCAAGCCAGGTCGTGTATGAGCTGCAGTCAATGGCTACAGCGTGGCTCTTCCAATGAAAAATATCCAACATTTCATCTTAATCTTAAGGCTAAAGCGCCCATCTAGCCCGCGAAGTTCAAATTTTTGAGGATTTTAGAAACATTTAAAAATCTGACAATAATAAAAGGCACATTTTGTAATTCGCGACAAAGACCGTGTGCAGTGCATTTATTAATATATCCAACTTACTCTAAAACATTTCAAGAACGACAGCTATTCAGATAGTCTGGCAATTTTTGTATATTTAGTGATTCACTAGTATAGTATCCACCGTGATAATATTTAGAGTAAAATATATGTATTAATAAACGCACTGCATACTGTGTTTGTCGCAAATCACAAAATGTTGTCTTAAATGTTTTCAGCTTTTGGATAAACTATAAAAATACTCGAAAATTTAGAATTTCGCGGGCTAGACAGGCGCCTTCACCTTAACCAATTCCAATTTATGATGCAAAAAATATTTTACAGTGGCGGACAATATCACGGAACGCCGATTAGTCCGAATACTATCGTTTATGTTATGTGCGTAATTACTAAATAATGAGCCGCCGAAGGTTTTCCATTACGCAATACGTAATTAAACATTTGTGATAAATTGTTGTGTAATTCGACGGCACAAGACCTCACAAGTGGTCGATGCTCAAAGCTTGGTAATTAGTAATTTTTCTTATACGGATCGCCACGTGGATTCAATGATCCCGATATATTATTTGAACATGCAGCAGTATATTCGGATGTTACTGCCGCTATTATTATCAGCGCTCGGCCATCAGGGTCAATCGCGTAAGACTATAACGAGGAGCGATAGATATCGCCAGATAACTGCCATGTGCCGGTGCTGTGATGTCGACATGTCAGCTTTTTGCGTGGAAATATGTTTCATAATGTGGTGAATTTAATTCTATAAGTACCACCTACGTACCACCAAAACACGAGCTTCAAATTCTGAAAAAAAATCTCATTGGTGGGTGAAATCTCTATGAGCTAAACCTATGGCATATACAACCCAATATTTTGTACAGAATTATTGGAGACATTCATGCTTCGTACGACAAGTCTCAAACAATTAAGTATTGTTAGATGGGACATAGCCTCCACTAACTCTGATAGTAGTACCGGCCGCGCCGCCCCATGCAGCGGCTATATAATAGTGTAGAGTCTAGAATGTCTATATCTCTTTACAGTGTAAACATTTTTTTTTAATGCCCCAAATAGGGATAGCATACCGATCTATCGACTAGTAAGAGGTCGCTCTCCCTCAATTCTCCACAAAATTCAGTTCTGTGGTATATCGCGCCACTAATAACCTAAGGCTCCTCGTATCACCCGCAAGGGCGACCAAACCGTCCCGCCATCATCTCTTGAGTCTGCCCTGGCTGCCGCAGATGCTGTCTGTTATCTATTTTTTGAACGCATTTGCCCACCTATGCACCTGCACCGGAAACGAAGCGAAAAGTTCTAAAAGGTCCTTGCCTGCACCATACGTGGCACGTTACCAGCCCACTCCACATCAGATTTGCAGTCTCCGCCCCCACATTAGCGGTGCGAGTAATGGACCGCAAGGTGGTGTTCCAAAGACGATCCGTCCGCTTGATACGTAATAGAATACGCTCTATTGATCTTTGGGAATTTTTGACGTTGGACTTCTGTTTTTAGTGTCCACGTTGGAGCACCGTAAGTTTCAACTTTTAACGATACTGGAAGAAGGCTCTCATCAAATCTTTAATGGACCAGCAAGTCTTAAAGGCATTTTTAATCCGTTTTGCGACTCCTTCCTCTTTCCGGGCTATTAAATGAGACTATCTGTCTGGCCCAAGTACGCACACTCGTCGACATATTGTATAACTTGTCTGTTATATCAACAACAAAATTGTTGTAGGTATATATGTATTCGCGGTTATCAACTCAATTTACTGGTATAATGTCGAATCATAATATTAATTGAACCGTGATTGAGCTAAATGTATGAATCGCGGAACATTAGATAACAAACGATACAACGATACTTCGAATATAACTATTATATCAGCGCGTGTTTGAGTTGTGCGACGAATATAAGCATAAATTGTACCTCTTTTTATCGCAACAGTATATATGTGGTAGGTACATCTTCCTTAGCAAAAGTAGCCACGCAAAATATCGTGCATTATTACAATAAGACCTATATGATTAATTATGAGTACTGAGTAGCATTGATAGCCGATTGGTTAAGCACGCGTCTTGCGGGCACCAGGTCCTGGGTTAAAACCCGGGTTGCATCTCTGGATTTTTCCAAATCTATGTGCGAATCATAATATATATCGAATTAACACTCGCTTGAGGTTATCAAAACATCGTGAGGAAACCTGCATGTGTTAGAAAAATCTAACCAATTTTAGAAAGCCATGTGAAATCCGCCAACCAGCATTGGGCGAGCGTGGTGGATTAGTGCCTGAATCCCCCTCGTAGCGAGGAGAGGCCCGTACCCATGAGTGGGACGTCAAAAAGGGCAAAGTTATTATTTATTATTTATGATTATTTGTTCTCAGGTCTGACGCACGAATGCGGCGTGTTCGGGGCGATAAGCACCGGCGAGTGGCCGACCCAGGTGGACATCCCACAGGTCATATGTTTAGGACTGGTGGCGTTACAGCACAGGTAAGGTTACTGCAGAAAAACCAAGAGCGGTTAGCGCTTCCTTTTCCCGAGAAAAGAGTTTTGAAACCGTTGCTCGTAACGACTGTAAAATAACAACCGAAATACAAAAGCTCCCATTGTTTATCATGAAAGTCCGTTTTATCATGAAATTATTATGTTAGTCCAGCTTCCGTTACATGGAATTCGGGGCAGAACCCTTTCCGAGTGAACTAGTCGGCGACCGCATATCATAGAATCATTCAGTTATTTACGTTATTGTATCACATTGCAAAACTAGTAGCTACTTCGACAGTAGTCGGTTGTTTTTAGTCTGTTACAATGATCGAAATACCAAGAAATAGATGATGATTAGCCTTTACCTTTTACAATGCCATAGCGCTATTGCGTATTATTAGAAAAGCGTGGAGTAAGATTTTCGAGCAAACTGAAAACACTTATATGAAGGTTCAAGGTCAGGCAGAGAGCTAACGAGAGATCGTATCATATCAGATATGAGAAGATACGCGGATGAACCGAGGTCCCAGACATAGCCCAACGGATTATTAATCTTAAGTGGCAGTAAGCAAGGCACATAGTCCGAAGAACCGATGGGGCGGATAGTCGACCATGTAACGAAAGGGCAACACACGACCAGTCTTTGTGGAAGAACTTGGAGAAAGCCTTTTCGGATGACTAAATGGACGTTTGCAAAATGGAACCAACCCACACACACACTTCTGCAAACTAAAACCAACCTAGAACCACTAATACAAGGTTGGTTTTGGTCTACAGCAGTGCATGTGCGTTGATTGAATAATGAGTTTCTTTTCGTCGCGCAGAGGACAGGAGTCTGCGGGCATAGTGACGTCGGAGGGCAAGAGCGCTCGCACATTCAACGCACACAAGGGCATGGGGCTCATCAATAACATATTCAACGACGAGGCCATGAAGAAACTGAAGGGGAACCTGGGCATTGGACACACGAGGTATGCGTTTGTTTTTTTTATGATGTATTGACGAAACCTTAGCCTTTGTCGTTGTTACGCTGTCTACTCTAGCAGGAAGCTATGATCTAATAAGTTATGAACAGAGACATAGCTTCATGCTAGAATAGTACAATAGTCCTCCCCCCGTGAATGTTGGTCAAATGCGTATCCATAATCATTTATCGAGTTACTTTTAGCGTACAGTAGTCAAGTCGTCCTATTATAGTATGGAGGTTAAAAAATAACAATTGACAATTTGAAAAAATAAAAAATGACAATTTGTAACTATAGGCCTAAACAAAATAAACGCTTTAACTTGACTTTGACAATTCGGAATTCGGCAGCAGGATGCCGGCATATTTGTGATTGGTGCAGGTACGGCGTGAGGGGAGGTACATGTTGTAGGAGCGCTGCGTGGTTAGCTTCAGCCTTGCTTGGATCACGCACGAGGGGGTTTAAATCGAATTAGTCCTCGTCTTCGTCGCTTTTTTTTTTGATACGCCAGGCTGACACACCAACTGTATGGTCCCAAACTAAGCAAATTGTACTATGGGTACCGTACAATGGACCGGGGGCGATGCCAGTGACCCAGACCTAGGCAAATTACGAAAAGGCCATTTCCGAAATTTGTCCCGTCGAGAGTCGAACCCGCAACCACCATGTGCAGTGAGACGAGCGGCCTACGCTCGAACAACTGCGCCAAGCGGTCGTCAATGCGATTCCGTTATAACCGTGTCTGGTGCAGGTACTCGACGTCGGCGGCGTCGGAGGAGGTGAACTGCCAGCCCTTCGTGGTGCACACGGCGCACGGCGCGCTCGCCGTCGCGCACAACGGCGAGCTCGTCAACTGCGGCAGTCTGCGCAAGATGGTGAGGGACACCACATGCTATTACGACATGTACAGGTTGAAACAGATAGGGTATACTTTTTTTTCAAAACTTAACTTTGTAATTCTAAAACTATCAGCTTTGGAGGCAACTTGAAAACAGAAGGTGTTATAGGAAACAGCTGTTGACACATTTCATAAGTCTACAAAACCTTCAGTAGGTACCTCAACTGTTCCACAAAGCCGATAGTTTTAGATTTACAAAGTTAAGTGGCAAAAAACATAGTATACCCTTTCTGTTTCACTATGTAAGCAGGTGCCTGTAGTATATGGAAGCAGGGGCCATGTCTTCACGCGTACTCAGGGGCTCCAGCATCTTTTTTTGTTCACACAACAAAGTCTCCACTGAAATGTTAATAAAGCTTTGTCCTAACTGGTGAATACACGCTACTGAAAGGGAGAGAGCGAAGGAAGGCAGGTGAGGCTTCCTGCTCTCTCAATCATCGTTCGAAACGCAGCGATAATAGTTACGCTATGCCGAACTTCTGTGAGAGTGTGGGACTACCCCAGTCCAACCATCTCGTATATGAGCCCTCGTCTTTCCTTTGACAAAGGCTGTAGTCAAGCTCAAGGTTATCTTCACCACCGTAGTTATTTATAATTACATGATATTTAACTTTGGTTAATTAATGCGTGAAATATATATCATAATAGCCTGTGCCCGCGACTTCATCCGCGTAGTATTTAATTTAACCAAAAATTTCGGGATTATCGGGATAAAAAGTATCCCATGTGTTAATCCCGGTTATAAACTATCTGTTTTCCAAATTTCATCCAAATCCGTTCAGTAGTTTTTGCCTGTAAGAGTAACAAACATCCACATTCACAAACTTTCGCATTTATAATATTAGTAGGATCATCATTTGTTTATATTCAGTTTGACGGAACCTAGTGATTTTGATAATGTATTTATATTGAACTTTATTTAATTAGGTGTTAGGTCGCGGTGTCGGCTTGTCCACACACTCGGACTCCGAGCTGATCACGCAGGCGCTGTGTCTGAACCCGCCGGAGGGAGAGACCAACGGGCCCGACTGGCCTGCCAGAATTAATCATCTCATGAGGTGAGTACCGTATAAGCTATCTTTACCAGAAGTATTGAATATGAAACTACTGGAAATGTCGTTTATATAATTGCTTACAGTGTTATAACAATACCGAGTTAGAATTGACCAATAACAGCTTCAACGCAATCCTTTAGCTTTGATAAATAGAGTATTAATCTTCATTGGTCATTCTATTTCTCAAAGCTCAAGCAGCTGAAGCGTTGATTGGTCGATTTCAACGCGAATTTGTAATCGGCTTTCGCATCGGGTTATAAAATGTTTAATATTTGTTTCTTAGGCTGGCGCCTCTCAGTTACTCCCTGGTTATAATGCTGAAAGACAAAATATATGCGGTGCGCGACCCGTACGGCAACCGGCCGCTCTGCCTCGGCAAGATTCTACCGCTCGGCTCGTCGTGTGAGTCTCCAGCATGCACTTGTTATAAGTACATTATAAGTCATATTGCCTTGCGTACTACAGTCTGTCGGGAACGTCGTGAAAATAGTGTTGGAGGAGCTCATTTTTATTTCGGCTGGCAACTCTGAAAAATCAACTGAACTCAAATATGCCTTGTTAATAGCCTATACATTTTTAATTTTCTGTTCAATTTAATTATGATAATAGAATAAATAAAAGTAATAAATAAGTGGGGTTAGCAAATGGATTATCGTATTTTTACTTATTCAAAATATAATCCATATACTATATATAAAAATGAATCTCTATTTTCCTGGTCATCGCATCACGCGTGAACGGGTGGAACGATTTCGCTAATTCTTTTTTGTTGTGTTTATTATTATCAAGACAAGGTCATTAAAAAGAAAAAATAAGGAAGTTGAGCGGAACAATTCGAATATAATAATTCAAAGATAAGACAGGACAACGTCTGTCGGGTCAGTTAGCAATGTAATAAAAAATAGTACAGAGTTACATCCTTCCTTCAAAACGTTACCTTATAATACCATTGTAGTGCAAACACTTGTTTTCATGACTTTCTTGACATACTATGGGCACACACATTATTGGGAATTATCACATTTGGGATAGATTGCATTCACTGAAAAAAAGAATTAATACTAATTTGTTGGATTGTTTTTTAATGATTGTTTTTATTATATGCTGCAACAGGAACGCATGTAAGTACGGGGTTACTAGTACTTTGTGGTGTCCATTAGGTCTTAAGATAATGTGAGTCTGGTTCCGAAGAGTGTGGTCCAACCATTATTAAACATCTTTGACTTAGATACGAAACATGAGGATAACTATGAAAAATAATGGCTTATTTTATTCCAAATTATTTCAAATCGGCCCGAATCCCTCTTGCATCGAGGGGGGATGTGCTCGGTATAAGGCAGAAAGCTACTCTATAACATTGGGACAGTAATATAAATATCTATGATTAGGACTAAAATGCCATCGGCCAAATGGATATCTTTTTGCAGAATGGAATCAACCCACATGCACTGCTGCAGACCAAAACCAACCTTTGTTGTAGTGTTTCTAAGTTGGTTTCAGTTTGCAGAAGTGTGCTGTGTGTGTGGGTTGGTAAAATTTTGCAAAACTACGTCCAAGTTATGGTGCCCTGCGAAACTCCTCTGCCTACCCCTATGGGGAATACACGTGTGATGGTGATATTATAATTTTAATTTCAATTCTGATGGTACAAGAGCTGGGACATGTTTTGTATTCCTTATTAGAATGCCACGCGAATCATATCATGAAGTTCTGTTTAACTCTTTTGTACCAACTGAATCAAATGTGTAATGAATGGTAACCGTTTCAGATGTCTACAAACAGTCGTCAGCGCAGCATGCCGCCGCGGGTAATGCATGCACCATTACTTACATACAGCCTTATCATTATTCACCACAGACCAATAAGCCAAAGACGCCGCATAGCCGGGCAGCCCCGCTCGCGTTACATACAGATTGAAAGAGAAAGGGTATAGTTTTCTTTCAAAACTTAACTTTGTAATTCTAAGAGGAAACTTGAAAAACAAAAGGTGTTATAGGGAGCTGTTAACAGACTTTTATAAGTCTTCAAATCCTTTAGTACTTCAACTGTCCCACTGATAGTTTAGGATTTACAAAGTAAAGTTGCAAAAAAATAGTAGTTATACCCTTTCTGTTTCACCTAGTATACATTGCCACTGCTGATTTTGATTTGTCTATTCGTGGCTCGATTTTGAAAGGACCAATAAAAAATCGCCGTCTTCCCCGATACCGCGCCAACATTCGATTATTGCATTCTCATACAATAGCGGACGTAAGCGGTGTCTATTCTTATTAGTCTGTGTTATTCACATACCATTATTGGAATATCTTAACTCATGAACATAATGGGATTATTTTACAACTAATCTGCTTAACTTATCTTGTATACAAGGTACTTAATAATTATAAAATTATGCATCTGGATAATACCGGGATAATAATCCTACTACTTCTCATTGGGTACATTTAAATGGGAAAATATAGATGTTACCTACATTATGTTAAGGACCATAATGTAACCAGATGTCTGATGTATTCTAGAATTGGCTTCAAAGTTGACAGTAGTGATCTAATGTTACTAGATAACTTTCTTCCAATAATTTTCTTGCAGCATAATCATTCCTAGTGGATAATTTTCCAACTTTAACTTTAATTGTCTAAAGATAATTTAGCTTTTCCACGGGACTCGTCTAGGGTCAAACCTCGGCATCTTTGGAGTAACGTGGTGGGAGTGTGTGGCGGGACTGGTCTCATTTTGATTGTGCCAAATTTTTCTAGTATTATATAGTATGCGAAATCCGCCAACTCGCAATGGGCCAGAGAGGTAGATTATGGCCTGAATCCCTCTCGTATTGAGGTGAGGCTGGCGCTTAGGAGTGGGACGTAAAAGGGATATATTATTATTTTATTAATTTGTGTAGTGTTATGCTTGTACAACAGTTTTTTTATATGTGTGCAGTCCTAATGAACGGGTGCGCGAAGAACGGCGTGGAGGACAGAGCGGAGGGGTGGGTCGTGTCCTCGGAGTCCTGCGGCTTCCTCTCGATCGGTGAGCTTATAATCTATACAAATAAATATTGGAGTGTCTGTTTGTAATATCAAAATAACACCTTTTCACTAAGTGCATATGAAAGTACATACGACACCTTTAGCAAAAAGGCTATTTTTTTGTCTGTCTGTCTGTCTGTTTGTTTGTTCCTGGTAATCTCCGAAACGGCTGGACCGATTTTGACGGGACTTTCACTGGCAGATAGTTAATGTTATAAGCAGTAACATAAGCTACTTTTATTTTAGAAAAACAACATTTTTACAAATGGGTCCTTTTGCGCGGGCTCAGAACGCGGGAGCGGACTTTTTTGTTAAGTTAAATTCCACGCGGACGAAGTTGCGGGCGCAGCTAGAAAATAATAATAAACGCAAACATATAATATTTTTTACTTACTAAATAATTGCTTGCAAGAAATAGCTATAAGACATGTATTGCAGTGTTACATAATATGCCTCGTGAAGATAAATAAATAAATATCGCGAGACTGACATACCAACTGTATAGTCCCAAACTAAGCAACGTTTGTACTATGGCTACCGTACAATGGACTGGGTGTGATCCCAGTGTCACCCAGACGTGGGCAAATTACCAAAAGGCCATTTCCGAAATTTGCCCCGGCGGGAATCGAACCCGCAACCACCATATGCAGTGAGCAGAGCGGCCTACGCTTGATTCACTGCGCCAAGCGGTCTTCGAACAATGCTGGGTATTGAGATTCCTATATTTGTATTCGCTTCCGCTAGAAGGTGCATCTACTTACCTAGACGCACCTTGGCACCCGACAAGCCCGCTGAGTTTCTTGCCGGATCTTCTCAGTCGAGGTCGCGTTCCGATCCGGTGGTAGATTTACCCTCGCCACCTCTCCTGGCAGCGGCCCAAGCCGAGGTCGTGTCCCTAGTGACGCCCTTGAGCTAGCTGCCCCCCTGCCCCTCTGGCTGGAGCGCACTTGCGCTCGCCCTCTGTCCGGGTGAAGTTGTTATGGCCACTCTGGCCAACAACATACAGTCCAGATAAAAAAAAAAAAAATGATTTGTATTACAATGGTGTTATAATAATGCGCAGGCGCGCGCTACGTGCGCGAAGTGCTCCCGGGCGAGATCGTGGAGATGTCGCGGCACGGCATCCGCACGGTGGACGTGGTGGAGCGGCCCGCCGGCAAGCAGCAGGCCTTCTGCATCTTCGAGTACGTCTACTTCGCGAGGGCCGACAGCATGTTCGAAGGTGAGGGCCCCTTGCTACTCTCAAAGTCATAGTTGGTAAAGGAAACATAGTAAAACTTCACGAACGATGGCTATGCGCGAGAGCAGAGGCGGAATATCAATCTTAGCCGCCCTTAGGTCATGTAGTAGCAGTAGTCATGTAGTATGTATAATTATATTATATTTCTATAAGGTAATTACCTTATAGAATTGATTTAACTTTCTTGTTCAGTTAACGACACATATTGTTTAATTTTAAGGGCATAATTTTATATTTTGTAACTTCTTAGGAAATTAACCTTTAAATGGATATAATAAAAGTAACAGGCCCCTACTCAGCTCATAGTTTTTTTAGTGTACTGTGTTATTTAGTGTCGTCACTGTTCATATTATATTTATGTCACGATTAGCCGCTCTAGATCTGGGCCTAGTCAGCCGGGAATACCATGGACAAATTTAGTGTTTTTTTTATTTGTCCCTATCCGGGTCTCACTGCTCTGGGATCGACCCCAGTTCATTGTACAACACCCCTAGTATTAGTAGTACTATAAATATCGCCAGTGACACACCAAATGTATGGTGTCAAACTAAGCAACGCTTGTACTATGGGTACCGTACAATTGACTGGGGGCGATCCCAGTGACACCCAGACCAGGGCAAAATACGAAAACGGCCATTTCCGAAATTTACCCCGGCGGGAATCGAACCAACCACCATGTGCAGTGGGCCGAGCGGCCTACGCTCGAACCACTGCGCCAAGCGGTCCCGCCACACACTCCCACCACTGTAACCCCTGTAAGCCAGGATCGACAATGGTGTCCCATAATGAGGTCGTCATGTATGTGTGTATGTGTGCAGGGCAAATGGTGTACAGCGCGCGCATGCAGTGCGGCCGCATGCTGGCGCGCGAGTCGGCCGTGGACGCCGACATCGTGTCGTCCGTGCCCGAGTCCGGCACCGCCGCCGCGCACGGGTACGCACGGCAGGTACGCACCACGCCGCCAACAACAACACTATTCACTGATGGGATGCCAGACAAAACACCAACCTATACAAATAAAAAAAGATTGAAGTGTCTGTTTTTTACGCCATAATAACAGCTTTATGTTGCTTAATCAATATCACTACATAGAATAAAACAAAGTCGCTTCCCGTTGTCTGTCCCTATGAATGCTTAGATCTTTAGAACTACGAAATAGATTTAATAGAGAGAGCGATTCAAGAGGAAGGTTTATATGTATAATACATGCATAATTGCATGCAGTTTATTACACAGACCTTGTGGAAACCAGGGACAATTTCCGTGCGTTCAAGCGCTTTTGCCATACCTATTATTGGAATCAAGTATACTCAGCTCACGAGTTTAGGTCCAATTAGTCATATTACGATCCGTGGTGCTTTACAACTGGTCTTCAATCAGCTGTAACAGTCTTGTTTCTATGGCAATTAGCCCATACCAGCTACATATATTTTGTCTCCCGCTTTGCACCGGAGGGAAGTGGAAATATTTTCTTCCAACTCCTCCTATTATTTCTTTCGATTAAATTCGTGCGGGTTCCAAGACAATTTAACTTTTCCCCGGGACTCGTCGAGGGTCAAACCTCGACGTCATTATTGGTCACCATTGTCGATCCTGGCTTACAGGAGTTACAGTGGTGGGAGTGTGTGGCGGGACTAGTCCCATAAAAAAAATACATGCATAATATAGTAGAGAAACACTGATAAGTTTAGGGCCGTGCGAAGCCGGGTCCGGTACCTACTCATAACAGAAAAAATATTTTTATAATTTATCCGTCTGATTTTTCCGGCTCATCTGCGGAACGGCTGAACCGATTTTGACTGGACTTTCACTAGCAGATACCTGATGTTATAAGGAGTAATTTCAGCCACTTTTATGTTATCCAATAGCAATAATAGATTATTTTTTAATACCATACTCTAAGATTGTCACAAAAAAGAATAACGTTATGTTTGTGGTCCGCGCAGTCGGGCATCCCGTTCATGGAGGTGCTGTGCAAGAACCGGTACGTGGGCCGCACGTTCATCCAGCCCTCCACGCGGCTGCGGCAGCTCGGCGTCGCCAAGAAGTTCGGCGCGCTCTCCGAGAACGTGCGCGGGAAGCGCATCGTGCTCATCGACGACTCCATCGTGCGCGGGAACACCATCGGACCCATCATCAAGCTGCTGCGGGACGCGGGAGCCGCCGAGGTGAGCCGGGAGCCACTCTGTAGCCACTTGACTTAGCTTATAAACAAGCTGGCTCGACTGAGTACCTTCTCTCAGGAGATCGGCGTAGAGCAGTTATTATAGCTGCGTTTGGTGCGACGATTGAGAGAATCAGATATCATTTTTTTATATGGCCGGTCAGGCCGTAAAATTCATTAGGGTGTATGTAAATGACACCCCAAACCTGGGGTGCTACTGTTATCAACGATAATAGATATATCGTGACATTCGTATTGTTGATTCCTACTCTAAATATCATGTTTTTTGCCGTCGTATATCGATAAATTTGTGAAGTTCGTTCAGTAATCGATACGACGCCAAAAAGGTGGAATTTAGAGTAGGATTCAACAATGCGAATGTCACGATATATTGACTATCGTTGCTAAGAGTAGCACCTCTGGTTTAGTTGTCATTTACGTACACCCTAATCCATTTTACGGTGCCCATAGTACAAGCATTGCTCAGTTAAGGACCATACAACTGATGTGGTTGGGAAATATTGTTAGAATTGTTGTGGTACAAGTGTGCGGTGTCTGCAGGTGCACATACGGATAGCGTCGCCGCCGCTGAAGTACCCGTGCTACATGGGCATCAACATCCCCACGCGGGAGGAGCTCATCGCCAACAAGATGGACTCCTACAAGCTCGCCGAGCACGTCGGTGAGTACTGCGGCCTCTGTGTTCATTCCAGTAGCAATAAATGGTATGGAAACGGTTGCTGAAAGGATTATTTTATAATCTATATAAATATATATATAAATGAATCTCCATATCCTTGTTCATGGCATCACACGTAAACGGATATTGTTTAATATTGCATAATATTGTCAGGAGAAGGTTCTTATGAAAGAAAAGGTCCGGAACCCTAAAAAAGTTAGAAAGTTGAGCGGAACAATTGAAATTAAATATGCAAAGTTAAGACAGGACAACGTCTGGAGGGTCAGATATCTGAATGCACAATGCACCAACATTTCGTCGATATTAACAAAATATTGAATTATCTCTGAAAACAGGACCACTTTATGAACCGTACCTACGTAGCTACCTACCTACCTAACTTAAAATTAATAGTTATTTGTTATACAAGAGTGCAAAGTTGCTTTTTAACCGCGTGCTCTATTTTCATGACCGAGCAAGCGAAGTATTCTAAGATTTAATTCAAAAATTAGAATCCTGAGCGGTAGCGAGGGACTCAAAAGAGCACAAGGTGAAAAATCTTTGCACTCGAGTGCAACACGTAAATTTTCATCCCCCTATCTCTCGTGATTGTTGAGGGAGAAAGCTCATTTCCGCATTATTAACAGTTTCAGTCAATTCTGTTGGCGTCAAATAAACTTCCTCGTCGCTAGAATCACTCATTTTAGGTTTTTCACTTGTTTTCAAGTTTCTTGTTTTTAACCCAATTTTAACAATATGACGTGATAAGAAAATGGCACGCGCAAAGCAAATAATCAAAAGTACACCAAGAAGGTAGTGGTCCCACACTCCGAGTCTGAGTTTTAACTACTATTCATTTACTTAGCATGGAAGGCATCACACCAAAGCAATTATATTATTATGCACCTGTTTTATTAATTGTTATTTTGGTTCGTAAACATTTAATTTGATGTAAGTATGAGTAGGTATGACCACCACACTAAACTAGCTTTCTCATTTTATCTACATACCTAAATCTGAGGCAGATTTGATTATTATTTACTATTAGTTATTTAGTGATAATGGTGTTGCCTGCTCATATTATTATTTTATGCTGTTCCTGAGAATGTACACCATCTGTAATTCATTGAATAGAGTAACCATTGAGTTTCTTGCCGGATCTTCTCAGTGGAAGCAGCATTCCGAACCGGTGGTAGATTCTGACTATTCATAAATGCTTTGTTGGCTTACATGAATAAAAACAATTTTTCATTACTCATACTCTGAAAGTAGGTCTGAAGTTGCCTGAGAAGCGGGTTGAAAGTAATACTTTTCAGGCCCGGGAGTTTCGCTTTCAACTGACAGCTGTCAAATTATAAAAAAACTACGTCCATTTTCACATTTCTATGGAACCATGTTCAAACTTTTTCTACAGTCACTCAATTACAGCACGATGTAAAATTGAAATAACATAAAGTTATGTATTAATTCAAGAATATATATTTTTTTAAATGACTTAATTATAATTTAGTTTCAACAATTTCTTTAAAATAACATAGATTTGGGCAAAATATTTAAAGATGAAAATGAAAAATAATGGCTAAATAATGAAGTTGGCCTGCCAACGAAAAAAAAAACAAAATAGGCGGCAATCCGATTTTTTTTTTATCGAGTTGTAGAGTATTGTTTATACTTCCTTGTATTATTTCTTTAGCCAATACCTGTTTTTATTTTTATTTTCCTTGTATTCGTAATGAAAAGCACAGTGTTTACCTCGGGTGAAAGATTTATTTTGTCCCTCGAACTATTAGCGCCCTCGCTACGCTCGGGCGCCAAACCCCGTCTCGGGACAAAATAAGTCACTTACACCACTCATGTAACAATGTACTATTGAGTAACAAATTAAAAAAGGTTGTATGATAAATTCGGCACCATGGAGGAAGAAGTAAATAGGTTTCATGAAATTTTAAATTCTCATACTTAGTGCACACGATGTTTATATTCAATTTACTTTATTCTCTAGCGCATAAAAGCGGCTTTTTTGTTACTCATACGGAGCGGGTTGAAATAATACTTTTCAGCCCTAGGGAGAATCGCTTTAAACTGACCGCTGTGAAATTAATAAAAAATACTAGTTATATTTTCACATTTTTTTATTCCACAATAGGCAAGCATTTGACAACGATGTCAGCCACTCAATTACAGCGCGATTTAAAATTGAAATAACATAAAGTCAAGTATTCATAAAATATATTTTTTTAGTTAATTTAGTTTCAACTATTACTTTAATATAACATAGATTTGTGCAAAATATTTAGAACTAGCTGTGCCCCCCGACTTCGTCCGCGTTTAACGTAACTAAAATTTCGGGATTATCGGGATAAAAAGTATCCAATATGTTAATCCCGGTTATAAACTATCTGTGTTCCAAATTTCATCCAAATCCGTTCAGTAGTTTTTGCGTGAAGGAGTAACAAACATACATACATACATCCACACAAACAAACTTTCACATTTATAATATTAGTAGGATTTATTCAATGATAAAAATGAAAACTAAAGTATGAATAGCTGGCTGGCCACATAAAAAAAACTAAATAGGCGGGAAAGCGGAAATCCGATCTTCTTTAGCTAACTCATGTTATGATTTTTACTTTCCTTGTATTTGTAATGAAAATCACAGTGTTTACCTCGGGTGAATGACTTATTTTTTCCCTCGAACTATTGGCTCGAACCCTGTCGCGGGACGAAATATCTTCCCCCCTTGGGTAACAAATAACAATGTACTATTACACTCCTAAGGTACATTCGAGTACTCTGAAAGGAAATAGGTTTACCATCTCAATTATAATCATTAGGGAAGAGGGGAAGTGGTAGCTGGACCTGGACTACCACAATTTTTTTTATCGGACCTCATATTTGAGTCCTACATACCTTTCCCTGCACTTCCAGAAGATTTTCCCATGCATATTATTGATGTATTTTATGACATTAGGCGCGGACAGCCTCGAGTACCTGAGCGTGGAGGGCCTGGTGAGCGCGATCCACTACAACATGAAGGCGACGCCCAGCGACGGCGTCGGCGGCCACTGCACCGCCTGCCTCACCGGCGAGTACCCGGGCGGCCTGCCGCAGGACGACTGGTGATGCCGCCGCGCTGTCACACTACCACTGCACCGCCTGCCTCACCGGCGAGTACCCGGGCGGCCTGCCGCAGGACGACTGGTGATGCCGCCGCGCTGTCACACTACCACTGCACCGCCTGCCTCACCGGCGAGTACCCGGGCGGCCTGCCGCAGGACGACTGGTGATGCCGCCGCGCTGTCACACTACCACTGCACCGCCTGCCTCACCGGCGAGTACCCGGGCGGCCTGCCGCAGGACGACTGGTGATGCCGCCGCGCTGTCACACTACCACTGCACCGCCTGCCTCACCGGCGAGTACCCGGGCGGCCTGCCGCAGGACGACTGGTGATGCCGCCGCGCTGTCACACTACCACTGCACCGCCTGCCTCACCGGCGAGTACCCGGGCGGCCTGCCGCAGGACGACTGGTGATGCCGCCGCGCTGTCACACTACCACTGCACCGCCTGCCTCACCGGCGAGTACCCGGGCGGCCTGCCGCAGGACGACTGGTGATGCCGCCGCGCTGTCACACTACCACTGCACCGCCTGCCTCACCGGCGAGTACCCGGGCGGCCTGCCGCAGGACGACTGGTGATGCCGCCGCGCTGTCACACTACCACTGCACCGCCTGCCTCACCGGCGAGTACCCGGGCGGCCTGCCGCAGGACGACTGGTGATGCCGCCGCGCTGTCACACTACCACTGCACCGCCTGCCTCACCGGCGAGTACCCGGGCGGCCTGCCGCAGGACGACTGGTGATGCCGCCGCGCTGTCACACTACCACTGCACCGCCTGCCTCACCGGCGAGTACCCGGGCGGCCTGCCGCAGGACGACTGGTGATGCCGCCGCGCTGTCACACTACCACTGCACCGCCTGCCTCACCGGCGAGTACCCGGGCGGCCTGCCGCAGGACGACTGGTGATGCCGCCGCGCTGTCACACTACCACTGCACCGCCTGCCTCACCGGCGAGTACCCGGGCGGCCTGCCGCAGGACGACTGGTGATGCCGCCGCGCTGTCACACTACCACTGCACCGCCTGCCTCACCGGCGAGTACCCGGGCGGCCTGCCGCAGGACGACTGGTGATGCCGCCGCGCTGTCACACTACCACTGCACCGCCTGCCTCACCGGCGAGTACCCGGGCGGCCTGCCGCAGGACGACTGGTGATGCCGCCGCGCTGTCACACTACCACTGCACCGCCTGCCTCACCGGCGAGTACCCGGGCGGCCTGCCGCAGGACGACTGGTGATGCCGCCGCGCTGTCACACTACCACTGCACCGCCTGCCTCACCGGCGAGTACCCGGGCGGCCTGCCGCAGGACGACTGGTGATGCCGCCGCGCTGTCACACTACCACTGCACCGCCTGCCTCACCGGCGAGTACCCGGGCGGCCTGCCGCAGGACGACTGGTGATGCCGCCGCGCTGTCACACTACAACTGCACTACCATTGTGACGTAATACATAGAGCTAGTCCGTCCGTACACGTCCGGGTGACTCGAACATCGTGCGTTGGCCGTGGTATAGGTACATTGGCGACTACCGACTCGGTACTTACAATCTGCGCCTACCGCAGCGACGTAAGTTAGCTGTGTTAACGGAATACGGCGCATAAATTTTATATTTATAATATTCTGTGTTCGTAGCAAATTGTATCTACTTCAAATTCGAATATTATCCATTTCCCTACAGTTAATCCATAGTAAATGTTGATTGATAAACGATGCTAAAACATACTCAACCATTATTTCCATTGCTGACACGTCGCATATTAAGACGATACTTAATAGCCTTTATATGTGAGACGGGAATGTAAGAATTATATTTTTGAACGATCGAATGCATGGGAGGTGACTTTAGTTTTAATTGAAATAGTGATATTGTACTATAGTTAGATTGTATGTGGACTCATTATTCAAATAGCGTCGCTCGGCTTACACTGTGACCATTAAAAAGAGTATACCGGGATAGTTTCACTAAAAAAGGTGTTTGTGCGTCTGGTTTAGTGACTATTGCTTTTCCACCAGGGTTTGATTGCTAGTGTGGTATCTGTGTGTGTGATTATGCCTCGCGTTCATTGCAGATGTGTTGCAATCACAGACGAATAAGACAAGACACCGCTTACGCCGACTATTGTATGAGAAAGCAAACGTCAATAGGTTTCAGGGGAAGGGGAAAACGGCGAATGTTGATTGGTCCGTTCAAAGTTGAGCCGTGATTGGACCAATCAAAATGACTGGTGTGGTCCTACATTTGCAGGGGCAATGCATATTTTAATTAAGGCTATGCGGCGTCTAGGGCTTTTTGGTCTGTGGTTGAAGTAATGCAATCTATATAAAACGCGTCGGTAAGTGATGCATTCATTAGCAAACAGTTGCGAATTGTTGTAATTGAATTCAATCAAGTTCCTAGGGGACGCCACGCCGTATAATGATAGAGTGATATTTAGCAAGCCTAGTGATATTTAACACTCGATTCAAATGCATTTCATTCGAATATAGACGTATCTCAATATTTTTTGTCGTCCTAATGTTTGATTCACACCGAGCGGAGAACATTTACAATGCGTTAAAGGACATGTCTTTTCAGTAATATAATTACGACGACGCGCGTCGCCGCGCTTATCTACATGCAAATTTGAACTTTAATTGCTCTAAATACACTTCATATTTATTTACGGCGGCTCCCCGCTCTGTGTGAATTTTACAAAACGCGTAGAATAATAACTATACACGTCAAGTCGTGCTGGTTACGACACAAAATAACTATATTATATCTGACATTAATTATTAAGGATTAATTTAAAAATATTTCTATTATAAATAGTGTGTAAGTGACAAATGTTGTATGAAATTGGGATCTTAAATGTACGTATCAATTGTTTGATTACTTTGTTTTTGTTTTAAGACGCGACGATGGAATCTAGTTAAATATATTTGACATATTGCACGAAATAGACCGATCAGAGAAAATAAAGAAAATATAATTTTAAGGTAAATTATAATTTTAATTAATCGGTCCTAATATATTAATTAGAATGCTCCTAGTGGTGTAAGTACTTTTTTGTTTAGTTTTCTGGTCGGCCTGTAAAGAAAAATGTTTCCTATAAACTTAGATTTTAAGTTATACATTCATTTCAACATTTCCAACTCAATTGGCTTCAACTATTAATTAGGCCGATGCATTGATGGGTGACGAAATGCTACCATGCCATGACGACAAAACATTTACAGGCTGAAGCAGAAAGGGTATACTTTTTTAACAAAACGTAACTGTAATTCTAAAACCATCAACTTTGGAGGAAACTTGAAAAACAAAAGGTGTTATAGGGATACAGCTGTTGACAGATTTCAAAAGTCTACAAAACCTTCTATAATTATCATTTTGGTTTTCCAAAATGGACGGTTACGTTTTTGTATTGTATTGTTATTAACTGTTTGTAATTGCTATTTATTACTTGACACTGGCGAAATCATCGATAAACGATGGAAGCCATAATCGAAATAAAATAAAACAGTGCCGTCTAGGGACGCCCGAAAGAAGCGAAGCTTTGCAGTAGATATTAGATATATTATATTAACGCGTAACGCTAACGCGTAACGCGTTATGCGTCACGCGTTACGCGTTACGCTTTTCACCGTTTTAGTCCCCGGGTAGCGAGCGCCCCGAACGTCCGTAAAGAAGCTTCGCTTCCATAAAAAAAAAACGCGAAAATTTTCAGTACTTCAACTGTACCACAAAGCCGATAGATTTAGATTGACAAAGTAAAGCAAAAAAAATGTATACTTGTATATACCCTTTCTGTTACAACTAGTACTGCGATGTATTTTATTTTCTCTATTTATTTTATGACGGCCCAACATGCAGATATCATAAAGCAGTGTAAATACTTGTTCAGCGTAAACCAGTGCATATGTCGCAGGGAGATTGTAAAAATGGAGATTTGGTTAAATCCCTAAGAGAGATAAGAGTTACAATAAGAACTCTGTGTGGTGTTTTCCCTAAAGAAAGAGAATTGATAAATTCCCTTAACTGTTTTTGTGATAGCCTAACCTAAGGGTAGGTTAAGTAAATATAAAAATAAAAACCTAAATAATTATTAACATTTTCCGTGAATGGATCTCCTTAGGTATTTGATTAACTCCAGTTTCATAATTTCCCTGCGACATACATAAGTCTTGCGTGCACAATTAAAAACCGCAATTTATTGTAAAAGATTTTGTCGCTAAGTAAATGCGTTTCCATAGGTTTGGGACCAAATTGTAACATCTGTACAGTTTGTTTGTTATTTTGTAAATGTTTTTGTATGACTCGCCTCGAATACTGTAAATTTCAGTGTCAAAGTAACGACTGAACACTAACAAGCTCGAATAGCCCGGGACAGTGCCTTGTACAAAATAAAGTTTTAATTTTTTTCCAACTGATTTGTATTATTTCATTGCGTGCTTAAAACTGAACTTTATTACTTCGCAGTAAGATGTAAGATGCAATAGGCCATTATTATTGGACCAGTTAACAATAACAAACTTAAAAGGAATACAAGATACAAACATTTTTAAATTCAATTTATTAACTTTAAATCTTATTTACAATTTTAATATTTACAAAGGAACTAAATCCGAATTTAGTAATTCCGTTTCGTCTATACAACTAATGAGATAAATATTTATAAAATATTACAACACACAATACACGCAAAAAGCGCGGTATGAAATAAATTGAATCAAAAGAGGAAGATTTGTTGTATAAATACATATTTGCGCTTATATATTTGTGTAAGAAATAGGGTCTTCATACCGTAGTAATAAATCAATATCAAGATTGCTCTCAGACTTATAATAGGTGAAACAAAAAGGGTATACTATTTTTTTTGCAACTTAACTTTGTAAATCTCAAACTATCGGCTTTGTGGGACAGTTGAAGTATTGAAGGTTTTGTAGACTTGTGAAATACGTCAACAGCTGTAGTCCTGTAACACCTTTTGTTTTTCAAGTTTCCTCCAAAGGTGATAGTTTTAGAATTACAAAGTTAAGTTTTGAAAAAAAGTATACCCTTTCTGTTTCAACCTGTAGAACAAAGTAGGCAAACAGCGTTCGTCCAGCCTAATGTTAAGCAGGTAACGAAGGCTATAGATGCACCAAAGGCATTTATACCACTTTGCTAACCTGAACGGGAGAATGACAGAAGGAGAGGAGTTGTGCTTCCGGCTCTCTCGCTCACCGTACGACACGCAGCTATAATGACTACTTTACGCATATCTTCTGTGAGAGGACGGTATTACCCCAGTGGAGACATCCCGTTGATGAGCTGTTGTAAATAAAATAAAATATCGCTAGACGAATACACCAACTGTATGGTCCCACTAAACAACGCTTATACTATGGGTACCGTACAATGGACTGGGGGCGATCCCAGTGACACCCAGACGTGGGCAAATTAAGTAAAGGCCATTTCCGAAATTTACGCCGACGGGAATCGAACCCGCAACCAGCTGGTGGTAAGGCGAGCGGCCTACGCTTGAACCATTGCGCCAAACGGTCGTCAAACTCTTCTTAAGCGGTCGTAACCGTAAACTTGACTATCATCTTGAGATCGATTTATCAAAACCAGTCCATGATTAAAAAGAGTACAAGTGACACTTGCGCTTTTGCAGCAGGCGTAAAACCGGTGTTATAAGACAAAATGCGAGTTAAATAGTTGTGTCTCATTCTCCCCCATGAAACAGGAATGAGAGAGATTGACTCGGTATGACATAAGTCTTGTCCAAGCCCACATGCTGATCGTACAGCAAGAAAATGTACGTGATCCGCGCCGACAACATAACCGCTACTCAAATTT
The DNA here is from genome assembly GCA_918843915.1 of Notodonta ziczac. NCBI lineage: Eukaryota > Metazoa > Arthropoda > Insecta > Lepidoptera > Notodontidae > Notodonta > Notodonta ziczac. Next base: position 12,882,443 of record OU974039.1, on the reverse strand, counting down.
AAGTCCGTGGAAATAGTTTGAGACTTCATTATTTCGTATTTTACGTGCACAAGCCGTAGTTCTCAAATTTGAGCTGCGTTTATTCGATAGTTACGAGCGCAAGTCACATCTACTCTGTTTAATCTAATGGTGGTACCACACGCTAGGTATAAGTTTGGAATGCTAATGCTAAATGTTGGTTTTAAGGGCATGATTCACAATTTCTTCTCATTATACCAATGAGTACACTGCTGTATTAAATTCAATAAAACAAGTATACTCTGCCATTTTCCATATAACCACAATGGGTGGTGTGGTGCGTACAATTGTACTAATTGCGCCGAATTGAACCACAATTTTTTTTTAAAGTTCACTCATATATAAACGGCTCTACAAAGCATATGTCTGATCAAAAGATATATGTAATGTATTGTTGATAGAATACAATTTTCAATAAACTTCGTGGTGCCCACCTTAATAATATATCTTCATCCTTATCAGTCGCAATAATGAGCCCACGATATAACTATACTTCATTTATTATAACATTAGACATAAGAGGCTCGCAGAAGCAGGGATGCAAAACATTTTATTTCCAAGTCAAAACAACTTTTATTTAGAGTCATTACATTGAAATTGTTTTAACATAACTTTTGGTAGATAAATCTAAAATACTAGCTAAATACTTCAATAAACAAAATAAAAGTACTTTTTATATTATGTTTTATTAATAACAAGTATCCGCACGGTGATGGATGATTCGCAACATGACGTTATCAACGGCTATACCTAGGTTTAACTATGTATACGTTATTTCGCATTGTTAAATGATTTTCAGTTCTGAAATTAATAGTCCTAGTTTCATTTCCAATTAATAATTTACAAAACTTGCTAACCTTATTTAAAATGCATCTAAGTGAGATATTATAGGTATTAACTTATATGTGACTAGCTGTGCCCCGCAACTTCATCCACGTAGTATTGGATTATTGGGTTAAAAAGTATCCTATATGTTAATCCCGGTTATAATCTATCTGTGTTCCAAATTTCATCCAAATCCGTTCAGTAGTTTTTGCGTGAAGGAGTAACAAACATACATACATACATACATACATCCACACTCACAAACTTTCGCATTTATAATATTAGTAGGATAACATCGTAGGTATCACATTTTAAACTGACAACAAAAAATGAATCAAACAACTGATTACATGATGATTTAAATCAATTTAAGATTAAGGGAAATAAAAGATTTTTTTTTAAACAATAATTTATTTAAAATAACTTACAACACACAATACATCGGTGAAATTTCCTCATCTTCATCAACTCACTTAGTCACTATCATCAGATGATGAAGATGATGAAGTTTCACCGACACTAATAATAAATTTTTCCACCACATCATCCATAATGCCATCAAGTTGACAAAACCTTTCTTCTTCTTTAATTGTATGTGACACGCAAGACTGCCATCGTTCTGGTGTTATATTAGCCAGAGCTTGTGGGAGTAGGCGTTTTATCTCGTCTAATTTGAATGTTTTATTTTGTTGCGCCACATACCCTTTCATTTGAGCCCATATTAATTCTATAGGGTTGAGCTCGCAGTGGTAGGGTGGGAGGCGCAACACTAAAATACCCTTTTCTCTTGCCATCTCATCCACAACAAACTTTTGATATGAATGTTTTTGTTCTTTTACTTTCTGTAATAGTGTTGCCCTAAGGTCTTTTTCCTCAAAAGGAATATTTTTTGTTTTTAACCACTCTTGTATATCTGCCTTTCGTGTGGCTGTAGTTGGCAGCTTTTCCAATTTTCTTGAGTGGTATGGCGCATTGTCCATTACGATTACAGCGCCACTCTCAATTTTAGTCAAAATTAATTTGAACCACTTTTCAAAATTATATGCATCCATTTCAGAGTGATAATCTCCATCTCCTTTCTTCGCATCAAATATTAATTCAGCATCCGTTAAAAACCCTTCACTTGATCCTGTGAAATAATATTAATACAAGTCAATTATTCTGTACCCCCTATAGGTATAATTTCACTGCTGGAAATAGGGCTGTGTATATACTTTACATATGTAGCAACAACACTTATGTTAAAACTTTAATAGTTGGCTTTGCATGTGTTAATTTGTAATAAAATATTGTTTACTTTACAATGCAATTGGGTGGTCACTTGTTGTCGGTGAGGATAGTCAACTTAATATATTAAAAGCAAATGCAAGTTAATCAAGTGCATACCAATATGGCCAATGATAAGCCGTCTTCCTTTTCCCGTTGGGTTCTTTAAACCAGTAGATAGGCCTTCCCTATGCGCATGTTTTGTGGACTTAATAGTGGTGTCTTGCCATATTAAGCTTTTTGTGTGACCTGTGTGTATGATAAAAGGGTATTAATTTAAAAACAATATTCACACAAAAAATTTATGAAATGATGTTGTACTTTTCTCTTATTTTATTTAACTGTATTTATAATATCATAATAAACAGTTATAACTTAATGACCCATCAAGCAAAAAAAAGATAAGTCTTATCTATTGTTATTGAATTTAGGAGGTTAAACACTGCTTGGTCCGTAACAAACTGTTAAGAAATATTAGTAGCACTGTACCTTCATTTAGCCAAGTCTCATCTAAATAATATATTTTTCTTCCTTCATTCCTTAGCATTTTTATTTCTTTGAGATATTTCAGTCTCCATAAGATGATCTCCTGCTTGTCGATGAGTGCACTTTTTCTGCTCCTTTTAATATAAGTGAACTTTAATTTTTCTTTCATTATTTTATATAGACTGCTTCTCTTAAAATCTGGCAGAGACTCGTCACTGTTTACTGCTTCCAGTATCTTATCTAAGGTGGGCAACTCATTATTGAAGAAGAAGGAATGAATTTTTCTGCGTACTCCACTTAAAGTTATGTCATCATAATCATGTTGCCTTTGCTTCGGCTGGCGAGGAGGGGGGGATTGCAGGCGACCTTTTGTGTTGTACTCTTTGAGCAAATTGTACACAGTAGCCCGAGATACGCCTATAAATAATAAAAAATATGTTTCATCATAATGCATGTTACTTTCAAATATTTTTATACAAAGAAATAATTTTATAAATATTCTTACCGGCAACTTCTGCAGTTTTCTTTATCATCTCAGTCTTATAACGAGGAGAACCTTCAGGCCAGGACTCATTAACTTGCTTGAAAATATTTATTACAGTTTGCTTTTCTACAGCACGCAGTGGAGTTTGCTTCATTCTCTTTTTCTTGGGAGACATTATTATGTCCTCGGGGTCAACTTTGGGGGTGCGTTTCTGACGCCGTTGGCTTTGGTCAGCAGACTCAGAACTTACATGTTGTAAGCCACTCGGGCCCGGACCGGGATCACCCATAGCTCGACAAAACGTAACGTTTTGTACAAACGAGTCAATAACAACAGTAATAACGATAACAAAACAATAACAAAGGAAAACAGTAACAAGTAACAATTAAATCACGAAAATTCGACAACAATAACAAACAAGGTATTCACAGGAACTTAAGAGTGCAGGCGAATGACTCAATGACAAACACTGACAGCACATTATTTACGTCAATCTCATAGATAACATAGTCCGACAAAATTAAAAATACCCTGCTGTCATAACCTCTGAAGGGATTACGTAATATTTTAGATTTGGTAGGATTATAATGAAGCGAAAAACGTTCCCGGTATGTTCAACCCTGCTTCTTTTAGGTTTTTAGCATCGACACTAATTTTAAATTGTAATGAAATAATCATTATTTAAATATAAGGCAATATATTTAATAAGATAAATAATTAATATTATTACAGTTAGGTGTGACAAGCTGGTATATAAATAGATTATATTAAATACGACGTCAATCGTAACTGTAACTCGTTAATTGTACTTTTATTACAAAGTGGACACTAAAAATAACCTTTTTTAACTTCTGTCTAATGCTATAACAAATGGAGTATAGTAACATTGATTTTGGTCGTTTGTAGCTAACACAAATGATTGTGTACAGTAATTGATGACAATTGCATATCTTTTTGCAGAATGGAATCAAACCACATGCACTGCTGTAGACCAACACCAACCTTGGTTGGTTTTAATTTGCACTAATTTCCAGAAGTGTCTCCAATTAAAAACACCCAATTTCTTGGAATCCCTTCAACAATACTCCAATTGAATTTGCACATTAAGTGTACGGCTCAAAGGTTGTGTTTCCCGACGATGGCCTCGATGTCGTCGGGCTCCTTGACGCAAGTGTCGGTGAGCACGAGCGGCTCTCCGTCCGTGACCAGCACGTCGTCCTCCACGCGGATGCCGACGCCGCGGAACTCCGCCGGCACCGATTCGTCGTCCGGCCTTATATAGATACCTGTACACACCCATACACACATATACCATCAAATAAATGACTATCACCAGACCAACACCAACTGTATGGTTCCAAACTAAGCAACGCTTGTACTATGGGTACCGTACAATGGATTGGGGGCGATCCCAGTGAGATTTAAGTCGGTAAAAACACATCAAACTAAAAAAAAACGGGTTTAAAAAATGTAGAACGATCAGTACTTTTGGGGATGAAATGAAAGTATATATATCCCGCCGTTAAATTTTCATTATCACCTTATTAATAAACATGGGATAGGGGGCGAATAGTTACACCCCGAATTATCCCCTGCTTTCATCAGTAGTTTGACATTCGAAGGAAGAAGATAAAGTATGGCGTAGTTACGCCGTTAAATATAGTTATACAACCGTTAAAACACGTTTATTAATAAGGGGGTATGAGTGTTAAGTAGCTGTGATAGCCGATTGGTTAAAGCACGCGTCTTGCGGGCACCAGGTCTTGGGTTCAAACCCCGGCTCGCACCGCTGGATTTTCGAAATCTATGTGCGATTCACAATTTCTACTGGGTGAAACAATATGGGTATACTATTTTTTCAAAACATAACTTTGTAATTCTAAAACTATCAGCTTTGGAGGAAACTTGAAAAACAAAAGGTGCTATAGGAATACAGCTGTTGACATATTTCACAAGTCTACAAAACCTTTAGTACTTCAACTGTCCCACAAAGCCGTCGTATTAGATTTACAAAGTAAAGTTGCAAAAAAATTAGTATACCCTTTTTGTTTCACCTTGTATAATGATTATCACTTGCTTATGGTGAAGGAAAACATCGTGAGGAAACCTGCATGTCTTAGAAGATCTAACCAATTTTCGAAAGACATGTGAAATCCGCCAACCCGCACTGGGCCTGTGTGGTGGATTATGGCCTGAATCCCCCTAGTGTTTAGGGGAGATCTGAGCCCAGGAGTGGGACGTCAAAAGGGCTACATTATTTAATTATTATTATACTAGCTGTGCCCGCGACTTCGTCCGCGTGGAATTTAATTGACAAAGTTTCATACAAACTTTCATCCCCTATTTTATCCCCTTGGGGGTAGAATTAATCAATATCCTTTCTTAGCGGATGCCTACGTCATAACATCTACCTGCATGCCAAATTTCAGCCCGATCCGTCCAGTGGTTTGGGCCGTGCGTTGATAGATCACTATGTCAGTCAGTCAGTCACCTTTGAGTTATATATATTTAGATGAGTGTTAATCCGGTGTGTATGGCGGAGCATGTACCCGGCTCGATGGTGACGACCATGTTGTTGGCGACGGGCACGCTGCGGCGCACGAGCGGCGCGTCGTGCACGTCTAGCCCCAGGTAGTGCGACACGTGGTGCGGACACAGCCGGTACGCTTTCTGGACCAAAACATAACTCATGTTAAACGCTAACAATAGTACATTGTTATACGAGGGGTGAAAGTAACTTATTTAGTCCCGAGACGAGATTTGGCGCCCGAGCGTAGCACGGGCGCCAATAGTTCGAGCGACAAAATAAGTGTTTCACCCGAGGTAAAAACTGTGCTTTTCATTACGATTACAAAGAAAGTAAAAATAAAAACAGAAATTAGCTAAATAAATAATACAAGGCAGTATGAACAATACTCTACAACTCGAAACAAATGAAGATCAGATTGCCGCCTATTTTGCCGACCATTGTACGGTACCCATAATGCGTCGCTTAGTTTGGGTTTGGGCTGTAACAAGTAACCATCATATGTTTAACCGACTTGACCGACCGAAAGTGGAAGTGGAAGTAGAAATTTAATATGCTCGGATTGCCGCCTATTTAGTTTTTTTTTAGTCAAAACAGAACTAGTTTATTTTTAATAATTTGACAGCTGTCAGTTGAAAGCGATTCTCCCGGGCCGGAAAAGTATTACTTTCAACCCGCTCCTCAGGCAACTTCAGACCTACTTTCCGAGTATGAGTAATGAAAAGTTTGTTTTAATTGAATTTCCGAACGCATGTAAAAATCGGACAAGTGCACGTCAGAACAGGCACAATGAAGGCTTCCGGACCGATTTCAATAACGAAGATTTATCATATCTATAATCAAAGTAGTGAATACAAGAAACAAAGTTGTATTTGCGGTTGACTTTTGAATCTCAGAATTGAGTTAATTTAGAAACGACGGGGTTAACTTAACTTTTGACTAGGTACGTTGTCTTAGGAGCCTAATTTTTTACACCTACAAGTGATCATAGCGTTTGATATTTGATATTAATTTCAACTTGATATCTCTATCCGTTTCTGAGAAAAATTGTCTTGAAAGACAGACTTGGTTCGCGCCTATGGTGTTGCTATGTAAAAAAACTGAAAATAAACCCAATTTATACAGTACACTGCTGTTGTTTTCTTGGTCTTACCACCCTCGCCTACGACAATAATAATAGTCCAGCTATTCTCACTATAACACGCCCTTCAACGTACAGACCCCCAATGTAACACAAACAAAAGTAGGTAATAAAGGTGTAAAGGTGCGTTGTATGTGAGCCCCCCTCCCCTCGTCTTCCTCTGTCCCAGTCCCCTTTATCTTTGAGTACGCAGTATCAGTGGCTAATATCACTGCTCCATCCGACTAGGCTATTGATTGATGCTTAATAATTCTTTTTTTTTCTGCAATCATAGCAGTGATAGCCGAATGGTGAAAGCACACGTCTCTGGGTTTTTCGAAATCTATATGCGTATCATAATTTCTATGTGATTATCACTTGCTTACGGTGAAGGCAAACATCGTGAGGAAACCTGCATATCTTAGACAATCTAACCAATTTTGAAAGACATGTGCAATCCGCTAACCCGCACTGAGCCAGGGTGGTGGATTACGGGCTGAATCCCCCTCGTTATGAGCCCCGGAGTGGGACGTCAAAAAGGACTAAATTATTATCATTTGAGTACAATAATGGTGAATCTTTCTTACTCAAACCTTTCACTTTGTTTAGACTTACGGGGACACTTACAAATTCTAGTCTAAGTTTAAGTCGAGTCTAAGTTGTACAACCGAATCGGAACGCGACCTCGACTGAGCAGATCTGGCAAGAAACTCAGCGGGCTTTTATATTATTATTTTTTATATAGCTATTTATTTGAATTTTAAATTGTTTATCTCTCACCCCGATGAGCTCGTGCTGGTCGATGTTCTTGGGCAGGATGCCCTCCTGCTGCAGGTGCGTGCCCAGCAGCCGGCACATGCTGTCGAACAGCTGGTCCAGCGGCGGCCGGTGCGACGCCAGGATCTCGATCAGACGCTTCTGTGTACGAACATTTTAATATTATTTATAGATAATTACTAGCTGTGCCCGCGACTTCGTCCGCGTGGAATTTAACTTCCGAATGTTCGTCATTTTTCCTTTTTGCGAGTCGATTTTCGTGTTTTAACCTTCTATCGCAAAAACCCTCGCGCGTTCAGAGGCCGCGCGACAGGCAGCATTTGATATCTTTTTTTTCTAATATAAATGTGGCCTGAGTTACTGTTTATAACGTCAGCTATCTGCCAGTGAAAATCCCGTCCAAATCGGTCCAGCCGGTTCGGAGATTACACGGAACAAACATCACACAAAAAATATTAATTTGCGTTTTTGTTATAGGTGCCGTATGTACTTTCATATGAATTTAGTGAAAAGGTGTTATTTTGATATTACGAACAGACACTCCAATTGTATTTATTTGTATAGAAATGTATAGATAGGTAATTATTCAGCGGATGGTGTGAAGTACTAGCCAACAGGGAGCAGTGGAAGAAGGAACGGGAGATCTCTATACAGTAGTTTTTGAAGCAGGACGGAAAAAAAAATTAGCGACCGCTTGGCGTTGTGGTTCGAGGGTGCCGCTCGGCTCATTGCACCGAGTGGTTGCGGGTTCTATTTCCGTCAGGGCAAATTATGGCAAAAAATAAATGTATTCATTAATTTATAACGATGAAACCTTTTAAATTTTTATCGATTTTCCATAGAAAGTGTAAAGTAGTTCTATGTATTACTAGCCTGTATTTAACTTTTTAAATAATCAGGATTATCGGGATAAAAAGTATCCCACTATGTGTTAATCCCGGTTATAAACTATCTGTTTTTCAAATTTCATCAAAATCCGTTCAGTAGTTTTTGCCTGAAAGAGTAACAATCATCCACACTCACAAACTTTCGCATTTATAATATTAGTAGGATACTCTATTTAAGGCAATTCACTTAATGTTATTGAAGGTATTAAAAAAAGTTTTCCCGCACGGGACGCCCGGGAGATATGAAACATGCATAGTGTACAGTATGCGCGCGCAGGGGGTATGACGTGACGGCATGATAGAGCGTCATGTCATTTTTTCATTATTTTTTCATTTTTACTGTCAATGTGGACTAATTCAATTTCACATTAAAATAAATGGCTTTATAAAGTAGTGTTCATCACCTGCACAGCGAGCACCAGCTCGTACAGGATCCGGTGGTGCTTGCTGAAGGTGCCCGACACCGGCCACGTGCGCGATATGTCGGAGTTGTACAGCCAGCGTTGGCAACCTGCGGCAGCAGAACAAGGTTTGTGTTATTTTCAACCGACTTCAAAAGGAGGAGGATCGCATTCGGTTGTATTTTATTATATACTAGCTGTGCCCGCGACTTCGTCCGCGTGTAATTTAACTTAACAAAAATTTCGGGATTATTCATCTCCTATTTTATCCCCTTGGGGGTAGAATTAATCAAAATCCTTTCTTAGCGGATGCCTACGTCATAACATCTACCTGCATGCCAAATTTCAGCCCGATCCGTCCAGTGGTTTGGGCTGTGCGTTGATAGATCACTATGTCAGTCAGTCAGTCACCTTGGAGTTATATATATTTAGTTTTTTTTTGTGGTTGCTACCTCAGAACTCCTTCATTTATAAAAAGAGTGTAAAAATAACTTTTTACACGTTAACGGCATTTAGTGACCTGTAAACGTAACATTACAGTTATAGTAATAATAATATGTCCCGTCATTTGCAGCGGTCCACCTCACAATGCCTGACGTAACAATAAACTTCACACAAAGGGCCTCTACATGTTGGACCCATGTCCCCATGCAAGCCTTCCAAAAGAAAGGGCGGAGACCGTGATACAGAGCGACATAATAATAAATATCGCCAGACTGACACACTTACTGTATGATCCCAAACTAAGCAGTTGTACTATGGGTACCGAACAATGGACTGGAGGCGATCCTAATAACACCCAGACAAGGGCAAATTACGAAAAGGCCATATCTGAAATTTGCCAGTCGGGAATCGAAGCCGCAACCACCATGAGCGGGCGGCCTACGCTCGAACCACTGCGCCAAGCGGGCGTCAAGTTGCTATGTTATGCACTTGTAATTCCCTTTGATTATATATTTGATTACTTTATATATTACTAGCTGTGCCCCCCGACTTCGTCCGCGTAGTATTTAACGTAACAAAAATTTCGGGATTATCGGGATAAATAGTATCCTATATGTTAATCCCGGTTATAAACTGTCTGTGTTCCAAATTTCATCCAAATCCGTTCAGTAGTTTTTGCGTGAAGGAGTAACAAACATACATACATCCACACTCACAAACTTTCACATTTTTAATATTAGTAGGATAGTAGGAAGTAGGATTAAGTCGTTGTAGTCTCGAGTGCAGGTACCGGAGTCGACGAGCAGCATGTCTCCGGCGGCCAGCAGCTGGTTGTTGGTGACGTAGTGGATGTGGGTGGCGCGCGCGCCGCCCGCCACCACGGGCGGGAAGGCGGCCTGCTCGGCGCCGCCCTGCCGCCCCGAGTACTCCAGCACCGCGCCGATCAGGTGCTCCGACACTCCTGCCGCCAGGGACCGACTATGATAACCGCTGCCAACGCGATCCACACGCAATACGTCAAAAATGACGTATGGCGGTTCTGGATACGTCCGTTTTGACAGATTTTCTAGTACTAGATACGATACTGCAGTAATATATGTGCCAAATTTCATCCAAACCAGTTCCGCGGTTTTTGCGTGATTGAATAAAAACATACAAAGTTTTTTTTTTAAGATTACCTTGTGAGTTTATTACATTACCAGTATTCCCGTTAGCCCCTCCAGCTAAGCTAATGTTTGTGTTAGGAGCGGAATCACGTCAATAGTTTGATGGCCAGGATGGGGATCGAACCCGGAACCTCTCAGCTACGAAGGCAACCCTCTAACCACTAGGCTATTGACGCTATATTAGTTAGGAAACATATATTTTTTCTCAACTCACCAGGTTTAGTGCAGGCCATAGCCATATTAACGCTCTGCGATCCTATATAGCAAGCCTCCTTCATGAGCTCTACTTCTGCGGGCGACTTGATGACGCGCATGAGGTGCAGCGCGCGCTGCGGGTCGGCCAGCAACACCTGGCCCCCGCGCAGCACCGCCCGCACGGCGCTGTGGAGCTCAGGGTTCGCTGGGCTCTCGTTGTGGTACCAGAGAACGGTGGACTTTGTTGATGACGTTGTTCTGGGAGTTTGAGAACAAGAAACATTGAATCCATAAAAAAAACCGGACAAGCCAATTTTTTTACGCCTACTATGGTGTTCGATATTTGATATTAATTTCTACTTGATATCTCTATCCCTTTGCGAAAAAAAGGGTCTTGACAGACAGACAGACGGACAACAAAGTGATCCTATTAGGGTTCCGTTTTCGGTCTATGGTCCGGAACCCTACAAAACTGACACAATAATTGTGTGGTTCTCAGTTGAATGCTGCTTCCTCATGACGAGTCAGCTGGGGGAATCTTTGTTTGGTCTGGTATTTATGAGCGCCAACAAAAGTGGGCACCTTAATTGTCTCCACTGTCCCACGCACAACGTTGCTGGCGTGAAATAGATGACTAACTGGCTTTGATGTCGGATCGTGATGGCCAGCATGTGGACATCCTACTTGCCAAAGCTGCCAACGATTAAAATTTGCAAATCACTAAGTGATAATAAGATAAATACTTTTTTGGCGTTTAAATGAAGTCAAAAATAAACAAGACAAGACATCGAGACCATCACTATGGATATAAGCGAAAAGATGTTAATTTATATTTGACTTTAATTTGAAGGCTATCGGTTTAAAGAAATGTCTTCTCATAAGAACTTACAGTCCACTTAAAATGAGATACAGTACCTAATTATAAATAATATAACAGGTAGGTTTGCCTCCAGTGCGATAAGAGTTACAAAGTATTTACATACGCCTTTAGTTTACTTTTAAATACATACATGTTATAAATATTCGTCGACCGCTAGGCGCAGTGTTTCCAGCGTAGGCTGCTATGCCCACTGCACATGGTGGTTGCGGGTTCGATTCCCGCTGAGGCAAATTTCGGTAATGGCCTTTTCGTAATTTGCCCTGGTCTGGGTGTCACTGGGATCGCCCCCAGTCCATTGTGCGGTGCCCATAATACAAGCTTTGCTTAGTTTGGCACCATACAGTTGGTGTTTCAGTCTGGCGATATTTATTATTTATTTACTAGCTGAGCCCGCGACTTCGTCCGCGTGGAATTTAACTTAACAAAAAAGCCCGCTCCCGCGTTCTGAGCCCGCTCCCGCGTTCTGAGCCCGCGCGACAGGACCCATTTCCGTTTCAAAGATTACCCGGAACAAACACACAGACAGACAGACAGACAGACAAAAATTTTTAAATCGCGTTTTTGTTATAGGTGTCGTATGTACTTTCATATGCATTAAGTGAAAGGGTGTTATTTTGATATTACAAACAGACACTCCAATTTTATTTATTTGTGATTCATTTTTTATTTAATTTTATTTTTTTTATTTATTTGTATTATTTGTATAGAGTATAGATTTACTATGTTTGATTTCATTAGGTAGCTTGTTGTACAACTATAATATTGATATTTGTTTGAAGCTCACTTGTGCAAGAATTGTGCAAAGGTGTCCACGGGCCGCGCCTCGTCCACCGCGAAGAGGCCTGCCGCGGCCGCGCAGCCCGTCCGCGGGCCCTCCCACAGCTCCGCGTGGCTGTCTTTCTCGTGCACGAACAATATGCTCTGGTAGACAAGGATACAATAATAATAGTAATTCAGCCCTTTTGACGTCTCACTCCTCGGCACGGGCCTCTCCTCAACACGAGAGGGATTCAGGCCATAATCCACCACGCTGACCCAGTGCGGGTTGGCAGATTTCACATGTTTTTCGACAATTGCTGAGACAATTAAAGAAATTAAAGACATGCAGGTTTCTGCACGATGTTTTTCTTCACCGTAATCAAGTGATAAACATATAGAAATCATCAAGCCGGGGTTTGAACCCAAGACCTGGTGCCCGCAAGACGCGTGCTTAACCAAACGGCTATAACAGCTATTGCACAAGGATGCGAGATAATAAATCTATGAAGTGTCATAATGACTTCATCTCCTCATTTGCAGTGACATGGTAGTGACGAAACATATACACCGATTATCCTACTAATATTATAAATGCGAAAGTTTGTGAGTGTGGATGTATGTTTGTTACTCTTTCATGCAAAAACTACTGAACGGATTTGGATGAAATTTGGAACACAGATAGTTTATAACCGGGATTAACATATAGGATACTTTTTATCCCGATAAACCCGATTTTTTTCATAAGTTAAATACTACGCGGACGAAGTCAATTCAATTTTTTATTAAATTATTATTTATTATTATTGTCAGGAGAAGGTTCTATTGAAAGAAAAAATTAAGAAAGATGAGCAAAACAATTCAATATCAATATTCAAAGTTAAGACAGGACAATGTCTGTCGGGCAGCTAGTACCTTATAATTATCAGTTTGTTCCGGCTTCAGCAGCACCAGCACTGCAGAGGGCTCCAAGCACCCAGTCAGATAGAAGAAGTCCGAGTTCTGTCTGAACACATATGGTATTTTATCTGACATGTACTGCTTGCAAGCCGCTGGTATTACTATCTAAAAAAAAAACAAAAAATGACTTTTCTTTCAAAACATTGTGGTTTATAATAATTTTACTTCTTCACAAACTCACACCATAGTTACTCAAGTAAGTCAGAGACTACAATAGTGTCTAATGTGGACACCAAGATTTGAAACTTGTTCCGGAAAAATATTTTTTTAATGTGACGAGACATACAAGATCAGAAAGTCTCAATAATATAGAATCTAGATCAAATGAACTGGGTTTTACTTTTGCTGGATTCACTTACTAGTTCTACATGCTCCGTCTAAGTTATTCTATTCATCTGAGGTATTGTTCGATAAGTTCTTTTGATGTCAATAAACTTTACTTACAACGTGACTCTTGTGTATGTTATCCACTTCAGCAATTAATTTACCGACGAATGTCTCCCGCCTTTCTTTATATTCACTCTGCGTGATGCCACAAGTTAAATGGTCCTTTTGTATCAAATGCGGGTGCGTGTGGCAAGTGGCCTGCCCGAATATACCCTCGGGAATAGTCAATGGGGATAGTGTCCTCTCTCCTGGCGGTTTCTCTATTGTACTCATGGATTTTTTATCGTGGACTATGTGCTGCCTGAAAATCTTCCTTCGGTCTCTGCTTGCTGTAATAATAAAATAGTTTCGTTTACTTACAAAAATAATGTGGATTGTAGGTCATGAAAATCATAACATAACCTATAAACTTGCCAATGTTAAAAACTATTTTTCTTATTTGATGCATTGTATTTAGTTATTTTTTGAGAGATTTATTGGTGTTTAGTTTATTGATAATGGTTGAAAAGGCAAATTAGTTGGGTGAAATCCATTAAATCAGACAGATAGGATTGATGAATTTATTTTGACAACTTTTTGAAGTGAAACAGTGATGTGCAACTTCAATTATTTCCACTTATTAATAATCGATTATCACTTTCGAAGTTCATTATTAATCGTCCACTTAAAATAATTTAATTTATTCTTTGGATTTTTTTAGTTGTACATATTTTCATTTCTGAAACTGTTCCGTGCTTTAACTAGCAAACATAATACTTGGTAGGCTGTACGAATCATGTATATAAAATTCGCGTAGAAAAGTGTTACCAGTAGAGCGCGTAGTGTGAGAAGCACTGACACACGGCTAATAATTTATTTCAATTATAGTTTTTATAAATGAGAGCAAAACATTTTGAGCTCACCAGATGCTGCTTGGTTGAATTTGCTTATGGCTATGTGTCATTTCACTTCTACAATGTTAATTCACTCACCGCCTACGCTAAGGTGACGTCGTCGTAGTCATTTAATTCTTATAAAACATCTGAGTACTTCAAAACGTAGATTATCCGAAGCTGATAACAACGTTGGTACGAAATCGTGTATATAGATACAATTTACAATATTTTGGTATTTGTGCCGAATATTTGTAATAGACATTGCACATCACTAACATTTTGATGGTGACATTTCATTTGTTAGAGTATTTTGATTACATTTTCCGTTCCCGCTACAGTGTTGTAAAAGTCTACTTATAAATTTTCCCAATTGAATATTATATTTTTTTATAATTTAATAAAGTAAGAAGGTACTCCTACCTCTTTTTAAGCTTGAATAATCACTACTATTCATAATTAATATTAAAACAACAAATGCCCAAATGCCGGAAATAACATTATTCCATAAATAGCGATAAGCGATAAAGCGATACTATAATATAAGCGATAGTAGGTGGAGTATTGATCTGTAAAGTAGGTACTACCTACAAATTTATATTATAGTAGGTATTCCAGTTAGCCCACCGAAGCTAATGAATCCTTGTGTAAGGAGTGGGCTTGCATCAATAGTTCAGTGGCGGTTTGGGGATCGAACTCAGATCCTCTCAGCTACGATGTGTGCCCCTCTAACCATTTGGCTATTGAGACTTGTAACATAGCTACCTAATGTATTAAATGTGAGTATTTACTACCAAACCCATAGTATTTTATACCGAATTAAATTGTCAATAATATATGAAACTTCATTACATAATTTTCTACCTCAAAAACCGCTATGTATTACAACACATTTTGTTTTTTTTTACTTCATTAAAGTTAATTATACATACGCAAAGTGAATTACATAACCGCTGTCTAATGGTCCGATCGTGGACTAACCATCAAAGTGTTAAAACCAAAACCAACAGAATCTTCTTGGTTCTCTGGATGCAATAGTTCCCAAGGGTGTTTCCTATTTTCTTAGAAGGTCTCGGTTTTGGGTCATGTCTTGAAAAGGAAAAGAGGTTCTATTGCTAGGCTCTGTGGGCAGGAAGGTCATGCTACGTTCACTGGGCATGTCTCGCGAGGCAGTCAGCGCGGAACGACCGGCGCGTGCGCACGTCGCCCTCATACACAATCGCAATACGATCGCGGGTCCAATTCCAATTTGTGTCGTATACTGTCAATCGTGCCCGTTACAGAAGTGTTAACAGTGATTGTTTATTTTTAAATTCCACGGACGCACCGGACATCCAACGACTCTGAAAAGAGGTTTGTTTACTTTCATAGTTTTTATATAGCACCGTCTCTGTCTACTTTGTGGTCTAGTCGATAGTTTATCGATAGCCGGACCTAGTTCGCGGGTTCATTTGCATCGTTTTGTAAGCCATTCATTAGCTGTTACGGTCGGTTGCAAGGATTACTTAATGTGACCTCGTGTAGCGTCCAAACAGTAACGCTATGATATGTTATTCAATATTTTTTGAGAATGAGTTTATTCAGAATGTGAAACTATTATACATTTCATGGTTTTATTTTATTGTTTAGATGTGCGTAATGTTGTTATAGCGTGTGTGTAAACATTACTCATCATCGATATTGTAAGAAAACATCTTCGGGGTGCATTTATTTGTTCATATTTTAATATCCGAGCTCGGGTACTTCACGCGAGGACAAGTCACGCAATCCAATGCTACATTACATTGCTTGTAGTGTTACGTTTTATTAAACATTTGATAATATTACGAGTAATGTATGGCGAACATGCGACACCTGTTCGGTGCTGACGTCGTTTTATATAAAACTATTTTATTATGTGTTGACTTTTGACCTTACATTGTCATGTTCTCATATTATAATAACTAGCTGAGCCCGCGACTTCGTCCGCGTGACAGGACCCATTTTTTTAATTTATTTTTCGAACAAACACACAGACAGACAGACAGACAAAAAATTTTAAAATCGCGTTTTTGCTATAGGTGTCGTATGTACTTTGATATGCACTTAGTGATAACTCTAAATTGAAAATTTAAAAACCCCCGATGTGACAACCTTTTCATCAAATGTATACAATAATCAACAGGAAATCTGTGTAAAAGTATGAGACATTATTTTGTTATGAAATTATAATAATTGACATTAGAATAAACAACGAATCTTAATATTGATGCCACGGAGGTTTAATTCCTAGTAAAATATTATCAATTATGATTCAATTTGATGTAATAACTCTGGTTGAGGTGGACGGGAGCAGCCCAGCGCTAAATTTATTTTAAATTATATTTGTTCTTTTATATTTTTTCGCAATGGCGGAACAGCGCCCTCTAGAATTATTATAGCGTAATATTCCATGACCATTAACAAAATTTAACGCATGCGCGTATCCATCATTTGAAACGTGACTTATGGAACGTCTTTAGTTCATACACAAATCTCATTATAAAAATTGATAAAATATACTTTTTTCCAGAAACAGGGAATCTTTTCAAATTTATAATATTGTAAAAAGCCAGTTCAGACTATTACGATCATTTAAAAATATAATAAATCTAAATCCAATCATCTCAAATTTTGAATGGATTCGAGCCGTGGAAGTTGGTTTTGGCCTAGAATGTGGCTTTTTTACCTACAAAAGAGCTGATGATCTTCAAACGGCTGAACCGATTTTTATGAAACATAGCTAAGAACACTCTCGATCAGAATACCTATCTAACAAATTAAACTTAATTGAAATCGGTTCATCAGCTTGGGCGCTACGTTGCCACAGACAGACACACAGATACACAGATACACAGATACACAGATACACATGTTAAACTTATAACACCCCTCGTTTTTCGTCGGGGGTTAAAAAGGTCTTATTTTGATATTACAAACAGACACTCCAATTTTATTTATTTGTATAGATATTTCGAAGGTGATCTTGGTTTAAAATAATTAGCACGGTGACGGTTCGGTGTGGTTTGAGTATAGGCTGCTTGGTTCACCTACATTGAATGGTTGCGGGTTCGATTTTGGTGCGAAGCGAATTTTGAATAGGTATTGTTTAGTTTCATCGTAATATTAATAAATAAATAGGTAGGTGCAACAAAATCGTTGCATAAACTAATTGTAATGGACTTTTGAAATAGACATAGGTTGTCATTCATGCATTGTAGTATTTGTAGTAGGCAGCAGTTGTATACATATTATAAAACTTATCTATTTTCTAATTTACCTACATTAATCATACAGGAAAAAGTTAATATATCTATAATTATATATTAGGTAAAGAGAATTTGGCAAACAGACCAATTTAAAACCACTTATAGTAGAACTGGTCTAGTTTTGAGCTAAATTCTTATTTCAAAAAGTTGAATACCTATGAAATGATTCATTCCTAGCACCGCAAATACGTCTTTATAGATCCTACGATAAGAAGAAAGCTAGGTATATTAAGCTTCCCGTCATAAAGTAAGATTAAATCGGAGGTTTAAAGCCGTTAGGCCCATAAATCTTTCATTTCATTTATTTATATCGACTGGATGTAATTCGCTATACAAACTAGTATATTTTATAAATTCACGTATACGTGTCAAGATGGCATGCAGCATTTAGCCCTGCATCTAGAAGCATTTCTTTGTATGTATATAAAGCTTTATGAACTAACCAACTGTAACATAATGCGCGTGGCGTAATTACCATTTTTACCCTTTAAATGCATTTGACAATTGACAAAACGACTTCAAACAAAACGATTGATTGCACGGATAAGTAAGAATTACTACGGAACTGTAATAAATAATTGATTAACTTGAATGATTTGTGAGCCACATGTACATACTTTCTTGAACTATTAGTTTCTGGGTTTATGGGGTTTAATAAAATTATACAACTGTAAACTATAAATGAGTCTTGTCTATGAGGCTAAAGTACTGTACGATTAGGTACTTTAAATATTGTTTAACGACAAGCAGTTACTATTCATTTATTTTATTTGTAAATTAACGTTGTGTAAAGAATGATATTTTCTATTAATTAAAGTAGAACAATACACTTTTTTCGTTTCGTCATCATCACAATTAAGCATAAAACTCCAATCGGCGTTGAACAACGAATAAACAAAGGGAAGGCATTATGTTTGAGCATTGAACACGACCCGTTAATGGTTACCAAAGCCATTCAGAGATCGTAAGTACGCCGGTATTCACAGGCTCATCGGCGGAATGCGCCTATTACTTGAGTTCCGCCTCTCGGATGCGCCTGGGCCGACAACTTTAGAATGGCGGGAATCTAATGAACGTTACAAGTTATAGGAAAATCGCGGTGATTCGAGTGTGATTTCAATGTCGTTACGATGGAACCACGGAAAAAGTGTTGTTAAGAATAAGTGTTGAGATTGTAATGTGATTGGAGAAGAGAAAATGGAGGGTTAGATTGAAAGGAAGCTTTATATATACTTACTAGGTTTCTTTGTAAACAAATTATGCATTAATTTGTGATGTATTACAATTAAATTTAGGATTGATCATTTCTGACGTCTAAACATAGGTATAGTTTGCAAAGCATAATCTTTATTTGAACACGATGTGGTCATTTTAAACTCTTAATAAGTAACACATTATAATAAATTATCCATAACATGGCTTATTTCAGAGTATTGTCCTAGTGGGTCCATTTTAAAATGCCTTTTTTAATCGTCAACAGCCTTGTTCTCGCGCCGTTGCATATTCAAAACCATAAAACCTTTACTATTCCGTCGTTATTAACGAAACTAATTCCGAGAGTGAGCCGTTAAAGCCGAGAGATGGTAATGAGATTTTCTTTCTACTTTCAAAAAGGAATTTCATCACCAGGAAGCTTTTTTATTTCTTACGTTGCGGTGATTTTTTAATCTCCGCTCAGATAGCTTTATAATTGCATTCAAGATGATCATTTTTGACAGGCACAATGAAGCAAAGAAGATAAATAAATACCGAGCATAGGTTGGAATTTTTTGCTATGGATACCTACATTGTTAAGACATATTCGCATTTATTAATTGTTTGAAAGACAGGCAATTTAATAAATATTTTCAATATTTGAATCGATTCGTCACCTTAATAAATAGTACACCGTACATCGTACATTTTACGTCGTATGCAAAACTCATATAATGCATCGGTAATACAAAACTAAGAAAAATAATTAAAGAAATATAAAATAAGGCCTCACAAAAATGACATTTAGGTACTATCTTTGCAACTATGATAGGTAGTTCATGCATCATCAAGCACCAGAGTTATCGATGTGCCTCAATAAGACATTTTTTATTTACTTACCCATTTTTATTGCGTCTGTCGTTATACATGGCAACACTCAAAAATAATGTGCGACGTGTAAAAGGGCGGGAAGTTGTGACGATCGCCAACTTTTTTTAAATCAACAAATTTAGTAAGCGCCGATTCCGTTGGTGATACGGATATAGTCGAGTGCACACCCTGTTAATATTTTGTAATAAAATGCTAACTATACCATGGCTAACGAGAAATTATACGATAGCGATACCCAAGTAATATAAGTAAGTACATACTTTTTAAATTCGTTGTTTTTAACGTTCCGACACTAGATCAACCATCAATTTACGAAATGGCCTCCTGAACAACTGGACCATTGTTAAAATTTCGTATCGCTTCTCGTTGGTCGTGGTATAAGTCTATAACAGTTTGATTTAGCTTCACAAAATTAAATGTGTTTGTTCCTAATGTAACAACTGATTTTAACTTCGTACCTACTGAATGGATTTTCAACGAAATCCACTTTGAACTTTCATCCTCTTTTGGTGAAATAAAACAACGACAAGGGAGCTTAAAGCTTTTATCGAAACAATTGTGCAGCGCTCGGTCCTATTACATGGTAATTTGCCTCGTAGATTAGACCACGTTTTAGTTTAGCCTGGAGGTGTCATGACCGAAGCGGGGTTCAGACCAGACAAAGGGGCCCATAACCTACGGGTGTTCTTCCTAACTTATTATCCCTCGGACCACTTAGGCAAATAATAATGCAAGGTAATGCCTCCACATCTCAGTGATTTGTGGATCGTCTAGCGTTTTGCGGTAACCCTTTTTTTGATCGCGAAAATAAGGATGCTGGTTATAAATTTAAAGCTATGTTTTTTAGGGATTGATTTTAACATCTTAAATATTAACTTGAATGCTGCTTATTAGAAGTTTTCAAGACTTTAGCACTATCGTAGCACGTTCCCGGTTATGATAAGATTGTGGTGAGAAAAAATGATTTTCTTGTCATTCTCGACGTCTTAAGAAATTAGTTGCACTTTTGTACGATATGATCTGTGATAAGCCGTATTTTTGACCTATTTTTTCAATTCAATTCAATTCAAATCATTTATTTTGTTTAGGCCTACGGGGGCACTTACAAATTAGCTGTTGTAAACCAGGCTCGTTATCAAGTTTTGACGAAAAATTGAATTCGACGAAAATTTTTATTATACAAACTGTATCGCCGACCAATAGTGCTTCGACGAAACGTGATTCGGCGAACTGAACTTCGGCGTAATATTGTACACGCAACATTCAAAGGCGCCCTAGTGAAATAATAATAGCTATCAGCGTTTGAGCAAACGTGGGGCTCAACTCCTTCAACCGCTGGCATCATACTGGCATTCGTCAGTTTTCACGTATTGCGGTTCGATCGAGATGCCAGTGGTTAACAGTTTGTATTTTATTTCGTTTGTGGGCCAAGTTGGTTCGCGCCAAATTAGGCAATACCCAGACACTTGTGTACATAAACGAAACACGCTCAATATGAAACTAGTCTTTCCCGTAACTGTCTGTTGGCCATAATAAAATATTATTTTAACGAAAGAGCTAGAGAGAGCGATGACCGGCGATTAGCCGTGGCGCATTTTTTTATGGACAACGACGTATCGCGCAGGATGTTTGTTCGTGACTTATTTGTTAGGTTATATTGTACAAAGTCGTATTTAGCGGAGATGGTGGCGCTGGTATCGTTACAAAATTGTCTGTGTTAGGTATTTCTAATTTTGACTATTGAAACGGTTGAGCTTGCTTCTGTTCTGTTTCTCCAGCCGGTAGCGTGTCTGGTGTGATTTATTTTGTTCCAATAAAGACAACATAATGTATTGCTTGAGTTTAGTTTAATTTTTTTACACCGGGAAATGTAGTTCTGCGGGGCTCCCTTCAAGATTTGATTCGGCACGAAAATCGCCTTGTATTTCTTGGAAATTCAATGAAAAACTTGTTTGTAAACGACATTTTTTGCGGTGTGTTTTGTATCCGTTAATGTGAGACTTTGATTAAGTAAAGTTCCAACAGTCTTACGAGAATCGGCTTTTTGTGGCATGACGTGTGATCACTTGCGATTGATAACCCTCGTTAGTCTACATGATTTATAATTCCAACAATTTTTTTTTTCTTTTTCATTCTTCCATAAATTACGGTAAAAAGTACCCAAACTCAACTCAACTCAAAATTGTTTTTATTCACGTAAGCCAACAAAGCATTTATGAATAGTCAGAATCTACCACCTGTTCGGACGTTCGTACATACCTGCCTCTGTACCTACCATATTAATAAATCTTAACTTGAAGAGTTGACAAAACTCATATGAGTAGGTAGGTAGGTGTTTTAATGTGATAATGAATCAAAAAACAAAATTAAATAATTAATTGATTTAAGTACCATTCACAGTTCGAATATTCAATCACAAACCTCCGCTGCATTCCCATCAGATACGACCTCATTTATTAGCAATGCAGCCTAGAACAGGATTAGCGAAACGGTTGCAACAGGCTTACGCAACATGTGGACAAGGTTTTGTGGGCGCACCCACTCAGCTGCTGACTGCCTGCCGGGCGCTTGATTTGTGGGATTTATTTGCGGGAATTGATTCAAGGGCTTCGTTTCAAATTGGTTTGCATACCATCTATACGTGCAAAGATTGACAGGTTAGTACTGTAAATAGGTTTAGATTACCACCCGGCGAAGAATTTTGAGATAAAAATGTTACTAGTTAGGTAAGTTAGGGACTAAGGCCCGTACTAATAAATCGATCTCAAGACTGAGAGTGATCTTTTAAAATGTCATTCTTATGTCATACCGGTACAAAATGACATGTCAAAAGCGTACTCAAGATCGCTCGCAGACTTGAGATCGATTTATTATTATTATTATCTTTCTTACTACAATACACTGAAAAGGCCCACATCAGGCAAAACTGTTATTTTACTAGACCTCTGTTTATCAATGTATGTTCCAAGAGTTGGCGGGAATTAATACAATTCTATGGCGGGAATAACTGTCCCGTTTCGTTTTACGGGCGGTGTAAGCCGTAACATTAAGGTTTTATTGTGTTTCGCGGCGTGCAATGTAGATGTTGTCCGCGCCCGTAAAACCGCGAGGCCCCGGTCACATTTTGCAAAATGAAACTTCATATTTTTATTGGGTTTCATTGTTACTTTGACGTGCGACAAAATGTTTCTTCTGATATCTTAGTGATTTAATGATAAAAGAGAAGTACTTATCTACCTAAATATAAGTCTATCTAGTAGTAAATATAAAAATGAAAGCGACTTCAAACACAATCTTAGAGTACGAAAGGGCGAGAAGTATTCCATTCATTCAATTTTTATTTTTTATGGAGCATAAATTCCGCGAACAATTATACGACCTGCCTTATGTTAAGCAGTTACCGTATCCTATAGATGCTTGGAATACCAAAGGCATTGATCGCACGTTGCCGACCAGAAGGGACAGAGGGAGGGGAAGGGAGGGGTTGGTCTTCCAGCTCTCTCACTCATCGTATAAAACGCAGCTATATTAACTTTACGCGAATCTTCTGTGAGAGGGTGGTAGTACCCCGGTTTATCCAGCCTGTATGAGCTGAAGTCAATGACATCCAGGGCCCTAACCACGCTAGCTACTTAAATCGTAATAGAAAAGCAAACGCTCGCGATTACGTTTCAAACGCTCCGCTTTTGACGTTTTGCTGACACCATACCATATCAATGTCAGTAGAAATCGTGGAGCTCGTGACAGCAAAACGTCAAAAGCGGAGCGTTTGAAACGTAATCGCGAGCGTTTGCTTTTCTATTACGATTTGAGTAGCTAGCGTGGTTAGGGCCCTTGGCTTTACCACCGAAAAATGTATTATGTGGAGTCGGTTCCAACTGCCAACTATCTTCTTATATTTTCTCAAGAAACTGCGAACTTAAATTTGTACCGAATCCAAATAATATAGGTACCTAATAAATTGATTATTATTCTCCCTTTAGCGCTCTAGTATTGTTTATGAAGTAGATCTATCAACCTTTTTTGTCTTTTTTAATTAAATTAAATTAACGGTAAATGTTAGAAACTTAATTAATCACACCAAATTAAGATTTGAACATTTTCCGAGATAGCGTCGATTTAAAGTTTTCGCTATTTAAACGTGTGCCTTCTAGGTACGGTAGAGTTGTCGCGAGGCCTTGCCAAGCCGGTTGGCATTTGCAACCATGACGTCACCCGCCCCGGTGACTCAAGATATTGCTGCCTACAAACTCTACAAAGTATTTTAAATATAGAGCCAGCCTTCGATAGCTATAAACTGTGTTTGTTTTACTCAAAGCTGTAGCCCTTGTTAGTTGGTACGCTTGTTGGCAGTTCAAGATAACTCGAGTTGGTCTGTTTTTATTTTTTGTATTGTACCTACTTATGTAGAACTTTTTTTTTGTGGATGAGAAAGGTCCAATACCTATGCAGTATCTGTTCAAAAGATTTAATTTAAACTCGACTTGTAAGATCGCAGTTTTGACACTTAAGTAGGTACATATCCGTCTTAGTGAGTTGTCTAAAAAACTTTTACTTAAGTATCTACTCAATTTAAATAATAAAAATACATGAAATTATATTACGTATGAATAGAATATTGAATTAATGATCATCGTTTAGCAATTAATGTTTTTACACATCCTACCATACAAAAAAATGTATGGACGCTCATACAATCACTTGTGTATAATTGTATGAAGTTAGTTAACAGTTTATTTAATGTGTTGATAATGAAATAACTCTCTATCCAGCTTCTAAGATGATTAATTTATTATAACTTAAGTAGTAATTAAATAAGTAGCACTGAAGTTAATTGCCCCTTAGACTTATTATAATGGTATAATAATAATAGACATATTATTTGTATAACAAACAGTATCTATAGACTAAATTGCTCGATACTGCCAAATGAAAAAAAAACAAAATAAGAAAAAAATGTGAATTCTTATAATACTTAAAACAATAGTATGAAATCCAATCGAAATCTAAATTATTTTGTCTTCGATAGAGCGCTACCACGAGGCTTATCGAGATCGATCACACGATGGGTGTATGCTTTATTAGGAAGAAATAAACTTGCTCAGTCATTTCGGTTATTGTAGAATCACTTATCAGATACTAGAGCAATTAAAAGTTGATGGTAGATAAATTAATTGGCCCTGAATAGATGATGATTTTCAGAGGCTGCTTATCATTGATGTATTCTTTGTTCGTTAAAATAACTTTGCGTTAAGTCGTCTTTGTTTTCTGGATCTCATTTTGGCAACAATGTAAATTGGACATTATGCCAGTGATCAGCAGGCGTGAGGGTCTCGTTTGCAATTGCAACCTGCATCGGATATCGATAAATTTATGTGACAATATAAGTAGTGAAGTGCATTTTGCACGCATATCTTTGTAAAAAAATAGGCTTTTTAATTTATGTCTCTATTTTTGTACACGGCGGCCATTACGAGCGGCCATAGACAACTTTTTACTGCTGTACACGGATAAAAGGGACATTTATGCGCTTATTTATTGAATATGGGCAATTAACTGCTGTTCGTTTAAACTTATCTGGTTTTCTTAGATTTACGATGGCCGTATTTTATATAAAGTATTAAGTAGGTAGGTAGGTCAGTAATGCAAGGCGTGTACGCACATTTATATTTTTAATGCTTCATCAACCCATCAGGGTTAAGGGTGCGTCTAAACGGACAATGTTTTTTATTGCAATTTGCAATATGTGGCTGCACTTTGACAACTAAAAGCGGTTGCTGAAATTTTCAATCTATCGGCATACAGTCGTAATGTTAAACAGGTTAGAAAATTCAGAGTTAATTAGTTACAGTAATTAAGAAAAATCTAATTAACTTAATAAAATATATACTATTTATTAGTTATTGACTAGAAACAGTCTTCTTGAGATAAAAGCATTAATTATTCTTAAGAACCTCGGAAACGAGGAATACCTCCCTAATATACCTATCTACCTTTATCTACTACGTACTCTTTACCCACAAAAAATAAACAATCCTCAGAAAAACAACTTGAACGGTAACAACGCAATATTATCTCAATCTTTTAAAAATAGTAAAAGTAAAAAAGTTAAATCTATGGTTTAAACCAACTTTTTTAACGCATAACCGCACAGACTAAGCCCAGGATTACTTTAATAGCCCTTGTGGTATGTATCGCGTGAGATAAATAAATAGCATAGTAAGTGCGTACCGCCCGAGCATCCCTGGCGGCGACTAGATAACCATCTTAAAAATAAACTTACGATTTTAAGTATGGACTAAGTATTGAACTGGACTGGACTCACGCGACTAAAAACTGTTGGAGAATAGGATATTATTTGGGGTTCTTTAATTGTGTGTATTTTAGTGCACTCCTCCCGGTCCCTTTAGACATAAAAGCTTCATGGTGGTGGTGATGGATAATCGCTCCTCAGCCAAGGTTGTCACTACCGACATACGACTTTACATAGTTTGCAATAGCGAAGGCTTCCGTGGGCAATTGAGTTGGTAAATATCCCGAAAATATGATACAGATAGGCAGCACCTTTTCTGTGTTGTTGTATTGGGGAATAAGTATCTATTAAATTTATTAATGCCTATAATCTTGCTGATTTAAGTGTGGATACATAAGTGTGGGTTCAATAGGTAAGTTAATTTTTTTTTTTTTTTGATACTGTTTTAATAAAAGGTGTCAAAAAAGTTATAATTAACGATTTGCAATAGACAAGCAAGAAATTAATTACAGCTTTGAAGGCTTTCGCTTGGGTTTTCTCGGTTACATCCAAAAAAGTTTCGAGAGTGGTCAGTCCAGCTAGTTCTACTAAGTCCGTGTTTTGTGTTTTTAAAACAGCACTGTGACAATGCAAAAAGGTATAAAATGAACTGGGACGCTCCGTAGGGCAGGCGCTATTGTATTAATGCGATAAACCATTGATAAAAAAGAAAAAATACATGCGGCGTGGATGGATCGCACCGGACGGAACGGCCGGGTGTGGCGATCTTCTAGTGCTGCGGCTTTTAAAAGAAGAATGGGTTTATTTGTACCTACGCAAATTGTAATCGAAAAAGCAAACGCCCGAGTCAATCAATTATGCAAAAATGTAAAAAATGTGATTGCTTTAGATAATAGGTTTATTAGTGAGTAGGTAAGATAACGTAAACGATAGCGACACTGGCTTATAGTAATGAAGTTTATGATGTTGCATCTTACTGAAAAATTTAGTAAAATACTTAGGTACTTATGTTATTTCTTATTATGAAATTGTACGTAAATATAAGTAGGTAGTTAGGTACCTAATAAAATACAATTTGTGAAATGTAGGCAGGTACACCACTGCACCCTAGCTACCCATTCGGAAAACAGGCGTGATAATATAACTCAGACTGGGCCAAAAATCTTTTCGCTGTTGCTTACAAAGTTAGTAAAACGACAAGCAATCATCTCATTGTTCATTCCATTATTCGCGCGCGGCCAGCCAAGGTCAGATACAGCTACACTGGCGCTAGTGATCACTGCACCTCCTTAGTTAATTGTAGTTCCTCCATTTTTCCGCACGCACAAATAACTTGGCGATCACACTCACACAAGAGAAATAGTCTTTGTTTAACGGTGAAAGCAGGAAGTTATTACGCAAGTATCTTTGCCCGCGTAATTACGCGTAGTGAACCTACGTGTTGTGTATAACATTGTTGTTTAACTTTTGTTTACTTATAATTTTCGAGACAGTTATTTTTTATAATAATGGTGGATGAGGTGTTAACCCAAAATGCCGGCTTTTAGGATTCCGTAGTCCCTACGAGACACCCTTAGATACCTAGTCACCTACTAATACATTGGAATTTGAAATCGAATCGGTATATTGCGTGCAAACATTGTAATGTCCATCCCTTTAATCATAAACCCTTAATACCCTGTAACAACAAAATAAATTGGTCTTCCTCACATGTTCTTGATAATGAACTATACGTGAACACACTTAATAAAACGCTATTCATAGTCATGATAGATATGGCAACAGGTAATTAGGGTACCCACTTGTTAAGGATTGCGCCGGACATCGAGGGAATAAATGATGGCCCTTTCAAGTAGGCACTATTATTCATACTGCCCCGAAAGACAGGGTAGTGCCTACGGCTCCGCTCGGATTTCAAATACTATTTCTAATCATTATGTTCGATATTCAAATCTGAGGATATGATATTGGGTGATGTTTAACCAAATTGAACTTACCTTATTAATAAGGAAGTAAGATAAAAAAACTAAATTGTAACTAGCCCCACTAAGCTTTAATCCTACAAGCTTTATAAATATTTTCAATCCAGTACACAGGCACTATCGCTGATGTGGAGATTCGTATTTATTATAGTTTCGCATAATATCAACATATTATCCATTCATATCGCAACCACTATCGATCATTTCACATCTTGATCGCACCTCCACGAATGTTTCGTCGTATTTCTTTTTTAATGCATCCAACATTTTTAAATGATGCGGTCAAGATGTGTAAAGATTGACATGTAAGAACTTCCATTGAAATTCATCTGGTTGGATAAAGGAAAAGTTTTTAAAATTATATAATATTGCATTTCATGTAGCTCAAGAAACTAGAATATTATGTGTAGTATACGTATTATATAGATAATATACCAAAAAAATAATTATAAATAAGTTTTACAAACTATTTAACTTTAGTGCATAAATATTCAAGTAAGGTCAACGGATTTAAATTTCCTCCCACGATTCGGTCGCTTAGTAAAGCAGCATGTAGGTGTATTGTGTAGGTAGGTGACACCTATTAAGAAATACTGGAAAGGATACAAATAGGCAGTCATTTTAGATTGGATTGTACCTTGTGAAACAAAAAGATCCTCCTCTAAACTTGTTGTTGTGAAACATGGCGTTAGATTGCTACCCGTGAAACGAAACGTAACGAACAAGATGGCGGTATGTCAAACAAAGTCAACAGCTGAGTGGTTGTCAAAGTTGTCAATAATTAATTAGCGAGCGGGGATGTGGGATCGGCGAGTCGGAAAAGAACACGTCATATTTTAGGATTAAAATTACGTTAAATAAGTGTGAAGAACTATAAATAATTCCTTTTTAGATTTACATATTAAATGTTTTTATAGTGTAATTCGACAACTATACAGTGTAGTGTTGTTGTCTGAGAAAACTCCGAGATCGATAAAGGTGCGGAACGTGCTGAACACTACGACAACAAGTAATCAATTATTATAATTGTGTCTATAAAATTAATGAATTAAACATACCTTCTGAACACTTTAATAGCTATTTTTTAATATTTTCAGGGGGTTTTAAATATGGGAAAGGAAATAAATTACGGATTTATTTATCTAATCGCATTGGGATTTTTGCGCACCGCTACCTGCAATGTACAGCCTCCGGCATTGAATCCTTCAGTTTTAACGCAGCCGAACACCCTCGGGGAGTGCCAGGCTTGTAAATTATTCGTGGAATCCTTTAAAAAAGGCTTGGAAAGGACCGCTAGAGGTAAATATGAGGGCGGCGACGCCGCCTGGGAAGAAGAGAAGCTAAAAAAATCGTACAAACGAAGCGAGATGCGTTTAATTGATATACAAGACGGTATATGCAAGGAGGAGACTAAATATGCTGTACAATGCCACCATATGGCTGAGAAATCTGAAGAATTCATTGAAACATGGTGGGCTCAAGACCCAGATGAGTCGGCAGACTTGTTCGCTTATATTTGTATAGACAAAATTCAGGTGTGTTGTCCTAAACACCATTACGGCAAATACTGCACACCATGTCCCGGTAATCATGAGAATTTGTGCAGCGGCAACGGGAAATGTAGGGGTGATGGTACAAGGAAAGGTAACGGGTCTTGCCTCTGTGAACCTGGGTATACAGGAAGCAAATGTGAGGAGTGCATGACTGGGTACTACCTGGCATATAAAGATGACAATAAAATGCTTTGTTCTCTATGCCACCGGTCTTGTATGGGGGGTTGTCGACACGCAACCCAAAAAGATTGTGTTGCTTGCAAACCTGGCTATACGTTTGACTCTGACGAAGGCTGTTTAGATATAAACGAGTGTGATGACGTAAACAGATGTAAAGAGAACCAGTTCTGTTTGAATTCCTTGGGATCTTTTAGTTGTTTGACTTGCGATAAGGCCTGTAAAGGCTGCCATGGAGATGGGCCGGATTTGTGCAAGAAATGTGCTAAGGGTTATTCCAAGAAGGGAGAGTTTTGTATAGCTGACAGGGAAGATGAGGACCAGTCCGAGAAACTGACCACCACAAGGTAATTTTCTAATAAGTATTCCCATTGATGTGGCTTCATTCTTTATGTGTATTTTCAGTGTAATAATGTTTTTTAATTTTAATATTGCAAGACTTATATTGGGGCTAGTTTTCAATAATTTAATTACTTGACAGGAGCTTGATTGTTAATTGGTATTCGAATTTGAAATTAGTTACAAGTATTCAATTGGTAAATTACATTTTTTTTTGTTTAATTATTGCAATAATTTGTCAATTCATGATCATGATCATCATCTGAGTTTCTTGTTGGTTAAGCATAATCGTTGTGTTTAAGTAAATTAATAAACTGAGGTATGTACCTCGCTAAATTGATGAAGCCATAATCACATAATAACTTTTTACTGCTATGTTCTTTTGTTTTCATTAATTTAGTAAAATTTCTTACAGAAACGAGGAGTTATAACAGGCATGTGGTCATAGTATTTGTTTAGGTAAAATATTTTTTATTTCATTTTGGTGGAGGGTATTTTTAATTAAGTTTTTTTAAAATTCATTATTATAATGATCAATATTATAATACTGATTTGCACGTGAAATTAGATTATTATCCTATGGTTAAATATTTTATCTCATTCATTTATCTGTTATCTGAAGCTATCATTTATTTGTATAATGTGGGGATTATTAATCATTTTCATTTTTGTCTTTATAATAACGAAAAATATACTTCTTTACTGATCAGAAATCACCATAGTAAATTCATACCATTATAAAATTAGATTATTGTAACACACTCATTTTGTATCGTACACAAACCTACTTACAGAAACCACATTTTAATTATTCAGGGTTGTCACAACATGGAGCTAAAAATATATTTTATTAAAGGTACATGACATACATTGGTCTTCTGATTGCCACCGGCATCCTGCTGCCCCGGTCTGCCTCCCTCGGGAGCCTGGTGGGGGCGATGGTGCTCTCCTACATAGTCGGAGCCGAATATTACTGCATGATCAATGGCCATACAGGCCTTGTGGACTTGAAAGACTTTGATTTGAGTCAGTTCTTCCGTACATAAAATCATTTTATAATCGATTCTGGTAGTCGATTGCCAACTATTAGTAACTAATCGACTATTTAATGTAAGGTTAGTCGATTACTGGCGTTTTGGTATTGCAAGTAGTTAAAATCAAAAGGGTTGACTAATTCGATTTTGTAACTAATGTACCTACTGTCAGATAGTCAGAATCGACTAAATTTAATTGTAATGTTTTCTGAAGCAGTCAACGTTTTAGTACAGTGCAGTGACAAGTGATAATTTTGTTATTTATAAGACACATTTTTTTACTTTTATAATTCGTCAGGAATTGTTATCATTATTTATCTTATATATTATACAGTGACTCCATTTTCGTATTATCTACTGATTTATATTTTGATTACTTAGGTATATACAATTCGTATCAATCATGTCAAACAGTGAAAAGGGTATGTACCTACCTAATAATAATTTATTTTAGAAATAATAATGTTTACCTACTAAACTCACCGTTATCATTTAATGATTCATTATTCATTTAGAGAAGAGATATAAGATATTTTTACACAGCCTTCCGTACATCATCGTCAGTAGGTACTTACGACGTACATTTCAAAATATTATTAACCTATTTAGCAATACCAGCTTTATCAATTACCGCGGTATTTATTCATATTTCGAAACGGTTCCGCCATTTTGTTTTACAATGCAACATTGCTCAGTAGATTCCGCACAGAGAATGTCACGTTTGTAGACATTAACATACAGTCACGGCACTCACGGCTGTCAATACACGATTATGTGTCGACCGTGACACGATTTTTATGTTCATACGCTCGGTGTATTGAATTTTGGCGAAGTGATACCTACAAGTGATAAGAGAAAAGCTCAATTTAAACGATTGACGAATGTATGCGCATACATGAAAATATAAAAACATTGATTAAGAGATCATGTTAAACAAATCTCCCTCGCCTCCAAGATGCTCATCGGATGATTACAGTACCAATGTGTACTGTAATCATCCGATGAGCCTTAGCCGATAGTACTGAATGGTTATAATTCTGTCTAGTGGTCAAACATGCATTTAAAAATCGTTTCCGTAGTTTCCCGTGATACTAATTGAAACAGGGGAAAAACAAAAGACGGGTGATATCTATTTGACGACGACGAAATACCTAAATGCCAAAATTACTAAAATATTAAAATCGCTCTCCGCTTTACACTTGTAGCTACTCACCCGTCAATCACAGCCCACATCGGTTATGTAAAGTGAAGCACCAGCTATTAGTCGTCCGCAACGAAAGTGGAACCGATACGACAATGGCATAAACACTAACAAAGCTTTTAAGCCGATTTATATTAGCTATTTCGACAGCCAATACAATTTATAATGCCAACATGGAATGGCGATAACAAGTGTCAGGATTTTTGACAGTTGGAATGCAATAATGTTGGTGACTGTACCTTGTGTCATAACGAATTTAGTACCAACTTAGTGGTTATATCTTTTCTGTTTGATTGAAGTCGCTGTTTAATAGTAGTAGTGTTATCTTTTTGATTTTGTAAGTAATTTTATTATTATTAAGCTGGGTTTGTGAAAAAAAAGAGATAAGTTCTTGATTACAGGTAATTAAATTATTTGAATACACTTGCGTCTTTCATTAATTTTTTCCTTAGTAAAGCAATTGGTCTTTGGGTACTAAGCTAGCTAAAATAGTCCTTAATGTAGTCTAGCTAGACTAGACTTTAGACTCAAAGGTCTAGCTAGCTAAGAGTCCACTTAGTGCGGAGATGTTCACGGAAGCAAAACAAGTCTTTCTAGTTCTTGTTGCATCGACTAACGTGTCTCAGAGTGTACTGAGCTTGCTTGTTTACGCTTATTACGTAAATAGAGTTACAAATATAGCGCAACTTACCTATACCTACATCGGAATATTCAACACGATAGGATTAATGAGATTGGTTGATTGAACAATATCTTATGATAACCTGATCTTTATTTTCATGGGGAATTTAAGGATCACCCCTTTGAACTCCGCAATAGGAATAAGTTGCACGTAAATAATTCCAAACAAAGCTGCGGGTCTGGAAATTGCGGGTTGCAGATTTAGAAGTATGGAAGAAGCTGGATTTTTTATAACGTGATTTTGAAGCGATCCTTTTGAACAAATCTGTGTTATGACTTGAATTGAAAGCAATTATCGTAGTAGTTAACTACCTATTGGGCGATTTGGGTAATACCTTAATACTCAGCGAAAAGACGTAGAATAAAAGCTATTACATTTTACATCTATAGGTACACATTTGAATATCGTAAGAGCTACAAGTAACTTCCATACCTTTTAGAGCAAAACGGCGCACCGTGACGTAACAGTTGGAAATGTAACGCCTTTCTATTGATCTGTTAACGGAAATGGTGATGCTAATTAAGTTAGTTAGTAGATAAGTAAGCACACAAACAAAACTTGGTTAACCTTGTCATATGCTTGAGCAAGAAAGTAGTATTTTTTTAGCTTATTCCTAATTTGTAGTCAAAAGAATTAGGACCAATGTTTGTTTATGGTAAGTATTATTGTTTATGGTGTGTGACTGTGTCAGTATACCGTCGCAATTTTATTTTATAAAAATAAACAACAAAATTCATAGCTCACTATAATGAAAGAACATTCGATCCGCCATACAATTCCGGAATCCTTATGACATCGACCTGCTCCTACGCACCTGACTAATAGCTTAGTGATCACACTATAATGGCGGGACAAGTGCCGTATTTGGGCCGCAGTTATTATGTAAAGCCGTTTTATACATATCGGAAATTACTTGATTGCTTAAGACGGCGGTTTTTTTATGTGAATGGATTCGGTTTGTGCAATCTTATTGATTAAGATCAATTATAGGTTTCGGTCACTGTTTGTTTTAATAGTTACTTATAGATAACTGTATCTTAGGGAGCACTAGGAATAGGCAGGTACTTATAATTGGATTTCGGTGGGTATATTCGATCTCAAGAGGTCTGGGAATCTTTCGAAGATGGGAGGAAATCTTATACTTTAACAAACAAAAGGTGCATTCGATCTCACGAGTCACGACTCTACCGCTGTACCATCACGAGACTTCGGCTTATTTTCTAGTAAGAAACTGTCTTTGGTGGGACACTTATTTCTACAAAGGTATTAAGATGCACTGCCTCTGCTAAGGGTGAGTCACATAGTCGTTTTATAACCCGTGTGGCTGTCGTCGTTAAG
Source organism: Notodonta ziczac (assembly GCA_918843915.1). Classification (NCBI taxonomy): domain Eukaryota; kingdom Metazoa; phylum Arthropoda; class Insecta; order Lepidoptera; family Notodontidae; genus Notodonta; species Notodonta ziczac. Next base: position 12,848,061 of record OU974039.1, on the reverse strand, counting down.
AATCTTGTCACTGCCATTCATATTTATGAAATCTGTCATGTGAGTGTGACGACATTCGTTTTATGCCATAGAAAATTTTTCGTGCTCTGTACGTAGATTCTGAAAATACTGTCATTTACAAGCGACGACTGCGACAGTTCAGTCGTGTCGTACGCTCAAAACAATCGTATAACAGTACCTGCGACAACGGTACCGCAGCCGTGCCGGGTCTGCTATCGCGCCGCCGTAATAATATATAATTGGTATGGCGCCTTAGTGCGCTATGCGGAGCCCTTGAGAATTGGACGCGTGAAAGTATCAAAGAGTTGGCGGCTATGATGGGAAGACCATCCTTTGAATTGAGCTCCTTCCAATTATACAGAAGTTCAAAACTACCCGGCTGTAACTGGTTTCCTTTCCATTAATCAAGATGCAAACTGAAAATAAAATTGTGCGGTCAAGACCCTTCCCGTCAGAAACAAAGGTCAAAGTGTTTTAAATGCATAAAAGTTTAGGTTTTTAGATGTCTCACTATCCAGTCACCTGAATACCACACTTACGCCATCTAGTTGATTTTTGAGAGAACTTTTTCATAGTGGACGTTACAAAGTTACTAACAGATGCATGGAGGGGGCATAACGCTTTTCAAGCGTTACGATTTCTGCCATTTAACTCCTACAGCAAGCCGCGTAAAGGAACATCGTTCCAAATAGATATAATATGACAGAAAATTATTTTTGTATTATCTAGTATTCTTCTTAATAGCACCACAGCAGACAACAAAAACATTGATTTACATAATTAAAAAGCTGTAACTGTTATAACGTTATGAAACGTTTCCCATGACACATAATGTACAATGGAAATGCTCTTTACTTTCCATAAGCGCATTGTTACAGTTTTTTGTAAGGACAGAAAGCAGTAAGTATATGCCTTTCACCTGAATTTGAATTGAAGATGCTGTAGGTATAAATGAAGTAAAGTCTATCAACATTTTTTAGACGATTGGTGGACTATTTATACGACAACAACCTCTTTCAGATAACCGTGAATTTATTTTTGTAACTGGACCACGAACTTCATTTATAGGTACCTACTTTAATAAGACATACGAGTATCTAAGTCTTTTTGTGGACATAAAGACGAGTCAGTGAGATGGTCAATGGTGAGACTGTGTCCCACATACTTCTAGTGGCCATGCCTAAATACCCCTGCCTGCTGTCCATGTCCCTACCTGGACATCTTCTGGACATCTCCTGGACACCCTGGCAGAAAGGGACAAACTCCCGCCAGTATCCTCTCACTCAGCTGCAGCAAATAGATCCCTCTATCTAGAATACTGCTTTATGCCTTTAACAAACAAGCCGATATACCTACAGCGGTGAGGTCAATAAACTTAAGTTCACAGAAAAATATCTAGAAGAAGAAACAAGAATGGAGCAGAACCGAATCTTACAATAGGTATTATTATTAAGACTTTTTGAGATAAGAAATGTTTCGCAATACTGTTTTTACCTGTGGCTAAAAATATGGCCAAGAGCCAAAACACCTTTTTACCCGTCTCGACCTAATCTCTAAATAATGATGGGCTATACTTATCCTTATTTGAAAATTGGGACTTCTCTGAGGTCATCCTCGAATTTAGATTCTAAATTCAATCGATGACATCAGATCGAGTCTGCGGCTAAGTTGGTTCTTAGCAGAAAAAGAGAGGCAGAAATTATTTGATCTATAACTTACGCAGTAATTTGAAGTGAAAAGTGAAAATTTGAGTGGACGGGTGAACTGATTTTAATACAATTTCTTTAGTTTGAAAGCTGTAGATTCAATTAAATGCAGATTTTAACAGCTCATTTGCACTGACCAAATTTAATTATGTTTTCTTTATTTTAGACGGCACAAAACAGTGAAAGTAACATAAATCGGTGTGATTTAATTAATTTATTTAGTGCAAACGAGGCGTAAGACAAACGCGTTATAAGTTCAATGTTATTGCATTATATTTTATTACTAATTTAACAAATTTAATATGTAAATGATGATGTTTGAATGTTATTAGGTCACGCCCTCAAATCAAGTCCTATGTAAGTACTTCAAAGTCAATAAACAAAGTAAATAAGTCTTGCATACAAACATATGCATCTTTAAACTTTACATAATGTTGTTGTTAAACAAAGTAACTATCCAAGGCCACACCACTTTCCATTTCAAGCCTAATTTGCATATTTTTTAAAACCGAACCACCAATATTACGATAATATCAATATGGGCGTATTACATTGCGTTTTTATCATTATTTTCTCGATCGCCTCGTTAGTCTAGACTTCTAGGATTTGGAAATACGCAACTGGCTGCGGAAGCTGCTGATTGCGAAGTCCTGATTTAAGATCGCTTCCTCAATTTTCTTCAAAAAAATGAAAAATTTTTATAGTAATTGATTTTGAATGTCCCTAGCAAAAGGTAGGTACTTGATAATAATATACATCATACACATGTGGGATTTATAACCTTTTAAAATATGTCGTGGAACCAGTCAAGTGCATCTCTGTTTACCTCTTTACGGCTCTTGGCTTTATGGTTTTTTTATTTTTTCATTAATAGGTCACGATCTGTTATTAATGTGGTTATTATTCAACGAGCAATGGTTATCAAAGTTGCGTACTTCTCGCTGGCCTCTGATTGGCTCAGGCAGTAATGGCGGGTTCACATGTTCGGTGCAGAACCGGCTGGTAATGTCAAAGGAGTCACATTGCCGGGACGTCTGGGAACGTGTTTCGTACAAAAAGTCAAGTCTTTAAGTTAACAATCGTGTAGGGGAACCATGCGAGCAGAATTTATTGGGAAAGTCCCTAACCTCTAAAGTTTATGGTTATAAGGTTTTATTTGAATAATAAGCGATATTTTGCATGGCGCCTTGTAAATTAAATGAAAAAGATGATATACCTATCTTACACAAAACAATGATCTCTTATTTAAAAAATCGATCTCAAGTCTGAGAGCGATCTTGAGTACCCATTTGACGAGACATTTTGTAACAATGTTACATTAGAATGACATTTTCAAGATCGATCTCAGACTTAATGTTTTTCTTGACTCTTTTATACGGATTAGAACGCGGCCTGAACTGAGAAGACTCCTTGGAGATTCATATATAGAGTTAATACAACTGTATTCCATGTTCTACCAAGAGGTTTGAGTTTACCATAGTTAAGCTTAACTAGGCCACCGCGCGTAATCCAACAACTTGTCCAAAGGGCACAGATATCGTATTTTAAAGTCTGTGCAAATATCAAACACTAGTGGTGACCTTATTCGTAAATTTCATGTGAGCACAGTAAACAGATATGTTGGATAAAGTTTAGAGGTTCCAAATGAACAAATAAAAAAATCGACATTTTTTTTTTTAAATTCCATTCTTGTATTAAATTTGTTTTTTCTTTATTTCCAGAATATCGAACGCGAGTCTTCAATGCCGCCCTTACTAAGGGCTCGTTGCAGAGACGTCGAATAATCGAGGTAATCTTGACGTTAGATTATACAAGATTGTCTGTGCACAATTGAGATTAAAATTACTTATAACCATTACATATAAATTTAACAAATTTAAATTCTAATAAATATTTCTAAACTGATAAACAATACTTATGCGTCTCTATTGCTCTCAATAAAACTGTAGGGGTTCCGTAGATCGTCATCGCGGGCTGTTATAAAACAATTTTATTACGCTCTAGCTAATCCCTGTGGCGTCGTTTGCGAGAGTCTTTTTAGTCATCCTCTTTACAACTTTAATAAATTCTTACCTACTTATTATATATTTTACTGCATAATTGTACCTATATATATTTCTGTCCTGTTCTTATATCAGCTAATAATTTGAATATCAAATTATAATGTGACAATTCTTATTTTAGTGTTCTGATAAGTAAAGTGGTTTGTAGATACAACAAAATTTGAAGAAATAGAGAAAAATGTGAGAAAAAATAAGAAGTAAGTACCTATTTGGTATTTGGAATTTTTTAATTGGCTGAAACCATGAAGTTTTATAGAAATCATAAAGATACTTAATATAAATAATATACTCTATCTTAAGATTTTAAGGTTCAAAACGTTTCATAAAAACCGTTTTAATAAGCAACAAAAAGGAACATAGGTACGTTGTCCAGAGACAATACAGAATAAGCGGCCGTGTTGCTTGTCTATGGATAAAGATTTATGGCGGGAGTGCGGCTGTAATTTCGCAATCTTTATAATTTTCCGTTTGGCATGTTTTTTTATGCTTTGCAAGGCAGATTATATTTTAGGTGCCTACCTACGCATAAAATACCAACCTACCTAATTGATAAGAAATGTTGATAGAATAGAACATAATGAAATAGGTACCGAACTTCGGGTACCGAAGGTAAAGCTTAAAAAAAATAGTTTCAAACTAACTAGGCTTACATTACATACCTACATCATTAATAATGACTTGTAGTAGAAATCTAGGTGCCAAACTAAAACGGATGTCATCGCAAAAAGTGACATTTCATATGCGCAGGCACCAATTGCATGTTATTAGAGTTTTTACTCGCGATCCGGCACGCTTGCGCGTACGCAGAAAGTGTTTTATAAATGTATGAAGAATTATGGAAATATTGTTGGAATGTCCGCCATAAAGCGCAGCGAGGACTTGATTGTGGATTTATGAATATATTCTGTAGTTAGTTTAGAAAGGTAAATTAAAATAATTGCTATAATTATCTATAACTACTTTTGTTGCGGCAATAGCCTTGCGGCAATATGGCCGCCCTTGTAACTACGACGTTTCGGATTCAATCCCCATCCTGGCCATTTATATATATATAGGCCTAAACTATTGACGTAAGCTAACATCTAGCACAAGCGTTTAGCTTAGTTAGAGAGGCTAACAGTACCTAATACTAATAATGCGATAACATCACATCGCCTCTTAAAAAAACATTTAAAAAACAAATAAACCCGACTTCCTTAAAAGTGAACTTTAAGTAAAAACTGAAGAGGAAAAACCAGTCATGTAGTCTACTTATTTACTTATATTCCTGTGTCCCCTAGGTGGGGCAGAGGACTTCCACAATACGCCGCCATCCCGTTCGGTCTTGAGCTTCCCGCTTTAATTCATGTAGTCTAAAACCCATATTAATAAGTCGATCTCAAGTCTGAGACTGATCTTGAAAATGTCATACTTATGTAACACCAGTACTAAATCACTTTTCAAAGGCATACGTGAGATCACTCTCAGACTTAAGATTGATTTTATGATACGGGCCGAAAAGAAATAATAAATTCTAATGCGGATCTTAACGATTTTAACAGTCAGGACTACTCAGAACGTATTCATGGGAAGATTTGAGCTGGCCTAGACTTTGAATGGGTCCTGTCAGTCGAGTAAATATAATTTCCAGTAAGATTGACGTCCTGTTTGTGGCACCATAGCTTCAGAATGAATGGTTCGATTTTACAGCGGTTTGGTCAATATAATCTGTTTTATCGTTTTCAAGATAGACGCTTTGGGCGGTATTTACATTTATTTATTTACTAGCTGAGCCCGCGACTTCGTCCGCGTGGAATTTAACTTAACCGCTCCCGCTCCCGCTTTCGGAGCCCGCGCGACAGCACCCATTTGTTTTTTTTTTTTCTAAAATTAAAGTAGCATAAGTTACGCCTTATAACATCAGCTATCTGCCAGTGAAAGTCCCGTCAAAATCGGTCCAGCCGTTTCGGAGATTACCCGGAACAAACATACAGACAGACAAAAAATAATTAAATCGCGTTTTTGCTATAGGTGTCGTATGTACTTTCATATGCATTTAGTGAAAAGGTGTTATTTTGATATTACAAACATACATTCCAATTTTATTTATTTGTATATAGATATTCTTGAAAAATTGCATATCTCTTATATTAAAAACTTCACACGTATCTACTTAACCTAAATAAGAAACACATCAATAAGTGTGTCTGCAGGTGGTTGGCGATCCCAGAATGCGCCCGCGCCGACACGTCGTCCCTGCGATCGTAAAGTTGCGTTTTGTTGTGAATGTGTTCGCGCTACGTTCGTGACTTCCTCGGGCTGCAATTAACACTGCACAATATTATTTTTATTAGTGTTCAGGGTTGCTTCAATGAACATAGTAGAGTCGATTTTAATATATGCAGAGCGGTGGAAGAGCCACGCTATAACAAGTTGACAATAGAGATCGTATACGGGCTGATTCGACTGGTGTAGTACCACACTGTCACAAAAGGACGGCGTAAATAGCTAATAGCATTTCGTAAGATAAATGATAGAGCCGGAAGGTCAACCAGCGCTCCCTTTTCCTCCCTCTACCCCACTACCATTTTCTGGTCGGCATCGTGCGAGCAATGCCTTTAGTATTGCAACCATCTATAGGCTACGGTGACTGGAAGGACACTTGTTTACCGATGTTTTTCGATACAAAATACAATTTAGTAAATAACGGCCATTACTGGCAGTTAGTTTGATTGTGTACTATTATTGTAATCGAAAACAAACAAACAAAACATTAATAAATAAACTACTAAATATTTATTTATTTTTATCCTGGCAACCCTACCTAACTGTCAAAAGCAAAGTCACGCGGCGCGCACGCTGTATCAAAGCGTATTATTACAGGCATACGATGTGTTGTTACAGAATTACACAGTATTACACGAGTGACACGTTGCTACGTCACATTATCGCGTGTAACGCGCGATTACCGTCACTGGAGGGAGGGAAATAAGACGATTGACGTTTGATCTCCATATGGAGAAGCGGCATCTTAATCACGGAATGACGGCATGATGTCTAAATTTAAATAAGGTCCAAGAAAATGTAACCGTGAGTTCGCACTGGACGAAACATGTACACGAAACATGTTGTTGTCCCTATTTTTTGTTGCCATAAAATAGAGACGACAATATGTTTCGTGAACATGTTTCGTCCAGTCCGAACTACCGGTAAGGCTGTAAATTAACCCTGGGGCTCAAGTCTGTTAATCGCTCGATTTGCACTAGACTCGCAATAGGTCCGTTTTGAGAGTTTTCCGTAGTCCACTAGGACTACTAACCGATTTATAGAAATCAGTCGGTAGAGTCCACTAGCCACTAGCCAATTTCTACACGATTATCACTTGCTTACGGTGAAGGAAAACGTCGTGATAAAACCTGTATGTCTTAGAGAATCTAACCAATTTTCGAAAGACATGTGAAATCCGTCAACCCTCATTGGGTTGACGAATTACGGCCCAGTATGATGAATTACGGCCTGAATCCCCCTCGTAGTGAGGGGAGGCCCGTGCCCAGGAGTGGGACGTCAAAAAGGGCAACTTTTTATTATTATGAGGGTCCACTAGCCACTCTAACGGCCGATTTCTAGAAATCTGACGGTAGAGGCCATTAGCCACGAGCCCCTCTACCAACCGATTTCCAGAAATCTGTTGGTAGAGCCCACTACTCACTAGCCAATCTACCGATCGATTACTAGAAATCAGTCGGTAGAGTCACACTTGAACTAGAAAAAGCCAGCTCTCTTTTCGACACACTCTCTGTATTGAAATAAGGATAAATATTACATATACGTTTATATTAGAGATCATGTATATACGAAAACCTCTAAACTGGTGGATGACATAACTCGGTATCGGCGCCCGCGCACGGGGCGTGGCGTCGTCAGCTCCGGTGACGCCGCGTTTGCATAATAAACGATGTGATGTCTCGACTGTTATTAAACTTTAAAAAAGTTTATTGATTTGATTTCGAAGTAGATCTCAGACCGAAGAGCCATGAGTGTCGCCAGAGGATGCTAGTAGTGAAGACTGTGCAAGTGAAGTACTCAAGGGAGGCTTATTCTGCTGGACAAGCTTTAGACATGAAATCCTACGGCTAATGTAAAAATAGGGTATTTCACTGGGTTTCAGATAGTTTACAAAGGAGCCCTTAGGTATAATCCTACTAATATTATAAATGTGAAAGTTTGTGAGTGTGGATGTATGTTTGTTACTCCTTCACGCAAAAACTACTGAACGGATTTGGATGAAATTTGGAACACAGATAGTTTATTACCGGGATTAACATATAGGATACTTTTTATCCCGATAATCCCGAAATTTTTGTTACGTTAAATACTACGCGGACGAAGTCGGGGGGCACAGCTAGTATCTATTAAAACAACAATGGAACGATGCAAATAGTCCATCTATGTATATAAAAATCTCGTGTCACGGTTTTTGTGGTTTCACTCTTCGAAACGACTCAATTTATGTATATTCGGTAGGTATGAAAAAAGGTCGTAAAGTATATTTCATACGTAGAAGTAATCTATATGGCAGAACGAACAAGGTTTGCCGGATTTGCTAGTAATTTATAGAAGTCTCGCAAAATATTTTTTTTGTAGTTCCCAGTGTTTCTCAGAGGCAGATTCTCCCACATCTTATATCCGTTGTAACATTGCCTCGGGTCTCGAATGAGCGTTGTAGTTGAGACAACAATTAGCCATGGCCGCTCCGAGTTTGTTGCACCTATTCGTATCTTTTAGTAAAGTTTTTAGGGTTCCTTGAGCTTCAATGAAACGGGGACCCATCAATTAGAAAAAAAGCCACCAAAAGCGTCTCATGCAAATATTTCACTGTTTTTGTCCATGCCGTTTTTATTTGGGTAATTTTAATACCTTGAGCTAACATTCTAATAAGTTATAACTTCCAATCTGCATTTTGACATTGTGACCAAAGCAGCACGTAAATAAATTTTATAGAAAGTAAATATCGATGTATAGTGGCATTACAAATTATGTTTGTTCTGAAGAATGCTTTGTAAACCCTTTTAATTATTATGTTAAGTCACATTTTTTGAGGAGTAGTATTAGGTACCTAGAATTAGTCTGAACAAATTTGTCAGAATGAATGTGAGGAACCCTCATTTCAGAAAGCATTTTACTCTTTGCGGTTTTTTATAACCAAACCGGTTAGAATCAATATTTGCGTTCAATTTATTGACTCTATATTCTTGAGCGGAAGAACGAAAAAAACTGGTAAAACTGTAAAGTTATTTACTTACGAATAACATCCATGCAAGTCTGATATGCGCAAGCGCATGTGAACCCGTTGATGTCTTTTGTTTGGAATACGTCGTCTTAGCAAAAAATAATAGGGACCTAGTAATTTGATTATTAGATAAGGCAGCGTTTTTTATAGATAATAAACTGAATTGATCGTCATTTTATTTATTTGACCTTTGATAGTGGTAATGCTAACACTAAAAGGTGCAAAAATCGATTATCCTTCATATTTGTACTCTGTAGGTAGGTACTTCTAGTATCGTAGGTTATTATTTTATCTTAAAAAACGTAGAGGTACGACTTCATTATATATTTTATTGTAGGTAGCATGTTTTATACTTGATTTTGAATTTACTAAAAGCCATCAGATTTATTTTTCTACACATAAAGTACTCGGAATGTCTTTACAAAGACACCAACACACGTGTATTGGTCCCGAAGGTCGCCACGCGCAAGGCGACGCGTGCGCAGCCAAGCCTGCGCCAACACAGCTCATTACAAATCTTTAATTATTTTATCATTGACGTTCTTATTGCTATCACAAAGCCAGGTATTGTTTGAATGCTTCCTCATTTTAAATTAATGGACTTACTCCGAGAAGGATTCGGCTCGTACAATAAATCATGATCGATGAAAAGGTAACATACCTTGGAATTGTGGTTTTGTGGTTTTTGTGAATTTTCTGGTGCCCTCGACTTTTCCCCGTCTACAACAAGGCACTACCAATACTGGAATACATAAACAGAAAGTTACCGATCAATCAAAGAATGAAACGAGAAGCAAGATTATCATAAGTAAATTAGAATACAGACAAAGGTACGCAGTTACCTTATGGGTACGCAGTAACTGTAATTAGTTGTGCGAGATGACAGTAAATTACATGCATACTGCATAGATTAGAGAAAAATACTGTGTAGCCTTATATGACACACAATACAGCTGTGAAGCTTACATCATTAATTGCAAGATTTGATTTCGATGAAGATTCATTCGCAAACATCGTAGATATAGAAATCAAAGTGAACCCGCGTCCAAGGAGGGCTTGGGACATATACATTATTAGTGTAACACTACACTAACTAACTAACCTAAGTACCAAGACCAGGCGTACCCAGTAGGGGCGAGATAAATAAATTGTAATAATAGGTATTTCGCCTGCAAAATTCCTGTCCGAATATTCGTTAGATCCCAAAGCTTAACGAATTTTTCAAGACTAATCCATAAAAAATAAAGAAACCGAATGATTTTTGTAATTCCAAGTATCCTTTTAGTATTTTTTACTAATCTTTTAGTAATTACAGCAAATAATATACCTATGAATACTAGGTATGACATAAATCTTGGCTATAATAACAAAACCTTTGGTACAAATACTAAAAACAATATAAGGCATTTTATATAATAATTTAAGTAATATATTTTTTCTCAGAGTAGAGAATTGGAAATGCACCTTGCTTATGTACCGAATACAAAATGCATCCTGTTGGTTCAATTCTAAAGGAATATTTAAAAGACAATAGCCATTGCCACGTAGAGACGCGTCATCGCAGTTTATATCCATCCCTTAGCTACTCGACAGTCAAGACACGTGCCAGCTACTGGCGACTCACTCGCCCAGCCCAGCGAGTTAACAAAGCCATCCACTTTGGAATAAAACAAGTTCCATATGACAAAAGTAAGTACAGAATTTTCAAATGCAAGTGTATTTTGGCTTGTATGTCTTAGCCTTGTTATCGGCTCGTTCAAACTCTGGATGGATGACCACATTATAGTTGGACGAGTCTTCTGCCCAACCGTCCAAAACAATGATTGTAGTATACGAGGTCTGCTAGTTTCAACTTTGGCCACGTGAACAAAAATTATTGGCTATAGAGGAAGAAAATATTTTTTGTTCAAGTTAGAGTCGTTGTAAACATTTTGACAGCAACGGAAACGAGATGCACAGAACATCTTTTGACTTGTCCAGCGTATCAGTTTCTTTGTTTCCAATCAAAATTTTGTTACAATGATTGTGGCAGGTTATTTGCAATAACAAAAAATAAGATGTGTCTAACGTCGAATGCACTGTTCGAAAACCATTCGAAAAATGGTTGACTTTAGTTTAATTGATATTTGTGTACTCTTGCTGTCCCTTACGGGTGTTAGCGTAACTGAACTTCTGATAGATTGGCATTCTTTTTCTAAGATTGTGGCACTGTGCTCTTTTAAATTTAACCTCGCCTCATTCCAAGAATGCAATATTTAAGTTGCTTTTGCCTTGTTATTATTAAAAATAACTTTAACCGGCCAAGGTCATCTGATCCGTAGGCCATAAATATGTAAGTAAATAAAACATCCGTCGGCGGAAATTACTCATTAGGGTGACGTCAGCAACGTCGGCCAACAATGGGACGACTATTCTTAGAAGTATATAATTTATAAGCATGTAAGATGGAAGCATTTATTTAAGCGAAGCTTCTATACGGACGTTCGGAGCGCTCGCCGCGCGGCGACTCTATCGGTGCGAAGCGTCAGTAGCGTTACACGAGGTATACAGAGTGGAACCTGCGGCCCTCTACGCTTTACACGATAAACCTTCGCTTCCTTCGGGCGTCCCTAGACGGCAATGTTCTTACAATCACTAAGAACAGTCTTATTACAATCAATGAGACCAATAAAAGCAACAAAAATACAAACGAATTACAAATAGAAACTGATAAGGCATCTATCGTATTGGTATTGCAAGCATCTATAGGCTACGTTAACTGTTTAATATCAGGCGGGTCGTACTATTGGTTGCCAACTTTGTCATATTAAAAAAAAGTGGGAACTAACAGTTGCGGACTCAGGAATATTGCGACTTATCCCAATTATACTTCACTAAAACAGTTTCTTCTTGTTGTCGACACATAATGCCTCGTTCCGCTATATGAGCTCATACTTGTTTGGAGATGATAACCATCTTTATTGTGGACGTATTTTTGTGAGTTTAATACAAGAATCTGTGACTGTGACGTGGTCTGTCTGAGTTGCATTCACTCCCTATTTATTGTAACTTATTGAAACCAGAGGTGTTATAAGATTGACGCCTTTTGTCTGTGTGTCGCTAGCTCCAGAACGCATAAACAAATTGACATTATTTGACAGCTCGCATCAGTAGAATGGTTCATTTGTCTTAAGTGGAAGGTTGCGGGTTAAGAACAGCATAAACAACATATTTATAGCTTAACATTTAAAACTGAATGTGATGTGGATTTTAAAATCCGGTTTTACATTTTCGCGGTACAAACCAGATGAACTTGTCTACTGAGGACTGTTTTTTTTCAATGTATCTATCTTATTCGGACTATTTTTTGCCACCACACAACATTTTTATTATTTCTGTAAACTTGAGATGTGAGAATTTTATGTATTTTGAGAATGGCTTGCAAACAGGTAATGTAAATAGCCGCCTTTGTTTGCCCCAAAAGGGTCACAGCATACACGTTTTATAAATGATGAAAATATTGAGCAAACATTTTTTTTTATTTCTGTTTTTCTTGCAGCGAAAAAGAGACTTAGGTTTAGTTAGATCATTATTATTATAACGCTTCTGCTTCACTTTTTTCGCTTCCCAGGACTCATACAAAAGCACGCGCTCTATGGACTCGCACGTCATTACTGCGTGTCGTCACGCGCTGACATATTGGTTGCGCATGCGCAGCCCTTCCTAGAAACATGCGCGGGCACCGGCGAGCAATGTGCTCGACCACATAGTACTTTGTATAATATAAAAATATGTGCTCGACCAATCATGGTATGCGGTATTGATATAAGTATTAGAAGAAACCGAATATATTTTTTGGAGTCCCCTGAACCTTGATCTCATAAAAACAGAGATTAAAGTACTTTGAACTTGGAGTTATTAACGTAACTTCTTTCTGGTATAAAGAAATCATTACTTGTATACGGACTTTGGTAGTCCATACATTAACCGAAAGACGCCTTTTGATATGAATGAAAGAGCATCAGCGGTTTCCAGTTTTATCCAACACCCTGTAAATATCTGTTATTTACAGGTCACTCCAATAAATCCTTATTACAAATTCAACCTCTCCCACGTCATTCTCATTCAAAAGCACGTGCCCATAAAAGCTAGTCGTAAAAGCATGGTGGTATGGACGCGGCATTTGCATGGGACCACCAGCCGGCATCTTTGACGCTAATTAGAATTTAGCTATTGAAAGACACCACTTGCATTTTACAGGACTATGACAACCATTTGATGACCGTTTGGCGCAGTGGTTCGAGCGTAGGTGGCTCGGCTCGCTGCACATGGTGGTAGTGGGTTCGATTCCCGCCGAGGCAAGTTTCGGTAATGGCCTTTTCGTAATTTGCCCAAGTCTGGGTGTTACTGGAACCGCCCCCAGTCCATTGTACGGTACCCATAGTATAAGCGATGCTTAGTTTGGGACCATGCAGTTGGTGTGTCAGTCTGGCGATATTTATTATTTATTTATGACTATACGGTACCAGTTAAATATTTTAAGAACACATCTTATAGTTTGTAAACTGAGTGGCCCAGAAAACAGCGTGGCTATCTGACTTTACAATCTGACTCCTAGTTTTGATCGCCTGAACGATGGTTTGAACCGTGAGATAACTTGAGGATACTGAGAAATGTATAATGATACTAGATATTGGCCGTACCTTCACAAGAGTAGGGTTTATTGTCTGGATATCGACATCAGTGCCACCTTTCGATTATCGATAGACCCAATCCAGTGTACGGGGTTCGTCAAATTCTTCTCCTTCTAAACGTCTCGACCGATTTTGATGTTTTTTTTGTACTTATGTGTTGTCGCCATCCAGAAAATACGCTAGCGAAGTTGCAGGTATAGCTAGTAGCTAGTTTTGTCTAGGGACGCCCGGAAGAAGCGAAGCTTTATAGTATAAAGCGTAGGGCGCCGCAGCTGCCACTCAATATACGAGTACCTATATATATCGTGTAACGCTACTGACGTTTGACGCTTAGCATGGATAGAGTGGCCGCGCGCCGAGCGCCCCGTACGTCCGTGTAGAAGCTTCGTTTCAATAATTAAATAATAATTAATAATTTTAGCCCTTTTTGTCGTCCCACTCCTGGGCACGGGCCTCCCCTCAACACGAGGGGGATTCAGGCCATAATCCACCACGCTGGCCCAGTGCGGGTTGGCGGATTTCACATGTCTTTCGAAAATTTGTTAGATCTTCTAAGACATGCAGGTTTCATCACGATGTTTTCCTTCACCGTAAGCAAGTGATAATCATATAGAAATTATGATTCGCACATAGATTTAGAAAAATCCAGAGGTTCGAGCCGGGGTTTGAACCCGAGACCTGGTAGCCCGCAAGACGCGTGCTTAACCAATCGGCTATCACTGCTATTCAATAATTAAATAAATAATTAAAAGTATAACGTTTGTTCTAGTGCATATATACAGGTTGAAACAGAAAGGGAATACTTTTTTTTCAAAACTTAACTTTGTAATTCTAAAACTATCAGCTTTGGAGGAAACTTTAAAAATAAAAGGTGTTATAGGAATACAGCTGTTGACATATTGCACAAGTCTACAAAACCTTCAGTACTTCAACTGTCCCTCAAAGCCGATAGTTTGAGATTTACAAAGTTAAGTTGCAAAAAAAATAGTATACCCTTTTTGTTTCACCTAGTAGAATTGCTGATACATATCTCCAGTAAGGCTTATAAGGAGATATTCTCCTTAAGAAATATGACTATCGCTCGTAAAACGATGGTATTTTTTCGGGAACTTAACCGTAAAATGTCGCGATGACAGTTCAGACATGTGAGATTAGACGTGATGTGAATTTTATTAGGCCGAGAAAGCGCAGCGAAAAATGTCTAAAGGTCTTTTGAAACGCGCTGTTACACTTTTTTTAGCCTGTGTCAAGTAAAGTAATATTCAAGTCGTATGGGTGCTGTATATTGAACTTGATACCTAAGACACCTAGGTCAGGGCAAATTACGAGAAGGCAATTGTCGAAATTTGCCCCCATGGAATCCGAACCCGCAACCCGGTGCAGTGAGCGGAACGGCTTACGTTCAAACCAAAGATCTTTTAGAAATTTTCTCTACTACTTAATTTATGGTTCGAATGCGCTAAGCGGTAGTCGGTCTAACGCCCGTATTAACAAATTGATCTCAAGTCTGAGAGCAATCTAGGAAACGACAATTATTGTGTAATCGATCCTATAATGCACACATTCCATCGTGTGATCATGAATCATGTAGCCACGCATTACGATTCCGCGCGAGGTGTCACCACAGACAATGTCGCCGTTCAGACGCGGTTACTCACCTGATGACAGGTCAACTTGTCAACAAGTGAGTTGGATCATTGCTTGCCACTCTTCCTAGTAAATGGTTATGTAGAGCCCGCAATAACAAAACGCCTACCCACACAATAACCGCCGTTATAGACATTTTAATTTGTTTAGACGACCGCGTCGTCTTGGTTCGAGCGTAGGTCGCGGGTTCGATTCGCGTGCGGGCATATTACGCCACTTTATTGGGTCCTATAGGACCTGTTAGTCGCTGGCATCGCGGTTGACTGACAATACGTCAAAATTTACGTATCGCGTATTGGGATCGCCCCCAGTCATTGTACGGTCAATAGTATAGGCGTAACTTTGTTTATGATCATACATTACAAAAATTATTTTTGAAGCGAAGCGTAACGCGTAACGCGTTATTTTTATGTTACACTCTGCCTACCCTGTTTCAAAACCCTATGCACGCCACTTATAATATATCTAATATCTACTGCAAAGCTTCGCTTCTTTCGGGCGTCCCTAGACGGCACTGATTTTTTTTGATTAAAAGTGTTTTTGATAACACTGAGGGTTCTCTTTCACTTGACCCAGGTGGACTGGGTAACAGAACTAAGCAAAGCATGTACTATGGGTACTTTACAATAGACTGGGGGCGATCACAGTGACACCTAAACCAGGGCAAATTACGAAAAGGCCATTTCCGAAATTCGCCCCGGTGGGAATCGAACCCGCAACCACCTGGTGCAGTGAGCCGAGTGGCCTACGCGCGAACCACAGCGCCAAGTTGTACTTTGAGTTATACCAATAAGCAATAGCGCTTACCTGTGACATTATTGAGATCTATTTTCACACACACACGTATCCCGGTTTTCCATGGGTAATCATCTTTTATTTATCATCCAATCAAACTCTACCGTTACCAATTCATAGACGAACTATTTAATAAGAAAACTAACCGTTATCACAACAATACCCCGTTTGAAGTCTGTCAGAGGCGGTCTGGCCCCCGTTAAGAATTAACCCTTTGTATGCAGATGTGATGACAGGGGCACAATGTACCTATTATAGTCTAAACGCCTACTGGTGTTTTGAATTTAGAACTTTTTTGCCTTTGACACATCATTGATTTTTTTAGTGGATGTTTGAATATTTTATTATTCCTCGTGGCATTTGCGGTCAGCATAATGCCAGTCACAAATTTTCATGTCGGCTATCTTTTGTTTTATTTTACAAGAGTAGTGTACCTACCATCACAGTATAAAAAGTCTGAAAAATAAAGTTATGTTTTATCTCCTTGTTACAGCAACAAGTCGACATATCATGAGAGTCGTCATTCCCGCCGATACGTGTTTATCCGCCATCTTGATTGTGTCATAGACAAACTGTGCTGCCCCAGGTACGTGCTGAGAAAAAATAAAAAGATAAAGAGCCTGTCATTGCCATAGTTACACATATAGGTGCTTAATAACAACTAGCTGCGCCCGGTTTCCCCCGCGTGGAAACTTCAAACATAGCCGATGTCATACAGAAATATTGAAGCTTTCTATAATGTAATTTTTTTTGGAACTGGATCAGCATTTCCAGAGATTGTGTTCTACAATCATACTTATAAACAACACACAACTTTACCTCTTGATATCTAGGTTAGGTACTTACTATGGAATTTACTAGCAATGATAGTTATTCCATCATGTAGGTATGTATGGGGATTACGCCTGACTTGTTTCCAAAGACCAGAAAAAAAACCGGAATATTTCAATTATCATTATTAAATAACAACCGAGAGGGTAAAAATATAATTATAATATTCTCCGATTGCAAAACCTGTAACACGATTGCTATCAACATACTCTTTATAAGAAATCCATAATTATTGCTAATAATTAAAATACTGTAAAAATTGAACCTTACGAACTCCATTGAAGGCCAATATTCATAATTCTTCATTTACTTAGATAGATCTCAAGTCTGAGAGCAGTCTTGAGTACGCTTTTGACGTGTAATTTTGTACTGGTATGACATAAGGATGACATTTCCAAGATCGCTCTCAGATCTGAGATCAATTTAGTAATACAGGCCTAAAGAACGAAACATTCTTTATTGAATAGTACTTTTTTATCATCACTAAACGTTTAATCACTAATAATCTAGTGTAAACGGTCGTTAAGTCCCTAATTACCGCGGTAATGTCGCGGCGGCGCGGGCGGCGGTCTGTGGCTGTGCGATTCACCGTTTCTTGCGCTTGCGCACCGATCTGATCTATTGAGTATTTGATGTTCTGTTGGAGGGGCAGCGTGGGAACAAACAGTTGCATAACATTGTCAACTTTATAGTGTTCTTATATTCAGTTCAAATTTGCTTCACTCTCGCATTGTTAGGTTGCGGTGTTCGTCAAATGTAATTCTAAGTTATCTCTTTTGAATTTGCATGGGTATTCTCATGATGTTTGCATATGCAAACATAATTTGGATTTCAAACTTCTATTTAACCTTCCTTCCTACAAACGCAACGTGTAAAATTGGTAAGTATTCATTTTCCATAAACGTTCAGCGCCATCTATCGAAGCTGACGGTAAAGCTAGACACCAACATTGTGCCCATTATTCTTTACACAAGGTAAATTCTTTTACCATAGCCAGTATACATCGAAATAAAAATACAACTTGTGAATTCCATTTAAAATATCTCCTTCTGCTTTGAATTTATAGCGACGTCGGAACAAGTAACAATGCAGGTCTATAGGAGTCTCCCTAAACCAGCCTTTGCTCTTACCCGACAAGCCATTCTAAGGATGAAACCCATGTTTGTACTAGCTACCCCAGCTAAGCGATAATTGTTCTTATTTGTTGTATGATAAAGTTCCCTTTCTTGTAGCATCGTCCTTTCCCTATCTACAATCTGCTTGTTAGTGCGACACTTGAAGTGAATGTTGTTTTTACAAAAATGTATTAAAAGTTCTAGAAAATCGAATTGTAGCGTCAACAATTTCGATATTACAGAACTTACTTCCTTTTTTGTAGAACCACTCAAGCAAATTTTGTTGAGACATGTAGGTTTTTAAAATATTGTGTTTCCTTACTAAAAAGTTCTTCTAAGGCACTTAGCATCCAAATAAAAACGGTTTTACATTTTACTTGTCAAATTTGACATAACTTGTGTTTAACACGTGTTTCACTTTTTGTATTAATACGGTAGGTATTTAGTATGGCAGTCACGTTTGCTTATAAATTTGATATTTTGATGTATGCATAAGAAACCAGTAATTGATATTTATTAAAGTAAAAAATTGAAGGTTTCACTTTCGAAGTTTTATCAATTACGACGAGAATAATTGGATAATAACGCGTCCTGAATTATTGGGAAATTTAAGACGCGGCAGCGCGTCCACCAAGTTGTGTCATGTTTTTTCTTTATTTCTTAGTAATGATTAAAGTGCTCGAAATGTGGATAACAGAGGAAGATATAATTTGTCTTACAGAACACACTAATCATTGACTCTGGTTTTAATTTGACCATGCTTTCAAATTACCTGCTTCAGACGTTTCGGGAATGTATCTATCCCCAAGCGGTCATTCACACGGTTAACCCGGCACCGATACTTACGTTACATTTAAGTTTTTTTTACCACTTAGCAATGGATGGTTGATATGGGTTTCAAAACGATTCTTGTGCCAATCATAAAAAAAAACAAATTATTTACATTGATTAAGATTCCATTTAGGGCGGTTTCAGACTAGCGTTTTTTTAAGCTTATAAGTTCGTATCGACTAACGCTCTTAAACGCGCGCCACTGAACGCTCGTGTACAAGTTGCGCGTGTGGCGAAAAGCGCGCCTATACCTGCCTACACGCGCTTCAGAAACGAGCTTATACGCGCCGAAACAACGCCAATCTGAAACCGCCCTTAGGCATCCAATTTTATTGTCCAGCCTTCAATGATCTTTAGTTTATGCTGATCACTTTTTATTTCAATAACCGAGAGCCAGCATTTCATTTCATTGTCATTCCATTTTGGGATCAGCTAACGAACTGGAATAACCTGGTCCTCGGGTCCCGTCGACCTTGGAACCCTGATATAGCTTGTGACGATGCCCCTTAAATGAGGACATTGATTTATGTTCATGAGACTTTAACAGAATATAAAATGGTCCATTATCCGTGCATGCAACTGGTATAGGCATTTTTAAGCAGGTCTTGTGGGAAAAATAGAGATCGGATCTTAAAAAAAAAATCCAATGTTATCCTACTAATATTATAAATGCGAAAGTTTGTGAGTGTGGATGTATGTTTGTTACTCCTTCACGCAAAAAACTACTGAACGGATTTGGATGAAATTTGGAACACAGATAGTTTATAACCGGGATTAACATATAGGATACTTTTTATCCAGATAATCCCGAAATTTTTGTTAAGTTAAATACTACGCGGACGAAGTCGTGGGCAGCAACTAGTTTTTAATAAAGTCGGCAAACAAGCTTACGGCCCGCCTGATGTTAAGCAGTTACCGTAGCCTATAGATGCTTGGAATACCAATGGCATTGTTCGCACGTTATCAACTTCAAGTGTAGTGTCGTAGAGAGAAGGGTATGGAGGCGTTAGGCTTCCGGCTCAACGCAACTATAATAGTACATTGTTACACGAGTGGTGAAAGTGACCTATTTAGTCCCGAGACGGGGTTTGGCGCCCGAGCGTAGCGAGGGCGCTAATAGTTCGAGGGACAAAATAAGTCTTTCACCCGAGGTAAACACTGTGCTTTTCATTACGAATACAAGGAAAGTAAAAATAAATACAGGAATTGGCTAAAGAAATAATACAAGGAAGTATGAACAATACTCTACAACTCGAAAAAAAAGATTGGATTGCCGCCTATTTTGTTTTTTTTTCGTTGGCCGGCCAACTTCATTATTTAGCCATTATTTTTCATTTTCATCTTTAAATATTTTGCCCAAATCTATGTTATTTTAAAGAAATTGTTGAAACTAAATTATATTTAAGTCATTTAAAAATATATATTCTTTAATTAATACTTAACTTTATGTTATTTAAATTTTACATCGTGCTGTAATTGAGTGACTGTAGAAAAAGTTTGAACATGGTTCCATAGAAATGTGAAAATGGAACTAGTTTTTTTTTTATAATTTGATAGATGTCAGTTGAAAGCGATCCTCCCGGGCCGTAAAAGTATTACTTTCAACCCGCTCCTCAGGCAATTTCAGACCTACTTTCAGAGTATGAGTAATGAAAAATCTATTTTACGCCGACTTCCTGTGAGGTACTGCCCCGGTCTTCCTAGCCTGTATCTCAGCTGTAGTCTATCTCTACCACCGTCCAAAAGATTTCATAAGTTGTTAATAATTTGCAGTCGACTGCAATACGTACCTGGTTTGATCATTGATAGGAGTTACAAATTTATCAGTATTACGATATCTACGTGTTGCGTAATGAATGTCGGTCTGAAGTGTCGGTGTGGAAACCGGATTGGTGAATGGGATACGGATGATAAAAAGCATAATTATTGGTTATGGCGGTGGTAGTAAGCTTATGGCGCCGGAGACAGACATGGGCTGAAACAATAGAAGAAGAAGATAAAAAAAAAAAACTCTTAAGTCTGTGCCTGTATGTATCATTAGTGTCGTTTTGGTGCTAGGTAGGTTGAAAAAAAGTGTAAAAAAGCTATCTCAGGTCTGAGACCGCTCTTGGAAATGTCATTCCATGTCATATCAGTACAAAATGGCATGGCAAAAGCGTACTTAAAATTGCTCTCAGACTTTAGATAGAATTATTAATACGGGCCGAAGTTATGTAATCCTGGTACTTGCCTACCTGGTACACACCAACTGTATGGTCCAAAACTAAGCAACGCTTGTACTATGGGTACCGTACAATTGCCTGGGGACGATCCCAGTGACACCCAGACATGGGCAAGTTACGAAAAGGCCATTATCAAAATTTGCCTTGACGGGCATCGAACCCGCTACCACCCAGTGCAGTGAGCCGAGCGGCCAACGCTCAAGTCACTTCCAAAGTTGGAAGCGTCATTTTAAAGCTGCTTATTAGTTAGCGGAGTAACTTAGTCGTCATTTAAATTGCATTTTCAAGACATTGTGCATACTAACTTCCTAACTTCATTGTTCTTAATGGTTCTTGGTCCTTAACTCTCTATAGATTGGGTTCGATTCTGTTCGCCCCATCTAATATTGAATACATCGACAAATGGACCACGTTGCATTACATACTAGACCAATATTACGCCGAGCGGTACAGTACGCAGGTATACTATAAGCAGCGTGCATAATTGGCGTCCGAATGTGGGGCGGCGCGCGCAAGGCCGGCCTGCGTTTGCGCAGATGGCGGACCGAGTTGGTAGGGTTGCCAACAGCATACAATTTCCAATACGGGGGGGTGATTGAAAGCGATTTTGTGATTGTACAAAAAAATCCTTGTTTGCTGTTTAAGCTGCCATTTAAAAAAGGCACCATGCATTGCCTTTTTTTAATAAGCAGCTCATACGAAAAAATCTCATTAAGGTGGCGTTATTTGTTTGTGACCAGGCTACGATGTCAAATTACAGAATCCGACAAAGCAAATTTATAACACCCTTGCGTCGGGTCTAAATGTATAATTAATCAGGAACTCGCTGACTGCGAAATCAATAATACAAGTGATACAACAAAGGTAGTTTTCTACCGGTGACAACCCTAGTCACACCAACTAGCAGTTGTGTAAATGCAATAGTTTCGGTTAGTCCGCATGTAACTATGAGTAAATATTGTTTTAGAAAAATATAGTTGGTTATTGTTGACTGGTATGCATTTACTCAATAATGTTAGTACACGTTTTGAGAGCTTAAAAGTGGAATTTAAGAATGAGGTAAGTGCGCCAAGTCGCTATGTAAGTAGGAAAACATACCGTGCTTACTGAAACCGACTTTATTTACAATGTTGAGTTAAAGTGTTAAGGTAGTTTTCGGCTTTCGCTCTCACCTAAATGAGTTTATAGAAAACTAGCTGAGCCCGCGACTTCGTCCGCGTGGATTTTAACTTAACAAAAAAGCCCGCTCCCGCGCCACAGGACCCATTTTTTTCAAATTTAGTTTTTCTAAAATATAAGTAGCCTAAGTTGCTCCTTAAAACATCAGCTATCTGCCAGTGAAAGTCCCGTCAAAATCGGTCCAGCCGTTTCGGAGATTACCCGGAACAAACACACAGACAGACAGACCAAAAAAAAATGCGTTTTTGCTATAGGTGTCGTATGTACTTTCATATGCATTTAGTGAAAATGTGTTATTTTGATATTACAAACAGACACTCCAATTTTATTTATTTGTATGTATGTATACAAGGTGAAATATAAAGGGTATACTATTTTTTTCAAAACTTAACTTTGTAATTCTAAAACCATCAGCTTTGGAGGGAACTTGAAACACAAAAGGTGTTATAGGAATACAGCTGTTGACCGATTTCAAAAGTCTACAAAACCTTTAGTACTTCAACTGTCCCACAAAGCCGATAGTTTGAGATTTACAAAGTTAAGTTGCAAAAAAAAAGTATACCCTTTTTGTTTCACCTAGTAGATGTACTTAATATATTATGTCTATAGAATAATTTATCCGACAAAACGTCTTACATCAACCTTGACTGACATGTTTTAACACATGTAAATCTTTACATAAGACATCAATAGGGCATCGAGACGCGGAAAGTGAAAGTTGTTGCGGCCAAAATAAGAATGGGAGGCCGCCAGGTCTTACGTCATATGTCAGGTGCTTTATCTCCAAACCCTTTTTGTATCTTACTGTGAGATGTTAGAGATGGTTTTTGATTGATTTTTGGTGACATACTTGATATGGGATATTTTTTTATTCGATTTGGGGATGTTTTGCAATACTTTCAATTTAATTTGTTAAATACTTATTTCGGGCCCAAAACTTACTGTTTCCTTTATATTCTTGAGGAAATGTTGTCTTAGAAGTGTATTTAGGTTCTTCGGATATAAGTAGGTAGGTAAGTAGCTGTCTAACAAAACATTGCGTGATGCTTCAACAAAGAATAATTTCAAAACACTTGTCTTTGATTGGGAAATATGCGCTTTGATCATCTATCAAATGGTTTTTATGTTATCTTACAATAATTTATATAATACAGATAGGTATAGGTATACAGCAGAGATAGCCGATTGGTTACGCACGCGTCTTGCGGGCTACCAGGTGTCGGGTTCAAACCCCGGCTCGAACCTCTGGATTTTTCGTAATATATGTGCGAATCATAAGTTCTATATGATTATTACTTGCTTACGGTGAAGGAAAACATCGTGATGAAACCTGCATGTCTTAGAAGATTTAACCAATTTTCGAAAGACATGTGAAATCCGCCAACCCGCACTGGGCCAGCGTGGTGGATTATGGCCTGAATCTCCCTCCTGTTGAGGGGAGGCCCGTGCCCAGGAGTGGGACGTCAAAAGGGCTAAAATGATTTTTTATTTATAGGTATGTGATGTCTGATATATATTTCTACCCATGCATAACAATTTTTTGACTGGATTTGGTGAACACACTTCCGTGTCTCGACTTAAGATAGAAGATAATTTTAATATTATTCAATGTATTCGTTTTGAGTTCAATAAACTACTGTTAAAATGGTATTATTAACAATAAATTACACACTTCGATATTATTTTTATTAATCTCAAAAACTTATGTCATCGCCATATAAAGAATGCAGCCCAATTTCTACTTACACCCGTGAGCAATAAGACTGCTTTTTACTTCTCTCATACATGAATGGCGGTCAATAACATAGCTGCCTGCCATAAAGTCCGTTACACACACAACACAACTTACTAAGTTTGGAATATTGTACGGTTATTAATTTTATATTGGATATTCAAATTCAAATCGTTTATTTTGGTTAGGCCTACGGGGGCACTTACAAATTGTCAATTTTACACTGTTTTCTCTTATATCTACAACCGGATCGGAACGCGACCTCGACTGAGAAGTTCAGGCAAGAAACTCAGCGGGCTTGTCTTTTTGCATTATTCATTTTTTTAAATCGCCAGTTGCTTATAATCAATAATTACAAAGGGTAGTAGAAAACTATTTAGTACAGCAAAGGTTTACACTAAAATTGTTGTATTTACTTGTACTTAGGTAGTAGTAGCATAGGTAGGGGTTTATGACAAGAAAAAGACGTTAGATAAATCTATTTGCCTTCTCTCTCATGCATTAAGAATGAGAGAGAGAACGACTTCGTGCAGTAATATTACAATGTATTACTTAATAATACCTTTTAATTGTATTCACTTATCATACGTTCTCAAAATAATGATATCGTCCAAAGCACGAGTCCGCCCAGTGCGTAACAAGCCCAACAACTCATAAGAATCCGGTTAAATATTATGGGACTTAGGTTCTCCCACGGATGGGGACAGTTAATTTCCTCGTTTAAATTAAACTCAAGTTCAAATTAATGAAGTATAACAGCCTCTTTTCTAATATAACGATCTAACGGTAAAATGCTTTTAGAAAATGATATTTTATATTAAAACTAGCTTTTTCCCGCAGTTCCTCTAGATTATATTGCCTAGGTGTCGGCTACAGCGCCACTTATAGTTAAGACCCATTCAGGTGACATCAAAAGTACAAAAAAAATGTATCAACATCGGATAAGCCGTTTAGGAGGATTAAAATTACGAACACACGAATACCGGAATTTTATATACCTATATAATATAATTTTTTTTTCTCGCTACCCTCCCTTCGCGACAAAGCATGTCTCTAATTGATAAATTATCATACATTGAGCCCGATCCTTAAGCCATTAAGTCCAGTTGGTTTTATGGACCAGCAATGAATATTTAAGCGCCGTATCAAGAAGTTGGGACAAAGGCTTCGTGGGCGCGGCGCCGCCCACCAGAAGCACCTTGTTCACTTGCAAAGTGATAATCAGTGGTACACTCGGCGCAGTAAACAATGCAATGCTGAAATACATCCTGATTTAAGAAATAATAAGTCTCTTGATCAGTCTCATTACGTCGCTATAAGAAATGATTTATATCTGTGAAAAAAATCGAAAATGGTCTTTATGTAATTTGCCACAGTGGAAGTGGTGCTGTTGTCGACACCTGATAATAAAATCAACGCCAGTGAAACTGCTGCAATATATAATAATAATAACATAAAAAGTTACAGGCTTTAGAACAAGAATAAGAATAATTTATTTTCCAAAAAAGTCTAATCTGAGATTAAAATTCACAAAAACACATTTATCTAAGGAAAACATTTCTATAAGAACGCTATTCAAAATATTTTTTTAAGTGTGTATTATGCGTTATGTTGGACTGGTTTTAATGCTATACTTACTTCTTAAACTATTTCTTACTGACAAAAAAATTCTCTGTGGGTTCCATTATTCGAGTACCGCTCGAGTCATGAATCCGTGACAACGAGTGACTAAGTATAAGAGTGTTTACATATTTATCAGGCTGTCGCATCTTCAGAAGAAAAAAACGATCTATGAAATGGGGTAGAACTTTAATGGTGAACGTCAGAACTAAAACGTCAGTGGCTATCTGTCACAACTGATCACTCATCTCGTCAACAACTGTTTGTTTTCAATTTTGGTTCGGTGATTACTGTGAAAATAAGTGTTACTCGGCTGTTTTTATGTTTTAGTTTTATGCAAATTAAGTTCAGAAACTTTATAACTTTACTAAGTACCTACCAATGAAATATAGAAAGTGTGATTTATGTGGGAAAATATCAGAAAGAAAAGCCGGTATAAAAAGTTTATTTATGGCGAGATATCCCCTGGATTGTGATCGGTGAGTAGAATATTAACTAATTTACCACGCCTATGTTTGATTTTGGGATTAAAAAGGCAGGTTACTCATAATTATAATAAAATTGTTCTGAAAAATAGTGTGGGGAAAAAAATTATCGACATTCGATATTCTTATTTTTAGTTTTAAGATATGGGTCAAGATGGAAATGGGGACTTAGTAAACATGCCCATCGCAAAAGTGAATAATTTGAAATTTGTTTTTGGCTTTTTTTTTTTTTTTTTTTTTTTTTTTTTTTTTTTTTTTTTTTTTTTTTTTTTTTTTTTTTTTGAATTGACTATATGTTGTTGGCCAGAGTGGCCATAACAACTTCACCCGGACAGAGGGCGAGCGCAAGTGCGCTCCAGCCATAGGGGCAGGGGGGCAGCTAGCTCAACATTTAAAAAATATATATATTCAGAAAAATTACTCAAATTTAAAGATAGCCGTCGCGCCGTCCTTACAACTGACTACTAAGCCAATATCAGATGACAAATTAATTGAATTTCCTTTCCACCTCTTTAAAGAACAGCGGACACCAAATAAAGGTCGATAAAGTTCATCGACCATTAATTTATATTCTTTACAATTATGCCTTTATTTACCTAAGGAGCAAATCCTTAAGTTAAATAATAATGTATTTCCTAATTTCAAATGTTTTACTCTTTCTTTATAGAAGTTCCGTCAGCTTCATCAACTGCTACTGTTTACAATGAGAGTGAGCTTACTCCAATAGAAGATACAATAGAAGTTCATACAAGTGGACCGCGCATTTGCAACAAATGTATCTATTTATGTTCAATATTGTTAATATACTTAAGTAGCCAGTTTTGGAAAAAATATGTATTCAAGGTTTATATATTACATATTTTTAAATAAATGATTTGTTTTATCAATGGCTTCTTATTTAACACAAAACCAAAAAAAGGTGTATGGCTGATTAGGTAATCCATCGATATCGATAATTTTCACCGTACATCCCTATTTCGTTCTTTATGTTGGTACACTGTATTATAGTTGTCAGTTTCGTTGTTAGATTGGCCATAAATGGTGGCCCCATTTTAAAAGCAGGGTTTATTTTAATCTATGGAGTCCCGTCTCTTCTTACGTAGTATTGTATTCTCTTTGATATTTATGTCAGAGACTGTACGCAACAGATGCTGTCTAGTGGGAGTTCAGTTTCGATAGATGCAAGGCCTTCATAGTGCTAATTATTACATTCTTACACAATATACATACGTAATGTAGGTACATCTTACGGTATATTGATATTGGTAGGTTTGTTGAGTGTTTATTTTTGACTTAGCAATGGTGGAGGTTGTATTGGTTTTCGACAAGTGGTGAGCTCAAGTATTCTTGTTTAATCTATGTAGGCATAGATAATAGAACAACTTTACTACATTGGGTGCATTCCAGTAAGCGTTCACAACGATCACGCTCACGACCGCAGTTTCTCCCGTTCCACTTGCTTGTGAGCGTTACTGTCGTAAACTCAAGTGGAATGGATTATAGAGCGTTTTGAGCGTGGAGGTAAATAATAAACAGCGAGTTAGCAAAAAGAAAGCAAAAGATTTAAGAGGTTAGGTTATAATCTATAAGCCTTGAAAATAAACTTAAATAATTATTGTTTAAATCGATTTACGTTGAAAAAAAAAATATTTTCATATTAGTGGTGTATTTAATTAACTTACGTTCAAATGTAATTAAAATATCTTTAACATTCACTTCTACTAAAATATCTCTTTCCACATGAAATAAGTGAGTAAGTTTCATCGTCACCACGCCGCCATCTTTGATGCTGTGAGTTTTGAAAATCCCGCTAATTTCCTCAACGATCACTACGACCCACCTTTTTAGATGGGTCGTCGTGAGCGTAAGTCATGACGTCATGATTGACATTTTCGCCGCGACCACATCGACCGCGGTCGTTATGTGGAACGGCTAAAGGAGCATTTCGTTGTGATCGCTTAGTGGAACGTAGCCATTACAATGATCATTGATTATTTAAAAACACAGCTACGTGAACACTTGTAATTGGCCTTCCTCTGTTTATATCCATAGATATTTTCTGTTTTAGATGTGGATTAAAAAGAAATGAATTCGAATAAATAGTTTTCTTTTATAATTTTTGAAACTGAACACTGAAGCGCTCCTCGTGGGCCTGCTGTTTAAGACCTCGTTATTCTTTTTTATTTTAGTATAGCGCAGCTTGAATGCATGAGTTGCGTGTATCCAGCGGTTTTTTGGAACATTTCAAACATAACTTTGCATGAGTTGTTTGGCCATAAAATTGTGAGATACACAAATGAGTTGTGGGCCATTAAATTCGCGAGATACACACAAGCGATGTGTTTTAAAACCAGTTCGTGGCGTGGCATCGCAAACTTCTGTTTTATTCAAACATAAATTTGGCGGTTAATGCGCTTGCCGGATGACATTTCGAGATGGTTTTTTCGGTGTGCGCGATACTGGTATTAGGGTGAGGACTGAGACAAGCGCGTATGGCGAGTAGGTGCTTTAATAAAATGGGTTTATTTCTTTCATTAGTACAGTGGCTGCGAAGTGCTGGACATGGAATAGAAATCAATTTAGGACATTTGAATAAAGCCCGTAATCATAAATCGATCTTAAATCTAAGAGCGATCTTGGAAATGGCATCCTAATGTCATCTTGTTACAAAATGGCATGTTAATTGCATACTCAAAATCGCTCTTAGATTTGAGATCTAATTATAATTACGACCCTAACGTTGGTTGGTAATATTTTACACGTCGCGTCGTCTTGATACTTAAGCTCTCTCAAATTTGAACGAAAATTATAAACAAAATGATTAATTTCACATTATTATTGTCATTGTTAAATAATATTAATTATGAATTGCGACCATTTAATGTCGCAATCTTATATTATGTACTTTGTAAGCTCAGTTTGCAAGTAACTGATATGGGCCATTCCCAATCGCTCCCGCTGCTCGCTTTCCGCTTTCACTGCGACCACACCTTTTTTAAATAAAAAGAGAGCGTCCGTAATGACAGAGTTGGATTCAAAGCTCTATATTTGGAGATGGGGCGTCGATCCGATTCGATACCTTTTAACGTATACGTTGGTATCGAAGTGGTATCTTTGCGCTTCATATTTTATTGAAAAAGAATCCCGCCCACTATTTTCTGCCTGTAGGCATGCGTGTACTGTATTGCTCACTATATTCTTGCAGTACTGTCCATATAATGAGGATACATTATTTTCAGTCCCCCAGATGCGCCTGATTCGAATGGGTGAAGTTGTCACTTCACTTCTGCCAGGGTCATGGCAAATCATAGACATAACTTACAATTCTGTAAATATACATGATAACAACACTCTCCCCTCCACACGTGTTTAGGTATACTTTTGTGTCTATGGTAGTCTTTTGTGTCAACCACTCCAACGTAGCGCCGCCGTGGTGACAAAACCTGGATTACCCTCATTGGGGGCAGGCTTATCACTTGGCAGATTTTCCTTACGGATAATTGCAATATTTTGAAGAATTGTTGATTTTTTAAGATATTTCATAGCGCTTAATCCGTTCTGCGCTTTGATAAAGGAAAGGTTCTGCGACATAAGCGAGTTTGTCTTCGTTCAGATACTTGGGTATATTAGCAGTCCAAAAAGACCAGCAGTAATATTTTTTTTAAAGCAGGTTAAGAATTCGTTGTATACTCGTGTCGTCTGTCAACTCATAGTGAATGACATCATAATACGAACTCATACAAAAAAAACCCATGCGACCACGTTATTGGCAGCGACTAGCAACCTTGTACAGTGAAAGGTTACGTGCGCGGGCGCAGACCGTAATGTTGCCAGCTCCGAAAAATGATATTTTAATATTGCTTAATGTCACGGCGCCATTTATAATGAAGCTCTTGGTATTTTATTAATTCGCATTTCGAGGTGATTTATTTCAGTTCTTTTTTTGGTTTGTTGGATAGGATCTAAACAAGTTTATTTTAAGTATACCCAGATAAATGTATAATATATGATAGATTTCAAAGATCTCTTTCATTAGGATATTACCTGTTCTATTACAGCATTACAAATGTACAATTCAGAAATAACAGAGGATAGAAAAGATAAAATTTCCAAGTGAAAGTTCCGGTGGACGCTATTTTCTCGAACCGTCGCAAAAAGCCAACTTTTCCAAGTGAAACATGTAACGTGAGACAGTCGACTTTCCTCGAGCTATGTGATCTCTATGCAATATGTATTCATCTACGAGTAGCTAATGTCTACAGGCTGTAAACAAAATCGTTGGGAATATTTACAACAAATGCAGTTTATATCAACGAATGGATTGTGTGGTAATAAATTTGAAGTAAACCAGAAAATAATACAGATTTCACATTAACGATTGCTAAGGTGACAAAATAAGTAACCATATTTGAAATTCCTTAATTACTGATTATTTTTTAATTTTGGTACTCAAAATAATCCTTTACCGAATCGAAACTACTTTTTAATATTTACAATCAGTTTTGTAGCTATAAGCAGATTAGATGCTTGGTTTTAAGTCAGGTCGAGCTGTCAAGTCAAATTATTTTTCTGTGATAATAATATGTCCGAAAAATTACGTGGGTTCTTCGTCATTATTAGAGAGAAATTAGAGATGAAACGGCAAAATCCAAAAGAATACAATTCAGACGTCGCCTGTAATCCCAGGCTGTTGCACCACTATATAGCCGATGATAATATTGTAGAGTTTGTAGAGTCATAGTTTAAAATACTGCCAAATATTTCGGAGTCATCCTGTATAGTATCGCATTCACAATAAGCACACCGTTAACTCGGCACTGATAATTTATTTTAACTTTACTGTATTCGAATGTCAAATACGGCTGTTAACTGTCAAAAATATATTGCCAAGACAAGCAATTGAGCCAAGTGTTTTAACATTACGTTTCATTGTTCCAGAACGATGATGGCGCTACTATGGTGTGTGGTAGCGTGCGCGCTGACGGCTGCGCGGGCGCAGTCGAACTACGACTCACAAGCGAACAATATCGAGTACCAGGGGGAGGGTCTCCCTGAACAGACTATTTTAGATGGGAAGGTATGTAATAGGCATGGCAATGATTGCTACTTTCAATTAATTTTCATTACGTGAAATTTTGTTTATCTTTTACTGTTATTTCAACTGCGATTTTTATCAGCCAATGATTCTATATATTGTGAATTTTCACCTCTATGACATCAGTGATTGATGATTTATTATGAACTCAGAACGGTACCGAACGCTTGGCGATGTAATTGGAATGATTTTTAACAGTTTCTGCATGTCGGTAGCAGGTGCTACTTGTGAATAATGATATTCAAGCATGAACTCTACCTGTGAAATGTTCCATTACTAGTACGAGTATGTAGGGGCCCATGGAACTAGAGATACACGTAGTCCGATTTTTATATTATACTAGACTCTACCATAGCAGGTTTGAGGAATTGTATGTTGTTTTTGTGACAATTATCTGTGATATTTAGTATAAGTATTTCTATTATGTTATAATGATAGATTAATGAGTTCAGTGGAAGCGAAAGGTATGCGAGGACACGGCAAATTGCCGTTCCGTTCACTTTAGACTAGCTGGCTCTACCGTTTGTGCATTGAGGTCTTATAAATATGCATAATATTCTATAGGAAGCTTACATTTACATTTAATTTTACATTGAAAACTTCTCCATCAGGTAAATTTTTGCAATTTTTTAAAATATTATATTTTGAAATTCTAGAGTCAGTCCGCAGTTTGGACGTGTGCCCTGTTTCACAATACTTTCTACACTAATTACATTGGGACTTGATGGTATCTACCATTGGCAAAACAATCTATCTGAGACTAACCCTTCAGAGAATTCGGCGTGATATTAAGATCAATGTATGTTTCGTTAACCTGCAGGTAGAAACTGGGTCTAACCGCGAAGTACCGCAATGAGAGTGAGAATTATAATCAACTCAGCCTATTTAGAAACGTTCGCTGGATTTAGACATGGTTGAACTATTCTCTGAAGGTGTACCTTGTGTGGATAATAGGTACGGCTGTTATATTTTTCTAGTAGGCTTTCACAGATAATAAAAAAAAAGAACAAAAAGAACATTTTTAACCCCTGACAAAAAGAGGGGTATTATAAGTTTAACTTTGTATTTGTGTATCTGTGTGTCTGTCTGTGGCATCGTAGCGCACAAGCGGACGAACCGATTTCAATTTTGTTTTTTTGTTAGATAGGTATTCTGATCGAGAGTGTTCTTAGCTATGTCTCATGAAAATCGGTTCAGCTGTTTGAAAATTATCAATTTGGATTTTAAAAGCCCCTTTTCTGAATAAACATACAAATCCGCAACGTGGGAAACCGTACATTAAAAAAAATATAAAGTACCTATAAGTCCATGAAGTAATTAGATTTGCTACGTAGATATACCTACAACTTATATGTTATACGGTATTCAATGTCTACGGTCGATTATGTCGTACTGGCGGTTTCCTTTGCTTTTTATTTTTTTACATTTTCAATGTCAATTTTTTACGGCAACTTGTTTATTGGTACTCTATATCAATTTTCTCAACACGGTCAGCAGCTCTACCAACGAGTTTGATTTTTATAGAGTCGCTAGTCTAGTTGTAAGAGTTTCAGAGCAAATTGTTAGTTCCTCGGGTGACCGAATTTACGTAGATGCTAACGACATCGAGCGTAAAGCTCTAGGTAGAGCAACCGTATCACTCGTCATGTCGTCCATTGGAAATGCACAGTGCACGCCCAGTATTAGCCCGAAGGTAATAATTAAATAATAAATAGACAGCCAGACGAACACACCAACTTTATGGTGCCGCACTAAGCAACGTTCCAACTCAACTCAAATTTTTTTTATTCACGTAAGCCAACAAAGCATTTATGAGTAGTCAGAATCTACCATCGGTTCGGAATGCTGCTTCCACTGAGAAGATCCGGCAAGAAACTCAATGGTTACTCTTTTCAATTGAACTATGTACTATGAGTACCGTAAAATGGACTGGGGGCGATCCCAGTGGCTCCCAGACCAGGGCAAATCACGAAAAGGCTATTTCCGAAATTTACCCCGACGGGAATCGAACCCGCAATCACTCGGTGCAGTGAGCTCGAACTACTGCGCCAGGCGGTCGTGATTAGCTCATATGATATATTATGGCGGCGTGCGTCAAGCTAGTACCTACAAATATAATTGTTACAGCAATATTTGACAGGGCTTCAGGGAATGCAAACAGGGCTAGACTTTAGAGACTTGTTAACGACCTGTTATGTTAAACATGTAGCTGTTCTCCGTGACTGCGTGTGCGCAGACGAAAACTACATTTTAGCGACCAGCTAAAGGCGGAAAGGAATACGCATGCCAAATTAAAAGTTAAGATCATATAGTTTTAGGGATATTGCGTGCATCATTTTTTAAAAGATTATGAAAAATATGCGTATTCTTTGAACGTGGATTAACATGATTGAGATTATGAAATGGTATAAACTACCTGTCGCGGGCAAAGTGCTGGGTCCTGATGGGGCTATGCTAGCTCAAATTCAATAAGACAAATATAAGGGGGAGGCAGAAACGTAAGGGTCAGGTCAATGTCTACGTGTACGTTACCGGCACGATGGAGACGGGTGCATTCCTCGGGTGGTGCATCTGGGTCCTTGGGTTCTTCAGCACAGGCACAGCACTGGAGCGCTCACAATGGTTTTAGAGTTCACACTACACAAAATACACAGCAGATTCGGGGGATTTCACACGATTAAAGATTTTAGGCACAGGAGCACACGCGAAGACGTTTATATCACACGCAAGTCGGTCAGTATAGTGTCATGAAGGGGGGAAAGGGACGACAGCACAAATATCACATTAATCGGGGGGTAGGCAGATGACGGTAGACGGGTACATTTTAACTATCTACCTACATACAAAATTCTAAAGTAAACACTACCTCATTTTATAGACTTTAGGGCTGGCAGGTTAATCTCGATACGCAATTTCATTTTGATGTCCAGAGCAAAATTATTTTTCATAAGGGTCAATTCCAGACTAGGGATCTATTTTTTAAATTATTTAATCGAATTGAATACGTTAGTTAGTGGTGCCAATATTATGTACCAATAGTATCTACCTATATTGATACCACTAATGTAATTCGAGTAGGTATTTCCTTTTCAACCATTATTATTTATTGTTCCAGGTGACAAAACTAGACGACCTAAGTCCAGTTATATTCTTGAACAGAACGAAGGCGGCACTGAACTGCGCAGCGGGGTCTATGCAGGTCAGTAACACGTGTTACATGTTCTTATTTGTTAAAGTAACTGATACAACAGTTACATAATTGGAACTGTTATTGTTATTTCACTTCCCCTAAGTAAAATACTCAAATGCAAGACCAGGACGTGAGGTGACTAATAAACTTGACTTAAGTCATTAAGTAGAGTTTGAGTATTCGGTCACATACTAACGGCAGTACCTATACTACGAGGCAGATTGTACTTAAATTATTAAACAGAGTTAAATAAAGCTATTTTGATTTTAAAAATGGCCCACAACAAGCTGATATCTGGAGCGTTCTACTGTGATCTTGGTTTATTGAGAGTCTCACAGATTCGTGTCAAAGATAACATTATAGAGTTGTGAAGCAGTAAGCGGTATACCTATTCACTAAAATTGTAACAGATATCAAGATTTTTTAAAAATATGTATTATGAAGCGATATAAGTAGGTAGATCTGAAATATGATTAGGGTTTATTTAAGTAGCATGCTAGAAGTATCAAGGATTATGCTCAGGTCGGATATTAAACTTTATTTAGGGAATATCAACTTTAGCATTTACTGAGGCGCCACCCAAATTAATGTGAATTAAATAATAAAACCTCATTATACCTATATTTATTGTTTCTTGCAGATTGAACTTAAGTTTAACGAGAAGTTCTACGGCATCGCGTACGCAGACTTCGACCGGCACTCTGCGTGCCAGGTGGCTGGCAAAGGCGCTCTCTCCTACAAGCTCGAACTGCCGCTCAAAGGATGTGGGACGAAACAGGTCGGTAGACCAGATATTAATGTGGCAGCCAACTAGCTTAATTAGCCGTTCAATCAACAGCCTAGCCTCTTTACTAAACATCGCCGTTCAACTAGTGGCCTGAATGATATTGGATATAAGAAACTCAATGGTTACTCTTTTCAATAGGATGAAATATGGTGTCATTTCTCAGGAACAGCAACACAACGTGAGCAGGCAATACCATTGATTCTAAGAAGTGCTGCAGTTACACTTTTGCTTCTATGTTCGATTCCTATCGCTATATTTTAACCAACTTCAAAAGAAGGAGGTTCAATGTTCGTCTATAATCGTCGATTCACACAATCTTTACACTACGTTACGACAACTTCTTAGGTACCTACACCTACTTACTTGGATTGACACTGACTCCTAATGAAGTAAATTATAAGTTACCTAGTTATTTCTAGCTGTTGAGTGCACCTAGGTTATTCTGAAGGCGGTTTAATTATTTATTAAAATATTGTATTTAAATATTTAAAATATATTAAAAGTTATAGTATTTAAAATATTATATTTTGTGTCGACCTGTTCCAGGACCCGCTGCGCGTGTTCACCAACAACATAGTGGTGCGGTTCCACCCGGGCCTGGAAATGGACGGAGACGAGGTCATCACCATCGTGTGTCGCTACCCCCCGCCCGTGGTGCCCAAGATCCAGTCCATTCCATTTGTAGCCTTGTACGTATTATCATTACTTCTGTCATTTTTTTTATCTCCTTTTTCGTTGTGCCCAGCCTACTAATATTATAAATGCGAAAGTTTGAAGTTGGAAGTCGAAGGAAAGTTGAGTGTGGATGTTTGTTACTTTTTCAGGCAAAAACTACTGAACTGAATTGGATGGAATTGGGAAAACAGATAGTTTATAACCGGGATTAACACATAGGATACTTTTTATCCCGATAGTCCCGAAATTTTTGTCAAGTTAAATACTACGCAGATGAAGTCGCGGGCACAGGCTAGTTTTGAAATAAGGTTTGTTGTTCATTGACCACAGAGGCCACCGCGTATTTATACTTAGAAATAAGTAGGTTGCATCAAAGGCTAAAGCTTTACGTATTGTAATTAGTCTATCGAAAATAATAATGGACTGTGATCGATCGATGAATTAATTCTTTCGATTAATTTTATACACCTTTTTGAGTGAATGTGTTTCGGAAAGTTTTGTCCTAGAGTGCGACGTTCAAAGGATTGATAGGTCTGTGGTTAGAACCTTATACGACTATTTCTATCACAGTCTGAATAAA
This sequence comes from Notodonta ziczac, assembly GCA_918843915.1. Lineage (NCBI taxonomy): Eukaryota > Metazoa > Arthropoda > Insecta > Lepidoptera > Notodontidae > Notodonta > Notodonta ziczac. Next base: position 12,811,566 of record OU974039.1, on the reverse strand, counting down.
TAGTTTCAAGTATAATTCTTGACATCATCTTCCACAGGCCGGAAGCTGGGCCCATTCCGAGGAGCGCGCCCCTCGCGGGCACCCACATCCTGATGATCATCTGTGCCATCCTGTTCCTGACGCTGCTGCTGCTGGGGCTCGGCGTGTCCTACCTGTGCCTCAGGCGGCGCGCGCTGCCCGCGCCGCGCCGGTTCGTCGATGACTCGTCGGCCTCTATCGTCAGCAGGGAGAGCATTCAAGGTTTGATTTTATGACGTACTGAGAAAAAAAGTGACAATGATTTTTGTACTTTTTTTTTTTCTCATTGTACCCACTGAAAGAACAGCATGAGACTAATAAATAGTAAACGATATTATTTCTAGTAAAAATGTACTGTTCTCAAAACGGAGTAGGTACAGTCGACATGAAAAGTAATTACTTTAAAAACACACTCATGTAGTAAGTACACAGAATCGTGATGAAGAATTATTATATTTATTTATAATACATGACTGTCATGACCGGTAACCTATAAAATTGTTCACATGGACTATATTATCATTTATAACGTGACAAGGTTTTGTTGCAGACCCTTCGACCAGTTAACTAAACTAAACATGTTAGCACGGCTAATATTGACCATTCGATTTTAACCCTTAAACTTTTACTCACAGAAGTCAAAATCCCCCGCGCCCACCCGGTCTACCCGGCTGCAGCGGAAGTGGCCAGCGTGGCCTCCGACACCATTCCCTCTGACTACCCCTCGGAGACGCCGAGCGAAGCTGAGCAGGCGCACACCAACCAGGCGTTCATAATGGACGAGTCGTATCACAGCGAAGGTACGTATCTGAAGGCAGCATAAATACCTAGTATGAACTTACGGAACGTATTCGTTACGTTCCGATCCAGAGGAATATTAGATATATATAACAGCTACAATATGCGATATATTTCAGTAGAGGAACATAAATAATTTAGCTTAACTCGGTAATTAATAAGTACTCAGATAATAGCAAAATAATATTATAAAAAAATAAAACATTTAACGCGATTAACGGAAGTTGCATATTTTTATTGAAGAGCTCACTTGCTTCATTCAGTCAATTTTAATTAACCCTGAAATAATCTCATAATCAAGTAATATCGCCGGTATAATAACGCTGTTTAAAATGTTGAGTAAACTTTGTTAATTACTTACGATGAAATAATATTTTAAAACAAATAACGCAATCCAGGAAATGTAGCAGTTCCTAATAAAATAACAAAAAGTAACAAGTAACGAAATAACAGGTTACGGCGAGGCGCACGAGGCGAGCGCTACTAACGCGCGGCTCGTGACAGGCGCGGCGCCAGCCTTCGACGTGCGCGTGCGCGTGCAGCGATCACCTGCTCCGCCATCACCGCCCTCCACGATCACTGTTACCGAGACCGATGGCGGCAGTATGAGGTAAGAATTTTTATATGATTACGAGTTTCTGCCCGCGACTTGGTCCGCATAGTCTTAAGTAAAGTATTCTATTTGTTAATCGAGGTGATAAACTATATGTGTTCCAAATTTCATCCAAATCCGTTCAGTAGTTCTTGCGTGAAAGAGTAACAAACATACATCCACACTCACAAACTTTCGCATTTATAATTTGTAGGATTACTCACCTACATAATTATATGTACACTGACCATTTCATATCCAGACCAGGTTGGTCAGAAACGACCCTTACTAAAATATATGAAATATGAACATCAGAAGTTAAGCTGACTCTTAACTAAAGCGGCCTACTATTACAGCCAATTTTTCCAAAACCCTTTGAATAAATTACCCACATTAATATTAGTCTAGTATTGTGGAACGCTTTGCGATTTAACTTTCTATGTTATTAGGCACACAACACTAGCGGAAGAGCACGAACGCCAGGAGTCCGTCCGTACAGTATCACCTGTGGCGCTGCCACTGCCTGCGCGTGCGTCGCAGCTGCCGCCACCAGAGCGGCCGCCCCGCCCGCCAGCAGTTTATTCTCAGGTCTCTAGGGAAAGACAGGTAAGAGTGGGGTGAATGGGAACACTGTTTTATTGTTGTTTTTTTAATGTTGAAAAGGTTTGGGCACATCAAGAATTTAATGATTTGAAGATATTCTGTAATATGGATAGGTACCTCAAGATCGTCATTGTGTTTTTGTGTTTTCTACATTTGCACTTAACTTGACATACAATTTAACATGAATTAATTTATTTTCATTCAGTTTCTACCTCTTTTTCAAAGCACAAGACCAGAATTTATGCAAATTCATCTATTCACAAAACCTGTCCTGATCAAATGGCACCATAAAAAACCTATTCCTATTTTAACACACATACAAAATTCTTCAAATAATCTGGTCTGAACCGACGCTCACAACCGCATGGTCTTTAAACAACCAACACAATAACGTCATTCACTATTCACTCTAATACATTCATTCGTTCGCGGTGTGACTAACCAGGATTGGATGAGGAGGCCCCGTTCCATCGTGTCCCTGAACACCGAGATGACGGACACCCATTCAGTGACCGAGGTCACGGACATGTCCCACGCCAGGATGTTCCATATTAAGGTACGGTGCTCTTGAAATCCTAACCTTATCGTCACAAGGTCATGCGAAAGGTCATGAAAATAATTGTGAAATGGAGAATGAAAGAATAGAGACTAGTAATGGTTAGGGTAACAATTACGTGTCACTCTTCTTACGGTGGTTATCCAATCATAATAATGTTGTAATCATAAGATTGTATAGCTCTGCGGTGTCCTACTTTTCTTCTGTTAATGGTAATTATGAGTTTCCTGTAGCATTTACAGGAATGCTACTTACTACTTATTGATGCGTCTTTGATCATTCAAATTTTTTTCAAATTTGCTTGATTTACCACTGCTCAAAGTATTACCTTTTTGCATAGAAACCTCCTCCGCCGCCTCCTATGATGAGAGAGCGCATGCAGACAGAGGAGCAAGAGGTGTTCATGGAGAGCCTCGAGCCCATCCCGGACACGCCCATCATGCCAGCCAGGTCTCTACCATACTATATTGTGTAACAGCTGAATCCTAAGTGCATGATCCTTTAGACCATTACTTATTAGGACTGTAGTCCTAGAGATTTTGTCGATTGGTGTTTTGGAGTGGGTGAGCCTATTGCAATTGTACCGGGCACATTCCCTTTTCATTGGAAGGGGACTTGGGGCCTAGTCTACTTCCCTGGCCCAGTGTGGAATAGCGAACGTTTGGGAAGTCTTATTGGAAAAACGTGCAGGTTTCCTCACGATAACTTCCTAGTGATAATCTCTGTTGAAAATACGCTCACGAAGAGAAGACTTTGTACTAAGTAAAACGCCTCTGTCATCAGGAAACTGGAAATAACGTCACACGTGGTCGATGACGTGTTCCTACGCACGATCACTGAAAAGAAGACGATAGAAGACATCGAGCGCCACAAACGGCTCGTTACTGAGTACAAGCAGGTCCCGCCGCCGCCGCCGCAGTTCGACGTCACTATCAGGAACCACACGGTACCCGAGGCGCAATGGGAGAACTTCTCGGACATTAGCAGCGCTTCAGGAATGACCCTCACGCCGAAGATGGAGAGGGTGCCGATGTCGCTGCCGCCTCAGAAGTTTATTGGTAAGCTATGAGACATTTGCTGACGTCAGTAAAACTGAGGCAATGTTAGCTTAGTGAAAAGAAGTCCTCAGGTAGGTAATTTATGAATTATTAGTTTCATAAGATTGTTTGATGATAGCGTTTTAACTTCTGACGCTAAGCAGGATGTAGCAATGTCTCTTAGAAATTTAATCCAAGTCCTGACTCCAAAGGAAATGGGAACTGAGAAAGATCATCATGAATCTGGTAGGAGTTAAAATAACTAAAGATATACCTACACAAGCTGAAAGAAACCAATGTTACCATTACAATTTCAACAGGTAAAGGCGGTCCAGACCTGTTCTCCCCCGAGCTTATCAAGCAGACAGGCCAGGTGTACCAGTCTCCCCCATCAGGCGACCTCCCACTCCTCCCCGAGCTCCCGCCAGCTCGCAACCCCCTGTATAGAGACGAGGATGATGAGGATGTACCAGAGCCCACGCCGATGCCACCAGTGCCACCTAACTGGAGCGTTTTGACTAGAGTTCTGAAGATAGAAGCTCAAGATGAGGTGAGTCTCGAATACGCAGTCTCGAGGGCACTCGGACCAGTTGAGTTAGAACCTTATTGCCACCTGACGAGAGTTGTTTATATGTGTCTTTGCGGATTGAGCTTCTTTACTTACGCAGTACTATATTATGTATTCAGTGGCAGTAGACACCAAAGTCTTCCTGAAGTAGCTGCTTGATTCTTACACTACGCAACTATTTCAGGATCTGTCTCAGTAACACCTTAAATTTGTTTGGTATCTGAACTTAGTAGAAGACACGTATTGCTTTGGGATGGAACCTTACACCTTTGTCAATAAAAAAGTTAAAGTCTGGGAATTTAAAGCATACAATTTCAGGTCCTAGCTGACACCGAGCGTTCTTACCGCCTCACCCGTGAGGAGCGTCTCCGCTGGCGCGAGCTCATCACCCACGAATCCACCCTGCGCAGAGAACTGGCGCGGTCATCGACTCGTGATGACTTCGCTAAGGTGTCGCACGATTACCGCTTCGCACCGCTCTACTCACCTCCTAAGTGGGAGGTCATCATTCGTATATTGGCACCGCCCCCGGACAAACCCAAGGTCAGAGACATAAAAGCCTTCTAAGCTCTTCAAGTTATTGGCACCTCTCTATCGATTAGCCGGAGCTCTACTGCTGGATATGCCTCTTCCAATGACGTCTTTACATCATGGTGTTCCTGCGATACTTGCGCACTAGTTACATTAGTTCCAGCTTCCAGTTCGTGTTTATCACCCTAGAATCTTTCTGAACCACCAAAAACAATTGAAATAAAACTATTTTTCGGGTTTTATCGCGTTTATTAAATTTATGTTCCCGCCGTTTCGGAGATACTCTTTGATTTCATGTGTTTTTATTTTATTGTACCGATTTTGACGGGACTTTCACTGGTAGATAGCTGTTGGTATAGGCAGTAACTTATGCTACTTTTATTTTAGAAAAACAAAATTTAAAAAATGGGTCCTGTCGCGCGGGCTCGGGCTTCTTTGTTCAGTTAAATTCCACGCGGACGAAGTCGCGGGCTCATCTAGTATAATCTAAATAAGGTACTTATTAATTCATAGTAAGTTCCAATAATTTTAATACGAGCCGAGCGTTTAGATTCCAAAAGTTAAAGAACAACTTAATTAGATTGTCGACAATTTAACTTTTTAAATTCTTGTTTTTGACAATAAATGTATCATTATAAAGTATTATTATTGATCTATTTGTGACTTAACTACTCACCAATTAATAGTTTGGTTGTCACTATCGCATCTGTTATTCCGTGCACTAGCACTGCAAATCAAAATGTTAAATCTCCAGAACCGTTACCGCAAGAAGACAGAGTGGGACTCCCGCTCCCGGCGCAGCTCGCTGCCGACGCTGTACGAGTACGACAGCGACGCGACATCGCTGCGGGACCCGCAGCGCTCGCGCAGGTCCTCGTACCGCAGCGACCACGTGGACATGAGGTGAGTAGGCACCGTGATGTTACGATGTCAAAACTTAGCGTGTCTTGCCCTACTAGTCCGAATTATTTACGCAATTCTTGGTAATATCAAAAGGCAAAACACTGGACCAATTATATTTATATGAATATCTACTACCCTTTGTAATTATTGATTATAAGCAACTGGCGATAAAAAAAATGACAAATGTAAAAAGACAAGCCCGCTGAGTTTCTTGCCGGATCTTCTCAGTCGAGGTCGCGTTCCGATCCGGTTGTAGATATAAGAGAAAAATATGTAAAATTGACAATTTGTAAGTGCACTCGTAGGCCTAAACAAAATAAACGATTTGAATTTGAAATTGGCATCAACTGACTACAGCTCATACACGCGCTGGCTTGACAGGGGTAGTACCACCCTCACACAAAAGATCAGCGCAGTGTAGCTATTATAGCTGATAGTTATTATAGCGAGAGAGCTCAAAGAGCTACCTCCTCACCCTTCCCTCCCTTTATGGCCACCCTTCAGGCGGGCAACGTGCAAGCAATGCCTTTATAATAGGCTACGGTAACTGCTTAACGTCTGGCGAGTCGTACGCTTGTTTCCCGACTTTGTTACCTAAAAAAACCACAATCAGGATGCGTTGTTTGAGAGGTGAAAAGTTTTGGAATAGTTACTAAATAAGTAATTAGTGAATGAGAGGTGTACATACTCGTATTCAATACGTATATCCGTACCAGTTCCTTTGGAACCAGTTCCTAAGGTTTTTTGCGTGATACCGCATTGCTGTGATATGACTGACGGTGTTATGCTCCCCATTGCCACATGATTTACTTAGTTACCTATATTATGAAAATATCAGATCCATGTCCGAGATGATGGTGGACTATGCCCGGGAGCAAGCGGACACGCACTCCGAGGTATCCGCCGGCACTCAGCTGGGACGGTACTACGACGACGACAGCGACAATGAACACCCATTCCATCAGAACCAGTGAGTATTTAATTGTACGGTAATAAAATATTTATTGTCTATACCTACTTACTTAATTGAAAAATTGGCTAACATCGGCCGAATACTCAAAAGCTACGTACATTTTGAATTAAAATCGCTCATGACGTTTCATTTACCGTCATTTTTGGATGGCACGTCAAAATTATTTTACATTCAAGTAATAGGCTAAAAATAAATTAATAAATATCGCCAGACTGACACACTAACTATATGGTCCCAAACTAAGCAACGCTTGTACTATGGGTACTGTACAAAGGACTCAGGGCGATCCCAATGCGCAAGTCCATTGCGAAAATATGTGAAAATTCTAACGAAACTTTTCCATTCCGTCCGTGCGTAGAATTGTTTTTAATATTTATTTATTTTATTTCAAGAATACGGGCGATTTCGATAACTAAGATTTAATATTCGTAACCGAGCATATTAGGAGTAGGTAAATATTAGGAGTTACAAAATATTATACTAGGGTGTATCACTGGGAACCTGTTCCTTTTTACCAGGTCATGGCGCAACTCTTTGAATCGGTCTGTAAGCCAGCCGTCGCTGGCTCGCTCCGCCACCGAGGTCATGGAGCAGTGGACGGCGCCCGATGGTGACGTCACTCCTACGCCAGGACGCAGGATCAGAGGTGAGAATATTATAGACAAGAAATATTATGTTAAAGAGAATAAGAGTAGGGGTGTCCTCCAAAGTTATCATGACAAGGCCAACTTAGGTGTCTACAGACGAAAATCTGTTTGCTATCAATTTTACTATGGGAAAGTTTAGTCAACGCGACGTTAGAAACTTAGAACCATCACTACATAGTATAAAACAAAGTCGCTTCCCGCTGTCTGTCTGCCCCTATGTATGCTTAGATCTTTAAAACTACGCAACGGATTTTGATACGGTTTTTTAATAGATTCAAGGAATTATATGTATAACATTCCTAATAACATCTATACATCTATACAAATAAATAAAATTGGAGTGTCTGTTTGTAATATCAAAATAACACCTTTTCACTAAATGCATATGAAAGTACATACGATACCTATAGCAAAAACGCGAATTAAAAATTTTTTGTCTGTCTGTCTGTCGGTCTGTCTGTGTGTTTGTTCCGGGTAATCTCCGAAACGGCTGGACCGATTTCCACGGGACTTTCACTGGCAGATAGCTGATCTTATAGCGGGTAACTTAGGCTACTTTGATTTTAGAAAAACAATTAGGGTTCCGCGTAAAAAACAAAAAACACTTGAAATCAAAGAGTATCTCCGAAACGGCTGGACCGATTTTGACGGGACTTTCACTGTTAGATAGCTGATGTTATGAGCAGTAACTGAGGCTACTTTTATTTTAGAAAAACAAAATAAAAAAAATGGGTCCTCTCGCTCGGGCTCAGAACGCGGGACCGGGCTTTATTGTTAAGTTAAATTCCACGCGGGCGAAGTCGCGGGCTCAGCTAGTTCCTAATATAGTAGAGAAACACTGACAAAAAATACCCGTGCGAAGCCGGGGCGGGTCGCCAGTATAATATAAATGTAACTTATTACTTTTTCACTATAGTTGCAGTGATGATTAAATACCTACTCATTTTTCGATTAAATCGCTTATATTTAATATTTAATTTATAATATTAAATAATAATTTAGTCGGGGCGCGTAAAACTATTGCGTGAAGCCAGCGAAAGTATTACTGAATAGCAACTATCCAGTATTAGGTATTTTTAAGAAAACGTATTGTTAGCTGGCATTGACTGGCTTTACTAGCTAATTCCACGTGCACTTAGATGGTTATTCTTATCTCAGGCTAATATTAAAATTATAGATGCAATGTCAATAATTCCAGGTCCACAAGGATTGACGACATTCACCTCGTCCGAGGTCAGAACCTTCCAAGCATCCCGAGAGTGGCGCGAATGAACTTGAAGAACACATTGATAGAGCGAGATTGATGAACGATTAATAAATCCCACTTATATACAATCAACAAACTCGACGCTTGATCACCTTAAGGTTGCATTTTGTATGCAGTGACCAGCAGCAACATGCGACTAGCATGGTCATAAAAACCATCGAACAAATGGCTTTCTAAAAAAGGGCTTTTGTCTCATCGGACGCTTTTCGTCTCATTGGACGACAACATAATGGGCGAGGCATCCTATGATTACTGCCTGCAAGGGAAAAGTGTTAAAAATTGATCAAGCGTCAACTTTGTTGATGGTACATACGTTTTGTAAAAATAAAGTGAAGTTACAAAATGGTTATTAAAATAATAAAAGCAATATCTCGGGTAACGCTCAAAATGACTCGAGTGACGATTCACTGCCTTTTTAAACCGAATGCCGAATTTAAACATACATTCCAATAAGTATGTTGTAGATTTCTGTTCATATCCGTCCATTTGTGAATAAAATACTTACCCGTTTATAAGTGACATAGTAATTGTTAAGTAATAATTAATACCAATCAGGCATGGCGTTACAAGTACATGACCATTTGAATGAGATATAGTTTTGCAGACCAAACTAAACCTAGTACTTACACGTAGATGTAGGTTGATTTCAGTTTGCTGAAGTACGTGTGGTATAGGGTCCTTTATGCAGAACTATTTATGCAATTATTTTCTAAAAATTTCCTCATGAGGTCATATCTTTTAATGCAATGCTATTTACTTCGATGGACTACCATAACTTTTCATTTAACATATATAATATATTTTTCTGATAAGTTTACATAATAAAATTTAAGAATTATAGTACATACCTACTAATACAGTGCCAAGCTTTATAGTAACTAAACCAGTGAAGTTTTCGTCAATATTTTTCACGTAATAATAATTATTAATTCTACTTAGTCATGTAATTTTTTTGTGAAATATCCTTAATGTTTTTGCTTTTTCTAAAACTGTTTTCTGCCAATAATAATAATATTAATTGTATATAAGTAAATATTACTTTTAAGTGTATGAAAATACCTAGCAGTTGAGGCAAGACGGGCGAAGTTTTCTTTATATTATTGATTTTATTAATATTTCATTTTGGTTATTTCAGCCGCTTATCCATAATAGTATTGGAACATCAAATTGTTATATTAAATAAATTAAGTATATTTATATTAATTAGTAAATTTTAAATCTGCGTAACTATACAGTATGTTTACAGCATTTTATTTATTTAGAAAAAATATTTAGTAAACTATTTCGTTTTTTTTTTAAGGAAATGCCCGCTCTATTACTCTTGCCTCGATTGCTATGTGCGTGTGGGATATAAGGGCAATGGGAAGTACAAGTTGTTCTCAACTAACGATGGCGATTATTTTTCTATTTGGTTATAAACAAAATAAAAAAAACAATAATTGTTTTTAAAATGTTTAAGAAACTGTAACCCGACGGAATTACACGAGTTATATTTACAACTGGCGCTAAACGCTGAAATCAACGCTGAAATATAGTTTAAAATTGTTATTCTGACGCTTGGTATATTTTAAATGGTACTATATTAATGTTTTATTATTTACACAAATATATCTAATATGAGAAAAGTTATTAAATAATTTGCGATTGTTTGTGTGATTAAGATATAAAATATTAACGACACCTAAAAGTAGGTACCTATTGATTTAAAAAAAGAATGTATGTACAAAAGGTTTTTCTTCATTTAGAAAATGTAACGAATAAAATTAATGAGATAGATAACCACGTGGTGCTAAGACGAGAGATAAAAAATTATATCTAATATTTTTTAAGGCGTTCACACTATGGATTGATTGTATTTTGATAATCAATATACGTACCTTGACAATTAATTTGTGTTTTTTTTTCGTACTCTTACCCCAGTGCCGGACAGCCCCGTCCATATTTTCCTATATTAGGTATGTAGGTATATAGGTACCGCAAACGTATAATACAATAGCCTAAGCATATCCTTAGGCTAATATTGTTTCCCATAAGGCTCTAGTAGATACTCCTGAATTTTCCAAATCTGAGTTATTTTAAGCATTTCATAGCGACAGGACATTATTACATAACAAAAAATGAATTCTATTGAATAATTTTATTTTGATCATCACAATAAACAAAATAAAACCTTAACGAAATACTTCTCAATATTCGGACACTGATAAATATTAAAAATTAATAAATTCGACATCTCCGTAATATTCTATCTACAAGAACATTTCATAAAATCACAATTTCAAATTTTAGTATTTACTTTTAAATTGTTACTAATAATTCGTCTTTCAGGAACTGAATATAAGCGTTGACTTTAATGCACTAATAAGTATTATTTTATGAATACGAATTTATATTTCGAACACACACTAGAACACTCGTGAACTGTTATGGTGCAAAAGATAATGCCGGTTTAAGAAAAAAATATATAAAGAGAAACATCTCTGCAATAAATGCATCTACCGTTTACAAAATCAACCGTTCAATTCAGTTTTCTGAATGGAAAATAATAGAGCTTTGACTATAGAAATGGGCTGTAGTAAAATAGTACCTATACATGACGCAGTCGGTAAATAAATGGAACATGAAACCAACATACAATCAGACTGTACTAGGTATAATCAAATACCGAGACCTCTTACAATTATATTATGTAGGTAAGACCATTTGTCCATAACAGTCACACGGCGACAGTGCGCTCACGAAAATATCTATCTTAAAAGTGTGCGACATATAAAACATAGCGATACAAAGGATAAATTTCAATATAGATTACAGAGAAGTATATTACAATAGAGACGTCATGTTACAAAATAATGTCAATATTTTTCTCACGAATGTAACAATTGCAGTAATTAGCTACTATACTATACGTTAAAACAGTTCCAATATGTCTATCTTTACATCTATCAAGCTCAGTTACAAATAAAACGCTAACTGTACATCTATATTGAGAAACTTTAAACCGCTCGTTAAGTATTTACATTCGACAATTAGGCCTATATTGTGGTACGCGCTTTACTAAGATATGAAGTATCGACAGGTCCCATTCGTCAGTTTATTTTGGCATATACTCTGGCATCATTTGGCATTCATTTAACTTCATTTTTCGTAACTCTAGTTTCATAAAACACTCACTCCATTGTCAATGTTTACAGTCTCTATTGACTCTACTTATATATTGTGAAGCTCTACACATGTGAACACTTTATACGATCATTATATAACTGTCTATCGTGTTTATATTTGAGTTATAGAGCCACAAGATTGACGTCTTCTAGTCACTTGCTTCCAGAACCTTTTCTCGAATTGTTTCTCCTGGAAGGAATGTTATGTTATTTACGAGATTAAACAGTAATATCATTATTATGCAAATACTGAGCGTTCATGTGCAAAATACAGGTTTACTAGAAATAATTTTACTAACAATAGGAGTATATAATAAATAACAATAATAATTTAGCCCTTTTGACATCCACTCCTGGGGACGGGCCTCTTCTCACTACGAGGGGGATTCAGGCCGTAATCCATCACGCTGGCACAGTTCGGGTTGGCGGATGTTACTTGTTTTTCGAAACTGGTTAGATTATCTAAGAAATGCGAGTTTCCTCACGATGTTTTCCTTCACCGTAAGCATATGTCGTCTAAAATAAAATAGTTAACATTAAAAATAACCCTGTAAATATACAGGATACTATGTTGCAAAAAATCATGATGATTTGGAAGACTGCCTTCTACTTGCACATACTGTGAAAACTAATGAAATACTGAATGCTGAAAAATCGAATATCGTACATTTAATTAACCACGTTGAAGATTATAGTGCAAAACATACCACAGCTGAAACAAACTTAGAAGTGGAAGGCACTGTTAGCGTTGAACGAAACAAAGGAGTGTATGAAATCAAGGGAGGATAGGCTAAGCTGCTGGGTAATAAAGAATGAAAAGCTTAATGATATTTTATTAAAAATATATTTTCCAGAACACTCTTTCCAATCAAAATGGACAGATCAGTTAAAGAGTTCAACAGACAACAAAAACAAATTTTGCACATCAGAAAGCTGGATTTAAACTTTAATGCTAGGTGTCAAGCGACGAACAAATTGACATGAGCTTAGTGCCGAGACGATCACAATTATAACAATACACCACACGGTAAACCTTAAGAGATAGTTAAAGATTTAAAACATGGAATATTTTTCGCTAAAGTTGGTTAATCACTATTTATAACAACAATTTTAAAAGTTCTAAAAGATTTTTTAAAGAAAGGCAATTTTATTGGCCAATATACATCGACTAAAATTTCAAATACAATCTCAATCGCTATCATAATCATATCATAATTGTTAGGTTATTTTTTATACTCCCACGTGCTATCTTAATCATTCCTTTTAATGTTACGGTTATCTATAACACTTATAAATTTAGAAAAGGTTAATTAAATTAATGGAAATTACCTGATGTTTCATAGGCTTCATGTTTTTCGGGGCTACAGATAAGGCATGTTTTAGAATTATTATTTACGAGGCCTTCTTCCTTATCTACCAATTCCCTCATCAATATAAGATATCTTCTATGTATTACTACTACTTAGGAAGTTTTTCCATTATAATAATGTTTAATATGTTTAGATACTGATATTTAAGTTTTTAAATGGACTTTTACTTGTGTAGAGAATGACGGAATTTCACTTTATCGAATGATTGACTACAAGAAAATTATAAAATACCCTGATATCATGGACAGGTATTCATTATTATATTTAATGGACAGAATCAAGAATGATGTCCAAATTGTTATGGACTACAATAGAAGAACTCACTTAGGGCGCAAATAGGTGATATTATAATGATTCAATAACCTCATCACATCAAACAAACAAAAGGTTTCAAAGTATTTAAAAATTGAAAAAAACATACATTGCAGTAATCGATAATTAAGTAGTTTGATGAAACAGAGTAACCAATGAAAAAACTTCCGTGAAACGTTTAAATCCAGCTGATTGGCACAGAGAAGCTGGTTGGAGAGCGGGTGCGCTTTGCTCACACATAGCCATTGACAAAGCAAATCTTGTAATATCCGTTGTTGCTCACGGTCGCGCGGCGCGGGGAGAAGGGTCTCGAAGCAGTCACAACGAAGGGCTCGCGGCGGGGGCTATCGGACGACGCGCGACGCCGGAGGAAACCCATTCTGGAGACATGGTCATGAAATAAAATTGGATACATACTTGGTAGATACCCATGAATGCAGCCCTTGGACTCGTGTGGAGCCAAATCAAGGTAAGTTCGTTAAATTGTGTTAGGTATACGTTTTACTGTCGTTGGATAACAAGATAGATCCACGGATAAATTGACATATATAAGATAGCAAATTAAGGTCATACACTCAAAATATTGAATATTTAAATATTACGTTAAAAACTTTTAGGTCCTAGGACATGTCCTTGAGGTACACCTAATGCGGTTGTTATTATCAATTTGACAGTTACTCACATCTTCCCGTTCTGGCATAGAGAGCGCGTCCGCGAACGCATCGTCTGAACTTCCGCTCGTGCCAGTTGCTCCATCTCCATAACTTTCTCGTTTTCTGGAACTGAATAGTGATCAAATGCTTTCTTATAAAAACCAGTAAACTTTCTCAACCACTGTAGTTTTTAAGCTAACATAGGACAATAGCATATTGGGATTAAATAATCCCAATATGCTATTGTCCTATGTTATGTGCCAGAATATTCTGGCAAGACCACGATGCAAGATATATGTATCTTGCATCGTGGGCAATCTTGTATCATTTTTAGCGAAGCCAGAAATAAATGTCATCCTATCGTAAGTTTTTTCAATATGTATGTGATGTTCTCAAAGTAGTTTTCTGGGATTGTACCTATACGTTTGAATAGTAACCCACCCTTCCAGGCATATACAGAATTGCGCGAAGTAGTATGCGGGACGGTGCGGTGGGGGGGCGCGCGGCACAGCGTCACAGCGTCGGCGCTCACCACGCGCCGCAGCAGCGAGCGTTGGCACGCTGCGCGAAACGACCAGGGGTCGGACCCGCCACCCTGGTCACAACGTTATCACAGTCAAACACTACCAAGAACCTTGAACTGAAACCTCCCTGCCGCAGTCAATCTTTAAAGAATTTGAAGACTCAGCATTTTCAAGCTGTAGTGGATAAATGGACCATAAATGTTGGCACTTAATATGGACTACCCTTGAAAACGTTTTAATAATATTTTTACATACAAAACCATCATGCGCATCGATGATATGTTAGTGAAGTGGCTAAATATTCAAGTCCAGAACACAATATTTCTCTCTGATGATAAAAAGTGTCTGAGGAACGCTATTTCCAATTCCAGACTAATGTAGGTTAAGGGTGAACCCACCCAGGACACCTCCTGGTCTGCCAGCATATCCTTCCCCTGGTCCAGCGCCAGCCTCATCTCCGCTCGAGGAGTGAGTCGCTCCTCCGGCGTCGCTGGTATCTGTTCCTCCAGTTGTGAGCATTCCGCATGTACTGGTGCTGGCTCCGAGGCTGAATCAACATTATATTAGTGATCATCATTGCTTCGAAATTCGTCGCGGATTATTCGTGGCGTTTTATTGGACATCCTGGCTGACAGAAGTAATGGTTCGTTATAAATTCTCATCCGTTTAAGTAAAAGCTGTTCAGGGCCCTAAGTCTGCTTATTTCATACATTTTCATTCCATCGTGAAACCATTGTTAATTAATATAATCTTGGAGATTTCTATAATTATGTAACTTGTTTGCACACTTAAATGTTGGTTACCAAATTTTATTTCCATCTATTATATTTTTCGTTCTGAAGACAGGACCACGAGCACAGGGAGATGGTCCCTGGTAGGACTGTGTCCCTCTCACTCCTAGTGGCCATGACTAAATACCCTTACCGTTCCCGATCCTTCAGTCCTCTATGGATATACTAGTAGAAAGGGATATAAGTCCTCTCAGCTCAGCTTATGCTATTATATGAGCCAAAGTAACAAATACCTATGGTTTATTATTCTATAATACGTTATTTGATTAGCAGACTCTAGGCAGACTCTAGGCCCAGGGGAGTCTCACCTGGTGAGGGTTGGTGGTGCGTCGTGGGGTTGTGTATAGTGGTACGCTCGAGTGTGGAGGGCGTGCTGGCCGAGCTGGCTGAGCCCCGACGACCGCCAGCACCAACACCGGCACGCGCCTCCGCAAACTCTTTTGAAACTGGATGTGATACTAATAATTATTTAGTAACGCAAAGTTCCCCAATATTTAGGATTATAGAAACATCTATGATTGACCGCAGTCCACGTTTGATTGCTGTGAATGGTCATCCGTATCACACTCTAAGGCTAAATCGATCTTAAGTCTGAGAGCGATCTTGGAAATGTCATTCTTATGTCATACCAGTAAAAAATAGCATGTCAAAAGCGTACTCATGACCATGATGTATTACTACGAGCCTATGGCTAACAGCTATGCGCTCTTAACTCAGACTATTCGTGCAAGTGATATTATGGAAATTATAATGTGGCTTATTTATTACATATCCAGGCAGCTCATTTGTGAAGCTTAAATTCATTTTGATGACCCAGAAAAATACTGAGAATGATTCACCCTTGATTGACTTGACGCTTTTTTCCATGTTCCCTTATTAGAAAAAATTAATATCTGAATATCCTCACCAGATAGTAAGGGCGTCAAGGGTGCTTCGTTGGTAGGTGTCCTGTCGGGGCTCAGCTCGCACGCGGCGGCACCAACGCGCCCCCCGCAGGCAATTAGGGCGCCCGCACCCCCGTCCTCTGCTTCTGGAAAACCAACCTCTATATAATCTCGGGAAGATTGTTTGAAACAATAATAATAAATTTATGTGTATACATAAATAAATAATTTTAACTACATGAATCAATCTATAAACGGATATCGTGCTATGGGTATTTTGGGGTATAAAAGCTTTAACAAAATAATTTTGTCCTCTTCGTTCGAGGTCAAAATATTTTAAGCCCGAATCATCTTTCGTAATGTTGGTAATAGATTATGGTGTTTAGTTATATACGAAACTATATACCTATAACATGTAGTGTACACATGCATCGTGCTATATATTAATATGTTTGTCATCATATTTTGGTTTGAGATGAGATTATTTATACCTCCTCACCTTTGATCATTTGTCAAGCTGTTGAGTCTGTCAAAATGTATTTAATCTTTTAATAATAATGGTGGTGCATCATAATGTCAAGTGCAAATCTTAAAACTCATGCAACCTTCATTCATCCAATAAAGTTAATGAATTACTAGTTTTACTTAGCTTTCTTTTGAAACTTGTGTACTTTATAACCTAAATTTGTAAAGTTTCTAACAGTCACCGCTATCATCTGAACTATATCATTAGATCGTAAAAAGTACAAGTCTTCTCACGCTATGCACACTTGTCATGAAGGAAAGCGCTAACACAATCCAAACTACAGCGAGTTAACACTTACCACTCGTCAAGAAGTCATCTAGATAAACGTACCTTGTTCTGAAGCAGAGGGCGGCCGGTGCGGCGCGTCGCAACAGTCGTCAGCATCGAGGCCACACGCGCTGTCCTGCGCCAAGCGCCGCACCAGCGGACCAGTCACAATGTGAGACATAACCTAGCTACGGGACTATAGGGATTTGCCAATAACCTGGAGCGAAGTCCAGGTGAGAAAATTTTGAAAAATTTCGGTGTTGGGATGATTTTGATTTTGGATATCCTAAGTCAACACTTCGATCTGGATTAGTAGTTGCGGGATAAATATTAGCATGCAACAAGCATGCCACCCAATAACATTCTTATTTGTGTACGGTTATTGGCATGCTTTGGGGATTACAATAATACTTTATCCTACACATCTATTCTGTGTCTAACAAATTCGGCATTTTTATCCTCCTGTATTTAAAATTATGTCGCTTCTTTAAATAAATGGTATGTTATGCCGATTTTGTCATTTTCTTTAACATTAACTTTTATATAATACTTAAATATTATTTGATACTAAACATTATACTTAGAAATGTTCGATTATTCATAAATTATATTATCAAAATGTACTTAATAGTGATCACACTTATGATTAATAATTGCTTGCACCAAACTTCAACTATTGTAAACATCTGTAAATGAATCGCTATGTAGAATTAAATATACCGTAATTTTAGCTGCCAGCGATCTTCTAAGTTCTAATAGGTCCTTACTAGGTTAATAGAATGTTGGTGCAACTATATAAGTGGTTCAATCAATATAGATATTCACCTGGTCGTCCGAGTTGGTGGGAGTCTGCTTGTTGTCTTCGCTGTCACTGTCTGAACACTCTTCTTCCAGGAGAGGTTCCAGTCTTCTTCTGAAAACATCCCTACGTTCAAAGTGCATTTTTAGTATTGTATTAATTGATATTTTTTTATGATGTTGCCGTGTGGTGATGGTTCCAATGGCTTGGAAATTGAATTCGACTTTGACAGTGAAGCATTGAAAAAAAAAGAGAGTTCAGTGTTGAAAATAATGATCTACCAAATAATAATACAGTTATTTATATCCGCCGACCTCGTGGCGTAGTGGTTCGAGCGTAGGCCGCTCGGCTCACTGCACCGGGTGGTTGCGGGTTCGATTCCCGTCGGAGCAAATTTTGGAAATTACCTTTTTAATTAATTTGCCCTAGTCTGGATGTCACGCCCCCAGTCCATTGTACGGTACCCATAGTACAAGCGTTGCTTAGTTTGAGATCAATTATGGTCGGTGTGCCAGTCTGTGCGATATTTATATGTATTTATTTTTATAAATAATGGAAGTAAACTAGAGATAACTAGATTTGTACCGCAGTTTCGCTGGCGTGTTTTCTGGATGTCAACAACAGCACCACCTAACGGGTCTTACTATAGCTTAAAACTATCCAGGTGAATAAGTACGAAAAAACAATCATAATCGGTTAAGCCGTTTAGCAGAAGAAGAATTACGGAGATACGTACACCGATTATTTATATGTTTATAAAGAAGATTATAATATGTCTTACCTTGGTAGAAGTGGCCTGAGTGTCGTAGGTCCAGTAATAGTCGGTGCCATCAACAATTCATCCATCATCAGCTCGGTGTCGTCATCACCAGCGTAAGATGATGACGACTTCGTTGGAGACTGGAATTATGAGAGAATTTCCATTCAACAGGCAAAACATTCTTATACCTACTTAATTAAATATTAATTATGTTATGAAACAAGAAAAGCTCAATTCCAGTAGGTGAAGGCCCGCGAAATTCTAAATTTTCGAGTATTTTTATAGTTTATCCAAAATCTGAAAACATTTAAGACAACATTTTGTGATTTTCGACAAACACACTGTGCGTTTATTAATACATTTATTTTACTCTAAATATTATCACGGTGGATATGATACTAGTCTCAGATTAAAGAATACGCAGATGACGCGCCTAGAACACAAAAGTGTGTCCACCAAAGCAAATACAAATTACAAAGCGAATACAATCTCGCGTCAGTACTGGGGTGCTACTCTTGAAAACGATAATCGATATATCGTGACATTTGTCGTGTCGAATCCTACTCTAAGTTCCATCGTTTTTAGTGTCGTGTCGATGTCGGAACGAACGATTCATAATCCGATATATCGAGCTTAACCCTACTCTTAGGTTTAAATGTCGGACACGAATATTCGAATTTGACAACGACCAACACGTAATTTTTGCGATAATCTCAACGACACCTCTTAGGACGTCGTCGGCATTATGGTTTGGTTAATTTTATAGCAATTCGGTGTAAAATGACATTTAAATTCGTGATAAATAAATAATAAACGAATAAAACAGTTGCATGATGAGATGTTTGAGATGTTATGTTGATGTTTTTATCAGTGTAGCCATGAGCTCCTCGGCTTATTTCTGTAAAAGTTTTTGATTACAATGTCATGATTTTTCCCTTTGAAGCCATCAGGAAAGTAAATATTGCCCATAGAAGGAGGAGGCAGCAAATGCGGGAACTTTTCAATAATATATAAGCATTGCCGATGATTAATTTCTCAAGAAGCTATAAAATAAAAGTAAAAGCAAGTTTTGTTTAGGTTTATGACCACAGATTAACTCAATACGCTTGTGACCATACATAAAAAGTCTATAGATAATACAATGGATAAAGTGAAACAGCGCTATACAAAAAACAGCGAGCGTGATAGAGCTAGCGAGTCTTATGTATAAATATTAGTTTCTTTATCTATTTTTGTGTCTCTGCCCAACAGATAAAACAAATGAGGCCATAGAGAATATTCAGGTTTTCAACAAACTTTGCATTTATTATTCGTATCATTCACTCCGAACATAGTCTATGGATACGATACACGACAAGGAATTCGAACATTTGTTAGAGTAGGGTAAGGTCGATATATTCGAAGTAATGTCGTATCGTTTCGAATGTATCGTTGTTGTGTGCAGAGTAGCAGCCCTGAGCTTCGCGTCACAGCGCTTACACGTCAAAGGTGGTTAGTTGTTTTATTTTGAAAATGCCGTCTTGCGTAATTAAAAAATGTAAAAGTTGTTCACAAAAACAAAGGAAAGCAGATGGCATATCTTTCCACAGGTAACTATTGTTTATTTTATAGCTTTGTAATTTATTTACCCACAATTTGATATCGCTCACTCGGAACACAAAATTTTGATAGTAATTGGTTGGTGTTGCCAATTTACATCGAAATAAGTTTCCTTGAATTAGGGAAATGTGCATGGGGTGTAGAAAGATGATTAATTTATACATTTATATACTCGTATTATGGAAATAATATATGGGAATAACTTTTAATTTGTAATAAATATTTTAAATTAATAACTTTTTTCAATTTAATGTACCTAATTATGCTTATAAAGACATCCAAAAATCTTTAATGTTATAATGTTCTTGAGTGATAATGCAGAGATCTTCAAATATCGATTTGCAGTTAAAATAAATACTAAGTTTATTTTATTTTATTAGTATTATTCTGTTCAAATACCTACTACTTAAGTACCTAAATTGCGAAAGACCATGTCCAATTTGTAACATTAGTACTACTGAGAACAATCGGAAAAATTATGGGAGTTCGTTTCCCAATATCTGGCAACTTTACACGCACACAGATGTACGTGTCCCTACAGTGCCGCTCCTAGTTGTCACGCACACATTTAATGCTATGTGGCTTCACATCGTTTGTTGCGTTTGCTCCATCTGCGTTAATCTGAGATACTAGTTATCACTAAATATTCAAAAATTGCTAGATTATCTGGATATCTGTCGTTCTTGAAATGTATTAGAGTAAGTTGGATATATTAATAAATGCACTGCACACCGGTCTTTGTCGTGAATTACAAAATGAGCCTTTTATTATTGTCAGATTTTGAAAAAAAACTAAAAAACCTCAACAAATTTGAACTTCGCGGGCTAGATGGGCGCTTTAGCCTTAAGTTAAAGTTTCAGGGAGAAGAGATATAGAGTTATCACATAACTAGTAGTCTGCTCTGCTTTAATGTAAATGCTTCAATCCTGTGTTACAGGAGTAACAGTGGTCTTCATTATTTATGGTGGCATATAAAAGAGATTCTTCACCGATAGGGTTCCATGCTCTGAATCGGGCAGGTTATCCGAGAGATCTCCTGACGAAGGAGTGCCCCAGGCTTCCTCCCCGCTCGCACCGCTCCCCTCTCCCGCCTCCCCTGTGCCCTCTTCGGTGCCTATGGGTGCCTTCCAGTCACTGACACCAAGGCATCTGTTGAGTGCTTAACATCTTAGAAGAAAATATGATTGTAGAGTGTATGAGACAAAATATTAGAAAATAAAAAACAGTTACGGTTTTTTTATCTAAACTATTTAGACAAACATGTTTTTCACTACATAATGTTAAATATGTATAACTACTATAAAACTAAAGAATATATTATGGACTAGTAGGAATAGTATACAAATGAGTTTGGTGTTAAGTACGTATTCCTAAATATTTCAAAGAAAAAAACAATAATTATGTTTATAATATTATAAACCGAACCAATCGTACAAGCTATGATGTATATAGGTATGAAATCACAATCTATTTATCAGTCACAATATATATACATAATACCTTCCACATTAACTACTGTTAAACGAACTTATACAATTAGTTATTTAATTAGCACTATTTAATATTTCGCTAAATTCTATTTCTTCTTTCCTATTAAAATAGTCTAGCAATTGCTAAGGATTCATTCTTTAAAACACTGTTGTACCTAGTTTTGTATCTGTTCTAAATCTAAATAGATCTTAGCGCTATAAATTACTTTTTAATAAAACTAATCGAAAATGTAAAACACAATTATTTTCCAGTCACACATACTCATCGTATCTTCGTCTCTCTCCAGCGGGCAGAATTCCACCTACATTAGTCGAGAAAACATTATTATTGTGACCTACATCATTGAAAAGTCCTTAATTATAATTAACGACAGATTCACAGGGACAGATCAGAGTTTAGAGATAATTTATAATAGATTTGTGCTGAATCCAAAAACGAACGAAATTGAGATTTAAATTATCGAAACAATGAAAGTAATAGATACAGAACTAACCTTTCCAAGAAAGAGGGTTGCTTATGAGCGATAGATGTGTTCGGGACGCTCTCAGTGTAGCTGAAGATGTTCATCTTCTCCACAACGAAGGATCCAGCTCTCGCTGTCCATCCCATAATGCCGCCAGCGGCACCACTCACTATAAATAAACATTGAATTTGGTCGGGTTTCCCTTCGATGTAGATGAGATTTTGATTGATGCCTTGGAAGCTAGCCTTTAAAAGTACTAATGCTGTCAACCAATTGCACTAACCCACATTGCCATGAAGCAGTACTCATGTTATCAAATTATTATTACCTGGGTTATAAGGTTTTGAAGTTTCTGGCTCTTGCATTGTCAGTCTTACGTTACCATCATCTGTCTCATCCGACGGCATCCTCTCCAGGCTTGACATTGTTCCATATCTAAAACATAGGAATCGGTTTCTCATCTCACAGTGATTGTTTTGTAAGCAACTCAATTATTTCAAAATACCTTTTAAGTGTCACATAAGGTAAGTCGTCAGGCACATCAGGGGACTCCGGGGAATCATCTACTAGGTCTTCCTGCAGTAGAAAACACAAGTATTATCATGAAGCTGTCTTTTAGGAGCATTAGACAAAACAAAATAACAAACTCACAGTCTTATTGGTGGAATTGAAGTCCGGCGTTGGTGGTACGATAGCTATATTAGGAACAGGTGATTCAGATTTTACTGAACCAAGACTACCTGGCCTGGAACTAGGATTATTTAAACTAGACAATGAAGCTCTCTGGAAAGGTTCTACTCTCATTAAATGAGCCGCAGGATTGATTGCTGACAGTCCCATCAGCATTAATGGCCCTAATTCTAAGTCTTCATCCGAACCTATATCATTAGTGTTATTTGCGTTGACGTCTTCAGTTCTTTCAGTCTTCTTAGTTACGTCACCGTTCATTTTACTGACGGCCGATATACCCATCCTAGGAGATCTTCTCAACCCTCTTTCTACTTTGTAATCATCATCATCTTCGTGTATCGCGTCATCCTCCAAGAATACCGACGAAGTCTTCAAACATGTGCCAACATTCTCCCTTTTAGTTATTATATTCATACCTAACACCTTATTTAATACATTTTCAGCCTTTTGCCTCGTTATTTGTTCTTTTCTCGCTGACGCTGGTGATGGGTAATTCGAAGATGTTAATTTAGATTTAGTCACAGTTATACTTTCAACGCATTTGATTTCGTTCAAGTATTTCTCTTGAGCAATAACGCATTGCACCTGATTGGCGATGTTCGAGTTGGACATCCTTAAGTCGTTCGAACTAGAGTTGAAAACCATAGAGCTACAAGTTGTGTGACTAGTGGATAGAGGACTGTTTCTACTACTGGATGTAGGGCTGGGAGACATGATGGAGTTGTCTTTTCTCAATTCTAATTGACTTTTATTGTGACTATGAACACTTCTAGTTAAAATTGGTGAGTCAGTTTTAAGTTCATAGGACGTTGACTTCAGCATTCTTTGGCTCTGTTCTATAGAGTCTATGACCTTCATGGCTGCTCTCGGTCCGTCTTCTGGACGTATTCTTATAGCACCTTTTCTCTCTAAGTGTGAAAAGTTCTTTGGTTTTCTATTACCGCAGTTAGCACTGCACGGGCTTGTGGAGCTTTTGTTGGAATTTGAGTTTTGGGGAGACGCTTCGGCTCTCGGTTTGATAGGGATAATCGTTGGTTCTTTTTGGGAAACTAAAGGACTATTCGGCTTAGACAAACATTTCTTATGGCATTGTCTGCAGACTGGTATTGTGTCTACTACCACTGGGCTTGTTCTGACTGTTATCTGAAATGTTAATTTCAAATTAGTAGAGTTACTTAATTGCAAGAAATTGCAAAGTTACATCAGTATTACTTACTTGACTACCAGAGTTACTGCTTTTAGATGGGCTATCTTTTTCCTTTGTTTCGACAGATGCGACTTTTTTTTCATGGTTAATAACAAGATCAGCTACTTCTAGTAGGTTTAATTCTTTGGAACGTTTTCTTAACTCTTCTACACTCCACATCTGTAAGATACGTTTAGTGATTGATCAAGTACTACTCTACCTACTTAGATTTAGATTTTTACTTTGATCTTATTGATATTGATTCAAACTAATCCTACTTAAAATATAAATGTGTAAGTTTGTGAGTGTGGATGTATGTTTGTTACTCCTTCACGCAAAAACTAGTGAATGGATTTGGAACACAGATAGTTTATAACCGAGATTAACATATAGGATACTTTTTATTCTGATAATCCCGAAATTTTGTTACGTTAAATACCACGCGGACGAAGTCGGTGGGCACAGCTAGTATATCATAAAATAACTTATGATATATTAGTAGTTGTTTGAATACCTCCATGTCAGGTTCCGGTGGATCCAACTCCTCAGCTTCTGGCAGCTGCGTCATCCATCTCTGCAGATGCAGAGTGGATCCTCTACTCCTGGTGCTGCGAGCGCCCTCTGTCGCACTCCCTCCCGCGCCTGTCTGCGTTTCCACTGAGCTGCGTCGCGTCTAGAATATTACACACCTTTAGTTAATGCAATGGAAGTGCCATTACAATATTTTCATATGAAATAGATGATTAGATTGCATGTTCATTTAACTTGTATTAGAGAAATGTGGATATTTGGTGTCAAAATACTTTACTTACCGAAATTAAAGAACGTTTATTAACACATTGAAATTGATGCGACGGTTGTCTTTTTGCTCTTATCATAAACTAGAGGTATATTTTTACTTAAGTTAAATTACTTATTAGTTATATATTTGTTAGGCTATCTAAACAATATTACACAGAAAAATGGTAGCTGATTACGATTAATATAAATTTCGTTAGCGTCGCAATGTTCCGGGTGTATGTGTTCCAAATGAAAAGAAATATGTTTCGCCATTGACAAATTCACTTTATTTACGGACATTTAGAAATATACTGCTCCGATCTAAACATAAACATCCAAATGTATATTATTTTATTCCATTAATATTTCACGAAGAATCCGGTGCTACGAGTAAAATGCTTTCTCAAAATTATAATTTTTTCTCATCGAACTATCATAAGACTATATTATTAAAAATTTACACACAGCCAAAGACATCGAAAATTATTGGATTCTAACTACATAGACTCGTAAAAAAAACATTATACATATACTAAAATACCTCCCGGGAAATGTGTAGGCAATGTGAACATTTTGCGATGCTAGCGACACAATTAGTACGGTCCTCTATTTCAACAATAACATCTGCTGTTACATGAACAAAATTATTCTATGTTTTGTTTATTACACTATAATAAATAAAAAAGCGTCAAATAAATTTATCCACATGAATTACAGACTACCATTTTTCTTTGTAAATATATTTATATCTAATGGCGATAAACTTATCAACATAAGAAGCTGTGTTGAAATCAAAATTATAATGAATGTGCAACGATGGCAACTACGTGATTGAGCTCGCGAAGCTAGTCGCCAAATATCCACATGACCTGTACAGTTAGCCTATGTACAGATTTACAAGGTTCAGTGTCTGTACATTCACACATTAACATTATCCACTAGTTGTTCCTTTAAACAGTTGGAGTCATGGATACAGACAGAGCGGTCGTTTGAATGAGTACCGAAAACAACGAAGCCTTTTGAATTTCTTAAGAAAAGGACGGAAGACGTAAGCAAATTTGGTATCCAAAAGAGTGTTATGTTGTACATGAATTTCTACTATTGGTACCCTATAGTTACATTTTGACACTGATTTTCTATTTGGTAAATATTGGCATAAACATTTCAGATTAAATACGAAAGCGACTTGTATAATACCCAAACGTGGATTCAGTTCTGTGGAAATTAAATTTACAAGGTTACCCGAGCGATCGCATATCATAAGAGGGCACCAGACTTACGAATATTTAATTTATAATCAAAATACCGAGATTTATTTAATACTGCTAATGTTCGAAAATATGTCTCTCAAAATTTTGTTACCACAACCTTATTCTCGACTATAAGCGATTTATAACAATCCAACAATCTCGCCACGGGCCAATCAATCTAAACGGCGAAAGCTGTCCTCTCCTAAACATCGGCTAAACATGACTACTAGAACACACCGTTGTGGGGTTGCACTCAAGGGAATCTTATCTCCAATTGCCTCTAGTCCGGGGATAGCAAGGGTCCGCCAGCTCCGGATCAGACTCCGCGGATCAAAGTTCCAGATAAGCCGGCGGCGTCGGCCGTTCTGGTAATGCTACTCGTGGCAAAAGTGGATCGTCGGGCAAGAATATGCGCTCCTCGACTGCATGTTTGTACGAGGGGTCGACATCCAAGTCGGCTAACGCTAAATCGGCTTCAAAGGATTCCCATCTACAAGGAGAGCTCTCTGAGTAGTCCTCTCCTGCATCGGGAGTGAGTTGGGCGCTGGGTGAAGTCGGTTCATCGTTTCTCTCGATACTGGACGATGAGACAAAGTGAGAGGAAAATGTTTGAGAGTCCGCCGGCGAGAGATTAGCCGACGGTGTCTCTGGTGTTGGAGCTGTTCTCCATACAGTACTCAGGGGTCCTCTGACCGGTTGAGGCGTAGGAGAGTCAGAACTTGTTCTGACGTCAAAACTGACTCGAACTTCCTTCTCTGGTCGTTCTTCGACTAGCATGTTCAGGTGTGATCGGTATGAGCTGGCTGGGAGGAGGGCCAGGCTGGAGTGCCGCTGGATGCTGGAGGCGGATACCTGGCGTTGCTGCGAGTCCAGCGTGGCGAGGGAAAACGTGAGCTGAGGGTCGGGTGAGTCCAGGGGCGAGCCGAGTGGTGTGCCTGACATTGTGTGCGCGCGGTAACTGCCAAGAAATAGATTAATCAGTTTTGTGGATTTTTGGTATAGTAAATGCTTTCAATCAGGCTTCTGACAGTGACCTTGAAATAATTCTCAATAATGCAAGATAATGCTAGAAATCTTATGTTATGACATCATACAACTTGCAAGTTTCAGGACATAAAGCAAAAATACGGTAGTAAAATTGCTCTCACATCTGCCTCTGCAACAGGCTCTGCCACACTGCTTTCAGGTCGATAGACGGAGCTCGCAGCACCACGGTCCTCGTTCGTCCTGGTGTGCGCGGCGCACATGACACTAGAGGCGACTCGCCGCCCACCCGCCCCAGAATCAACCTGAACTCTGTCGCTGGAACAATGGTACACAATTAAAATGGATAGTAGAAAAACCATGGGTAGGCAATAATAAACTTTAAAAAAACATATCTTCCTAACATAGCTAGGTAGGCAGTTTTCACATCGTTTGGATGTTAAAAGGAAGACAATATTTATAAAAAGCTATTTCATCTGGGCCCTAACCACGCTAGCTAGTCAAATCGTAATAGAAAAGCAAACGCTCGCGATTACGTTTCAAACGCTCCGCTTTTGACGTTTTGCTGATACGAGCTTCACGATTTCTACTGACATTCATATGGTACGGTGTCAGCAAAACGTCAAAAGCGGACAGTTTGAAACGTAATCGCGAGCGTTTGCTTTTCTATTATGATTTGAGTAGCTAGCGTGGTTAGGGCCCTGGTTTCTTGCTGGCTTCAAGTCAGATTTTTCACTGATTTAATCGTACCCTTCGCATTTACAAATTAAAAAGATTACCACCAACCTTTCTTCCGAACATTAAACTGAGCCTCCGAAACGGTGGCCAGCGCGACCGGCTCCTCAGTGACGAACAGGACTCGGTCCCGGGAGACTGTCGCGAACAGCAGCAGATCGCTGAACAGCAGCGCCCAGTAGGGCCGCACCGCGCGCCCCTCCACCCTGGACAACTCGCCGCCAAAGATCCATTGACGGCCTGGTGTGCTTAGCACGAAAGGCTGAAAGGGAATTTGGGTTTGAGAAAGAGAGTGGATATACGTTGGCTTGAAAGAACATTAGTGTCTTGATGGTTATTCTAGCCTTGAATGAGTCTAGATTATGATGATCATTTATGATAGTTTTTGTCAGTCAGACGCCTGAATTTCACTGGTATTTCACTGGTTCAGACATATTTGGGTATCGAGGGACATGAATTCGATTGTGGAATACTTTTTGGAATTCTATTTCGTATAATGAGTTAAGAATCCAAACTTGGGTTGGAAACTTGATTAGAAGCTTGACATACCTCTAAAGCTGTTTTAGGGATAACTCTGTAAAATGTTAATACTTTCTTTACCTTACACCTAGTGAACACGAGTCGACTTTCTAGATCGGCTACAGAAAGCAACGGTTTCCCGTCACCTGCCAGCCCCATCAGTCCTGAGCCAGCTGTCACATCCTGGTAGCCACACTGAAAATATTCATAATGTAAATATTAACAAAAATATCTTAAGTATATTAAAACCAGAATATGACAGGTATTATTATGCAATATTACTCCTTAGAAAACAGATCCTTTTCGCAATATTATTATCACACTTTGGAAAGGTTTCGAGTAATATCAACTTGCCATCTATATACCTACTCTAGAAAACTCCCGAGATCTATTGAGTTCTTACTCCAAGGACCAAAACAGCCAAAACTCAATTCCAACCTAACCTCCCAATACTAAGATTACCAAATCCTTTGCACCTGCAGTTGTTCCACAATAACTTGTAGCTGTTTCTTCTCAAGCTGGTCGTAAGGACCCGCGCCGTTCGATGCCGCGGCTGCCCTCATCAGCCTCAACAACTCTCGGAACTGTTCCAGGGGCTTGTGGACTAGTGACGTGATGTCCGGCCTTCTTCTGGGGATCGGGGGGCTCGTGCAGAACCGGGAGAACGCGCCGCTTGGGTCTTTTGACTTTTTCACCTGGTTACGGAAGGAGAGTGTATAGGCATTTAGGTTAATATTGCTACTCTATCATAAATCAAGTGATCGTGATAGTTATTCTTTATCTAAATATATATATAACTCAAAGGTGACTGACTGACTGACTGACATAGTGATCTATCAACGCATAGCCCAAACCACTGGACGGATCAGTCTGAAATTTGGCATGCAGGTAGATGTTATGACGTAGGCATCCGCTAAGAAAGGATTTTAATTAATTCTACCCCCAAGGGGATAAAATAGGGGATGATAGTTTGTATGAAACTTTGTCAATTAAATTCCACGCGGACGAAGTCGCGGGCACAGCTAGTTGAGAAATAAAGAGTAATTCGTATGATGAACGCATTTGGAAATGGATCGGATATCGACGTCGATGATAAAGCCAAGCTGTAGCCGTTCATACGTGCTGGGTCGACAAGGGTAGTAACACCTTCTCACAGAAGATCTTCGTTTCGTATAATAATTAAGAGACCTGGAAGCCCAACTCCCCTCACTTCCCCTCCCTCTATCCCACTCCCCTTAGGCAGGCGACGAGCGGGCAATGCCTTTGGGGTATTGCAAGCATCTATAGGCTATGTTAACTACTGAACATCAGGTAGGCTAACTTAGATGTCGACTTCGTTCTATTATATCTAAATATATATAACTCAAAGATGACTGACTGACTGACTAACTGACATAGTGATCTATCAACGCACAGCCCAAACCACTGGACGGATCGGGCTGAAATTTGGCATGCAGGTAGATGTTATGACGTAGGCATCCGCTAAGAAAGGATTTTGATTAATTCTACCCCCAAGGGGATAAAATAGGGGATGAATAAACCCGAATTTTTGTTAAGTTAAATTACGCGCGGAAGAAGTCGCAGGCACAGCTAGTAAATTATATAATATGATGGAAAATTATGTTGTTTAAGGTAAAGACACATCATGTCCAGATAATGGGAAAAGGTAATGATTATGGCTAAAAGCGCCGGATAGGCAAATCTTCGTATTATCAAGGGATGCGTAGTGAATTTCAAATGAAAAACGACTTATGAGAACTAGGACTTGGATATTCAGATTTCATTTATTTAAATCCAGCCTTACCAAAACACAATCCGCTCTCTTGAGGCCTAGACAATACTTCTTATAAAGGCTAAGGAACACAGGGGTCTTCTGTAGGTAGACGGCGACGACAGTTGACGTTTGAATCTCGCCGTCATCCTGCACCACTTGGTCCAGTATATCTTCTGATAATCTAAAGATCTGAGGAGAAATATTGCCTTTTCATAGGTATATTTTAATACTACTGTTTTAAGTAAACAAATAGCGTCTCAGATAACTCATTTTGTGACAGATTCGCACTGAACCAGCTTGTTTGATTGAATCAACTGATTTTGCTACCGATGCTACTTTAACGTCTTTTCTGATGCTGCTTCTAAAACGTACCTCTTCAATATTCTGGAACAATAACTGATGGTCGCTAGGTGCTATGAGGTCTGCCCTCTCGGCGAGGGGGGACACGAATCTGACGAGGCCGAACTGAAGGCAGGTGGCATAGTGCTGCTCCCTGGCCACCACGGCTAGCAGCGCTCGCTTCCTGCCGTCCGTCGACAGGCCAGGTGTCTGGAGGTAACGAGTTCACCTCAAGCAATTCAGTTCTTGGATGACCCAGCACTATTCCTTGTGTATATTTTTTTTTGGCTTTTCTTCAAAACGTGTATCTTTACTTTATTTTTAGAACTGATTAAGCAGGTAGTTCGTATAAAATGCAGTTAATTATAATTTGTCTTCCGGCTCAGTGGCTGATCAACTGAATTTCAGAACAATTGGGTTTTTGAAAAAAAAATAATTTTGTGATAAATGGAAAGATCATATATTATTATTTATGACAATTTTTTTTTTTTCCCCATAAATCAAAAGTTATTCAAAATAAAAATTATTTTTTGAATCCAGTACCGAAGACACGCCGACAGCTCCCGAACAAACCCGAGCGCGTGTGACGTCATAATGTTAGTTTTCCCTCATTGCAGTTCATATATAAATAATAAGTACAGTGTATTGATCTATTGAATTTTGTTGTCATTGTTAAATATTCAAATATTTATATTGAAAATGTCGAACCTCAAAAGTTATCGTTCTTGTTTTGTACCATTATGCATATGAATACTACAAAAACAACTCCAGAAAAAATGATTTTAAATGTTCCCAAAGATGACAAACGTCAAAATAAATGGTATAAAATTGGTTATCATAAATATTATCAGACTTTGCCTTAATTAATCCTTTATCGCACATAGCTAATCGTAACCAACTAACAACTCGTTTTTTAGCAATATTTTTTTCAATATTATTGTCTAGTCACATGTAATAGCCCTAAACGCTGCACTGTTATTAAACAGCTATAACATTATGACGTCGCAACTATGACGTGACCAAGCATGGCGCGTTTATAGTCACGTGATATTTTTTAAATTCTATAAATTTTTAATTGTTTATAATGAACTGAAAAATTTTTTTTTTTAGTTTTTTGCATTAAATATCAATATGATTAATAATAAAGTTTTAAAATACATAACAATCATAATTTATTTATTTTTCAAATTCCCAATTGTAGCATTGAAGTTCTAAAGTTTGACTAAATTAGGAAATGAAAATGAGGGTGAAAATAAGGAAACCAAAAAAGTAAATGAAAGCAATAGATTTATTTGCACTTAAACATTATAAGAACATAAATTAGAAACGAAATAAAAACAACAGGAACCAATTTTTTTATGAATTACATGAAAAAATAAAAAAGTGAAATATCATTACTGGCTACGTAAACAAAATTGTACAGGCGCTATACTACCCTCTGATACGAAAAAGACTGCTTATTGAAAAATGGCTTCTAGCCTGACATATCAGTCTTTTAAATATCAAACGGAATGAATCGACTATGAGATAAAATAACACGCACTAAGAAGAAGTAATAAATAAAGAAAAAAACATTAACAAAATAAATAATTAACAAAAACAGCCAAGCTTAAACGTAACGATTCCCCTCTTAATGAAATTGTATTCAAACTACCAATAATATGTTAAAAAAGTAAATGCCATTTATAAATTTATCGGCAAGATATTCCTTAATGATATTCTACAGTTTAACTAAAATACGTACAGGAAAACTATTTAAAATGCCAATAAGTGGCACACGGCGCTTAAGTCCTAACTCTTATAAGAATAAAGATAAACATACAATTATACCTCTGAATTCTAAATATCATCGGTCTGCCCACAAAATATTAAATAATAATGATTTAGCAAAACTTATAAATTAGAATAATGGAATGTATCATGAAGTATGTACAAAAGAATAACAAAACGCAATACACACTACTGTACAAGTGACATACCTAGATCAACACCACGCTGACGAAATATACTGTTCGCTACTAGCACCAATTTCATAAAAATTTCCCTTTACTCAATACCAAAATAATAAATTCGAAAAGTGTTTCTAATGGTCAGCTAGTGCAGCACAGATTGTTCTTCATGATTCAACAAACTCCATAATAAACTATAATTATGAAAATGCGGAAAACTGTTGGAAATATCTAAATTTTACCTTTGCAAATATTTTACCTACTCGCATGTAGAAAATACGCGTCCAAATGGTGAACCATTATTGTGTCCCTTTATGATTAGGTAATATTGTGTTAATATAATTTAGCCTTAAGTAGTTAACCTATTATTAATTATGCATGCTGTGATTTCCTATAATTGACAGGGCGCTTAGCATAAAACCTATGCATGTTACCTTGTTATTTCACACGGTGTACGTATTGTTGGAAATCCTAAATAAATAAATATAAATAAAATAAAATAACCAATAACACGAAACACTGTACTTGAAATGTGGCTAATCTTGAATCTATCCAGCATTGTATAACTCAGTCTGATGATGATGATTACAGAAACTACTTTGAAAGTCATGAAGACAAATCTGGACCACACGAACCATACACAAAGATGACTAGTTTCCGCTCAAACGATTCAGATGTTTCAAACAATGATGCCATTACCGACCTCTTTCGAGAACGTCACTTGAGGCAGGTGGAGTTTGCGCCTGTCCAGAGACTGGCTGGTGGAGGAACAGGCAGTGGGCGGCCTGGCCGCCGCCGCCGGGGAAGCTAGGGCCGCGGCTCTAGGGGAACGAGGGGGTGGCGGCGGCGTGGACTCCGCTGGTGGGATAGACACTTGTGCTAATCTCTTGATACCGACTCCGTTTGGTGGTACTCTTCGGAACGTCTCCAGGTTGAGCATTTGACCGCCTGATCTGGAATGAGGAAGGGAATGTTAGTAATGCTAAACAGTTAAAGAAAAAAGGTTTTGCCAACACTAAAATGGTATAATTATTGAACATTCTGGATTCAGACAGCTACAAAATTTTTGGAGTTGTCAAATGGAATAGATTTTGAGATTGAAATTTTGAGATCTTTTTTGAGCTATATATTGACTGCATTGAAAATGTTCATCTCCATCTAATAGGTATAACTCACTTGACCAGATTCCGGACCTCTTCTTCAGAAGCGGTCACGACGTTCTTGGAGCCAACGAACACTATGTAATCCCCTGCTCTCAACCCCGCCCGCTCTGCTGACCCCCCCGCGGCCACCCGCTCCACCCGCGGCGGTCTGGTCCAGACGACTGTGAACCCGAAACCACCGCCAGTGCCGCGGACCAGTCTGTAAAGAAAATCATGGTGTAAATGTGTTATGATTAGGAAAGATCGTGCCGTGGCCTTGAAAATGGTTTTATTTTGCATGAAAATAGTTTGTATGTGGACAAGATTACGGTTTATTTCATGTTTGTCATAAATAATAATACAGTACTCCAACTTTATCTCATTGTATACTTTATTATTGTTTTAAACTCTATTTTACATGGAAAGATCAAAGTGGACAGTTACAAAGAGAAGGAGCCATTATATTCGATAACACGTATGTCACGAAACAAAAAACTTAACGTTTCGTATGATAGTTAGGATCAAGGACATCAAAAGGAATTTAGGAACGTGAAAACATCTATCTAGTTTACCAATGAAACTGTTTGTTATATTAAGTAAAGTTTATATTATTACCGTTCATAGTATTTTGGAAGATCGCCAAATGTCAGTTGATGTTTCCGCATTTGTTTCGTAGTTAAATGAAGCTTTATGCTCGTAGTATAAACGGGTAACGACGGACTGAGCGCTCAATATGACGATGTGGGGCTTACATTGAGACTGCGAATTGGGTATTATGTTAATCAAATACACAGTTTCGCCTACATTACTGAGTTAGATGTCTGACGACCGCTTTGCGCAGTGGTTCGAGAGTAGACTGTTAAGCACTGCATCGGGTGGTTGCGGGTCCGATTCCCTTCGGGGTAGATTTCAGAAATGGCCTTCTCGTAATTTGTCCTGGTCTGGACCCCAGTCCATTGTACGGCACCCATAGTACAAGTGTTGCTTAGTTTGGGACCATACAGTTGGTGAGTTCGTCTAGCGAGGTTTATATATTTATTTGAATTTAACGAAATTACAGCAACTATTTTAAGTAGGTACTAATGGATTCGAGTTATTAATACCTATGACATGTCAATCTATTACTTATCTACATATTCTAAATTAACAATAATTTCGTTTACATGAACAAAAACCATTCAAAGAGTTAAAGAGAGTTAATACGCGATGAAAGCGTGTCCTGTTAAATCAATCATCACCAACTCACTTCCTAGTAGTTGTGAATGGTGTCCTTCCATTCCTCTGCGCTCTCCTCGGCGCTGCTGGGTCTTCAGGCGGGTCCAGCTCCAGGTATCTGAGGAACAGGTGCTCGTCAGCCTCCCTCTGCAGGGCAGCGGCCACCGCCTGCGCCTGATTCGCTGCGTTCGCCGTTGATGGACCGTTACTTGAGACGCCTGGAAGAAGATTCAGGTTAGGTTTATGTTACTCCGCTTTTGGAAAAGTCATAATGATTATTTTTAACCCCCGACAAAAAGACGGGTGTTATAAGTTTAACATGTGTATCTGTGTGTCTGTCTGTGGCATCGTAGCGCTCAAGCGGATGAACCGATTACAATTTTGTTTTTTTTTATATTGGTATTCTGATCGACAGTACTCTTAGCTATGTTTCATGAAAATCGGTTCAGCCGTTTGAAAATTATCAGCTCTTTTGTAGTTTAAAAAGTCGTCGCATCGGGGGTTTTCTAAATTTTCAATTTTAGTTATCGATAGATCATAGTCACTGGCCACTCAGGTTTCATGTGAAGATTATACTACATAAAAATATTAAAATCGATTCTAGCTAGTACCTTTATCGTTATGATTCTCCTGAGTCCCGTCATTGGTGCTAGTTTCAATGTTGTCAGTAGCCATTTTGCGTGGTTCAGCTTCAGTCACGCGGTCGACTCTGGCGCCTCTGTCATTGGCGTGCGCGTGCGCCGGCGCCGCGTTCTGGCCGCGTCCAGGGCCCTGCTGCAGGAAATATGTGCCGGAGATGTCGCAGCTAACTGCATCTTGCATTGGGAACGAGACACATCCTAGAAACTCGCTCCGTCTGCAACAAAGGAGAACATGAACATTAAATTTAAATATGGTAGTATTTCTAGTATTAAATTTGAAGAGTGGATACGTTGTATTGTAATTTTATATTTTTGAATTTAATAAACGTACGAATTTAGTCAAAGTTTGTTTGTTCATTCGAATAAAATTTTGTGAATTCAGTTTGTGAATTTTGTTATTTCAGATCTATTTAGGTCTGAAACAACCTAGATACTTCATGTGTGATTTGTAAAGACTGATTAAGCATCAATTTTGGAAAAAACCACGAAT
The DNA here is from genome assembly GCA_918843915.1 of Notodonta ziczac. Classification (NCBI taxonomy): domain Eukaryota; kingdom Metazoa; phylum Arthropoda; class Insecta; order Lepidoptera; family Notodontidae; genus Notodonta; species Notodonta ziczac. Next base: position 12,775,776 of record OU974039.1, on the reverse strand, counting down.
CATTATACACCAATAAGTCATTATCAGTGACATCATCAAATACATCTAATTTTACAGTCAGTCTTATTATAAGTACCTAATTTCAAAAATTAGAAGAGCATTGATTAGTAAAACTTTTATAGGTTAGTGCCTACTTATAAGGGATATCGAAACCTACATCGGCTTAGCTATAAAGAGCGTCCATTAATACGATATTAAAAGAGTATGAGGTCTTCATTGTATAATACATGAGTCATCAGTAGACGGCCTTAATGCACCGTGACTGGGAGCCCCGTGACCTACATACATAATGTATGGCGTTACATAACCATGGCGTGGTTGCTATGGATTGATATTTGGAACACAGGATATGGAATCGAAAGCGAAGAGAGAAGATGATCGAACACACAATAACGACTTAGATATCGTTGGTACATGAACTCCTGGAAAAGCAAAGAAACGATAGCTAGTTACAATACTGGAAAAGTATAAACTCTTGGATTGTAAACAGAATTGAATCATGTTTCTACTAATTTTAAGGTTTATAATCATTCGACGACCACTTGGTAAGTACGAGCAGTTTGTGCGTAAGTAACTTGACTTACTATTCGGAGTAACTGCAGATTTGCCTACCTTCGGGATAAAACTCAAACTCTAAAATTGTTTTTATTCTTGTAAGCCAACAAAGCATTTATGAATAGTCAGAATCTACCACCGGTCCGGAATGCAGCTTCCACTAAGAAGATCCGGCAAGAAACTCAATGGTTATTCTTTTCAATTAATAAAATATGGTGTACATTCTCAGGAACAGCAACAGAATGTGATCAGTCAACACCATTGTCACTAAATAAGTAAGTAAATTGTTGATAAATTGTTTTCCGTGATTTGTTCCACTCAAAATATCTCTGGGATCGTCGACAACTGTATGCCGCCCATATCAAGCGTTACTAAGTTCAATTAGAATTCAGTTTCACTATTGCATCGATAACGTTTGCTATTTCAGGAACAACGCGATAACTTTCGCTTGTTTCATCAGGGATGGGGGTGTATTCATGAACAGCTGTGCAGTTTCGTGCAGCATTACTGAAATAACCTCGCGTGCCTATATTAGCATGCAAGTGAGGGGAAAGTTCACCTGACCTTGCTCCTGCTAGATCTGTTAGTAGATGACCCTTAACTTTCTAGAACCTTGGCAAAGTTGAAGTATAATACATTTATTTTTTAACCTTCTTCAATAAGGGGGAGGTTCTCAATGCGGACGTATTTTATCTTTTTATTTTAATGTTTGTTACCTCAAAACTGCGTCATCTAAAATCATTTTGCATTTGAAAGGATTGGTTCCATAAAAATTTCATCAAAACTGGTTCTGTAGTTTGGCATGGAAATCGAAATAACTGGAAATTGCTTGCAATTGGCTAAAGCTTGGATCTACTACCGTACAAATCGTTTGTAGTTATAGGTGTAAGGGCAATTTATGAATAATTTTACTCTAGGGTGTTTTCAAGTATCTACTGCTAAATAATTCTCGTCAACCGGGTCCTTGGTATTAAGGTCTAAATTACTTGACGACCGCTTGGCGTAGTGGTTTGAGCGTAGGCCGCTCGGCTCACTGCACCGAGTAATGCGGGTTCGATTCCTAGAAGGGCAAATTTCAGAAATGGCCTTATCGTAATTTTCCCAAGTCTGGGTGTCACTGAGATCGCCCCAGTCCATTGTACGGTATCCATAGTGTAAAAGTATCCATAGTGCAAGCGTTGCTCAGTTTGGGACCATAAAGTTGGTGTGTCAGTCTGGCGATATGTATAATCACTAATACATGCTGGATGCATTGTTGATAAATAGTTATGAGATTTTTTAATTTCACCTTCCACTAAATCAATGTTAGTAAATTATCGATTTTGATTGCTTCGCCAAAGGCGAATTAAGGTCGTAATTTATAAAGCGTGACCACATAAACATAATTAGATATGTAATGTGCCATATTGATATGCCTGTTTTTAATTGCATTAAATGTCATTGGAAAATGCAGTTTGTAAGGAAAATTAAATAATGGCCACATTTATGATTTCTCTGAAGATACAAAGTCTTCTACTCCGTCAAAAATATTCGAGAATATTATAGATGAACTTAGAATAGATGAATGTAGATAACCTTCTATAACTGTCTAACCAAACTCAGACATGTGAATCAATTTTGCGAAATTGATTAAACTTAAATCAAACTGGACGTTAATGGACCCAAATTCGATTTCGGGCCCGCTGGATTGGCTTCCTGTATTCTGTAAGTGGAAACATAATTTAATATCGTACATTAATTGGATATCGTTTTGCAGAACGGAATTAACCCATATGCACTGCTGTAGACCAAACCAAGCTTGTGTTAGTGGTTTTAGTTTGGTTTTAGTTTGCAGTAGTGGGTGTGGTTTGGTTGTATTTTGCAAAACTTCGTCCAATTGTATCCGGAGAGACACAGTTATTTGGTAATTAGTTGGCTTTATGTGATCCGTTCCACGTGGGAAGCTTGTAAAATGGGTTTGTTCTTACATTGCCCTGTTTCTGAGCCAAGACTTTATAGTATTGTTTCAACAGCACAAAACTGTGCATACTCGTACATGCAACATGTGTATAATTAGGAATTAATGATCTTTTCATCATTTTATTTGGTGTAGCTATGCCACTCAAATCATTATTAAACTCTTCATGCTGAACATTTTCGTTGTCTATTAAATTAATTACCATTTCAATTTGATGGAAGGAACTTGCATTAAATATTGTCATGTCTGTTGAGACTGCCTGTTTCAACGCATATCTCTTGCTTTTGCTAAATATATATAACAAGTAGAATAATTTAACTTCGTTTATCATCAAATATAATTTATGTTGTTTCACGTTCATTGACACTATTTCAGCGTGACATTCCATCGATTTTTCAGTTAAATGCACATGTCTAGACATAATGATGTTAGTTTTCATTAGTGCTGTATACCAACGACACCATTTCTATTTAACTTTATTGTTCTTTTCATCCATAATATTTTTTACTGCAGAAATATGTTTATTTTGAAGTCATTGTTGCTATGAATATATTATTATTTATTTTTTAATAAAACGTTTTTCTTAAATGTATTGTTCTATGCATCTCTTTTTATCTCAACATTTTAAATTGAAGAACTATAGTAACTGTCTTATATTCGGGTTTCATTAATTTTGTAAGTAATTTCTCTTGATCTTCTTCTGGCTTCTTATAATCCATATCTTCTTGCACTTCTTCTACATCATTCTCTTCACTTTCTTCTTCATATCACACTCTATATACATCTTCATTATATAAACATTTACGTACAACACAAATCTATAGGGTTCGTGCAGGGTCCTCCCCTAACATATAAGCTTCTAAGCATGCAAGGGGGCCTGTTCCAAAAAGCCTTTCTCTTCCATCCTGTGCTATACATTGGAGTGCATCCATGCTTACTAGAGTGACGGGGACACCAATATGTCTCAAGACTTACGGTGATAGTTGTCACTCTTCTTCAAGAATTGGTGGATCTTGGGTGGCGGAGGAAGATTCCGACATTCTATCGTGGAGATCTGCGGGCAAACTGTTTTTTCTGGTTCTCAGTTCTGGGGGGTCCCATTCTGGGAGGCTGTTCTTTCTGCTGAGCTGGTGGTGGCGGTGCGCGTGTTGGTGGGAGCAGTGCTGGCGGGGCGGTGGTTCTTCTCGCCGGGTTTGGCTCAGTCCGGCAACGGTTTGGGAAACGAAAGACATCCTCACAAGTATTTTGCGGTGGACTGTAAAATTCAAAGATTTTAGCACGGAGAGAATCTACCACATTATTTTTTTGTGTCCTTATTGTAGTCGGGATACAAAGCCAAGATCATGGGAGTTGAATATGGTAGGAAGTGGTACCTATTATTTACAGAGATCTGTTATATTGCCTTTGGTGAGAAATGGATTTCATGGCTTCCTAGGGTGATTGTCTACTTGTCTGTACTATGAAGCGGGCCTGCCAGCTTCGACTAATACTATCGATTCACTTCATTCCTCAACGTTACCTGGCTTAGGTCAAGTTGACAAGAAAAGAAGCGATCCCATTGGTCGAAGCCGGCGAGTCCGCTTCATAGTACAGGCAAATGGATGATTAACCTTATAGATGGGTTTCATTATTAGTGTTGCTACTCAATGTTGTTAACAAAGATCCCTATCAGCTTGACCTACCACTGTAGGTATGTAAACTCTACCTTTCAATAACTAACACGTATGACCATTACGTGTAAGTGAAACATGTTAAACAAAATGGAGAAAAAAGCAGTCACGCGACTTAAGACCTAGAAACAAAGAGTGCGTTTGCGTTTTACAGTGATTTATTAAAGGGTTATCAGATTATAAGAAGCCTAAGTATGAATAAGGTTAAGGTAAAGTTTTGATTGTACTGTAACCGTTAGCATAACAATTTTTTTACTAATTTTTTTCAAACTCAAACTCAAATATTTTTATTTCAAATAGGTCAGATTAACTGGCACTTTTAGAAAGACAAGAGCTAGGTGCATGTTCCAAAACAGAATCCTATGGAGAAGAATATGCAAGAAACTCCATATTTTTTTTTTTTTTCTCTTTTTTAAAATATGTTTGCGTTTACAGTAGGTATAATTACTTCGCTTATCACAAAGTTTAGTAGCTTAGTGCTCATATAAACGCTACTAAGGCTTCTAATAAGCTTTTGAGCTATTCGTATTCTAGTATAGATCCTATTACAGATACAGTGTTATCTTCTGCAATTTTTTCGTCCAGGTAGGTTATAAATTTGATGGCTTTTTCATACAAAAATAAGGGCTAAAATTATTATATCATTTAAGGATTTTAAGAGTGGTAAATGTTTTTACATTAAATGAATGAATGCAATACCAAATTCAATGTTAGTTTAATCATGAAATGTTGCAAGTTTCCCCCATAGAAACGAGGGTGTAGACTGTCAAAATACCTGTCATTACTATTTTATTTCCAAAACGTTTTTGTCTGGAAATAAAATCGCGTATCCAAGGGCTGAAACGAAAAACGAAACAAATCGTTGTTTATCACGCGAGCTTCGAACCCCGGCTCTTCTGTAATGAATTGGCAATTTATACAAATTACTCTATCGTATTGTTTTACGCAATACTTTTAAATAGTGATAGTGAAGTTGGCTGGGCGATTGCCAGGGTTGCAGCGAGAGTTGGAAACTTATTTGCAGATCAATTAAAACTTGATTGAAATACAATATGTAAAAACCTGCAACTGCTGGTTGCTGCTAGTTAGTTTTGATTACGATATTCTTATATTCAGAAATCAATAGCCCTGTGGTTATAGAAGTTGCCCACGTAACTGAGAGGTTTCAAGTTCGATGCCCAACCTTGCTTCTAAGCTATGACGTGAGTCCACTCCTAAAGTCTGATTATTGATTAGTCGAAGTAAATTGACAACTAGAAATTATACTGACTGTTCTGCGAATTTGAACCTTATTTGTTCCGTTTACTTCGTTTTATTACAGCATGGCAGTGTGACGGGAATTTTACTTATAGGTGTCTGTAACAGGGTCGGAAATAACCGGATTTTAAAAACAGGGGATTCGTGTTGTAAACTGTATAAAAACTTAGGTAGGTGCGTGTACGATACGTAGAGTTATTTGTTTGTTACAGTTGCGTTAGCACAACTAACCGCCATTAGCTGGTTAAACCATTAACCTTTGACTCCTGTGCAGTAAACGGGGCGGGCGGGCGGTTGTGAGCCGCCCTACCCGCAAGCCATGGGAATGCAAGCCTTACACGACTCTACTTTCAATTTATAATATTACACTGAGTATAAAAAGGAATACTTAGCAGTTACTTGTAGATTTGTTTTTGAACTTGTCCCTTATATCAATAGTAGTAAATATGAATTATTAATTTTTATCATCGAAAATTAGGACAAGAAGGAATCGGTTGTCATACTCCAAACTGTAAAGACAGAATACATTATTTACAGTGAGTTAAAGTTGTTTTGTCTGCATTCAAATAATTATAATTTTGCATAAATCTAGGGATTTAAATTTATGTAAACTCTGACTAAGTTGACTTGTCAAAAATGGATAGTTTTTATCAATTTAAGATAAGCTCTTTAGAGCGATAAATTACAACAAAGTACCTAGCAAAAATATACTCACTCGAATTATTATTGACCCTTGTTCAAAAGGCCTTCTTTGAAATCGATACAGGTATGTAACAAACTCAATGGTTCCACGGAAGTTAATCAAACCCAGTAACGGCGGACACAAGTAGCGCACAAACACACATAAAAATAATTTGTTCAACGTTTACAGCCCGTTGTTACGATGCTAGCGGAGGGACATCCGACTCTCCCCTATTTGCCTTGTGAGGGAAGGGTAGCTAGGGTTGCCACCGGGAATGGACAGCGAAAAATATTTTTATTTATAACTAGCTGAGCCCGCGACTTCGTCCGCGTGGAATTTAACTAACAAAAAAGCCCGCTCCCGCGTTCTAAGCCCGCGCGACAGGAACCATTTTTTTTAATTTTGTTTTTTTAAAATGAAAGTAGCCTTAGTTACTCCTTAAAACATAAGCTATCTGCCAGTGAAAGTCCCGTCAAATTCGGTCCAGCCGTTTCGGAGATTACCCGGAATAAACACACAGACAGACAGACAGACAAAAAAATTTAATAGCGTTTTTGTTATAGGTGTATTATGGACTTTCATATGCATATAGTGAAAAGGTGTTATTTTGATATTACAAACAGACACTCCAATTTTATTTATTTGTACAGACTATTCTGAATTTCTGTGAGAAAATAACCAGTATTTGTGTCGGACGGACACATATAATTTGGATTGTGTGTGTAGTTAGAGGTCTTCAATAAAAGCACTTATAAAGAGTTAGCACTTATATTATCTTGTACACAACACAGTACTTAATTGTAATCAAGTTATTAATAAGAGACACGAAATATCGACCAGTTCGTAGGCCAGGTGAAGCAGGAAGAGAGCGAGAGCGCCGTTGGGGTTGCCAACACAAAATAAAGTTATGTTGTTGCCAACAGTATTCGAAAGTGAATTTCGATAGCAGTCCAATATCGGCTTCTATTACGATGGTAGAGGCAAGCTGTAGCCAACTGACTATAGCTCATAGAAAGGCTGGCTCCAGCGGGGAAGTACCACCCTCTCATAGAAAATATCAAATTAAAGCGCCCATCTAGCCCGCTAAGTTCAAATTTTTTGAAGTTTTTTAGAAATTTTTCAAAATCTGATAATAATAAAAGGCACATTTTGTAATTCGCGACAAAGACCGTGTGCAGTGCATTTATTAATATATCCAATTTACTCTAAAACATTTCAAGAACGACAGGTATCCAGATAATCTGGCAAATTTTGTATATTTAGTGATTAACTAGTATCATATCCACCGTGATAATATTTAGAGTAAAATAAATGCATTAATAAACGCACTGCATACTGTGTTTATCGCAAATCACAAAATGTTGTCTTAAATGTTTTCAGATTTTGGATAAACTATAAAAAACTCGAAAATTTTGAATTTCGCGGGATAGACAGGCGCCTTCGCCTTAAAGCACGCATAATCTCGTTCAAGAGATATCAAAAAGATTGGTCGACACAAACGGCGACCCAAAGGCTGGACATTTCCTCGCTCAGCCAGCGGCTCTAGCCATACAGGGAGGGAATGCGGCCAGCATCTTGGGTACGCTACCGCATGCGCCAAATTTTGTAATTTTTTTAAATAATTAGTAAGTTTGAAATCATTTATTAATTAAAGGAATAATTATAGCTGCGTATGATGATAATGAGTGAGAAAGCCGGAAGCTGTAGTTGCTGTTTATTAACCGGAACTGTAAAAACCTCGCCTAAACTAAATAAGGACAGCCCTACAAACGTTGCAGGATATAAACATGGACAAAAAACATCAGCGCTGAAAGAGTTATCCAATGGGCTTTATGGGATTTTGTTGGTGGCGTTTTGTTTTAGTATCAGGGGAGGAAATGGGGGAATGGCGGAAAATACTTCCTGTCACTGAACGATTTTTAGTTCGTATGCAATTTGTCACGACGAGGACGTTTTGTGAATATTTTATCGCCACTCATCTTGAGAGATCCACAAACTTTTTGGAGGAAAGCTTCTAACGGACGTTCGGGACGCTCGCCGCACGGCCACTCTCTCCGTGCTAAGCGTCAGTAGCGTTACACGTCATATTGCGTTATACGTTCGCGCCGCAGCTGTTTTTAACGATAAGTTCCTACGCTTTATAGTATAAAGCTTCGCTTCTTTCGGACATCCCAATTTTATTTAGCTTGTATGTTGCAGACTGTCATTCCTTGTCATACAACTGGTTTGTAGTATGATGTAGGTACTTGAGTAGCCTAATTATCGTGACTTATATTGGTTCTGTGTAAACCTATTAAGTAACTTGTAGATAGATGTCTTCAGCTGTCGGAAAATCACGAATAATTCTAATTTGAAATTTACAAATACTATGTCTTGCTCATACCTTACGACCGTCAGAGGAATGGCAATACAGTGAGTTTAGTTAAGTTTAGTTTTTGTTCCAACAGAATTAGCACCATAATAACATAATATTTAGTAAGATTACTTAACATTAGATTCAATCAATCGCTCTACTAGTTGAAAGTAAATAAAACACGCTATTATTTGTAATACGCCATGTTATTACGGCTTATAATCGCGTTTCCTTTATGATATTGATAAGGGAAAGTGGAACTGACATTGTGGGCGTGTAATTGTAGCATTAGAAAAATATAGACAGGCTTCCCTTATAAAACAAAGTAAAGACCCGATCGCATAAGAAAAACATAGCTAAGGTAAAAGTAAACAAAAGGTAAATGTAGCTATCTGTGGGATTCCAAACTCTATAATTTCGTTAAAGTGGGTGTCGGCTTAGTTATATTAAATGCACATAATTTTAGGGTGCTGTTCATCACTGTCGCCCTCTGGCGATGTGCCAAGATGTAATAGTTTGAATCACCCGCAGACTTGTTGTTTTCCTTGTATGATATTTTGGAACTCTGTAATGAGAAATTAATGTCGTAATCGTGAGAGTAGGTTAATCTGTACTTTTACACTTATTTGGGTCCTAGTGGGAACCGGGTCAAAATGTTGTAACCTGTGATGTTTTTTTTAATATAAAAAATAATCAGAGTTTTTCATATTGATTTCTTATATTTACGCGAATACTACACATTGAAATAAATACCAAATACCAACTAAATTTTGAGGGTACCCAGTTTTTAACTATGACATCAGGACGTCTAACACCTCAGTCCCCCCGTGACCACGGTTGCTGTAAAGCAACCGAAACGTCGGGAACATAAAAAGTAAAAATAAACGCGATATAATCCGTAAAAATGGTTTTATTTCAATCAGAGTTTTTATTTAAATTTTAAATGTAGGGGAAGGCACCGATGTCGTACCACTTAACTTTAATCCTTGTTTAAACTGAAAGTATTGATAATAATGGTAGTTGTTTTTTTTATTAAGAACACCTTATAGTTATGTAACTTCAACACTATGTTGGCCTCAAGATTCGCTTAACTTCACAATTAACTATTTTCAAAAATGCCTATCGGTACGATTTATAGATCGGTTGTTTTATTCGTACCACATCGTTCCTAAAACGTACTGATGAGCGAAATAAACGAATATCAATGTAAATAAAAGAGGTTTATTAAAATCCAAAATAATGATATCCCAGTATCCTAAGTATCTCCTTTAAAGTTCGACCAATTCTGTTTTTTTTATGTTGGTCACCTGTCTGGATCTTAGCTATAATTTCACCCGATAAGTGGCGCTGTTGTCGATATTAAGCAAATCAAATCTACGCTAGGGAAGCTGCGATCCAAAACTATTATATACTTTTTTTTTTTTTATTATTTTTTTTTTAAAATTTTTTTACATGGAAAACAAACAGCTGCTTAATATTAAAGTAGTTACATGAGGATATACATTAGAGAGCCTGAGCAGTTTTCACTTTTAGTACATACTTAGATATTGTGTCCTGTAAGGAAGTAATACAGTATTTTATTTTGTTATGGCGTAGCCAGTGTGCTCACTGTTTACCCGAGTAAGCAATTGGGTGAACACTCATTTTGTTTCCTGTTAAGATTTCCCATAGGGACTAAAAGATTTCCGGTATTTTCCTGGCCACACCTTCCGGCACAACGCTCGCGAGCATTGCATCCCCTCCTTTTAAAAAAAACAAAGTTGGAACGTTAACCACCTTTCTGATGTTAAGCAGTTCCGTAGTCTATAGCCTACATCAAAGGCAAAGGGAGTGGGAAAGAGAGGGTGGAAGGGAGAGGGGAGGATTTTTTAAACAATCTTTTTTTTTAGTTCATCTTGATGATCGTGTCAAGTACCAATAATAATTAGTTTTTGCTAATAAAACGTCGCGTCGCAAGTAGGTCAGATGTTAGCCCTGTAACGAGTACGCAGTAATAGGTCCTTATTAAAGGTCGTTTTTTAATTACCTACTTGATTCTTGGTGAACCTATCCACATTGCGAATTAAAAACACGATATAAGCGCGAATGGTGGTATCGATTTGAACCGAGCTATGACCACGAGATGGAATATTTTTTGATAAATATCTGAAAATTTGAATGTTAGTACCTACACACGTTGAAATTATCAATTTATTATTATACTATTTTTGGGTGTGAGTTCTATATTATTTAAACTATCCCCTTTATAATGTATAGCAATGCTTGGTTGTTACATGCCAAAGGATTACGGGCGAATCTTGTTACGTTCCCAAAAGGAGGTTGCAATTCGAGAGGCAAGCGGGGTAATATTGCCTTGTTAACTTTATATAGGTTTAGCTGACTTAAAATACACATATTCTCAGTCGAGGTCGCGTTCCGATCCAGTTGTAGATATAAGAAAAAAAATGAAAAATTGTCAATTTGTAAGTGCCCCCGTAGGCCTAAACAAAATAAACGCTTTGACAGTCGCATTAAGAACCAATCCTTTTTAAGTCAGTCAAAAATAAGATACCGGTATGTAGGTAAGGTACCTTAGGTGCCTATCGGTAGAAGAGAATAAGGTGAAAGAGATAAAAGTATACATCTGTTTCATTTAAATGTATACATCAGTAGGTAATAAGCTTAATAATTCATTAATATCGGCCTTTATAATAAATTCATTCGTTCTACCTATTATTACCTTTACCTTGGAGTTTGAGGAAAGGTGGGACTCGTTTATTAGGTAACTAGGCCGGAACATTGCCGCATGAATTAATGATAAGTAGTATCATAATTTAGGTTTTAGAAGAGTATACCAACATAGAGGTAACTCAGGTACTTATGTATTACGATATAAGCAAGTAAGTATATTTCTTACTAGACATGTAGATATGCGTAGCTAATAAGAACATTTTGATTGCGTAAGTAACAATAAATATCAGTGGGAATTAATAATAATTTTAAATGTATAGGTACTTATTGGAATTTTATAATTCAACTGTCGTACTACCAGAAGAATAAACAAAAATAAAATAAAAGCCTTACCCGTCAGTTCCTAAACACACAATACTCCACTATCTTACAATAAAAAAAATATCACTGGCACAGAACACCACACCACTCGGCACATAAAAAAATCTATGCGTATTTGAAAAGGGTGAACGCGGCAAAAATGGGACCGTTCACTGTTTTAAGTCGGCAACGCAACTGCCCGGGTCTGCGTCGGTCGGCAATCGATCGTTGTGCGCATGTGTCGTCGGGCCCGCGTCACGCCGGCCCACCGATATCTTATGTATGAGAGTGGAATATGCCAGAGGAAAAAGTGAATAAAACGCTCACTACGCCAGCGAGTCCTCGAGGCTGCACTGCTTGGTGTGGTGTCGATTACAAATACTGCTCGTGTTTATAGCATTTTTAAATAATTAATAAAATTTTTAATTCTTCGGATTACATTTTTACGGTAATATAAATTTTATAGTGATATTATTGAGCATGACCTCATTCTATATTAACGCAGCCTCAGCAGTTTTCGGATTAAATTCTGAAAGACTTCCGCATGTACAATTGGTAAGGAAGTAAGGATTATGTGGCCAATTTCACGATTAATGTTTACAGCATTATTTTTTATTAGTTGTAATGTAAAGCGTCCTATTTTTTAATTTCAAAAATAGATCGCTTTACTTTCTTTACATACAAGAAAGTATTCATGTCACGTGCCTGTTGGCTCGACAGTACTTCAGCTTTTAACCTATTTTTAATCGGTTCTTGTTATTCAATGCACAGACCAACTAAAAATATAAAATAGATAATATTATAAAAGCATCCGATCAAACTATTGACCTTACAACTAATTTGGAGCTAATAGCGTATTCAATGAATAATACACATATACAGTTGCAGGAATTGTTTTCGAAGCGATACAATATTCAGACGGGGCTCCGTGTTAGGCTGTTCAGGTGTAATGAAGCTCGATTAAATTCGGAAGGAGCATTATGCATTAATGGAATTGCTTCCATACACCAACCTAGTGTTAGAATATGTTGTATACATGTTTGTGATGGGGTTACGTAGGTACGAGAAATAAACTTTAATTTTATTTTAAGGGAAGTGTCTATGTGAATTCAGAAATGTGGTTGGCCTTAAATGGCTTTTACAACTTCACTGGTTGAGATGTTGAGTGCTTGTTGCACTCTAGCCAGTGCTTTGAGCGCGCTGTCATGGGTGCAACTAGCTCAAGGATACCTCTTTTTCTGAAATTCTAACTCTTTTGAAGTTTCAATACAGACCACAAGTTAGCCGTTTTTAATTTCCAAATAGATACTTTAGTCTTAAAATGTCAAGCAATAGCGACTTCGACATGAAATTTTGATAAAAAACATAAAATGTAATGTATATACTTTTTCTATTTCAAATAATATCCCCGGACGAAAACTAGCATAAATAAATAATTACTTACGTTCTTTGTTTGCCTTCAAATTACCCACATGTTTACATAGATCTATACATAGTTCGAGAACAATTTTCCCGACTTAAACGACTTATTAGACTCTATCAATTATTCAACTCGCCCCAGTTCACTCTTTAAAGTCACCTATTCGACATTGGTGGACAATTTATTAAAAGGTGACAACATGTCCTTGTATGTTGCTCTGACGTCAGTCTTCAAGCACATTTCATAAGAGGGTAGAAGTATTTATTATTTGTAAAGGATTCTTTTTGAACGATGATGACGTAAGTATGTATTTGTGTTATTCGTATTTTGAAATTGGAAACAAAATTATACAATAACATTGACCATATTAAACGGTATACTAATTCAAATTTAAAAAATCTGGCCAAAGCTCATTGTTTGTTAAAATTCAAAATTGGAATTATTACTCACATTCATTCCTTGTTCAAACGATAAATCTTTATATCGTCAACAAATAAATTATTAACGATTGTCAAGTAGAGTTCATTATTTTTGCGGACTACCTACGAATCTGAACAATCAGGTATGATAAAACCTTGATACCTAGATTAAGTAATTAAGCTACAACTGACCTGTACTTTTTATCCCTGTGCCAGACAGAAACGTGAAGCATTTGATGGTCATAAATGGCTGTAGGCAGAGGCAGTTTCAGGTGTCTCTGGAACTCCGGTTCGCGCTTCCCATACAACACTGAAGTCCTCTGGAAGATGGATCTTTGCGAAGGTAAGGACTGGCTTTCTGTTACACCACTGATCACTACCTGGAATGTCATAATGAAATCGTGGTTAAAACTGACTTCTGTGACAGTGAAAGGGAAGTAGAAACACAATTTATTTAAGGCTTATACTTTGGAAACTTCACGACTAGAAGTGAAACTGTGGATATACACTGACCTTGGCATATGCATTAATATCATCCGTTTTCCCTGAAGTCCTTTGTAGATCTCTGCATCTTATCACTGAAACCAAAAATTAAACATTTCATTTAATACAAAGACTTGTAAGCTAGTACTTAAATATGAAAATAAAATGAAGTCGATAGTCACCACTCACCGTGCACGTCTATGACGTCATTTTTCGTAATAATTTCTAAGTCTATGGTCCCCTTTAGCGCTTGAAACCGGTCTGTGCTTCGTTCTAAGCGATTGCTAGCAACGCTTCTTCTTTTCTCCTCACTACTGTTAATACTCTCATCTGGGGAGTAGGTCAAACACCTTCTAATTGACTTATGTTCAATGACAGGAGTAAAAGCATCATTCGGGAATAAATCTTCATCCAATCTGCTAGTTTTATGAGCTCTCTCCTCGCTCACCACTTTAGCAGGCCTTTTTAGATTGGGAACAGGTGTAATAGGGCTTGGAATTCCATGCTCTAAAGTCAACCCAAAAAGTTCCCTAGATCTCTTATTATGTATATTTTCGTAAGGCTTCAAGCTACTGTGAGACGAATTCCTTATTGAGTTGTGTTGAGAATCATCAAGCATGGTTGGATACGCCATGGGCGGGCTAAGTGGCTCGCAAAGAGAAGTGTTTAGCAGTTCTATAGCTGGACTTGGCATGCCAATTTCAAGGGTAAGTATTGATTTAGGATCTTTAGGCTTCCATTGGCTTTCATTGCTCAGTGTTGATTTCTTCCTTCTAATACACTTCTGTCGTTTTAGTTTAAGACTGGCGCGCTCTGTACACGCAGCGAACAAATCAGGCGTTGATTCTGAAGATGTATTTTGTAAGCTTATTTGTGTGGATAGGTGCATATATTGCGATCTGTTTAGAGATCTATGCAATCGTTCTTTTGGACTTCTCGATCTAACGTCAATAGCAATGTCTGGTGTTCTCACCTCTCTTTCATTATAACCATCTCCGTCATCTAAAATGAAACATCCTATCGGTAGATTCTTCAGTAGCTTATCATTTACTCTGAGTACTGGCATCTTTTTAGTAGGTGTAGTTTTGGGTGATATAGAGTTATCTCTAGATAAATCAATGTATTTAGCTTCTTTTATTAAGTTGGCTTTGTTCTCAGCTTGAGGGTTCACGAATAAATCTTTCACGGTTTCCAAAGGAGGAATTTCTTCGTCAACATCATCGGGTATTTTGTTTAGAACTCTTCTTTTAGATTTTACAATCTTTGTACTCTTTATTATATCCTCAATCATCCTTTCCAAAGTGACGTCGCCCATTTGTGTAGTAGATACAGTTGAACCTGTTTCATTGTTTACAGAATCTTTGCCTAAAATAAATTTATTCTCCATTTCTGTAGACGTCTCTTCATCCCTCAGAGGGATAGTAAAAGGAAGGTCTAATTTAGGAAAGTAATCTGTTACGTCGTTGTTAAAAGGAACCCTTTGTGATTTGCTATGAGTACTAATAGCGCTGAATCTTAGAGCTGCTAGTTTTACGGATAAGGGAGTGATAGAGACTGGTGAACAGCCGTCCCTTACTAAAGCATGAGTATCCCTTTTATCTACAGAAGGTGATTTAAAGGAGCTCTCAAACTCATTAGTTTTCTTTCTCGTCCGCTTTAATGGTCTAATGTTAGATATACCGACATCATTATTATTAAAATATAAAGGATTGTCCATAAATATGTGATGACCGAAAATTGGTAGAGTTGTCTTTTCAATAGTACTCTTGTTGATAGTAATAGGTTTTTCTATACAATTAATAACTAAGTCTTTATCGTATTCTATTTCAACTAAGCCTTCATTCGCTGCTTTAGTTGTACATACTGGATTATTTATATGTTTACCAGTAAATGAGGTTCTGTTATTGGTGGTGTTAGCACTTAATCTATCAGATAGTTCATTTAAAGATGGTTCCGAAGTGCTGTGACTTAGTTTTGGACTGAACGAACTTCTGTCGACGTGTTTTATCCTCCTTTCAGATTTATAAACGCAGCTGTCCCTTCTAAACGCTTCATTAGCACTAGACATTTCTAATTTCCTTTTCTTTGCTTCCCTTACTCTCCTGCTATAGGTTGGTGGAGTTGGGGGCAAGTCAGGGGGTATATCGTCTTTGGAGCCATTCAAATAATACTTCTTCCTTTCGAAACTTTTAACTGGTGTTGTGGGCGTGATGTTGCTTACATCTTTCAATGCCATGCAATCAGGCTTCTTTATAAAACCTTCTTTGAAGTAATTTGGAGTATTTCCTATGTAATTAACATTTTCTTTATCTATAGCTCTAAGATTATTTTTTCGCGCCGCAGCAGCGCCTAGGGATCTTCTCTGGTACCTACTGGGTTTTTTGCTTTTCTTGACAGTTTGTGCGTCAAGAGACCTTCTGACACTGTTATAAGGTTCGTTACTGTATGGATCGCAGTCATTGTCTTCTTGTTCGCTCGTAACACGTGCGTCTTGGTTCTTCTTGGCATATACAGCCCATTTGAGCATTTTTGATCCTGTAACAATGAATTAAAATAATATTATTGTTTAAATTTGTTATAATATTTATCATCTATCAGTCCTTTCTCTTTACGGTCGTATAAAATGTAAGCATTAATTTACAATAAAAAACAGAGTTTTTTTTTCATATTAGTTGCGTTAGTATCTGTTACCAATTCATCAACGCTATAGAATATATCGAATATCGATATTATTGATAGCATCCCATCACTAGCGCACATGACGGATGTCTGCCGTTCTCACGGTACACAGCATCGTATTATGTATGCGCACGAATAATGTATTTGGTAGCAAACATTGGAACGGTTGCAGTGGTGGACTTTAAATTGAATATATTACGAGAGGCTGCATCGATCTTGTATTGGTGATGTTGATTGGCCGCAAACTTGGACATTGGCCACAAATACGTGACGCAAATGCGGTAGGGTTGTTATATATGTATCATAATACCCGCAATATCTAGTAAAGTAAGGTATTTTATTCGTAACGGTAGCTGTCGTGACTTCGATTCCCGATCAGACATGGTGCCAGATGGGTGTTAGTTATGGTTAATTTAATTCATGTACCATGATATCGACACGTGTGCTATATGAAGACCATTAAGTCTATGGTCATCATATTTAGTCATCATTTTATTTAGTAATAACTATGGCAAAAAAAAGTTGTTAGGTAGGGATTCCAAATTCAAAACGTGGCTTGATTGGACTTCTTTTTAATTTTTAGTTAGTGTTTAAGACTACTTTTTTAATTTTACTCTATTATACTATTATTGTAAGTGTAAGGAGGACAATCCTGTAAAGAGAACTTCAAGATAATAAGGTAATACGGTCGTTTCTTAATTGCAAGTAGTAACAGCCAAATTAATGTTTTAAAGTAAAAGTATTTACCGGTTAAATTGGCTTCTTTTGTACATCCTACTAATATTATAAATGCGAAAGTTTGTGAGTGTGGATGTATGTTTGTTACTCTTTCACGCAAAAACTACTGAACGTATTTGGATGAAATTTGGAACACAGATAGTTTATAACCGGGATTAACACATAGGATACTTTTTGTCCCGATTATCCAGAAATTTTTGTTAAGATAAACACTACGCGGACGAAGTCGCGGGCATAAACTTGTTATTTCATAATTCATATATTTTAGCTATTGCTTTGTCGTTACTTGTTCATGAGGAAACTGTCTGTTTTAAGATATTATGTACCTACCTGCTGATAGTTGGAAAGTTTGTTTTTTCTGGGCTACCTCGGGTATAATAAAACCCATATACATATTTACTGTAATGTCTCATCTGTTGGTATATTATTATTCCCATTTACTGTCACGTTATCTAATACTAGCTGTGCCCACGGACTTCGTCCGCGTAGTATTTAACGTAACAAAAATTTCGGGATTATCGGGATAAAAAGTATCCTATATGTCAATCCCGGTTATAAACTATCTGTGTTCCAAATTTCATCCAAATCTGTTCAGTAGTTTTTGCGTGAAGGAGTAACAAACATACATACATACATACATTCATACATACATCCACACTCACAAACTTTCACATTTATAATATTAGTAGGATCAAAGCGCTATTGTAGGTACCGTAGCAGTGAGTACCTATACGGTACAAATTCCGTAATTTGCGGTATTTCTATGACTACAGCGTATGTAATCCGGAATGCTGGCTACAGACGTTTCAGTTAGTAACGGCTGTTAACGTTTTAGTTACAGACATGAAAATGGTATTTCTGTGAGGTATACTTTTATGTTACATCCATAATGTTATATTGTGCAATATTATCTATATGACATCAATGCGTGTGTTCGTAATACTTGTCCACCTAAACGACTTGACCGATTTTCAACATTTTCTTTTGTACTTAAGGGGTCACCCGGATGAATCTTAGGGCCTGTGCACACCACGGTTTTTAAACGAGCGTATTAGAAACGTGAGTCGACGGCGCGCTTTAATCCTACGCTTTTATCCTATATTCAGGCGACTTCAAAACGGAGGAGGTTCTCAATTCGTGTGTATTTTTTTTATTTAACTCGCGTGCATAAATTCAAATTCATATCGTTTATTTTGTTTAGGCCTACGGGGGCACTTAAATTGTCAATTTTACATTTTTATAACTACAACCGGTTCGGAACGCGACCTCGACTGAGAAGATCGGGCAAGAAACTCAGCGGGCTTGTCTTTTTACATGTCAATTTTTTTTTTAATCGCCAGTTGCTTATATTCAATAATTACAAAGGGTAGTAGATATTAACATAAATATTATAACAGCATATCGCGCCTGTATCGCTACAAACACGCGTCGACGGCGCGTTTAAAAAACGTGGTGAGCACACGCCCTGAGCTGCAGTTGACCCTGTAGATGGCGCTGTTGTCGACATCCAGATAATACAATCTACGCTACCTAAGCTGCGGTCAAAAGCTTTTACCTAAAGATCATAAAACGATTAATTGTTTAGAAATTAGGATAAATGGATAAGTACTTACTTATGTGGATGGAATATAGCTTAGCTTAGTTTAATTAGAGTCCGGTTGGCACATAGATTGGGCGAATACTGAACTGGATAGCTTTCCGTTATAATTCAAACACGTGCCGATTTCATCAAAATTAAATCGTTTCATTAAAATTATTTCTGCTACCCTCATAATGAATACTTACTCAAATTTAAGTCATAGATTGACAGTGCTAATTACTAACTAATCGCTTAAAATACAATCAAATACTTAATATTATGCTAAGTTCTTAGTAAAAATTTCTTAACCATTGTATATTAAACATGGCCGATTTCATTTTGGTTATGGGCACGGGCAATAACTCATATTTCGCGCTTTACCAACCAAATTGAGTGTGTAATTACAAACTCGGTCTTGCCATTCATACCCGCCTTACTGTGACAGACTCATGCTGAGTAAGAAACCAGTGCTCGCACAATGTGAATCGAGAAATTCGCGTACTAAATACAACACCGCAAAAACAGGGCGTGCTTACATTATCCTCTCCCTACCTATTCACTAAATTACTATTGAATTTAAAGATTTTTCTGAAGCATTTTTTAATATCGAATGCACGTCTCGACTCGTGAATCGGAACGTGGGGTCGCAGAACAAAAAAGTTTCTTACACAGATTATAATACTGGCGATATATATTTTTGAATTGCGAATGCGAAAGAAATAAGGTTTAGATTTAAGAAGTGAATACTTTTTGGTACGCATGGTGCGTGCTAAACGTCAACGACGCTGGCTGAATAGAATGGAACACGTTTTAGCGGATTTCGATTTTTGAATTTTTGCGAAGGAATCAGCGGTTGGATCTTGCAAATTGTATCAAAATATACAGCTTAGTAATTTCGACTTTATGCAATTGAAATAAGAATCATCCTAAGGCATCAGTCAATGAAATTTAGACTGCAACACCCTGAAATTAAGATAGGATTTAAATCAATGATACTGCCCGAATATTTGTGCTCTATGCATTAAATTCAAAAGCTCTGCCAAGATGACCGGATGTTTTTGTCATTGAATTTTACAATTTATTTCAGTGTCTGTATTTATTTAGGTAAGCTTCTGACGAAGCGACCATTTCTTTTATTATACCAAACTAAAACACTCCAGACGAATATCTATTCTCTTCGGAACATATCAAATATTTATTAGCGAGTAATTTATAGCATGCGTTAGTTCGTCGGTTGGCCGGCAGGTGGCGGTCATGAATAATTCACAGCACTACTGTGCGTGTGCCCCCGTCCTAACTACAGGATCTATGGGGTATGGTATTAAAATTTTGTGACATTTTCGGAACATCTATACAAATAAATTAAATTGGAGTGTCTGTTTGTACTATCAAAATAACACCTTTTCACTAAATGCATATGAAAGTTCATACGATACTTATAACAAAAACGCGATGAAAAAAAATTTTGTCTGTCTGTCAGTCTTTCTGTCTGTGTGTTTGTTCCGGGTAATCTCCGAAACGGCTGGACCGATTTTGAAGGGACTTTCACTGGCAGATAGCTGATGTTTTATGGAGTAACTTAGGCTACTTTAATTTTAGAAAAACAATTAGGGTTCCGCGTAAAAAAATAAAAACACATGAAATCAAAGAGTATCTCCGAAACGGCTGGACTGATTTTGACGGGACTTTCACTAGCTTTTGTTATAAGCAGTAACTTAGGTACTTTTATTTTAGAAAAACGAAATTTAAATAATGGGTCCTGTCGCGCGGGCTTAGAACGCGGGAGCGGGCTTTTTTGTTAAGTTAAATTGCACGCGGACGAAGTCGCGGGCTCAGCTAGTTTTACATGATAAATGGTGGTCGTTGTGGAAACTGAAGACCTTGAGGCATAGTGTCGTAAGGATAGGACAACTTAGGCTGGTATTCATAAATCAACCTCAAGTCTCAAGCTCGTATTAATAAATCGATCTGAAGTCTGAGAGCGGGCTTGAGTATGCTTTCGACATGTCATTTTGAACTGGAATGACATAAGAATGACAATTCCAAGATCGCTCTAGGGCCCGTAATAAGAAATCTATCGGATTTATTTTAAACTAGCTGTGCCCGCGACTTCGCCCGCGTGGAATTTAACTTAACAATAAAGCCGGGTCCCGCGTTCTGAGCCATTTTTTAAATTTTGTTTTTCTAAAATAAAAGTAGCCTCAGTTGCTGCTTATAACATCAGCTATCTAACAGTGAAAGTCCCGTCAAAATCGGTCCAGCCGTTTCGGAGATACTCTTTGATTTCAAGTGTTTTTATCTTTTTACGCGGAACCCTGATTGGTTTTCTAAAATTAAGGTAGCCTAAGTTACCCGCTATAAGATCAGCTATCTGCCAGTGAAAGTCCCGTCGAAATCGGTCCAGCCGTTTCGGAGATTACCCGGAACAAACACACAGACAGACAGACAGACAGACAGACAGACAGACAGACAGACAAAAAAATTTTTATTCGCGTTTTTGCTATAGGTATCTTATGTACTTTCATATGCATTTAGTGAAAAGGTGTTATTTTGATATTACAAACAGACACTCCAATTTTATTTATTTGTATATAGATGTATAGATTCATGATTTTGGTTTTCCAAAATGGACGGTCACATTTTTGTATTGTATTGTTGTTAATTGTGTTGGTTATTGCTATTCGATACTCGACATTGGCAGAATCATATTGGTCTTGACCCAATGGAAAGAGGCCATTACTATATTTTTTTTTAGAAAAAGCTATCTTAAGTCTGAGAGCGATCTTAAGTAGGCTTTTGACAAGTCATTTTGTACGTACTGATAATTACTTAACACATAGATGTTGATATGTACGTTTGCATAAATAAAGGGGACGTCAATCTAAATATCTAACAGGTCCCACTTAGGTGTTTGAGATATCGTAGAACTATTTTCTGTATGTCTGTGTGCGCAACACGGGAAAACGGCTGAGCCTTTTTCCACGGACGGATGTTGAAACAGTATCCTGCACTTATAATTTAATGCGCGGATTGTCGGCCGCAGCTGTGCGCCCGCCACCCCCGCTTCACGCGACGTGCGCAGGCGCCGCGCCGCGCTAACTGCGACCAATTACCGTACAATTATACGTATATAAGTGTTTTGTTATTATATTAAGAGGGTAACCCATTATTAAGAAACTGCGGTTGGCTGAGAGAAAAAGAAATATAGCGCGAACTGAGAAGAACCTCCTTTTTTGAAGACGGTTAAAAATGTCGCGGCAATATATTTTCAGCGCACCAGGGCCCTAACCAAGCTAGCTACTCAAATCGTAATAGAAAAGCAACCGCTCGCGATTACTTTTCAAACGCTCTGCTTTTGACGTTTTGCTTGCACCATACCATATCAATGTCAGTAGAAATCGTGAAGCTCGTGTCAGCAAAACGTCAAAAGCGGAGCGTTTGAAACGTAATCGCAAGCGTTTGCTTTTCTATTACGATTTGAGTAGCTAGCGTGATTAGGGCCCAGATCTTGTGTGATTGGACTGAAGTGATATAATGAAGTCAAGATTTATCAATCTGAAGGTACTTAGAGGGGCCGTCCTCGTAGCTGAGAGGTTCGGGGTTCGATCCCCATCCTGGCCGTTAAACTATTGACGTGAGCCCACGCCTAACACAAGCATTAGCTTAGCTGCTGTGATAAATTCACATTGCTAGTAATTTTGAATAAAAAAGAGCATTACTCAAAACTTTTAAAGGTCCAAGAACGTTATCCATTTAACGTCATACGAGCATGTTACGACATACCTTATCTATAAATCTACTGCCATATGGTGCGCCGGTGCATGGTGCCCAGAACGGTGTGCGGTTCGATGCAACGCTATATCAAAATAATTTTTGGAACGTCCTTGTTGTTTTCAACATTTATGTTGATAGAAAATTATTAATTATCATTATATCATCAAGATACCACCAGCCCCGGCTTCGCATGGTGCAAAAAATGTGTTTATTTACGACATCACACTAGAAACCTCTAAAATTATCAGTGTTTCTCTACTATATTATGCATGTATTATACATATAAACCTTCCTATTTGACTCTATCTATTGAACTCTATCTATTAAAAAAACGCTTCAAAATCCGTTGCGCAGTTTTAAAGGTCTAATCATATAAAAGGACAGACAGACAGCGGTAAGCGACTTTGTTTTATACTATGCAGTGATAGTTCACACGTTATAATATCTATCTTGTGTGCGAACTATATCTCTGGATAAGTATGCGTCAACAGTCTTGTAGATAGAAGGGTCGTTTCGTAATCGAGAGGTTCCGGGTTCGATCCCAATATGACATGAGCCCACCCTTAGCATTTAGCTTAGTTGAATTGGCTAACAGGGCTTGTGATGTGATAGGATGGAGTTTTGCAGGTTGCAGAAACAGAATGAACTCTAGTGCTAGTGTTTTTAAGTTCGTTTCAGTT